>SJYO01041852.1:78581959-79922461 GCA_006410555.1 Capra ibex
CCCCCATCGCCGGCTACCTCCACGATAGGGACTTTAACCTAAGAGAAAGAAGGTGAAGGGACCANACGTCGTAACGGAGTAGTAAGACTTCCACTCTCTCACCACGACACACAGACACACACGCGCGCGCACGCACACTAGCACGAGAAAATTTTCGAGTCGGCCAAATACCATAACACTCAGTCTACCTTCAAAAAACCCCTACCCATCCACCCACCGGCCCCTAGATCTCACCAAAAAAAAAGACTCTTCTAAGGTAAGTTGAGGACTAATAAAACGTGCGCCTAGGTTTTGGGGTGAGGAGAGACGGGACTCGCGTAAAACCGCCCCCCCCCCCCCCCGCCCGCCCCCATCGCCGGCTACCTCCACGATAGGGACTTTAACCTAAGAGAAAGAAGGTGAAGGGACCACGGGGGCTCACCTTTCGTTGATGTACCTCGCATCCACTCTTCTCCTGTTGACGAGAATGGACGCATTTTTATGAAGACGAGGGTACTTTGTATTTTAGGCCGAGGAATTTTGCGGGGAGGAGAGGGCGGGAGGAACGGGGTCACCCAGAGGGGCATTTAAGGTTAATTCTAAAATATTTGGCCAATCTCGCACAAGACCTCCACCCGTTAAGTTAGCGTGATTTTATTTAGAAGGATCATGTCTTTCCGTGGTCCGACGGAGGAGGCGCCTTTTCTGCACCAATTATTCTCAAATCGAGGTAAGAGACTGAAGCGGGAGACGGAGGGTCAAAAGGAGGCCCCGAGGTCAGATGCACATTTTTGGGACCTCGACCCCCTCTCCTTCCTCTTCCACCCTTAACAGCGGTACTATCGTTTTCGCTACACTCGAGCCCGTTTATTTACGTGGCTATTTTTCTAGTTCTCAAACCCCCAGGACCCTACGCCCGGGCCCCTGCGCTCCGCGGCCCTTAAGGGTGGACGAGCCTCAGCGGCCCTTTCAGCGGAGAGACCCGAATCCCTCCCCCTTCCCTCGGCCGCCCGCCTCCTTCTGCCGAATTAGGTGGCGCGACCCGAGAGCCGAAGGGGAGGGCCGTGGTAAGTAATAAGTAGGTCGAAGTCCTTCCTCCCAAGTGGACGGGGCGAAGTTTAGTCTCGGCGTCGCCGCCCGCGGCGCCCCGACCCTCGGAAGAGGCGCGTCCACGCCTGACCCCCGCCGAGCGCCCACGCCTGGGCCCGTCGGCCGCGCCCCCGCCTGGGCCCGTCGGCCGCGCCCCTGCCGGCGTCGGCGGCCGCCCTGTGTCGGGACGAGCCCACCTGGACGTCGGTGGACTCGACGACGGAAAAGGATCGATCGAAGGGCTCTCTCCCACCGCACCGAAACCTTTGCGTGTCGTGACCCCCGAACGAAAATCCACTTCCCTGGAAGACGGACGTGGGAGGGCCCTTCATACAATTCTCATATGCCGGGGCCCTTCCTCGTCCAGACCCTGGACGCGTCGGGAAAAGTTTGTTCCGTATTGGACATCTTGGTACAGAAATACACACGCACACAAACGTCTGAATTTTTTGTTATTTTGAATTTCCCGAATTAACATCACTTCGTCTACCCCTTCAGTTGGATCCTGTGGGGTCACACTTGAACTCTGCATCTTTTTAACAGTGGCTCACTACCCTCAAAGGATAAATCCTAGTATAGGGCCGGTGCGCCTTCTGCACGATAGACATGGGGGTATCGAGTGGTCCCTCCTCAACCTTATCTCGTTGCTAACCGAGGAGTCTTCGTCTAGAAAACTTTACTGTTTTCAGTAATAATACTTCCCGGACCTCCCAAGCGAGAAACTTTCTGACCAACTGTTTTTCCCGTTTCAAATTCTTGCAGCTCAAAAGTCTGCTCCCTCTCCTTTACACCCCGCACTCCCCGTGATAAGGAGGCTTCTCAGAAACCTATGAAACGAAGAATGACAAAGTCGGGTGGAAGTCTTGTAAGATCTTAGTAGAGTGTTGAACCTAACTATGTACAAACTCTCAAAGGTAGGTTCAGTATTGCTACGAACTTTCTTTGACTTTCAGCGAGTCAGCACAGACTGAGACGCTGGGGTCCCTGGTATATCAGGTACCTTAAGAGGTCCGATCTTATGACCTCACCCATCGACAAGGCAAGAGGTCCCCTAGAAGGGTTGGCTCCCTACCTTGGGTCCAGAGGGGGTAACGTCCGCCTAAGAAATGGTCGACTCGGTGGTCCCTTCGGGGTACGAACGGATCATTACTTACTTACTCATCCCTTTAAATACCTCGTGTATGATAGACGGACCGTGATCCGATTCGCGAAAAGTATAAATTAGAGTAAATTAATTTAATTAATTTACTATTGTCGGGGTGTTGGCCTTTTAGTTAACAGTAGACTACTCTGAAAACTAAACTAAGGCAGTCTCAAAAGAAAAAGAGAATTTTTTTATTCTCGTAACTCCAGTCTCTACCTCTCGAATTCCTAGAATTTATAAAGGAGTTCAAAAATCATGATCAGGACCGTTACTAAAAATTTTTACCTTTTGTTCATAAGTGTACACACCCAGAGAACTACACTGGTTAAGACACTATGAAAACGACAAGTCCGTCTTAAACAAAAGAAGAGTCACGAGTCTCTCGTACAGTATATACAAAGGTCATTTTGTGGTAAATTATTAAGTTATTAAAATCAACTATTTCTACGTCAGAAAAAAAAAAAAAGAAGACCCAATTAACGAAAATAACAGGAGTAAAATGTAAGTTTCTTTAACGTTTAATCACGGAGTCGTTTTATTGGTTATTTTGATTGAAATTTTTGATTATTTTACTAATTAGTTTAATCTCTACGTCAGAAGAAGTAAATTGACACACGAGTGACTCCCGAATTCTTCCGAAAACCAATAATATAGAGGTCGAGTCGAGGACCATGTGTTATCCATGATTTTTTATAACAAGTCCACTTACTCATAACGGTCTAGTGTAAAGTTTAATTCGAATCTGACAACGGTACACCGGAACTTACTTGGTGGATTGAAGAAATCCGACACAAGATAATAAATGGCTTACGTCTTTAACCGATCCACTATCGAGATTTTATGAACACGATTAGTAGGTTGTATCTTTTTTTTTCAAGCTATAAATGACGAAATAAACGTTAGTCAACGTTGAAGGATCAAGACTTAAAATAAAATTAATAATTTTCTTTTGACTTCAAAATGGTTGTCCATTAACTGTCACAATAAAATGTAAAAGAATATAGTGGTTCGACTGTTTGGAGATACTAAACTGTTGAATTATTTTAGTCTTTTAGTGTCTCTTTGAAGATTGTTTGTATGAAAGACTTAGTCTACCCGAGAAGGTACTGTAAAGGACCTCTTCTTGTAGAACTCAATACAACTGAGACCAACACACTTCAATGTGATCCATTTTGGAAAACCGACCACCTATCTCTTTCTAAGAACTTAATCAATCTCTTGACTCAACATCAGACACAGGTGGTGAGGGGTACACTGAAGTCGGTAAAAATGTCAGAAGGCGTTCTTCCGTTACCGGTGGGTGAGGTCGTGAGAACGGACCTTTTAGGGTACCTACCTCTTCGGACCATCCGACGTCAAGTACCCCAGCGATTCTCAGCCCGTTCTGACTCGCTGAAGTGAAAGTGAAAAGTGAAAGTACGTAACCTCTTCCTTTACCGTTGGGTGAGGTCATAAGAACGGACCTCTTAGGGTCCCTGTCTCCTCGGATCACCCCAACGTGTCTCAACCTGTACTGACTTCGCTGAATCGTCGTCATCGTCGTCGTCAGAAAAAGAAATTTCCGGTAATTACCTTATATAACTTTACCTATTAAACTATCACAAAGTAAATACCCACCTAGTAGGATAAACCAAGGTGAGAACCGACCTCTCAAGGAGGATACATTCTCAGTCACGAATTTTGAGTTACAATTCCTTCCTTTCTGTAACCTACCTTTCTTTATTGGATAGAGAAGTGAGAAAGTAAGGTGTTTAGAAATAACTCTCGAATACATAACCCAATAGTCCAATACAGACCATCCCTGTATATCTGTAGTTTTTTGTTTTGTTTTGTTTTGTTTTGGCATTATGGACGGGACTTCCTCAAACGTAAGGACCTTTTGGTAATTTTATCTATTCTCTCGGTATCCCTGTACAGTTGTAACTGGGAACCACCCAAATGGTTATAACTTGTCAACGTTGAGACTTAGAAAACCGAAAACGTTGATTGATGATCGTCTTTATTTCTACACAAATATAACAGTATCCGAGAATACAGGGAGTATAATATAAATACAAGAGGAGACCCCTAACCTAAGATCCACAATAGGAGACGTTTATTTAGGAAATCACTCTCGTGTCGGTAGACATAAGTGACAACACCTGAACTCACCGTTATAATGAGTTAAAATGAGTCTGTACTCATCAGCATTTTATGAGCCGGTGGTGAACCGAATCCTCTCCCCTCCCCAACGGTGTACCGTATCGACCTCGGGACACGGTTTAGAATGTAATCAAGTTTTTGTCAACCGGGTAAAAGCTAAATTGATGAGATAATTAACTAGACTGAGGACCAACTGTTATTAGTCCTGTACTCAACAGGACAGTCAAGTCTTTTGCTAAGACAAAATTGATAAGGTGTCACACGTTCGGTATACGACTTAATCTCGTGTTGTATTTTCGAACTTTTAAATTTACGGTTGATCACCGACGAACAAGGATTACTCAGTACTAAAACACTATGGTACCAGAGGTTTAAAAAAGTATAGAATATTAGAATAGACGGTGATAAAGAAACTTGATTACCTAGACTGTAAAACTCTAAGAATCCAAAATTGTAGAGATTAAACGAGTACAATAGTCCATCCCCAAAGATGACACTTATCAAAGTCCGACACTCATGTCCACGTTTAACATAGAGTTTAAAGGAGACTTTTGAAGTCTGAAATATGTTCACAAAGTATTATCTGAGGGAATATTACACGGTCACCCGGATTTTTGTCTGTAAATGAACAAATGTACTCATACTTCACTGTAAAACAGATACCCTGAACGCTCTTTCCGTGGTTGGGGTTCCCCCCTACCAGTGCACTAGAGCCGAAGGAAGAACCGTGACAGACTAGGGAAGTGGGACGTTTTGAAGTGCATGAAAGAGTGTCCACAGTCTTGAAGTTAATGAGCGGCAGAGTCGACACGAGGTACGGGATTATGACCGGTTCGAGAACCAGTCTCCGGAGACCAAGGAGAACAGAAAAAGGAACAAAGGGAAGATCTTCCGGACAAAGAGGAAGATCTAGGCGTAGTGACACGCACGTACCCGTACACACGATTCAGCGAAGTCAGTACAGGTTGAAAAAACGCTGGGATATCTCGGATCGGGTGGTCCTAGGACAAGTACCCTAAGATCCGTTCATGCGACCTCACCCAACGGTAAAGAATCCGGTGGCACAGAAGGGATGGGTCCCTGACTTAGGCGTAGAGGATACAAAGTACGTAACTGTCCTCCCAGAAATGGTGAGCAACCGGTCTTAAGGGCAATTAGACCTCAACGGAAGGTTCAAGTTTATTCGGTTTTAACTTTGGAGTCTCAACGCTAGTAAAGGTATTTCCTTTTCACTACGCTAGTAAAGGTATTCTCTTCTTCACTACTCACCTCTGTCATTGAAACAAAAGGTTTCACACACCCAACTAACTAATCACTTTTCCGTCGTGGTCTTCGACGTGGGTCGCTGAAACAGAGGACCACCCACACTTCGAACACACCCACACCCTTTCATACGGACGTGTGCTCCTGATGTAGACCGTACCCCACCACTACTTACAAACTACCTTGACCCGCAATGTCACCTTACGAAAGATAGGAGGTCTTCCTTCGTCACTCCAAAACCTTCAGTACAATCATGAGTAAAGACGTCGACGGAAAACCCATCTCGACAACACAACGTCCTTTCGGACGTCTCCGGTTCCGAATAAAGAAAGTCTTGACATGTAGGATGTCGTTGGGTTTAACTCAATTGAGGAAAAGGATTACTATCCTAAATAGTCCTCAATGTGTATCAAAACTGAAGTCATAGATCGTCTATAAACCGAATTGCTTCAAACACCCCGGGGTGAGTGACGGTGAAATAAAAAAGTACCATGTTGTTTGAATATTGTAAACAGGTTTAAAGGTCTTTACCTGAAACTATACTTAACTTATGAACCTATGAAGAATTCTATCGACTATGGAAAATCTCCAAACTTTCCTATCACCGAAAACTTCCCATCACGACACCTTCTCCCATTATTTTAATAAACTCCTACCAAAATAGATTTCCAATTCAAAACAATTTAAAATGGATTCACTACTAGAAATACAAACTGAAACTTTACAGTCTTCAACAATTTATTCATACACAAAATTCTTAACTTAACACAACTATACATAAATAAATGGAGATATACTAATAAAACCTCTTCCTTTACCGTTGGGTGAGGTCATAAGAACGGACCCTTTAAGGTACCCGTCTCCTCGGATCGTCCGATGTCAGACACCCCAACGTTTTCTCAACCTGTATTGAATCACTGATTCGTATACTAAAAAATATACATATAGGTGTACGGTGTACTAATAAAATATTTACATAGATATAGGTACATATACATATATATATATATAGGAATACTATATGGCATCTGAATTTATCAGAAACCTTATCTTAAAGAATTTCTTTTCATTCAATGAATCCTTCTTAAAGGGGGGTTCCAAAATAGAGTTAAATAAGAATAAACTTACAGTTCCCGCGTTTTCAGTAAAGTCATTTAAACGGGTACCTCTAGAAACTAAGTTTCGGGTTCACATTTATTGGTAAAGTAAAAGAAACTTATAATAAGAAGTAAGGCAATAATCATCTATTACATCTGGTCAGGATTGCAGTACTCTTCAATTATCATAACTCTGAAAAGGTTACTAGACAACCTCCGCTCCGTGACATCATTTTATACAGGAAACGAGTAACCGGTAGGTTCACACCGTGTAACAGTCCCAGACGAGAACCACACACATACGATAAAGTTAGACGAAACTTCGCACAAAGACTCGATCATCGACAAGTGTGTGACGGACGTACAAATATCCAATTTAGTTGTGGACAACACGACAAGTTTTTAGCAAAATCTTTTCCTTAGTAGTACACCCGACATTTCGAAGTACTTCCTCTACACTAGTTCAAGGCCCTTGAACTAATCTGGTTTACGTAAAGGACGTCCTTTGCTTTTACTCATTTCCGCAACTGTTATCCTTTCATAATAGCACCCTAGGATTCAACCGGACAACCCAAGCTGACCTCTTAAACACATTCGCTTCTTTCCGGTTCTTCGGATCTAGTCATTTGACCCTGACCTAATACCTCCGAAACGACTAAACAGTATATCCTTTTACGTGTGACATACATAGTGTACAGCAACCTTTGTATCAATAAAATTTTAAGTTTATTATTCGAAGTTGTCACGGAAGGGAGTACATACAGGATCTTTATAGCAAAATCTCAAACCCCAATAAAAGCGTTCCCTTCTTAGGAGTTCGAAAATTCCGAAACCTCTTTCGTCTCAAACGACTAATACTACGTACATCTACGTTAAAAACACAATCAACCGGTCTCGACACGGATAACCAGACAATACATGGAGAAAATTAAGAATAAAACAAAAAGAGGGTGTCCACGAACACAGATAGTCCCAAGGAACAACCGCCATCCAGTAAGGAGTATATAAACTGAATAAAGAATACTTACATCTTATGAACTAACTCCAATGACTCACTCCACTGGGACAGTAACATTTTATACAAATAAAAGGAAGAGTCAAACTCCTAATAGGGAGTAGGACCGTGTCAGTACGAGTCAATGAATTATGGAAAAGGTCTCACTTAATCAAGGTAAGTCTACGAGTCCATAACCTTCTCTTTAAGTCTGTGGGTTGTGTTAAACGTAAGGTACCGACAGGGCACACAAGAAAGTTAGTCTCTCTTTTAATCCAGGGTAAGAGAACAGTCTATACTTGATCCCGTGTTGAAGAAATAGAGCGACAACGTAAAACTTAGGGGGGAGGTTCTTTTACACACTAATAACTCATGTTATACCTCCTAGGACTGGTAACGAAACGTAATATGTAAATTTACAACATTTCTTGTTTGTTTAATTGTAATATAGAGACTTAGAAACGGTACATCTCATCTTAACTAAAACTTAGATTGCAGTCTTACTGAACACCCTATTCGACTACGTTCTAAGGACGTAAAGAAAAGTAATTATCACATGACACCACGTATTGTCATACAATTACGGAATAACTTTTCTGGTAGATGTGAGGTAGTTGAGATTATTTACCACACTGTTCAGTAAGAAGTGGTGAAAAAATAAAATCAAATTATTTACGACATTATTTTTTTTTCTTGAGCTTACCAACCTTTCCCAAACGAGTAAATGTAGGGTTGGGCGATAACTGTACACACTATGATTATACAGTAGAACTTAATAGGAATACCTTAACTTTATTTACTCTTTATAAACTTTATAGACTCTTAGATCTATTAACATCTACAAGTGTCATTATAAGAACTCAGACTTGAAATACATTATCTCAATGACGAGACCTCTAAATACTCGTAAAAGGAAGGAATATAAAAAGATATTTCTTAGTCCTCTTTCGGTAAAAGGTGAGAGAAAAGGTAAGGTATGGGAATTTTCGGATGAAAAGGAAACCAAATAAGAAATCATGTAAAATTCTTCGTAAAATTTTAGTTTCACGATATTTCATATAGTAGTCAAACCCCCTCGACATCTCTATCAAACAGGTAAAATTATGTTTCTTTTAATGAACAACATATCTCACGAAGTATCGAAAAATCATATAAAAGTATCGATAGTTAATAGATGGACTATGTATGTCATCTAGTCACTTTATCTGTCCGGTGTACAGTAAAATATGGGAGGGAGAAAAAATACTTCTTGGTTCTCACTCTCTCTGTCTCAAGACGATTTCCATTAACTGGAAATTCCTCACCCGGTCTTGTTTTGTTGGACTGAAAAAACACCAACAAGGAGGACTCAGACTTCTGTCACAGGACTGATGAAGACACAAACCACACCGTCGTACCATCACATGTAAACTTATACTGGCATCGTTCATGTCCCTCTCCAGTCAAGCCGCCCTAGTTCAATTCCCTCACCAGTGGTCGTACGGACACTGGCAACGTCAACCGAAGAAATGAATGATTCTGAAACCACACAAACAAAGATATACAGGAGTTCGGACCATATGAATACTAACACCAATACGTTGAGTCACTCTTTCCGTTATGTAAACGACGTTATTATTTCTAACAATAAGTTCTTCATAAATACCTCACTGTGGGGACCTGGACGATAAGATCCGTGACCCTTACGTAGACCCTTGTTCGTTATAGTCTAATTACGGTTCTCCCTTTTGTATTCCTCTCCCCTCTCTATCTTTTCCGATTTATCCCCTGTCCCCACCGGAGAACTTTATTCCCCTGTCCCTTACCGAGGGGCTCCTTCATTCCACTGTAAACTTCTCTCTAGTCTCCCCGTGTCATTCTCGACCGGGTGGCCTGCAGGTCCTTCTCTCTTGACGTCTCGTCCCTTGTCACGCACAGTTCAGACTTCGTCCTCGAACAAACCGGTAAACTTCTTCCCGCACCTCCAGTCACACCTACGTCGTACACTGGGTCCCCTCACACCGTCCTCTACTCCAGTCTCTCCGTCGACCACTGGTGCGCCACCCAGGAACGTACCTACAATCGAACAGGAAGGTTAGTCACCCACTCAGCGACCTCCTCGATTCTCGTCTCCTCACTGCTTCGGACTGAATGTCAAATTAATTTGACGACTCCACCCTTATACTTTTATTTATCGTAAACAAAGATCCCTTTGATCTTATGAATTTCAACTTATGAAATTCTCCACTCAACGACTTTTGAACGACAGTTTAATTCCCACTCTCTTTGTTAAAATTTTCTAACCCCCTCTTTGTGTTTTCAGGTCTCTCTAAGACGCAAACCCAAATAAACGTTGGTACACTTCAGTAAAAAGGTAAAATTTCTTGAAGTCCGGAAGTCCGACCGTCCCTCCAACCACGTAACACCGGTATCGGCTAACAGACGAATTAAGTGACGACGAGAGAATGGTGTGTCCGACCAGAACTCCTTCTCGTGACATGGACGTAGTCACTTTAACTTACTTATACGTAAATACATAAAAATTAAATTTTGGGTCTGAAATTCTTGGAAATATATGACAAATTCGTTGAGGAACCCACTCTCCTAAAGACACCATTCTCCGTACCGTAAACCCTCGACCGACACTCCTACCACCAGACGACAGTGGCAGGGTTTGGGACACTTAGGATGGACACCCGGAAAATCTCAACCCTCACTGAAGTCCCTAGCACATCAGGTCTGGGAGGTAAATATCGGCCCCTCGACCCCGTCCCGACACTTCAAGAAGTGAAGAAAGTAAAGAGTCCACCCACAACACACAATCAGCGAGTCAGTAAAGGCTGAGAAACACTGGGGTATCTGACATCGGGTATTAGAGGAGACACATACCTTAAGAGGTCCGTCTTTATGACCTCACCCAACGGTAAGGGAAAAAGTCCCCTAGAAGGGTTGGGTACCTGATTTGGGACCCGAGGTCGTAACGTCCGTCTAAGAAATGACAGACTCGATGGTCCCTTCGAGTAAAGAGTCCATGATACGAATCAACGCGTCAGCACAGACTGAGAAACACTGGGGTACCTGACATTGGACGGTCCGAGAAGACAGGTACCCCTAAGAGGTCCGTTCTTATGACCTTACCCAACGGTACGGGAAGAGGTCCCCTAGAAGGGTTGGGTCCCTAGTTTGGGTCCAGAGGGAGTAACGTCCATTCATTGGTTTTTACCTTTCACCCAGACCAACTTTACCGTCTCGTAGTCGAAATGAGTCTTAAGGTACTTTGTATGGTTGGTTTACTCCTGTGCCTAGGTTCGTGACCCACGACCAACGAGAGTCAGGACACTTATAAGGAAGGAGACTATGCCGAAGATAGAGTAATAATCAACGGAACCTTCACTGGTATATCTCACCTTATAAGTACTACGAACATCAGACTGTCTGGAATTTTTTTACTAAAATTTAGATTCATACCAACTAAATGTTACAACACAATCAAAGTTCATATGTCGTTTCACTAAGTCAATACACAGACACACATACATATATATAGAAAAAGTCTATGAAAAGGTAAAATCTAATAATGTTCTATAAATATATGAATCGGCACTCTATATCCTCCAGGAACGACTATAGACAAAGTGTATATCATAACACACATACAATTAGGGTTTGATGATCAAATGGCGGGGGGGGGTTGAAACCATTGGTATTTAAACAAAAGATACAGAAGTTCAGAAAGTCAAAACTAATAACCCACGTGACTCAGAAACAACAACGTGCACCTGAAAGAGATCAACTCTACTCCTCCCGATGAGAGATCGACGCCACGCACCCGAAGAGTAACACCACGGAGGTGCAACACCTCGTACCTGAGATCTGACGAGTCTGAGTCACCAACGCCGTACACCCCAATCAACGGACCACCGGACACCTTAGAAGAACTTTGTTTCTAACTTGGACACAGGGGACGTAACCGTCCACCTAAGAATTGGTGACCTGGCGATCCCTTCAGCCAGATAAAGACAAAACATTTATTCAACTAAACAAAGTAAAAAAAATCTAAGGTGTATATTCACTATAGTATACTATAAACAGAAAGAGACAGACTGAAGTGAATCACACTAGTAGAGATCCAGGTAAGTACAACGGCGTTTACAGTAATAAAGTAAGAAAAAAATACCGACGTATTATAGGGTACCATATATGTATGATGCAGAAGAAATAAGTAGACAAATACCTGTAAATCCAACCAAGGTGTAGAACCGATAACATTTGTCACGACGATACTTGTCACCCCATGTGTATAGAAAAGTTTAATCTCAAAAACGACTGTCTGGAACGAAACTAAGAAGGAACAGCCGATGTTTGGTCGAGACACTGGTTCAATGGATTGGGAGGACTTAGAGGTAACGAAGGACATACTTCGTTACCTGTATATATATCTATGTCTATATATCTAGGAAAGGACTTACTAAAACATTTCTTCTATTACACCCCTTCTGTGGGCCTAGGATATCAACCGTACATTAAAAGACGCTATTGTTTTAAGGAGAAATACTTGATTCTTCCTCTCCTTTCTCTCAATTAGTCGTGGAGGACACATAAAATGTGAGAGTTGTTAGGGTCCTTTGTCCGTAACAGAAATGTCTATTCCTTGGACTCAGAGTCTTTCAGAATTCAGTGAACAAGGTTTAGTGTGTGTCGATCAGCCGCGAACTGTCTCTCGTACAAGGTTGGGTCCAGACTGGGATCTCGGTAAAGTGACTCGCACGACAAAGAGTGTCGGTCCGGTCAGACGAACAACAGAGATTCGTGTTGACCGACCAAAATGAAACTCGGGGCACACGGGTCGGGGAGGGACGACGTGGACAACACGTCGACAGAGACGGTCAGAGACCGGACTGGAGGACGTCTTCGGTCGACAGGGACCGATTGGGGAAGGGTTAATCGCCTCCGAGAGGGCGTGACTCACTACTCACTTTCTACGAATCAGCACAGGCTGAGAACGTTGGGGTACCCGACATCGGGAGATCCGAGGAGACAGGTACCTTAAGAGGTCCGTTCTTATGACCTTACCGGTAAGGGAAGAGGTCCCTTAGAAGGACTGGGTTCTTAACTTGGACCCAGAAGACGTAATGTCCGTCTATAAAAATTGTAGACTCGGTGGTCCTTTCGTGGTCGACACGATTTAAGTGGTGAACTTCGTTCCACCCAAATAGTAAGGTAGAATTTCACATCATGTACGACATAATATACACACAGGTGTGTTTAGAGTTGAAAACCACCCTATTACACACCACAATGGGTTGAAAACTGTCGAGACTCCTGAGTACCCCTGTGAAACGTCACTAAACCAAGATCCGGGGTACATCGGTAAAGAGTCATTACACGACTGGAGTCGACGGAGGAGAAAAGTGCTGACAGAAGGAAGGAAAGAGAAGAAAGGTAAGGAGTCCAATCTTTTATGGGCTCTTCCAGGAGATGGAAATCTTTGTGACGCGTCAGATAAAACTCCATAAAAAGAATGGAGTGTCATAGGGACGTCAGGACCTGACAGACCCGAAAGAGGTTTCAGTCGACGTCACCCTCTCTCTCACACCGACCTAATTTAGTCCTTAGACAGTCTCCCTTTGAGAGATGAATTATACAAATGGACACTGTCCCGTAGTACACACTCCTCCTGTTATCGAAAATAAAGTCTCAAAAGTGGATAGAGAACCAGAAAAAGTAGACAATGGCTCACTTTTCTTAAAGTGAAAGGAAACCACAGTGGTATCAGTTTGTAGAGGGAGTATCTAAGAAGGACTCCCACCTACCAACCTGAGAAGTCAAAAGTGTAGACATTTTACCTCTGTTGGTTAAGTGAAGTGTCCTGACAACGTTTCCATTTCCTCTAGTCGTTCTTCGTGAATCGGGTCACGAACACTGGACACTATTTCAACAACGACACATCAACACATCAGTACAGATTAAGAAACACTAGGGTACCTGACATCGGGCGGTCCGAAGAGACAGGTACCCTAAGAGGTCCGTTCTTATGACCTCACCCAACGGTAAAGGAAGAGGTTCCCCAGATGGACCGGGTCCCTAGCTCGGGTACAGAAGATGTAACCGTCCGTCCAAAAGGTGGAACCTCGGTGGTCCCTTTGGTGTTACTTCCACTCTGCACCGTCAGTCAGACATTGGTGAGGAATACCACTCGTGTTTTATGGTCGGGGTCTATCGAGTCTACGTATACTTTCCTTACTAAGTCGCGGGTCTGAGAACGTAGAAGGGTATGTGTCTTTTGACGATTGAAGGAATTGAACTCTATATACCAAAAGAAATTAAGAGTCTTTATGAAAGCTACAAGGCTAATGGACGAGAAACAACGTTTGTAGACATATTGGACTGAAGAGGGGAGACGAGGAACCTCGTCAAGAGAGTCCCAGAGAACTCCACGACAGAGAACCCGAACTTCAGGATTTTTAAGGGGGATTTATTTTGTCTTGAGGGTTGAAAATCCAACACTGATAAAAAATTCAACTGTTTCCAATCGAGGATACTAGCAACGACACTTCGTCAAATGTCAATCGTTCCCACCTGTGTTGACAAGAAGGAGGCTAACTGTCACAACTCACAACCCTAAAAGAAGGAACCTTAGGAAAAGGAGTGTTTGCGACCGTTTTACTTAGTACTCCGTAGTTGAAAATCGTGTAAACTTTCCTCCTTTTTCAAAAGTTCTTGTTACTTTTAACACCTCATCAATCACATAATTACGTATTATATTGTGTCACCGACCTAGGTCTGAAACCTCAAATTTAGAACCAAGACGATGATGAACGACAGACCAGAGTCGAGACTATGAAATTTACCGACTCCTTTTTGTGTTCTATGGTCGGGGTCTATCGACTCTACGTATACTTTCCTTACTAAGTCACGGGTCTGAGAACGTAGAAGGGTATGTGTCTTTTGGCGATTGAAAGAATTGAACTCTATATACCAGATATATTATATCTATATAACGGATATATTCTTATAAGGAGTACCCCGGCCACACTCCTAATGGACTCTCGTATGAATACTTTCTTGGGTCTTGACACGAACCGTTCTTGCCTACGAGTGTAGTGGATCCACTGTTGTTCTACAGTCTCACCTTTACTAACACACTATCTTCGGTCGTACAGAATCAAACCCAGAACCGAGACATTAATGACCGACACATCATAACTCATTCAGTGGACTTACTTTACTTCAGAGTCAAGGATTTAAACATTTTACTCTCGTAATCTACTCTGGGAGAGGTTCTAAGGAATCGTGTCACGGTAGGTTATCTTGTGAGACACGACTACCCTTACAGGGTCTCGACGTGGGAGGTCATACCACCGACGTCTGGTGTACACCGACAACTCGTAAACTTCACACCGATCACTGTGGCTTCTTACCCTAAAATTTAAAACGAATTACAATTGACTTTAAGTTTACTGGTGTGCATAACCTGACACGTCACAATCTTGAAATTTTGAGAATTGAATATCATGAAATCGAACTTAAAATCAGAGTACCTACCAAGAGTGGGACCCACTTCCGAACGACAACACAACAATAATCAAACTCTTTCCAGTGTTTTTGAACAATCTCGGGAATTCTAACAATAAAAAAACAAATGTAGTAACAAAATGTTTATGTATGTATACCCATATTAATAATGTCGTGACGAGAGAGGTATACCGAACTATATAAAAGAACTTACTTTCTTTTTCCTCACCTCAATGTTGACTCGGAAGTAGACGTTAGTCAGGATATATAAGACCATTAAAAAAGGTCGAAATAATCCATATTGACTATTTATTTTCAATATATATAAATTCTACATGTTGAACTGATAGACTATGCACATACGTCACACTTCATTAGTGGTGTTAGTTCCATTATTTCTATAGATAGTCGAATCAGTGGGGAAGGCAGAGGAGGGAGAGAAGGAAGGAAGACATGACTCTCGTGAAGCCTAGATGGGAGGATAGTCGAGAATTCATATATTAAAGCATAACAATCAATAGTAGTGTGAACAGGTGCAAAGAGTAGAACTCTTTCACTTTGGGACACGCACGTACACACGATTCAGTAATCAGCACAGACTGAGAAACACTGGGGTACCCGAGGAGACAGGTACCCTAAGAGGTCCGTTCTTATGACCTCACCCAACGGTACGGGAAGAGGTCCCCAAGAAGGGTTGGGTCCCTGACTTGGGCGTAGAGAATAAAGAGGACGTAACGGTTCACCGAAGAAATGGTGACCGCGGTGGACCCTTCGGGTACACTTTGGAGCATGGGGAACGGGTTGGAGAAGGGAAAAAAAGAACGAGGGAGGACGACGATTGGCAGACGAGAGATGAAATACTCGTATTGATAAAATCTAAGGTTGATATTTACTCTAGTACGGTATAAACAGAAAGACGTAGACCAAATAAAGTGAATCGTATTACAGGAAGTCCAAGTGAACGCAACAACACTTTCCTCCTAAAGTAAGAAAAAATTCTGACTTATTATAACGTACCGTTGGGTGAGGTCATAAGAACGGACCTCTTAGGGTACCTGCCTCCTCGGACCGGCTGACGTCAGGTATCTCAACCTGTCGCAGCCTGGGCGGACTTTGTTGAATCGTTATAAGGTGATAGTTATAATACAAAAGAAATAGGTAAGAAAACAACTATCCATAAACCTAACCAATAACCCTTATTACGACCCTTCTTATTCCCTTACGTCTAGAGAAGTTCTAGGAGTAAAGTATAAAACCTATATTTAGGTCTTGACCCTAACGATGTAGTATTTCATCAAGATAAAAGTAAAAAAAATCTTGGGAGGTATGATAAAAGGTATTACCAATGTGATTAAATATAAGAGTGGTTGTCACACATTCTCAAGGGAAAAGAGGTTCAGAGAGGCTGTGAACAATAGCAAATAGAAAAATAGTATCCGTCAAATTGTCCAAACTCCAGGACAAAGTAACACCAATATTAAAGGAAGATAATATCTAAAATGTTTTATAAAAACCACAAAACCGTTACAGACTACATAAACACCCTCACAATAGGTGACATATACCACCACTTTCTGTAGCTTTTGAAGACCAGATCAGACATTCGGAACAACTAGTCCCAATTTCTCCCAATCTCTTCCGTTCATCTCGAGGAGTCACGATCACGGTAAATTTTGTGAACTACATCGCATTAAAAGAAAATAAGCCTTCACATTGTGTTTTCTCCAACTGGTATCTCTACTTTTACAGAATCTGAATATAAACACGACCATAAGTAGTTGTACGAGTTCTTAAAAGTACCTCTTCTCTGTACTCTTAAACCTTCGAAAGAGACAATTCATGAGTCGGGGGGGGAGGGGGGTTGTGAATCATTTAGACATTAATAGGACTCCATTTTTGAATTAAACAAAAATATCTTTTAATTGTTGTGCAGTAATGACACGATCCACGACTTTATTTTAAACTTTTTATTACTCTCAGGAAATTGATCTCTATAAGTTCACCTCTGACCTATCGGACATAGTATTTACTCTATCACCACGAAACCAGAGTCAAGTCAACGAATCAGCGAGTCAACTCTGGGAGTACCTGACGTCGTACGGTCCGAAGGGACAGGTAGTGGTTGAGGGCCTCGAACAAGTTTGAGTACAGGTAGCTCAGTCACTACGGTAGGTTGGTAGAGTAGGAGACAACAGGGGAAAAGGAGGACGGAAGTTAGAAGGGGTCGTAGTCCCAGGAAAGTTACTCAGGTAAGAAGCGTAGTCCACCGGTTTCATAACCTCAAAGTCGAAATTGTAGTCAGGAAGGTTACTTATAAGTCCTGACTAAAGGAAATCCTACCTGACCAACCTAGAGGAACGTCAGGTTCCCTGAGAGTTCTTAGAAGAGGTTGTGGTGTCAAGTTTTCGTAGTTAAGAAGTCGACAGTCGAAAGATCTATCAAGTTGAGACTGTAAGTATGCACTGATGACCTTTTCGGTATCGAAACTGATCTACCGAGAAACAACCCTTTCATTACAGAGACAAAAAATTGTACGGCAGATCGAACTAGTATCGAAAAGAAGGTTCCTTGTTCATAGAAAATTAAAGTACCGACGTCAGTGGTAGACGTCACTAAAACCTCGGGGGGTTTATTTCAGACAATGACAAAGGTAACAAAGGGGTAGATAAATGGTACTTCACTACCCTGGTCTACGGTACTAAAATCAAAAGACTTACAACTCAAAATTCGACTCGGTTGAAAAAGTGAGAGGAGAAAGTGAAAGTAGTTCTCCGAGAAATCAAGAAGCGAAAGACGGTATTCCCACCACCACAGACGTATAGGCTCCAATAACTATAAAGAGGGTCGTAAGAACTAAGGTCGAAGACGAATCAGGTCGGGTCGTAAAGTGTACTACATGAGTCGTATATTCAACTTATTCGTCCCACTGTTATATGTCGGAACTGTATGAGGAAAGGACTAAATCTTGGTCAGATAACAAGGTACAGGTCAAGATTGACCGAACCAGATCTACTGAAGTTTTTCGGAAAGATTGAACCCAAGACTGAACACACTTAACTGCTAATCTCGACACACAAAGACGGAATTGCTTCGGGAACATCCCCACTCTTTTAAAGGACTAGGGTCTCGGTTGTTACTACCCAAAGAAGAACGTAAGGAAGGTTTCCTGGATGAAATATGGGAACCCATGGTCCACAACTCCTGACCCGAGATCCACGGAGTCTACTAAGAAAGATAAGATAAGAAGAAAAAAAATTTTTTTTGAACCGGTGTAATGTACCGTACATCCAAGTTTAGGTTCCGTGGACGTGACCTTTGAACCTCAAAATTGGTGACCTGGTGGTCCCTTCAAGGAGTAAAAAAGGAAACGACCCAAAATTATTTAACAGGTGGTATTAGTCTACACCACTAAGCATAGAAGACCCTTATTAACACTCTCTTATTTATGTTCTCTAAAACACGAAAATAACTACTTATTAGGTATACGTAAATCTAAAAATAAGTATAAGAACACCATCCTTGTCTACAAAATTCAATTGTTTATGTAAAGAATACGATAACTTAAAACTTCTACGTCGACTCGAACCTTCGGTATAATTAAACAAGTCTTACACCATCGTACTAGCATATAGAGTTAAAAGACGAGTCTAGTATGTAAAGGGTGTGGAAAAATTCAAACACAGTAAAAATGATGTTAACGGATCATGGAGTAAAAGAAAAAAAGAAGTAAACAGATAAATATTTATGTTTTATATATGTACATGTACAAATAAAATATGTATCATGTTTTATCTATACGTATACATATCCATGGGATCTTTTCTTGACAGTGAGTAAATATTGTGGAATACCACAATAGAGTAATAACAATAAAAATTTCGACAGACGGATAATGCCCTTTTCTATTATATATTTATAGTTCACTGTAAATACTCAATTCGTTCGAATACAAAAGAACCTCATACTCACCGTCTACAGATTTCTTTTAAAATGAAACTTTCAGCGTATACCTACCGTAAGACGAAGACACTATCCTTCCCTGTGAATTTATATTTCAGCTGTATTTTGTCAAAATTTTTTAGACTCGCCAAAATACATTTTATTCAGGTATCGGTGACCATACGGTCGATTTAATAAAAATCAGTACTAAAGAATCAAAGGGTCTCAAATATTTGATTTACTTTCCTTCTTCCTTTCCCTTTTTGAAAGGATCATTCTTTGTCAAATAACAATCATGGGTCTTCTGCGAACTCAAACCCGGTACTGGACACTCAAGAAAGGACTGTCGAGGGTTCTAACCAATAAATAATTTAAATACAATACGGAAAGAAGGTTTCCCTTTAACCCACCCACACCCTCCCCGACCCCTCTCCTCCCTCCTACAGATGTGCCCTCTCGTCTAAAGTATCAAGGAACTTTGAATGTAAGAACTTTACCAAAATATTAGTACTCATCCTCTCTTAAGAATTGTCTCTATGAATAAGACACGAGACTGACATCAAAGGAAGATTGGGTCTCCTTTGATATAGATTTTCTACTCTCCTCTCTTTGTCTTCTTTGAGATTGGACTTTAGTCGCCGTACCCTCTTGGGAGACGGAGAGTATAAATGGTAACCATACACACCATCGTTATCATTCCGGAGGGACCACCGAGTCTACCGGCGGACGTTACGCCCTCTGGTCCCAAACTAGGGACCCAACCTTTCTAGGGGACTTCTTCCCTCGACGGGTGAGGTTATAAGAACGGACCTCTTAAGGTACCTGTCTCCTCGGACCTCCCAAAATCAGGTACCCCAGCGTTTCTCAATCTATACTGACTGATTCGTACGTATACATCATCATCACTAGATGGACCTAACGTCTATAAATAGCTAATTAAAGGTTCATGATTTTCTATACTCAATGTCTGGGACCCAAGAGGAAACTGGACGACCGTTTCAGGATAAATAAAAGAGAAGGTAAAGAGTGGGGAACGGGTGAACACATTTACGAGTAACGTTCGATCAATCCTTCAAATATAAAGGAACGGTCCTAACCGAATTCTCACTCATATTATGGATCAACACGGATCACTCTACAAGTCCCTTCAGAACCCACGAACTTTCTTGTGATTTCTAAAGGAAAAGAGGAGGTCAAGACTTTGTTTCTTACTTATATCTTCATTTTTATGGTGGTATTTTCAAAAAGTTAGTTACTTTACTTCCACCTCTCATATTAAAATTAAGACAGAGAGAATTTTTTTAAAAAAAAACATTTAGAAAATTTTAAACAAAATTTAGAATGTCATATCATGGACCTTTTCATCTCAACATATCATGTTATCGACAGTATGTCCCCGACCGTAGCTCACTTGTCCCGACCGTAGCTCACTTGTCAGTCCTTCTCAATGAGTACCTCCTTCCTCTCCTCCACTCTCTACCGTCTCGACTTCCTGGTAGTCGTTATCCTCTGTCTCCCGTCTCGAAAGTAAAGACTTAGTTTATCCGAAAGACTAAGACTTGGGGGTGTTAGGGTGTGTTTGGGGGCTGATCCGTGGTGTCTGTTTCGAAACGACTCCGTCGAAAGAGTACATCTTCCAGACGAATTCACGCTTACTAACGAAATTCTTCGTCTCTTTCTGGATACGAGAGCCAACTTTCTAAATGAAGATCTTCTCCTTCCTTCTGTTTTGACTCAATTCGTACGGGTCAATGAGACAATTTAAATGATCAGTCTGTCTAGTACAGTAAAAGGGTCCCTATTCTTTCGGGACCTCAATGAGTGTTTTTCCTTTGACGTCCTCTTTCTTAAGAAATAATTACTCTTTAAAATAAAATATTAATAAGTAAATTTAAAGAAAAAAAAGACCTCCTCCAAACCGAAAAATTTAAAATAACTAACTATTTAACTTCATATCAACTAAAATATAATCAACACCACAACCTCTTCTGAGAACTCTCAGAGCACCTGACGGTCCTCAGGTCAGGTGGGATTTCCTCTAGTCAGGACCCACAAGTAACCTTCCTGACTACAACTTCGACTTTGAGGTTATGAAACCGGTGGACTACGTTTCTCGACTGAGTAAACTTTTCTGGGACTACGGCCCTTTCTAACTTCCGTCCTCCTCTTCCCCTACTGTCTCCTACTCTACCAACCTACCGTAGTGGTTGAGCTACCTCTACTCAAACTCATCTGAGTCCCTTAACCACTACCTGTCCCTACGGACCACAGAGCTTCTCGACCTGTACTGACTAGGTGACTTGACTTGTATCACTAATATATATATGTACATATATATATTAAAATTAAAAAAACCGACACGGTTCGCCGTACAACCTAGAATCTAAGGGTTGGTCCCCAACTTTGACACGGTGGACTTAACCTTTACATCTCAGAATGAGAATTGATCTAGTGGTCCCTTCAGAGTTATAAAAATACCGAATATGGGATAAATTTCATTAATGTTTTATTACCGATATAAAGGGACACGACATGGGATATAGGAACAACGAATAGATAAAATATGTATCACCAAAAATAGAGAATTGGGGTATGGGGATAGAACGGGGATGGTGAAGGAAGGGTGATCATAGGGGATCACACAAAAGACACAGATACCCTGAAGAATTCAAAAAAATCTAAAAATTCTAATGTACATAGTCACCATTACAAGTCATAACCAGAAAGAGGTAGACTAAATAAAGTGATTCGTATTATGAAAGATCCAGGCAGGTACAACAACGTTTACCCTCTTAAGGTGAGAAATGTCGACTCATTATAAGGTAACACATATACAAATGTAGAAGAAATACGTAAATAGACAACTACCTGTAAACACAACGAAGGTATATAAGTCAAGTCAATTCAACGAGCCAGCGCAACCTGAGAAACATTGGGGTGCCTGACGTCGTGCGGTCCGGACGGACAGGTAGTGGTTGTGGACCTCGAATGAGTCTGAGTACAGGTAACTCAGTGACTACGGTAGGTTGGTAGAGTAGGAGACAGTCGGGGGAAAGGAGGACGGAAGTCAGAAAGGGTCGTAGTCCCAGAAAAGATCACTCAGTTGAGACACGTAATCCACCGGTTTCATAATCTCAAAGTCGAAGTCGTAGTCAGGAAGGTTACTTATAAGTCCTGACTAAAGGAAATCCTACCTGACCAACTTAGAAGAACGTCAGGTTCCCTGAGAGTTCTTAGAAGAGATTGTTGTGTCAAGTTTCCGTAGTTAAGAAGTCACGAGTCGAAAGAAATATCAGGTTAAGAGTATAAGTATGAACTGATGACCTTTTTGGTATCGGAACTGATCTACCCGGAAACAACTGTTTCATTACAGAGACGAAAAATTGTACGAGAGATCCAACTAGTATCGAAAGGAAACTTCCTCGTTCGTAGAAAATTAAAGTACCGACGTCAGTGGTAGACGACGAAAACCTCGGGTCTTTTTATCAGACAATGACAAAGGTGACAAAAGGGTAGATAAACGGTACTTCACTACCCTGACCTACGGTACTAGAATCAAAAAACTTACAACTCAAAATTCGGTTGACAATGTGAGAGGAAAAAGTGAAAGTGGTTCTCCGAGAAATCAAAAAGAAACGAAAGACGGAATTCACACCACAGTAGACGTATACACTCCAATAACCATAAAGAGGGCCGTTAGAACTAAGGTCGAACACGAAACAGGTCGGGTCGTAAAGAGTACTACATGAGACGTATCTTCAATTTATTCGTCCCACTGTTATATGTCGGAACTACATGAGGAAAGGGCTAAACTTGGTCAGAGAACAAGGCACAGGTCAAGATTGACAACGAAGGACTGAACGTACGTCTAAAGAGTCCTCCGTCCAGTCCACCAGACCATAAGGGTAGAGAAAGTCTTAAAAGGTGTCAAACGACACTAGGTGTGTCAGTTTCCGAAACCGCATCAGTTATTTCGTCTTTATCTACAAAAGGACCTTGAGAGAACGAAAAAGCTACTAGGTCACGTACAACCGTTAAACTAGAGACCAAGGACACGGAAAAGATTTAGGTCGAACTTGTAGACCTTCAAGTACCAAGTACATGACAACTTCGGACCGAACCTCTTAAAACTCGTAATGAAACGATCGCACACTTTACTTACGTTAACACACCATCAACCTTGTAAAAAACCGTAACGGAGAAAAATAATAACCTTACTTTTGACCCGAAAAGGTATATAACCAAAGGTACATAACCGATAATATTTTTATTACGATGAGATTTGTAACTTCACGTACATAGGAAAACTTAATCACAAAAGAAAAAAGAAATTACATAAGGGTCCTCACCTTAAGGACCTAGCATACCATCAAGATAAAAATAAAAAAACTCCTTCGAGGTATGACAAAAGGTGTCACCGACGTAGTTAAATGTACGGGTGGTTGTCAAACCTTCCCAAGGCAAAAGAGGTATAGGAACGGTTATAAATCAATAACTGAAAAACTACTAGACTGTCCACAATAGATCTACTATGGATCAATTAATCCACTATCGATTAACACCAAAACTAAATATAAAGAGATTATTAATCACTGTAACTCGTAGAAGATTACTCGGATAATCGGTAGACAGACGGAAGTAACCATCTGACAGACAAGTCTAGAAGACGGGCCAAAATTTAGGTCAAACAAAAAAAAACTACAACTCAACACACTAACAAATATACAAAACTCATAATCGGGGAATGTCCAGTATAGTAAACGTTTATAAAAGAGGGTACAATTACCCTTTAAGATTTTGAATCAGAGACTTGTAACCGTACACCTCTACCCTAGGAACCTCGAGGAGGTCAATCGAGGAGGACTAGGAATGTCGGTAATCTGATGGATCGGTCGTGTACGTACCTCCCTTTCCTACCTTTCTTAAACCAAAGAACTTCTCAAACCAACAATAGACGACTCAATTCGTCGTGTCCTTGACTAGAAAGACCCCTTAACAATCTCAATTCTTTAAGGGAGTAACGAACGACGACGACGACGATTCAGTGAAGTCAGCACAGACTAAGACACATTAGGGTATCTGCCGTCGGGTGATCCGAGGGGACAGGGACCCTAAGAGGTCCGTTCTTGTTACCTCACCCAACGGTAAAGGAAGAGGTTATGTACTTTCACTTTTCACTTTCACTTGAGTGAGTCAGTACAGGGTGAGAATCGTTGGGGTACCTGACGTCGGGTGGTCCGAGAAGGTGGGTGCCCTAAAAGGTCCGTTCTCATGACCTCACCCCACGGTAACGGAAGAGGGAGGGAGTAACGAATTCGGTCAAATTCAGCCTAAAATACAAATGACACCGACTTTCGTAAGATTGACTATAGGATGTCAGTCTATTACTCGAGTCAACTTTAGTGAAACCCCAGTCGCAGTAACAGCACACGTCGGCGTATCAATTCCCACACTCGAAGTTTAGGTCTGAAGAATTGAAACTCAGACCCGAGAACTGACAACAAGTCGGAACCCGATGAATAAAGTAGAAGTTCAACCTCTAAAAAAATTTTTAATTAAAAATTTCCTCACACCAACCGAATGTCACAACACAAACAAAGTCCGTATGTCATAACTCTTATGACAATAAATACCGCCTGTAGTGAAAAGTACAACCGGACTTTTACACCCAGTCAAATCTTAACCTTCTCTACTCTCTTTTCGGGAAAAGCTATCTCCTAGTCATATTTATTTTCGTGTTTACCGTTTCTGTCAGGCCAAACTCATTTCACACTTTTTACTACCCTATTTTATGGCGTCTCCCTAAAAATTTGAGGTTTAGTGTCTCCCGAACCTTATTTCGTACACTTAATGTAAGACATCTGGTTAACCCTGGGAAACTTTACCTTTGGTAAACGAGAACTTAAGACTGAGACAATGATCTTTGACTAACAACACGACGACCTTCACTCTTTGGCACCGTGGTAGAAGACGGTACCAAGAGGGAGAAGAGTAGGAGCGGTCTCAGGTCTACATCAACAGGACAACTCGTGACCTCTCCACACTCACCGAGGTACGTTGACCAGTAGTAACGACCTTTTTTTCCAATCACATGACTACATGAAGTTTGTCATTCAACCATGACAATGTAAGTAATAATCCAGTCGTTTTTACCCATGTAGAACCTGATACACTTTACTTTGAAGGATAGTTATCCGTAATTGGGTGAGGAAATTATAACTACGAATATTAATAAGAGGGACTCCACCACCGTCTTAGAAAGAGGAAGAAATCAGTCGTAAAGAATAAAGATGAAGTGTTGAACGTTTCTAATTTAATACAAGGTCTCTCATCATTCTATTTAATTCATGTAAAATCCCCGAAGGGTCTACCGTGTCACCATTTCTTGGGTGGACGGTTACGTCTTCTACGTTCTCTGTACCCAAGTTAGGGACCCAACCTTTCAAGAGGGGCTCATCCTTTACCGTTGGGTGAGATCATAAGAACGGACCTCTTAGGGTACCTACCTCCTCGGACCACCCGAGGTCAGGTATCCCAACGTTTCTCGACCTGTACTGACTCAGGTGTGCACCCGTGCGTGTTTGTATGTGTTACATGTAAAATAACATAATTTCAAAAAGCTTACCTTTGGAATAAAATAAATAGGTTTGGGATCCTAAACTTCTCATATTAAAAAGAGGACACGACCTGTTATCTTGAATGATCGAAAACAAACGAAAAGTTTAAAATAGTCTGAATAGTAAGGATACAAATTTTATACAGTAATATTTTTTCTGATTGACACTATTCTATGAAAATTTTTAACATCCTGGAGACCTTTTTATACTTGACGATCTTTGTTAAGAATTATCAAACTGAATCCTCTTCTCTCCCTCTAAAATACCCTTATTCTATTGAGTTCACGAATGTTTTTCCCCTCTTTGAGTATAAAGAAATCATCTTACTTAATTCGACAACTTCTATTTCGTGGAAAAATATAAAGAATGAGACAAAGTGACTTCTGAACCTTCTTTTTGAAATTATTATTTTCCGTCATCTATTTATATTTCGTATTATTTTCTTTAAGACACTCATAGTTCTGTACACTTGAGGACATTCTACAAAAATAAGTTTGACAATCCCAGTTCTTATGAATTATTCATTCGAATATAGAACTTTTGATTCTTAAGACAAGAAAACATGACATTCATTTAATAACTCGATCCTTCTTGTATTTCTCTTATTTATTATCATAAAACATTTTTTGGTTTGGTGTCTGGAGTCTTATAATAGAATTGAAAACTCTTACTATTGAAACTAAAAACCAAAAAGATTTACTCTTAACGACAATTATACAAAATTATATTATAATTAATATAATTTTCATGATAATCAAACAAGATTTCTTTTCTTCGGTCAACAACAACAAGTCAGTGGGTCAACACAGGTTGAGACGCTAGGGTACCTGACGTCGTACAGTCCGAAGGGACAGGGAGTGGTAGAGGATTTCAGACGGGTTCAAGTACAGGTAACGTGGTCACTACGGTAAGTCGGTAGAGTAGGAGACTGTAGGAGAAGAGGAAGACGGAAGTCAGAAAAGGTCGTAGTCCATGAAAAGGTTACACAGTAGACAAGCGTAGTCCGCTGGTTTAATGACCTCGAAGTCGGAGTAGTAGTCAGGAAACTTACTCATTAGTCCCAACTGAAGGGAATTCTAACTGACGAAACTAGAAGAACGACAGGTTCCGTGAGAGTCCTCAGAAGAGGTCGTGGTGTCAAGTTTCCGTAGTTAAGAAACCACGAGACGGAAGAAATGACAAGTCGAAAGTGTTGACATGCACTGGTGACCTTTCGGGTATCAGAACTGATATACCTGGAAACAACCGTCTCATTACAGAGACGAAAAGTTGTGCGACAGATCCAAACAGTATCAAAAGGACGGTTCTTCGTTAACAGAAATGTAAAGTACCGACGTCCTCCTCTTTTATCATTTGATGGGGTCATATGAACGGTACTCTTGTAGTACTGAATATATTTTTCTGTTTTTCTTCAGTCTGTTTGTATGTCACATTTTCTTCCCTTTCCATAATTAAAGTCAATGAGGTATGTATTCGTTTTCATTACTAACGATTTATAATCTACTTAAATAACGTCTCGAAAAAAAAAATTCACACACACCACTCAACACCCAGGTATCATTTTTGTTCGTAGTGTTATACGTATAAAACCCAGTGAAAAATTTTAAATTATGATACATTAATTATAGAAATACAGTTATATATAGTTAGATATAGTATTCAAGTAGTACACATGTGACATTCAATAAAATCGGTAGGGATAACTAACCATAAGTATAAGTTTATACAATCATAATATTCGTCGTGACACTAATTATAAGAATATTGTTAAAAATCAATAAAAGACTCCCATTTAAGGAATCTTTATGTCAAAAAGTCGGTGTACTATATGTGTAAGTAAGAAAAACATTGACTCATTAGATGAAATATATTTCACCTATTTTACCTTATATACATATATGTGTGTGTGTATATATATATACAAATATAGTGTAGAAAAATCGGTAAGTGAACAACTGCCTACGAATCCAACGAAGGTACAGAACCCGACAATATCTAGCACGTCGATAGTTACAACTCCACGTACATAGAAAAACTTAATCTCAAAGTAGAAAAGATCTAATCACGTTTCTTTATCTCCTTTTGTTATCTTACCCTTTCTGATCTCTAGAGAAGTTCTTTTAATCTCTATCGTTCACTTGTAAAGTACGTTTCTACCCGAGTTATTTCCTGTCTTTACCATATTTGGATTGTCTTCGTCTAGAATACTTCTCCACCGTTCTTATGTGTCTTCTTGACATGTTTTTTCTAGAATTGCCGGATCTATTAGTGCTACTACACTAGTGAGTGGATCTAGGTCTGTAGGACCTAACACTTCAGTTCACCCGGAATCCTTCGTAGTGATGTTTGTTTCGAGCACCTCCACTATCTTAAGGTCAACTCGACAAAGTTTAGGACTTTCTACTACGACATTTTCACGACGTGAGTTATACGGTTGTTTAAACCTTGTGAGTCGTTACCGGTGTCCTGACCTTTTCCAGTCAAAAGTAAGGTTAGGGTTTCTTACGAGTTTGATGGTGTGTCAACGTGAGTAGAGTGTGTGATCATTTCATTACGAGTTTTAAGAGATTCGGTCCGAAGTCGTTATACACTTGACACTTGGAGGTCTACAAGTTCGACCAAAATCTTTTCCGTCTCCTTGGTCTCTAGTTTAACGGTTGTAGGCGACCTAGTACCTTTTTCGTTCTCTCAAGGTCTTTTTGCAGAGAAAGACGAAATAACTGATACGGTTTCGGGAACTGACACACCTAGTGTTATTTGACCTTTTAAGACTTTCTCTACCCTTATGGTGTGGTGTACTGGACGGAGAACTCTTTAGACATACGTCCAGTCCTTCGTTGTCAATCTTAACCTTTACCTCGTTGTCTGACCAAGGTTTATCCTTTTCCTCATGCAGTTCCGACATATAACAGTGGGACGAATAAATTGAAGATACGTCTCATGTAGTACTCTTTGCGACCTGACCTTCTTCGTGTTCGACCTTAGTTCTAATGGCCCTATTTATAGTTATTGGAGTCTATACGTCTACTGCGGTGGGAATACCGTCTTTCACTTCTTGATTTCTCGGAGAACTACTTTCACTTTCTCCTCTCACTTTTTCAACCGAATTTCAAGTTGTAAGTCTTTTGATCCTAGTACCGTAAGTCCGGTAGTGAAGTACCCTTTATCTACCCCTTTGTTACCTTTGTCACCGAGTGAAATTAAAGACCCGAGGTTTTAGTGA
Organism: Capra ibex; assembly: GCA_006410555.1. Classification (NCBI taxonomy): domain Eukaryota; kingdom Metazoa; phylum Chordata; class Mammalia; order Artiodactyla; family Bovidae; genus Capra; species Capra ibex. Next base: position 78,610,941 of record SJYO01041852.1, read on the forward strand.
CGTTTACCACTAACGTCGGTACTTTAATTTTCTGCGAATGAGGAACCTTTCAATACTGGTTGTATCTGTCGTATTATTTTTCGTCTCTGTAATGAAACAGTTGTTTCTAGGCAGATCAGTTCCGATACCAAAAAGGTCATCAGTACATACCTAAACTCTCAACCTGACATTTCTTTCGACTCTCGACTTCTTAACTACGAAAACATGATACCACAACCTTTTCTGAGAACTCTCAGGGAACCTGACGTTCCTCTAGGTTAGTCAGGTAGGATTTTCTCTAGTCAGGACCCACAAGTAACCTTCCTGACTACAACTTCGACTTTGAACTTCCGTCCTCCTCTTCCCCTACTGTCTCCTACTCTATCAACCTACCGTAGTGGTTGAGTTACCTGTACTCAAAAACCCACCTGAGACCCTCAACCACTACCTGTCCCTCCGGACTGCACGATGACAAGTACACCAACGTTTCTCAACCTGTGCTCTGACTCGTTGACTTGACTTGACTTGAAAAGATCTATATACGAGTCCTCATGTTAGTAACCATCGAGAGTAAAATCATAAAAAAAAAATTTGGAGGTATAATAAAAGGTGTCACCGACGTGGTTGAAACATACTCCTATGGGAAAAAAGGTGTGGGTGTGGTCGGAAATCATAAACATCTCAAAAACTACTATCAGAACTTACTACCTAAAAATTTCTGACTACCTTTTATAACTATTTAAACTATTTTTAACTTTTTTTAGAATATTACATTTTGATTTTTTTTTAGGTTTTATCTTAAGTCTAAAAATTTCATCACAGATTTCCTAATTAATCATAAATTTTTCTTACGTACGTTTATAAATTCTTATAGTGGTTTGAAATCCTTAAGTTGGCCGATTTTTATTCTTATGTCTCAAGTGTATTCTCTTGACTACGACTTCGACTTCCAGGTCATGAAACTGGTGGACTACGTTTCTCGGTTTTATAACCTTTTCTGGGGCTAGACCCTTTCTAACTTCCGTTTTCCTCTTCTCTGGTGTCTCCTACTCTACCAACCTACCGTGGTGGTTGAGTTACCTGTATTCAAACTTGTTTGAGGTCCTCTATCACTTCCTGTCCCCTCGGACAGTACGATGTCAGGTACCCCATCATCTCAATCTGCGCTCAATTACTGACTTGGCGTCTTGTTGTTACTCTCTTTTATGTTCATCGTTTGTTTATATAATTCTTCTTGGTAACAATCATTGGTCCATTTTTGATTCGGGTATTACCCTATAGTGGAATGTGGATGACCTTTTTTTAAATTGACTAGTTTAGGTCAAAACTACTCTGAAGACCCTTAAACGGGATGCCTTAATTAAATCTTCTTTTTAATATGTAGTTCTTCATAATAAATATTTGATTCTTAAATAGATTTGTAGACATAATATCCTCACCAACTCATATAGTAGTATCTAATTCAACTGCACCCTGTAATATATCGGTAATTCTATTATCTACACTTTTCGTAGATTGGTACATCTGGGTAAATACTCCATTACAATTCACTTTCCGTCTCATGAGTTAAGTGTTGGGTACTAATTTTGGTGAGATTTTTTATACGGAAAGACACTAACCTCAGACTATTTTCCCCTTTTGAGTAAAATACAGTTTTCAACTTCCTCTTTCGAATATTTCATCCCCCAAACCTCAGTCTCTTCTCTCTTCTCTCTTCAATGCTCTGACTTCTTTGTTATCTACCTCTACTCTTTCCTATTTACCCACCTCACCCCAGTCTCGAATCTACCGTCCCTAGGGGGTTTGTTCCAAGAAAAAAGATTTTACCTTCGTTTCATCTTCTTCCGTATACTTTTAAGCAAATAAATCCTGAGTTAAATTTCATTCACTACCTTTGAGTCAAATTTGACCGTATTCGTTTCGGACACTGGACACCGAAGGAATTGGGTTCGTAAATCGAAGCCCCCCACGCAGGGAAACGAGTACACTGTGTGGACAGAATAGACACGTGACGAGAACGAATCGTGATAGAGTTCCGTCAGAGAAACACCCTCGTTGTAACCAAATGTATCAAGTTTATTGAGAATAAGCGTCTCTCGGGGAAAGACCTCACTATAACGGTCAGTCTTAAGATCCTTTGAGGGACGAACCAGGCCGAACTTAGTTCCTAACGTGAGGGTCCATATTAGTATAGGAGTGACCCCTTCTTCTTTCGAATACTAAATGGTTGTAATGGTTCGTCTCCTCCCGTCAAATTGTTACTTTCGTACGACCGGTTTCTCTGTCTTTGTCTACAAGAGGTGTTTTTATTTATCTGTAATCTCCCGACACACCGAGTCAGAATTCACTCTCGATGGTAGACGAACTGACTGGATGAGTCGCTCCGATCTCGTTCATAGTGACCTGGGTCTAGAGGGTAGAGAGTGGAAGAGGGTAATACCAGTCGGGACCTGATTATAGGTACAAATGAACACAAATAGACTTCAACTGTTTCTTTCAATCAACCTGGGTAAAACTAGATATCATGTGGAAATGAACAGACTCTTCTTATGAGTCGTTTGTAGTTGTCCGGATCGACTACTTAATCCCGGTACGACTCCGAGAAAAACGATTAAACCTTCCCACACTCAACTTACCCACCATCCAATCTACAATTACGTCAAACTTTACCACAAACAAAAGAACTTTCGAGCAAACCTTGTAAAGAACCTATGAATCAAAAATCAAAGTAAATGAAAGGAAACTATTTACTGATCATGTTTCTCTTTCTACAAACATTGCCTCTGACTTTTACGTAACTGATCTTTCCACTCCGAATAACGAATGCCCTACAAAAGGTCAGGAGACCTTACCCAGTCACTAGACATGTCGGAGGTACCGTTTAAGTACCAGGACGGCACTTCTTACTCTCGTCTCACTCCGTTTGACCCCGTGAAGTCCACAATCCTCGAAATCTGACAATAGACTTTCCTAATCGTAAAGATCGTAAAAACGTCAACAATGACAAGTCAGCGGGTCGACAAAGGCTGAGAAACACTGGGGTACCTGACATCGTGTTACAGGTTTTCCTTTGTTTAGGGTAAGAAACTAAGGATTTTCACACCTTCCTTCTATCGTTAAAAGACCATAATCTGTATTCAATTCTTCGAACTATTAAAGAGACAGGAATTAAACAACAACAACATAACGATCAGTACAGACTGAGAAACGCTAAGGGTACCTGACACTGGACGGTCCAAGGAGACAGGTACCGTAAAAGGTCCGTTCTGATGAACTTACCCAACGGTAAAGGAAGAGGTCCCCTAGAAGGACTCGGTCCCTAGCTTGGACGCAGAGGACGAACCGTCCACCTAAGAAATGATGGCTCGGTGGACCCTTCGGGGGAGGAATTGAACGTAGACACTCACACACACACACACGTGGTTCAACGAAGTCAGTACAGGTTGAGAAACACTGGGGTTCCTGACATTGGACGGTCTAAGGAGGCAGGTACCCTAAGAGGTCCGTTCTTATGACCTCACCCAACGGTACGGGAGGAGGTCTCCTAGGAAGACTAGGTCCCTAGTTTCGGGACAGAGAATATAGAGGACGTGACCGTCCACCCAAGAAAAGGTAATCGTGGCAAACCCTTCGGGGGTAGGAATTGAATCACTGCTAGTTAATTCGAAAGAAATGGGGACACATTCCCTCGAAATAAACCCTATAAAGTAAATGAACGAGATAAGTAACTCTGGGAGTTTCTGACGAAAATTCCTTTTCTTTAGTTTTGAGACGGAAAAACATAAATTAGTATAAATTTTCCTAACACTGAGTTACAAATCTACATATAACGTAAAGTACGACCATGACTGTAAAGAGTCGTACTCAAAACATATCAACTCTAAGGAATGACGAGTCCCTAAGATCTACGGTGACCTATTCAAAACCATCTAATCCGTTTCCTCGTATCCAGTCCTAACTCGTTCTCTCTCTCGAAGGGACCACCGAGTCCACCATTTCTTAGACGGACATTGTATCCTCTGGACCCAAGTTAGGGTCTCGACCCTTCTAGGGGACCTCTTCCCTTCCCGATGGGTGAGGTCATAAGAACGGACCTCTTAGGACACCTGTCTCCCAGAACTCCTACAGAACCCACCTTCCTCCGTACAGTAAAAAGTGGTCACACTTAGATTTTATAATTATAAATACTCAGAAATACATTCTCTTGACACACCTTTGTAACCTCCTATACGACCCCTCTTTTTTGTTTCTTTGTCTTTACACCCAATATTTCCAGAAAAACTTTTCTTGAAACCCTCGGTGACCAAAAATATCGGTCTTGACAGGAATCTTTAGTACCGAAGTACGAAAGTAAAGAATAACAACAACAAAATAGAGGAACATTCCTAAAACACATATCTACAGTCTTCGTCGAACTAAAAATCACATCTCCAACAAGATACAGAGACGGAAAACCGTACCAGAGATTTAAGACAAAAGAAGAGGAGGGTTAGGAGGAGGAGTGGACGGAGGAGGACAGAAGAAAAGAAAAAACCATATACAGGATCGAAAAGAGTAGATGTAGGGAGACGAGATTATAGAGTTAAAATTGGGGTTTGACTACTACATTATTTTCGTACCTTTGTTTAATCCTCGGTCTGGATTCTCGAAAGTAAAAGTTATAAATGTTAGTAGAGGAATAACATAAACTAAAATATATATATATAAAAAAGGGATCACCGAGTCGACTATTTCTTGTGGGGAAGGGTACGTCTTCTACACCCAAACTAAGAACCCAACCCTTCTAGGACACCTCCTCCTTTACTGTTGGGTGGGGTCATAAGAACGGACCCTTTAGGAGACGATACTGGTCTCCTCGGACCGTCCGATGTCAGGTTCCCCAGTTTTTCTCATCCTGCGTTGACTCACCGATTGGGAAGGTGACAGAAGAGTATATACACACACATAATATCGGTAATTTCGATAAAACGACAATCAGGACAGAACTTTTGACGGTAGAAGACCAAGGGACAAACCAGAGTTCATAATTGTCCACACGAGGACACATGTTGAATGAGGTGTGTTTACCTTACTGTATAGTGGAACGACAAACCTTGTATCGACTCTTTGTCCTTGATTGTTGTTTCCAGACGTTCCTCGGTGCCCATCGTGCTACAGATACGGAGGTTCCCGAACTAACAAAATAAGGGGGTCTCGACGTCTCTCGTAAGGACAGGTATGCACAATCTCCTCCTCCGCATTAACCTCACAAGTCGTCACAACGTACCTCTTCTCCGACCACGCGGGTCCGTAAATTTTCTCTCTCATCGTCCGTATCCATTTACGGAACCCGATTCTGAACTCAAAATAAAGGTATATATATATTTTATGTGTATTACGTATATATAAATTTAGTAAAAAATATAGTATCTGTTCTACAGTTATTTGTTACTTTAGAAAAGATTCACTTCATCCAAAATAGAATTATTCTATGAAAGATAACACGTCTCAAAGATGTACACTTGACGACTCCTCCGTAGACGTAGCCCTTTATGTCACACTTTGTTATAAAAGACACAAGTTAAGATGAAAACGGTTCTCATGTATCAAAGTTGATATGTTTAGACGAAATGTTCTTCTATGTACATTCGTAAGGTACTCTACGGAGAACGCTACGTAAGTAAGACCCAAGTGAAATGGTGGACTTTAAGAAAATGTCAATACCCTATAAATAAAAGTCAAGTAAAGATTAGAAGGTAAACACACCGTTCTAATACGATAAAAAGGAAAATTTAAGAAGTATTGATATAATGGTAAAAAAAAAAAAAAACTGACACGACACTCTGAAGGTTCTAGAATAAAGGGACTGGTCCCTAACTTGGATCCGGGTCTGTCACTGACACGGTTCATGATTGGTGACCTGACGGTCCCTTAAGGGAATTAAAAACAAAGTAAAACCCCATATCAACTTATTGTCACAACACAATCAAAGTCCACAATAACTATGATGGAAAATTTAGACAGGAACTACAGAACGACCTAACTAGACTTGACCCTACACGTCTGCCCACCACAACCCTGTTCAGACAGGAGGAACGGACATGACCTCTTTGTTTTGGAGGGATGGACTACGACTTTCGAACACAAATTGACGTAAGGCACCAAATGGACCCCGGACTATAGGGGGACTCTTTCTCGAAATTGAGGTTTTCGTTGACTTTAAGTCTGTAGTTTACAGTGTAGAATTCCGGACACTCCGACCGTATCATACCCCGGTTCCTATTCTTTCTGACATTTCTCCCTGTCATCCAAAGGACTCTCCTCTTGGAGTGGGTGGGGTATGGAAGGTTCCTGTCAAACCGTACCACCTTACAAGGTTGTCTTGAAAGACATAGTCACTTTTACAAGACATGAACACTACCACCGGTGTGTGATGTACACTGACAACTTAGTTACTGTACACCGATCACACTTTCTCCTCCTTCACCTAATATTTCAAATAAAAATTTATTTAAATTTATCGACGTACACCGATCATGGTTAGCATAGTCGTTTGTGAGCATAACTGAAACATCATTTTGACTATTAGGTTTTTTCGTCACCAAGATCCATATCAAAACCCGTTGTGTCTTTGAGTGGGGTGTGTCGGACAGTCTCGTCAAAACGTGTATCTTTGCTCTACAACCTCCCCCATTTTACCTTTCTCGGTGTTATAAACCTTAAGTCTGTGAGAATCTCTGGACCCTCTATTTAACTGTTCTTGGAATAGTGATCGAAAGGGTTGGGTGGGAAACGACCGTGCGGGTGGATCGACAAGTACAGTCGATCTCTATATACCCACGGGGTCTCCAACCACATCTACCGTTCCTTGAGGCGACGACGACGACGATTCAGTGAAGTCAGTACAGGCTGAGACACACTGGGGTATCTGCCGGAGATGGTCCGAGGAGACAGGGACCCTAAGAGGTCCGTTCTTGAGATCTGAACCGATTTTCTAGGTGCGTGACGTTACTTCTGGGGACACACAGTGTTGCTTCTGGACCAAATCGGTTTATTTATTTATAAAATTCTTTACTTGAGACAATAAAAGTCCGTAAAAAGAAAGAGAACCGGTATAGAAAATCTTTTCTCCCCCGGGGAGGAGTCTGTATCACTATTTAAAAGAAACCGGATTCAGTCACCAGAAAAAGAAGTAAAGATGAGTGTATAGGAGTTATATTAAAACTTTTAGTACATGTAGAAATGTATAAATGTTAAAATATAGATTTAAAAAAAGTATTCTACGTACTCAACGTCCCCTACATGAAAAAACGTATACCTTTTGTAACTGTAAAATCCTGACAATGTCAAGGTAGGATTTTACAGTATATGGGTTTGTCTTAGTTTACATCGTTAAAATAAAGTTGGTAGTAGGTATTTTTCATGTCTTTGAGTAGAAACATTCCTTTATATGAAACAAAGGAAGAGTTTGAAAGTAAAGACTAGGTTAAAAGGAACGTCTTAAATAGGAATACATTAAATAAAAATACGAACTTTCAGAAGATAACTAACGGGATAATATGAAAAGACGTTGTTTTATACAAATATTTGAATTTAAATTTTGTAAACACTACAAAGGACACTGTATTCCGAAAATTCACAATTTATCAAAGAAAACCTAACTCAATAGTGCCAACTCGTTTTGTTGTATTTATGTAATGTTCAAAACTATTTATGAACAATTTACAATCCTTCATGTCAAAATAGTCCTTACGTAGAGAATTGTTCTACCTACCTCGAAAAAAGGGAAACTAATCAAATACGTCTTATGTATAATAAATAATGATATACTCCGTGTCAATTCGTAGTTAAGATAAAGGTAAAAAGTGAACAGACGTACATTTGAGACGCTTAAAGACAAGTGTATTATTCATCTATCCCTTCTTTCCTTAAACAATATCGGAGAAACTTGAGGATTGGAAGATACAACATCCGATTTTTAGTTAACGCTAGATAGTACTTTGTAATGAAAATTACTAGGTGACTTTTGAACTAATTCAAGGAGGAGTTAAAATAATTTTAGTTTCCTAACGATCGACAGACTAAACGTCTTTCTTATCAATGTTCAATCGTCTTATTAAATGAAAGAATTGTGGATGCAACTATAAAGTTTTACGAGACCAAAAACCACTGAGACTCTAAAATTGTATGGTCTCGTAGTATAATATATTTTTAAGTCCTACCAACTCTACACACGAAGAGAAAATATTACACTTTCCGAATCGGATAGGAATCTTTTCTTTCGTATACCTATACCCGTAGACCTTTAACGAAATTTAACAGACAAGAGTGAGATGGGAACTCCTCTGAAGTGTATCGAGGTCCCTATGTTATAAGACACAAGTCAGTGATTCAACACAGGTTGAGAGACGCTAGGATACCTGATATCGGGTGGTCCGAGGACAGACATCCTAAAGGGTCCGTTCTTATGACCTCACCCAACGGTAAGGGAAGATATCATGAGATTATGGGAGGTAAACTTCCGACTATTGGATGCATAAACGTACCAAGGTAAGGGGACTGAACGCACCGTATTCTACGTTAAGACCTAAGACCCTCCGTTCCTCTTCACACGACGTTCTAAGACCCTTTACAGAGGAACAAGAGTTTTTCTTTAGGTCCTTTCTCAGTCAGAGAACAAGGAGACTACACCAACAGAGACCACGACACCTCGTCGACGTTTTTATGTGACTAGTAGTCCCCTGATTCGAATTTCTGTCTCACTGTGGAATCGTACAGTCTTGTCTTTGTTTCTTCTCTTAACCTCAGGGTCAGCGTAGTGAAGTACCCTTTATCTACCCCTTTGTCACCTTTGTCACAGTCTAAAATAAAAACCCCCGAGGTTTTAGTGCCGTCTACCACTAACGTCCGTGCTTTAATTTTCTACGAATGAGGAACCTTCTTTTCAATACTGGTTGGATCTATCGTATAACTTTTCGTCTCTGTAATAAAACGGTTGTTTCCAGGCAGATCAGTTCCGATACCAAAAAGGTCACCAGTACATACCCACACTCTCAACCTGACACGTCTTTCGACTCACGACTTCTTAACTACGAAAACTTGACACCACAACCTCTTNCTAGGATACCTGATATCGGGTGGTCCGAGGACAGACACCCTAAAGGGTCCGTTCTTATGACCTCACCCAACGGTAAGGGAAGATATCATGAGATTATGGGAGGTAAACTTCCGACTATTGGATGCATAAACGTACCAAGGTAAGGGGACTGAACGTACCGTATTCTACGTTAAGACCTAAGACCCTCCGTTCCTCTTCACACGACGTTCTAAGACCCTTTACAGAGGAACAAGAGTTTTTCTTTAGGTCCTTTCTCAGTCAGAGAACAAGGAGACTACACCAACAGAGACCACGACACCTCGTCGACGTTTTTATGTGACTAGTAGTCCCCTGATTCGAATTTCTGTCTCACTGTGGAATCGTACAGTCTTGTCTTTGTTTCTTCTCTTAACCTCAGGGTCAGCGTAGTGAAGTACCCTTTATCTACCCCTTTGTCACCTTTGTCACAGTCTAAAATAAAAACCCCCGAGGTTTTAGTGCCGTCTACCACTAACGTCCGTGCTTTAATTTTCTACGAATGAGGAACCTTCCTTTCAATACTGGTTGGATCTATCGTATAACTTTTCGTCTCTGTAATAAAACGGTTGTTTCCAGGCAGATCAATTCCGATACCAAAAGGGTCACCAGTACATACCCACACTCTCAACCTGACACGTCTTTTGACTCACGACTTCTTAACCACGAAAACTTGACACCACAACCTCTTCTGAGAGTTCTCAGGCAACCTGACGTTCCTCTAGGTCGGTCAGGTAAGATTTCCTCTAGTCAGGACCCACAAGAAACCTTCCTGACTACGATTTCGACTTTGAGGTTATGAAACCGGTGGAGTACGCGTCTCAACTGAGTAACCTTTTCTGAGACTACGGTAACCCCCGTCCCCTCCCTAACCCACGTCCTCCTCTTCCCCTACTGTCTCCTACACTACCGACCTACCGTAGTGGTTGAGCTACCTGTACTCAAACTCACTTGAGGCCCTCAACCACTACCTATCCCTCCGGACCACACGACGCTAAGTACCCCAGCGTTTCTCAGCCTGTACTGACTCGCTGACTTGACTTGACTTACAATGACAACTAGGGGACTTGATTGGTTCGGATCTTTGTGAGATGGAAACTTGAAGAATTTGTTTTTTTCTAAGGAATAAACAAATTCGGTGAACCAAAACCCGTGATGGCATAATAATAAAACTGTAAATAACACTATCTTAATTGTATAGTATACTAATTGACTAAATTTTATATGTTAAGTCACCCAAAACCATACGGGTGTCTGAACTTGTTGGTAGTGACGTCAGTAAAATCTTGTAAAAATAGTGAGGTGTTTTTCTCGCGGATATGGGAATTCGTCGTAATAGAGGGAGGATCATAAAGAGGGGTGAGGGGTGGGGTAAAGTTAGGATCGGTTGGTTACACGAAGAAAAACAGACATACCGAAACGGATAAGACCCTATAAAGTATATTTGTTTTATTAAAGACACACCAGAAAATACTGACCGAAGAAAATGAATCGTATTAGAAGAGTTTCAAGTAGGTCCAACATCGCACATAGTTATGAACTAAGGAAAATAACAGTTTATTATAAGACAACATATCTATATGACGAAAAATAAATAGGTAAGTAGTCAACTACGGTAATCCCGACGAAGGTGAAACCGATAACACTTATTAAGACGATATTCATAAACATATGTCCAAATACACACTCATACTACGAATGAGGAACCTTCTTTTCAATACTGGTTGGATCTGTCGTATAACTTTTCGTCTCTGTAATGAAACGGTTGTTTACAGGTAGATCAGTTCCGATACCAAAAAGGTCATCAGTACATACCTACACTCTCAACCTGACACTTCTTTTGATTCACGGCTTCTTAACTACGAAAACTTGACACCACAACCTCTTCTGAGAACTCTCAGGGAANAATACTGGTTGGATCTGTCGTATAACTTTTCGTCTCTGTAATGAAACGGTTGTTTACAGGTAGATCAGTTCCGATACCAAAAAGGTCATCAGTACATACCTACACTCTCAACCTGACACTTTTTTGATTCACGGCTTCTTAACTACGAAAACTTGACACCACAACCTCTTCTGAGAACTCTCAGGGAACCTGACGTTCCTCTAGGTTGGTCAGGTAAGACTTCCTCTAGTCGGGACCCAAAGAAACCTTCCTTACTACGATTTCGACTTTGAGGTCATGAAACCGGTGGAGTACGCTTCTTAACTGAGTAACCTTTTCTGAGACTACGACCCTCCCTAACCCCCGTCTTCCTCTTCCCCGTTGTCTCCTACTCTACCGACCTACCGTAGTGACTGAGCTACCTGCACTCAGACTCACTTGAGGCCCTCTACCACTACCTGTCCCTCCGGACCACACGACGCTAAGTACCCCAACGTTTCTCAACCTGTACTGACTCGCTGACATGACTTGACTACATAAAAGTCAAGGGAACTCATATATGGATCATCACCTAACCACTAGTCTGCCAGTAAGATACAAATTAGTAAACTCCTTGACGGACAAATGGTTTCACTGACTCGCTAAAATGTCAGGGTGAACGTCGTATACTCCCAAGGTCAAAAGGTGTAGGGGCTGGTGTGGTTAATAAAAGACTTAAAGACTGACGAATCGACGACGAGGTAACACCAAAACTAAACGTAAAGTGACTACGATTACTATAACTCGTAACAAAGTACTCGAATTCACCGGTGTACATATAGAAGAAACCTATAACATAATAGACGTACAGAAAGTGAATTCTTTTGAAGTTTGTATGTGTTTTCTTCTTCCTGATTATATTATTTGGAAGTACAAGGATAGTGAATAATTATTAATAGTCAAGTCCTGGTAGCTGATGGAACAGTCACAAGTCTAAAAAGACTAAAAGATCACCCAATAACAAACATAAACCTAACAAATTTGCATTAAGTTCAACCAGATATGTAGAGAATTAGAAATTCGTATATATAGAAAAAAAGGAGCACTAAATAAACAACTGCTATGAACAAACGAACAGAACATCTTAAAGGATATAATGTCTAAAAAGACTTGCGTAGAGACACCACAGTAAATTGTACAAAAAGATAGGAACGATAAAAGACTTTTAAACATCAACCTAAGAAATGAATAAACTTAAGAATTTTTGTTAATCGTATCTAGCCTTTCGATGAAAATAATTCTCCATGTACCAAAAGAGAGAAATTAACACTACAATTCTCACTATTAATCCAAGTCCCAATAGTCAAACTGGCATGTAATATTTCATTAGGTAGTCGAAAAGTGGATTAATCACAATCGACGGCAGTCACTGACATTGAACTTAGAGACTAAAGTAAGCTAAAATCGCTTTACGATTATAAGGTCAAGATCGTAAGGAAGGAGTAGATACTCGAACTTAGGTAGATTTTCTACTTTCAAGGACACAGTACATTTATAGACTAATAGGATTCCGTGCCACGTCTCTCCTTTTCGGCCCACCTAAGAACCAACCAACAGAAAGAGAAAATAAATGGTCAAAATTCTTATGACCACACCAAGAGGCCGTAATTGGTTCTCGCCGGTCACTTCAAAGGGGAAAAACGAAAACTTTCGATACAATAATACCTAAACACCAATAAATTACAAAAACTCCACACTGTCGAGTGCGACAATTGAAAGGGAGACGACGAGTCCGACAGAGTAGAAACCCACGGGCGTACGAGTCAGCGAGTCAACACAGGTCGAAAAGTACTACTCAGGATATGAAAGCAACAAGGGACCATCGAGTCAACCATTTCTTAGACGGACGTTACGTCCTCTGGGACCTAGCTAAGGACCCAACCCTTCTAGGCGACCTCTTCCCTATCCGATGGGTGAGGTCATAAGAACCCGAAGGGACCATCGACTCGACCATCTCTTAGTTGGACGTTACACCCTCTGGACCTAAGTTAGAGATCCAACCTTTCCATGGGACCTCTTCCCTTTCCGATGGGTGAGTTCATAAGACCGGACCTCTTTAGGTACCTGACATATCAGGGACCCCATCGTTTCTCATCCTGTGCTGACCCGTTGAAAGTGAAGTGTGAAGTGTGGTCAGGTACCACTGTTTAAGAAACTAAGATCCTATCTTCTACAAGGTAGGAGTACGTGAGGACGGAATCAGACATCTCAGTCGGGTAAAAAGGTTATACCCTCACCATAAGTCCCCGGTTTTAGATTCACGACTTTTGATGTATAATAAGGACCTAACTAGTAACAAAGAACTAGGAAAGTATCCTGTCTCGATTCTTTATATATAAAACAATTTTTCTCTTTTACTTCATACTCAATTATGAATTAAGGGAAAGTTTAAATCCTTATAAAAACAAAAGGACACAGAAAAGAAAACTTTTCGAATAAAGTGTAACTGTGATTATATTACTTTGTATACGTCCATGATACATAGACACTATTAAAATATACTCGTTTCGTACCATTTAACTAGTTATACTAATAACTTTTATCAAATTCAAAAACAAAAAAAAAAAAAAAAATGAGAAATTTTACATGAGACAATTCCTATCAGTTTGAAGACACAAAATTCCAGTAAACTAAGAAAGACATTCTAATTCATACGACAGTTTGAAAAGCTAAACTATCCATTCTGGACCATTGAGTTGTAATTAATGTAAAGACACAAGTACATAAATTTCCGGCAAATGTAAAGAAAATGCGTAATAAATGGGGAGGTCGGGTAGTTACAACTAGAAACCTAAGAGATCAAAATTTCTTCAAATATGGTGAACATGAACCAGAAAGACACTGAATGTGGACTTTTGTAGGATTTTTTATTTAGTTTCGATGGTTGAACACCCGAAGTCCTTGACTAGCGTCGTAATTTTCAGTCTAGCGTAGTCGGTTCGTCACTACTGTCTCCACCTCCGTCTTCGAAACTTATAAACTTTCTGGACAGGGGGACCCAGGGGTAGGGTCGAAGGAGAAGACCCCGGAGAATCTGTGCTCTTCGTCCTCCCTCTGAGTGGAGAGTGGTCAGTGCACTCTCAACAACTAGGACACCTGAATCGACAACAAGAACAACAAATCAATGGTTCAGTACAGGTTGAGACGTCGGGGCACCTGACATCGAACGGTTTGAGGAGACAGCTACTCTAAAAGGTCCGTTCTTTTAACCTCACCCAACGGTAAAGGAGGAGGACCCTTAGAAGGGATGGGTCCCTTACTTGGGTACAGAAAACGTAGAGGACGTAACCGTTCACCTAAGGAATGGTGACTTGGTGAACCCTTCGGATACCTGAAACATTGTTTCACAATTGTCTTCACTATTTAACCAACCTAGGTGGATTCTCCGGAACGGAAACAAAAATAGAAGAAAACTATATAAATATAAATAAATAAATAAACCGTACGGGTCAGAATCCAGTTACCTGTACTCAAACTCGTCTGAAACCCTCTATCACTTTCTGTCCCGTCGGACCGGACGACGTCAAGTACCCCAGTGTTTCTAAGTCTGTGTTGAATCACTGACTTGTCGTTGTCGTTGTGACCCCAGAATCAAAACCGTACGTTCTAGAAATCGACGTCGTGCACCCTAGAAAAAGTCCACGTCGTACGTCTAAGAATCACCCTAGACCAAGGGACTGGTCCCTAACTTGGACCCGGGGGACGTAACCCTCGCACCTCAGAATCGAGGACCTGGAGGTCCCTTCATTCAGGGGTAACGGAAACTTAATACGAAACTAATATATACCTGAAAGAAAACTAAAGAATAATGAAAGGAAACCACTTAAGGGTCAAAAATTAAATAGAGACTGAGACCCTATGTTTGAGGTCCAGTAAACTTAAGAGTAAAACAGACGGACCTCTGGCGTATAATACTTTAATCGGTCCATAGACCCGAGGAATATCTTATATTTAATCTAGATCGAGAAGTTTGAAGTGAAAACGTTTTAGATGAACTTTAGTCGGTTCATCTAAACAACTGTTACACATTGTTAAAAGGCACTTCTGGAACTGTAACGTTAGAACACTGAATCTTGGTTGGTCGGGACTTCGACATGAAGGAACAAGATGTGTATTAACCCATATGTATCCGGTCCGTCTCAAATACAACATGTTCTTGTATTTGGAGATCGTTTTGTGTTTGTCACGTAAATACTGGTAACGTCGTCCGTTCTCGGAATTCCGGGTTTAACCTTTCTTCGATTAAGTGAACTACATTTCTTGTATAATTTACTTGACTTGTCAAAGATCATGCCTTGACATACGATTACATCTTTCAAGACTCGTAAATACCTTAAACTCCCGGTCGACAACTAAGTTTTGATGTCCTTCCATTTGTCAAGAGTTTTAATATGATTCAAACTTCGACAAAAAAGATAACTTTTTATAAAGGGGGTAAAAAAAGTTTTGAATGAAATGTTTGATGGTACTATCTATCTCACGTTTTAACCCGAGACTCTCGGGTTCTCCAGAAGGATTTGAGTCAGTGAAAGAATAAAGTAGGAACTCAATCCGATTACGACAAGGGCACCGGAAATTTAGTAATTGAGTAGATCCGAGTCTTAGTAACTTGAATATTTAGTGCGACAAGGATATCATATCGACACACGACGTTTTGTGCTAAAAGAGCAACAGTAATTGTCTTGTTTACGGGTATCCTCTAAAAAAGGATCTTCAGTTGTTGTTTTGTTTCCGTAAACAGGAGATCAACTATATTTCCAACAGTAACGTATCTTACCAGAGAGAATAGGAAAACGTGTAATTGACTCGTATTAAAAGTTTACATTTTGGAGGTTTTCCTCGTATTAAGACCTTTACCGTTCTAATATTAATACACTTCGTATTTTCTATTTAAACACCAAATATTTAGTACCTATAATTATAAGTCGTCCTCGGATTAAGTGTCGTTTTGAACTTTATTGATGTAACAATTTTTATTAACTTAACCCCACAATCTTCTTTAAAATAGTCAATTTCTAATAAAAACACCCCTTCCAAAACCCGGTAGACCCGAAATTTAAACGTATATCCACCCCGACAAAAGTAATGAGAAGTTGTGTCACCGTATGTAAAATTAATTAAATCGAATTAAAAAAAAGTAAGGATGATACACAGGGAATGGGGAGATTATACAGTGTTTACGAATCAAAGTAAATAAAGACTTAAATAGAAGGGACGAGAAATATGACGGTACCTAGAACCAAGTACGGTGGTAATTAAAAAAAAAAAAAAAACCATATCAACAAAATGTTACAACACAACCAAAGACGTTATATTGTTTCACTTAGTCGATATTCACATACATGTATACAGAGGAAGGAGAACCTGGAGGGAGGGTGCGGGTAGGAAGGGTGGGGAAGAACCAGTTCAAACTCAAACTAAAGATGTCCCGGGAGACTGGACATACATAATGGGAGGTCTGGACACAGGAAGTCTAGGAAACTATGTCGTAGTTCTCTGTGGATCAACTACCCAATTAGAGTACAAAGAGAAGACGAATTTTAAGGAGTCACGGTACGGTCATAGATGTCTCAACCTTAAATGACACGAGACTTCCCGGGACCACCGAGACCCATCTCACTTACTCAGTTTTAGATGAAATGAGGACTCGTTACGACCTGAAAAGGTCACCTGAAATTAACACCGATTAAAAGTTTTCCCTTTTGTCTAAGTGACGAAGAGTGTGTCTAAATCAAAATTTTCAGTATGTACGAAGCAAAGACCCTCGACTTTGGACCTACGGAGTCTCCCTTCGTGAAGGGACTGATCATAAAAACCTTGAAAGTCAAGAATAAAAGAGTGACCAAACCACCTTTCTTTATATCTTACCACCCTTTTTCCCTGAAGTCCTACGAGAAACTGGGTATAGGACGAGACGAAAGAATACATCATTAAAATGGGGAAAAAAGTCAACAATAAATGAATTGGACGCACGTGGAGTCCGAGGACAAGACATCCTACCTAACAGTGCTCTTGATCGTATACCACCCACGAAGTAGTCACCACCACCATGACGAGAAACCCCAGAAACCACCTGGACCCCCCTCCATCCAAACTTCCTTGAATGTGACAATAAGGAACGTGAACACAGTGGGAACCCACGTAAGTATCTAGTGTCTAATTCTCTCTAAGTCTGAAGTCTCGTTGGGGCCATCAAGGTGTGTCTCGATCGGCTCCGAGACAGAACATACACATATGTCGGGTCCACCAGACACACGTGTCTCACCCTCAACGCTTAGAGTCTTCCCAACGATATCACTCACTACTGTACTCTTTCTCCTTTGAGTAGACCGAAATTGGAAACGAAGAACACATCGAACCACAGTTACTTTTTAGTGTTACTCCGTGTATATTAAAAGGAAGCCAGTGGGGAATAAAACTGATGTAACCAAGTGGGGTCCTTTTAAGGTTTGGGTTCGGACACCAGTATAAGGACAGAACTAAGTCCTCGTCGGTTTTCCTCCCTCGGTGAGAGTTTTTTTTTTTTTTTTTTTTTTNTTTTTTTTTTTTTTTTTTTTCATCCATACATAACTCTTCGTAAGTTCTATACTATTTCAATAAGATTTTACCTTTTCATGGTGTTCATGATCGAATTTTGAGTTTACGGACACGTCCTCGGTACTTTTTTTTTTTTTGTAAAGTCATTACCTTCCCTCAATTGGTCCCAAAGATCCCCGATTCTATCTTTTACGGTTCACATTTAACTTCACTTAGAGATAAAAACGTCGACAATACTGACCCCGTGTAACGAATATGACCCTTTCTTTTTGTTATAAGTATGGTGATACTGTTGACTAATATAAATTATAGATAAGGGTATTTTTCGAATAATTCTAAAAGTCTTCTCGGTTTCTAATTCAATGGTCCTAATTTTAATAAAAACAGACTTATTTAATGTAGTTCTTATCGTCCATAAATTTTATACTTGATGGTCTAGACTACATAGACCGGTCTACGAGAGGTTTAAAAATAAAAATAAAAAAAATATTTCTGGTAGACGAGATTCACCTCCACGGATAATTGAAAAGGTCATCATTTTCTTTAAACGTAGACTTCTGTGTTTCAGTCACTTAACACTTTCTTGTGCCAATACTTCTGTTTTAATTTTTTAGGAGACTGTGGGGTTCCTGGTCATATTTTCTCAAGATAAATCTCTTTAAGACAAACACTTCGTAGATAAAAGTCAATAAAGACAATTCCAATGATGCTCGTCGTCAGAATCTAAAATTATCTACGACATACTACAACATCCATTACTCTCACCCGAAACGGATTGTCGAGTAGACAAATACCTCGGCTGAAAGGACAGGAAATGGGGTCGGAGTCAGAACTACCGGTCAGACGCTGTCGTGTCGTCCGATAGACTTTTAGTAGTACGTCAATCTTTGCGTTGTAGTTATACTTTCCTCGTCCATTTTAAAATATACAGTGAATCACCCCAAAACACTGATAATTCCACTTTAATCCTTTCGGACGTTACGAGGTAGAAATATAATAGGTATAGAAAGGTTTCCTGAAACCCAGTGTGTTGTAGAGAGTACAATCCCTTTTCTACTTTTCACGCTAGTCACCTAAAACCTATTAAGAAAGTTTACTTTTACTACTGTTCACAAAGTCAAATGAATAAACCCAACAAACTCCATCGTCTCTAAAAAGGACTTCACTTACTTAAGTTCGGTGTACGTTATAAGAAAAGAAGGGGATAAACCTAAATTATATGCAAACTTAGAAATCGAATTTTTCGAAATTTTAACCTTAAAAAGACTGAAAATAGATATTATCTTAGAATTATTACACCTCACAAGATTATGCTTGACACACTATCCTTGAGAAGAAAAAACCACCTTTAAAACGACTCAACTTTAAACTGCAACGTAATTCTTTTTTACACATTAATGAATAACGTACACCACACGACACGAAACAGCGAGTCAGCACAGGCTGAGAAGCGCTGGGGTACCTGACATCGGGCGGCCTGAGAAGACAGGTACCCCTAAGAGGTACGTTCTTACAACCTCACCCAACGGTACGGGAGGAGGTCCTTAATAACGTATTAGTAACGAATTGGATAATTTTGTCTAACAAAAGTTCGGAGAATTACCTTGGATAAATACCTGACAGTCAACTCATAAACTAAGTCAATATTTCACGGTGAATCCTCACATTTGAGACCTCGGTCGACTAGATTCAAGTCTAAACCTAAGAAAATAAGTCGTCGACAACCAGGAACTCGTTCAATGTCTTAGGGATGCAAAACTAAAGGAGTAGACATTTTACCCTATTATTATCATGAGTTGTGAACCCCGTTAACACCCCCTAGGTCGTCAAAGTACATAAATTATGTCACAAACTATGTCTTATTCGTGAGTTATCCAATAATAAAACATCAGAGGGACCCTCAATTATATATCTGGGTTTTCTTTATTTTGACTCAACTTTTATATGATATCGGTCTTATCAGTGATTAAGAATTTCGTCGATACGAGGTTAATTTCTTTTTGGTCTTACTTATAAGTGATTAAGAAGAACTTCTATGATGAATAAGAAGTCTACTTATAATCATACAAAAAATAAATAACACAATCGACGAGTCAGTACAGACCGAGAAACACTGAGGTGTCTGACATCGGGCGGTCCGAGGTGACAGGTATCGTAAGAGGTCCGTTGTTATGGTACGGGAAGACATTCCCCTAGAAGGGCTGGGTCCCTGGTTCGGATCGATAGGACTTGACGTCCGTCTAAGAAATGGTAGACTCGGTGGTTACTAAAAATAAATAGTTAATTGTAATTTAATGTCTATTCTAGTTCGTTATTTTCTATCTATAATAAGAATTAAAATAAGTATAAAAGTTTACTTTTTGAAACACTGGTTTAAGGACTATACTGGTTTAAGAGCTTTAGAAGGACTCCATAAAAACTTTTCTGTGTTATTTATTGAGGAAATACATTGTAAATGGAAATAAACTTACCAAACAGAGGGGAAACTTTGACCGTTATTAATTAAAAGTGTCACTTTTGTGTCAACGATCAAAGAAATTACTAAAGTGTATAGTTTCTCCAGGGACATAACTAATAACCATCTATAACGAATATCAGATATCGACTATGTTCGGTACTCATCAAATAAATATACAGACACAGCAATCGAAAACCTTCGTTTGTACTTACACTTATCGAGCGCTTTTACTCCCTCCTCCCTGTTTCCACATTCAACGGTTAAATAGATTTTTGTAAAGTAATTGTGAACGTTAAGTAAAACCAAATCACATTTAAAGCCCAGACCTCAATCTATTACAAGAATAACGAACAATCACAATCAATAAGTCAGCACGGGTTGAGAAACGCTGGGGTACCTGACGTCGAGTGGTCCGAGGAGACAGATACTCTAAAAGGTCCATTACTATGACCTCACCCAACGGTAAAGGAAGAGGTCCCCTAGAAGGGTTGGGTCCCTAGCTTGGGTCCAGAGACGTCCGTCTAAGAAATGGCTCACTCGATGTTCCCTTCGGGTAACTAACAAATCCAAATCCGTTTACCGTCGAAGAGGTACAGAGTCAAAAGAGTAAAACTTTTACCTGTACTTTAATACATGGATGAAGTGTCCCAAGAACTTTTCGGATACATGATGATGATTGTCAACATTGACGTTAAATGATACATCAATGTACCATCTGTAACATAATTCACGAAATGGACGTCGGGAGTACTAATTAGAAGAGGTTTCGCGATACTCTATCGATGTCAGTAGTAAAGGTAAAATACCTTTTTGATCGTATCTCTTTTATTCCTTGAAAAAGTTCCGAAGTGACTTTTACCGTCTCCGTTCTGACGAACCATCTCCGGCCAGACGAAACGGAGAATATTTTGAAGGTCTCAAAAAGGGAGAATATTTTGACCCTTTCAAATCACCGATGTTAAGTCGTAAATTTTGTAATCTGTGTCCATCTACGTTTTGATAAAATATATCCTACCTATTTGTCGTTTCAGGATGACATACCCTACCCTTTGTTGTAAGTTACAGGACACTATTCGGCATTACCAAACACACCAAATCGGTACAGACTGGAAAACGCTGGGGTACTGACATCGGACGGTCTGGGGAGGTAACGGTAAAGGAAGAGGTCCCCTAGAAGACCTGGGTTCGTAACTTAGGAAAGAGGACGTAACCTTCCACCTAAGAAATGGTAACTCGGTGGTCCCTTCGAGTTGGTATTACCTTTTCTACGTTTTTTCTTTCACATATATACAAATTGACTTAGTGAAACGATATCTCGTCTTTAATTGTGTTGTGACATATAGTTGGTACTATTGTAAAAAAATTTTTCATATACTTAAAAGTATCTCACTAAATCATTAGATGAATAGTAGTTCACGTGGTAAAACTTTTTTATTGTCTTAACATTCCCAAGATCTATTATTTGATAACGATCTTAATGGGTCAAAGAAACTCCTATTATGAACGACAGACGAACTATGGTTACAGGTAAACTCTCCATTTCATAGACACTACTGAACGGTCTTAAAAGGTTAAATCAGTATTTTAAATGATTTTAATTCAAGACCTAAATCCCTAAAACGAATCACATCAAAATCAGTGTGTATACGGTCGAATTGGACACTTTGGTCGGTCTTACTTCAATCGTGAGTCGGACACAAGTTTGACCTCATAAGAAGGACACTCGTCGGGGAAGTGGTCCTTTACAGAAGTTTTAAGTGTTAACATTTTCGTTACTTTATAGACATTTATTTCTTTACAAATTTTGGGTAGATTAACTGGTCTTTTTAGAAATAAAACTTACATTTTTACAGTTTTGAAAAAGTTCTCTTCTTTAAGATAGGATTACAACAATCTAGGACGAACTAATCCAAAACAAGTTTGTTACTTTCGGAGAAACATCCACCCCCGACCCCTTCTGATAAAGGACTACCAAATGATTTAACTATTATTTGATTTATTTGATTTCTCAAATAAAAATTAAACGAATAAACCTTAAATCTCGTATAAAGAGGGTGTTTTATCAAATGTTTTAGACCAACCCAGATAAATTCCGAACCACTTCAGAGTGATAATATAATAGAACCAAAACTCGAATTCTCATCTCTCTCCTGTCTATCCCCGACTAAACACAGGAGGATTTAAGTATACAACTTAAACATTAAGAACCATGGAGTATTATGTTGACATGAACCTGTATCCCGGAAATTTCTCCAATAGTTCCATTTTATTCCAGTAAGCTCGTCTGGAATTAGGCTTTATAGACCACAGAATTACTCTTCTCTAGCCTTGTGACTGTGTGTGTGTGACCCCTCTGACACTCCTAGGACCTTTTTCTGTTGGTAGACTTTTGGCCGGGACAGGTGTGGAACTAGAGGACTGAAGATGGGAGGTTTTCGGTGTGTGGAACACTACGAGACTACCGTCGGGATGGCTGACTCTGTCTGTGGTATACCATACTCCTCTCATCGGAACGGAGATCTGACTTTGACGTTTCTGTCCTCAATCGGACATCAGGAGAAGATGAAAAACACGACACAGAGACGAAAAGGGTAACAGAAGAACGGTAAGACGTAAGGAGATCATATTAAGAGAAGAAGTTACACGACCCAGTCGTACCTAGAACTAAGAGAGGTTTCACGAGGGAAACGAGGTCTATTTCAATCCTTATTTCTTTATTCGCTACAATCACCAAAATTAGTGTGTATGATCTTACACTCACGGGCGACCGGGGAAGCAAGGGATTTATACACACGGTACCCCCGTACCTGAAACAAATCACCGGTTGTATAAGGGTCTCGGTGCTTATCGTAGACTGTACACCGTTAATAAAGGTAAATATAAAAATTTTTGATCTCAGCTTGAGTTTACTTAGAGAATTATATCGTTAACATCTGACAAATACCCGAAGGGAACACCGAGTCGACTATTTTTTTTATAGACGGATGTTACACCCTCTGGACCCAAGCTAGGGACCCAACCCTTCTAGGAGACCTCTTCCCCTTCCGAATGGGTGAGGTCATAAGACCGGACCTCTTAAGGTACTTGATATATCATGTACCCTAACGTTTCTCAACCGGTGTTGACTCGCTGATAGTGAAAGAAAGAAAGTCTGACAAATATTCGTTCATCTGACGAATTTCCGAAAGATCTTACACCAAGAAAAAACACCATCACCAACAACAACAACTCCCTTGTCAATGTGATTAGGGGACTCACTTACGTGTGAGGATCCTAGTGATACCAAAAAAAAACTGTAAAGGAGAGAAAGATTAAGTCATGGGTATCTAGAAATTTTTTTAGAGGAGTAACGAAATCGAATATTCCCGAGACGACCATAACGCCCGGTCTACAGTCGAAAACCCTGACCTTTTCCGTACCCCGTTACTTCCTTCTCTGGAACCACATAGTCCCAGTAAACTTTCACCTTCCACTGGAGTCTTTGAATAAAAAATGAAGTAGTCCACGGTACACTATGGACTTTCCCCAACCACACTTTACACCTTATTCCTATTCAGTTGAACCTTACGAAGACATTGACCGGGAAACTCTGTCTTTGTTACCGACACTACCCATAAAAATCGCTTACTGTCGTCCGACACTCGGGAAGAAGACAGACACGGGACCAAGGTCGGGAGAGGAGATGAACACTTTAGGAACCCCGGTTCAAAAACGTCCTACCTCCACTTCCACATACAATCTATCCATTTAATTTTTACATAAATAACTAAGTTATTTGTGAATCGTGAATGATACAAGGTCCGTGGCAAGGTTCACCAAATATGCATAAATAAATGAATTAGAAATAGTATAGGGATCCTCTTCTGAGACCGCCCTCTCCAAAAGTGAGATCTAGTGTTCACTCTTGTGCCGGCCCCCTCTAAGTAAGGGTCCGACACACTAAGACGTCGCACTCGAAAAGGTACTTTCTTGACTATCGACGACCCACGAAACACCTCATCGTACCTTCTGTCTCTTACGGTCCAAACCCTCTCTCTACAACCTATACTACCACCGTGTCAATACCCTCTTTACTCCCTTTATCGAATAATAGTATGACTTAACTAGAGATTAAGTAGGGCAAAACATATGCAGAAGGAGGAGGTGACACCAGTACAATTGCGATATCAGCGGAGACTCCCTCGACCCACAGAACTTCGTGATCTTTCCCTTATAGGACTCTTCCTTCATCGTAGACCTTCGACCTCCCCTCTCTCCGTCGGGTCCTTTCTTTGACCACAACGTCACCCCCTCCCGTCCGAAACCCAGTACTGTGTCGGGATCTGTACTACAACTGAGACATATAAGAGATTGTTTACCTTCACCACAATCTAAAGATGAAAATTCCAACACTTCTATATTGTTCTTTATCTCGTACCTGGAATTTTGACCTTTCCGTCGTTCGAGTTCTTTAGATCATCAAAAGTAAATAATAGTACATTGAGTAAAAAAAAAAAAGGTTTACTTCCATTCGTTCAGTTTGTATCAGTAAGACAAAGTTCATTCTCACTGGGTGAACCGAACGGGGGAGAGACGGACGGGGACACAGAAACTCCCCTGAGGTTCAGAAGAAGTCCCTTATCGAAGTTTCATATCAAACTTTTGATGAAGAGACTTAGTTGAAGACAAGACTTATACTCTTTTAAACCGGTTCTCTGTAAGTCACAGAAGGGTCGTCAACAAGTTACTGTAAAAGTGAGAGACTCCCAAGACAGGGGTAACCCTTTTGGTAGAGAGACACTTTGTAAGACTTTTTAATTTTCAAGTATAGTTTCATTCGTAAAATTATTATGGACAGTAAATAACTTATGAACGTCACGAGAAAGTCCACACGTTCCTGTCTAAGTGTTCACACACTGGACACGTCATAGTGTTCAAGGGGTAAGTCTTCGCGAGGTGCGAACCAAAATACGAGACGACAACGGTAGAACTTTTAAAATCATCAAAAACTCGCACAAAAGTAAAACGTGGTCTGGTATGTTTAATACATCGACTAGGAACGAGGACTATGTATATATGGAGTAAATAGAATTATGAGGTCAGTATAAGTTCACACCTATAATCATAGAGATAACATGTTAATTCCTTTAACTCCGTTTCTAATAAAGGACTTCTAGTGTACAAAACACTTCCCCGTCTTACCCCTTACATCAGTTCTTAACAACCGAAAGTTCGGGTAACAGAAATGTGGAATCCAATCACAATCAGATTTCGTTCTGACACGACCTCTTCCCTTCCCTATGATCACAATTCAGAAACAAACTTGTATACATCCTCGACAGCTCTACGAATCGGACCGATGTCCTCGGTAAATTATACCTATTAGTAGGAAATTAAAAATTTGTACCAATTGAACTATCAAATTTTCGTATCTAATAATATTCTGACTAAATATATCATGGTAAATGAGGTATCTCGACTGAGTTGTTCACACTAAAACAAAGAAATGTTTTCCTCTTCGACTCTTTGTAAATACTTTCTTGTACAAAATCAAATCGACACTTGACGTCCGTTGAAGTCCTAGATCTTGAGGGAACACGAACGAAAACGAAGTTGTAAGTCAGGAACATAAAAAAAAAAGACAGAAGGCGTATGTCCGTACTCTGTTATATCACCAAAACTTAACAAAACTACTCTTTCAACATCCTCATTTGTTATTTAATCAACCATAAGGACACAAATGTAGATCTTCTTGGATTTTGATACGAATCAGAGGAAAAGGAGACTTTAAAGTTTCGCCCTCACAGTAAAAATTGTAAAAAGTAGGTTTCGTAACCACTTATAAAAAATTAGTTATGGATCCGATCTTTTAACCTTAAAAGATAGATTTCTTTTAAGAACTGACTCTTAAAGACCAAGACTATAAGAGCCTGTTGTAACACCGAGTTCAACATTATTATTATGTTTATTAAATATAAACATATCACGAAAATCAAGTATTACACAAAAGTGTAAACAATACCCTTTTTCCTATTCTGTCGACTTACCTCCTTTCTTCCTTGTAACCGGACTATAAGATTGTCTTGTCCTTCTTATGCTTTACTCCCAAAATCTTGTCCTCGTTTCGACGTATGTATCTCCGTCCCGGGATTTATCTTAAGGCCACACACCAACGAACGAGACGATAACAGAAAAACCAGTCGAAGTGAGTAAGTCGTTTATCAGTCACTTAGAGTTTTATGGTTCGTTTTAGGTGAGGGAAAATTATGGAGCTTACGATGACATCGCTGAGATAGTTCTGGATTGTAACGTGTAAATATAGTTCTAGTAAAAAATTCAACTTACCGTGAAGATTTTACAAGACTAGTTAACTTGAAGAAACTAGTTCCAATTTTTACCACTAAAAGTTTTCTTTTTTTTTTTAATCTTGTGAAAAAAAAAAAAAGAAAAAGACTTGACAACTTGTATGAAAGAATCCATGAAGGGTCTTTTCTTTGGTAAAGGTCTCCTGGAGGTCGTCGTGAAAATGTCTCCTTTGTCGTGTCTTACGTAGAGATAGTGATGAGGAGTTTCAGGAACTTTTGAGTTAATCACTTCAAGTACGGGTCTTAGACAGTCTGGCCAACATTGGTCTCTCACCATTACCGAGTTAAGAAATCAATAGTTTTACAGTGAAGTGTACTTTACTTCCTTGGGATTCATGGGTATACGATTAACCTAAATAAGGCATGTACAACCGACAATAGTAAAAGTGCGACTCATACTTGAAATGACTTACTGATGTTTAAGGGGAGTTAAGAGGTTCAATCCTACTGTAACCCATGGTGGAAGTGTCTCCATAAAATTGAAGATCGACTTGTCACATCTAGTTCATTTTCGACTTTTAACCTGTTCTCTAACTCACCCCTTTTCCATAAATTTTTTTTTGTGTTGACTCAATTCGACACATTTATCTACTTCAGTACTCCTGATTGTACTGAAAAAAAAAAATCACAAATAAATAATAAATACCGACGTGATCTAGAAGCAACGACGCACACCCGAAACCGATCAACGTCACGTGCCCCAAGAGTAACAGCACCGAAGGGAATAACAACATCGAATACCCGAGATCTCGTGCCTGAGTCATTAACAACGTGTCCCCGAATTAAGGGGGTTCTACACCCTAAAAGGACCTCGTCCCTAGCTTGGGTACAGGGGACATGACCGTCCGTCTAAGAATTGGTGACCTGGTAGTCCCTTCAGGTCACACCTGATAATACTTCTAAAATAATTGAACTCTAACTTTAATTGTGTAACGATATCTAAAGAGAACCCACCTGTACAGATTTAAATAACGGAGTATTACTCATGTGAGTGGGGAGAAATCCTAGACTCCCCACCCCGGTTTTCTCTCTTTCAAAGAGGTTTCCTCTTCGGTCGTGTCTTCATCTTGTAACTCGCTAAGAGGATAAGAAATTTGGTTTCACTTTTACACAGATCTAAACTTCACTGATGGGTGGTGGTGGAAACGAAAAGCGGAGAGAAAAGTGTCGATAAACATTCCGGAGGGGTCTGTCGGTAAAACGAAAAAAACATAAAGAAAAGGTGCCCCTACCAGAACTAGGGACAGAGGACATGTCACAGTACTTCGAGTCAGGTATCAAGTAGTCCGTGAGATAGTCTAGATCAGGGAATTCAGATAAAGAGTGAAGACGACATATTAGTATTCCCTAAACTAAATCCAGTATGGACTTACCAGATCACCAAAAGAGATGAAAGAAGTTAAATTCAGACTTAAACCGTTATTCCTCGAGTACTAGACTCGGTGTCAGTCGAGGGTCAGAATAAAAACGACTGACTTTGTCACCTTTGTCACAGTCTGAAATAAAAAAACCCGAGGTTTTAGTACCGTCTACCACTAACGTCGGTACTTTAATTTTCTACGAATGAGGAACCTTCCTTTCAATACTGGTTGGATCTATCGTATAAGTTTTCGTCTCTGTAATGAAACGGTTGTTTCCAGGCAGATCAGTTCCGATACCAAAAAGGTCACCAGTACATACCTACGTTCTCAACCTGACACTTCTTTTGACTCGCGGTTTCTTAACTACGAAAACTTGACACCACAACCTCTTCTGAAAGTTCTCAGGGAACCTCACGTTCCTCTAGGTTGGTCAGGTAAGATTTCCTCTAGTCAGGACCCACAAGAAACCTTCCTGACTACGATTTCGACTTTGAGGTTATGAAACCGGTGGAGTACCCGTCTCAACTGAGTGACATTTTCTGAGACTACGACCCTCCCTAACCCCCGTCCTCCTCTTCTCCTGCTGTCTCCTACTCTACCGACCTACCGTAGTGCCTGAGCTACCTGCACTCAGACTCACTTGAGGCCCTCAACCACTACCTGTCCCTCCGGACCGCACGACGTTAAGTACCCCAGCGTTTCTCAGCCTGTACTGACTCGCTGACCTGACTGACTTAACTTGACTGGCTGGGTGGTGGTGGTGGTACCGAGTCTCACATTTCTTAGACGGACACTACACCCTCTGTGCCCAAGTTAGAGACTCAACCCTTCTAGGGGACCTCATCCTTTACCGTTGGGTGAAGTCATAAGAACGGACCTTTCAAGGTGCCTTTCTCCTTGGACCGCCCGATATATCAGGTACCCAACGTTTCTCACACCTGTGTTGACTCGCTGAAAGTGAAAGTGCGTGGTGGTGGTGGTATCTTATTGTTTTGTGAGAACCTCTACCACCACACACACACACACACACGTACCCCCCACCGAAATAGAAGATGTACATTTTATACGGTTATGGGTGGAGACGAATAAGACCTCGGGTTTCTCTCCGTCCCCTTCGACGAACGATGAAGAATTACTTGTTCAAAAAGACGAAAAGGGAAATTCTGAATCCGTTTATTCTCATGGAACCCAAGTCCCTGAAGTCTTCATCGATGTCCCCTCGAGACTCCTTTCAGTTGACTTCGGTCGGACATTCAGGACTTCCCTGGTCATAAATCTGAAAAAAAAAACCGATACGGTCCAGAATCGACACCGATCACCCTAGAAATCAACGTCGTACATCCTAGATCAAAGAGATGGTCCCTAACTTGGACCCTGAGGACGTAACACCCACACCTCAGAATCGGTGACTTGATGGTCCCTTCAGGGGATCTGAAAGATGTAGTAGAGATCCTCAGTGAGTGAGAACCTATGACTCTACCATAACCTTTTTCTATAAGTGACTTGTTAAATTTGACAATTTATTTTGTAAACCGTAACAATCAGTAAAAAAACAGTCATGAAATTATATGGGTTCTCAGAGTTTACGTTCACAAAGTCAAGAGGGAACGGGAGACTCTCCGGTACTACCCGTCCACCGGAATATCCAGATGCACACATCTAATACTGACAAAGAATGTCTAGAGGAGGAGGACCCCTACCTCACCTCTACCCCCCAACCCCTGTCTTCTCTAACGACCCGACCTACTCCCTATAGATAAATACTTTTCACCATACAATGTCAAGAAGTGGAATCGGAACATCTAGTCAGTACGACTACCCTCCTCGATTCGAGACACGGGTTACCGGTCTAACGTCGGGGACGTGGAAGGACAGGGGTCGTAAACTACCCTAGTCTACCTCGCCTTGTGGATGAACACCCGTCGTCGGAGGAGGTACGAGCCTCGAGTAAATCGAGTCAGGGGAGTCGATCGAGTTGCAGGAGATAACGAGACCTTGACACTGTCACAAAAATAAGTGATAAAATGATGTCAAAGGAGGTCCTCACCAACACTGTTGAAACTGTAATTTGCGTTCCACCTTTACGCTACAACTCTTTATTTAGTCTTGTTTCTAGGGAACTCTCCGACGACTCGGTTCTATCGTGGTCCGAGTGGCGTGAACAGAACCAGTGATCCTGGAATTGTACAAACGAGGTATTACAGCTGTTGTTAAACGTCTTATAAGTCATATTTAGATAGTTCCCGTTCTCTTTCACTCTTCCTACCTTTGCATCGGAACCGTCTGTACATCTCTTCTGTCTCTAAGTCACGGTGGGTGGTCTAAGAAGAAGGAAACTTGTTAATTCCACACATGTGTCAACCAAAATAGACATATGTACATCTAGTGATAGAAGAAAAATTTGAGAAAAAAATTTTAACTCCACATTAACTAAATTTTATAATCAAATTCCACATACCGTATCACTATTGTTTACAGATATCTAATATAAGGTGAATTTTAATAATATTTTGTAACCGACATAAGAGACACGACACACTCGAAGGGTCCAACACGTGACCATTTCTTAGGTGGACGGTTGCGTCCTCTACGCCCAACGTAGGGACCCAACCCTTCTAGGGGACCTCCTCCTTTACCGTTGGGTGAGGTCATAAGAACGGACCTTTTAGGGTACCTGTCTCCTCGGACTACCCAATGTTAGATACCCTAGCTTCTCTCAGTCTGTACTGACTCGTTGACACTCGTACGTGTGTGTGGGGACACTACATACTCTATAAGAATATGTCTCATGACAGAAATAAGAAAATGTAGTCATCCAAACCAGAACGATCGTTCTAATTTGCCAAGTAGGATACGTAAAAAACAACAAACGAAAGTACGATAAACAATTACTTACGTAAAGTCTTTTTCTCTTTTACTCTATATTTGAACAAGTAAGTAAGACAGTCCAATCGTCTTTAAGTAACGTATCGACCATACAGATGGTGTGATCACGACCATCATATCGATACTTTCCGGTTTACGAACAAAAAGTCCTTGAATGTCATTGTGGTCTTCTGAAAAATCGATTTTTAAAATTTTCTTTCGTTTATTATGTATGAAGGTATAATTTCTTTTATTCGGGACAAAACTTTAGTATGGACATAGGATATGAAGTACAGGACGTTGTTAAAAGACGACTTCAATATCTTACGAAATATAAGAATATAAAACACTCTTTCAACTTGATTAGGACTCCAAGGTCGTTCCACAAGTCGGAGTGGAACGAAGTACAACGGAAGGAGGTAACTAACAAGAAGACTAAATCTAACTAACCTAAATAAACAAAAGAGTCGCCACCCAACTAAAGGAAGGGTCAGAAAGAAATGAAATCTGGGTTTAAGAAATCTTTTGGACGACAAGGGGTCAGAGAGGAGGACCGTAGTCTACCGAGACACACCTACCGAGGGTGTTCAGACTTTCTCATAGAACAAGACTTCGGTCTTAAGTCCGAGTCCAACCGTATTAGAAGTCTTCTCATTTACAAATTCCCCTCATCAACGGAAGGTGTAGACGAGACATGACAACTAGAATGGATTGTATCATACAAACATATACTAACACGTTGTGAGTCAATTTTAGGAATAAAACCTTCTCCACTCTTTCCACCAACCGTCCATAGTATTTTAAGATCCTTAAACCAACAAGTTTCGTACCTTCTGAGTCACTGTCCCCTCTACGACTGTAGGATTTGGTCCTGGAGAATACCGAGAAGAGTCTCCCACACCCCTCCTCTACTCCTCTTCGGTACCCCATCCTCTGAAGAACCACGGATACTTCTGGGGGCTTATAAGTGAAAAACAAAGTAAACCCATCTATCTACCACCCCCCCTACTACATCCGGGGAATAACAATAAAAGTTTGAAGGACTAGAATTGTCTCGTTGACAACCTATATCCGATTTTATACTTTGTACTGGTTCGAACTTTAGTCACGTATTTAACACTTTACATTCTACTCCAAGACAAAACGGTGTTACGTTTTCAGTACTTCTCAATTAATCCCATCTCTACTCTGTTAAACCTCACATACACCACCCCCTCGTTCTGTTCGGATGACGACGGCATAAATATAGGGTTCTACCTCACGGAAGTTCTCTATACTTTCCTAAGACTTGGTCCCTTTTCACGTATAAAATTTTTACTATAACTTTTTTTTCTGTGATTTTTTGTTAAAAAACGTACAAACTGTAGAGTTATAAAAAAAGTATATAACTCTTAAAGAAACTATTAGAAGTGAAATTACTCATATAACGGAACGAAAGATACAAAAAAGGTGTTATTTAGATTTAAAATCAACTTAATTTGTAAACAGTCTCATTCTTCCCTTTTACAGATTAACGTACACCAATAGTATAAAAACTACGAACTGACTTTTGACATTATTCTAGCGGAATATTATTACATATCTTTTCGTTATATCTTTCGATTGACTTGTTTACTTTGATTATTTATTGGTTGTTTATATATTTTTTCGAACTGAAAACGATAATGAAATTTCCTTAGTATTTCAGTAAAGTACATATATAAATATTAAATTGATAAGGGATCCTATGTATTAAGACCTTTAGTATTTAGATATTAAATAAAATGATGTAAAATACGGAGTCAACCCGAAGACACCACCGCGTCACCATTTCTTAGGTGGACGTTATGTCTTCGACGTCCTCTGTACCCAAGCTAGAGACCCACCCCTTCTAGAGACCTCCTCCCGTACCGTGGGTGAGGTCATAAGAACGGACCTCTTAGAGGTACTTGTCTACTCGGACCACCCGTCGTCAGACACCCCAGTGTTTCTCAGTCTGTACTGACTTCGTTGAATTGTGTGTGTGTATGGAGTCAGTACACACTCGAAAAGTTATCTTTTATCCACTGAGAGAAAAGATTATCGATAAAGAACTCTGGAGACTGAATGCTTTCCCGAAACTTTCGTAATTGTGTGATGTGTCTTTAATCCTAAGTTTAGTAAGTTAAACTAAGTAAGTTAAACCATCAAATCAGAGATTTAACACAGGCTGAGAACGTTGGGGTACCTGACATCGGGGCGGTCCGAGGAGACACGTACCCTAAAAGGTCCGTTCTTATGACCTTATCTAACGGTAAAGGAAGAGGTCCCCTGGAAGGGCTGGATCCCTAACTTGGACCCAGAGGACCTGACGTCAGTCTAAGAAATGGCTGCCTTGATGGTCCCTCAAGGGGAGTAATTATAAATCCGGAGGTCTTTACCAAATACTTTCATGATGTTCTCATCACTATATATTAACAGAAACGGTTTATTTAAGACAAACACCGATGAACAAAGAATCAATGACATCAATACTTTACAGGTTTGGTTTTGGTAATTTACCGATATAAGTTAGAAAGAAAGAAAATGATGAAAATAATATAAAGATTATCAAAGAATTTTCGACGCCGTCGTTCAAGTCCAAAAATCTGATCATCGAGAATTGGGACTGAAACTCAATATCAGTCCCATAAATAATTTTTGGGTCGGTCGACTGAGTCAAGACTCCTAAGACTAAGTCACTCTGTTTTTACCTACCGACGTTCACAGGGTCCACTAAACTACTGACTAGGTACCTGGTTCCATACCCTTTGAGATCAAAACTCTAATAGTGATAGTCCATTACCTTTGTTCGTTTTACTTCACTGACTGTCGACCACAACATTAACTCACCAAATCTAATACGAAAGACCTTCGTCGATTACAATGATGTAACTTCTCTCTCCTTCTCGGAGAGACAGACAAAAGGGAAGAACAGATGACTTCGTTTTGTTAACGTTTTATGTAGAAAAAAAGGGGGACAAACGAGGAACAAAAAAAAAAGAAAAGAAAATCAGTTTGACTACCCCCCTTAAAAAACTTCAATATTTACTTACACAAAGGAATTGACAAACGAAGTATCTTGTATAAACTCGTCTCATGTTCACATAACCTTAAAATATATAAGACGAACAAAACCTCAACTGTCACGTAAACCAAAATAAATTTTACATGTGACTAAAAAATACTGGTCACATATACGGTTTATAGAAATTAGACTTGTTTATGAAAAGGAATATTTGTTATTTTGTGGTTGTTATTGTTTGAAACATATACACTGAAGTCTGTTATTTTATTACGAAAGGAGACACTATCACCGTCGTCCCGTTCTTAGTTGAAACGGAAGTAGTTGTACACCCCGACAATGTACATACTCAAATAGAGATTCCGAATTAGATCTCAATAGGTTCCGTATGATGTATAAGAATCATTCCGAATAAAGACTTAGGTACCCCAGTGTTTCTCAGTCTGTCCTGACTCACTGATTGTCAAAGAAAGACTCTAAGAGTTTTGTAGAGAGTACAAAGAGAGTAAGGACGGTCAAGGGACCCATCCTCAGAACCAGGGTACCACTCTACCACATGACCCCTCTTCGGGTGTCATCGAGACCAAACAAGAGACAACCCCAGGTCCGGTCCGTCCAACTGCCCCGTTTCCTCGTGCACACATCTCGACGGTGAAACCGGTCAGAATGAAGTCTCCTCCCACAAACCATGGTGCAGACTGAAGTTCCTAATGACCACACGCCGTAACTCGTATGAGAACCCCTGAACTCATACGTACCCCAAGTGTACGTATGAGACACTGAAATCCCCAGATAAGGTCTTACTAAATAACAGAGAGTCAGAAACTTAGAATCCTATGAATTCGAGCCAAGGACCTGAAAGAGACGACATCAGAGTTGACTTAATTTTAGAACGATGTACACCCAAGTCTTGGATCTAAACCCGGTATAGACCACGACACTATGTCTATTTAACCTACCTTACTAACACCAAGACCACAACCAAAGTATCGGAATGGATGAAACACCCTTTAACAGAGTTAGGGTCCTGTTCAGTTCCTTCTGTAGGTCCTTCTGTAGGTTGGTCCCTTGAGATCTTTTATGTCGGGGACCTACGAAACTATGAAATGAGAAGACCCGATGGTCGAAAGAAACCTTTACGTCACTTTCAAGTCTTAGGTGAGCTGGTCAGAACGGAGACTTAACTGGAAGAGACCTTAGACTTACTAGATCATACGTCCGACCAACCTAGAAAGAGGAACCTCGTTATCGGTGTATTTGTTTAAAAACATATTAGAGGTCTCATCCTTCTCCGGACTAATCCCAAGGACGAGATACACAAACAATCGGTGAAACCAGTACAGACTGAGAAACGTTGGGGCACGTACCATTGGGTGCTCCGAGGAGACAGGTATCTTAAGTGATCCGTTCTTATGACCTCACACAACGGTAAAGGAAGAGGTCCCCTAGAAGGACTGAGTCCCTAGTTTGGGTCCAGAGGGTGTTACGTCCGTCTAAGAAATGGTAGACTCGGTGGTTCAACCGATTTCATTTTGTTCAAGGAAACTTCTCAAACCGGGTTATGAAGACTGACATTACGAAAGAAAAACGACTGCAAATTTAAAAAATTATTTCGAGTGGAGGGAGGTGTGGAACCTTCGTAGGACCCCGGAGACATTATCTCTCCCTTGGAGTCAATCCCATTCCCTGAAACCTTACCACGACCGGAAGTAAGGAAGGAACCCACACTGACGTCCCGGGACCAGTTGTTCATAACATTAGTTCGTATGACACGGAAGACAGGGAGGACCGTGTCGAACACTTTCGTGACATAATTCAATATCACGTCTTTAATCGGTAGGACCGGACCCTCTGAATAGGGGAACGACCTATCATCCATTCCTCCCATAAAATAGTCTGAGAGACGGTGGGAAGTATAAATAACTATTTGTTTCTGAAGAAACCATTACGAACTCGAGACGAGTCTGACCTGACACATACAAAACATTCTTTTATTGATACCACATACGGACAGATTTCGTCGTGTCATCTGAACCGACCTAGAAAAACAGAGTGACGTGTGTACCGTCTAAAGTAAGACTTACCGGTGGATACCGTCAACTTGATACTTGTCAAGAACCTACTACTCGGAACCCACGGTTTTCAATTTCCACAGCGACACTAGACCTGAACACCCCAGATAGAATCTAAGATCTTAGACGTCAGATCTAGGGATTTCCTATTCTTGACATAGACAAATACGGAGTCGTCGTATTATCCACATACTATGCCTTTAGGAACCATAAGAAACACAACTTTTAAGAACCAAAATAGGTAGATGTGTCTCGATCTGGTCGGATGGAAGGGAAGGAGTTTAAAATAAGATGGGAAACTAAATAAAAACCTAGATCGTGTAACATTTTACAATCACAACTAAGTATCAAAATAAGGATAGAGTACAGATTAGTATCTAGTACTTTGTCACTTATTCATTCTTCCATTTACCCCTTTCGTGATAACTGTCTCCTATAGTAAGTGGTTGAAGGAGTACACGTGCCTCTGGAGATCTTATACAAATAAAATACAATCAGTTTCGAAAACAAGACTATTGTTCGTCAAATTACCTTGCAACTATAATAACGGGGTCCTATTAATTTTCGGTGAGTCTTACTTGGGGTCATAAGTAATTAAGTATTTTATGAAAAATTCCAGGACCATTGAGTCTGTCATTGTTTAGGTAGACGTTACGTCCTCTGCCCAAATTAGGTACCCAGTCCCTCTAGGGGACCTCCTCCCTTACCGATGGGTACGCTCAAAAGAATGGACCTCTCAAGGTACCTGTCCCCTCGGACCACGTGATGACAGGTTCCCCAACGTTTCTCAACCTGTGTTGACTCGCTGATTGTACACGGGTTGTAAAATGATCAGTAATCTTATACCACTTAGTCTGTCTACGACAGGACATAAGTACCTTTATTTAGAACTACCTCCATACTAATTTGTTGATAATTTCTCTAACCCATTTCCTACAATGTGTGTCCCCCTTGTCATATGGACTTTCGACTCTCTCTCCCTCTCTCGTTCTCGCTCTCCTCATATCGTACAACCTCCTTGGTTTTCGTAAAACCTTACTGAACTTACACCTCATCACCATCTCTTCACCACTCTCTCTTCCGATTTGTCTTTTAAGAGACGAGAGATTACTTCCTAATCTTCGGAAAATTTCTTGAAACCTGAAATAGAATTCCGTCTTCCTTGATGACATCCTAAAACTCGATCTATCTCTACACTAACAAAAGTGTAAAAGTATTTCCACAGATACGAGACTGACACCGGACCTCGTGGCGACAACAACTGATAACGGGGTAAGTGAACCCAACTAGGGACCCAACCCTTCTAGGGGACCTCCTCCTAGGTGAGGTCATAAGAACGGACCTCTTAAGGTACCTGTCTCCTAGAACCACCCCGATGTCAGGTACCCCAACGTTTCTCAACGTGTGCTGACTCGTCGATTGTGTGTGTATTAATCTAATGTCCCATCTAATAATTTTATATTCTTGATACATATCGTCCCCAGAGGTTTTACGATCTGGTACCTGACCATGACCAGGAACCGGAGAATCGTGACCCGACGTGTCGTCCTCCACTCACCACTCACTCGTTCGTCGGTGAGGGGAAGTGAGTACAACGACGTACTCGGGACGGAGGACCGTCTAGTAGACTCCGTACTCTAAGAGTGTCTTCGCACTTGGGATGACACTTGATGTAAGTTCCCCAGATCCAACGGACAACGAATACTCTTAGTAGACCTTTGGTAGGATTGAGGGGAGACAAACACCTTTTTAACGGAAACTACTTTGACCAGGGACCACGGTTTTTCTGACCCCTGACTACTATATATCTTATGCAGTTGATCTAAAAAAACACAAATTATCGAAATCATCATGACATGTCTGAACCACGACATATGAATAATGATCGTTACTACTATAATTAGTTCAGGTCGGTTTAGTCTTAGTGACTAAGCGTAGAATCAAAAAAAAGGGGTAAGAAGACAGAATTTTTCAACTTTGACACTTTCAACATTGGTTGGGGTTTTTGTATGAGTCCACCCGTAAGTCAGTAAGTAATTGGGGGAAGTAAGTATCTGTTAGGGAAGTAGGTGTGACGAAGGTCCGTGTCTCCTACACCCCTATCTGTACCGGGATGGGAGCCCGTCGAGCATCGAACACTCCTCTCGAACGATGTCCGACATCTCAATTATCGGTAGTGAAGGCGACGATACTTCGATACCATGGTTTATTTGACTTAACAACGAAGACTATAAAAGACTAGAAGGAAAGTCCATAATAATTGTGAACTTCATTTTTAATGTAAAAAAAAAAAGGAATTCTATGTACGTCCAAAAACTTCTGTACAATGTAAGAGGACACGAAAGTAACACGGAACCTATTTTCGTATAAAGTCTCCTTATTTAAGAAAATCCATAATTTTAAGACTCTGACCATATATTAGTGTATCCTAAACGACATCTCCAAATTTAAATATCTTTAGAAGAACTGATTTAGATAAACTGACTCGGCCCGAGTCGGTACCGTCTGAAAAGGAAAGTCGAGTCGAAAGGAACTCTGAGGAGCTGGGGTAGGTCTGATAGTAAGAAAGAGGAGGTGGTAAGGGCGGGTATGGAGATCTCAATAAGAAGACAAAGAAAACTATAGTTCACTCCTTTTACAAACGTAGAACTACTAATGTCTCCTTAATACCTCAGACCACTCTCCGTACTGACAACACAACTTTTACAGACACGAAGTATTATTTTCGTCGCATCCGTCTTCGGCTTTGACGAATGGCAAGAACTGTGGACTCAAACACGGTGCACCTCTTCTACTATACAATCGTAATCTTTCCGCACAAATGGAGCCTCTGCGAAAAGTCCCGACTTTAGATGACGTCACATTTCCTGTAATCTCGCAAACTCGTAGTACGGTCTCTCGGGTCACCACAATTCACTGACCGTAGCATCTAAGTTCACCCTTCTTTTTTTTAATTAATCAGTACTGAATAAGTCCGTACATAGGATGTTCTTACCCATTTACACTTTACTAAAACGGCCGTAATCGACCTCATTTAATTCCTGATACATTATTGAAACCACACCAAAATTCATCAAC
Organism: Capra ibex; assembly: GCA_006410555.1. Lineage (NCBI taxonomy): Eukaryota > Metazoa > Chordata > Mammalia > Artiodactyla > Bovidae > Capra > Capra ibex. Next base: position 78,649,693 of record SJYO01041852.1, read on the forward strand.
GACTATTTATCCATGGACCCTGGCAGAGGTACCCCTATCAAACAAAATAATTCACTTAAGTGATTGGTCCAATAATTTCGCGAGAGGACAAAGTTGTACTGGTGTTTGACTTGGACACCTTAGGAAAGGGAAGGGAAGGACACACACGACGTCTAGACGTTCCGACCACCGGCCGGTCGCGACGGAACACAAAGGACCACCAAAGAGTGGTCGAGAGGATAGTCATTCACTGGAGTACGTCTGGGCCCGGGGGGACTTCTCCCACACATCTCAGTCCTCCCCGTCGATCAACGATAGCTAAACATGAAGGTCAAGCTGACCCTCTTGTTGGGATAAGGACAAAGTAAACTCTTAATCAAGTCACAAATATGTTCTTCACTCCAGAAACCACTAGGCAGTACCTGGGGAATTTTATTCTATTTTTGTTTTCAGTTTTTCATAGAGACCGTCGTATTCGTCATCCTGGTCCGTGACAGACTTCAACCCACAATTCTCGAGAGTCAGATCGGTTCAGTATGAGACTCCTTCGAGTCAAATACAGGGACTACACTTACGTGCGTACTGTCAAAGTCACATTCATGGCGTCTCAACATTGTGAAAAACGATTTCATTCCTGTATCGATCTTCTTTTTCTTACAGACCTCTACGTCCTCGGTCCTCGTCACTATCTAAAGAAAGTCCATTAAGTCCTCTGTCTTCTACTATCTCTCGTCTTCGTCTCTCTTAAAACGGACCCCGTCTTCCTCCTTACAAAGAAGGAAACCTTTCGATTTTTCTTCTTCCCTACCGTCATCTAAGTTTACGGATACACCCTCCACCCACACTCCTCTCCCCACACCAAACGTTCACTCCTACGTCCCAAACAGTTCTCACCAACTTCACCCCGTGTCGGTGACTTACCTTACCCTCCCTCAGACCGAAACAACCGAGTCGACCCCGTCTACGACCCCCAGACGTGCCTTCCTTACCAGGACGGCCTATCGGGCCACAAATGTTCAAACCTAAACCTCGACAAACGACCGGAACATAGAGTAAAACGGGAGAGATCGAGGAACTTAAGACTGAAGAGTCGGAATTCAAGGCAAATGTTCAGTTGGACATACGCGAATAAGCGAGTCAACACAGACTAAGAAACACTGCGGTACCTGACATCGGACGGTCCGAGGAGACAGGTACCTTAAGAGGTCCGTTCTTATGACCTCACCCAACGGTACGGGAGGAGGTCTCCTAGAAGGGTTGGGTCCCCAGAGGGTACAACCTCCGTCTAAGAAATGGTAGACTCGGTGGTCCCTTCGGGTTCTTATGACCTCACCCATCGGATAGGGAAGAGGTCCCTTTGAAGGACTGGGTCCTTAACTTGGTCCCAGACGTAACGTCCACCTAAAAAAAAAAAAAAAAAATTGGTCGACTCGATGGTCCCTTCGGACGTTCAGTTGGATTTGGGGAGGTTAATCTGTATATTAGTCGAAGAGACGTAGATATAGAAATAGAGACGAAGGACTGATATCAGGAACAGCGGTCGAGTCGTCAAACCGTTTACCTAAAGCCCCATTCTTTATGTAATGTCCTAGGTCGGGAGTTTTGAAAGAAGAGAAAGGGTTGAAATTCCGTCGGGAGTGACAAGGTCGAACACTCAACCTGAGTCTGTTTACCTCGTCTGGTTTCTGTTCATTTTTCTAATCACTGGACCAGTTCCCAGGTCAACACTACCTTTCACCTCAGTAACATCCCCATACACTCCAAACAGATTAACACACATCGTTGGGACTCTCTAGTCCAAAACCCAACCTAGGTGACACCGAACACCCCTCAATACTCTGTTCTTTGTGCTCCTAAATACTCCCTTCTATGTACCTACTCCTTCTACTCCCCAGGTGTCACCCCAACAACTATCTTACTGTCGTCTCCTACACAGTCGACTGGTTCTGGAATCATTACGGGTTCTACCCTCTTCCTTCACCATGATACTAGAGTGTGGGTAGAATACAAATACACCGGTTGAGAACCCACACGATTCAACGAAGTCAGTACAGGGTGAGAAATGTTGGGGTACCTGACACATCGGGTGATCCGAGGAGATAGGTACCCTAAGAGGTCCGTAATTACGACCTCATCCAACGGGAGAATAAGGGTGGAATTGAGAGAGTGGAAAAATTTTGGTATCCCTATATAACTCTTAAGTATCAGTCCAATCTCAATTGGGTTTTGTAGGAAAGTTCCGGGTATTAAGGCGATACAAAGTGTGTCTCTTTCTCGTCTAGTTGAGCGAAATAGTTACTACGGTCGTCTTTTTGTTACATAGAAATCTGAAAATCGGGATATGACCGGAGAAAAGAAAGAAAGAAATTTGGAGTAAGTAGAACGTATACACAGAAGTCATGAAATGGACCTTCTAAGGACTTGACACAGAACCCTCCCGACCTTAAGAGACTACAGGACTACGGTCACAAAAAGAAAGAAAGGAAAATTACTACAAACGACACTTAGGAAGGGAGTCGTACTAATAAATTTTCAGTCCTAAGGTAATATCCATAAGTACGTCACACCCGACAACCGGTCCTAAGATATCTAGTATTGGTTCTTCTGAGAGAAAGGTGACACCCTACGTCCAGAACACTACACATAAGGCTCGAGAATTCTCTACGACCTGTACAATGGTCATCATCGCGAAAGAAACCCGGAGACTTAAGAATATAAAAGGAAGGACTCGACAAGTACCACCGCTGAAACCGGGATCTCCAAAAAAGGAAGTAGACGATGGGTAAAAGAGTTCAAATAAAAGGCCAGCGAACAGGGAGGAAAAGTACAGTCACGCAATCGTGACACCGAAGGTTCTTGACACGGACATTGGTGTAGTAAAAGTGAACATCCTAATCTAAACCAGAGGCCCTTCAGTAACTAGGTAATGAATCGTTACTCCCTTCTTTTCACCTTTCGGACTCTGTGAGTGTTCTTTTAACGACAAGAGAGAGGAAAAAGGACGGTCCTAGTGAGGAAAGTACTAGCTATTGAGGTCTCCCCGAAGACCCTCTGCACGAGTTACGACACCAAAATGAATGACTAAATTTCGGGGTACACTGGATCTAGTCATACACTCAATAGTTAATGATATAGTTTAATTATTTACTGTAAAAGGTATAGGATGTATACCCTCATTCACGAAAATATACGTAATAAAGTAAATACACCATCTCCTTAGATTTCAAATTTTCAATTTGGTGAATGACTGTCGGAAATCGACACTACACATGTATCATGAATCAATGACTCAGCACAGACTGAGAAACACTGGGAAACCTGACATCGGGTGGTTCGAGGAGACTGGTACCCTAAAAGGTCCGTTCTTATGACCTTACCCAACGACAAAGGAAGAGGTCCCCTAGAAGGGTTGGGTCCCTAGTTTGGACGTTGAGGACACAGAGGACGTAACGTCCGTCGAAGAAATGGGTGACTCGACAACCTCGAATCACCATACTTACCCTAAACTCGGGAGAACAGACTCAAGTCTCAGATTCCTCGTACTAGAAAAAGTAGGTTTAAAACTGTAGGAGTTTCCTGTCAACGTACGACCGTCCCAAATAAACATACTTTAACAATCTAGTACTCGTCACACTAATTCGACTGATATATAAACTCTGGAGGTCATTGTTTCGTATAACATTTTCGGTTTTCGGGGGCGGGTATGAGTGTTTATCTTTGTTTAAAACTAGACACAACGACTACGGAAAGAGTTCACGGTAAACAAAGATTTTGAGAATGATAAAATATGAGTCAGAAAGAGAAAGTAAGAGAAAGAAGGACTAAAAAGAACAAAGTAAAAAGGACGAAAACACAAGAGAGAAGAAAGTTATTGAGAGGGTCATATAGAAGAATCATCCCCAAAGTCCACGTACGTACTTAATAAATGACAATGACGGGACACAAAGACGTCACCTAAACACCTCTCGAAAGAGTACCCCCGTGGTAGACGTTAATAATTACTGTCAATGTTTGACTAGACTCGTTCTTTGAATCTTTGTGCACCCGTCAAAGAACATTCTAAGGCTTACGGGTACATTCGTATTCTCCTTACCTCCTTTCCGGAAGGTCCTCTGTCAGTCCGAAGGTCTATCCATCTGGTACAGTTTCTGTCAGTAAAGTGTCTGTGGGGTATCTGTCAGTAAAGTAGGACTCGTGACTGATTAAGATTTTCGAAAAATTTAAACCCCATACAATTCCTATCCTCAAAGATAAAACAAAAAACCATTATAGGTAAGGTTGATCTAGAATAGAGTTCCCACCACGACGACGTATACCAACCCGTACAACACGTGACTCGTTGCGATCCCCTGTGACAAAGGTAAAGATGAGTTGACATATACCTTCGGTCAGACTCCTATGGATCAGTCAAGAGTAATAAACGTTATCAATATAAGATATTTTCTCGGTACCCTCTTCCGTTACCGTGGGGTGAGGTCATGTGAACGGACTTTTTAGGGTACCTGTCTCCTCGGACCATCCCACGTCAGGTACCCCAACGATTGTCAGCCTGTATTGACTCGTTGAAGTGAAAGTGAAAAGTGAAAATACGTCACCTCTTCCGTTACTGTTGGGTGAGGTCGTGAGAAAGAACCTCTTAGGGTCCCTGTCGTCTCGGACCACCCGACGGTAGATACCCAAGCGTGTCTCAGTCTGTGCTGACTTCGCTGAATCGTCGTCGTCGTCGTATTTCATCAGTGCTTGTCATTTAATCGTTTGTTACTTGGAAACGAAGTTCCTCTTTATCAGTCCGAAGACACTCGAAAACTAGTGAAAAAGTAGTCGACTAGTTGTGTCTTTGAACAAAATACACACAAAAACAACAAATTGTACACGACAACTAGGTAATTGTGATGTGAATACTGGTTGTCGTCACATTGAGTACGGAATTATTTCCCATAGATTGTGTACATAAAGGAAGGACTCTTGGTAGTGTTGCAAGAACTCGAATCCTTGTGGTCTATCATGGAGTCGTGATGTGAGTCTCCCGCAAAATTTGACGTCTTAGTGACTACTTTTCATGTCTTTACACTTCTTACACCGTGATTTATCTGACGTTTTTTCCTGGGAACAAATATCAAACCCTAGTCTTTGTTCTTCCGTCTCTCAGGGGAATAAACTGAATTCGACCCTTACACTACCGTCCACTGGGTTTAAAGAACAACGAGAGAAGTATACAAACTTGTTGGTACTTTCGTGTCATTCATAACTAAACCTCCAATGTTTATTTAACATCGGTCATCCACTTAAACGTTTATACCTTAACCACTCATTACTCCTAGTTGTTGAATACAAGAAAGTTGATTCTTGGTCTCCTTGGGTCCCGCCCTCCACAACGTGACACTGAGTAGGATACCTGTCATACGAGGATCGTCAATCTCAACCCTTCTTGAGATCTACCGTGGGTCGAATTAGAACGGTCGACAACCTACTCCTTCTCCGAGTCTCTGTGATACACCGGACGCCTTCCGGTACGTCGATTACGGACGCCTCATTTGTGAATCCGACCTCATAATCAAATACCCCTGTCTTCCGGACGACGTGGTCCCTACGGGACGGGGAGAGACACGGTACCACTCTCAGGAACGTCCCGAAGGACCTCGAGTATGACACCTTCCCTTCCCGATCCCTCCACCACAGTACTTTATCGAGAAGGTACCACCCGAAGTCAGTGAGATAAGTCCGATGAGAATGTCTTATGAAGTCCATATTGTCTTAGTTATAGATCAAATATTTGTTGTCTTTAAATCGAGATCTCCGAGCTTCAGGGTCTAGTTCCGTGGTTCTCTAAGCCACAGACCACTCTGAGGATCAAGGATCAAGTTTCTGTTAGTAGAACAATACTGGAGTGTACGTCCTTCCCCGGTCCCGACAGGGAGTTCGGAGAAAGTACTCCTATAATTAAGACAAGAAAAAAAAAAAGAAAATTTAAAACGACACGGCCCAGAATCAACGTTGTATACCCTAGATCAAGACACTGGTCCCTAACTTGGACCCGGAGGGACGGAACCCTCGTACCTCAGAATTGGTGACCTGGTGGTCCTTTCAGGGTGATTAAGACATGAACTCCCGAGACAGAAGTACTGAATTAGTGGAGGGTTCTGGGGTAAAGATTTACGACAGTGTGACCCCTAATACAAAGTTGTACTTAAAAAATCCACGTGTGTTTGTAAGTCAGATATCAACGGAGGGTGTATAAAATAAAGAAACAAGTTCTTGAAAAAACGTATGAACGACACACCGTCGTGATACGATTGACGATTCTACAATCCCCACTTACCCTGGAGTACTCCTTAATTCTCGTGCGGGTTTCCGGGAGGATCCCCACCCGTGGTCTTATGTGTCCGACCTCCGGTAACCGTGACTCGGTAGACCTTCTTTTTAAGGGTCGTTTTTTTGTGTGTTTTTTTGTTGAGGGGTTTCTTCGATCTGAATTACAGTGTAGAGTTTGAGGACGGGATTCTTCGGAGAATACAGTGGATGGGTCGTTTCCAAAAAAGACTTAGTTTTATCCCGACCTGATATGAATTTCCCGAAAATATCAGGAAACCGAGTAAAGATAAGAGTCTATGTCTTTTCTACACTTCACACACTATCTCAGATTACGGTAGGGAAATACACCGGTGTCATTTTACGAATTTCCGAGAGACATCCGAGATAACCAAGGTCCCTTAATCTTGGTTATTAAGAATGAACAATTTACGATTGACTTCTGAAACGAGTCAGTACAGTCTGAGAAACGCTGGGATACCTGACATCGGAAACAGGTACCCTAAGAGATCCGTTCTTATGATCTCACCCAACGGTAAGAGAAGAGGTCCCCTAGAAGGGTTGGGTCCCTAGCTTGGACCCAGAGGACGTAACGTCCGTCTAAGAAATGGGAGACACGGTGGTCCTTCGGGTGTACGATTCATTTTAAATTAATACATGGACATAGACATACGTATATTTATATATACACATATATAAAAGAGGAGAGTTCGAATTTTCGTATCTTCTCTCTTACAAACTAATACTATTGGTATAGGAGAGAACCTCTATTAACTGTTCCTTTTGAACTACGTAACACCCCCCTTCCACGGGGTACAGACCACACACAGTAAGACCGTAACCACCTACAGACGTAAGGCAGGGACTTCCTCTCGACTCGAAGTATGGACCTAACTCCCGCACACATCACCACATTCACTATCAATTATTGTAAACGAAACCTCAATTCGACTTGACCCAAGATTAGGACAGAGGTACAGTGGAACCCGTGCAATGATTTCGAGAGAAACGTAGGTCTAAGAATAGACACTTTATACCATTATTGTATCATGTATCTCTATTAATATATTTTACGAATCCCAATACAATATATCTATTCCGACCTATTTACCATAAAAACATCATCATTAACCGGTCATCTAAGATCAACAATAGTCCCAGATACACGTACGTCACATGTAATCAAATTCCGTTCTCGAAGGTTGGAACCTGAGACGGTGACCCGTGCACAGAAGGAAGACGTGCACCAGAATCCGACTATCCGTCAAGACGGAAGGTAGGGACCGGACGTTTCTCGAAGTGAAGACGAACATAACCACAGTGAATCGGGAGTCGACGACAGTAAAGTTCATTGCTAAAACAAGTAACGTAAATTATTCGTGGTAGTACCAAATATAAAATTTAAATATGTTGACACCTCGAATCGATTCTTTTCATTCCTACCGGTATCTCTCGTCCTCGACTCGACATAACAAAGACCTCCCGAGGTACGGTTAAAGACCACTCCTACACCAGTTCTCCAACCCCTTTTCATTCGGCCCCTAGTCGTCATAATGTCCATTCGGGTCTGCAAGTAGGTCCTACACACATCTCCTTATATAGACGTTCCCATACGCTAAAGAAAATTGAGAACGAGAATGACGAACAAAAATATCACTCTAACCCAAAAGTCGGAACTATTTTTAGGTTTGATAATGTATCATTAAGAGACAATGGTGACACATAGGAACCTGTCCACTGAATTAGAGAGACTTGGAGTCAAAGAGAACGATCTTTTACCCCCCTATCGAAATCATGGATAGAGGATTCCAACAATACTCTTAACTTACTCTATTTACACACGTACTCCTTTACTTACACGTACTCTATTCCACCCTAGTACTTGAATCGTGTCACCGAAGGAATATAGTCCGTTCGTAAACTATTTATTGTAAACTATTTACGGTCGACTTTAATAAATTCAATGATAACTTGATATCAATTATTTATTTCTCATTCAAACTAGAAGGAAGTGGAATTTATTCATTTATGGTTTATACTCCTAGAGACATCAAAGGTCAGGGACCCTAAATATTCGTCACTCACACATACACACACGAACGTGCACGTACACGTCTAGACATGTAGACACATAATTTAACCCGAAGGAACCACCAAGTCATCTTTTCTTAGGTGGACATTACGTCCTCTACCCCCTCTGCTCCGAAGTTAGGGACACAACCCTTCTAGGGGACCTTCTCCTTTATCGTTGGGTGAGGTCATAAGAACGGACCTGTTATAATACCTGTCTCCTCGGGAGACAAATAAATTTACTCTTACTAGATCGAGGGATCAAGTGTCTGAGAGGATCAAACCCTTTCACCACGGCATAAGAAGCCTTTATTCAGTAGGGGGGAGTGCCACGGTCGGAGTCTGTCTACCCCTCCGTCCGTCCATAACCTGAATGCCCGACTTCTCGTCCTCACAGTCGTTCTTATGCCACCTTATTTCTTTCTTACACCTCGTTTTGGTGGCCACTTGTGGATCGTCTACTGACTAATTCGTCCCTTATAAACTGCCCTACATACTATTTTAGTAAAAGACTTTTTCAAGAGAATAAAATATAAACTAGAGACGGGGGATAGGGGTTCAATACTGAAAATTCTATATAAGCACATACTTTCTCGTCAAATGTCCGTTGGATCCTGTCACAATTAACCAAAAATAAAACCATGAGTAAAAATGGAAAATTAAGGATCAAGAGGGTCAAATAGGAAAAGAGAGATTCATTCAGAAAACACCTAAGACTTTATGGTAGTTACACGGTCGTAAGATGTGACCACTACCAAACAATCATCCCCTCTCAGACCCAACATCTTATAATTATTACACAGTTTGTTGCTCACGACTCAATCGTATTTATTAAAGAAGAACTAAATTTCTTCCTAATATCAACTATTGGGACATAACATTTTACTTTATATGATTCTTGACATTACAAGAGTGTGTGTTTTTTCTATTTATACACTCCAATACCTACACAATTAATTGATCTACCTTCTTTAGGAAAGTGTTATATATAACACACACACGAGTGAACACAGACTGAGAAACGTCGGGGTACCTGTCATCGGGTGGGGAAAGGAGACAGGCACCATAAAAGATCCGTTCTTATGACCTCGCCCAACGGTAAAGGATGAGGTCCCCTAGAAGGGTTGGGTCCCTAACTTGGGTACAGAGGACACAGAGGACGTGACTGTCCGCTAAGAAATGATAACCTTACACTTACATATATTTTAGTGCTACTAGAAGTGAAGATTATAGAATGTCAAAACAGCCAACGTGGAGTTACTTCGGCTTTAAAATTTTTTTTAAAGATCCTTGTTATAATAATTATGAATCCACTAGTTTATAATTTTTCCTCCAACTTAATACGATTTATTACATAATAGAACGGAGAACGAATTAAATATCCAACGTGTTCAATGATGAATTTCGTAAATAAGACAACCGACTTTAAAGAATAAATAATTTGACATAACCTAAACTGAAAATCGGGAGAAACTGAAAAAATTGACCATTGAGAAAACTAATTTTTTTATTGACTACTTTGAAAGTGAAAGAAAGATTAAGATAAAAATGACAAATAATACCTTTTAAGGTTGGTTAATGTCTACTAATTACATTGTTTATAGATACATAATAGTAGTGGACCTTTGAGTACCGGTCCCATAAATTAGTGAAATGAGTGTACGAAGAAAGGTAGAACATAATAAAATTTCATCTAGGTAAACGAAATAGTAAAGTAGTTATTTATAAATTCTACACACACATTACTATCACTGAGAAAATTTTTATCTCAGTTTTATTGTAAAAGTATGGATTGTATTAATTAACAAGGAAATATTGAGTCTATAAGTCAGTACAAACTTAAAGACAGAGATAAAACAAGAAGCAAACAAATATTCCTAAGTACAATATAGGTCTATAACATTAACCAATACTAACCCAAACTAATACAAGATAAAATGAATAGAGAAATTATTTGAAAAAAGTTTCGACACAAAAAAAGTGAACTCTATGACAGTTACATTAATAACTGTTACATTAATGTATATAACTTTATGACAGTTACATGACAGTTTGATCTAATCAAAGGATCGAGAAAATTCTTGACCATATCAAGTCAAGTCAAGTCAGCGAGTCAGCACAGGCTGAGAAACGCTGGGGTACTTAGCGTCGTGTGGTCCGGAGGGACAGATAGTGGTTGAGGGCCTCAAGTGAGTCTGAGTGCAGGTAGCTCAGTCACTACGGTAGGTCGGTAGAGTAGGAGACAACAGGGGAAGAGGAAGACGGGGGTTAGAGAGGGTCGTAGTCTCAGAAAAGGTCACTCAGTTAAGAAGCGTACTCCACCGGTTTCATGACCTTAAAGTCGAAATCGTAGTAAGGAAGGTCTCTTTAGGGTCCTGACTAGAGGAAGTCTTACCTGACCAACCTAGAGGAACGTCAGGTTCCCTGAGAGTTCTCAGAAGAGGTTGTGGTGTCAAGTTTTCGTAGTTAAGAAGCCGTGAGTCGGAAGAAGTGTCAGGTTGAGAGTGTAGGCATGTACTGGTGACCTTTTTGGTATCGGAACTGATCTGCCTGGAATCAGCCGTTTCATTACAGAGACGAAAACTTATGCGATAGATCCAACCAGTATTGAAAGGAAGGTTCCTCATTCGCAGAAAATTAAAGTACCGACGTCAGTGGTAGACGTCACTAAAACCTCGGGGGGTTTTATTTCAGACTGTGACAAAGGTGACAAAGGGGTAGATAAAGGGTACTTCACTACCCTGACCTACGGTACTAGAAGCAAAAGACTTACAACTCGAAATCCGGTTGAAAAAGTGAGAGGTGAAAGTGAAAGTAGTTCTCCGAAAAATCAAGGAGAAATGAAAGACCATATTGGTACTCGGTTAATGAAGTGGAGAGACTCAGAGTCAAAGGATCAAACATTTTACTATCACAACTCCATCTTCTGGAAATTTAAGTAGATGTCCAGAGTTTAAAACATTACTATATTTGATGAACGTTCTTTTTTTTCTATAAACATAAAAGATACAAGAAAACTCTCACCTTTACCGAAAATCTTTCCAGTGTTCAATCTCGGTGTCTATTTCGTAACCTACAACTGACTTTCTAAGAAAAAATAAAAAAATTTCTCCTTTAAGACAAAAGTACCTTCAACTATAAACTGTAGTAATCTCGTGAGTTTGGTAGGAAAAGTGGACATAAATTGAATAATAACAGATCGTGACTAAACTTCAACCAAGTCAAGTCAAGTCAAGTCAGTGAGTCAGTACGGGCTGAGAAACGCTGGGGGCTTAACGTCGTGCCGTCCGGAGGGACAGGTAGTGGTTGAGGCCTCAAGTGAGTTTGAGTGCAAGTAGCTCAGCCAGTACGGTAGGTCGGTAGAGTAGGGGACAGTAGGGGAAAAGGAGGACGGGGGTTAGGGAAGATCGTAGTCTCACTAGTACTCTCTAATTTTATAAATAAAACCTAAATTAAAATTCTTGGACAATCCACTCACTCAAGAGAACCGTTACCACCTGTTACAATAAATTTGATAAGAGGACGACTTTTGTTGACCTTTTATACATGTTTTATACTTTTTGTAAATCTAATTTCCACAATCCTCTCGATAATCCTATCATTGAATGCCCTGGTTCTATGTCCACTCCTTTACACGTTTTCACCGGCAACTCTCACCCTCGTACCGACCATTTATGGGGTCTGAAAGTAAACTCTCGAACTTGTTAACGTGGGATCTTCGTTCTTATTCGTCCTTTATCTGGTCAGGGTGTTTCTGACGTCGATTCGATACTTAGTCCAGTCAGAAACCAACCTAATCTTATCGAATTTTTAATAACCATGGTAATCTCATCGACGGACGGTTTTCACTTTAATAAGGAGAGACCTCCTTCTATCGTAGTAGATCTCAAAGATTACTTGAGATGATCAAATTTTTTTTTTATGTATTTTTAACAAGAGACAAGTTCGTCGTTATCGGTCCATATATTCTGTCCGACATTGACGTGTAATTTTTCCTATTTTTTTCTATCTTTTTCCGGGTGGTCCCAAAGTCCATTACTTACAACTCGAAGTATCAGAAATGTTGTTACTAATTATACAAGTTCCTTAATTTTCTATCCTGACTCTTAACATCATCCGTTGACCTTTGATTCCTTTTCCTGGTTTATTTTAATATATTAATTGACTTATTTTGTTGACTAATTCTTGTAAATTACCGAAATTGTGTATACTGTACCAACTTCTCACTTCATCACTTGACTTTCTCGTCTTCTTTTATAAATCAGACTTTGTGTTACTCGTTCTTCTTTCCTTTTATCTCATTCGTCACATTCTCTTTTTACTCTAGACCACTTTCCATATCGTAAACACATTAACCACAGGGTCCTCCTCTCCTCTCTACCTTGTCCTTTTGTTGTAAACTTCTGATTGACTCTCTCTAGTTCCTACCTGAAACCTGAGATATGTTCTATTTCCTGTTTCTCTTTAGAATCATATTCATGACTCTTGGTTGTGTTTCTCTTTTAGTACTTTAGTCGGTTTCTATTGTAATGGAACTTTCCTCTTTGTTCCATGATTCTAAAAAGTCTCCTTTGTCACTTTCGGTCCTTTGTTACTTTTCTACAAAAGTTTTACACTTCTTTTTGTTGACGGTTACATCATAAGATATGGATCGTTTTTCTTAGGAAGTTTGAATTTTCACTTTTTTCTATGAAGTCTGTCTTGACTCTCTTAACTACCATACATCTAGATGTGGTTGGTTTTATGATTTCTTGTAAGAAGTTCGTCATCTTTTTAATATAGTGTCCCTTCGAGTCCCTATGTCCTTCCTTTACTTCTCGTTTTCTTTTTTTACCATTTACCATGTATACACTCAATTAGATTTACTAATAACTGACACGTTTTTCCTTTATATCTATATTAATTTTACGTGTCGGTTTTGTCATGTATCAAACCCTCTCCTAATTTATTTCTTTTTTGTAAGATTTTAGAAACACACTGGATCCTTCACCATTTTTGTGATTAAATTCAATCTAAAACGATCCAGTCCTTACGTACAACAGTAAAGATCCCATAGTTGACTTTCGTATCAATTCCTTACTTATTGATTGTTCTTTCAATTTCCCTTCCTTTATCTTATTATTTTTAAGAACTATTTGGGTTTTATTCCGTCTTCTCTTTCTCCTTGTTTACATTTCGTTTATCGTTCTCCCTTTTAAATTTGTATTTATACATAAATTAAGGTAACTTATCTTTTATAGTTTCGGAAGGTGGTTTTCTATTTCTAATAGCCGGACCTTTTCATTCGTTTGTCTTGCACTCATATACTACGAATATTCTTTGTATAGAATTTATATTTTTAAGGGTTTGTAACTTTCATTTCCAAATCTTTTACTTTTTAGTATGTTTGTGATTTACTTTCTATCGGTCATTTCGATACGAAAGAATTCCGTTCTTCTTAAAGAACCTCGTCGTAAAATATTATTATTTGTCCAATTAGGTGGTTCTTAGATATGGTGAAAATTTACACATATATGGATTATTATACTGAAGTTTTATATATTTCGTTTTTAACCTTCATAGAGTTCCTTTGTGTCTGTTTGGGTGTCACTGTTACCTTCTAAAATTATATTGAAACTACTATTAACTATATATTTACCTGTTTTTTTGGGTCTCCCATATTCTATAAACTTGTTTAATCAGTTGGACTGAATTAACTATATGTTATACATCTTGTCCTGTGTGTTGACGTTTTATACGTAAAGAAAATTTACATATGACATGTCAACGGTTTTTACTTGTACATGGTCAATATTTCGTGTAAAATTAAAGGTTCCTTAATTTTAGGTTTTTCATGTGAAGACCCGTGACTCTTTTTTTCGATCTTTAATGATTGTTTTCGTTGAATCTTTTAAGAGTTTATAAAATCTTTTATAGTCACAGAAAGATTTATCATTCAGTTTCTTCTTTAGCGTTCTATTTAATTATAACTTGTCTTACTATTTTTAAGATATTCCATGTCGATTTCGTAACTTATTTCTCTTTAATTTTTGAAGCTTTATACACATTTATTTTGAATTTTTTTTTCCGGTTTTTTTTTAGAGTTCTTCAAAATCTTTTCTCATTATCCACTTTGGATTTCTTTCATCTTCCTTCTTTTCTTACTTATACCCTTGTCATAATTACTTTATCTTCGTTTGTAAGTTTTACTTACTTATTACAGTTTTACAAAACCTTTCTATTCTTTTTAACTATTTGGAGTCTACTCTGACATAAGAAACTGAAACCTCTTAATGATAAACCCGGTTGTTTATGTAAGGTTTTAACTCTAACGACGAACTAGTAATGGAAAAAAGGGAGAAAGAATAAAAATTTGTAATTACATACATATATTGTGAATTTTTCTAGTCATGAAAACATCGGGATATAAGAAATGAATTAGTCGAAATTTTTCTTTGTTGAAGAATGGAAAGAAAAGTAATATTTTACTATATACAAGTGACTTACTTTACGTGTATTTTCCTCTAAATGACCTTTTTAAAGTTTAAGGTATATCGTCAACAAAAACTACATATACGAAACTTCGAGTAAAGAAACGAATATCTCAATGTATATAAATATTTTTACACTACTACACATAAGACATTAGAAAAAAAGATCAATTATAACATACTACTGATAAAAAGACACAGTAATTTATAGAAAGATAACTTAATAAAATTACTGGTGTACTGGATTTAATGAGTTCACATACTCAACGGACACAAACCTGTAACTCTAACAAACGTTGTAAAAACGACAATATTTGTCCAGATATTATTTGTAAGAACATTGGTTTAAAAACACGTTTAGTGACTAATAAAGGAAACCTACTTATGAACTCTCACTTTAACGACTCTCCTTTTTTATTAGTAAAAATTCCGAAGGATATAAATAACAGGCTAATAGAAGGTCTTTTTCACATGACAATATTACAGTAGTTGTAGTTGTCTCATATTGGTATAGGTAAAGGTTATGACAGAGGTTGTATTTCGTATTGGAAAATTTTATTTGAAGTGAATTAATAGAATTGGATAAGATTTTCACGGAGTCATGATTTCTTAGGTGGACGGTTCGTTCCCTTAACCCAAGATAGGAACCCAGTCCTTCTAGGAAACCTCTTCCCGTACCGTTGGGTAAGATCATAAGAACGGATCTCTTAAGGTACTTGTTCCCTCGGACCGGACGATGTCAGCAAGCCCAGTGTTTTGTAGTCTGTGCTGACTCACTGATTGTGTGAATCTTCGGGTCTTTAGTGTGACACCTATGTACGTCCACAGAAAACCTTCAGTCGTAGAGGTCACTCGAGTTGTTGAAGTTAAATATTTCATGAAATTTCAAATGTTTCTAAAAAATACAAAAACAATAACTATTTTGATATTTTCTTGACGTAATTTTCTATAAAATTTTTACGTGGGGGAAAGGTTTGTGACATCGTGTTGATAAAAATTAAGGACACAAGTAAAAAAAAAAAATCGTTTCATTATTACACGTACCAGAATTTTATGTTTATCACTTTGTTCTAAACGTCACTTTTTGTAGAGGGGAGAAGTGTTCAAGACAGTAAGAGGTCTTCGTCGGTGAAAACTATGAAAATCAACAAAGAAGTCTGTATAAAAAGGTGTAACGTTTTTATAGTATCTTTATGACGATAAAGAACTAAAAAAAAATTCCATAGTCAAGTCAAGTCAAGTCAGTGAGTCAACACAGGCTGAGACGCTGGGGTACTTAACGTCGTACGGTCCGGAGGAACAGGTAGTGGTCGAGGACCTCAAGTGGGTTTGGGTACAGGTAGCTCAGTCACTACGGTAGGTCGGTAGAGTAGGAGACAGCAGGGGAAGAGGAGGACGGGGGTTAGGGAGGGTCGTAGGCTCAGAAAAGGTTACTCAGTTGTGAAGCGTACTCCACCGGTTTCATGACCTTAAAGTCGAAATCGTAGTAAGGAAGGTTTCTTTAGGGTCCCAACTAGAGGAAGTCTTACCTGACCAACCTAGAGGAACGACAGGTTCCCTGAGAGTTCTCAGAAGAGGTTGTGGTGTCAAGTTTTCGTAGTTAAGAAGTCGTGTGTCGGGAGAGTGTAGGTATGTACTGGTTACCTTTTTGGTATCGGAACTGATCTGCCTGTAAAAAACCGCTTCATTACAGAGACGAAAACTTATACGATAGATCCAACCAGTATTGAAAAGAAGGTTCCTCATTCGTAGAAAATTAAAATACCGACGTCAGTGGTAGACGTCACTAAAACCTCGGGGGGTTTTATTTCAGATTGTGACAAAGGTGACAAAGGGGTAGACAAAGGGTACTTCACTACCCTGGTCTACAGTACTAGAAGTAAAAGACTTACAACTCGAAATTCGGTTGTAAAAGTGAGAGGAGAAAGTGAAAGTAGTTCTCCGTAAAATCAAGGAGAAGTGAAAGACGGTATTCCCACGACAGTAGACGTATAGACTCCATATCTACCGTGGATAACTAAAGGTTCTGCTAGTCATGCATCAAGAGGGAATATATGTGTGTATAGGGTACGGAGGAGGAGGAAGTATAAGATATCGTGGAAGGGTATGAGGGATACAATAAAACTTTTGGAAAAAAGTAATACCTCTTAATGTATGTTTTTCATTACTCCTCTCACTCGGATCCATAAGTGATCGAAGTTATCAATAATTCCACCCTAATTAGGTTAAATTGGTATAAACGATGGAAGGATGAGGAAGTTTAAGGGGACATCACTTATAAAACTTCCTTAAGGAAGAGTAAGAGGAGGAGAAGGAAGACAAAGAGGAAGAGGGGTAGGGGAAGAGGGAGAGGGAGGAATAGAGGTGGAGAGGGAATAAAAAGGGGTGGGAGGGTAAAGAGAAGAGAGACAGTAAACTAAAGCCTAGAAAGACGTTCCCTTGGACCCTAGTAAAGACCTCTGCCCCCGACCACCCGAAGGGCAACTCATAAGTCGGAAAGTGAATAGAGAAGGGAAAAGTATTCTACAAGGTGAGTCGATACGAACCATCACGTACCAAGTCTCGTAAAGACCAAGTCGGAGAAGTGTTTAATTTAGAAAGAAGGTAGTCTCAACACACACCCACCAGTCTCCATCGACCATCGAGAGTAAACGTCGGAAAGGTCCCAAGACGTTATAACTGGTGGTGGAATCTCCATGAATTTCGACTCTTTGGAGTTTACAGTCAGTGATAAACAGACAGACGAAGGACAGAGATTTTTAACACTCGAGGAAGTAGGTGACATTAACGATGGAGAAGGGAAACTGTTCCTAAACATACCGAAATAGAGAAAAGAAAGTAAAATCACCCAGAAATCCTTTTTCACCTCCATTTGTGGACAAGATAAGTGACGTAAAGCGACATTCTGAATTGTGTTACTAAAAATAAAGACGTCCAATGGCAAGATTTCATAAATTCCTCTGTTCTTTCCTTTGTTCTTCCTTCATTTCCTTCCTTCCCCTCCCTCTTTCCTTACCTAAACCAATGTGACTTCCTCTCGACGACTAGGATCACGGTATTTAGGGGTGTCCCTCATTTTGGTCCTGACTCAGTCCCGAACTCAAAAGAAGGATCCCGGAGAGCACTGCACACCAGTATCCACCTGGAAGCAGACCTCTTATTCTTCCTACTGTAAACGGCTTACTCTGTGACCACTAGAAACCGAGTTATGTCGTTTGTAAATAATGTTTGTTTAGGGGTTCTAGTGAAAAGTGGAAAATTTGTCTTAATTAAATTACTAAATCAAGACGAACTAGTTTGTCCCCTAATCTAAAGAAAGTTTTACTTACCTCTTCATGAAGGTAAAGGTAACACCAAATAAGACAAGAAGTTTGTTCAAAGAAGAAATAGTGGTTGATCTTACACCCAGGGTCTTTTGTAAGTAAGTAAGTAAGTGAATGAGTAACAAAGAAAGAAAACTAAGGGTTTCGTCCTATTGAAAAAGTCATCTTCTAAATTCCGAATTTCACCATGTCCGAACAAAAGTAACAATTAGTTCGTAAAGTCGTGTTTAATTAACTGGTGACAATAAACCGTAACAAATCCCAGGAAATCTGGTTTTCCACTTCTTCCACACTAAAAAAACCCCCAGTTACACTTCTTAAATATGGAACATTTTTAGACTGGAGGTAAAATTTCTTACTTTATATAACGTTCAACTCTTTCATTAAAACGTGTATCTCACTTAGTCATCAGTCCTTTGGTTCAAGGACCATCCCTCCGGAATAAGGTGTTACCACTTAGGGTGTCCGAACCTTAGTCACTCTGAACCGAAAGGAAGGTTCGAAACGGTAATAAAGATCTCCCTTCAGTACCGAGGAGGAAATCGGAGTTAAAAAGGTAGACATTTTACCTCTCTTATTATGGTGAATCGTGTAAACCGAATTTTCCACTATTGTGTACATCTTCTGGACTCTGGACTGAGACTCCCTCCAATTACCGTCCATCTTCGAACATTCCTCCCGTCTCTTACAGTTTCCAACACTCGAGTGTAAAGGTCAAGACGGAAAAGATCCATACGTCACAAGCTATTTTACAACAGAGAGCTGAAGTCAAGGGAACACAATTTTAGACCTATACCACAGACAGAATATCTCGACGAGGTTCCTACCACAATCTGTCCTATCAAACGAATCAGAACCGGCATACATGCACAAAACACAGTCAAAATAATAATTCTCCAATCCCTATGACCTACGAGCTAGTACCACTCTGACACTCCTTTCGACTCGTAACCAACCTCTTAAACAGACGATACGACAAACCAATGGACTAGAAACACTACGAAAAGACCCAACCCGAAAGGTCTTTTAAATTGAACTTAGATTAAGTAACATTCTTAAAAGGACTGTACAACACGTCTCTATCCGGTTAGACCTCTACTGGAACCTTTATTTTTAATTTTACTTGATTAAATAGACCGTACCATACACCACTTCAACAGTAATGAAGTGACACTTAAAGTTCTGGAAGAGAAGATATTTTGTACACTTGTCGAAGATCTTTACTTCTCAATAAACACCAAAAACCAAACGATCAAACTTTCTCGTCTCCTTACTCACAAAACAAAAAAAAAGGGAGGTTGACCGTTCATTCGACGATCACCTCTTAGTAATCTCGACTTTTCACCAGATCACTAGTGGACTAATTTTAAAAATTAAAATAACTACTTCTTTAATTCGAAATTTTTCCGACAATGAACAGGTTCTGGTGTATCGATAATTGATCACTTCGGATCCTTTTATCGGTCCAGAAACAAATTTAAAGTCGATTTTGTTGTAATATATAATTTTACCGGGTTATATTAGAATATTAATTTACCGAATTTATGAAAGAGTAGGTAGAGTTGGATCTTATGTTTTCTACCTTTGGGTTTTCAAAAGATTTGTTCAAACAACTTTAGTACATTCTTAATTTTTGTTTGTTTTTTAGTTTAGTAGTTACTTGACTCTGCATCATTCGTAAGAAATAAAAAAAATTTCCAAAAATTTTACACCTGGTAAAATTTTCAGAAATACCTTAAACAATGTTATAACGAAGGTACAATACAAAACCAAAAACCGACGCTCCAGACCCTAAAAACGAGAGGTTGGTCCCTAGATTGGGTATGGAAGACGGAACCTTCCACTTCAGTTGGTGATTTGGTGATCCTTTCATGGTATCGTTAGTAAGAACTCAAAGATCTAATTACGAGACTAAAAGTATCCGATGTATCTATAATTAATACATAAAATAAGAATTAATAAATATTGTTTTATATAGTTTTCGTACTTTAAGTGGGGTACACTTCTTAAGACCACTAGTTGTGACGAATAAACCCCTGGTATCAGTAATTACGAGCTATCGAACTGGACTTCAGTCGGAAAAACTAAAGGAGAAATTCCTCTGGGTAGGAAAAGAATTATCACAAATAACAACGTTTAATATAACTGGTACTTATGTGTCACACAGACCTCCTTGTGTACGTGGTCGTTTTAGGTAGACTAAACACAAAGTAGTTGACCTTTATTCCGTAAGGACTACCCGTCGTCTTCCCTGTTTCGAGAGGACACTTATTAAGGAAAAATCAAACTTTATGCCTCACCTCTCCCGAAACGACCAGCGAGTCGACCATTTCTTAGAAGGACATTACGTCCTCTGGAGTCAAGTTAAGGACCCAGTCCTTCTAGGGGACCTCTTTCGTATCCGATGGGTGAGGTCATAAGAACCCGAAGGGACCTCCGAGTCTACCATTTCTTAGGTAGACGTTACGCCTTCTGGACCCAAGCTAAGAACCCAACCTTTCTAGGGGAGTTCCTCCTGTACCGTTGGGTGAGACCATAAGAACGGACCTCTGAGGGTACCTGTCTCCTCGGACCACCCGATGTCAGGTACCCCAGCGTTTCTCGGTCCGTCTGACTCGTTGCCTCGTGTCGTGTCCTCGGTCTCTTTAGAAACTTTGAGAGTTTCTAACGTCAAGTGTGTGAAACCCCTCTCAGCAGAGTCACAACGACAAGGAAAGACACAACTCACTTCGAGGTCTAAACCTTAAGACAACCGAAAAACATAAAACTGAGGGGAGTTTAAGAACCTCCTCCCTCACTGACCCTTGTCGTACCAGGACCTTTACCACCTCGACTCCTTCACGGACGTCGCACTCTCCTGGTGTCGTTCACGGCACGAAACTAATCGACAGGATTCTCGGACGCGGAGGAACCGTCCTTTCTTCGTTAACCGAAAATTAATAGATCAAAATCCAAACGTAATAACGAAGGGAGAGGAAGAATTTAAGACGAAGACTGCTCAATCGAAAAGAGTCAGAAGATATAATCTGAAATATCATTTGTGACGTTTTAATAATACCCCAGTTATATATGAGTGTCAATTCCTAAATTTCTCTTGTTTTTCCAACACGTTACGGGACGTGTGAGGGACGTCAGAGTGAGATATCCTCGGTGGTAGCACCCACGGGACCAATAAAAGATATACTTGCGTGGGGACGTACACATATATACATAAAAAGAACTTACCCTCTCATCACATATACACATACGAACGTACGTACCACGGATACACTAGTCAGCACAGACTGCAAAACACTGGAGTACCTGACATCGGGTGGTCCAAGGAGACACGTACCCTAAAGGGTCCGTTCTTATGACCTTCCCCAACGGTAAAGGAAGAGGTCAACACACACACACACACACACACACACACACACACATCTATAGAAAAACGTAATGATGTATCTCACTTGAGAAAGAAAATTTACCGACCCATCAAGACTTACAATCCCTACAAGGTAGAAAATAACCAAAAGAGTATAAGAAAGGGGAGAAGGACTTTATCATATGAAGTTCTGTTCGTAAATCAGTTAGAGTGTGGATTCCGAACACAGGAGACCTCCTCCGAGATAAAAGGTTGGAACCCTTCCGTTCGGCCACCGTCGGACCCCCGACAATCGACAGTGGTAGACGTGGAGAGAAGTCCCAAACTCCACGCTACACACAAAAACACAAACGGTTTCGGTCTCGACACCAGCACCGAGGATCCAAGTCACCTCGCACCTTTTCACTCACCCTTCAACCCATGCAGTCACTGTTTAGGAATCTAACCTGTATTACTTCGTCTTTTAGTTCCATGACACGACAGTCTTAAAAGTTCCAGTTATTACGTCGAGTGACAGAAAAGTTCAGTTCGGTTTAGGTTGTTGAAACGGTAAAAAGGGTCCATCCTCCTTTCAGGGTCTCGAACATTTCGGGTAGAGTTCTCGGGCGTCTGAGGGTTTCCTTCACCTTTACAGTCAAAATCGGACGGAAGTTCCCTCTCACGACTTGAAACCTGCTCTATTCGTCAAAAGTATAAAGAAAATCTTTCCCTTGGATAAAAAGTTTACTTTACAGAAAATGTTAAGGGTCATATATTTTCTGTACTTCCCGAAGGGTCCACCTTGACCACCATTTCTTGGACGGACGGTTACGTCCTCTGCACTCTCTACACCCAAACTAGGGACCCAGTCTTTTATAGGGGACCTCCTCCCGTGAGGTCGTAAGAACGAACCTCTAAAGGTACCTGTCTCCTCGGACCGCCCGAGTCAGGTGTCCCTAGTGTCTCAACGTGTACTGACTTCGCTGAATCGTCCGGTTTCTCTATTTGTACCTTGACGCCCAACACATACAATCTAACCCCTAGACAAACCAAGAAGGTTGAGGTTCGGGAGTGTCGGGGTAGTTAAGGGTGTCCGACCGTAGGAGGTCCTGTGTCTGTCCTTTTTATCTGTCGTAAAGTAAAGTAGGTTCTACAACTCAAATTAAAAAGAAATTGAAATTTATCATAAACCTGTGGTACTTCTCAAAGATGAAACGGTTATTAAAGTTCCTCCTTGATAGAAGAAAAACACCTATTTCTCGGACGACTCAGAAACGACCTAGTTTCCCGTCGGAACCAACTTCTCACCTACATAGGGTAGTCAAGTTAAAATCGAGGATTTCTTTTTAAATCTTTATACGTCTGACCTCTTTGATCGAATATTCCCGTTGTTCAGAAATGTGTTTAAGGTTTCGGACACTCTAACTAACGAAAGTCACAAATGACGTCGGTTTACTAATTGAGTCCTGGGACTTTGACTCGAGAGGCCTCTTCACTAAATACGACCCTTACGTCTTTCCTACAAACGTATACTGGTAGTCTAAAGAACCACTTCGGAAAATTTGTGACAAATAGAACCCCTGTGGGTGATGAATGTCGTACACATAAAGGAAAACACAAAATATCAGGATATGGTCTCCGGTTCCGGTCCGAACATCATTCATGACTCAGACTCACGAGTCCCGAAAGACACCCCACGGCGACTCAGACACCCGTTCACACACGCGCGAGTCAGTGAGTCAGCACAGGTTGAGAACGCTGGGGTACCTGACGTCGGGAGGTCCGAGGAGAGAGGTACCTTAAAAGGTCGGTTCTTATAACGGTAAAGGAAGAGGTCCCCTAGAAGGATTGGGTCCCAAGCTTGGGGTTCAGAAAACGTAGAGAACGTAACCGTCCACCTAAGAAATGGTTGATGGTCTTCACATATCACGAAACTTTACTTTTATTAATCAAAATCCTAATTAGACAAAAAGATTCGGTTTCTTTGTGTTACGGGTGTTTGTGACTTAGTATGATATTTATAAACCCTAAAGTTTTTATTTTATACACAACTAGTTTCTCGGTTTAAAATACCTTGGAAGAAAATTTGTGAAAAGAGGGTCGAAATCCAAAATAATACCTACTTTTCGAGGGTAAAAGGGGTGTGACTTTATTGTATAAAAAAATTTTTTTAACTCACCCGGTCCAAGATCCAGAAACCCTATGTCGTCACTTGTCTTCTCTGTTTTAAGGACGGGAGTCCCCTGAGAGTGAAAACAAGAGAACATTGACCAAAAAACAAAGAAAAAAAAATTAGACCGTCCCCGAAGGGAGTACCAGTTCACTAACTCTTAGGGGGACGATTACGTCCTTTGTCTCCAATCTAGGTACCAGACCCTTCTAGGGTATACGGTACCCTGTCGATCCGGGGGAGCGGTCTCGACGACTCGAACACGAGATCTCGGACCCCGGCGTTGATCGGGAACTTGACGTGGATCGGGAACACGGGATCTGGGGCACGAGCCGTTGGTCTCTTCGGTGAAGTTACTCTTCGGGCACGTGGTGTTGGTCTCTCATGGAGGACGAGTGACCTTCGTCTCGTTTCGGCCGAACACCGTTGTTTCTGGGTCGTGTCGGTTTTCATTTATTTATCTAATTTATTTACTTATAAATTTTTTTTTTAGTCCACCTTTTGTAGACGACGTGTAAGACGTTTTCCTCATTGCACTCCTTCCGTCACACGACGTCCCATCACTTTGGACGTCAAAACCATCCACTCTAAAGTAAAAGACACGTGAGCTCCATCCTGAGAACCTTCCACTAGTACCCGAACAGGACTCATGTTTTTTATTTGTCGTGTGTCAAAGAGTTTTACACAATAATGAATCGACGTACCCTTCTCAGTCCGTAAAAGAATTTTTATGTACAGGGAGATCCACATTTCGTTCAAATTTTCTTTTTCGTAAGTCAACGGTAAGAGAAGGTTTTTCCTCGTAGTTCTCTCCACTTCTCATCGACTATCTCTCTACGAAAGAAAGTAAGGGGTCCCGGCCCCTAAAGATTTCGGAAGTACAAAGAATAGAAAGATAATCTTGGTCGTCTTCACGATTTCGGATTGCCGACTACTCTTGAAATTTCTTAAGAATGAGAAACAACCCTTCTATATATTTAAAAAATTCCATCATGGAAACGAACCAAAACTTTATTATAGAATCAGATACCTACCTGCTTAGTTCCCGACAAGACTTTTCCTGACTAAGATTCGTTGTAGGTCTTCGATTTAGTAATAAACACCACAAGAGAAATAAGGAACAACACAGTTAAATAACATGGTAATACGATATAAAATCTCTTTACTTACATCTACAACGGTCGCTTTTTCCAACTTTATACAAATATTTTAAGTTAGTCACAGAAAGGAACACTTGACCACACACAAACCTCACACTAAAGACTTCTCTACCCCATGACGAGGTCCCTAGGGTGGGTGTGAGGGGGGTCCTTTCTAACGTCCTTCCTCTGACTCTTCGAATTCCATTGACTTGTGTACCCCCAGGTACAATTCAAAAAGTGGACGTATGGAAACAGTCTATCTGAGCAAGAAATATATATTCGGAAAAATATTTATAAACGGTCAAGAGTGTGTATCACTGAGTAAGTCAAAACCTCAGTAACTAAGGAAGGTACCTATAAACAGTTCCAGAATGACACACGACTCCTTCGTCACCCTTATTTATTTCACGAGGAAACCAAACCAGATTTAGACAAAAAGTCGCCATTACGTAATATATACTGTACCGATATTTAACTACTCTGTAAAGGGTCTCTTTAGCCAGAGTAATCAACGTCAGTACAAGGTAGTGGGATGATCAGGATGAGTGAACTGACGGATTTACGTCGTGTCTCGAGAGGAGGGAAGAATGGGGCATTAGACCGCACACTTGGAAGTACTAACGAAGGGATCTAGCAATGACCCTTGTTGAGTAGGACAAAGTGACCACAAGAGAAGAGTAAGAATGGCAGAAGATCCAAGAAGGTGTGACTGCGATGTCCCTAGAAAGATTGGACTTCAAACTAGTATATGGACTCCAGAAACAGGTACTGTACATTCTAGAAGACGATCAGAATATCGGGATTAGGGTTGATACGGGGGAGTGGGTGGGTGCAAAACACAAGACCCTTTGAGGTCACAGGTATAGGTGATCTGACTCTCAAGACGCTCCCATTCCAGGTACGGACGAACCCGGAGAAACTTAAAGACCCTAGGTCTTACCACGGGTTCTATATCACCCCAAGATATTCAAAGACACCTTAACTTGACTCAACGCATCTGAGAGACTTTGATTGTTCGAAAGTCGAACAATCGCTAGGTTTAATGTAACGGAAGACAGATAAGGGAATTTAAGAATAAACTACATAAGTCGTAACAAACAGTTTCGTGAAACACTTTTATCTACCGAGAAAGGAGAGTGACGAGTTGTTTTGAGTCTTCATTAAAACATTGTCGTGAACAACTCACGATTGCTGACACATAAAGTAGTCCAACAGGAGGAGGAGTAGACTATCGTCCTCCACCATAACCGAAGATTGTATTATCTTCCTCATTTCGTTCCGTTCCCTAAGCAAGTGTGACATAAGACGTTTCATAGAAAACAGAAGCCAGTAGGACTCTTGTCTTATCCGTTATTAAATTGAGTAGTAAACGAGTAGTAAAGAACTTAAACGAAATGTAAAGTTTTAGTAAGGGAAAAGTATAAAACATTTCGTCAAAAGAAATATTGTAACTAAGAACGTAAAATGGGTCGTTACAAGTTGGTCTTAACTACCTTGGCGACAATAAAGTTCTAAAGAAAACAGGTTGTTCTGGTTTTAGAAATGAGTTCTTTAAAGATGTTCAAGAAATCCGAAGAACAAGTCCTCTTTAAGGAGATAGGAATGTTTAAATCTAACGTCTAATAAGTAATACTAAACGGAACAAGTGTCGGTCTAAAATTTGTCAAAAATTTTTTTAATTTCACTTTCTTTTACAATCAACAAGTCAACATAGACTAAGAAACACTAGGGTACTTGACATCGGGTGGTCCGAGGAGACAGGTACCGGAAGAGGTCCGTTCTTATGACCTCACCCAACGGTAAAGGAAGAGGTCCCTTAGAACGGCTAGGTCCCTAGTTTGGGCCCAGAGGACATAACGTCCGTCTAAGAAATGGTAGACTCGGTAATTAATTAATTAAAAACTGACACGACCCAAAAACAATCACGTGCCCGAAAAAAGATCAACACCACTCACCCCCGATAAGAAGCAACAAAACGAACCTGAAGAGTAACGTCACCGAAGAGAATAACCCTCGTGCCCAAATCCCACGCACCTGAAGTCATCACTGCCGAGAGTCCGAGATCTCGTGTCCGAGTTATCAACACCGAATGTATTGTTATCAACACCGTACACCCTAGAAGGGTTTGGTCCCTTCCTTGGACACTGGGGATGTAACCGTCCACCTGGGGGTAGGTGACCCGGTGGTCCCCTCAGGGTGTCAGTGAAGATTAAATACCCTAAAATAAAAGAATAGGGAGAAAGTACTCTGGTTCTCTGATATATATATACGCACGTCGGTTATATACCGTACGGAATAATATGACTCTCCACTCAGGTGAATAATAGTCCGACCGATAGAACTCAACACAAAGTACCTTTGTCTACCTGTTATTACAGTAGGTATTAAAGAATTTTAGAGGAGCAAGAAAATCTTGATTACCACATATGAAGTGTCCCTTAACATAACAGAGACATTTCTTCTTCTTTAAGTCCGAATCACCTCAATTCATTGAACGAGTTCTATTGGGACGAGACAAACGGATTTCACAAAAAATAGAGCTCTAAAATAGTTTCGAGAGTTTGTTTTTTGTTTTTCTTGCAATGAGTTGAACCTTTTGATCGTTGCAAACGGGTAAAATTCTTTAGGTCAACGTAATCTTCCTATCCTCCGTAATTTAAAGAAAGTCCGTGTAAATTTAATGTAAATATATTAATAAAAGTATTGGAAAATTTTAGTAAGAGAAACAATGATATATTTTTCATTCTTTTAGATAAAAATTAGGGTCCTCCCTTCTTATACTTTTTATTCGTGTCACCTTTAGAATCGTCTACCTATTAATTTTCGTTTGTTTCGGCTTACTAGAACTGTCAACTAGTGTCAAGGTATATAGTCTTACACACGAAACAAACCCTCTAATCCATGTGAGTCAGGAACTTACACACGAACACACAGTTCACCGAAGTCAACACAGACTGAGACACACTGGGATACCCTAAGAGGGTCGTTCTAACCACCTCACCCAGCGGTACGGGAAAAGGTCCCCTAGAAGGGTTGGATTCTTAGATTGGGTACCGAGAATACAGAGATAGTCATCCGTCCAAGAAATGGTGATTGCAGTGGATTCTTCGGGGGAACTTACATATCGTCGTCTATTAACAAACAGAATCCGGAAAAGGTGGGACACCAGACCACACGAAGGAAGATGGGAGAACGACCGGGTCACTCCTTGTCTTCGTCACTTAATAAAAACCTACTCCGTAACCAACCACAAACTAATAAAAGTAGTGAAGAGGCAATACAAGTGTTTCTATTATTCTGTGACTAAGTCCATCGACGTTCACTTCACTTCACTTCAGCGAGTCAGCACAGGCTGAGAAACGCTGGGGTACCCGACATCGGATGGTCCGAGGAGACAAGTACCCTAAAAGGTCCGTTATCAGGACCTCACCTAACGGTAAAGGAAGAGGTCCCCTAGAAGGGTTGGGTCCCTAGCTTGGGTCCAAAGGACGTAACATCTGTCTGCGAAATGGCAGACTCGGTGGTCCCTTCAGGTCCATCGACGTTATTTGATATTTTAGGACTCCGACACCGAAGAAGTCGAACATAGGGATCCTGGATCCTGTCCCGGGCTGAAGGCCATTACAGACCCACACCCAAACAACCGACCTCGTCATGGTGGACTTCCACGACAAGTGACCGATTCTTGAACGTTCCCCTGACGAAATAAAAATTTTACTTAACTATATTAGACTCCGTTTTGAAAGACGGTACACAAATTACATTCTTTTTCTAACAATAACAATAAAACTTTTGTGACTTTATACTTTTTTCATTTACCTAGATTAAAAAGAATCTCGAACAACGGTTCTCATTTTATTTATCACATTTAACATGACTTTACCCTTCTTTTCTTTTGTTTTCGATTCCCACCCTCTCTAATAAAAATCGGCCGTTTCAATAAAAGGTTGTGATAACAAAAACAGTACCGGAAAAGGAGTTCAAATGACTACTATGTCAGTAAACGAAAAAGAGATATCTTTGTGTACCGGAAGAACCCCGAATAAATATTGGGTAACACTTCTCGTTCGTCGCTTCTTCCGAGTCAATACGTAAAATTTGTGGTACGAAGCACACCAGTCCTACTTTACAATGAGACGACATGCTTCCATAGAAAATGTAGACTCGTTTGTATGGACCGAATGAAAGGAGCTGAAGGAGAAGAGAAAAAAGAAACAAGTCCTTTAGTCAAACCAACCCAAAGAACACGTCCTACTTTGGGTACCTGAGTATGTCTCGACCGCTCACCCGGTAGTTACCCTAGAGACAATCGAGTAAAAAGTAGTCCCTCTATGCGAAGAAAGGGTTTCGACACTAGATCCTCTCGACGGTTCGTCGATCAAAAATTTTTTTATCTGTGTTTTGTCGTTTGTTGCATTAAGAAAGTACACCGCTAGACAGGGAAACACGAGTAATACGACACCGACCGACCAGTCAAAATTTTATCTCAGGTCCCAAGGAAACGGAAGCCGACAAAGACCCGAGTACCTTAGAACCAGTTTCGAACTAAGGTTTATTAACAAGTACTGTCATAAGTTTCCCACTTTCACTTTCTGACAGAAAAAACATACAACCCCGATTTAATTCTTTATCATCTTCAAGTACTTGTCAAAGAGTCCGAGTGAAGATATTCGAATCATTGAATCGTAAACACTTGGAAAGTCCAGGAATAATCTTGGACACTCAACAAACTTGGGTTTCAGCAGTAGAAAAAACTATAGTGACAGATAGAGAAACTATTCTAGCTATGACCATCGAATTTTGAGTGTACATAAAAGAAAGACCTATAAGTAATCCCGATCATTATCTTATTCGGGTACCTGTGTTAAACGAACGTAGTCGAAGCAAAAGACTTACGGAAAAACCATCGGTCTCGGTCGAGAGAACTGGTCTCTTTCGTTACTACGAGTGGGTCAGTAACCCCCAATAAATAAATAAATAAATAAACACTTGTGAACTTAAATTAAATACACGTTCTAAGAGAATTCTTCGTCAACGAAGGAATTTACTCCGAATTCGTCACACCGAATTCGTCAGACTTTTTACTGGAGACAAAATTCCTACTAACTTAACATAGACGACTAAGATTTATAAGGTGGTAATCACTTTTGATAGGTTGTTAGAGAAACCCCTGGACCTCGTGTACAACAAAATCGAGTCGACGAAAGTAGTCCCATGACGACACCGGAGAGAGAGGGCGACGTGCGGGCGTGAGAGGAAAATGACTGGAGACGGGGTGGGGAAGTGGGGAAGATCTGACCGGAAAGGTCGACAAAAGAGATGGGACACCCTCGAAGAGGAAATTCAGACGACTCTCTTCTCTCACTAGTGACCGATACTACGAGTTCGTTGTAAGCTACTTAATTTGAGGGTGCGTCTGTAACATTAGCTATTCGTTTTATAAAGATAAAACGGAACTTTTCTGTATCGAACAATACAAAAGTCCGAACGACGTCATTTATTACACGAACTCTGTTTACCGTGAACCCCAGAAAATTAGAGTCAAGAAACCTCGCTTCGATCAAAAAACAAACGTAAGAATATGGAGTGTACTGGAGAAAAGGGTTTCGTCCGACCGACAACCTAAGAGACCAGGTAAGTCGACACGGTAATGACAAAGCAAGAGAACGACCTCTTACCGACGAAACAAAATATACGACACTTTCAATGCTAGTGACACAACACCGGTACCCGTAGGCCATCACTACTTCTCGTCGAAGTCACTAACCTTAGTGATGGACAACAGACCCCATCAAAATGATATCGGGAATTTTGGTCTGTCATTCATCGTCCTCGAGAAACTGTTGCTCCCGTCTTGAAGAGTTAGTGCATAATCAATCGTTACACAGTGTGTGTAAACTATGGTACACACTACCCCGTTTCCAATGGTCACACACCCACAAGTACCTGAAAAGTTCTGGGATGAAAGACTCTTTCTTCCTGCTTTGAGGTACTTGCTTAAAAACTCTCTTTTTGTTAGTTTAATCTTATGTTTGATAAAGGAAACCCCGAAGTAACGCCCCCCTTGGAACGATATTACCTTTATACTTCCTCCCCGTCCTTATCAAATCTCTCTTTACTGGATCTTTTCGTCTTTTCCATACTACTACGTCCATTCACTCTCAAAAGAACGTCACCCTGTCACTCACCGAGGACATTCAGTGAGTGTCCCCACTCAGTGAGTACCCAACAAACTCTTACTATATTCTATCTCAAAAGTTCAACGATACCTGAGACAAGAATTTGAAGAAATTACTGACATTTTTTACGTTCTCCTTTACCTTTAGGAAGGAACCCAGTGCTCAAATTTAACACTGAGACAAAGACCTGACACTCCTAGTACCGAAAACTTCAAACGTCACCACTAATTATACTGTGTAAAACCCCAACTAAATGGAAATTTCTATTAAATCATGATTAAGCACTAATAAGGACACAGTAATGACAGTAACTATTAGTAAATTTTATAAAAAGAGGGTGCCCTTTCTTTCCTATGGGCGCCCTATCGTGGATTAGAGGTTGAAGAGAATAGATGAGGTGTTGAGTCTCATCCATAGGTAATGATAATTCTCTATGATAATTATCACAATTAGTCACACTGTCAACGTAAATAAATATCACGAACACTAAACACTAAAATATCAAAAATTAAATGGGTACCCATTTAAAAATTATTCCTCCTTCCGTTCCCATTTACTTCTTTCAGACTCAATATACAGACATAGAGGTGACTGGTATTTTACAAACTTTACAAAGAGAATCACTTTTATGCTGTCAAGACACTCAGTATTTGAGTTCTTGACATCCAGTTTATGTAGTTTATCATAGATAACTGTACAAAATAAACAGAGAGCACCACAAAGCTTTCTCGACGCAGATAAAGGTTTTACAGTCAAACACCTCTAAAGTATTCTTTTAGACTTAAAGATTTAACAGAATTTGTCAACCTTCCAAACCCTTGTAACCGGTTCCGGTGACAGTAAACCCGCACAAGTCTTCAAAACAAGTAATCCACCCTGAACATGTACAGTCAAACAACAACAGAGGTTTTACGACAAAAGAACCTGTGAAGAAAACAAATATATCTGCAAATCATTTACGATAAGGATTGATTAGTGATTTAGTTTTCAGTTGTTTTATTTCAAATTTTTCACACATTATTAGGATCATAATAATTATTACAATCTGTGGCCATGTAGGAAACATTACATTACATTTTGTATTTCATCCCCGATAAATAAAATTAATCTTATAAAATAAATTATAAAAAATGTGTCGTTATAAAGACTATAAAAAGTCACAGAATAATAGATCTACGTTCGGACTCGAAAAATTTCTAGATTTTTCTTCTACAAAATATTCTTTTGCTTTCTTTATCCTAACAAAATTAATTTTCTTCATTAGTATAAAAAAAGAAAAACTAATGTTAAGTAGAAAAGGTCTAGAAATTAGGTATCCAATATAATCATTCACCCGGCCACATGTATTTACTTGAGATAACAAAATGTAATGAAATCTAACAGTACGGAGACCTAATTCCACCGGACCCAAACTTAAGACTGAGATGGTGTGTGTTCGACACACTCGACCTTTTCGGTCTCGAAGAGACACGGACCTAGAAGAGTGGACACTAAGTCCTTAGTAATGTCATAGATGGAAATCTCCTAACAAAACTACTGACTTAACTCTTTAGATTTGTCCCGTCAACCGAGTCTTACTCTTGAATTATTCACAATGGATAAATGAAGATCTATTTCGTAGAAATCACGATAAAAAAAAAAAAAGGATCTCGTAATAACCCTCATACGATCCATACAGATGTGATAGACAGACTTCATTCCAACATTTTGAGACGGGATCCTTGACGAGAACATGATTTAAAGTTGAAATTTTTAAATTAGATTTTGGTATCTAGAAATAGACATTTCACTCCTCTGATGAAAAACAGGAGACGGAATATCGCGTTTTGTTCTATCTTTAAAACATCACTATTAACTCCGAGAGTTATCCTTTTTACGACCTTTCTGAAACAGAAGGTATTTACTTAAACTACTACTCAAAGCAGCAGGCAAAATGTTAAAGGTTAAGGTACGTAAAGGGTTCGTAACCATTAGTTTATATTTTTTCGTACTCACAGTTCAACACCGGTTTTCTATCCGTTTGTCGATTAAATAATATACCTTTATACAAACAAGAATGACACAGAGAACATTATATACAGTAAAATTAAAAAAAAATAAACCTCCTATCAACGAAATACTACAACCCCTCCAAAGACGGAATATCGTTACACTTAATCGGTATTCATGTGTATATAGGTGGGGGTGGGGGCGAGAACTTGGAGAGAGGGGAGGGATGGATAGGGCAGGGAGATCCGACAGTGCCTCGTGACTCAACTCGAGGGACATCATACATCGTCGAAGGGTGATCAAGACAAAATGTGTACCGCCGCATATACAACGTCACGATAAGAGTTAAGTAGAGTGGGAGAGGAAGGGGACTACTATACCTCTGTTCCCTTCCGAGAACGTGATAATCACTCTTACATTAAACTATGTCAGTGATACCTCTTGTCATTCTTCTAAGGAATTTTTGCATCCTTATTTTGGTGGTATACTGGGTCGTTAGGGTGACGACCCGCATATGTGACTCTTTTGGTATTAAATTCTTTTATAACGTCGTGATAAATGTTATCGGTCCTGTACCTTCGTTGGGTCTACAGGCAGTTGTCTACTCACCTATTTCTTAGACACCAGGTATATATGTTACTTTATAATGAATCAGAATTTTTCCTTGTTCAAACTCAGTCAACTTAACTCTACCTACGTGGATCTCGGACAATGTGTCTCACTTTATTCAGTCTTTTTCTTTTTGTTTACAACACATAATTACGTGTATATATAACTTAGATCTTTTTACCATGACTTTAGATAAACGACCTGTCCTTATCTCTACGTCTGTATCTCTAGTTGTAATAAAAAGAACTTCAACGTAAAGTGAAGAACGAGCTCCCCTTTCGTCCAAAAGGAGGACACGGATTTTCCTTAGGTGTTCTTTTTACAAAAAGTTAGCAGTACATATCCTGTTTCGTGATTGAACCTACTGCAAGGCGTAGTTGTCCTTAAATACTATTACAGGAAGGTAAAACAAGGAACAAGAAGACCTTTTGAAACAAAAATTCACCCTTCTCTATCTTTACCACTGTACCCTTGATAAAAAACCTAG
Source organism: Capra ibex (assembly GCA_006410555.1). Lineage (NCBI taxonomy): Eukaryota > Metazoa > Chordata > Mammalia > Artiodactyla > Bovidae > Capra > Capra ibex. The sequence continues at coordinate 78,683,763 of SJYO01041852.1, forward strand.
GTCTTAACGATAACAAAATATGGTATCCTTAAGGTGTAGTGGCCCGTGGGCGACAGGAGAGACTCCTCCGTCTTTCGTCATAAAGTGACAACATTTAGTTCTAACTCTCACTACCCACTGTAAACTCCGTTTGTAGGAGAATTTACTAACGTTTTTGTGTTTAGGGAGAGACGACCTCCCAAAAGTCACATCTCCTAGAACATTTAAAACAGACCGACGGTGACTGTAACAACAATGTAAATAAGGTAAAGACAGCGACAGACAATCCACCTACAAACTGAGAATAGACTATTGACACCTTTGGGTTCAATAAAGAGGACTCCGATAGTCCGTCTCCTCGGAAAGTCTTCGACCAACCAAGATTTCCTACTTCGACGAAAAAGACTTCCCTTCTGTATCAAAATCAAGGAACGATACAGTCACATTCCACTTTCACAATCAGTGAGTCAGCACAGACTGAGAAACACCGGGGTACCTGACATCGGGCGGACCGAGGAGACAGGTACTCACCCATCGGTAAGGGAAGAGGTACCCTAGAAGGGTTGGGTCCCTAACTCGGGACCAGAGGACGTAACGTCCGTCTAAAAAATGGTAGACTCGGTGTTCCTTTCGGGACAATAATCACATTTACTAGGATATAAACCCCTTTCTTATTTTACCTTAATACATTCTTTTCATTCAAGACTCATAAATAAGGTCATTTATCAGGTACCCCAACGTTTCTCAGCCTGAACTGACTCGCTGAAAGTGTACCTCCTCCTGTACCGTTGGGTGAGGTAATAAGAACGGATCTCTTAGAGTACCTGTCTCCTCGGGACCACCCGATGTCAGGTACCCCAGTGTTTCTCAGTCTGTACTAAATCGTTTATTTGTCGTTGTTGATGTGTCTACATCTTTTATTTGGTCACCAGTGGTTTCCTCTCTGTCTCCCGCCACCCTGTTTAATCCATCTACCCTAATTATCCCTGTTTGAGGGTACATATTTTATCTATTCGTTGTTCAAACATAACATAGTCTATTTCTTAATGTCGGTAATAACACACTATTATAAATTACCTCATATTAGACATTTTGCCTCTTCCGTTACCGTGGGGTGAGGTCATGAGAACGGACTTTTTAGGGTACCTGCCTCCTCGGACCACGCGACGTCAGGTACCCCAGCGATTCTCAGTCTGTCCTGACTCACTGAAGTGAAAGTGAAAAGTGAAAGTACGTAACCTCTTCCTTTACCGTTGGGTGAGGTCACAAGAACGGATCTCTTGGGGTCCCTGCCCCCTCGGACCACCCGACGGCAGATACCCCAACGTGTCTCACCCTGTGCTGACTCCGCTGAATCGTCGTTAGACATTTTTATGACTCAGTGACACGACATTTGGACTTTGATCATATTAGGACATTTAGATATGACGGTAACTTTTTAATTTTTAAATTTTATTCATTTTTTCTTCATCCACTTAAAGGATACCTCTTAACTATTTCAGACATAAAAGACCTACCATGTTTGGTGGTCTGTGAATTATTTCACTTAAAGATACTTTCTTTATATTTATAGTAAGTGTGTGTGTGTGTTTTGAGAACCTTATCCGTCCATTGAACTAATTGGCCGGGGTCCTTATTTACTTTAGAAACTGGGATTTTAAATTAAATTTATCTAAAAGAATTTATTACTCTCTGTCCTATAGTTAAAAAGAATGTTATCTCTCTTTTTGTGTTTTAAAAGTTCCTGACTCTTTATATTTAATGAACTTCAACGACGATTATGACGATTCAGCGAAGTCAACACAGGCTGAGACACGCTGGGGCGTCTACCGTCGGGTGGTCCGAGGTGGCAGGGACCCTAAGAGGTCCGCTCTTGTGACCTCACCCAACGGTAAAGGAAGAGTAGATATATTTATTTCCAGATACGTGTATTTAAATGAGTATTTTTCTACTTAATTTTACTTTACTCTTTTACACTTATTTTATAAAAAATATCTCACTCCGTTACGAGGTTCTCAGCGGTACTTGTCACCTATGGCACAAACCTGATATATCAGGTACCTTAAGAGACCCGGTCTTATGATCTTACCTATCGGAAAGGGAAGAGGTCCCCTAGAAGGACTGGGTCTCTAGCTTGGGTCCAGAGGACGTAACGTCCACCTAAAAAATGGTCGACTCGGTGTTTCCTTCGGGACACCGAGGAGGAGGTATATTACCAAAATAATCGTCTCTAATATTGAAATACTGACCAAAGAAAGATTCAACACCCGTAAAAGATTACGTTTGGGAGAAAGGAGAGATGGAGAGGGGATGAACGGTTCCCTTACCATAAAATTTAATGTCACTTACTCCCGATCTAAAGGTAAGATTGGGTGTTCGGAAACATTAAGTATAACCCCCACTAGATCTCACGATATCAAAGAATAACAAAGAAACCTTTGTAATCAGGGTTCAGTATTATACTGTATACTAAAGGAGATACCGAGGTTATAACTGTTTTTATTATAAAAGGGAAAGGAAAACGTGAGTTTGACAATCTAAAGGGGTAGGGGGGGTGGGGGAGGACGGATCTTGTGTATGTGGGTAGGGGAGGCTGGACCCGTCACACTCCTCAAGATTAAGTAAAAGAAGGAAGACCACGTCTTGGTACTTTTTCAACACGTGCCAGTGTGGACTGTTTCTACCGTCCCCCTTACCCAAAAACGAAACGAACAAGTTGGAGGTCACAGGGGGTCCACCCTTGACGTGACCCGTGGTCCGACCTTGTTTCACTAAGCCTCTCTGACCTCTGTTCACGTCCAAGGACGGGACCTGTCTCTTTAACTCTCCCCAGTCTCACCGGCGGTAGCAGTCTCAAGGACTCCTGTTTACAATTCAGTCACTATCCTGCACTTGACACTTGAAGGTCTACAAGTTCTTTTCCAAAATCTTTTCCGTCTCCTTGGTCTCTAGTTTAACGGTTGTAGGCGACCTAGTACCTTTTTCGTTTTCTCAAGGTCTTTTTGTAGATAAAGACGAAATAACTGATACGGTTTCGGAAACACACCTAGTGTTATTTGACACCTTTTAAGACTTGCTCTACCCTTATGGTCTGGTGGACTGGACGGAGAACTCTTTGGACATACGTCTGGTCCTTCGTTGTCAATCTTGACCTGTACCTTGTTGTCTGAACAAGGTTTATCCTTTTCCTCATGCAGTTCCGACATATAACAGTGGGACGAATAAATTGAAGATACGTCTCGTGTAGTACTCTTTACGACCCGACCTTCGTCGGTCCTCTAATTTTCTACGAATGAGGAACCTTCCTTTCAATACTGGTTAGATCTATCGTATAACTTTTCGTCTCTATAATGAAACGGTTGTTTCCAGGGAGATCAGTTCCGATACCAAAAAGGTAACCAGTGCATACCTACACTCTCAACCCGACACTTCTTTCGGCACACGGCTTCTTAACTACGAAAACTGGACACCACAACCTCTTCTGAGAACTATCAGGGAACCTCACGTTCCTCTAGGTTGGTCAGGTAAGATTTCCTCTAGTCAGGACCCACAAGTAACCTTCCTGACTACGACTTCGACTTTGAGACTATGAAACGGGTGGAGTACTTCTCTCAACTGAGTAACCTTTTTTGAGACTACGACCCTCCCTAACCGTCCTCCTCCTTTACTGTCTCCTACTCTACCGACCTACCGTAGTGACTGAGCTACCTATACTCAAACTCACTTGAGACCCTCAACCACTACCTGTCCCTCCGGACCGCATGACACTAAGTACCCCAGCGTTTCTCAGTCTGTGTTGACTCGCTGACTTAACTTGACTCCTACACCGTCTCGTTACCGATCTAAACGACGACTTCACCTAAAGTTCCCACCCGTCCTTCCTTGTAGAAACATAACCTACGAGTCGTAAAAGGTCACCTCTACCACCTCGTCATAAAACTACTAACTTTCTGATATTTTCGCTATAAAAATAAATAAATAAACCGACACGACTCAGAATCAATGTACACCCTAGATCAAGGGACTGGTCCCTAACTTGGCACCTGGGGACATAACTCTCGTGTCTTAGAATTGGTGACCTGGTGGTCCCTTCAGGGTTTCCGTATAAAAATTTCACCATACAAACATTGAGGTCTCGGTGAGTGTTACGAAATCTTATTATTTTCAAGACTCAGTCAAGTCCAATTTCTTATATTGTATTCCTCGTCTTTGACGTAAATACTGGTTAATTATGTTGATTAGAAAATTTTTAAAGTACTTATCAATTCTACATCCTTTTCTAAATCTTTCCAAAAGTAAAATAATTTTACGACCACACTTAAATCATGAATACATTTTGTAATTTTAACAAGACTTCCCCTTTTTTGGAATGGACTCTATTACGAAATATATTTACATTCAATAATGATATATTACTGAAAGGATGTTTTCTTTAGATTTCCGATAAATTTTTAGAGTCAAAAATAATACTTTTCAACTCGTAAAATTACTTCAACATAAATTTGTACCCGTGTTGTAACAATTATGCAAAAAACAGAATTTTCGAACCATTATAAAAGGAGAAAGAAAAAACAGGAGAAAAAAATACATCCAGAAAGATTTTCATTGTAGAATAAAAGGACTAAGTAGTCGGATTTCGGTCAGATTTCAAGAAAGAGTTTTAAAAATAAAAGAACTTGGATAAGGATACCAAAAAATTTCTCCAGTGAGACGAATTCTAAGTAAGTCAATAAGTAAGTAAGTCCAGGTTATGGTCCGATACGACGACGACAACGATTCAGCGAAGTCAACACAGTCTGAGACACGCTGGGTCTCTGCCGTCGGGTGGTCCGAGGAGACAGGCACCCTAAACGGTCCGTTCTCATGACCTCACCCAACGTAACGGAAGAGACTATGGTCCGATATCCTTATGTGTTAATACCTTTCATTTTCAAAGACGGGAAGATCGGAAGTCAGAAAATTCAGTCTTATGTTTAATTCTTCAGTCGAAACCCTCATTAAGAGAACTACGAGATATTTAACTTCCGATTAGTAGGACCTTAGGAGGAGAAGGGAGTGGAGATGGTGAGATGGGAGAAAAAAAAAAAATCCTTTTTTTCTTTTCTTCTTATTACAGGTCTATTTTTTTAGTTTCGAAAGACTCTATTACCAAAAAATTTCGACTGAGTACTGGAAAGAAAACTGTTTAGTCTTTAATTATTTTATGAAAATAGTCACAGAAATCGTATATTATGTGTCTTTTTGACATGTTTTTTCTAGAAGGGTCCAGACTGCATCCCACGTCGTACGAACCCCGACCACGTACCCCTACTGGGTCTCTCTATAACACCCCTCCCTCCACCCTCCCCCCAAGTACAAACCCTTGCGTACATTCTTAATTTCTAAANTTTTTTTTTTTTTTTTTTCTAGAAGTACTGGGTCTATTAGTGCTACGACACTAGTGAGTAGATCTCGGTCTGTAGGACCTTACACTTCAGTTCACCCGGAATCTTTCGTAGTGATGCTTGTTTCGATCTCCTCCTCTACCTTAAGGTCAACTCGACAAAGTTTAGGACTTTCTACTACGACACTTTCACGATGTGAGTTATACGGTTGTTTAAACCTTTTGAGTCGTCACCGGTGTCCTGACCTTTTCCGGGCAAAAGTAAGGTTAGGGTTTTTTTCCGTTACGGTTTTTTACGAGTTTGATGGCGTGTTAACGTGAGTAGAGTGTACGATCATTTCATTACGAGTTTTAAGAGGTTCTGTCCGAAGTGTTATGTACTTGACACTTGAGGGACTACAAGTTCGACCAAAATCTTTTCCGTCTTCTTGGTCTCTAGTTTAACGGTTGTAGGCGACCTAGTACCTTTTTCGTTCTCTCAAGGTCTTTTTGTAGATAAAGACGAAATAACTGATACGGTTTCGGAAACTGACACACCTAGTGTTAGTTGACACCTTTTAAGAGTTTCTCTACCCTTATGGTCTGGTGGACTAGACGGAGAACTCTTTAGACATACGTCCAGTCCTTCGTTGTCAATCTTGACCTGTACCTTGTTGTCTGACGAAGGTTTATCCTTTTCCTCATACAGTTCCGACATATAACAGTGGGACGAATAAATTGAAGAGACGTCTCATGTAGTACTCTTTGCGACCTGACCTTCTTTGTGTTTGACCTTAGTTCTAACGGTCCTCTTTATAGTTAGTGGAGTCTATACGTCTACTGTGGTGGGAATACCGTCTTTCACTTCTCCTTGGTTTTTCGGAGAACTACTTTCACTTTCTCCTCTCACTTTTTCAACCGAATTTCAAGTTGTAAGTCTTTTACTTCTAGTACCGTAGGCCAGGGTAGTGAAGTACCCTTTATCTACCCCTTTGTCACCTTTATCATAGTCTGAAATAAAAAAACCCGAGGTCTTAGTGACGTCTACCACTGACGTCGGTACTTTAATTTTCCGCGAATGAGGAACCTTCTTTTCAATACTGGTTGGATCTATCGTATAACTTTTCGTCTCTGTAATGAAACGGCTGATTCCAGGTAGATCAGTTCCGAGACCAAAAAGGTCACCAGTACATACCTACACTCTCAACCTGACACTTCTTCCGTCTCGCGGCTTTTTAACTACGAAAACTTGACACCACCTCTTCTGAGAACTCTCAGGGAACCTGACGTTCCTCTAGGTTGGTCAGGTAAGACTTCCTCTAGTTGGGACCCTAAAGAAACCTTCCTTACTACGATTTCGACTTTGAGGTCATGAAACCGGTGGAGTACGCTTCTTAACTGAGTAACCTTTTCTGAGACTACGACCCTCCCTAACCCCCGTCCTCCTCTTCCCCTGCTGTCTCCTACTCTACCGACCTACCGTAGTGCCTGAGCTACCTGCACTCAGACTCACTTGAGACCCTCAACCACTACCTGTCCCTCCGGACCGTACGACGTTAAGTACCCCAGCGTTTCTCAATCTGTGCTGACTCACTGACTTGACTTGACTTGACTTGACTTCCTTAAGAACGGAATGAAAAATATCATAAAATGTGACATAAAATTTGCCAGAGTAGAATACTTTTCGAGGTTATTAGGATGTACCGCACAAGAAATCACAGGTCGAGAATGACCTGTGAGCAACACAACTGAACTCTTTGAGGTTTCTAGAACCTTCACTTCGTTTTATAAAAGTAACTTTCGTGCAGTTTGACGAGTTAATCCTCTGGACTTAATATGATCGAAATAATCACAGATGAAAATAGTGAATGGACGAGTGTTGATACAAATGATTGAACGTTTTACTTCCGGATACTATCTACTAACAATTCTCAGATACTCACGAGCTCACGATTAAGTGAAGTCAACACAGAGTGAGACGCTTGGGTACCTGACGTCGTACGGTCCAATGGGACGGGAAGTGGTAGAGGGTCCCAAATGAGTTTGAGTACAGGTAACTCAGCTACTACGGTAGGTTGGTAGAGTAGGAGATAGTAGGGGAAGAGGACGGAAGTCAGAAAGGGTCGTAGTCTAAGAAAAGGTTGCTCAGTCGAAACCGTTATGGTCGAGACTTCAGAACCCGTTTAGTGAAGTGGAGGTGCCCTCCCCACTCCGTCCTCTCAGAATCCTTTCGTCTCTTTTACACCTTACCGTCAACATATCCCTAGAAGAAAATTAATTACTTTATGACAAAGGATTGAAACTCTCAAGTCCACTCCAAGTAAAGTAAAGTCAGGTCAGTGAGTCAACATAGACTGAGAAACGGTGGGGTACCTGACGTCGTGTGGTCCGGAGGGACAGGTAGTGGGTGAGGACCTCGAATGAGTTTGAGTACAGGTAGCTCAGTCACTACGGTAGGTTGGTAGAGTAGGAGACACCAGGGGAAGAGGACCGAAATTAGAACGGGTCGTAGTCCCAGAAAAGATTACTCAGTCAAGAAGTGTAGTCCACCCGTTTCATAACCTCAAAGTCGAAGTCGTAGGCAGGAAGGTTACTTATAAGTCCTGACTAAAGGAAATCCTAACTCACCAAACTAGAACGAAAGGTTCCCTGAGAGTTCTCACAAGAGGTTGTGGTGTCAAGTTTTCGTAGTTAAGAAGGCACGAGTCGGATGAAATACTAAGTTGAGAGTGTAGGTATGTACTGATGACCTTTTTGGTACCGAAACTAATCTGGAAACAGCCATTTCATTACATAGACGAACAATTATGTGACAGATCCAAACAGTATCAAAAAGAAGGTTCCTCGTTCACAGAAAATCAAAGTACCGACGTCAGTGGTAGACGTCACTAAAACCTCGGGTTCTTTTATTTCAGACAGTGACAAAGATGAAAACGGGGTAGACAAACGGTCATTCACTACCCTGGTCTACGGTACTAGAATCAAAAACCTTACAACTCAAAATTTGGTCGGAAAAGTGAGAGGAGAAAGTGGAAATAGTTCTCCGACAAATCTAGGAGAAACGAAAGACAGTATTCCCACAACAGTAGAAGAATAGACTCCAATAACTATAAAGAGAACCGTTAGAACCAAGGTCGAATATGAAGTAGGTCGGACAGTAAAGTATAATACATGAGACATATATTCAATTTATTCGACCTAGAAGAAAGATAATACTCTTCTACCTTCACGGACCCGAACGTCTCTAGTAAAGAAAGTATTTGTAGATCGATAGACCCATGTTAGACAGAAAGAAATAACAAGTGTACGATTAAGGAACAAATGTCATTCTCTGCCACTTACACCGTCTACCGTCGGAGAGGGGAAGGGGGTCGAGGAGTCGTGAATGTTCCCTCCTTCATCGACTACCGAAGGTTTATCGACCGAAACAAAGTGGACCCGCGTCTTTGAACGGAAACCTTTTTCGAACAAATGACCATCTCCATTTCGTCTTTTGTAAAGTAAAGTGTCAACACAAACGACCACGAAGACGTCAACCGATTGTCCAACGGAATTCCCGATCGAGAAGACCTTACTGGAGAGGTCTGCCCGAAAACCGACCTGTTGATCTACTCTCAAAGTACATCAGAATGGTAAGGATTCCTATCGGACCCGAATAAGAGACCTGTTTCCGAACACAGGGTTCTCACACTTGGAAACCTGTATGTTCCGGAAAATTTCAGACAATTAAGATTGTCTAAGACAACCGACTTCGTTTAGAGTTCCGGTCGAGTCTAGATACTCTACCTCTTTATCTGAGGTTTGAGAATAACTTTCTCGTGCCTTTGTCCCTCCTCACTTTTTCATCAGACAAGACGTTACTTAACTGAAAGTTCGGGAAAACTCGAGATTCCAAACGAATTACCTATTCACTAGATTGACCAATAAATTTATGGATGGTGACAAGAAACCGTGACTTTCTTTATCTTTTCTTTTTTATTGTGAGCTGATATACCTTCCGTGAAACATAAAATGTTTTAGTCAAAACGAAAGATCTCTTTGTATTTCATTTACTATGGGAACTCCTAGACCGTTACACCAATTCGTTTACTCCGAGTATATAATTTTGTCTTTTGTAAAGGTCTGGTAGCTTAAAAGAAAACATACCTTTGAACACTCTCGATGTCCTGTCCTCCGTTTTACCTGACCTTAACAGACGATTCACAACTTCCCACTCCACCGTCACCAATCTAGGTCTGATTAGTTTGAAAAAACGAAAACTAGTAGAGAATATAAATATATGTGTTTCTCTCGTTTACTGTTAAATTAATTCGATACCTTTTAAACCTTTTTAGTCGTCACCGGTGTCCTGACCTTTTCCAGTCAAAAGTAAGGTTAAGGTTTCTTTCCGTTACGGTTTCTTACGAGTTTGATGGTGTGTTAACGTGAGTAGAGTGTACGATCATTCCATTACGATTTTTAAGAGGTTCGGTCCGAAATCGTTATGCACTTGGCACTTTAGGGACTACAAGTTCCACCAAAATCTTTTTCGTCTCCTTGGTCTCTAGTTTAACGGTTGTACGCGACCTAGTACCTTTTTCGTTCTCTCAAGGTCTTTTTGTAGATAAAGACGAAATAACTGATACGGTTTCGGAAACTGACACACCTAGTGTTAGTTGACACCTTTTAAGAGTTTCTCTACCCTTATGGTCTGGTGGACTAGACGGAGAACTCTTTAGACATACGTCCAGTCCTTCGTTGTCAATCTTGACCTGTACCTTGTTGTCTGACGAAGGTTTATCCTTTTCCTCATGCAGTTCCGACATATAACAGTGGGACGAATAAATTGAAGAGACGTCTCATGTAGTACTCTTTGCGACCTGACCTTCTTTGTGTTCGACCTTAGTTCTAACGGCTCTCTTTATAGTTAGTGGAGTCTATACGTCTACTATGGTGGGAATACTGTCTTTCACTTCTCCTCGAGTTTTCGGAGAACTACTTTCACTTTCTCCTCTCACTTTTTCAACCGAATTTCGAGTTGTAAGTCTTTTGCTTCTAGTACCCTAGACCAGGGTAGTGAAGTACCCTTTATCTACCCCTTTGTCACCTTTGTCACAGTCTGAAATAAAAAACCACGAGGTTTTAGTGACATCTACCACTAACGTCGGTACTTTAATTTTCTGCGAAAGAGGAACCTTCTTTTTTATGCTGGTTGGATCTATCACATAAGTTTTCGTCTCTGTAATGAAACGGCTGATTCCAGGTAGATCAGTTCCGATACCAAAAAGGTCACCAGTACATACCTACACTCTCAACACTTCTTTCGACTCACGACTTCTTAACTACGAAAACTTGACACCACAACCTCTTCTGAGAACTCTCAGGGAACCTGACGTTCCTCTAGGTTGGTCACGTAAGACTTCCTCTAGTTGGGACCCTAAAGAAACCTTCCTTACTACGATTTCGACTTTAAGGTCATGAAACCGGGGGAGTACGCTTCTCAACTGAGTAACCTTTTCTGAGACTACGACCCTCCCTAACCCCCGTCCTCCTCTTCCCCTGTTGGTTCCTACTCTACCGACCTACCATAGTGCCTGAACTACCTACACTCAGACTCACTTGAGGTCCTCTACCACAACCTGTCTCTCCGGACCGCACGACACTAAGTACCCCAGCGTTACTCAGTCTGTACTGACTCGCTGACTTGACTTGACTACCTTTGATTCTCAAACGTCTACTTATTAATTAGAGTTTTGAACAAAGGAGGATGAAATTCCTACTTCAGTATAGAACTGATGTCTTAAAATCATTTATTTTAGATAAAAGTTTCCTCATACCTTAAAAACGTTATGAGCGTTTTATACAATTTCATTACCGAAAAACTTATTTCATTCACCCTAATTAAAATTGGTCACCGTCTTCAACGATCAAGTAATTTTAGAGAAAGGGGAAGGACGTAGAGGGTTGGAGAGTGTGTCGATCTATATAGTAAACTAATTCAAGATAGGATTCCTTACACTTATCTTTTTATGTACGGTGAAGGACCGAACAAGGTACTTTGGAGGTCCTTGACGAAAAGGTATGAAAGGGAAAATAACCGTAGACCCAACCGGTATGGGTCTCACTGAAACCTTCGTTCGGGAACTGACTTACTAACGGACCTCGTGTGTGGAGAAAGTTTGTCCTCGTAGACGGAATCTAATAATTGACTCGTTCCCTACTTTAAGAGAACACAAATTAGTGTTTTGTATCACCTGGATAAACAAAATAATCATGTCAGATGACGTTGATTATGTTCTTTATTACGTAACTGAATATTTTAGTTCTACCCGATTTCTCAAAAGATCTGGTAGAAGAGATAGATGTCTATGATGAAAACTATGTTTCAACTCAAGTAGTTTGTAAATAACTCAAAAGGTAGATGTCCTTAGACTCGAGTAACGACTTCTGTCTCGACTTATTCTGATAAAGACGAAGTCTCTCACGTGCTAGAGTATCCTCTTTATGTATATATTTTCTTACTAATTATATGTCACATCATTTGGATAAAACACCATAACAACAACAAATCACCGATTCAGGACGGACTGAGAATCCGCAGAGGTACCCGACATCGGGTGGTCCGAGGAGACAGGTACCCTAAAGGGTCTGTTCTTATGACCTCACCCAACGGTAAAGAGAAGTCCCCTAGAAGAACTGGGTCCCTACCTTTGGTCCAGAAGACGTGACTTCCATATAAGAAATGAGGACTCGGTGACCCCTTCGGGTAAAACTCCATAAAATGATATCTTTGGGATATTAAATCACTGAGTTTGTTCTATTTCTTAGGAAAGAACTCCCCTAAGTCTCATTCCACCTATTAGGTTCCACCCATCCATCGAGATGACATCTCTCAATATTATAACTATGACTATTCTTAAAAACGATAACTAAAAATAATTATTACTAGTAAGGTTCAGGAATTCATATTATTGAAGAAACTATCAATGTTTTTGGGTATACTTGATTCATGACAAATGAAAGGGTAAAATGTTTATTCTTTTAGATCCGTATTCAACAAATTTAATGGGTTCAGGTATATCGATCCTGTCCTGAATCGTCCCGAAACTTGGTCCGTTGTACTGGGATCCGACAATTGGTAGTGCGAGATGAAACTATTCGTTCGACTACGTTACTCATCAGTAACATCATCCCCCTGTCGGTAACTAGAACCACTGTCAACTGACTATGAAAATTTCGTAAAAGATAATCGTGAGTATTTGAATCGAACATTACCACCTGAACCACGAACAACAATGTGATGTAATACACAAAAATACACAAAATACAAGATTTGTATAGTACGAAGAAACTCCGTTAAGACTAAAAACACCCAAAGATAAAACAATACGTCAGTTACTTCCAAGATGCTCAAGTTTTTTTAATCACTACTGACAAACGTATATCAGAAAGGTTCGACTCAGAAACACCCAGAGTTTGGAGACGTCTTACACCTTATGACTGGAAGTAAGTGATTCACGAACTGTTACCTGAAGAACGACTCGCTTATATCTTATTAAGAGATGTAACTCAAGTAGAGGACTTACGGTAGTCTTCGTAAGATACATCCAGGAGAGGAACAGGAGGTACAAACGGGACGACGAGAGTGAGTCTGCTATCACAGGTTTACAAGTAGAAAGGGACTACGAGGAATTTCCTCTAACTTTTACTAAAAAGTATCGTACAAACGGAAAAAGAGGATATTATAAGTGGGTTCTGTTAAGGAGTTTATATTTGGATTAGACTTTGGAGTTCAAGAGAAAAGGTACACACACACGAGTCAGTACAGGCTGAGAAACGTTGGAGTCAGGTACCTTACAAGGTCCGTTCTTATGACCTCACTCAACGGTAAAGGATGTGGCCCCGTAGAAGGGTCGGGTCCGTAACTTGGCCGCACAGAACCAAAGGAGGAGACCGTCCGTCTAAGAAATGGCGATCACGGTGGCCCCTTCGAGGTGTCAGTTTTACACACTTCACGGTAAGAAGTGATGACGGGTAATATGAAAAAGTAAATTAGTCTCATGACTTAAAAGAGCAGACTCTGAACTTCGTGTCGGTCTCGCACAGGGGTCGGAACTACGTAACTGAAAGTTAACCCCTATTAAAATCAAAAGGAATTTTATAACACTGACGACAAGATGAAAAGAACAAGGGGACACCAGTAAAAGAGGACACCCCTATTCTCACATATCTTCACTTAGGACTCGTAGGGTGGACAACGTAGGACTTACGGAGACCACTCTTTGGTTGAGAATTATTTCTCCAACGACGACGACGACGATTCAGCGAAGTCAGCACAGGCTGAGACGCGCTTGGGTATCTGCCCTCGGGTGATCCGAGGAGACAGAGCCTAAGAGGTCCGCTCTTATGACCTCACCCAACGGTAAAAGAAGAGGTTACGTACTTTCACTTTTCGTTTTCACTTCAGCGAGTCAGCACGGGCTGAGAATCGCTGGGGTAGCTGACGTCGGATGGTCCGAGGAGGTAGGTACCCTAAAAGGTCCGTTCTCATGACCTCACCCCACGGTAACGGAAGAGGCTTATTTCTCCGCTCCGTTCACGATTTTCGAAGAACCTCTACGAAAGAAGGGCCCCGGTGGCGTAGACCAATTACGACTTAGAAAAAACCTAAAACACTCCCACGAGACACACGTTACAGACCGTTCTGTCTTATTTCCTTCCTTGACCCGTCATAGTTAAATGAGTTCAACCGTTGAGAAGTGACCCTTGAAAACTACGCATAATACCAGGTCCAACCCTGACGAAGTATAAGATATTCTTCCCAAGACCTTCAGGTTGTCCGGACTGTTCTCTCAACATTCAAATGTTCGACGGGAAAATAGGGAACTCATATTAACTGAACTCGGTAAATCCTTACTTAATTCAGGAAAAACAGTCAATAGTACGCAAGTAGTACAAACGGGTTTGTTTCAATGACACCAGTCAGTCCGTCACTTACCCCTCGACCCTTAAGGTCCAACGGGCTGACCCAGATGAAAAGAGATCGGTGTAATGGAACCCGTTCAACGAAATGAAGACAAGAAAGAGGGATGTCGTTTCGATTAAAGCCGAGTACCTTAAGTACCCGACCATGTCCCCCACCGTACCTCTCACACGGCGTCACCTCAAATTTAGACAAGAGACGGTGAGTGGGTGGGTCACATTGGAACCAGTCCAACCAATTAGAGAGTTGAATCTACGGTGGAGAGTCTACCCCTCTCCGTACATGTGAAGTGTCCTGATAATGTTCCTAATCCATTCCGATACGGGTCTGTGTGGTTCCTGTACTAGGTCGTGTAAACGACAAAACAACAAGTCGACGGTTCACCACAGACTGAGAAACGTTGGGGTACCTGACGTCGTGCGGTCGAAGGGACAGGGGGTGACAGAGGACCTTAACCGAGTTTAAGTACAGGTAACTCAGTTACTACGTGTAGATTGTGTATTATCCACGGATAATTTAAGATCAATGATACAAGTAATAATAATAATGATCGACAATGGTTCAAAAGTTTGACCCACTCTACGGCCATCGTCGTCTCCACGTTCCTTACAAGAATACATTTTTCTAGTACGGATAACGATACATTTTCGTAATAAAAGGCTACGTTATCATTAGTAAAATAAATATAACCTTCCACAAAGAAGTCTTTGAATAAAAGTGTTTATTTTCTCTTATTGAAGTCTGTCGAAGACTCTACTCTTAATCACACAATATCGTCTTTCTCGTACTCTGAGTCCTCGACGGGTCTAGAGTGGAATTTAAGACCGTGATGGTACTTGGAACCTTTTCATCGAACACTGGAACCTTTTCAATTAGTAAGGAGATTTGGAGTCAAATGAGTAAGTATTTTATTTCCACTCTACTATTACAAGTATATTTATTCTCGGTAAGACTCTTAATCTCGATCATATATTTCAACCAATGTAGAATACGTATGACATGTTAATTGATTATCTTGTGTCGTCCTAAGACGACACACGAAAGAATGCCACACAACTTACGGTGGAACTCGAAGGTTCTAGGGGGTTAATACAGCAGACAACAAGACGAGTATTTCGTGGGACAAGAAAAGGAAGTGCTTTGAATTAGTGGTAGACGACCCTGAAGGGACCAGTAGGTCACCAATTCATGGACGGAAGGTTACGTCCCCTGCGTCCAGACTAGGGATCAGTCCGTTGATTTTAGAGTGTACGGACCCTCGTTTATTCGGCCACGTGGTGTCGATCTCTTTCGGGTACCGAGACGCTGATTCTCGGGAGTGCGTCAGCCCTACTTCTGGGTCGTCGGTTCTAAATTTTTTGATTAATTAATTAAAATTTTCAGTACTACACAGAAGGAGCAACATAAATACAAACAACTGACAGATAGAAAAGGGCAACCCGACTCCCGACAGACAAGTAGTAATATATTGATCGTGACGGACCGTGTATCAATCACGAGTTATTTAGAAACAATTTACTGACCTACTTTCTTATCGGTTGTTGGTTACGACCACAAAGAGGAGACATTCGTGTGTAGTGAATAAACAGTGAAACACAGTATGACGGAGCATTATAGTGAACAACAGAACAATCAATCGAGAACATTTTAACGATTAATAAAAGAATAGGAGAGACTAACCAACATTTGGGAAATTCACGATCTCGGGATCTGATCTGGACGTAGGGGTGGGTGTCATGGCATGAAATGTGTCAGTAATAAACAACTTATTTACTTGGTCTTTTCCTCTTTTTCGAGTAAGACTTCTACAGTGGGTTCTAATTCGAAACCTCTTTACAGACCTCCAGTCGAACTCAAGTCGGAAGAAACAACAAGGATAGATAACGTAACATTAACCCGAAGGGACCACCGAGTCTATCATTTCTTAGAATTGACGTCACGTCTCTGGGTCCAAGTTAGGGACCCAACCCTTGTAAGGGACCTCCTTTTTTACCGGTGGGTGAGGTCATCAGAACGGACCTCTTAAGGTACCTACCTCCTCGGACCACCCGATGTCAGGTACTTGAACGTTTCTCAGTCTGTGCTGACTTACCAATTGTGAAGTAACACAATCACTATCACTAGTACCTTAAGAGGCCCGTTCTTAGGACCTCACCATCAGTAACTAATTTGGAGCCAGAAGACGTAACGTCCGTCTAAGAAATGGCAGACTTGGTGATCCCTTCGGGGACTCTCTACTCTTCTTTTCGACATGACCGGTTGAGAGACTGTGACGGATTGGAAGGAATATTTGAGTAGAATCACTAACAGAGGAGTGACGACACCACCGGGACGAGGTGCCGACGAGACACAGTCGTCGTCTTTAGAGAGCCCAAAACTCAAGGAATAAGAGTCCAGTGAAAGGAGGGAGAGATTACAACTTCCCGAGAAACCGAAGAACGTAGGGTCAGGTGAGAAAAAACGGTCAAGAAAAAAGAAAAATAAATAAAAATTGTGACAGAAATTGTAAGGATAGATGGTCGAAATCAGTATAAGTTCAAGTTTCATTCGGTCGAGGAAGAAATTCAGAGAAGGACACTCGGAAATGACTGGATGGTAGTCGAACTTAAATGAACCGAGAGAAAGACGGGACTAAACCATGGAACTTTTGGTACTTTAGATAGGAGTGGACTTGAGAGTGACAATCATAAAATAATTAATTTTCTTCTAAGGATATGTTGACGGTAAGACGTAGAAAAGACGAAAGGATTCTGAGAGGACGGAGTGGGGAGGACACCTCCACTTCACTAAAGGGTTCTGATGTCTTGACCATAACGGTTTCGACCTTGAACTAGGGGACTTAAGACCGAAGTCTCAGTGAATGTAAGGGATGACGAAAAAATATACGAGAAATACACGGGTATGTTAGGTTCGTTTTATATATGAACTGTATTGAAAAGTCACTAAAAGAAAATGTATTTATATGATATATTACGAATTTTAACCCGTAGAATGAAAAAAAGTGAGTTGTGGCATAAAACCTCAACTTCCATAAGAATTCAGGAGGTAGAAATATGGGTAAAAACAGTCTAAGAGACACCTGAGAAAAACACCAAAGAGAGTGGTGGACTAGGTACGGGTCCCAGTGTGGACATTGCGTCAGGTAAACGGGTTATATAACAGTGAGAAGCTGTTCCTTTTGCTTTATTCGTATGTCGACACTTTCATGACGGAGGACAGACGATGACGACAGAGAGAGATCGTGTAGTGTCATGGGAAAAGTCAAAAGGGTTCTAAATTGACACTAGAACGAGGAAGGGGAGTAGTGAAAGAAGACACAGACGAAGGATGATTCAATTCATGTCCGAAGACCGGGACTTTGGGGATATTCGGCGGAACGGGACAGGAAGATCAACATCGGCATGAATGGACCGTGTTAAGAGACACGCAAAGATACCGGTAAGGAAAAAGTACAGTAACCCTACATCCTAGAGTCAAGGACCTGGTCCCTAGTTTGGGGATACAGGACGTAACTTTCCACCCAAGAGTTGGTGACCTGATGGTCCCTTCAGAGTTACATCAAACATAATTAGCTCATCCTAGTAGGTTCTTTTCAATTCAATATAAATTATGGTGACAAATTTTTAAAAACAAAGGTAATTAAAATAATCGGATTTCTTGATAATCAGATAACTCTAAGAAAACACTTCAAAAACTAACTTTTCGGGAAACTCTGGGGAAACATAAAATTTTGATATTAAAAGGAGACTCACAATAATAAAACCTAACTTAAATCTCCACTGGTATCCTATTTTTTATTACGAAACACGGGAGAGACACCCACCGTTATAAAATGGGCACTACAGGTTGTTTGTCTTCACGTAACACTCGACAATTAAATCTTCCACCCACAATTATTACCAGGTGTCGACTCCTCACGATCTTTATGACCGAAATACAAGACGTCCGACCAGACAAAGACTGAAACTTAGAGGTACGACAGTCTCCCCGTCTTACTATTATGGGATTCAGGAAGACTGTACAAGACAATAGAAGAACCTCAAAACAATGTTGACTTCAGAATGTGTGACGGTCAAGAAGGGTCCAAAAGGTCCCTTCATCAAACAGAGATAAAGTTCAGTTTTGATCAACGACTCTCCATAGAGACTGTGAGAGGAGTGATGGGGACTCTCGAGGAACCCAAATCCTCAGAAACCGACGAGGACTTTTTCACACCTTCACAATGAGTGAGACACAGGGTACCTGAGTGAAGAAACAGGTACTTAAATAGGTCCGTTCTTATGTTCTTAGGACCTCGCCCACCGGTAAGGGAAGTTGTCCCCTAGAAGGACTGGGTCCCTAACTTCGACGCAGAGGACGTAACACCCGTCTAAGAAAGGGTAGACTCGGTGGTCCCTTCGGGGAGGACGAGATAGGATTTTCGTATCCCTAGTGGGGACGGGGGTGGGGGACTGTCGGACCCCACGGGAGACGGATCCCGGGGCACTCGTGTTTCAGTGTAGAGAGACGACGACGACACGAGACAGCACAGACTGGGAAACACTGGGGTACCTGACATCGGGAGGTCCGAGGAGACAGGCACCCCAAGAGGTCCCTTCTTATGACCTCACTCAACAGAAAAGGAACAGACCCCCTTAGAAGGGTTACGTCCGTAGCTAGGGAGTAGAGGAGACAGGGGTATCCTCCGCCTAAGAAATAACGACTCGGTAGTCCCTTCAGAGACAGTGATCTCCTCAGAATAATGGAGGTCTCGAAGACACCTCTTCACCCCAGGCCAGACAGAAATAAGGGTCGGGGGAGAAAAAAAGTCAAAGAAGGGAGAACTATAGTCGGTAGGAAATGTATTAGGGGACGTTAGGATACGGGTTCTTGATAGAACAAGGACTTGGGTCCTTCGTTGAATCTTAACTTTGACATTTCACTATACCGAGAACGTTAATAGGGAAATCGTCCCTATAAAACTGAGATAAGTGAATGAAGTAGTGATGAGTAAGAATTGATTGGGTGTAGAAACATATTTCACGTCTTTCGACCCTGACACAAATGACTAATCACCACTTTTGGTTGTTTAGGATTACCTCTTTTGATAATCCAAAAAAAGTTCTAGTAAAAATAAAGGATAACCCTTTGACCTTTTTTACGAGGAGTGAATTTTGTAACGTAACCTCTCGGTAGCACCTATTTTTACTGCCCCGTCAATTTCGTTATTTTTTGTAAAGAGTACCGTAATGTGACAATAACAGTTACACGAATTATTAAGAATGATGACGAATAGTAGTGACTGACACATGTAATTCGAAGTAACATGTCTACCGTATTGACCCACGATGCACTGACCGAGAACTAATGGCGTAGGGAGCCACAGACGACAACAGAGGGTCCGAAGTCGACTCGTGTGTTGACGTAGACACTCTAGTCTTATCGTCGAAGAAAATAAAAATCCTGGTGAGAGACGACGAATCGGAGACTTACTCCGAGCACACAGGGTCCTCACGAGGCATTTAACTTAAAACGACGCAAGTGGCGAAGGTGAACCTTTACACAACCGAGTACAAGAACTGACGTGCTTTAGTACCAGGTAAATCCAGTGTATTTTGTGGAATAGCAATTAAATCCCGGACCACCCGTTTCGAGACAATTACGTAGAGAAGGCATAAACCATACAAATACTCTGGACGAATTGTTTCTCCACTTATAGTAAACTTATATACCCTCCTAATACACAGACTTCTCTTGTATTACTCCCCTGTCGACCTACCTATTATTACGACGGACAGTTCCCGTCGTCGTTTACGTACTGAGGACACGTATGGAGTGTGGGGGTGGGGAAGGTACCTTAAGAGGTCCGTTCTTACAACCTCACCCAACGGTACGGGAAGAGGTCCCCTAAAAGAGTTGAATCCCTAGCTTGAACCCAGAAGACGTAACGTCCACCTAAGAAATGAGGGACTCGGTAGTAGACAGAACCCACATTGGTCATGTCTCCGCTCCCCTCTCCCTTCTCTATCGTCTCCACATAAGTAAGGAGACAGAGCTTTTACGACTCGTGTGGTCAACAGATTGTCAATTCTATTCGGTTCATAAACCGATTGGTCATGACCAGCAGAAGTCCGCGATTTCATCGGACCTTATATTAAACAGAACCCCTATTTTACTGTCCTAATATTTAGAAATTCATCCGAGAGAATTGAGATCATTCTACTTTTCGACTTAATCCAGTCTTCAGAGTCCGTTCTCTTGTGTCAGATTTAGAACTCGGTAAACGAACTTCACCCTTATGGACACATTCTTACCACCCCGACCTACAAAAGTAAACCTTTGTTTTATATTTGGGATTTACATTTAGTGACTTACAAGAGGATCGGCGTATGTTTAACACGTAATGTGAGTACGGGTCACAATAACTCCGTCTTTCCGTAATGACAAAAGTCATTACAAGACACTTCTAAAAGTAATAACTTAGAGTCGTCCGAAGTAAGATCCGTCTTTCTACCTCATCCACTTTAGTCGAAAACAACAAAGGTCGTTTCCGTCGGTGAGGAGAGACAACCCGGGTTGGACTGTGACGGGTCGTCTTAAGACCGCGGAACAGGGTAACGGGTCCCAGACAAAAACCTCCCCGTCCGGGGAGAAACCCGACACAATCGCGAGTACAAGAATCGAGAGTAGTCAATTTGAGGATGACACGCGGACGGTGACCCATTCCACGAGTTGTGTGGAAGACGGACATTACAAACGTGGGGCCCACCACTCCCGAAAGGAACTGCAACAAGACGGGAGGACCTAGAGGGTGGTAAAGGAGAGTGAAGACTGTAGGGAGGGTCCCTGCATAAATGATGAGGCCCTGGTGCAAAGGTGTTTACTTCGAGAATCTTGAAGGTTCCTCTTTTGGTTCGGAGGTATAAACAGACCCTATTACGAACTTCACTTCACTTCACTTTCAGTGAGCAAGCACAGGCTGAGACGTTGGGTTACCTGATATGTTCAGGTACCTGAAGAGGTCCGGTCTTATGACCTCACCCATCGGAAAGGGGAGGGGTCCCCTAGAAGGGTTGGGTCCCTAGTTTGGGTCAAGAGGGAGTAACATCGTCTAAGAAATGGTCGACTCGGTGTTCCCTTCGGATATGAATTGTCAGTAATTTACAATTAACATACGGTCTGGGAGACGATTTGTAAGGTAGAGTGAATTAGAAATGTTATGGGAGAGTTCCATCCTTGTTGGTAGAGACCCAAAATTAAAAAAAATCCACCCCGCGACACTACGATGAATCAACACTAACGCAGTGTGTCCGAAGAGATCAACTCCGAACCCAGAAGAGATCAACACCGTGCCCCCGAGTCATCAACGCCGGGTACCCCAATCAACGGGGCACCGTACACCTTAGAATCGAGGGACTTCCCTAGTTCAAGTTCAGGGGACGTAACCTTCCACCTAAGAATTGGGGACCCGGTGGTCCCTTTAAGGGTAGAGACAAAATATTTACTTCTTGACTCCAACCTCTCCGGCTCATCTCAGAGGTCCCGGTGAGGTCCCGATCATTCGCGATCGAGGTCCGAAACTCGAACCCCGACAGACAGGAGACAAGATTATTGGGCGAGAAAGATTGGACGAAATGAACACGATTGTTTCTCGATCACTCTCTTTCTCCTTCTCACTCTCGTTCACTCTCTCTCTCTTTTCAACAAGAGGAGACACAGGAGAGGGGTTTACGTTTCGAGAGGAGGAGACCAAGGAAAGCCGTAACAGTATAACATTGTAACCGAACGATCAATCTCCAGTGTAGTCAGAGTCTACGGGGAGTGTTTCCTTAAAGTCTACTTCATCCGAGGTTCTTCTTTACCGTCTGACCTGTGACCTGTTTAGTTTAATCCTTCCGTCCAGGGAAATCACAGTCGGAATTCACCGGGCCCGAACTCCCAACTTTTCTACTTCCGTAAAGACTATAGCCAGTCTTTTATTATAGTAGGAAGAGAAGTACGGTTACCGTAGAACGAGTCTAGAATAGTTTACCTGGCTTCTAATAAAGGGAGACTGAAACTTGTTTTTCTGATTTCCAGCAGAGAATCATGTACAAAAATTTTCTGACATAAAAGATCACCTAACTGAAGTAGAAGTCATGATGGGTCTGTCCATGGTAACGACAAGGAGAACACCAACCTAGTCGCGACGACCTCACTGACCTCCTCTAAGACCCCAACACACCTCCACCGTCGTGACGAACACACGGGTCCCCTCCTCCCCGTGGAACGAGACGGTACCCCGGGTGGGAAGTCACAAAACTAGAACTGACCACAGACCGACACAGTCAGTCCCGAAGACGCCCTTTGTCTGACGTGTGGATTTAGTCCATTAAACTCCCCTCTAATTCCCTAAGAAAAGGTTTCCACTCTCGTTACACACCATATTCCTTGGGTGTTCCGACCACGGGACGGGGTCCCAATCAATCTAGTCTCCCGGTTATAATTAAGGGACAGACTTTCCCGGTCCCCTACCTCACCACTTACCTGGACCTCGTCTCGGTCGGACACCTCTACCAATGAAATACCTTTGGGACGAGAACTCTACTCCCTACCCGGTATATAACTACGGGTCGTCCCTCCTTCCGTCCCTGTACTTATTGGAGGGAGAGGTGGGAAGGAGACTAGATAACGACGCAGAGGGAAGACCGGTTTAGGAGGACCCTCGACCCGCTGTATCCTCCGACGACCACACCAAGTTTACCCGATGGTCGGAACCGACTCTTGTCCCGATTTACCTTCTGTAGGCCGTGTGTCAGACAGTTCGGACGACGTATCAATGTGGGGACTCTCTAAGATCGAGTGAGAGAGGACCACTCACAGTAAGACCCTTAGTTATTCTAATTCTACAGTTGGTGAGTCTATAATCACTTAACCTACAGTTTAGGAAGTAACCGGGAGTCCCCTTCAAAGTACAGTTGAGATTGGTGTACTTTCCATTGTGGATATCAAATCAACATGGGACCAAGTCTTTTGTTTTATTAAAAAGAAAATCATCCATAGAAGGATAAAATACACTGTATAACGAAATAGATAGTTGTGAATACTCTTAACCATCAAATTCTTTTTTCTGAGTTTTGACTCTTCGGACATTATAGTAATTTTAGAACCTACACCTTTTCACATGGATTAAATAGAAGATGAGTCTCGTCTTTAAGAAAGATTTCCCGGGAGACATCAGTAGGTACCCTCCCGAACTTTGAGGTAGGTAAGGGAAAGGTAGTCTACATTAACAATCTTTCTCGAAGGAACATAACTTGTCTTTAGTTGAGTGATAAGGAAAGTGGTCAAGATTAAAAAAGGAAGTCTCGGTGTATCGGATTTAGAGTAGTAGGAAGCTAATACACTTCTGTCGGTAGAAAAGAGTAAAGATCCGATACGTAGGGTAAAAGACGTTGAACAGGAACATACTATGTTAAATTAAGTTATTCGTAAACAACTCGGGGACCGACATATGATCCGTGAACCAGGTCCCAGATCCTTCCATATGGATGATTCGAATGTTGTATCACCCCCTCTCCTTATCTTTGTGCATTGTCCGTGTTCTCTCTTCCTTCACACAACTCATCTTCAAAGTGAGTGTATGACAAAGGTTCAACACCCAATTTGAATTTGTCCTATCCTTGATCCCTTCCCTTGAATCCAACAGTAACTTTCGGAAGTGGTCCAACTTTGGTCGGTCAATTTAGTTACCCATGACAGTAAGTTGGATGAGAGTCAAGACCAGTAGAATAGATGGGTAGTTCTGTAGTACCTCCCGTAAACGGTACGGAACGACTTTCGTTATACTACGGACAAGGTTGTTAGTAGTCAGTGACCCGACGCACGGAGGTATCTACGTCTCGACCCACTCCTCTCACTTCCAACATCGGGTTTGGCGTACAAAGGGTCCTTTACCGGGTCTTAAACTAGAAGTCCTGTGAAAGGTCATGGAGTCAAAAGGGTAGACGGTTTTCCCCCCGTTAGCAAATAGACACTCCACATGTCTATGTATCTCCTTCCACTATTATAAGAAAAAAATCAGAACAAGACTGAAAAGTCAATTCTTGTGTTGTTTTCTTTAGAACTTTTCCACTGAATCTTACTCCTGTGTCTCGTCTTAACCTTTTTAGGTCGACAAGAGTGACTTTCACATAGGTGTCGTGTCCGGGGGAAACCCCAGTAAACGTAAGGAGAGTAAAAAAGGCGGATCCCCGGGAAAGAACTGTAGACCGAGAGGCGTCTCTGTCGTGGACACCACCGGAGAAGAAAAAGTATAGGTCATGGTCGTCCATCACTCCGCACAAATCGGGTCTGTAACGAGTGTCAGAGGAGTCCGAACCCTACTTTCTTTCACCTTAAGGGGACTTACTCGCCTTTCACAAAGTAATTTTTAGAGACAACGTATTTTGACAAATATTACACCTTGAAACTTATCGTTGAGAAAGGGACGAGGTCTTTTATATAAAATTTACTGTAGAGATATTTGAAACTTGCACAGTACGCATGTCTTTAGGTCTCTTCCATTTATTTCCCCTCTCAGATCTATAAATAAATCAGGTTTATTGAATGGAGCCTCCTAAATGAAAGTAGACTTCCATCTTATTTCGGACTACGACAATTTTCTGTGGAAAACGGACAGAGATCCGTAAATTTCACGAATGACCGTCTGTGAACACTCTGTTTACCTATATTTACAGTAGAGACTACCGGGCCATTTATGATTGACGGGGTCCCTCCGCACCCCGACCCCCTATCCGCCTACGATGTTCCTACGACACCGTTAACCTTAGGTACCTATCTACACCGACTTTTCTAAAATAATTGTTTGTCAGAACATATATACTTCGAACGAGAAATTGAAGACCACTATGGTAATATAAATATACTTGAATAAATTGGTTGGTCCCGAAAGGACCACCAAGTCGTCATTTCTTAGGTGGGCGTTACGTCCTCTCCGTCCTCTAAGTCCAAGTTATGGACCCAACCCTTCTAAGGGACCTCTTACCTTACCGTTGGGTGAGGTCGTAAGACCGG
Source organism: Capra ibex (assembly GCA_006410555.1). Taxonomy (NCBI): domain Eukaryota; kingdom Metazoa; phylum Chordata; class Mammalia; order Artiodactyla; family Bovidae; genus Capra; species Capra ibex. Next base: position 78,709,100 of record SJYO01041852.1, read on the forward strand.
ACCTCTTAAGGTACCTGTCTCCTCGGACTACCCAATGTCAGGTACCCCAGCGTTTCTCAGCCTCTACTGAGTTCACTGTCGTGTCATGTAAATTGGTTGGTTGTAACTAGTTCACAAGTGATACACGATTTGTGATCCTTATATCTTTATTATCAGTAAAGGATAAGAATTCCCTAAGGGTCAGATCATCTCCTCTGTGTGTCCATTTGTAAGTAAGTAAGTGATTGTTTATCTCGTATTCCTCACAGAGTCCGTGACCCACACGACCACTCACACATTTTATTCGACGACGACGACGATTCAGCGAAGTCAGCACAGGCTAAGACACGCTGGGGTATCTGCCGTCGGGTGGTCCGAGGAGGCAGGTACCCTAAGAGGTCCGTTCTCATGACCGCACCCAACGGTAACGGACGAGGTATTTTATTCGATCTATATAGGATTACAATACTTTAGAAATCAGATCATCCCCTCTACCTGTCACTTACTAATAGGTCTATTGGTGTCTTAATATACGTATTCTTTACGACATTTCCCTTTCGAGTCTCACGGTACTCTTACGTACTGTCCCCGTCGGTTCAACAGAAAAAGATCAATATAATGGTCCACTATTCATGACGTCACCTCTATATATGTCCCTCGTAACTCGTCACGTTACAATGGATCTGGTCCCGTTCAATTTCTTCCAGCGTATACTCTCCGTCGTCGACCCAGAATTTTATACTCATTCTCCATTGGTCCGTTCCTTCTTCGCACCTGAGGGAGGACCCAGAGGCTAAAAGAAAGAGACTCACCTACCACTACGGTCAGTCGATTTATCTCCGCACTCCTCTCATCCCAATCTCTCTCACTGTGATTGAAACTAAACCCAGGAAACCTCAGACTCCATGAACGCGTGTAGATTCAATTCTATGGGACTTCCGTCTCTCGAGTACCGAGTCACACCTCCACTGAACCCTTAGTGGTCGTCGTCTACTTTCGAATCCTTACCCACTCTCTCCCTCTTTTTGTTCCTGAGTCGGACCCTCCCCACAGGTCGTCCTCTCCCCCTCGACCTCCTCCTCCAACCCTCGTCGACCTGCATATCCTCCCTTTGGTCCTCTCTTAGTACTCCTTCAGTGTCTCTAGTTCCGTCCCCAACTACCACAAGTCTCAACATCTCCCCAGTCCGGTCTATACCTGAATAGACCAGTCACCCGAAGACATTCCTCTGGTAACTGAAGAAGTCATCCACGGTAAAGTATCCGATCATTCTCGTTGCCTGATTTACCACCCGGACCTGCACCAGTGTTTCGAGTGTCAAAACTTCGAGTGCAGACATAAAAAGGGGTTCCCATAAAAATAAGGGTCCCCTCGTTTCCGAATTTGGGATTCTTGTTTGATAATAGTGTTTTATAATTGTCAGTGAGCCATTCCCTCTCTCCCTTGACAATCACAGACGTGTCCTCACCAAAACCGAAGGGGACTTTAGTTCTGGTGTAAGTCTATCCACCAGGTAGAAAGGCCGTTCTACCCAGTCCTGACACGGCTGACCCGGGTCTCTTCCATATATAAGGTAACAAAGGGACAATCATAATTTCACACGAGACAAAACCGGGGACATTTATCACCGGAACGGTATGAGATGACAACTTTACTAGAGAAATCAAAACCACAACTTTACATAGAAGATCGTTAACCCAATATTGTTCCAGCTGAAGACACTAGTCAGAGATCAAGACCCGTATTCCATACCCTTCGTAATAAATCATAAACGATAGAAAAGACCAAACAAAAATGAGAGGAATACCGAAAAATTTAAATACAAATATATAATTATCGGTAGGTCTCGTAAACTACCAGTTACGTAATACATAAAGTTTACACAATTGATTAATTTTTCATTTTAGTTTGGGTCTTTGTACTTTTAACACTCTCGTTTCTCCAGCATACCCCTTTCGTTTGATTGTAAATAAATGATGACGAATGACACAAAAGGGTCTACCGAGTCACCATTTCTTGGAAGGATGGTCACGTCTTCTACGACCAAGCTAGGGACTCACCTCTTCTAGACCTCTTCCTTTACCGTCGGGTGAGGTCATAAGAACGGATCCTTAGGGTGCCTGTCACCTCGGATCCCCCGATGTCAGGTACCCCAGCGTTTCCTCAGTCTGTACTGACTCGTTGACTCGCGCTCGTATTACAAGATCCTACCGAGAACGACCAATTTGACCCAGGTAACTAGTCGTCACAGTCACAGGTGAGCCTCGAACAATCCTTACGTCTGGGTGTCCGGGGTGGGTCTGGACGACTGAGTTAGACATAGGGACCGCTAAACATGAGTGTCATCTTAGACTCTTCGAGACAAGAGACATGAAAAAGTTGATAGTGCAAGTCAGGATTATCATTTGGACACTATATGTATCTCAATAAGGGGTAATTCAGTCCGGAGTGACCTCTTTCTTTTGGTTATCCTCTATGTTAATTCTCTATTTAATGTTGGTACAATTAGATGTACTTATATCCCCAATCAATTCGTACAGACATAGGTATCTTATCCGTCAACCCTTCCCTGTCAGTACCCGTCAGACATTAGGACCCGTATCCAACGTCGAGAACAGGTGTCCGTTAGTCCTTCTTTTTTGGATCTCTTCCGCTCAAGTCAGTATCTGGGTCGACAACAAACCACAGAACAAGCGACCCTTCTCGGGTTAGGAAATATTCCCGAGTGGTTTAATCACGTCCGGGTGACTTCTACTACCTCTTCCGTTGGGTGAGGTCATGAGAACGGACCTTTTAGGGTACCTACTTCCTCGGACCATCCGACGTCATGTACCCCAGCGATTCTCAACCCGTTGAAGTGAAACGGAAAAGTGAAAGTACGTAACCTCTTCCTTTACTGTTGGGTGAAGTCACAAGAACGGTCCCCTTAGGGTCCCTGCCCCCTCGGACCACCCGACGGCAGATACCCCAACGTGTCTCAGCCTGTACTGACTTCGCTGAATCGTTGTCGTCGTCGTTGACTCCTACTACAGGGACTTGTAGTTGGTTAATCCCTGAAGTTAATGTAGACGTTTTAGGGGAACGACGTCTGGATCCAATCGTAAACCAACTTATTGACCTCGTTTCAATCACACAACGAAATGGAAGAGAAGATAGGAGTAATAAATCAGGTCGGTTCAACTGAATTTTCTGGTACTGTAGAAGTAAAAAATCGTTTGTGTCCAGTTCATTAAATAAAACCTAGGACGTCAATCATTTACCACGGGATCGTAAGTTAGGGCCCTGACAGATGGTACGACCAAGACATTCTTACTAGCGAAAAGTTTTGACAATTGGTCCGGTCATGAATTTCTCAATTGTGACGGGTTGTTAACTCATTGTTGATAAACGTCTCGAGACCCACATAGAATATATCCGGATAGATACCATCCACGACACAGGGACGGACAGTAAATCGTCTCACGTTGACTTCACCTTACGTCAGTTGACTAGCTTCGCCAAATATCATACATCGAGAAAATAACCCAACTCGAAATAATTTCATTTGAACTAAATAGTTCTAATAACAGAACACCTTAGACCTGTCTTACATAAACACGGTCTCAAATATCTAACGTCCAACCAACGATCGGAAAAACTTATTTGAACGTCCACTAAAACTCAGAGACACAAAAAACTCAGAGAAAAAAAGAAGTGACGTCTTCAGAAGGAAAAAATTGGAGTCCCATAAAGTCTCCTATGAACGCACACACACATACACACAGACATACAAAATCAGGTTATTTCAATAAACGAAAAGAACTAACAATCTTTTGCACGAGGTTGTTCACCTCGGGTCCACGGAAAGTAACGACTGACCAACTAACAGTATACCAGGATTAAAATCTTGTACGTAATCAAACCAATCGTAAAATTTTATAGATGTGAATTTCGTCTAGCACGACACGGTACGATTCAGCAAAGTCAACACAGGATGAGACACACTGGGGTTCCTGACATTGGGTGGTCCGAGGAGACAGGTACCCTAAGAGGTCCGTTCTTACGACCTCACCCAACGGTACGGGAAAAGGTCTCCTAGAAGGGCTGGATCCCTAGCTTGGTCGTAAAGAATTCAGAGGACGTAACCGTCCACCCAAGAAATGGTGATCGCGGTGGACCCTACGGGATTCCGTCCAGTCGTCTTCGTTTTAGAGACTGCGTATCTGACGATTATTTTAAACAGGTGAAGAATTTTTAGTAGTCGGGAACTAAATCTGAGTAGACGGAATACTAAAGGTACAGAAGTAAAGAACAAAGATAGGACTACTGGGTGTAAAGTTCAGGTCCGAATTAAACCGTAAAAGATAACTTTTATATAGACACCCAGGGAACCCTCGACAGGAGAGACGACTGGGACAGGATAATTGGACGACTAGACTCAACGAAAGAACCCGGAGTACTGACGATTTCCTAGAATTGGGGATTCAATTTGTAAGATGTCGACGGGTACCCTCTCTCTCCTACTAGACCATTCTATGCATTGAGAAGTCATTGTAACCTTTGGACCCCAAAAGTTTTATTTATCCAGTCCTTTAATCATTGGATACCGAGTTGAACGTCTTCTAAGTCTATATTCAAATTAAAATGGAAAGGAATTTTTGTCGAAACTACTTACCGACTAAAATATCTCGCCACTCTTTGTCGACAAACTGTCTGACGAACCCTTTAATTCTAGAACGAGTATGAAAAAAAAAACGGAAGAGCTTAGTACTTTGGAACTATACTCCGACCCGGTCTCTTACCATTTACCACTAGTCAATAGTGCCTATAGATAATATTTACGGTAGACAAGTTCCGAAGTGTATATAAATTATCGTAAAAATGACTTCATGAGATAAATAGTATTTTGGACAGTGAACACTTGAGACACTTTCAGATATAATTAAACTTCGGTCGGTTGATTCGAACCTAGTGTACTCCGAATAATCGTGAACGGTCCAGTCCTGGAAGAACCCGAGAACGGGACAGGGAAATATATCTACATCAAAAATTACTATCTGATCATATAAAAAAATAGGGTCTAAACAGTCGGTCTGGTCTCGTCGTCATACGTTTCACTGAGTTTAATAAGATGTTTACCATAGTGTCAGGATAAGAAACCACTAAAGGGATCTCTGGTATAGTTTTAACACAAGACTAATTAATGAAAAGACCACCGTTGATTTATATTTATATTTTTATTGTTCTTCTAGACTCAAACCACCGACAGAGGGTACCCCACTTTCGAGAGTCATATAGTACGGTATTGACAAGACACAAGTGGAAGTGGTACGGATTGATACAGATTTGAGGACGTCTTAAAAATAAACAACTAAAATACGGTTGAACATAATGTTATTATACACATGGATCGATGAGAAGTTTAGGGACTCGGATTTTAGACCTGACTAAATGAATCCAAAGAAGGTTTCGTGAGTCATTATAAAGACTCACTTACTTATGTGTCCATTTTTACAACCACGTGTATTTCTCTTTGACACCAGTCAAGACATATGTTTTCCACCTGTCCTCTCGACTTTCCTCGTGTACTCGAGTCGAAGGAAAAACTACAACCTCCAGGTTTGTCTCGACGTTCTGATGAACACACAAAGAGTGACACAAGGAGATGATCTTTCTACTTGGGAAATTGACTCTCACTACAAACTCTTCCCTGTATGTACCTTACCACTCTCCCCTCCCTCGGAGTCTGGAACAGTAAAACCAGTGGACCCGTTGGTTGGTCTCCTACTTCAGTGGGAATGTGGACGGGAAGGGTAACCAATCCTACTACTAAACATCTGAAGGGAATGTGTCCGCTCCTCCCCACTATCCGTCTTTTGACTTGATCGATAAACGAGAAACCTCTCCCTTAGTGAGGTGGTTTGAAACAGAGGCATCGTATGTCGGGGTCTACCAGCGACAGACGACTCCGTAAAGAGTCCCCTCTCGAGTTCCCTGATTTGAGTACCTCGATTTTGACTAAATGTCTGTCGTAGTTGCAATCTAAAAATATATACGTACGATTCAACAAAGTCAACACAGACTAAGGAACACTGGGATACTTGATATGGGGTGGTCTGAAGGGACAGGTACCCTAAGACGTCCGTTCTTATGACCTCACCCAACGGTACGGGAGGAGGTCCTCTAGAAGGACTGGGTCCCTAACTTGGACCCAGAGAATACAGATGATGTAACCGTCCGCCCAAGAAATGGTGATCACCGTGGACCCTCGGGGAATCTCAAACATGAACAAAGATAAACACTCTAAGGTGTCCTCCACAAAACCCGACATGTTATTTTATTCTGGATTTAAACTTAAACGGTTTTTGTACTCTTATACTGATTATCCACTTTTAAAAGACTGATACAGCGGGAAGTTGTCGTTACGACAATCGGAAACGGAAGGTCTACTCTCCCCTCATTAAAAGGGGAAAGAGAAGATACCTTCGACATCACCATACGTAAATGTATTCGAACTGAAGGAATACCTTTTTCCCGTTCATATATTCAGTCTCAAGGTGGTCTTTTTGTCTTGTTCATCTTATGTGTGTGTGTGTGTGTGTGTGTGTGTGTGTGTGTGTGTAAATAAATCAATCAATCAATACGTGCCTTAACCGGACATGTCTAACTCTCGAGACCGATCCGGGAACCTGAGACGTCAGGTAGTACTTTAGAGAAGAAAGAGTCCCTTTGGAGTCGAGAAGAGAACTCCGGAAAGTTGACGAACCTAGACCACGGGGGTCTAATAACTCGTACTAGAGGAGTCAGTTGTCTAACATCTATAATTAGTAGAGATGTTTTATGGTAGTGGCACTGTGGATCTAATCACAAACTTTCTTATGGACCCCTGAGGTCGGGTCGGTTCAATGCTGCACTTTGATAGTGGCTTCTCAAAACGTGCAACTCAAAGGAGATATATGACTGAGACACTACACCTTAAAAGACGTAACAAGGTCACTTTCCAGGGACTATGGTCCCAGTGTTCGAGCCAGGGACTCGCCTATCAACCGTAATGAGACGGGTGACGGGAGTTAATATTCACCGGCATTCTTTCGTCGTCGCACTTACCTGTCAGTATTTTTGTCGTGGTATCCACCTTTTGTCGAGCTTCGTGTACGAGATGTCTACACCAAAATAAAGGTCGACAATTGATTAATCGAAACAGGTCCACTTCTCCGTGACACCGTAAAAGTAACTCTGTGTCTCTCCCCAAATCCCGAACAGACACGATTTGTTCTGTCCTTCAGTGACCCCCGAACGGAACCTTATAGGTAGTAGACGAAGGTCAAGACTACATAAATGGACATGCGAAGAGAAGAGGACTAAATAGACTAGTGTCTACCATCGTGTAGAGTAATTTTACGTGTCAACACCTGAAGTAAAAGTAGCGTGAATCCAAATTAGAAAGTGTCGACTCCCCATTCCCCACGCGAAGAAGAATCAATACAACCCTCAACTACTCGTTCAGTCACGTGGTAGAACGAAAGGAAACCAGTATAACCCGTCGGAGTTAACAAAGGGAATTACAAGGATACTGGCCGAAAGTGAGAGAGCTAGTGAAAAGAACGTGAAGAACCTTAGAAGGCATAACGAAAAGTCATGCCTCCAACCTTTACACGAGAGTCGTCAGGTCCAAGTCTTACACTACACTCCTCTTCCATTCCTGCACCAAAAATAGTGGAGCTCCTACACAAACGACGGAGAAAGACGAGACTTGAATCACACGGAGCCCGCGACAACACCTGGACGGGAAAATCGAGATATACCCGAGGCGGATCCGAGGGTAGGTCGAGACGCCGAGGTCGATACAATAGAGATGACTGAGTGGTCACACAAGGAGATAGGGACTAGGGAGGGCTCACCTGTGTCTTCCTTGTGGAGGTAAACTACCGACCTACCGTAGTGGTTGAGTCACTTGCACTCAGACTCGTTTAAGGTCCTCTATCATTTCCGGTCCCTTCGGACTGCACGACATCGTGTACCCCAGCGTCTCAGGTTACACGACTTACTGTTGTTAAATGTACAGATCACCTTGAAGACTGAGGTGTTTAAGTTCTCTCTTGGAAACTAAGGTATTGAACAAGTGTTGGACAAAGAGGGGTAAAGGGAGGTAGAGTATATTAAAAACCGAATTCTATTTAGAACAAAAAAAAAAAAAAAAATTTATTGAGATGGGAGGTTAGGTACAAGTATAGGATACGAAGGTAAGGGATTTTGTCTATGATTCAGAAAAGATCAGGTAATGGAGTTGGGATGAGGATTTATGGGTAGTACAAAGCGGCTTGACTGCATTATCAAAGATTGGACCAAAAAGAGAAAGATGACAACGGACCGGAATAGGAAAGTACCGGTGTCTTATGAGTCGACTGGAGTCACATCAGTCCAGTCCGGGGAGGGGACACCTTACGGGAGGTCACGGAGAGACAACGTGCATCAGATTTACGTTTAGGGAATGGTACTAGATGTAGAGGGGTGGAGGAAGAACCTGGAGTAGAGTGTAACAAGTGGAGACGTGAATACGTCGAGTCGGTGACACTGAAGAAAAGGAGTGTACACGGTTCGAATAGTGATTGAGTAAAACGTACAGGTAAGAAAAAAGACCTCTGTGAGAGGGGTCTTTGGAGTTCACTAGCTGAGGGAGAGAAGAAAGTTCTAGAGTTACATTTTAGTGAGGGAGTCTCTCTGACAAGGGAGAGGGACGAGGGAGGGGGTAGTGGGGGTGGGTGGCGACCAATCAGAAATAATTCAACAAACCAATGAATGACAAATGGTGATAGCTGATCGTATATGACAACAGTTCCGTCCGAGAAATTGGAGAGGGAGAGAGGAAAGTAAGAAAGGAGAAATGTCGTGTTCTATCATAGACTTTGTCTAATAAATGAATTATTTACAATTACTAACTTATTTAGTTAAAAAAAAACACGAAAACCAGACATCGTGACATGATCCAACTGTTGAAATTCCCTACGACACATAACTTAACAGACAGGCTTAAACATACAACTTCGGGGTTGGGGGTTAAACTCATATAAACCGAGATCCCGGAGACCTCTTCACTATCGCTTTTACAATCATCGAATCAGAACAGAGTGAGAACACTAGGGTGTCCGGCATCTGTCCGAGGAAACAGGTACCCTAAAAGGTCCGTTCTTATGACCTCACCCAACGGTAAAGGAAGAGGTCTCCTAGAAGGACTGGGTCTTTAACTTGAACTTAGAGAATACAGAGGACGTAACCGTCCCCCTAAGAAATGGTGACTCGGTAGACCCTTCAGGATAATAATTCTAATTTACTTCAGTAGTCCTACCAGGACTAGACCAACCTTACTACGAGAATATACTTCTCCTTCACTGTCGTCTCTCACAAGGAGAACGAGAGACTAGAGACGGGGATGGGCTCCAGGTGCGAGTACATGGTCCTTTCCTGGACACTCATGTGACACTCTTCCGTCGGTAGAAGTTCGGTCTTTCTCTCGAGAAGTCTCTTTGGACAAGCTCACGTGGGAACTGGAACCAGAAAGGTCCGAGGTCTTGATACCTCGGGAATGCGGACGCCACAAAACAATACCGTCGGAACCGTCTGGTCCCCCGAAGGGACCACTGAGTCCACCATTTCTTAGACGGACGTCACATCCTCTGGGTGCAAGTTAAGGTCTCAGTCCGTCCAGGGCACCTCTTCCTTTACCGTTGGGTGAGGTCATAAGAACGGACCTTTTAGGGGACCTGTCTCCTCGGACCGTCCGATGTCAGTTACCCCACCGTTTCTCAGCCTGTATTCACTCGTTGATTGTGATCGTCTGGTTGTGCTCCCCACTGGGAGTCACTGACAGACCACCGAAGATATCCAGGTTTGTGTACAGTAGAAGGTGTATATTAAAGCCAACTTAAAAGGATTTACAAGCTGTCAGACGAACAATAAAGAACAGATGGTCAACAGACGCAACAGTGACTCGAAGACTCGAGAAAACAATCCGATCAATCTAGAAGGGAACCGTAAAATAACGGGTCCCCTCAATTACAACAGACCACATAAGTTTTTTAGTCTTGTTACAATTTTAAACAATTTCATCGTAAATTTTTACAACTTTCTTTTAACAAGGGTGAGAGTCCAGGACCCTTAGAGACACAATAAAAGTAGATCTCTTTCCGAGTAAAGAGGAAAAAAATTAGAGTCCCTGGCAAGGAATAAATATTGTTGGTACAGAATAACTAATATCGTATATATCATAGATCCCGTCATTTCGTACATAAGATCTTGTATCATAATTGAGTTTTTCAAATGACTTACTTATTAATTTCACAAGACCTGGGAACGACTAAACAAGAATCGGAAACTTCACTTTGGAACAATCTTCAGAAGTCTTTCTAATTTATTAATATATGAGACCTTATTAGCCATGTATGAGAATAATATGGAAAATAAAATAGGAAGTAGAACCACAAGTCTCAATTTTGGGACTCGATTTAAATCTCTAAAGGAAAACAAAAACTTAACCAAAGAACTTGAAGTAGAACTACCACAGGTGCCCGTATATAAAATATCATGACGATCATCACCAACGTGTGAAGTAAAAGTATATAAGCGACTAAGCCATTTCTCAGACGGACAGTTACGTCCGCTACGTTCTCTACGCCCAAGAAAGGGACCCAGACCTTCTAGGGGACCTCCTCCTTTATCGTTGGACGAGGTCATAAAAACGGACTTCTTAGAGTACCTGTCTCTTCGGACCGGTCGACGGCAGGTACTCCAACGTCTCAGTCTGTACTGACTTGTGTAGTGCCGACGTGACTAGGAGTCTTTACCATCTACTTCCTAAAGCTTATTATTAAAGACCTTTGAGTTTGTAGTAGAAAATCCCGGACTTCCTCTCAAAAAAGGGTCCATCTTAAATTTACTTTAGTACCTTAAGGTATCCACAATAAACATCTGAAAAACTTTGACTTCATTTTTTACTCATTTTTAGACAACGGTCCTTCCTCCCAAACTTTTTGTCTCACCCCACGGGTTACTAACACTGTTTCACCTCGTCTTTACACCCACTCTAAGACCCCTATCATACAAGACCTACAAAATCCACTCCAAAACGTCTTGAAACGTTTTCAAGGGAAATAGGAATACAAAAATGTCCGTCGAGTAACAAAAATGAAGTAATTGGAACGATGTCAGGCACCCCAACGTTTCTCAACCTATGCTGACTCACTGATTGGTACGTATTGGTACGAATAACGAAGTGACACCAATAAAATAGAGAGAAGGGTGGGGTAGGAAGGACGTTACAATAAGACCCGAGAACCTCAGTTTAACAGATCCAAGTTTAGGACTGAGGAGACGAAATAAAAACACACTAGAACCCGTTCAATGACTTAAAGTTGTAGACATTTTATCCCATCTACCAAGTTTCTTAACAGTACCTCCAAATTACACAAGTATATACATTTCCTGACCGTGTATTCTTCTACAATTATTAACCATCAATAACAATATATTAGTAGTAGCAGTAGTGGTAGTAGCAGTACTAACAGTAGTGGTAGTAGAAATAAAGAGGCTTCTTAGGATCGTATAGTCATAATATAATTAACTTATTAAATTTTTTTACTATGTACCGTAACACTTCCTTAAAATTTCACCCTTTCGAGTCTTCAATTCGTAAACAACCTATCTTTTACATCGAATAAAGTCTATGCATGGAGGTTCATTCTTCCGGACTCTGTTTCCTCTTACTCTCATCTCTCACCTAACTTATAAGTGTCCACTCGTCTCTTCAGTGTGTTGCGAAAATCTCATCCTGACCCATTATCCACGAAAACTACTAAATATAGTGAAGAGGAAGTGGATGGAGACGAAGGTCCATGAAGAAAATCCCCAAGCTACAAAGTACTAAGTACGTTCGAGTCTCAGTTGTAATTGTCACGGAGTGGAATTAGTGGTCCTTCGGAGAAAAGTGAAAGATAGAGTCCTGGAAGAGTCTGGTGACTCCAGTCGAACCGGTCGTCCGTTTACGTCGAATATTCATACTACGAAATACCGGGGACCTTTAAGAACTGGTTATCGGAGTCCGACATCGGGACGTCTACTTATAAGACCCTCCATAAGAGTCGAAGACTCTCCAGGGTGACCGTTTGTCGGGATTGACTGGGACTAGAAACATTGAGTAGAAGAATGACCGAAAAGGAGACAGAAATACAGTAAGAAAGGAGGGTTAGCGAGTACGAATCTCCCTGGAGAAGGTTTACTTAATAGAAAAGGGACTCAGGAACTGGCATGAAATCTGGGACGAAACCCTTCTTGGGTTTGCTTATTCTTCTACTTTCTTTCTCACGTCCTTTAATTATCCAGTCACAAGTAAACCCTACGAGAAACGGTAAGAAAGACCATGTATCGAATGACAATTTTGTGGAATCTTTATAAAGACACAGAATTGAAGAAAGTCGACATAACTTTGAAGGAACTCCTATTCCTGTTAGAAAAATTTTACATAAATGACATGGAGTGGAAGGCAGTGACTCACCACCGTATAAATAACTACCTAACCAAAATATCAACTTAGAGTGTTAAGGAGAACCCTGACAGTAAAGTCTCATTAGATCAAAATGGTCACCCCTTAGTTACCGTTCACTATTTACTCAAGATAATCAAACCCCTAAAATCCGAAATGCTCGACACCGAGTATACTAGAAGGATCGACTTCTTGTTGACACCGAAGACACTCATTAACAGAGGTTCTCTACTAGTGGAGACTTCCAGGGGAATCGAACGACAGGGAAGTACCTTACCACTGTAAAGAACCGAAAGACAAAAGCTAGACAAATATACTCTTTCTTTACTTAAGAAACCCCTCCTGTGATGACATCCCGTAAACAGATGTCTCTTACTTTCGTTAAAAATATTTGATTCTTACCACGTTTAGTCATTTACCAGTTTTATTTCATTGCAACTCATAAAACTTCATAGATCATAAACGTTATACGGTCAAAAAACCGAATTGAGTATAAGGGAATACTTCTCTAGGTACTCTAATAAACACATGACCGTACGATAGGTCTGAAGGTGAAGGAAGTCTTAACAGTATCGTAACTAAACTAATTCTTTTCTCTCAGGTAATCCTAGTCACTACCACGGTACACATTAGTCTGGACACACCAACCTTTCTGTCTTTGATAAAGGTATTAAATTATGAACTTTTTCATGAAAATTAACATGGACCGTGTACCACTTGTGAATCATTTACACTGAGACTACTACTACACACTTAATTCTTGGTGATTTTGTCAACCTCTTCCCGAGATTACGGAAGTCGAACGTAAAAAGGGAACACTACCCCCAGTGTCCCACGCATACACACACACACACGATTCAACATGTACATACGAAGTCAGCACAGACTGAGAAACACTGGGATACCTGACATCGGGAGGTCCGAGGAGACAGGTACCCTAAGAAGTCCGTTCCTATGACCTCACCCAACGGTACAGGTGGAGGTCCCCTAGAAGGGTTGGGTCCCTAGTTTGGGAACAGAGAATAAAGAGAACGTAACCGTCCGACAAAGAAACGGTGACCACGGTGGACCCGTGTCCTATGAATCCCTATACGTCTCTCTCGAGGGACTTACGGAATAGAGACAATCCTATGGTCTCTCACCCACCGAATACTTTTTGTCTGTAGATAAAGAGTCTCAAGACCTCCAACCCTTCAGGTTCTAGTTCCACGGCCGTCTAAGTCACAGACCAATCCCGGACGAAGGACCAAGTATCTGTGGACAGAAGAACGGAACGGACGTGCACCGTCTTCCTTATTCCCTCGAGAACTCAGAGATATTTCATTTCTAAGGCAAGTCGGAGTACTGGATTAGTAGAGGGTCTCCAGGGTTTAGTATAATCGCCAATCCAAAATTACACTTAAAACTCCACTATGTTAGTAAATCAGACATCTACGTTAAAGAAATATCTTTATATACATCGCTCTTGGGAGGGAGGGGAGGGGTATGTGGTGGTGGAACGAATAAGTTACACTTCTTTAACTTTCAACTAGAATAGAACAACGACTACATTACACTTAAAGTGAAGCCTACTACTTCGTCATAGCAGTCATCAGTCAAAGATCGGGAAACATCTTGGAATAAAAACAAAACTGAAAAAATGGTGAGATTTATCTACAGTTCAGTTGGTTTTTACTTGTCTCGAGAAAAGAACCTGTGTCGTACACAAGTCGGTGTTTATCAAGTGAGATTCAAAGTCTCTCCGTACTCAGACACGGAGTACAATTTGTGTGCGTACTATGCCTCAATGACTGTTCCGGTGTGGGGCGGTATACAATAATGACTTTAAAAAGAGGGTCCCTTCGTTACGACTAATAATACCTTCGGTCCGTCCAGACTCATCTCTTTCTTATACGACTTCAATTTTCTTTTGAAGATTATGTATGAACCTCCGACAGAAAGTTGAAAAGGGACGTAATAAAACTTCATTTATTTCCCTAACGACGTTATGACTACACTAGTTAAATAAGTTCTTTCATTATGTAGGTTCAAACGACACCGGGATCTTAATATAAAAAATAGGTCTGTTCATCGACGGTTTCTTCAGTCACTCCGTAATTAAACTACTTTGAAGAAGATCGTTTAACGACAAAGATTAATAGGTCACATAAATGGAGATATCAGTATAGAAAGTAGTGAGTTTCACCGATATGAAGTTCCCCTCTACAGAGGAGAATACTTTTTCACTACCCTTACGACATGGAACGTCAAAGGTCGTACGGAACTTAACTAGAAACAGAACAAACAGGGGTTCAGACCTTCCGGTTCGTTCTTAGGAAAAGTAAGAAAGGGTTGACAAGACAAACGTCGGTAAAGAAAGAGAGTCTATACTACTTAAGAATAATTTATAAATTATAATCAAGTAGAAAAAGGGTAGAGTCTATATGAGAATAACGTAAACGTGTCTCGTATATAAAGTAAAACCAAAAAAAAAGACCACAAAAAAGATACACAGACGGAGAGGTAAAACCCCAGTCTCTGGTACAAAATAGAAAAAAACCACAACGAAAAGTGTTTCATCTACAAGTTCTTAACAATGAAACCACTTAAGAGACCACCAGGTCACCAATTCTGAGACGCAAAAGAGACGGTCCCCGGGTCCAAGTTAAGGACCAACCCCTTGATTTTGGAGTGTTCAGTGTGTCACACCGAATTTTTTTTCTCTCTTTCTTTTTCCTGACAATGAAACTACTTTATATATAAATCACTTACAATTTTATAGGATTGAATTTAAAATCGTGATTTTTATACTTTAATAACTACTTAATCTTTTTACATAATCCTCAATCAACCTTAATATCTTAAAAAAAAATTTCGTGTGCCTTAAAATCTCCTCGAACTTTGAAATCGAATCGGAGACAAAGTGCCTACTTCTTAGAACTGAACGACTCCTACTCTTCAGGAACCCCGGTACGTGAGGTCAGAAAATCACGAAACTAATTTCTCGACCTCTTAATCGGATACTTTCTGGACAACAGTTTAATTAAGATTCTCACTTGATTCCCGAGACTCGAAAGTGGGGTGAAAGTGGGGAGATGTATACTACAAATACTTAACATTTCAATTCTGAGTTGGTTGACGAAGACTTTAAACGTTATAATTCCTATTTTGGAACGACTGTTTCCAGACACATCAGGTTCGATACCAAAAGGGTAATCAGTACATACCTGGACTCTGGACCTGGTATTTATTCCGACTCACGGTTTCTTAACTACGAAGACTTGACACCACAACCTCCTGAGAACACTCAGGGAATCTGTCGTTCCTCCAGTTTGGTCAGTCAGAATTTCCTATAGTCGGGACTTATAAGTAATTTTCCTGACTACGACTTCGACTTCGAGGTCATGAAACCGGTGGACTACGTTTCTTGGTTGAGTAATCTTTTCTTGGACTACGACCCTTTCTGACTCCCGTTCTCCTCTTCCCCCACTGTCTCCAACTCTACCAACCTACCGTAGTGACTGAGATACCTGTACTCAAACTCGTTTGAGGTCCTCTCTCACTTCCTGTCCCTTCGGACCACACGACGTCAAGTACCCCAGTGTTCCTCAACCTATACTGGATCACTGACTTGTTGTTCTTGTTTCGGTTCAATTCGAATATCGGATTACGGACGAGAAGAATTGACTGATGTTTCGGTCCCAAATTCCACGATGACTACACTTAGTCACCTCCACAGTTTTTACGTCTTTCGTGCCTCCTGGAATTACTTTTGACAGTCTCACGAGAAGAGACCCGTAAGTAATACTCAACTCTCTATTCTCTCTATTATTTATGAATAACTATCGGATGGTATACAGTCTGGGGTCGGTTTAAATAATCTAAGTTGTTAAGAAATTTTGTTACTCAGAATTGGTCGTCACTGAGACGAGGAAAGAGAGGGGTCCCTTTGAAACCGTTATAGACCTTTATTAAAAAATGACCCTACTGATAACATCTCCGACACCAACGGTGGTTGGTAAGAGGTCACGGGTCCTGTCGGAAGTGACTTTTGTCAATAGATCGGGGTTTACAGTCATCACAGGGTCATACCGTTGGGACACTTGGCTCATAATGTACACACGACACGACACGAGTCAACGAAGTTGACACAGACTGAGACACGTCGGGAAACCTGATGTCGGGCGGTCCGAGGAGACAGGTACCCTAAGAGGTCCGTTCTTACGACCTCACCCAACGGTACGGGAAGAGGTCCCCTAGAAGGGTTGGGTCCCTAACTTGACCACAGAGAATGTAGTTGGACGTAACTGTTCACACAAGAAATGGTGATCGTGGTGGACCCTTCGGGTTCACAATGTACCCCAACCGGTTTTGCAAACAAGTCCAAAAAGGTATTATAGAGTGTCCTTTTGTGCTTACTTGAAAAACCGGTCGGGTTATAATGAAAGTATAAATATCTTTCAACTCCCGAGGTACAATGGACCATCATTCACCTAACCTGGAAACCTAGGTTTAAAGAGTGTTTTGGGGTTTTGAACACAGAAGAATGATTGGTAAGAGATCTACCTCGTCGTTGAGGGTTCGCAACTAGAGGCACTTGTAGGTGTCCCTCGAACAATCTTGAGTCGAGAGATCTAGGTGGGAATCTTTAAGAGGACATCAACCAGACCACATCTTGTACTTTAGACACATAAAATTATCAGAGAGATCGAGGACCCTACATGTGAACTCTTTGCGACGAGACCTGTTCCGTAGTGACGGATCGGTTCCGACGAGAATGACAGGGACACCGACCTTGGATCACTGAACCGATGAAACCAAATGAGACCTAAAAGTAGAGAAATTGGAGTGTGGAAGGGAAGGAAAGACGGAGTTCATCACTACCCCCGAAGGAATCAACAACATACTTACAAGGGTCACAATGACCCACTTGACTCCTCAACCTCCGTTTACAGGAGAATAAAGTACCCCTATACAATAAAGAAGTAAGACCCGATGGTAAGAAATTCTAATTACTACGAACCATGAAACCCATAACCTTCATTATATCTTAACAAAACATTGTGACTAAAGTTCCTCCTTACTGTTTTCGAAGGAAATCCCAGTCGGTCTGACCACACTAATTAAATCGTTTGTACTTGACTCACGACACAGAGACCGTCGATCCTTAAAACGACGTACTAACGACCCGTTATTATATAGTATTTTGTCCCAGTCACGACGACCTGGAATCTTTGGTCCTCTGGAGTGGTACATGGTCCCTCACTGAATCTCCACGGATTCCTATTGCTCCAACCTTCACAGAGGACGTTCTACACCATGTGTCAGTTAAGAAAAATAAACACCTAAGACGTAAACACTTAAGTGGATGAGTGATTGTAAAATAAACATTGGGGGGTTAGGTATGAGTACCGTGAAAAATACCAATAAATCCCATGGTCGTCTCACCGCCTTTCAAACTCAACGAACTGAGTGTATAAGGACCGACTTTAGTCTGTATTACTACTAGACGAGAGATCAAAGTGAAGAGTAGGACATTTGTTCAGACAAATCCTGGTACAAAAAGTGTAGAAACAAGAAAAACCACCACTAAAGCGAAAAGTCTCACGAGGTCTAAGGACGACTTCACGTCAGATCATAGGATTTGTCCTTCAGATTACTACACGGAATACCTCTACACGGAAGGTACTCAGTCTTCAAAGTAAGTCCGTAACTAATGTATAACACGACGACCGACACCCAAGTCCCAATTACTTATATGTCACATATAGTTTATTCCTCAGGACCACCGAGTCTACCATTCCTTATACTAACGTTACGTCCTCTGGACCCAAGTCAGGGACCAAACCCTTCTAGGGGACCTCTTCCTTTATCGATGAGTGAGGTTATAAGAACAGACCCTTTAGGGTACCTGTCTCCATGTACCACCCAATGTTAGGTACCTCAACGTTTCTCAGTCTGTACTGACTTACTGATTGTGAAGATCATTTCACTTCAGCGAGTCAGCACAGGCTGAGAAACGCTGGGGTACCTGACATCGGGTGGTCCGAGGAGGTAGGTACCTTAAAAGATCCGTTCTCATGACCTCACCCAACGGTAAAGGAAGAGGTCCCCTAGAAGGGTTGTCTTTGTGTTTTCTGTTCCATTAACTAAGTAACTACTTTTGCAACACTGGTCTCCGACGTCCTTGGAACGGGGTTTAAAGGGAATCCTCGTCACCGAGTCATAAATGATTCACTTCCAACACCTCTGAAATATCTTGTGTTGATGGTACTTATTACTCTTAAGGGACATATGTCATAGTTAAGTCAAGTTAACGAGTCCGTACAGGCTGAGACACTGGGGGTACCTGACGTCGTGTGGTCTGAAGGGACAGGTAGTGGTTGAGGACCTCGAACGAGTTTGAGTACAGGTATCTCAACCACTATGGTAGGTTGGTAAAGTAGGAGACAGTAGGGGAAGAGGAGGAGTTCTAAAGGGTCGTAGTCCCACAAAAGGTCACTCATTCGAGAAGCGTAGTCCACCGGTTTCATAACCTCAAAGTCGAAGTGGTAGTGAGGAAGATTACTTATAAGTGTCAGCTAAAGGAAATCCTACCTAACCAAACTAGAGGAACGTCCCCTGAGAGTTCTCAGAAGAGGTTGTGGTGTCAAATTTTCGTAGTTAAGAAACCACGAGTCGATAGAAATACCAGATTGAGAGTGTAAGTAAGTACTGATGACCTTTTTAGTACGGAAACAGTCTTTTTATTATAGGGACGAAAAATTATACGACAGATCCAACCAGTATCGAAAAGAAGGTTCTTCGTTTACAGTAAATTAAAGTACCGAAGTCAGTGATAGACGTTACTAAAACCTCGTGTTCTTTTACTTGAGACAGTCACAAAGGTAACAAAGGGGTAGACAAACAGTACTTCACTATCCTGGTCTACGGTACTAGAATCATAAAACTTACAACTCAAAATTCGGTCGAAAAAGTAAAAGGAGAAAGTGGAAGGAGTTCTCTGAGAAATCAAGGAGAAGTAAAAGAAGGCATTTCCACCACAGTAGACGTATAGACTCCAACAACTATAAAGAGGACCGTTAGAACTAAGGTCAAACACCAAATAGGTCGAACCACAAAGCGTACTACATGAGACGTATCTTCAATTTATTCGTCCCACTGTTATATGTCGGAACTACATGAGGAAAGGGTTAAAACTTGATCAAGTAACAAGGTACAGGCCAAGATTGACAACGAAGAACTGGACGTATGTCTAAAAAATTCTCCGTCCATGCCACCAGACCATAAGGGTAGAGAAATTCCTAAAAGGTGTCAAACAACACTAAGTGTGTCAGTCTCCGAAATCGTACCAGTTACTTCGTCTTTATCCACAAAAAGACCTTGAGAGAACGAAAAAGATACTAGGTTTCCTATGACCGTTAAACTGGAGACCAAGGAGACGGAAAAGATTTAGGTCGAACTTGTAGACTATCAAGAGTCAAGTGTATGATAACTTCGGATCGAACCTCTTAAAACTCGTAATGAAACGATCACACACACTACTCATCATGTCAACACACCATCAAACTCGTAAGAAACCGTAACGGAAAGAAACCCTAACCTTACTTTTGACTGGAAAAGGTCAAGACACCGGTGACGACTCAAAAGGTTTAAACGACCGTATAACTCACATCACGGAAGTGTCGTAATAGAAAATCCTAAACTTTATCGAGTTGACCTAATGGAGGTGATCGAAACAAGTATCACTACGAAGGATTCTGGGTGAACTGAAGCGTAAGGTCCTACAGACCGAAATCCACTTACTAGTGTGGTACCACCAACAAACCCAGCACTTCTCGAAAAAACATATAAAGAAGATACATAAGGACGATGAAGAAGAATTATAGAAGACGAAGACAATCAAGGTATGGTAAAGACAGGAAATAACACGGACAGAAATGTACTTTATAAGGGAACCATAGAGATTAAAAGAACTTCTCTAACGATCAGAAAGGGCAAGGTAACAAAAGGAGATAAAGAAACGTAACTAATGAATTCTGTTGAAAGAACAGACAGAAACGATAAGGAACCTTGAGACGTAAGTCTACCTATATAGAAAGGAAAAGAGGAAACGGAAATCGAAGAGAAGAAAAGAGTCGATAAACATATACCATATACTAGAATTGACGATATACTCCCTGATACGTCGGTACCACATCTTAACTGTGTTTTTCTGAAATTAAAACGAATTCTGTGTCACTCACTACAAAAAGGTTTCAATTGTACCGACTAGAGGTAAGTGTGTCTCTAGTGTCATCTAATTCTATTAACAAGGGATTTCCTTATTTCATTACCTTTTATCGGGAGCGGAAAGTTCTACATTAATAACTTCTTTAAATTCCCGGTAAACTAACTAAAAGTCCTTGGTTACAATCATAGACTTGACTAAAGACCATAGTGATAATACATCAAAATAATTAGACAGAGACCTAAAATGTACTAATTTTTTTAAAAAAATGGGTGTCAGGTATTTCGTGAGGTATACCTTTTTCTCTTCTGGAAAACTCAACTGAAACAACAACAACCAATTAGTGATTCAACACAGACTGAGAAACACTGGGGTACCTGATATTGGAGGGTACGAGGAGACAGGTACCCTAAAGGGTCCGCTCTTATGAACTCATCCAAAGATAAAGGAGGAGGTCCCTTAGAAAGACTGGGTCTCTAGTTTGGGTACAGAGGACGTAACCGTCCGTCCAGGAAATGGTGACTTGATGGTCTCTTCGGGAAACTCAACTGAATGAGAAGTGGATGAATTTAACACATAAAAGATTTTAAGTCTTTTCTTTAAAAATAAACTAAATCTCAAAAAATCCACTTTTCTTATGTCCAGTAGGGATGTTTCCTTCGTTTAATACCCTTCGGAAATTTGTATCTAACTATACAAAACACGATACAAAAGAAGTGGTGTAAAAATTAGAAAATATATAAACTCCTAGTCTCAGTCTATTTCGTCATAGAAACAATTCCTCTTGGACGGGTCCTCCGTCAACCTTCAAACGAAACAAGAGTTCGAGGCCTCCTGAAAAACCCACCACCTAGGTCCATCTCTTATTCGTAGGATCACTATGAGTCTACGTGAAGACTGAGGTACTTACCCTTCCTTGACCCTGGAGACTTTAATTTTCTCGTATATTTGCCCACCACGAGAAATTTCAAAGGTCGATTAATCTAAGAAACCCTTACTGTTTTGTAGACATGGATTCTTTTACTTTTAGACATGAAATTAAGGAACTTAGTCGTTGATATTGGTAGTACATGCTTCGTAGTACATTGGTTGGGAACGACGGGGACTTGACAATCCAACCTTCACCCTTTATCTTTAAAAACTTATCACGTCTCCCGACCACGTCCATCGTGTCTCTTGAACACTGAATTTGAAAGAGAAGAAACCTCTCTTCGTCATCCTTCTCCCACCGTCAAGTTTCTCCCCTCCCATAGACATTGTTTCCGTGCTAAACTACTGAAACGATAACATCCAGACCGGGTCCGACGATTCTGATCAATTCTCCTTCGGGTCGGAGAAGTCAACTTGATTACCGAAGGTAAAGGGGTCAGACAAAGGTGACGATTCTCCTTCGGGTCCCTTTCTCTCCCTTTCCGTCCAACCTAGAACCTGGAAGTTGGGGGCCTTATGTCTTAAGGTCGTCTTTCAGAATTTTTACTATTAGTGTCAATACGGTGGATGTCATCCCACTCAGTATTGGGGTGCAACAAATATAAGATTAGGACATGGCACGGTACATTAACATCTACCGTTTTCATCACACTACTTCCTAAAACACTACCCTTTATCTCATAGAATCTAATAGGTCCACTTGGGTTAGCACATTAGTGTTCCCAGGAATCACCTTCCTTTTCTGTCTCCCTCTTTTGGTGTCTTTTCCGTCACACTACCATGTTCGTCGTAAACCTCACTCATTACATGAAACTCTCCGAAGGGACCACCGAGTCTCCATTCGTTACGTCCTCTAAGTCTAAACTAGGGACCCAACCTTTTTAGGGTACCTCGTCCATTACCGTAGGATGAGGTTATAAGAACGGACCCTTTTAGGTACCTGTCTCCTCGGACCACCCGATAAAAACAAATCAGTATTTATCTACCTGTACTGAATCATTGATTTGTTATTGTTATACGAAACTTCTACTTTCTTCTATTAGGGTCTTCCCCGAGATTGTGTCCAACGACTTTTTGCGTACTTTATCTAAGAAGGGAGTCTCAGAATTCTTTCTTGGTCCGGACGACTGTGAAACTGAAATCAGGTCTCCTTGCCTCCGACCTGAAGACTGAACGTCTTGACGTCTTCTTGTATATACACCACAACATTCGGTGATTGTACCACCGTTAATCAATGTCGTCGATATCTTTGAGTATATGAGATGGACCTCCCGTAAAAATACTATATCAATAACATAATAAAGGAAAACCTTTTCATTCAAATGTCTTGTAAACACCCATATACGGAGCACACGTTTACAAGAGAGTGTAAAGTAGAAAGGAAATAATCCCATTGATTCGTTCTCAAAAAGTCGTAAAATTCCCCTCACAGACCCTCCTTAGTATTTGAACATCATAAGTTCTCCAGTCCCTTTTAACTTAGATAAATGTCTACTCAGATAAGAAAAACTGAGAGAGCTGACATTGGGTGTTCCGAGGAGACAGGTACCCTAAGAGGTCCGTTTCTTCTGAACTCACCCAACGGTAAGGACAGAGGTCCCCTAGAAGGGTTGTATCTATAGCTTGAGCACTGAGATCGTAACGTCCGTCTAAGCAATGGTAGACGAGGTGGTCCCTTCGGATGTCTACTCAATTAACTCTAATTTCACACCCCGAGGACTAAAGGTCACATTACCCCCATCATCTACTCCGTTCGCAGGGCGACCAGGAGAAAGACCGGAGGACCCACAAAAGACGGAGGAAACACTTCTGCCGAGTGGAGAGAGTCAACGATGGCATACACTACCACTGTAACGACTCCCGACACTCGGGTCCTTGTCGAGGCTGAAACAATTCCTCTCCTTCCCCCATACTTCTTTGTCTGCGGTTAACCTTATTTCAATAAAATTTTTTAGTAGGGTTTACGTATCAATGGCACTGTCTTGACGTCACATATGAGACGACAAAATTCGGAAGTAATGTTTGACTTTCCTCAAAAGAAGTTTGGGTTGGTAATTCGGAACTTTGGGTTAAGGACGAGTAGTTTACGTCAGACCTTTCCTCTACCTTACGGTATTTAATGGAGTTAATTTTGAAAAAGAAAACAAGACAAGAAAGCCTCTGATTAGGTTCCTCCTGTTCTTACGTCGTCTTTAGGTTGAACGGTTCTACTAAAATTATGAGAGTTTGGACTCGGATTAATATTGGAAACCAATGGAAGAATCTGGCGACAGAGTCCATTTTATTTCCAAGTGCTCCTTAAATCTATATCCCTCCGAAAATTTTAGATATATAAAAAGGTACATTCACCCTCAATGTGGATATGTAAATTGTTTATTACACTTTAATGACTGGATTTCAAAGGACACAAAAATTTCCCGTCCTCCCTCGACATTATTGCAATGTGTGTACGAAGATATTAGGACCGTTGTTGGACACCCCGTGTATAACAATAAAATGAACAGTTCTTCGACATCAAGTCCCTCGATTTCACTAATCGTCTCAATGTTACTCGTTAAACTTTTCTTAAGTTCAGAGTTTTGAGATCTCACTCTTTCGATCGTCAAGAGTAAGGAAAATTTGGTCGCGAGACAGGAGGTGCAAACTCCGGACGTGTCCCGTAGACTCACGTACCCCGTTTGTATCGTAGTTCAGTTCGAAAATCTATGGATACGGAAACAACTACTTTTAAAAAAAAAACATATTTACAGAAAAACTTCTTTACGTAATGTCTAAACTAATATACTTTGGAAGGAGGTAAATATTAAATAATACTTTCATTGTTGTGTGAAGTTCCATTTGTTTCGATTTTCGGATCTATAAGAGGATATCAGAAGAGGTCCAAGTATGTTTCCTCTTGACAGTAAACTTCCTTTTCGTAACGGAGTAAGTCCAGGGTAGCTTGTCTCTCCCTACTTAACGACAAACGTACGGACAGTAAGTGTCCATCCAGTGACGGGGATTGCGTGACGCATCTGAAACTATAGAAGACCTCAATTTCGTAAAGGGACATCGAAACAAATAGGAGTCTGATCAGACTCCATGGAGTTTAAACTTGCTTTAGTGAGTACTTACTAACTCCAAAACTACAACTGCTAAGAGAGATGACGTGGTGTCCGTATACATTGAGGTGATTAGACTTTAAAAAACGGCAGTTTTACCGATTCCTAGATTCATAGTCTCAGGGACTCCTTCTTCGAGAAAAACAAGAACCCTTCTGTAGAACACCACCGAAATCCTGAAGAAGTGTATCCTCCCACAACGGTGCGAACACCGGCTGTCCGGGTGTTACCGGACAACTTTGTTCGTCATTGGGTGAGTATCCTTAAATGGGATCCGACATGAGTCGAAGGGTCAACCAAGTACCGAACACAGAGACCGAAAACCAAAAGTCCGTTGGGGAACCTTAACGGGAGTCGGAGACTCTCAAGGATACAGCAGGGGGGAGAGGGACAAATGAGAAGGAGACTTTGACGTCCTTGTTCGGGTAAGAACGAGGTTGTAAGGATTGTGACTGGGTCGAATAGGGGATGGAGTAGTGTCGTAACTAGGGGAGACGTCTCCCGACCACCACCAGAGGAGTACCAGGATTATGTAGTAGGGACGGATAAAAGTTCTTCTATCGGTGTCTCTGGTTTAACACATCGGTTGTCACAGGAAACCAATCAATAGAAAACAAATGGGAAGGTTTGGATACCGAGGGGAGACCAGACTTTGGGACCTCCGACGTACGTCACTAACCGGGAAGGGAAGACGGAAGACCAACCCGCATCCGTAACCCTTTACGATCGTCGACTCTTTCGACGTCCTCTCACTCTTCTATCCCCACGGGGGGATGTACTCGACGAACACTAAACAACCGAAGGGACCACCGAGTCTTCAATTTCGCAGACGGAGGTTACGCCCCCTGGACCCAAGCCAGGGACCCAGCCCTTCTAGGGGACCTCTTCCTTTACCGTTAGGTGAGGTCATAAGAAGGACCTCTTAGGGTACCTGCCTCTTCACGTACCCCAGCGTTTCTCAGCCTGTACTGACTCGCTGAAGTGGAAGTGGAAGTGGAAGTGGAAGACGTAGGTTTCTGGCGTCGCGAAAGTCTAAGAGAGGACACAGGAAGTCCGGGCCCCCACCATACCGAGGGACCGTGGGACGACAACGGACCCGAACGGCTAAGAAACGACGTGACGACAGTCACCGGAGACAGAAGAGAAAAGAACCACCAGGACAACCTGACTCGGTAGACGAAAGACGGTCCTGGTCCGAGATCGGAGGAAAAGACTCCAAAGGGACTGAGCATGGGTACTCACCGAGGAGAAAGGGAGAGACACACAATCATGAGTGTGTGTAACTCATAATTATACATCGTAACGGTGTGTAGAAAGGGGACCGGGGCACCAAACTCGTTGACAGACAGTAGGCAGTAAAGGTGGAATCATCCTTTTTTAGAGTCTTGATCGGTAACCTCTTTGGTCCATCGGATTACAAAAAATTTTAAGTTTATTCTACTTTTATCCCGGTCTCTACTATCTACATAACACGTTCGAGGTGGTCTGTGATGGATCTCCGACCAGGTGACACAAAACGAAACGTGTTATATCTCTGACCCCTATTTATAATGTTTGTTCTCTACCCAAGACTTTACGTCCAGTCTTCTACGGTAGAAGACTTCAACTTACGTCATTCTAGGTTGTGGTTTGTCTACTTTAGTAGGAAGACGTGTTTTTTATATTTTACGTAAGATTCTCTTCTATAACGAAAACTTTTACATAACGGTTCAGTTCTTACAAAGTGACGGAAGTCGACCATCTGAATCCCACAAAGGGTTCTTTAATTCTATTCGAAATTAGATCACCTAAAATATACATATTTTCTTACGTGGTAGTGTCTTTCCTCCCCCACAATAAACAGATCTCTTCTCCCTTCGTACACTCTGATAAACACAGGAAATGACTAATTAATAACCGAACCGGTTTTTCAAAAAACCCAAACAGGTAATCTCACATGTCTTTTTGATCTTACTTCAAAAACCGGTTGAGTCATGAAGTTCTCAGTAGAGTTAACTTACTGACCTCACAAGACTGAGTTAAGGGTCTATATAGGAAGATGAACATCCCAGACAATTTAAGTCGTGACTGGTAGATGACACTCTAAGAGTGACATTGTCCTTAACCTACGTAATTCTATCAGACCTATATCTAGGACTGAAGACCCTCTGATATTACCCCTCTCTCTGTGTTTTTGTCCAGGAAATTTTTATATAAATAAAAATTAACTTCCTATTAAGGAAATGTCATAACCAAACTAAAGACGGTATGTAACTGTACTTAATCGGTATCCATATGTTTACAGGGGAGGAAGAACTTGGAAGGAGGGTGAAGGGAGGGAAAGAGTGGGGAGATCCAACAACGTCTCGGGGTCAAACTCAAGGGACTCAGTATGTCGTTTAAAGGTAAACGAGAGATAAAATGTATACCATATACGAAGGTACGATGAGAAGAGTAAGTAGAGTGGGAGAGGAAGGAGGGGAGTTGGGAACAGGTATTCAAACAAGAGATACAGACATAGAGGTAACGACGGGACGTTTATCCAAGTAGTCATGGTAGAAAGATCTAAGGTATATATATACGTAACTATCTATAAACAAAAGGAGAAAGACTGAATAAAGTGAGACATACTATCCGAGATCCGAGTAGGTAGAGTAATCTTGACTGAGTTTACGTAAGGAAAATTACTGATAATAAGGTATCAGATATATATGGTGTCGAAGAAATAAGTAAGTAGACACCTTTTGTCTACGAGAATTACTTCGGAGAGTGTTCGACCTTAGTTCTAACGGCCCTATTTATAATTGGAGTCTATACGTCTACTGTGGTGGGAATACCGTCTTTCACTTCTCCTCGATTTTTCGGAGAACAACGTTCACTTTCTCCTTTCGCTTTTTCAACCGAATTTCGAGTTGTAAGTCTTTTGCTTCTAGTACCGTAGACCAGGGTAGTGAAGTACCCTTTATCTACCCTTTTGTCACCTTTGTCACAGTCTGAAATAAAACCCCCCGAGGTTTTAGTGACGTCTACTACTAACGTCGGTACTTTAATTTTCTGCGAGTGAGGAACCTTCTTTTCAATACTGGTTGGATTTATCGTATAAGTTTTCGTCTCTGTAATGAAACGGTTGTTTCCAGACAGATTAGTTCCGATACCAAAAAGGTCACAGTACATACCTACACTTTCAACCTGATACTTCTTCCGACTCGTGACTTCTTAACTACGAAAACTTGACACCACATCCTCTTCTGACAACTCTCAGGGAACCTGACGTTCCTCTAGGTTGGTCAGGTAAGATTTCCTCTAGTCAGGACCCACAAGAAACCTTCCTTACTACGATTTCGACTTTGAGGTCATGAGACCGGTGGAGTACACTTCTCAACTGAGTAACCTTTTCCGAGACTACGACCCTCCCTAACCCACGTCCTCCTCTTCCCCTACTGTCTCCTACTCTACCGACCTACCGTAGTGGTTGAACTACCTACACTCAAACTCACTTGAGGGTTTCAACTACTACCTGTCCCTCCGGACCGCACGACGTTAAATACCCCAACGTTTCTCGACCTGTACTGACTCGTTGACTTTACTTGACTTGACTTGACATGAGGGACAGTACGAGAGAGTATCGGAGGACAAAAGAAAAAAAGAAAAAAAAGTTTTATGAATCGACGATCCTTTGATCTTTTGGTAGAGAACACCAGCAATCAAACCTCCATAGTCGGTGAGACACTGTTTGGTATGACTGTACCCAACCCCTCACGAGTTGGAGAACTGACCAAGTTCTTTTACACAGGTCCCGGTTCACTCTCCAAGTCAAAACTTCACTCTGACTCGATATTCCCTCTTCTATTCAGTGGTGGGTATCATACACGAGTCGTTCACTTAAGTATCTTATCAATAAATTACTCAGACATGATTCACAACCCACCGAGTCGTCACTTCTTAGGTGGACTTTACGACTTCTACGTCCTCTTCTCCCAAGTTAGGAACCCAGCCCTTCTATCGGGTCTCTTCCTTTACCGTTGGGTAAGGTCATAAAAACGACCCTTTTAGAGTACGTGTCTCTTCGGACCTCCCGGTCCTCACAGGTACCCCAACGTTTTTTAGTCTGAGTTGACTCGTTGACTCGTGTGTTATGTTTTCACGGTCCCTCTCCGTAACCACAGTCCTCAGTCATTCTGGTACAGGAATGGAACAACCTAGGATATACAACCCTTTATAGAACTATCTCACAAAGGACTTCTTACACCACCCAGATTCTCCGTTCTCTTCGTCTATGTGGTTCTCGAGTTTAGACCTCGTCTTCACTTTCACTACCCTCAAACCCCATAAGTGACACCAGACCCCAACCTCCCTCTCAATCCCCTTCCCCCCGACCTCTTCTGAACTATCTCGAAGTTTAGGCCCAGTCGGAGACCCAATGAAAAGGGATTCCAAACACGTAAAGACACGTAGACTTCTATCTCGGAATTTGACAATCGTAGGGGATCTACGAGTAAACAATGATCCTCCTAGTCTCGTCGTCCTGAGTGACTTCGACTGGAAACTTTTATTGACGAAAATTAATTTTCCTCATAAACCAATACCCATTCAGTAATCCTTCCGATTAAAGTAAATACAAAAAAATGACGACCGGACGGAGGGTTGACTCGACTGGTTTCTTTCTGGTCACAAAAGGTCTTGTCGAGTACTGAGACGTGGGAAATCGAGGGACACGGGACCAAGGGTCACAGAGACTAACACAGGACAAACCCCAAGTATACTGTCAGAAATAAGAGAACTGAACCGGAGAAGACTCGAGTGGGTGGTGAAGAGGACGATCATGACCGAAACAGGAGGTACATTACCACCATGTGTGGCGTGGGTACAGGGAAGTGTGGAGAGAAAGGTACAAGGGTAGGAAAGAAGAACACCCTTGAAGCAGGGGACGGAGGAAGGGAGGAGGGTCATGGAAGGGGACGGGTGGGAGTAGATTGAGGAAGGTTCTGAGTTAGGTCCGTAGTGGTGGAAGGTCTTCAGAAGACACGAGGGGAGTTCAACCCGACTCTCGGGACCTGAAACCAAGAGTAAGATTCAGTACGTATGAAGACAACTGCGTGAGTAGTGGAAAATTTGAAGAAAAATAAATAAATAATTTCTTAATAAACTCCTCCACCACGATATGACCCAGAAACAACGACATAAGTCCGAAAGAGATGAACGTCACGTGTCCGGAGAGTAGCATCACCAAAGAAAACAACGGCTCGTACCCGAGGTCCACGTACTCGAAATCATCAACTCCGTATATCCGAGTCATCAACGTAGAGGGTCCGAGATCTCACGTCCGAGTCATCAACTCCACGTACCCAAACCAACGGGGTTCGTACACCCCAGAAGGGTCTAGTCCCCTACTTGACCACAGGGGACGGAACGTTCCCCCTAAGATTTGTGGTGGTCCCTTCGGGAGTAGTGGAAAATACATTTAATAGGTGACAGTATTCAAAACACAAATTTAAATGATAAATAAGAGGGCGACCGGAGGAAGACCGGACCCACATCCAGTGAAATCTTGGAGTCGTCGTTTATGTCACGTACCGTGTGTCAAATAGGACCTTCTTCAATAAGACTAAACAATATAAACCCCCGAAAGGACTGAAGACATCTCAGAGTTCAAACACGAAACGGAAGCAGACGGGGTTCAAGAAGTATAGAGTCCCTGTGAATGCACAGGACTCTTTAACCCCGGGATCCCTATCAGGTACACAGTAACAGGACAAGAACGGATACTCTTTCTACGACTGCAATACCCTTTATCCAAACGACCCATACCGTCGTCGACTCTTTCCCTCTCCCCTTCACCCAATGATGGAAGTAGACGCATTAGTAACGTCTCGTTCCTCTAACATCCACAGTCTCGAGAACCGTCTTTGGTCACCAACAATCCAACATTTTAGCATCTCAGACAAACCACCGTCTCGGAGTCCTTTTCGTCATTCGTCGAAAGAAAGACGGACCCACACGTCACACCTCTCTCAGACACTAGTAGGGTGTAGGTATGGACGACTCCTGGTGCCGGACAGTATATGTGTCGTCAAAAGAAAGTGGTTCTCTCTTCGTGAGCGCAGGGCCGCACGTACACTACCACCCGAGCGACAGTACACTCTACCCTGAACGACCGTTTCTTCCGTCGACACCGGTAAAACCACAAATACAATATCACTCTTCAACGTAGAACTTTTATTAACGGACTACACTGTAATTACAAATCTCCTCGACCTAACCTTCAATAACGTCCTCCCTACCCAAGATCTGATCTTTTCCTGTACTTCCGTTGAAGACCCCATGACCTTTCAAAGAGAGAGATCTGATCGTACCACCAATGTACCGACAGGGGTCTACCTCTTCCTAGTACCTCGACATGTGACTTCCGGACACATGGAATGACACACTTACGGTAGAAAGTTCTAAACTTTCTTCTCTTCAGTGAACGTTCTACCTATGTGGTAGTGACTTTTTTTGTCTCTCCGTCCTCCACCTAAGAGTTGGAATTTATTCCACCGGACACTGACTTGTCGACGGAAGTTTGAATACACTAGGAATATTAATGTGGTCCGGTACCTCTTCAGCGTCCCTTTAACGAGACTCCGTGTACAAGCGAGTTCGGGGATAGGAAGGATCGAAGGAAGGTCCAAGGGAGGTGAATCTGTGAGTCGTGACCCTGAGTCCCCGAGCGTGTCGACAAAGTGAAGTAGTATAACAATTAACCTGAACCCGACTCCACTTCGATCCTACGATTCGTTAAAAAAACTTTAATAAAAAAAAGTACCATTTTATGTATTTTGTATTTGAACCAGTAAAATTGTTAAAACTCAACGTATAAAGTCCCCACAATTAATATAAGAGTTACACGTTAATTGTGGTAACAAATAAAGGTTTTGAGTAGTAGTGGGATTTGTCTTGGAGAACCGACAACACTTATTAGTACGGAACAGATAACCGATTCCTTATCAAAGGTCTTAATACATTTTGAACCTTTTACAGTGGAAGAGCTTGAGAATGAGTAAGAAGTTCAGAACCGATTTTGTAGTGGAAGAGACACTTTTAGAAAACAGAGTGAGAGTCACGGAAACCCGACTACAGGGAAGGAGATCCGGAATCCAACAAGGAGATTGGACCTCGACACCCGATCCGTACACCCAAAAGAGGGGTTTCGTTCTCTCTCAATTGTGGGTTCCTCGAACTCCTTCCCGTTAGTTCCTTCCTATAGGTTTGTCTAGTAGACCTCTCTCCTTAATCTCTTTCCAGACAGGATACCTTTACTTCCTCCCTATCACGTTCCAAAAACTGTAACCCCTTGTTCTACCTGAAAAAAAGAAGGAAGGTTCACCATACCTTGTTCGAACCACCATAAATACTCTGGTCCCCAGCAGTTGAGAGACGTCGGTATGGATAAATGAGACATAAACGTACGACAGTGACGTGGTATAAACTGTACGAGGACTCGAGTTTCCACACTACAGAATTGTAAAGATCGAGACTCGAGTCGTGTATTATCCATGAACTCACTTCACTGTATATCTAGGATGAACATGCCATCTCGTTTATTGTCACCGAATGACCGATTCCAACCCGAGAGACCCCTCATCTAAGACCCCCACCATTAACCACACATCCACAAGACAACCCCCCCACACGAGAACCTCTTTGTGGACATTCCCACTCCTTCGGTTTGAGTCGTCTCTCTCCTCACCACGACACTGTACCAGTGTGTGCCTCTAGAACGACTTACGCGCTCCTCGAGCCCTCAACCCCGTCGAGAAGTCTAAACGAGTACGTAGGTCTGTTCCTCCGACCCAAACACGGAGGAATACCTGGTCAGTAACCTGTGTCCGACGGACACGACCCCCTTATTATAATTCCCTCCGCCGAGGGAAGTCGGTTTCCGTGAAAAGTCGGTTGTGAAGACCGTCGACCCCTTCACTCACGAAGTAGAACTTCCCCCTATAGACTCATCGGCTGGTCCTGATCGCACACCGAGGTATCAAAACCCCCAGGTCCGAGAAAGATCACACAACTGGATAACAAGGGGTTCACGACACACCAGTACTTCCAAATGGGTGTGTAGTCACTAGAGTCCCTTTCCCGTCTGCCCGTGACCAAAGAGAAAGAAGAGACAGGAGAGGTTCACGAAAGGTGAACCTGTACTGGGTATCCAACATGTATAATAAGGTAACTGAACAATAACCAAAGTTTCATCAACGCACTTGTGTGGGTCGACATTTTCCCAGACCCTGTAAGGGGAGGGGGGTGGTTGAAATAACTCCATGTCAACCGTTTATTTTAACACGTAGTCAAGTCAAGTCAACGAGTCAACACAGACTGAACATTCCTGGGGTACCTTACGTCATACGGTCCGAAGGGACAGGTAGTGGTTGAGGTCTTCGAATGAGTTTGAGTACAGGTAACTCAATCAGTACGGTAGGTTGGTAGAGTAAGAGACAAAAGGGGAAGAGGAGGGTAGAAGTTAGTAAGGATCGTAGTCCCAGAAAAGTTTACTCAGTGAAGAAACGTAGTCCACCGGTTTCATGACCTCAAAGTCGAAGTCGTAGTTAGGAAGGTTACTTATAAGTCCTGACTAAAGGAAATTCTACCTGACCAATCTAGAGGAACGACAGGTTCCTCTCAGAAGAGGTTGTGGTGTCAACTTTTGGCAGTTAAGAAACCGAACACGTATATAATTGACATTGTACACTACTAGACTCTATGTATAGATAACACTGGGTTCTTTTCCACCTTCTTCACTGACTACGACTTCAAGGTTGTGAAACCCGTGGACTACACTTCTTAACCTGAGGAACCTTTTCTGGGACTACGACCCTTTCTAACTTCCGTCTTCCTCTTCTCCCACTGTCTCCTACTCTACCAACCTACCGTAGTGACTAAGTTACCTGTACTTAAACCTGTTTCAGACCCTCTACCACTTCCTGTCTCTTCAGACCGTACGACATTAGGTACCCCAGTGCCTCTCAGTCTGTACTGAACCGCTGACTTGTTGTTATATATAACACTTCACTAATGAAATTATGTTAGTTCAATTAATTGTGTAAGCATGAAGTGTCTCAATGGTTAAAACACACACACACACCACCCTTACGAATCCTACATGAGAATCGTTTAAACTTCATATTTTATGTCATGACTATTGATATCAGTAGTCCAACATGTAATTTCTGGGACTCTTGAATGAGGATTGACCTTCAAGTATATAAAACTGGTTGTAGAGGGGAACCCTGTAATAAACAAAACAGACAGAGACATTCCATGGTACTTCCTTTGGGTTTACTACTTTCACCAATAAAACTTAGAAAAAAAAAGAAGTACGAATAAAGGGTTCTAAAATACTAGTCCTATGTATAATAGTTTCGTATGTTTTCTCTCACTTCAGCGAGTCAGCACAGAAACTCTGGGGTACCTGACATCGGGTGGTCCGAGGAGACAGGTACCCTAAGAGGTCCGTTCTTATAACCTCCCCTAACGGTAAAGGAAGAGGTCCCCTAGAAGGGTTGGGACCCTAGCTTGGGTCCAGAGGACGTAACGTCCGTCTACGAAATTGGAGACTCAGTGATCCCTTTGTATGTTTTCTACACATATATTAACGACCTTCTCGTACTTAAAAATTTCCCATTCAAAATTGACAAAAGAAACAGTTTAAACTCTTGGTACCTCCCCTTCTTCAATCGTCTGCTAACGGGGGTCACCGAAATTTATTGTAAAATCACTTAAGTAATTGAGGTGTTCGTGAATAATTTGTAACAAGAACCGGTTCTATTTTAAAGGAAAATGGCGAAGACAAGTCAAAAGCAATCAGTAGTGGAAACACTGGACGGTTCCAGTTTTCAATCAGTTGGTGTTTCACTTTTCAGGTTCACAATCAGCGAGTCAACACAGACTGAGAAACGCTAGGGTACCTGACATC
Organism: Capra ibex; assembly: GCA_006410555.1. Taxonomy (NCBI): domain Eukaryota; kingdom Metazoa; phylum Chordata; class Mammalia; order Artiodactyla; family Bovidae; genus Capra; species Capra ibex. The sequence continues at coordinate 78,743,767 of SJYO01041852.1, forward strand.
GGATACTCCGAGGAGAGAGGTACCTTAAGAGGTCCGTCCTTATAACCTCACCCAACAATAAGGGAAGAGGTCCCCTAGAAGGGGTGGGTCCCTAGTTTGGGGGCAGAGGATGTGACGCCCACCCAAGAAATGGCTGACTTCGGGGTCCCTTCGGGTCTTTCTCCCCACAAAAAAAGGTTCAATCTTCGAGAGTACGAACATTAAAGACTCTTAGTTTAGAAGTGTCTATCTCAATCCATAACCCAAGAGGTACCAACGGGGACCTAAAGTTTATCTCGACTTCGTGATGTGTGCTTCAGAGACGGAGGAGTCCTCTCAGCAACCGATGGACAAAACCACCACCGTCGTCTGAAGTGACAGTGTAGAGGGGGCTATCTGACACAATTTCAGCGACTCCTTTCTCCTCAGATTTATAGTTTCGGAGAAAAGAATAAAGAACGAGGGAGAAGGTCGGACACTTGACTCAAGGCACTGAGGACACCCGTATAGTCATTATTGCAGTATAGTCATTATTTCAAATGCCTAATTAAAAAATCATAGAACTACCCACTCCTTAGTAGACTGAAAATACAGACTGAACTTCAGCAGGCGTTCGGACAATATTTGACAAGACGGTGTGTGGGCAAATTTTTCTATTTAAAAATAATGTTTTTAAAAGTTCATTTGTGTTTTCATCGTTCTTCCTATATTACTTGGGGTACGCTGGAAGTAGATCGAAGTTCTTAATACTTATAAAACGGTTAGAATCAAATAGACAGAAGGAGTAAAAAAGAAAAAAACCACCTCTTAAACCTTCGATTAGGAAGTAAAGTAGACTTGTAGGGTGTCTGTAGAACTATTTTCGTTCGTCATAAGAAGTACCTATGGAGAGTCTGAAGGAACTCCCGACGGACACTTTTCACAAAGACTAAAATGTCGTTTTTAAACGGAGCTCGGTTATTCCACGATCACGGTTCCGGTAAATTAAACGAGTAAGTATTGGTTCTCTTTGTCACATACGAGACACGTGCACCCAACCCTCAGGAATGGACCAGACACGACGGGTAAATAAAATTAAACAAGAGTATGTTGAAGTGATCGGTCAGTGCAGAACTGTCGAAACTAGCTTGGTCGACTCCCCGGAGTCAGAGTCCTAATCCTTTGTTTCTCTCGGAAATAAAACCTACGTCAGACACGACAGTCGACAATACTACATCCATGTCTCAGACACAAGGGAATCACATTACTGGTACGGTCTCCACAGAAAAAGGGGTGGGGAAAGAGAGCTCGTCAGTTAGTACCCGGTCAAACATTTGAGTGGACAGACTATAGTTCTATCCACCTCTTTCTTGACTCCAAACCTCGCATGAAGTACCGCGAGAGTCGGTACGATAAACTGAAATGGGACCAGATATTCTACTAAAAACAAAAAGTTAACACCATTTTATATATATTGTAATTTAAATGGTAGAATTGATAAAGATTAATTGAGTTATACCTAATTATGTTGATAAGAATAGACCCGACACGACATGGCACGAATCAGTGAGTCAGTACAGGTTGAGAAACACTGGAGTACCTGACATGAGGAGGTCTGAGGAGACAGGTACCCCTAAGAGATCCGTTCTTATGACCTCACCCAACAGTACGGGAGAAGGTCCTCTAGAAAGGTCGAGTCCCTAGCTTGGGTCCAGAGGGTGCAACGTTCGTCTAAGAAATGGCAGACTCGGTGGTCCCTTCGGGTTCTTATGATCTCACCCATCGGATAGGGAAGAGGTCCCCTAGAAGGGTTGGGTCCTTAACTTGGCCCCAGAGGACGTCCGTCTAACAAATGGTCGACTCGATGATCCCTTCGGGCAAGAATAAACATAAAAATCAGTCTTGTATTGGTTACTTAAAAAAAAGATAGAAAGAAGGATATTAAACTTGTATCATCCTCGAGTTTTATATGAGTAAGTTTTCTCCTTTATGTAGTTACTTACACAGATACTAAATGACTTACTCGGTTCATTCTTAGATGAGAATCCACCCACCATATAAAGATCCTCTCGAATTGATACTGTCCTCTCTGCCTCTCCCCATTTCTCCTAACCCTGTAGTAAATAAAAGAGTAAGGTGCTGTCGAACCTATCAACCTGTCAAGACCTATGACTCCCAAGTAGTCATTTGTTTCGTCCGTACCAGACCGAAAGTCCCAAAATGGAAGAGGGTTTTAACTGTCTTCGTCTTATTAAAGGTCCAAAAAGAACACGGTACTTCCTTTGTCCTTGTCTTCCTAAATAACAAGAGATTACTGCCGGACGTAACTCCTCCCGTCAGTCCCTCCTGTGTCCACTCCTCAACTGTGGAATCGTCTCACAAGTCCTTTTCGGTGTCCGGTCTCCTCTCGTAAAAGTACCTCGGGTACCTTCCGACTATCTAGATCCCACTTCTCCCCTCGTGTCTCCCGACTACGGTCTCCGGTACCATTCCTTAAATCTACAGACAAATTTCGTCCCTCGTAGGTAATTGGATAAACTTGAACTCTTACCATATTCGATTAAACGTAAACTTTCCTCTCACTTTCTCGACCGAATTTTGAGTTGTAAGTTTATTCCTTCTAGTACCGTAGACCAGGGGAGTGAAGAACAGTTCATCTATCCCTTTGTTACCTTTGTCATTGTCTGAAATAAAACCCCCCCGAGGTTTTCGTGACGACTACCACTGACGGCGGTACTTTAATTCTGTGAACAAGGAACCTTCTTTTCGATACTGGTTGAATCTGTCGTTTATTTATAACTTTTCCTCTCTTTAATGAAGCGACTGTTTCCAGACAGATCAGTTTCGGTACCAAGAAGGGCATCAGAACATTCCTACATTCTCAACCTGATATTTCTTTCGACTCGTGGCTTCTTGACTACGAAAACTTGACACCACAACCTCTTATGAGAACTCTCAGGGAACCTGACGTTCCTCTAGGTTGGTCAGTTAGGAATTCCTTTAGTCAGGGATTATAAGTAACCTTCCTTACAACGACTTCGACTTTGAGGTTGTGAAACCGGTGGACTACACTTCTTGACTGAGTAGCCTTTTCTGGGACTACGACCGACCCGTTCTGACTTCCGTCCTCCTCTACCCCTGCTGTCTCCTACTCTACCAACCTACCGTAGTGACTGAACTACCTGTACGTAAACTCGTTAGCGACCCTCAACCACTACCTGTCTCTCGGACCGAACGACCTCAGGTACCCCAGGATTTCTCAGTCTGTATTGACTCGCTGACTTGACTTGACTTGACTTAAACGTAAAAAAATTACGACTCATCACACAAACCCGAAGGGTACACCGCGATCACCATTTCTTGGACGGACGGTTACGTCCTCTGTATTCTCTCCGTCTAGGGTAGGGACCCAGCCTTCTACGGGAGATCCTCCCATATCATTGAGTGAGGTCATAAGAACGGACCTCTTAGGGTACCCGTCTCCTCGGTCGATCCGACACCAGTTACCCCAGTGTGTCTCTGACTTCCCTGAATCGTACGTACGTTCGTGTACAGACCTTCTTCTCGTTCGACGGAAACCGACAACCTCGGTGACGGGTCTCTCTCTACTCCCACCGGACCGGGTATCCACCGTCACCTCGGTCCACCTACACCTGTCGGACTTCCAAGTCAAACCTCTATTCTCTAACGAAAGGAGTAGAGGGTACAAATCAGACAAACAGGGATACAAATAAAACAATGGAGACTTCCGTGAAGGAGTTCCAACTGGATTAGATAACGACGGAACAGTGACGACAAAAATACTTATTAAAATGGACCATGACCCATTCTCAGAGTCGTCATCAAGTAACCTGTTATCGATAACGTACGAGGATAGGACAGACAGGGCTTCGATTTTCTAGTGAGCACATAGATACACGCACACACTTAAAATTTGTGGATGTAGGTTTTTTTTAAAATGAATTACAAAAATTCAATTATAAAGTGACTTACTTTATATTAAGAGACGTAGTTCTGTGAAAGAATCCTCTGTAAACTGAGGATACTTTGAAATAAAACTTCTTATGTAGGTTCCTCGTCAGGACCTTCCTAGACATGAACTATGTGACGGGATTTTGAATGAAAGACAAGTATCTCCCACCACTCAAAACTCATATAGACTTTTGTACAGAGGTCCCGATCCTAAACAACTTGGACAAGACTTAACCTCTTCGTACCTGATAGTAAAAAGGAGCACATCGTGTCGAGTAAGGGACGTCTCGGTTTGGTCACCACATATGACAGTCCTCCCTACAGTTCCTTCAACGCATACCTGACCGTCGGTTCACGTGCAACGAACGGATACTATGGACCCACCTTGGGTCTAAGACTGATTTCAGAGTCAGAACAGATTCCCGTCTAGATTCTCTTAATGAGACATTAATAAACCTGGGACGAGAATTTTAACGTCTAACCGGAGTCTTAGTTAGTTCAGTCAGAGGGATCTCTAGAACTTTGTTCACTAGAACTCGGGGAAACCTCCTTGAACGAAGAAGGGGAGTAGGACACCCTTCCCGACCCTTCGGTCGACCGACAACACTAGTGTCTCTTCCACTATGTACACCCAACGAGCGGAGTTGTATAAGACTTAAGACGGAAAAGACACACACTAAAAGGTTTATATTTTACACTTTATCGAATCCTTTACCAGTAATTTTACTTATGGAACAGGAAAGTTAAGTGTTTTTACCTTGAACATTTAATGTTTTCTGTGTAAAGAAAGGTAGAGTTACCTCCTCTACAACAGTTAAAGTCCTAAGTAAAAGGGACTATACTCTAAAGTAGAGGTCTATATTAAAACCTCCATGAAAAGACCATTAACGTAAAAAAACGACTAAAGAGAGAAGGAGTAGAACTTCTACTAAAGATAAGAAAAAAAAAAAAGTACGATATTCGATTTACGATAAATCACAAGAATAATCCCTTCTTGTTAATTGTATAGACACTTAACACTGGGATAAATATGTAGATAATAGTCTCACTTAATGAACAAACAAAATTCTTACTTCAAGATGGAGTAAATTCTGGTAAAAACAGATAATTATTTACTTAAGATAAACTTTAAAGTACTAAAACAAAATGAAATGTCGTTTCTCGGCAACAAAATCTTTTAGTCTTGTAGCTTTGTAAAAAAAGTAACTTTGAAAAATTTTGTTTGTTTTTTACACAATAGACGAATATTTATCACCTTCATCTTGTTGTTTATTACATAAAGGATTAATCAAAAAGAAAATCTGGATCGATGTTATCTAGTACCCATTACAACTCTTGTTGGTCAAAGATTCTGTTTATTATATATGATGATTTGTCTTTACGTAAAAATTTTTCGAAAAATTTCTCGGTACGGTTTAATTAATTCGTAGATTCATTACACAACTTAAATTTTATAAAGACATACTTTATAGACACAATAGGAACTCTTTGTTCTTCTTTGAAACGACTTTCCAACTCGAAAGAGACCTCGAATGAACTCTACAGTCCTATTCATTAACGGAATGACGATGTATAAACCTTGAATGATAAAACAACCCGAATAAAAACGACGGTGGGGTATCTATTATTTAAAGTACTTCCTAGAAAGGTAACTGTCTTCAATCAAGAAAAACAAAAGAGATGTCTTTTACTCAACGAAAAGAAACACTATCCGTCCACAAGTTCGTGCTTATGAAGGGAAAAGTCAGACTTTAGTCCGTCACTGTCGGGTAGTGAGAGGGACTGTCGTCACCTACTGTCAGAACGAACAGGACGTAGAAGATCATATCGAGTTCCTGTCCCTGTCACCGATCTTAAAAAGTCGTCCGAGTTCTCAACCTCATCTACTAATTGAGACTTCTAAGAAGAGTACAAAAGTAAAGGTTTAACTGGTCTTCAACGACAAGATGACATCTTAGGACTTACGGAAAGGAGTAAATAGGGAGACCTTAGTATGTTCGTATCAGACAAAGTGGCTAGGTCAGAAAGGAAGATAGAGAAAGAGACAGAGAGAGATTTTAAAATACGTCATCTAGTTCACAGTCAGTCGATGTCGAAACCCTGTTTAGGTCGGATACCGACCCAAAACGTAAAAACTTACCAACTTTTTAGTCTTCTTTTTATAAAGTGACTTTACTAAAAAGTCACGGATAGTCCTTTCAAAAGAACCTTGAGTCGGACGACTCAGTGAACGCATAACAGATTTCGACAAAGAAATGAGGTAACTGTTTCCACTTAACTCCCTAATCCTCTCTATGGTTTACCGGGTGTTTCAGAGTCAACTCCATTCAAATCCGTCTAGAGTCTTTATACAATAAATAATACATTTTCCAATACTAGGATAACAATTTACATCACCCCTGAACAGACACAACACCTTTTACATAAAAAAAGTCCTCGGTTTACCTCTTGTGTAAAGAGTGGATTTACATAATTCCAATCTCATTTCACTATTCTACAGTCTCGGTCAAATCTGTCATTCAGTAGATTAGACTTCCACAATCTAATCACGTAGGTACCTAAAACGGACGAGGGAAAAAAGGGTCGGTAAAATAAATCCTCAAGCGGAGTTGAACAGTCCACACGTTTGATAAATCTTCAAAGCTCTTATGATCACAATGACTTGGTTTGAACCCAGGTGAGTGGGCGGAAAACCGTTTCAGGTAGATGACTGTGACTCAACACCACTTCCTCACACACCGTAAATAAACGGTCCACGGTTCGTACGTCTAGTTTGGTCAGTTAAGATTTCTTTTAGTTGGGACTTATAAGTGACCTGTTTGACTACGACTTCGAGGTTGCGAAACTGGTGGACTACACTTCTCGACTGTGTAACCTTTTGTGGGACTACGACCCTTGCGAACTCCCGTCCTCCTCTCCCCTGGTGTCTCTTACTCTACCAACCTAACGTAGTGACTCAGTTACCTGTACTTAAACTCGTTTGAGACCCTCAATTACTTCCTGTCCCTTCGGACCACACGACGTCAAGTGCCCCAGGGTTTCTCAGTATGTACTGAATCACTAACTTATTGTTGTCAAAGAACCGATGAAAAGAAACGAAAGACGTAAAAGAGTGAAAGGATTACTCAAGGTCAGACGAGAAACCTTGAGTCCCTTCCTAAACCACTGGTTTCAGAAAAAGATGTTTGTTCTTTGTCTCCTGTACTCCCCGAAAACATGGGCCCTCCTACGACTAGTGAAGTTAGTGAACAAAAGAAACTATGAAGGGTTAGGACTCCCATTGTCTCCACCCTGTCCTTTCTCTTACCTTAAACCTATCTCTCCAATTAGTGTCCGAACTGTCCCTTGAGTCAAAATCCTCTCGATTTGAAGAGATCATCGTAAAAAAAAAAAATTTCTTTTATTGTGTAAAAATACTATTTTTCAATATACACTGGTCGATAGAAAAAAAAAGAAAATTGATTTTTTTCACCTTGATATCTTAAATAATATTTATAATTACTATGGTTTAAAGAAATCACCAGCGATCAGTGAAAAATTCTAAATAAAAAAGAGGAAAGAGACATTGTTTAGGGACACACATGTGTCTCAATTACACTATCATATACTGAAGACCCGACTAATTAACTAACAACTTTTAACTATCATGTAAATGAGTTCATAAAAACGTATAGAAGAACAACAACAAGTCAGTGAGTCAGTACAGACGGAGAAACACTGGGGCACCTGACGTCGTACGGTCCAAAGAGACAGGAAATGGTAGAAGACCTCGAACGAGTGTGAGGACAGGTAACTCAGTCACTACGGTAGGTTAGTAGAGCAGGAGACAACTGAGGAAAAGAAGGACGGAAGTTAGAAAGGGTCGTAGTCCTAGAAAAAGGTTTCTTAACTGAGAAGTATAATTTACCGGTTTCATAACCTCAAAGTCGAAGTCGTAGTCAGGAAGGTTACTCGTAACTCCTGACTAAAGGAAATCCTAACTGACCAACCTAGAGGAACGTTAAATACCCTGAGAGTTCTCAGAAGAGGTTACGGTGTCAAGTTTTCGTAGTTAAGAAGCCGTGGGTCGGAAACGATGCTATGTCGAGAGTGAAGGTATGTACTGATGACCTCTTTGGTATGGAAACTGATATGTCTTAAAACAGCCGTTTCATTACAGAGACAAAAAATTATACGACAGATCCAAACAGCATCGAAAAGAAGATTCCTTGTTCGCAGAAAATTAAAGTACCGACGTCAGTGGTAAACGTCAGTGGTAAGACTGTCTTACACCAGGTGACCTCTTCCCTTACCGTTTGGTGAAGTCATAAGAACGGAACTTTTGGGGTACTTGTCATACTTTTTCGTTTTACTATCCTATGACTTTCTCCTTGAGGGGTCCAGACATCCACGGGTTATGCGATGACCTCTAGTCACCTCTTTATTGAGGTCTTTCTTACTTCCCTACCTCGGTTTCGTTTTTGTTATGGGTCAACACCTACACTGACCACTATCTTCGTTCCAGGCTACGACATTTCTCCTTATAACGTATCCTTGGACCTTACAATCCAGGTACTTAGTTCCGTTTAACCTTCACCAGTTTGTCCTCTACCGTTCTCATTTACAGCTGTAAGATCCTTAGTCACTTGATTTTACCTGACCTTACCCACTTAAATTGAGTCTACTGGTAATATAGATGATGACACCCGTCCTTAGGGAGTCTTCTTTACCTCATCGGTATACCAGTTGTTTTCTCAGACTTTACGTCATGAACCTACGTTAGATTTTTTGCTGTCTTACTAGAGACAAGCAAAGGTTCCGTTTGGTAAGTTATAGTGTCATTAGGTTCAGATACAGGGTTGGTCATTACGACTTCTTCGACTTCAACTTGGCAAGATACTTCTGGATGTTCTGGAAAATCTTGAGTGTGGGTTTTTTCTACAGGAAAAGTAATATCCCCTGACCTTACGTTTTCATCCTTCAGTTCTTTGTGGACCTCATTGTCCGTTTAAACCGGACCTTATACCTTACTTCGTCCCGTTTCCGATTATCTTAAAACGGTTCTCTTGCGTGACCAGTATCGTTTGTGGGAAAAGGTTGTTGTGTTCTCTTCTGAGATGTGTACCTGTAGTGGTCTACCAGTTGTGGCTTTAGTCTAACTAATATAAGAAACGTCGGTTTCTACCTCTTCGAGATATGTCAGTCGTTTTTGTTCTGGTCCTCGACTGACACCGAGTCTAGTACTCGAGGAATAATGGTTTAAGTCTTAATATAACTCCTTTCATCCCTTTGGTGATCTGGTAAGTCCATACTGGATTTAGTTTAGGGAATACTAATATGTCACCTTCACTCTTTATCTAAATTCCCGGATCTAGACTATCTGTCTCACGGACTACTTGATACCTTACTCCAAGCACTGTAACATGTCCTCTGTCCCTAGTTCTGGTAGGGGTACCTTTTCTTTACGTTTTTTCGTTTTACCGACAGACCCCTCCGGAATGTTTATCGACACTTTTCTTCTCTTCGTTTTTCGTTTCCTCTTTTCCTTTCTATATTCGTAGACTTACGTCTCAAGGTTTCTTATCGTTCTTCTCTATTCTTTCGGAAGAAGTCGTTAGTTACCGTTTCTTTAGCTCCTTTTGTTGTCTTACCCTTTCTGATCTCTAGAGAAGTTCTTTTAATCTCTATGGTTCCCTTGTAAAGTACGTTTCTACCCCGAGCTATTTCCTGTCTTTACCATACCTGGATTGTCTTCGTCTTCTATAATTCTTCTCCACCGTTCTTATGTGTCTTCTTGATATGTTTTTTGAGAAAGTACTGGGTCTATTAGTGCTACGGTCTGTAGGATCTTACACTGCAGTTCACCCAGAATCTTTCGTAGTGATGCTTGTTTCGATCACCTCCACTATCTTAAGGTCAACTCGATAAAGTTTAGGACTTTCTACTACGACACTTTCACGACGTGAGTTATACGGTCGTTTAAACCTTTTGAGTCGTCACCGGTGTCCTGACCTTTTCCAGTCAAAAGTAAGGTTAGGGTTTCTTTCCGTTACAGTTTTTACGAGTTTGATGGTGTGTTAACCTGAGTAGAGTGTGCGATCATTTCAATACGAGTTTTAAGAGGTGTTGGCCGAATTCGTTATACACTTGGCACTTGAAGGTCTACAAGTTCGACCAAAATCTTTTCCGTCTCCTTGGTCTCTAGTTTAACGGTTGTAGGTGACCTAGTACCTTTTTCGTTCTCTCAAGGTCTTTTTGTAGATAAGGTCGAAATAACTGATACGGTTTCGGAAACAGACACACCTAGTGTTAGTTGACACCTTTTAAGACTTTCTCTACCCTTATGGTCTGGTGGACTGGACGGAGAACTCTTTGGATATACCTCCAGTCCTTCGTTGTCAATATCTGGTTTTATCTTGACCTGTACTTTGTTGTCTGACCAAGGTCTATCCTTTTCCTCAGGTAGTTCCGACATATAACAGTGGGACGAATAAATTGAATATACATCTCATGTAGAACTCTTTGCGACCCGACCTTCTTCGTGTTCGACCTTAGTTCTAACGGTCCTCTTTATAGTTAGAGGAGTCTATACGTCTACTGTGGTGGGAATACCGTCTTTCACTTCTCCTTGATTTTTCGGAGAACCACTTTCACTTTCTCCTCGCACTTTTTCAACCGAATTTCGAGTTGTAAGTCTTTTGATTCTAGACCAGGGTAGTGAAGCACCCTTTATCTTCCCCTTTGTCACCTTTGTCACAGTCTGAAAAAAACCCCCCCGAGGTTTTAGTGACGTCTATCACTGACGTCGGTACTTTAATTTTCTACGGAAGAGGAACCTTCCTTTCAATACTGGTTGGATCTATCGTATAAGTTTTCGTCTCTGTAATGAAACGGTTGTTTCCACGCAGATCAGTTCCGATACCAAAAAGAACACCAGTACATATCTCCACTCTCAACCTGACACTTCTTTCGACTCGCGACTTCTTAATTACGAAAACTTCACACCACAACCTCTTCTGAGAACTCTCAGGGAACCTGACGTTCCTCTAGGTTGGTCAAGTAAGATTTCCTCTAGTCGGGACCCACAAGAAACCTTCCTTACTACGACTTTGAGGTCATGAAACCGGTGGAGAATACATCCCGACTCAGTAACCTTTTCTCAGACTACGACCCTTCCTAACCCCCGTGCTTCGTTTCCACTGTTGTCTCCTACTCTACCGACCTACCGTAGTGGCTGAGCTACCTCCACTCAAACTCACTTGAGACCCTCAACCACTACCTGTCCCTCCGGACCGTACGACGTCAAGTACCCCAACGTTTCTCAACCTGTACTGGCTCGTTGACTTGACTTGATCTCAGGTTCTTTTATTGTAGACAGGGACAAAGGTAGTAAAGGGGCAGATAAACGGTACCTCTTACCCTAGGTTATGGTACTAGAAGTAAAAAACTTACAACTCACAAATTGGTTGAAAATTTGAGAGGAACAAATGGAATGAGTTCTCCGAAAAATCAAGGAGAAACGAAAGTCAGTATTCCCACCATAGTAGACATATAGACTCAAATAACTATAAAGAGGGGCTTTAGATCTAAAGTCGAACACGAAGGAGGTCGGGCCGTAAAGTGTACTACATGAGACATTTATTCAATTTATTCGTCCCGTTGTTATATGTCGGAACTACATGAGGAAAGGGACAAACCTTGGTCAGGTAACAAGGTACAGACTAAGATTGACAACGAAGAACTGGACGTATGGCCAAAGTGTCCTTCGTGCATTACACAAGACCATACGGGTGGGGAACTTCTTAAAATGTGTCAAACAACACTAGGTGTGTCAGTTTCCGAAATCGTATCAATTACTTGGTCTTCATCTATGAAACGACCTTAAGAAAACGAAAAAAATACTACGTTGTCTACAAACGTAAAACTGGAGACCAAGGAGACGGAAAAGATTTAGGTCGAACATGTAGACCTTTAAGAACCAAAGTACATGACAGTTTTGAATCGAACCTCCTAAATCTCGAAATAAAATGATCGTACACTCTACGGACGTTAACACCACACCAAACTCGTAACAAACCGTAACGGAAAGAAACCCTGACCTTACTTTTGACTTAAAAAGATCAGAACACTGGTGTCGACCGTATTACTTACGTCGTGAACTTGTCTTAGTAGAGAATCTTAAACTTCATCGAGTCGACTTTAAGGTAGTGAAAAAGTGATCGAAACAAGTATTACTACGAAGCAACTGAAGGTGAACTGAAGGGCGAGCTTCTACAGACCGACATCCACTCACTAGTGTGGTAACACCAACAGGTCCAGTAATTAGTAAAAACATATAATTCATCTTTGAATCTTTTGCCCCGAAACAAGAAAACGTCCCATCGAGTTGTCTTACGATAAACGACACAAACATTCTCAACAGACAACCGAGAGTGATGTATAAAACCATACAGAACCTATTCTACGAGTAAGGGATTCACGACAAAGATGTCTCTAGAGTAGCAACGAGTAAGTGAGAAACTTAACATACCTACTGGTAGAAGGGTGGAAATCTTACCTTAGGTACAACTTGGTGGACGACACGTAACTCGTTGTACCAAGTACCTGTACTTCAAGATGTCACAAAACTCTGGAACTCGGTGGTTCTTGTATCGTTAGGGACTAAGTGTCTTACTTGAGAAGGAGAAAGTATGTAAACTGTAACTCGAAACCCTGTTCTAGTGTCTTGGAAAGGTGAGATTTGATTTAGAGTTAGTGTCCCGATTTTTACCTATTTCCGAGATTTAAAACCTACTTCGATATTCCTTCATTTAATATTACACATGAGACAACAATTACCTTAGGAAGAGGGTTCCCCACGACCTTTAGAGTCCGAGTAGGTGTCAAGTTGGTCTCTCTTGAGAGGATGCGACAGACGCCCGACAGTAATTGGAGGACATTCGGTACCTTACATACCAGTTTCGATACCCAAAAGGTCATAAGTATACGTCTACACTCTCAACTTGGTATTTCTTGACTACGAAAACTTGGTACCATCACCTCTTCTGACGACTCTCAGGGAACCTGACGTTCCTCTAGTTTGGTCAGTTAGGATTTCCTTTCCTTTAGTTGGGAATTATAAGTAACCTTCCTGACTACGACTTCGACTACGAGACTATGAAACCGGTGAACAACGTTTCTCGACTGAGTCACCTTTATGGGACTACGACCCTTTCTAACTCTCGTCCTCCTCTTCCCCCGTTGTTTCCTACTCTACCAACCTACTGTAGTGGTTGAGTTACTTGTACTCAAACTTGTTTGAGACCCTCTACCACTTTCTGTTCCATTGTACCACACGAGGTCAGGTACCCCAACGTTTTTTAGACTGTACTGATTCACTGACTTGTTGTTGTGTTGGAGACCTTCTTAGATCCTCTCGTCCCGTCATGGCACCTCGAACGACTCCAAGTCACACCTGACAATGCGCCGGATTCCGTGACCAACTAAGACGAGCCAAGAGCTTCCCAAGAACCTCAATAGGTAGGTCTGGACGCTCCTGTTGTCACTTTAGACGATCTTGAGAAGACGCCCTAAGTGGATTCGACGACTGTGACCGGGCGTGTAAGATTACCAATTCAATAGGTTCGTGTGGAGGAAAGTGACAAGTAGTATATAAGAGGAACAAAGGACACACGTAACGTAGATTGATTATTCTGACACTCGGGGTGACCTTTGAGTTACAGACAAAGAAATTGTCGAGGCCTCACCGACTCGAGTGTGTGTGTGAGTGTGTGTGTGTGTGTGTGTGTGTGTGCACCCTGAAACGAGAGACAAGTCATTAAAGAGACATGTATAACTGACACTCCGTCCTGCTCCCTTCGAACTGCAAGAGTCCTCTTACGCACGAAAACGTACAGAGACGACATATCACAATTATACAGGGTCGGTCTGGAACGTCCCGTCGTTAATTAAGAGAACGGAAATCAGTTTGTTTGTCATCAACCCTACCCACAATTCGACTTTATAGAGGCCACGCGGTAAGTTTGGTATGTAGGGTAGACACCCAGTAGTCGTCGGACGGGAAAATAACGCTTCCCAGGGGATTAAGAGAAAAGTCAGAGAAAGTAGAGTAGTAACAAGAGCTTCCGTGTAGAGACATTTAGTGTGTCTCCGGAAAGTTGAAGGGAACGTAAAACAAATTAAGTCGGTCAACTGATCATGACAGTCGATTAACCTCACCTTTACATTTTACTTTCGACATAATAAGTCGACGGTTCAGAGAAGTGAACCGTCCCTCACCCACTACGACCATTAACATGGTCTTCACATTAACGGAGCTCAAGACGAAGACCTAAATTGTCACTTGGGACCCTCTCAGAAGGAACCTCTGTGAGCTATGGACGAAGAGAAGTCACGGAAGGACCGTTTGCCACTCCGAACTTCGTTTAGATTAGTTCGTAAGAACACAGCAATCTCTTATGTTGGTGACACATAAAACGACTGACACCCTCACCTAACGAACCAGATTCACGAATCAGTTATACAGTAAGGGTAATCTTGACCGTCAATTAAAGGAGGACTAAACTTTACCCCCATCTTAGGTACAAAGGTCTCCACTTCTCCGCTTGGAGATACGGTCAACACCAGACACGGTCCCACAAGAACCCTTCTCATCTACTACTTCTTGTCTTCGGGTAAAACATTTGACAAATACTTATTCCCTTTCAAATGGACACACCTTTTACACCTTATGGAATCACCTTTTTATTCCTTTCATTTCACATCGACAATTAAATAGTAATTTCAACTAGTAGCGTCACGAAAAACGAGACGGTCAATTAAAAAAAAAGGAAACGGAAAATGCTAAATTAAGTGTCTAGTTCATCGCCACACTTGTCATAAAGTCCCATGTATTACAGCCGAGGTCGTAGTCCCCCGTACACCGTGTCCAGTGAAGACCAGGAAATATATTGACTCGGGACTAGTACACTGGCTGTTATCATTAAAAGGAGTAGATTGGATGGACCTGTCTTGAAGTCCTAGAAGGAGGATAAAATTTAACGAAAAAAGGTGGCGAATACATTCACTATTTTGGACAAATGACAGAGACGGAATCTTTACATCTTGTAAAGGTGATACTTGGGTCCTTGACCTTTACCAGCGTCGATTCATTAATAATTTGAGAAGAGTGAACGGTTCTAATTCGTACAACGAAACTCGTCACAACAGATCATGTGAAAACAACGGTATTGTAATAATAAAATAATACGGTACACCGAAATATATTTCGAAGGATTTTGTAACGGTCTCCTCTTTGACCAAAATCTTCAAATTCTAGAGTTCTACAACTCTTATTCTAACGGCTCCCTTCCGATCGACGGAACAACCAGAGACTAAGGGAGGGAGGAGTTTTAGGAACGGTTGACGTTCCTACACCACCCCCACCGTTGTCTAGATTCAGTTAATCTAGACAACTAGTCAAAACGAGTTTGGACAACTCTTGACAAGAGTAGTCTTGATATTAAAAAGTGAACTTTCTGGAACCAAGAATTTTGGTTCGTCCGAACCGAAGTTTCGGACCGAAGTAGTTAACATGTTAATAACTGACTTATGAAAGAAATTCAAAGACCTCAAAAAAAAAAAAATTAAAAATGAATATTTTGTTCTCGTTATTATTGATTCAATATTCTAGAAACACCCCTATTTTACAATATATTTACTGAGAAAAACTGGGGTACCTGACATCGGTCGGTCCGAGGGGACAGGTACCTTAAAGGGTCCGTTCTTATAACTTCACCCACGGTAAGGGAAGAGGTCCCGTAGAAGGACTAGATCCCTAGTCTGGAAATAGAGGACGTAACGAACCATATAAGAAATGGGTCTCTAAGGGACCCAAACTAGGGAGTCACTCTTTCTAGGACATCTCTTCCTTTACCGTCGGGTAAGGTCATAAGAACGGACTTCTTAGGGTACCTGTCTCCTTGACCACGATATATCAGGTACCCCGACGTTTTCACAACCTGTACTGAATCACTAATTCGTTGTTTATGTGTGTATATGTATTATGTGTACATTGTACATAAAATATCTATATATGTGTGTATATCTACACGTAGATATTATATGTATATGTTAGTCAAGTCAGGTCAGTGAATCAACACAGGCTAAGAAACGTCGGGGTACCTGACGTCGTGTGGCCCGAAGGAACAGGTAGTGGTTGAGAACCTTGAACGAGTTTGAGTACAGGTAACTCAGCCACTACGGGAGGTCGGTAGAGTAGGTGACAACAGGGGAAGAGAAGGACGGAAGTTAGAAAAGGTCGTAGTCCCAGAAAAGGTTTCTCAGTCAAGAAAACGTAGTCCAATGGTTGCATAACCTCGAAGTCAAAGTCGCAGTCAGGAAGGTCACTTATAAGCCCTGACCAGAGGAAATCTAACTGACCAACCTAGAGTCCCTGAGAGTTCTCAGAAATTGTGGTGTCGAGTTTTCGTAGGTAAGAAGTCTCGAGTCGAAAGAAATACCAGGTTGAGAGTGTAGGTATGTACTGTTGACCTTTTAGGTATCGAAACTGATATGTCTAGAAACAACCGGTTCATCACAGACGAAAAATTATACGGAAGATCCAAACAGTATCGAAAAGTAGGTCCCTCGTTCACAGAAAATTAAAGTACCGACGTCAGTGGTAAACGTCACTAAAACCTCGGAGGGTTTTATTTCAGACAGGGACAAAGGTAGTAAAGGGGTAGATAAACGGTACTTCACTACCCTGACCTACGGTACTATGAGTAAACGACTTACGACTCAAAAATCGGTTGAAAAAGTGAGAGGAGAAAGTGAAAGTAGTTCTCCGAGAAGTCAAGGAGAAACGAAAGACGGTATTCCGACCACAGTAGACGTATAGACTCTAATAACTATAAAGAGGATCGTTAGAACTAAGGTCGAACACGAAGTAGGTCGGACCGTAAAACGTACTACATGAGACGTATATTCAATTTATTCGTCCCGTTGTTATATGTCGGAACTACATGAGGAAAGGGACAAACCTTGGTCAGGTAACAAGGTACAGACCAAGACTGACAACGAAGAACTGGACGTATGGTTAAAGAGCCCTCCGTCCATTCTACCAGACCATAAGGGTAGAAAACTTCTTAAAAGGTGTCAAAAAAACACTAGATGTGTCAGTTTCCGAAACCACATTAATTATCTCGTCTTTATCTACAAAAAGACCTTAAGAAAACGGAAAAGATACTAGGTCGTCTATAACCTTTAAATTATATACCAAGGAGACGGAAAAGATTTAGGTCAAACTTACAGACCTTCAAGTACCAAGTATATGACAACTTTGGACCGAACCTCTTAAAACTCGTAATGAAACGGTCGTACATTCTACTCACGTTAACACGTCATCGAACCTGTAAGAAACCGTAACGGAAAGAAACCCTAACCTTACTTTTGACTGGAAAAGGTCAGGACACCGGTGACGACTCAAAAGGTTTAAACGACCGTATAACTCACGTCGCGAAATTGTCGTAGTAGAAAGTTCTAAACTTTATCGAGTCGCCCTTAAGGTAGTGGATACGATCGAAACAAACATCACTACGAAGGATTCCGAGTGAACCGAAGTCTGAAGTCCTACAGACCGAGATCGACTCCCTATTGTGGTAGTATATATACAATAATCAACGAACCATTCATCATTGAAAAACATGACCTGTAAAATTTCCCCCCAAACCCTTTAACAGGAGACGCAATTCAATTTATTTCAATTGAAATTCAATTGTAATTCAATTTGTTTAGTGAAAAAAAGGTTTTTTGTAAAGAGAGATACCATAGTATAAAACTTTACAAACCAAAGATTGAACGAACGTGTATTACTTCTCACCAATCATATGACTACTTGAATCAGTACTTTGTGCGCGTTCTCTTTTTTTTAGGTTGTTGGTTACCCGATGAAATATTTAAGACGTCACCCATATCACTACTAAGGAGACCCATTGTCTCCAGTACCTCTCTAAAAAGACCCATATCCTTCCAGATTTCAACCTCTTCACCCTCAGTGACGAGATACGACGTTAAAGACCCGTGACACGGTTCTTTACGTTTACACAATGGATTAAATAGGAGGACCCATCTAAAATAATAGAAATAAGAAAAATGTAATTTCCTTTGACTCCAACTCAACCCTATTAACAGAACGACTTCCAAAACATTAATAATTCCGTCCCTCGACTTAAGGTCGGGTCCTAAAAAAACCAGGGTTTTAAGTAAAGATCTAATACCTATATATCAGACTAGAAACTTAAAATACGTTCTCCATAGACTGCTGGGTACGTTCACCGAACAGATGACACGGGAGGAACCAGTTTCGTCCAAGACTGAGACAGATCACAAGAAAAAGATATAATCCAAAAAAGAAGTGAAGAACAGAAAACGAAACAACACATCAAAAAGTTTTGAGAACGAAGAAATTAACATAAAGTTCAAGTTCCCGTTTATATTCCCTGACCCAACAGAAGAAGACAGAGACCAAACCCGATATAAAAAGGCATGAACGTATAACATAGACTGTTACTTCTTAGGAGTTATTCAAGAACCACTTAACTTAAGAACTTCCTTAATCAGAGATTGTAGAATAAAAGTAACTACTTCTCCATATTTATGTATGTTTATATGTATATACACTACGGTCGTTTAAACCTTTTGAGTCGTCACCGGTGTCCCGACTTTTTCTAGTCAAAAGTAAGATCAGGGTTTCTTCCCGGTACGGTTTCTTACAAGTTTGATGGTATGGTAACTCGAGTAAAGTGTACGATCACTCCATTACGAGTTTTAGGAAGTTCGATCCGAAGTTGTCATACACTTAGTTCCTGAAGGTCTACATGTCAGACTTAAATCTTTTCCGTCTCCTTGGTCTCTAGTTTAACGGTCGTAGGTGACCTAGTATCTTTTTCCTTCTCTTAAGGTCTTTTTGTAGATGAAGACGGAATAACTGATACAATTTGGCAACTGACACACCTAGTGTTGTTTGACCTTTTAAGAAGTTCTCTACCCTTACGGTATGGTGGAATGGACTGAGGACGTTTTGGACATACGTCCAGTTCTTCGTTGTCAATCTTGGTCTGTACCTTTTTACCTGACCAAGGTTTATCCCTTTCCTCATGCAGTTCCGACATATAACAGTGGGACGAATAAATTGGATTACGTCTCATGTAGTACGTGACACGACCCGACCTACTGAGTGTTCGACCTTAGTTCTAACGGTCCTCTTTATAGTTATTGGAGTCTATAGATCTTCTATGGTGATATTACCGTCTTTCGTTTCTCATTGATTTCTCTGAAAATTACTTTCACTTTCTCCTCTCACTTTTTCGACCGAATTTTGAGTTGTAAGTTTTTTGATTCTAGTACCGTAGGTCAAAGTAGTGAAGTACCGTTCATCCACCCCTTTGTTACCTTTGTCACTGTCTGAAATAAAAGAACCAGAGGTTTTACTGACGTCAACCACGGATATCGCACTTTAATTTTCTAAGGACGAGGAACCTTTTTTTCGACACTGTAAACACATCATATAATTTTTCGTCTCTGTAGTGAAATGGTTGTTTCCAGACATATCAGTCTCGATACCAAAAGGTCATCAACATATCCTTACGTTCTCAACCTAGTATTTTTTCCGACTTACCGCTTCTTAACTATGAAAACTTGACACCACGACCTCTTCGGAGAACTCTCAGGGAACCTGTCGTTCCTCTAGTTTGGTCAGTTAGGATCCCCTTTAGTTAGAACTTATAAGAAACCTTCCTGACTATGACTTCGCTTCGAGGTTATGAGACCCGTGGACTACACTTCTCGGTTAAGTAACCTTTTCTGAGACTACAACCCTTTTTAACTCCCGTCCTCCTCTTCCCCTGCTATCCTACTCTACCAATCTACTGTAGTGACTGGGTCACCTGGAGTTAAACTCGTTTGAGGTCCTCTAACACTTCCTGTATCTTCGGACCGTACGACATCAGGCACCCCAACGTTTCTAAACATGTACTCACTCTCTGACTTGTTGTTCCTATGTATAGATGTATACCCCAAAATAAAACCTTTTAAGTCGACTATAAAATATTATTTCCGAGAGTTAAAATAACATATGTGACGAGACAAAAAGTGGGTCAGACTGACAGAAATAGGAAATTGTAAAAAACAGTTACATTAACAAGTATACGACACACGAATTAGTGAGTCAGCATAGGTTGAGAAAGGTTGGGGTACCTTACATCGGGTGGTCCGAGGAGACAGGTACCTTAAGAGGTCGTCCTTATGACCTCACCCAACGGTAAGGGAAGAGTGTACTAGAAGGGTTGGGTCCCTAGCTTGGGTCCAGAGGGTGTAACATCCGTCTAAGAAATGGTAGATTTGGTGGTCCCTTCGGACATTAGTGAGTATTAAATTCCAAATATAACTTATAACGATAACGAAAGATAAACAGTGAAGACAAGATAAAAAATAGAAAAACAGAAAACCTAAATTAGGAAAAACACACATAGATTAAAGTGTAATCCAAAAATCAATATGTACGAAATAAAGAAATTACCAATAGGATCTTTAATGTCATACATCATTAGTAAAATGTATAGAGGAGGGTTGATTATGATCTTGGAACTTTGTAAAGTCGAAATAAATAAGGAGACGATAGAATAATAAAAATAATCCGTAAAATTTGAATATATATAAAGTTAAGAGTGTTCTACAGTTGTAAAACAAAACATGTCAATAAATAAATCTAACGAACGTATAAACTACAAAACTAATGAGATTTAAGGAAGAATGTAATGACACAAAGGTAGATCTTAGTAAAAGAAAAACGGACGTCTTAAATAAATTATAAAAGTAAAGAAATCAAACTCAAACATCCACTGTTTAAGAGTGTGTAAAATAATTAAATTTTATAGAAATAGAGTAAAAGTAACAAGTTCCTATAAAAACAATCCATATGTCAAGATTCAACTACTAACAAAACAAAGAAAGAAATTTATAAACAAAAGACGGAAAGTGGCAAAAAAACAAAAACAAAAAACCACCTGTTCAATCGACAGTCAAAATCATAATTACAAACTTCAATTAAGGAGACACCGAAACTTCTAAAAAGAGATACTTTCGTTGGATTTACAGAAAACTACTTACTTATCTATTTCTATTATATCGTATATATTTATGTTACTTTATAACAGGCCGAAATTTTTCCTTCCTTTAAGATTCAAACGTTGTCATACCTACTTAGACCTCCCGTAACACAATTCACTTTATTTGGTGTACTCCTTTCTGACGCACCATAATCGATATACGACTTATATATATATATATATATATATATAAAATTTTCCGTTTGAGTATCTTTACCTGTCATCTTTCCACCAATAGTTCTGACCCCTACCTCTTTCCTCCCTGTTCAACCTCCTTTTTCAAAAAAAGAGAAACGACACCTAAAAAAACACAGAATGGGACTACAAGAATCCACAAAAGAAATCCACATAAGATGAACTACACGTATCATCAAGAAATTAGATACCGAACTACAAAAAGAAGACAAACCTCTTTAAGAACCGACAATTAAGAACTTTTCAAATAAAGACAAATAAAAGACGATAAAGAAAGAGTCCTGAGTCAACGGGTATATAATTTGGAATACAGTACAAGGACACAGAGGGTACGAGAAAAGGTACCAAAGGTATGAAAAACAAGAATTACAAAGTCAAACCCCAAAAAACAATGAATAGGAAGACCAACAACAACAAACCCCAAAAGACAAAGAATAGGAAAGACCAACAACAACAACAATAACAACACACACAATATAGGTCAGACGTCAATTCGTTTTAATTAGAGTATACAAACAAAAGACAAAACGTTAAACTTTAATTGATACGAATATCTATAATCAATAGACTACTTTAGAAGTATCCAAAATATTTTAGAGATTATATACAAAAATAACAGAAGACAATAGAAATAATTTAAGATTTGTTTTATTTCATTTTAGAAACAAACTCAATGTACAATCAATTAAAGGACCTGTTAAGTCCCATATAATAATCGTGAGTTATTTCAGAAATATAAATAGACATTTTGTCCTTGTCAACTCTATATATTGGTCTATTGATATTTGTCTAAAAAGTAACGACACTTACAAAACACCCTGTGAACTTTCAGTACACTTTCACCCTGTCAAAAGATCCACGACGTTACAGAATGAATAATGTTCTGTAGACCTTAAATACTAGGAATAGATAATTTACAGTCATTGTGGGGGTGGAAATAAGAAGTTTCGTGTTAAAATTTACGGAGAACCCCAACGTATCAGGGACAAATCGTCGTACGAGATGTAATTTAGTACTCCGGTCGAGTGGTCACAACTTGAGAAACTGAGTTCCGGAACCGACCCGGACTGTTGTCTGTAACACCTTACACCTAAATGGACCACCTTACACTCACGGTCATGTTGAGGGTTGGTAAATGACCAACCGGTCAAATTGATCTGGTTGACGGTTCTCTGATCGATCTTCCTTTTCAATCCCTACTTCCAAAACGACGTATCGAAGTTCCCGATACTACGTCGAAACCGTACGACCTTATGTCATCGTGGTCCGTCTTTATCTTCCTGGGAAAATCTTGTTTTCAGAACTACCTTTGTATCCAGATCTTCCGACCTAGAGTTTATCGTGTATAACTTTACCCGATGACGTCGGTGTTCTCGTCGAACCTCTCACTTCACGATAACAGACACATAAACTGAAAGTCGCTAATGTAGTGTTTTAACGATCTTTAATAAATCTAAACCCTTATAGATAGGTAGATGGGTAGGTAGGTAAGTAATTGAGTCAGTTTTAGTAATATTCACGGACGATACAAAGTTAGTGATACTCTTACGTTTCGATGGAGATATATTTCTTTAATAGGAGTCAAAACCCCTCCCTCTATCTACATTTGTTAATTAATATCTTGTTTACTCTTACTAGATCACCCCTCACCTTCTGTTTTTTTATTTATTAAATTATACTCTCTATTACCATGTCGATATGAAATTAAAGTACACGTTTGTAAAACTTACAAACTAAAAAAAGAGGTAAACGAAATCTTTATCTTTTATTTCAGCAACTCTCAACTTAACGATCTCTCTTATTTTTTTCGTTAAAGTTCGAATTCGATAGGATCTAAGAGGGATCATTGACCTAATGAAACTCACCTTTATACTCCGTCTAAAAAATAAGTTATATCTTGAAAGACACCAATTGTAGAGGTCCTTAAATACTCCCAATAAAACAGTGACCTCAGGAGAATCCAACCCGAAAATGGCTTTGTCCTAACACAATCTTGTTTACCTTTCGACCCCCATTTTTATCTTCTCGATTCGGACACAAAGGTAACGGAGTCTTAAACCTTACACTTCGTGTAAACGACCTATAAATTAAAATAAGATATAAAACTTCTCATAAAACAAACATATAATGAGATCCTCATACTAAAGGTGTTGTGAGATATCTTATTATAAAACATTTGTAAATTTGATATCCTTTTATTTGAAAGGGAATAAAACCTTCGACTTCCCTAAAAGATTTATTTAGAGATTTACAATGTTCATAAGGGAGACAGTGTCTTTTATAACACCAGTTGACCAATTCTATCACCGTTCATTAGTTTGAGTATCGACTGTAGATAATTCACGAAAAATACGTGATCAGTGACACGATTCATTCATGTAATCAAATAAAGTAGAAGTGACAGAGGGATAACCCAGGATAGAATAGGAATCAAATATATAATCCTTTACCTTCGAGTTTTTTCGATTTACTAAACAGATTCAAGGGTTTAGATCCTTCATTAACTTAGTCATAAACTTGGGTTCAAATAGCTGAGATGGCATAACAGAAGGGGTCACCGTCACCATTTCCCAGACGGACGATTATATCCTCTACGTCCCTTACTCCCAAGTTAGGGACCCAGTCCTTCTAGTGGACCTCCTTGGGTGTGGTCATAAGAACGACTTTTTTTATTGTACCTTTCTCTTCGGACCGTCCCCTGAGATAGTTCAGTGTTTCTCAGTCTACGTTGACTCGTAAGCGAATGATATAACCGCAACCATGAACTCAAGTATACGACCTATTGAACCATATATTGAAACACAGGTATCTGGTTCCGACACCCATGTCTACACCCATACCACCCTTTTTACCTTCGAAATCTCAGTTTACCTGTAACTAAGTCTATATCCATCTTTATGGTCTGGTGGACTGGACGGAGGACTCTTTAGACATACGTTCAGTTCTTCGTTGTCAATCTTGACTTGTACCTTGTTGTCTGACCAAGGTTTATCCTTTTCCTCATACAGTTCCGACATATAACAGTAAGACGAATAAATTGAAGATACGTCTCATGTAGTACTCTTTACGACCCGACTTACTTCGTGTTCGACCTTAGTTCTAACGGCCCTCTTTATAGGTATTGAAGTCTATACGTCTACTGTGGTGGGAATACCGTCTTTCGTTTCTTGACTTCTCAGAGAACTACTTTCACTTTCTCCTCTCACTTTTTAAACCGATTTTTGAGTTGTCAGTCGTTTACTTCTAGTACCGTAGGTCAGGGTAATGAAGTACCGTTTATCTACCCCTTTACTACCTTTATCCCTGTCTGAAATAAACCCCTCCGAGGTTTTAGTGACGTTTACCACTGACGTCGGTACTTTAATTTTTCCTGTGAACGAGGAACCTTCTTTTCAATATTGGTTGGATCTGTCGTATAATTTTTTGTCTCGCTAATGAAACGGTTGTTTCCAAGTAGACCAGTTTCGATACCAAAAAGGTCATCAGTACATACCTACACTCTCAACCTGATATTTCTTTCGACTCACGACTTATTAACTACGAAAACTTGACACCACAACTTCTTTTGAGAACTCTCAGGGAACCTGACGTTCCTCTAGGTTGGTCAGGTAGGATTTCCTTTAGTCAGGACTTATAAGTTACCTTCCTGACTACGACTTCGACTTTGAGGTTATGAAACCGGTGGACTACGCTTCTCCACTGATTAAACTTTTCTGAGACTACGACCCGTTCTAACTTCCGTCCTCCTCTTCCCCTACTGTCTCCTACTCTACCAACCTACCGTAGTCACTGAGCTACCTGTACTTAAACTCATTCGAGGCCCTCAACCACTACTTGTCCCTTCGGACCACACGACGTCAGGTACCCCAACGTTTCTCAGCGTGCCCTGACTCACTGACTTGACGGTCAGTCAATGTTCGAAACCCTTATAATGGATCTGAGAACCTGAGGACCAAAGGAATAGACATTTTACCTCTACTACTGTTGTGAATAGAGTTTTATAAAATCCTTCTGTATACTTTCTACACTTGTACGGTTTCGTAGACTTTAGGTCTTCTACAGGAGAAGGAATCAAAAGAAATGACACGGTTTTCTTGAACCCCTTTATTCTAACCGAAATACCTTCGTCCCCCTCGAAACCCTTGTACTCTGTCCCTTTATGACTGACTCAATTCCTCCGTCTCTTCCAGAGGGACTTCTCGACTACAAATTCGACTCTGAACCTCCTATACACTTTTAATCTACTTCTCACCCACCCTCACACGACAACCTCAGTGTCCCTCAGAACAATCCGTCCACATAGCGATTTGGAGTGTCAGGAAAGGGGACTTTTAATCGTCGTGACGGTATCAAATAGGGTAGAATAACCGGATGATTTCACCCTTTCACCTTCTCACTACACTTTACCATTCTGACGAGATATCATTGATAGGTAGATAAATAGATAGATATATACGTGATGTCTGTATTTTATTCCGTACATATACATATACGAGCCTCTTCCGTTACCGTGGGGGAGGTCATGAGAACGACCTTTTAGAGTACCTGCCTCGGACCTTCCGACGTCAGGTACCCCAGAGACCCCCAGTCTGCACTGACTCGCTGAAGTGAAAGTGAAAAGTGAAAGTACGTAACCTCTTCCTTTACCGTTGGGTGAGGTCACAAGAACGGACCTCTTAGGGTCCCTGCCCCCTCGGACCACCCGACGACAGATACCCCAGCGTGTCTCAACCTGTGCTTACTTCACTGAATCGGAATCGAATCCATGTACGATTCAGTGAAGTCAACACAAACTGAGACTGAGATACCTGACGTCAGACGGTCCGAGGAGACACGTACCCTAAGAGGTCCATTCTTATGACGTCACCCAACGGTACTGTAAGAGGTCCCCTAGAGGGTTGGGTCCCTAGTTTGGACGCAGAGAATACAGATGAACGTAACCGTCCACACAAGAAATGGTGACCTCGGTGGACATTTATCCTACCTAAACTTAGGGTCTAGGTGGGAAATGATCTACACAAGACCTGTTAAGTGAGTCGGAAAAGTGTGGAACAAGGTAGTAACTTTTTCATCGTACCACTACGAAACAGGTGTTCTACGACCCTCCCGGGGACTCTACGACTCACACACCCTCTAGACCTCTTCATGACCGGGAACCACCATCGAACAAAGGAAAGGAAAGGAAAGGAAAGACGAGGAGGTGGCCGAGATCGAGTGATAAGATTCTGTATACATGTTCTTGTACTACAATTAAACGGCACGAAAAGTCCCAAAGAACAGTCGGTTGACTTGTTTCTGTAAACGTCAACATATTTCTTCGACAGAAAAGTAGACACCAGGTACTACAACAAAGACATAGATTCAACTAGAAGAATACTAACTAAGGAAGTTGAAATAGTAAAATTCTGTTATCGTCCTCCTCTAGTCCATGTTCGATTAGTGAGGTCTTACGATTTTACACTTTGATGAAGTCAGGAACCACACGTCTTGTCTGAGGTATTCCCCCATAACACACCTCGTTCCGAGTTACCATTTCTTGTGTGGACAGTCAAGTCCTGTATACCCGGATTAGGGACCCTACCCTTCTAGGGGATCTCCTCCTTTACCATTGGGTGAGGTCATAAGAACGGACCCTTTAGGGTACCTGTCTCCTCGGATCATGTGAAGTCAGGTACCCCCAGTGTTTTCTCAACCTGTACTGAATCTGTGACTTGTTGTCGTTTAAAATTTTTATCCAGAGTTCGTCCTTCCCCTAGTGGTAAAAGATAAAATAAACGGAAACCGAACACAAACAAGAAGGACGTTCCCCCCTTAAATTACATTTATGTTCCTGAGAATTGGAAAAGAATGGTTATTCACAGGAGACAAGGGAAAAGAAACCCCCACCTATTTCTCAAAGTGTACTTGAATTTTTACTCTGGTTTACTTTTTCCATGACAAATAGATTCGACAGACTCCTTCCCGCGAACCCTTTTCTTGACTTGAGACTTTATTGGAATACTTTCAATAACTAAGCAAAGAAATACCAAGGAACTGTTTGTCCTTGGTAATAAAGACACAGGCTTAACCTCGACCCAGTTTCTTGGGAATATATACCTAATAGAAAGGACTTTTGGTCTGAACAGTCCTTTTACTTGAAGGTCTTTACCTCTGTGCTCCGGGTCACCTTATAACATCAGGAAAGTACCGTAAGTTCCTGTTTATCTCTGTGTCAATCAAAAAATTTTAGAATGACTCGGGTTCTTCTTTACAAACTCTTATTGTGTTTCCAAATCCATTTACCGAGTGAGAATGCATAAACAACCCAGCAAAATAAATCGAGGGGAGGGCGGTACGGTCAAGTTGGAGTTTTGAGTCAACGAAAGATGGATACCAAACATCTCTTTTCCCATGGTATAAAAACAAAAAGAGACAGAATATAAAACTTTAATTGAAATTTTCTAGTATATTCAATGTATCTAAAACGATAACTTTATTGTTTTTTATACCTATTCCTATTACCTTTCTGTTTTTTAGTGGTTCTTAGGGATGGGTCCTTACTGGTACGTGTCTTTATATAAAATCAATATTTTTGTGTAATATAAGACGAATGATAAAACATTGAACTTCGTATTGAAACCTCATAAAATAAGGAAGAAAGAGTAAAAACAGGATTGTTCGGTTCCTCTAAATTTTACCCTACTTATTTAGTTATTAATTTTATCCCAATAATATTGTAATTCTATTTTTATAATACAGCTGTCAACTATTTGATAATATCTTATAACATTTATTACAAAGGGGTCGTTAAACTCATGAGTACTCCCTACATCAGTAACAAATAAAAATCGTAATTTGTTTATAAATTATTTACGAATTGGCTCACTTTATCAAAAACAACAAAAAACTTCGTGGAACGATAATGAAGTTGTACAGACCCCTACCTCCATGACATAATAGACGTTCTTGTGAAATAAGTGAATAATGATCTTTATAATTTTCGGTAAATCCAACGAAAAATCCAAATAACATTAGATTAGGAAATTAGATGTAAGATCACTTTTTGATAAAATTCTGATAAAGAAAACGTCTCACACAATCTAACCTTCTCTCCTAATATTTCGCTGTCTTAACGTTACCATTGTACCTTTTAGACATCTTAAATGAAATGTCACAATAAAGAAACCTGAAATACCGAAATAGGTCAAAATCGTTAGCTCCTTGAGAGCATAGGGAAGGAAGTATTTCGTTGAAATACCATGGTATCTTTAACTAAGGATTTCAAAATCTGGACTTTTTATATACCGGTAGTTAGATCCGAAACCATTTCCCGATTAAAACAAATTTTAATTGGTACTTAATATCTGAGTTACTCCTGTAAATATATTCCTTCAAAAAACTTTTACACATCTACTTCTTTTAAAAAGAAACATCAAACTTTCACTTTCAACGAGTCAGTACAGGTTGAAAAACGATGGGGTATCTGGCATCG
This sequence comes from Capra ibex, assembly GCA_006410555.1. Lineage (NCBI taxonomy): Eukaryota > Metazoa > Chordata > Mammalia > Artiodactyla > Bovidae > Capra > Capra ibex. Next base: position 78,772,489 of record SJYO01041852.1, read on the forward strand.
GACGGTCCGAGGAGACAGGTTCCTTAAGAGGTCCGTTCTAATGGCCTCACCTAACGATAAGGGAAACCATCCCGTAGAAGGGTTGGGTCTCTAGTTTGAGTCCAGAGGACGTAACGTCCGTCTAAGAAATGGTAGACTCGGTGGTCCCTTTAGAAACATCAAACCAAGGTCCCTTGATTATTCGAAGTTGCAATACCCCTAAAACATCACTTACAGTAACTTTATAACAAAAGAGTTCTGGAGAGTAGGATTGACCCTATAGAGTTCAGTACCCCTTTCTTTAAAAGAAGTCCTATTCATAAGTCCAACAAGTGATTATTTCAGTCGGCTGAGAGTTATTAACACGAGTCACCTCACCGATATGTGTCTCCTTATTTCGATCGAGAGGAAGGACCTTCACCGTATGACCTCCCTTATGTCTATTCACTTGTTTAAGTCCTTACGAGGGGCCCGGGTCTTTAAATCAAAAATTAATTGTATAACTTTTTAGTACAAAGATGTTCACTTTTACTTTTTTATAAGGTACAAAAATCCTGTAAAACAAATCTCAACTCACTCACCGCAGGTCACTAACTTTCGACAAAAACCTCAGATCCCAGTGACTCCTTTATCAACTCCACACCCCTTCTTGAATTGCGGACCACATTTTTACCTCCCTCAAAATCCTGGTGGGACCCAACTTCGCTCATGGACCTTGACTACACCAGTAGACTCCGGACTCACTTTTCCTTCTACCCAAGTACCAATGTTTACGAAAAGGTTACTGGACTCACCAGAACTTTTACGTTAGATACCCAAGTAAGTAAAGAAGATTACGTCGTAAGGACCCAGAAAGGTCACTTTCACTTTCAACGAGTCAGTACAGACTGAGAAACCCTAAGGAACCTGATATGTCAGGGACCTTAAGAGATCCGGTCTTATGACCTCACCCATCGGTAAGGGAAGAGGTCCCCTGGAAGGGTGGGGTCCCTAGCTTGGGTCCCCGTCTAAGAAATGGTCGACTTGGTGTCCCCTTCGGGAAAGTCACGAACCCACGATTAATTTAGTGTCGAAGAGAGACAAAACGGACACATCCAACATCACCCTTCTACCCTTTCTGTTCCAGGAATCCCCTTATAAAAGTGAGGTTCTTTTCCTTTACAAATCTTTTTATGAACGATTTACGGATACTGTAGCATCCTTCTTAAACCTTATTGTTATTTAATGTAATTTTTATGTATTACCCGGAAACTATTCAAGGTCCGTGGCAAGTTTAAAGAGATTCGTGTAGCAGAATAGGCCAGAAAAGTGTTTGGGATACTCAAATCAAGAAATAGACGAAACGTCCACTCCTTGGACCCTGTGCCTTTGGAACTATTTTACCTGAGTGACAATTACTGACCACTGTGGTCCTAAGTTTAGGTCATCTGACCAAAGTCTCAGACCCAAGAATCCACAGTCTGTCGAAACACTTGAACTCGTTTAACGAGTTAGAGAGTGCAGAACAAAGGAGTACAGTCTTATCAGTACTATTAATGTCGCGGTCGAAGCGTCCCCACAACAAGGACATTCTCAAAGTGCTTCACGACTACGCGTGACTGAAGGGAGAGGAGACCCGAGTCGGGAGAGGCGACTACCGTCTCCGGGTGGAGGAGGTCGCGGCGTTCACGGAAGAGGATGGTCGTGAAGGACAGTCGTGTCCTATGCACTAGTTATTTGTCGTCGACGACTGAAGTACTTCATCAGTAAAAATAAAGTAGACATAGGACTTTGACTATGACAAAGGAATTTAGTCGTCCCTTGTATATAATGTAACACGAACTCTTACTTAAAGAAAAAAGGGGGAGTGGATAAACAGTAACGAAAAACCCAATTCTCATCTGCCACCAACCGTGTGCTAACAGTAAAGTCTTCTTACACGACAATTGTATTTCTCTTTCTTTAAGTCTCCATAAGGTTCAGTCCAAGGTCGTACGTAAATGAAATTAAGTTCAAAAAGTACTTAATCCGTGACCCTTACAGTAGAGTGGAGTCTGTCCAAAACAGAAAGAAGGTAGTGAACCCCAAACTTCGTGTAAGGGATTTTCGAATATGTAAATTGTAAAGACTTGTGTTTCCTACTGAAGTAAAAAGGAACTCTCACAATACGTGTTAGGTACATTCAGACATGGTCACAACCGTAGAGTCTGTACCAGGAAGTCTCTTTGTCTTGTTTATCCTTCGAATGTATAATCCAACCGGTTTTTCAAGTAAACCCAAAAAAGGTATTCTATAATACCGGTTGGTATACATATATATACCCCCACCCCTCTCCCTCTCTTTCTTTCTCCCTTTTCATCTCCCTCCGCAAATAAAATCCCTTAACCGAGTATACTAACACCCCTGACCGTTCAAACTTCGGACATCGCGTCCGGTTGTCCGACCTTTGAGTCCGTCTTAAAGACACTATGTCAGAACTCCGACTTTAGAAAGAAGAAGTCCTTTGGAACAAAAACAGTATTCCGAAAGTCAACTAACCTACTCCAAGTAGGTGTAACAACTCCCATTGGAGGAAACGAATTGACTAATATTTACAATTAGTGTAGATACTTTATGGAAGTGTCGTTGTAGATCCGAACACAAACTGGTTTGTCGATCCATGGTATCACATCGGTTCAACTGCGTCTTCAATTAACAGAGAAAACCACAGACGGAAACACACTATCGTAGAAAATGATTGTGGGCACGAAAAGGGTCGAGTAGGGTCAAGTCCAATCACGTTTATCAAAGACCGAGATAGTTCTCAAATCTTAAAAGGGAAGGAAGAGAGGTTACATAAACTCATCACGAAGTCAATAAGCTCCTGTTTTCCTACTCCCTCGTATCTTTCCTCCTGTTTTGGAAGTGATTCACTGAACGCGTGACACTTGCAAACCAAATCTTTCTGGAGGTCACACGGCCCGGGTCCTGTGACGGACGAAACCCCATGAGTGTCAGACCAGGCCCGTCCTATTGTCCTTAAACATTCACGTCATTTTCACATCGTTGTACATGTTCTCTGTCATCCCAAGGTCTCTTCGGTACTTCTCAGTGTGGGTTCACCTCCTACGTCACACATCCGAATTCCCAATCCTTTACTAAGTGAGACTCCAACTCCGAACTTCTTCACACAACCAAACGTTCGAGAGAAACCCTCTCAGTTCCTCTTCTCCCTTGGTCCTTCTTCTATTCGACACTCCGGTCCTCTTTCCTCCGACCCCGACAGGTTTACGAACTGGTAGATCACACCTGTCTGTCTTCAGAGTCTCGACAGTGTAAACGACTCCGATCCCGCTCTCCGTTCCCGGTCCACTACCCAGATGTGCAATAGGATAGTCTCCATTTCCACTCGGCACCTTATCGACTCACACTCGTCTAAATCATGGCTTCTTGACCCTTCACTTCACACTCCACGAGTTTCATGAGTTACCGTTTTCGACGAGAATTCTTCGACCAATCACGATCAGGTTCGTAGAGACCTGTGTGAGACTACCAAAGACGATCAATCGTCGTGTCTCTTTGGAGTTCAGTCCCTCGTCGAACAGGAGAACTCTAAAGTCAGGTTAGCTAGCAAAAATGAGACCCTTAACTGTCGAGAGACGACGTACGGGAACAGAAACCGATGCACCCAACTGACACCACTTTACCTAATCCGACGAAAATATCGAAGAGCCCCAAATTAGTCATGGGTCGTTCGAGACGTACACGGATACTGAAAGGAAACGGAAAATTTACAAGTCCGACACCCCGACAACTACCGTGGTGAAGACACACGAGGATTGAACTGACTAGTCAAAAATTGAGTCTCGAATACGAAGAAGCGTCCTACGGTGGTAAACCTTCGGGCTAAGTACGGTCTTGACGGCAACGGTACCACTATAGCAATAGACGTTTGGGCGACAAACGTCTTTGGGAGTCACACGGAAACTCTTCCATACCACAGGATTAACAAAAGATTTACATTTCGACCCCTTCTCATCCCACAAACGTAAAAAAACCAGTAAACCAAAACTGTAGATAGCGTTGGAGATTAACGTTTCAAATCCTTTATGTCCTCTGTCAAAATCGTATAGTAAAGATTCTTACAGAATTAAAGACACACAACCTGTAAATGAGACTTAGTCCGTGAGTTCCAATTTTGAATTTCCAGAATGTCACAATGGGGTAAATTTCACAATAGGGTAAACTTCAGGACACCTCATCCATAGATATAGGGGTGAAATGTCTTTACCTTTCACATCGTACCTCTAAAATCCGTCGAATTATACTAATACGTCAATTCTTCGACGAACAGGTCTCTAGAAGGGACCTAGACTGTTAACGGTATCGATGACTATGATCGGTGTGGCAAAATGTTCGGTGACTTACGGAACGTTCAGTCCTGACTGAAGAGCTTCTACTGAAAGATTTCTGTAACAAATAACACGATGACTGACATAGTAACCCGATGGATCCTAGTACTCTCACTTTCACTTCAGCGAGTCAGCACAGGCTGAGAAACCCTGGGGTACCTGATATCGGATGGTCCGAGGAGACAGGTACCCTAAAAGGTCCGTTACCATGACCTCACCTGACGGTAAAGGAAGAGGTATCCTATCTGAAATTAGTTCTTTAGAGGACCACAAATTGGTTTGCACACACCTTATAAAGGATTAAAGGGGAAATAATTTGACAAAATAAAAATGAAAAAGTGATATGCAGATAAGACAACCTTAAAAAAGAGGGGCCCATGACTGAGAAAAGAAAAATTTCATTTAGACGAATGTTTGTTGTTTTTTAAAATTCGAAGTTTAAACTTGTAACCTTTGAGGGACCTCTTCTGGTTAATAAAAGAAATTTTTCGAAAGACAGTCAAAGTGTTCGTGTCAAATAAAAATATCTCAAAGGGAAGGGATGAGGTATTATTAATAAGAACTCAGTAATACGGTAGATTACGATTCTTCCAAGACAAATAAAGATTGTAGCCTCACTTCAAAGACATAGGGAAATTATCATAAGGATCTAAAGAAGAACCGATACAAAGACCCTTCGACTCATATGTAATTTACAACCATTTAAACCATCATAAAACAACAGACAAGACCCCGAAAGATAAAATACTTCACTCATGAGGATTTTCTAGAGGTAAAACGAGTGACTCATTGAGTACAGTCTTAAACTCGACCAAAATATTCCCGGTACTTCTGTACAGGAGGAGGTGAAGTACACTTATTAATGCCAAAGTACCTTCTTCGGAACTTAACTTACAACCTTCTGTATCTACCACGATGACTTTGGACCTATACAAGAAATGGTCCCCAGTTGTCCGATTTGGACCGGACGGCGTAAAAAAACCAAACTGGACACTCGTTTCTTACCAAAAATGGAAAAATTTACCAACCTTGTTTAGTTGTCTTGTCATAAAACACTACACTTTAAATATACTTTAGTTCAAAGTCATAGGTATTTATTTCAAAATAACTTTGTGTCCGTGTGAGTAAACAAATTCATAATGGATATCGGTCGACGAAAAAGGATGTTACTGTCAATACATCAACCCCATATCTGGTATACACTGGGGGTTTCCGATTTTATACAGACCGGGAAATGTCTTTTATAAAGACTGGGAACAAGACAAGGTTCGTACTAAAACAGGGAAGGATTAAACGAGTAGAGCACTTAACAGAGGCGTTTACCGTTGAGGAAAGAAAGGTAACGAGTCCAGTCTTTTACATCGTAGTAGGAGGGGTGAAAGAGAATGTAGGGTATAGGTCATATGATCGTCTAAGGGTCGAAAAGGAAGTACTTTGTCATATAAAGTCTACGTTGAAGAGACGAAAATGAAACCAAAATGAATAACAGTCAAAAACGGACGTAGGAAGGTCACAGGAGAAGTGAAGAAAGTGACAAAAACATGACCGGAAAAAGTGAAATTAGAACTATATCGTCAACGCCCCCCACCCCCCCCTAGGATAATTTTAAATTCAGTCTAGTACAACGAAAAGAGGAATTCAAGGAGGTTATCGAAAGTTACCGAAGAGAAGAGTGAAACTCATTGAGGAGTGTCACAGGAAATTTCACGACGACAACAACAACAAATCAACAATTCAGGTTGAGAAACACTGGGTACCTGACATCGGACGGTCCGAGGAGACAGATCCTCTACAAAGTCTGTTCTTATGTCCTCACCCAATAGTAAAGGAAGAGGTCCCTTAGAAGGACTGGGTCTCTGACTCGGGTCTCTTCGACGTAACCGTCAGTCTAAGAAATGGTGTTCGTTTCGGTCGGGAGGCTAGTTAACTAAGGAGAGGGACGAGAAAGACGAAGTCTGTGGTTCGGACGAACGATAAGGGACCTAAACAGGTCCCTTACGAAGACGGTCCGTATGAAGACGGTAATTTCGGAAACATGAGACGAGAAAAGGGACTTTAAGATAGACCCAGAAGAGCCCACCGAGTTTTTTATAAAAGACATCACCATTTCTTAGGTGGATGTCGCTCCCTCTGTACTCAAGCTAGGGACCCAGTCCTTCTAGGGGACCCCTTCCTTTACCGTTGTGTGTGGTCATAAGAATGGACCTCTTAAGGTACCTGTCTCCTTAGACCACCCGATATCAGTTACCCCAGTGTTATCTCAGTTTTTTTAAATCACTGATTATGGGTAGATAGATAGATAGTAGATAAATAGATAAAATTAGGAACTGAAAGAGATTCAGAACGGACTTACGGTAAGATAAACTTTAACGTCAAGAAGTGGGGATGGTGTATAAAGGATAAAGAAAAGGTACGAAATAAAAAGAAGAACAGTGATTGATGACAGACCTGTATGAGATCTAAAATGACTTTCAAGGACAAATGACAGAGAAAATAAGTAACACATAGGAGTCGTGGATGTTAACGTGGACTGTGTACCATCCGTGAGTCATTTATAGAAAACTGACTTACTTACTTACTCTCTGCTTCGATCTCTCAACCATTCAAGTTCCAATACCTCTCGAAACATACGACATGACACCTCGAACCTTAAAATAAAAATTCAACCACCTTATGTTTACTTCCAAAATTCCGTACACCCATCCTACCGGGTGAAATGAAAAACTTTTTAGAAAGACCAAAAAGTTTCTATTACGTATTATAACCTCTATTCCTCTAGTCAAGTTTCCAACACTCTTATTAGGTCTACTTTCCCACTTATGGACTTATTCTCGTGACCATCACATCCTTAATTCTTTCCCGTCCCAACAGGTCACCGATTCTGAAGTACGAGGGTCACGTCCCCCGGACCCAAACTAGGGACCAGCCCCTAAGGTGGACGTCGTTGATTTCTAGTACACACGACGCTAATTCTGGGTCACGTCGGTTTACTTATTATTTTTCTCCTTTCCCATCTAAACTATTTATAAATTCCTTCTTTAATCGTCTTGACTTACTTCATCCTCCCACTCTCTTTCCTTTTCCTTTCTATAGTCTACTGATTAGTCAATCGTCTCAGTGTTTGACTATAACTCTTATATCCTCTTACTCCTTTTCTTAGGGTAGACCCTTGTTTTACTATTAAAGTCAAACCTGTGTAACTTAAACTTCACAAGCACCTTCTCTTTCCATCTATACAGGTTGTCCGTCGGTCTCCATACTGACATTTCGAGTCTCCTCTTCGTACACGATACGAGTCAGTACAGACTGAGAAACGTCGGGGTGCCAAACATCGGGAGGTACGTACCTTAAAAGGTCCGTTCTTATGACCTCGTTCAACGGTAGAGGATGAGGTCCCCTAGGAGGACTGGGTCCCCGGTTTGAGTGTAGAGGACCCAGAAGACGTAACCGTCCACCTAAGAAATGGTGATTGTACTGGACTCTTCGGGTCTCAACCTCTATATTACATCCATAGTCATCCTTCTTGTGTCCTCATGTTTGAAAATCCTACTCACTAGAGTAGGTTTCTCTAACACACTTTTTTCTTATCTTCTAGTTTCTACCCTAAACCCATCGTGTTAGTAATTTCTCTTCTACTTGTATGCTCTTCTTTGAATCCTTCTAATTCTTCTGTACCAGTCTCTCCATTTCCCATTCTTTACCAGTCTTCTCTCTTCTTACAACACTATCGATCCTCTTATCTCACAAAGGTCTTCCTCAAATATAGCTGTCACAACTAGGGTGCTGTCTGTCTTTCACATTCTTTTAAATTAGACAAAGTAACTCAAACCGTTGTACAACCGGTGACCACCAGGGTGACTTCAACCACAGTCACTTCACCACCCACACCAACGACACAATGTCTCCGAACTCCTCACCTACCTATCACCCGGAACCTACCGGGTCATGTCCGATGAGGAAGTCCCTCGAAGTGACTCTTACCTTCTCTCTTTACCCCGTAATCCACGTGTGGTGATGTAGACACTTCAAAGAAACTTGGAGGTAGGGGTCAGTAGTTCGGAGGACCCACAACGGTACACGAAACACGAACGGGAATAATGACGGGAACTGGTCTGATGTTTACAGACACATAAACAAACGAAGAAGGAGATCTGAGAATCGAGGAACTCTCGTCGTTGGGAGGAGAAGTGAGATACATCGGGTAGTTTGTCGTGTCACGTACCGTGTGTCTTCTATGAATTAGTTATAAACATTTTACTGGTTTGTTCCCTTCCTCTTCCTAAAAGAAAAAAAACCGAAAACTATAAAGATACTTGAACTATAATGATACTACTGGAACCCTCCGTTTCCCCTTACTGGAACTTCTCTCTCTTTAACTTCTAAACCTCTCACCCCCCTTGTCTTACTATCTTGATCTTTTTGGGAAATTTTGACTAACAATCTGAAAGAGTAAAATATCTGGTTTTTGGTCTAAAAAAGTAAGAAATCAGTGAACGAGTTTATATGTCGTGATCATTCACCGTGAGGGTACTATTCTTGGAAGCAAGGACCGAGCACTCAGTTACATTAAAGATGAGGTGGCACAAAAGGGAACACAAAGAGTCCACGTATACAACAAAATGTGTAGACTACCCATCTGGATGTACTCAAGTACCGTGTTCGATTACTTAGTGGTAACAGTCAGTCAGTCCAGTCAACGAGTCAGCACAGGCTGAGAAACACTGGGGTACCTGACGTCGTACGACCCGAAGGGACAGGTTGTGATTGAGGACCTCGGATGAGTTTGAGTACAGGTAGCTCAACCACTACGGTAGGTTGGTAGAGTAGGAGACAGTAGGGGAAGCGGACGGAAGTTAGAAAGAATCATAGTCCCAGAAAAGGTTCCTCAGTCAAGAAGTTTAGTCCACTGGTTTCATAACCTCAAAGTAGAAGTCGTAGACAGGAAGGTTACTTATAAGTCCTGTCTAAAGGAAATCCTACCTGACCAAACTAGAGGAACGACAGGTTCCCTGAGAGTTCTCAGAAGAGGTTGTAGTATCAAGTTTTCGTAGTCAAGAAGTCACGGTAACATGGGATTCGATTTAATAGTAACAATAATTATCATGGAACCTAAGGATAGTAAAAACTTTTTTAAATTTTTAGATAAAACGGTAAATACAAAACGAGGACTTAATTGACCTTTATTGGATTACAGTTAACATCAAGACAAATTATAAACATAGAGAGAGAGATCGTAGATAAAAAGTATAGTAACATATATTATCTAAGACATAAGAATGGGACATAGGTATATCTTATCGATCGATATCTCAGTCTCTTTTTCCAGTCTCTCTCTGTCTGTCTATACTCTGTTTGACTTCCTTACTCTTGTCTCCGAAAATCTTATAACTGACAGATCGGACCTCGGTTGGAAGTCCTAAAGACTTTTTGTACATATGTCTCTCCTGTCACGGTACTTTTTCCCATGACATAATAATTACGTACCTCCCTAAAAACCGACGTTTGAAGTTACGTCTCATAAATGGATTAGTTCAACAACACTATTTAATATATATATATGTACATGTATATGTATACATAGTATACGAATCTTCTCATGGACCGATAAGATTCATGAGACAAAATCGACACTAATAGGGTACTAGTAGTAGTAATAACAATCAACCAAGGAGATCTAGGATCCGTTCGTTAGAAGTAACCATAGAACACGGGTTCGGTGGTGAAGGATTCGAGGGTCACGTTTCGGATGTCCCGTTATCCGAATACACAAGGTACGTAGGGCGTTGAGCCCGTCGATACGTACCAATGTCCGATTCCATCGTACTTAAGGGTCAGAAAGTAAGAGGTTCAGGATGTACGTTTGAGAAACGAGGAGGAAATCGGGGTTTAGTGGAGAAAACCCAAGGGTGTCTTTCAGTTGTCCAGTTGTGAGTTTTATCCCTTGTAGATGAGTGTTTATTTCTGATAATATAAGTATTTTACTCAAAACTCCCCGTTTAGACTCCTATCTATATATTTGTATATTTAGTTTAGACTATATATTTAGTTTCTGGCGATTGAACCCCGCATTTTATAGGGAACTTCAGAAGGTAGAACGGACGGAAAGAGAGACGAAGGTATAATCTTATATTCGTTGTGAACCTAATAGAGTAAAATTTAGATATACGAGTCACCTTAAATCCAATTATATAAAAGATATAAACGACAGAGTCACCTTCAATCTATTCATATCCAAGATGAACCCCAAGTCTCCCGTGAAAACACTCATCAGCAATTACAACGTGACATATATGTTAAAATACTTTAAGGTACGGTATACAAAATAGGAAATAATTCGTTTATACTTTAACAACTAGTGACAATGAGCACATAAATAGACAAATCACCTAATTGTCAACACTTTAGTATCAAAATAAGAGGTGGGTGAAATAACCCACCTCTTATATGTATAACATCTACATCAATATAAACATTAACAACATACATGTTAATTGTAAGAGAACATCCATGTCAAGAAAAATTACCGGTGTCGGGGTTCATCGTCTCTTTATAATTTTGTATACATTACAAATCTCAGATAGTCGACTTAAGAAACATCTGAAAATAAGACACCTGTCCAGTACTAAAGGACCAATTAAGTCCTAGAGAATGGTGGTAAAAACTACTTTTAGTGATTAAGGGACAAGACGGTGTAAAGATCTGAACTCCTTTACGATTCACCTTCTCGTCCTATTTAGGCTTCCAGATCTTCCGATAATAAAACACACACCCCCAGTACGGTACACCGTACACCCTAGAAGTAAGGGACTGGTACTTAACTAGGGCACTGGAGACGTAACCTTCGTGTTTGAGAATTGGTGACCTGGAGATCCTTTCAGGAGTCTCCCAGATCTTCCTAGTAATTCGGGGTTTTTGGGTGTATGCACGGTGTCTAAATTAGTAGAATCTATTTATCTAGGAAGTGTCACGGTTTATCTACCAATCAATTGTACACTGTTGAAGGGTCATTTAGAACCCCATAGTATACCTACAGATAAGAGAACTTTCGTAGTGCATAACTATTCTTTGTGTTAACGTTATCGTCTCCGGAACGATTTGTTACATCTAGAAATAACCTCGGGTCCTTAAGATCGGCCTATGGTCGTCATGTATACTATGGAGGTGTCTCTACGACAAAGGAGAGGGTCGAGACAGGACGGGGAACACGAAACGATGAGACGGGGTCCATTTTCAGTTGTAATCTTGCGGTCGAGGGGGAGGGACAGAAGAGGGGAGGAGGGGTGTCGGGAGGGCAACGACCGAGGTATTCCGGAGATATTGTACAATCTTCTGGACGGTCGAGACACCGAATTGCGGCGGGTTCAGAAGAGACAATGTCCCTTTATGTCGAGAAGATAGTGGGGGTTGACGAAAAGACCAGACTGTGAGTGTACCTCGTAAAGATATAAAGATCACTTCTTTTAGGAAGTAATGTACACTTTTCTACATCTGGTAAAAGTTCCTTGGGTGAAAGTGTTGCCCCGAGTCATCGAAACTCTCTTCGAGTAGTACTGTCTCTCAGGAAAAACAATCACATAAGACGAATAGGACAAATAACAACAGTGGGTACCGTTGAGTACTCTAAGTCACTTAAGCTATACTGACACAAGTGACGACGATAAAATGTGACTCGACGAAAATTTACAAGTCCCCCTTCACGAAGTTTATGGACGATTGGTCACGACGGGGCTTACACACGGTTCCTACGGACCTAGAACGGTAGTACTTTTCTTTTAAGTACCCCATTCATAAAAGATTGGACACCAACTAAGGAACAGACATCTAGTAACTGTTTCCTTTCGACTTACGATTTGAACACAACTGTTCCCTCCTAAAAAAAGAGGAAACAAACCCGATCCCTCCTGGAGTCCGAATAAACTGAAAGGCACCCGTGAATCCAAAGAACCTATTCTAATTTTGACAGGATAAATAAAGTCTCCGGGTCCATTTATAAACGACTAACTTAAACACAGACAGATTTCCCATCAGACTCTTACAACTACTACTTATTCAACATTACGACTTATTTTCCGGTGGAACGGAAACACATGGTGTATTTAAAAAGTGAACTAAAATACTTGTTGGGACTCATCTACTGAGGACACAATTTCTGTCTTCTCAACCTAACGTTTCTTACCTTCTAGGACCGGGGTACATAATGGTTATCCACCACATTGAACCGGATCTCGGGACCAGAAGACTGAGGAGTAAGTCACACCTCAAGCATTTGAAGTCGTGATACGTGTGTTATTCGAAACACTACTCCTGGTAGGAGACGTCATATCCTACCAATCGTAGTAGAGGTCGGAGAGACATAGGTAGTGGACAATCATCGGAGACGTCAGGACTGTTGGTCTTGACAGACATCCACACCGACAGAAAGGGGACCCCTCTCCCCGTTTTACTTTTACGGATGAAGGGAGTAAATCTTGGTGTCACGTACGTACGATTCAACTAAGTCAGTACAGGCTGAGACACGTTGGCATACCTGACATCGGACGGTCCGAGGAGACAGGTGTTCTAAGAGGTCCCCTCTTACGGGAGGAGGTCCCCCAGAAGGACTGAGTCCCTAGTTTGAGCTCAGAGAATTCAGAGAACGTAACCGTCCTCCCAAGAAATCGTGACCCCGATGGACCCTTCGGGTGTCGTGGTGTTATGATCCTTAGTTGGGAGTTCAAGAAAATAATGTGAAAGAGTAAGGTCTAGGACGTCCTAATCGAATCTCTATAATTTATGACCAAATTTTCCTGGTAACGTTCCTGATATTATCTTTAAAACTTTTACCACCGATGTCAAGTAGAGGTAAGTACGACCGTATGAGGGGACTCCGTCGTCCACTTCGACTCACACTATCTTTCTGTGAGAAACGAAATTAGAAGTAGAAGGTGGAGTATGTTTTGAAAGAGGTTCAACCACAGAGATGGGAAAGTCGTCTCTCGTATCCAATCGGTCTTAACTATATGGATCAGAACCGACGATAAGTCCCACGTATGGATTTTGAGTCGCCCCTGTCACGTGTAAGGGGACCCTGTCCTAGTGGAGTGAATCGGTGACCGACGTGTAGTGGGCTCCTTCGGTGACAAAGTGCAGTCGTGTCACACGACGACTTATTATCGTACCACACACTAGGCTTACCATCTTAGACACAGAAGTATGGTACACAGTGGGACACGACGAACTAAACCCCGAAGGGACCACCCGAGTCGTCATTTCTTAGACGAACATCTCGTCCTCTACGTCCAAGCTAGGTACCCACCGTTTCTAGGGGCCTCCTCCCGTACCTTTGGGTGAGGTCACAAGAACGGACCTCTTAAGGTTCCTGTCTCCTCGGACCACCCGATGTCAGGTATCCCAGTGTTTCTCAACTTGTACTGACTTCGTTGACTCGTACGTACGTACGTTAAGTCACAATACATCCCACGACCTTTGGTGCGATCTCCTGGAGGACACTTTACCTTCCACGACGTCCCGTCCGACCACAACCTTAATTGCTTTCAAGTATTACTAACCTTGTCCACATACCTAGTTCCAGTTTTGAGGGTTCGACTTGAAAAGTTCACTCCCTCGGGATGCTACATTTTATTCAGGTCCTAGACCTCCTTGTCGTTTGTAGAGTTCATTCTCCCCCATGGTCCCTGAACCCTGTCGTCTCGAGTTACTGAGAGACGTATCGGAGAGATTACTGTGAACAGTAAACGAACGAGCAGAAGACAAGAACGTGAACACTCTAGAAGAAAAGAACTAAATTCTAAAGACTCTTGTAACTGTTATAAAACAGATGGAAGTGTCACTAGAAGGAATGGCGGGGGGGGGTGGGCGGATTGGACTGAGAACCGTGACTTGAAAAGGGTCTCATCCACGAGTTATTTGTAGTCCTGAGTTCGTTACTCATTTAGGACGAGGTCGAATAGGTATAGGAACAGGGTGCCCGTGCAACTAGAAACTGGTGGACTGGACAAACCGCCCACCGAGTTCTTGGTGTCTAGACGTCTACCCAATCAATCTTTAGACGAACTGGAAGATGAAAAAGTCCTTCTCAAAACTTTCAGGAAGAAGAGGGGCGGAGGGAACGTTAGGTGGGGAGAGAAGATTGTGTCGTGTGCCTTTCGAGATTTAACCCATTCTGTCGGACGTACGAACAAAAGGGTATACGTTGAAAGTCTTAGATGAGGGGGCCTTTCACAATATTAATATAAAGACGTTGAATTACATTGACTCTTCTTCCGATCTAAAGTCCTTGACATCAAACTTCCTCTTTTTGTTTAGGGATCACCAGATGAAGAGGTTTATCTTTGTCTTCTTGCCGAAGAAATTTCAACTCTATTTTAGGAGATGAAAGTCAGAATTAGTTAAATTTTACTAGTACAAAGAACAGAAAGACAAGAAAAAAGGAGAGAAAGAAGTGGAAAAATCTACGAACGGTTTAGGAAGAATTACAATAAGTAAAGGAACTCACCCAATTTACGAACAGACACAACCCAGACTTAGAGGGGAACAGTGAACGTAGTGATCCTAACAAGGACTTAGAACCTCGGAAAAGACAAAACGAGGGAACCGAAGAAAATCTTTCGTCAAAGGTCTCGTGACGAAGAGGACAACTTGCAGCCATTAGGAGACAAATCGGAGACCGAACGTAGGGTATCCCGCCCAATACCTCAGAGAGAGGGACATCTATATTTTATCGGACTACAAAACTCTCGAAACGTCACCACTTCACCTTCGAAAGGGGACTTTCTCTCTAAATCTTCACCGAAATCCCATCTCATTCACATCGCCCTTCTCTTAGATAATGTCGTTACGGTAGGGGTCTCTTATCTCAAGTTCCCTTCCTCTTAGTTCTGACCCAACTTGAGTCCCACCGTGCTGTTCCGGTGATTACTTTGTTGAAGCGGAGTACTCCCCTGGAGAAAAAGACCGTAGCACCCGACCACAAGGTCGTTCAGGTCTGTTCGGGGGTGTAGAAGGAACCTCACTCTTTTTGTGAACTCGGAAAACCGGCTGAGGTCCAATAAATTCTCAAAACGTACCCGAATAATGTCAGTCGTAAACCCCTCTGATAAAGTAGGTACTGGAGGGTTTCGATAGGAAAGTTTAATCGAAAACCTAGAGACGGGTCGGAACGGTTGGTCAATCCCTCTGTTCGGACTTTATACAAAAGGATCTCACAACCTTACGAAAAAGGGACCAGAAAAGGGGTGTTTAATCGAACACTTTCCCTCCTCTTTCCTGGAATTGGAGAAAGAAAAGGAGAAATGATTAAACTTGAGTCGTGGTCTATTACAGGACAGACTCTTCTACTACGAACCTCTGAGCGACTTTTTCTTTTCACCGTCCACCATTACGGGGTCACGGGCGTAGACTAACTCGTATCCTCGCAACTTCTTCAGACGAACGAAACGGACCGACACTCCGATTTTCCTCTAGATTAAATACACACGCTCCCTTCTCTACTTATAACTTAAGACGTCGGAACAAAAGTAGTTTCATCTCCTAATTAATGTTATACGTGGTTTGTAGGGGTCTATAAATCATAAGACCTAGATATTGTAGTATTGTCTTTGTTTAATATATTTCTTTTTAATAAAAAAACAAGACAGACATTCGGTCCGTTTATGAAATACTGACATAGAAAGGAAACCTGAATTCAGTTGTCGGTTGGGCTGAACAATAAACCGACACGTTTTCTTATACAGATTCTACAACAGACACCTTACACGAAAACGGGTCACAGTTTCAGAGTACAAAGACTTTCGATAATTACTACAACCCTACCATGTCGATGTTGTGTCCAGAAAACCCTCGTAACGAAACATATACGTAATAAAGAACTAAAATGTCTCGAAAGAAACGACAATTGACATGAGTACTTTTAATTTTGTAAACACTGATATCTCTTGTGTCACTCTAAATTTTTTATACAAATAGATAGTAGATAATTATAGACAGGGGATAGACAGTAGATAGATAGATAGGTAGATAGAAAGATAGATAGATAGGTAGATGGTAGATAGACGGACGAAGAGATAGATGGATATTAGATCGATAGATAGTCGTACATAGTTTGAGGAACTAGAGACCAGAGGAAGGCCACTCTTTCCATAGTGACTAAATCCTTATCCTCATCCTCTACTTTCACTTCCACTGAAAAGAGTCTCTCCACTCTCAATAAGAAGAGGTAGTAAGACAAGTCAAACCTAGTGACAGACCGAAGACACCGAAACTGTAGTTCTCACTTTAGTGGGACTGTTTACAAGAAACAATAAGGGTATTAAGAGTCCGAATAACACTTCCCTCTTAGACAACGAATTTAAAATACAGAGAACTCTATCTATTATCTAAGTGTAGTAACCTCTCGAACTTCCATGGTTTCTCTACTCGATTATATCGGGAGAGCGGAATGTCAACTTTTGTGAAACCACTAACTGTCCAACAATAATATTAATTAAAAACACCAGAGTCAGACTCTCCACTATACTAATGTTTACAAACTCTTTATTGTCGATCACAAAGAGTCATCATTGTTTTTGCTCGAGAACAAAATTACAGACCTACAAATCTTCGTTAGAGAATTGAAAATCATCCTATTTCTACAAGTGAAGATTAATGAAATATTCTACGAAAGTTTAAAATGAATAAATTCTAAATATTTACTAAATAATCTATAAAATTTGTCATGAAGACGACAGACTACTGTTTCACTCACAATCAAATAACCACTTTTACACCTGTTTTATACGTTTGTCTTTTTTTTTAGGTGATCAATAGAGGTTGATACTTTTGGTGATAACAAAGGAGTCAAAAAAAAACCTCCCCCCTCTTCCCCTTTACCATCACTTATACCTACCCATCTAACTATCTCTATACGTACCAAAGTGTATTAACATTAATATGAGACACATGTCAAATACCGAATTAAAAATATATTGTACGTCATTTATTAAGGGGTCGTATGAGAACCTCTTACACCAAATAATAATAAATAAAGAAATAATAATAAATAATAATAATCTTACATTAAATAAGAAATAATACACGGATAATAATCCGAAAACTCATCGAAGGTTATAAGTGATTTTATAAAAGCTAAAGTGACATTACTTGTTACTCTACCTTAAGAAACATAAGTTTGAGAAAACACACAGTAACTAGCAAAAGAAGTCTATTGAAGAATTTTCACTTTAATCATCCAGTTTCGTAGATTTCTCAAAGTCATAACTTCGACACTGTAGATGTCAGTAATTTTAAGTTAAAATTCAACAGAGACAGATTTCTATTTGCGTCGCCCTTATAATGATTATCATGTCGAAAAAAAGTTCAGACTAATGGATTCCATCAACGGTGGACCGTCTCCGCAAGGTCCACGATAGTACTCTGTTCAGAGACGCATCCTCTCAGGGTGAGGTGACGTCGAAATGACACTTAAAATTTGTGAAGAGTATAGACTATAACTTTATATAGTAAATTAAAATAATTATAAAGAAACATCAATTATTTCAAGATATAAATTCAACTTGTAAGATATTCGAACAACGATAAAAAGGTGACCCCAAAATAAAGAAAAAAATTCTTTATATCAGGTCACATGAATGTTATATCATAATCAAAGTGTACGTGTTGTTTCACTAAGTTATAAAAATATATAGTGCTTTGCTAGTGATGACACTCAGATCAATGGTAAACAGTGGTACGTTTCAATAAAGTCATAATAACTGATATAAGGATACGACATGTAATACAGGGATACTCAATAAATAAAATAATCATGTTGACCTTCAAACATGAAGAATTAGGGGAACCGGAGAAAGTGGTAAGAGGGCATGAGGGAGACGCGACTACTGGTGGACGAACAAGAGACATAGAGACTCAGGCAAAGACAAAGCAAAACAAATAAGAAAAATCTAAGGTATATAATTATATTCACTTTAGTATGTCATAAACAAAAAGAGATAGTTTGAATAAAGTGATTCGTATTAATCGGAGATCCAGATAGGTACAAAAACGTTCACCGTTTTAAAGTAAAAAATACCGACTCATTATAAACACACACACACACACGCGCACGCACACACACACACTGTAGAAGAAATAGGTAAGCAGAGAACTACCTGTGCATCCAACGAAGGTATAGAACAGTAATTATTACAAGGTTACTGTACTTGTAATCGAACGTATATAGAAAAACATACTCACAAAAACAAAAGAAGTCTATTTATGGTTTTCACCTTAATAACTTAGTATACCATCAAAATAAACATTAAAAGGGAGTTTTCAAATTAGAGGCATGACAAAAGGTATTATTGATATAGTTGATGTAAGGATGGTTGCAATGTACATCCAAGGGAAAAGAAATATGGGAACGGAGTGAACAATGAAGAACAGAAAAACTATTGTCAGTAAGACAGTCCACACTCCATCATAGAGTAACACCAAAACTGGACTTAAAGGGAGTACTGATCACCATGGTACGTTGAAAAGTGGTAGGACAACCGATAGAAACGTAGTACGAAATCTTTTTACTTATAAGTCCAGGAGACGGGTAAAAAGGTAACCTAAAAATTTATAACTCAACACATACAAGACATATACATATACAAAACCTATAATTGGGGTATAGTCGACATACCAAATGTTTACACAACCAAAATTCGACTATCAGTGAATTCACAACTTGTGTAAGATTTTTGTACTCTAAAAATGAATGGGACGTTGTGTAAAATACAAAAATTACAGTATAAAATGTAAATAATGAAATAGGAAATTGATGTTTAACATCAATACCAACTAAAAGGTTAAAAACAAAAAATTTAAAATGAACGAAAAGTTCATCAACTAGAAAACCGAATTGATACATATAGAGAAATGGTTACTCTGAAAAAAACAAGTATATAAAAGAACAAAGATCAATATTACAAATGAAGATTTCTTCTAGGAAATCGTGAAAAACATCCCGGTCAAATCTCCACTACCTGGGAATTAAAAACGAACAGACCCTTTGAGAAATAGAACGGAAGTTAGGACTTACTATCGGAACCATAGTTCATAAAAACCAATACTCAAAAAAGGAAAGTCGTGAAATTTATATAGTGTGGTGAGGAAATACAGGACGGTTCAAAGACAACTTTTTATTTAACTATCGGAATACCCTAAAGAGAACTAATAATACGTAACATGAGGAGAACGACGGAAATTTTAAGAGATAGAAAACGGCGTAATTAATACTATACAGAAACGCACCTAGAGAAACCTAAATAGAACAAACTCCGATAAAGGAAGGGGTACAATCCCTTTAAATGTCGGTAACAAAGAAGTCCATTCAATAGACGGGGAAATAAAGAGAGAGGAAGACTCTGGGACTATTATGTTTACAACCATACGAACTATGACAGAATTTAATAGGAGTAGAATTTTTTAAGAAAAAAAAAAAAAAAAAACGACATCACTAACCCACTAAAGATAATCAGAAAGTCCAACGAATACACAAGAAGGTATAGTAGATCACCAGAACTATGGGAGATCACATAAAAAGTAAAATCGATACCATAAGAAGTCAAGACTAACAAAGAAAAATTCTAAAAGATTGAGAAACGACTTCAAAAGTGACAAAAGACGATAAGAAGAGGATTAAAGATATTCGTAGAAATACTACGAATATTATCTCTTAAGTTTAAAAACTTAAGAAATAGTCCATTAAATGAATGTAAATAAAGTAAACTCAAAAAAATGGGACCTCAAAATAGAGCAAGAAAGGAAACCTTGTTTAACGAAATACACGAGTAAAGTAAGCTAAAAGACACAGACAAGAACACTTAAACCACTTTGACAATAGAGAGGACGAGAACCTCGACACCAGAGCACATCTTAACAAAGGTTCCATCCAAAGTACACGACCCATCCAAAGTACCGAGAGGAACCGTCCGGTGAATCCCCACCTTGTCTTCCCCACCCCACCCAAAATCCCTCTTTATAGGTATTGGAGTCTATACGTCTACTGTGGAGCGAATACCGTCTTTTACTTCTCCTTGATGTTTCGGAGAACTACTTTCACTTTCACCTCTCACTTTTTTAACCGAATTTCGAGTTGTAAGTCTTTTGCTTCTAGTACCGTAGACCAGGGTAGTGAAGTACCCTATATCTACCCCTTTGTCACCTTTGTCACAGTCTGAAATAACAAAACCCGAGGTTTTAGTGACGTCTACCATCGACGTCGGTACTTTAATTTTCTGTGAATGAGGAACCGTCTTTTCAATACTGGTTGGATCTATCGTATAAGTTTTCGTCTCTACGGTCGATTCCAGGCAGATCAGTTCCAAAAAGGACTCCAGTACATACCTACACTCTCAACCTGACACTTCTTCCGACTCGTGGTTTCTTAACTACGAAAACTTGACACCACAACCTCTTCTGATAACTCTCAGGGAACCTGACGTTCTTCTAGGTTGGTCAGGTAAGACTTCCTCTAGTCGGGACCCTAAAGAAACCTCCCTTACTACGACTTCGACTTTGAGGTCATGAAACCGGTGGGGTACACTTCTCAACTGAGTAACTTTTTCTGACTCCGACCCTCCCTAACCCCCGTCCTCCTCTTCCCCTGCTGTCTCCTACTCTACCGACCTACCGTAGTGACTGAGCTACCTGTACTCAGACTCACTTGAGGTCCTCAACCACTACCTGTCCCTCAGGACCGCACGACGTTAAGTACCCCAGCGTTTCTCAGCCCGTGCTGACTCGTTGACTTGACTTGACTTGACTCCGACCCGACTCCGTAGAGACCGTTCTACGGACCTCGACTTCACCTGTGGTCGGTACCGAGAGGACCCGACGCAACCCCAACGGTACAACCACCCTACCAATCTCAACCTCACCCAGGTCCGAGCTCCCACCCGACCCCGACGGAATCGTCCGACTGATCTTACCGTTGAAAAGTTTGACGACGGAGACACGACCGTGAGTCTCTTTCATTCAAACACGTGTTCGGGAAATTCTCCCTCAGAACCAAAGGATATCAAGAGACCGAAAGTATCCACAGGTAGAGTATCCAAAAGTTTAGATCAACACCCCGGAGTAGAAAGGTCTCGTCGAGGGTCCCGATACCCTGGGTCACATCTCGAGATGGGTCACGTCTCGAACTTAAGGAGTGAGGAATCCCTCCAGGAAGTTCAAACACTATAAGGTAAGACGAAAACCCAAGGGAAGGTCCCCATACACAGGGGCGGATGGGTAGAACTACTCCGAAAAATAAATATGGGAATTAACATCTTCTCGACAAGACGATCGGACGTCCAAAAAGAATTTCTCTCAACAAGATATACATCAACGTCAAAACTACACAGGTACCCTCCTTCACTTGAGTCTTAGACGGATGAGATAGTAAAACTAGAGTGGAGGTCAGAGAATAACGAACATTTACCAAAATATATACTCATATTAAGATTAATTATATTAGACGTAATTTTTTACAAACAGTAAATGGAAAATTTAAAAAGATGTTACATAAGTTATATAAAGTGAAAATTGTCAAATTGAGTACTCTTACATAGTCAAAAAGGGGATGGTAAAGAAGGAAACGAAAATACGAACCCGGAAGATTTCGTATTTCCAGTTAACGGACGATACAAGATAATCGATTGTCAAATAATCGGTCAACACCTGAACGGGTAAATAAATATACGACATGATTTAAACTTCAAAATGTAAATTAATATCCTCTTCATTTTTAACTACCCTCTCCTCAACCGGAACCGTAGGTCCAGACAACGGTACTAGTGTCCGTCGTGTATCCACACTTTTCCTCATCCTTTCGGCACCTGAGTACCCCTTTCCCAAGTCGTAGAGGATGCACGGTAAAGGGAACGACGGAGAAATTGTTGATGGAGTACGTCGGAAATGTCATCGGTTCACTCATCCAATAGAAGTATGGTAAAGTCCAAAGAGATGGTCCTTTGACGTTAAATCTTTCTACTCCACTGTGTGAGTATGAGGGGTTCCGTCTCTCTTGACTCAACACTAGGTTCTTGTGTATATGAAGGTACCTTTGGAAACCAAGTAGGTTGAGTCATGTAAGGAATGTAAAGACAGGAGACCATGAGGGTCATCCAGGACCCTTTCATTAGAAATACTATCATTCCGTTCCTGAACCAAGGGTTTTTAAATCTACCGACACTGTTGGATAATGATAATAGCAATGTTATTATCGTGTCCAATAATCATTAAGGGTTTACAGTTTGAACCGTCCGAACGTTGGACCGTCGTTAAACGTGTTATTTCCGTATCACTGAACAAATCCATTCTGTCTCAAGAAAACACAAACTCTCTCCCACTTATTAATAAGACCTACGACCGGACTCCTCATCGTTCTCCTACAAATAAAAGGTACGAAGAGTCACTGTGTCAACTTTAGGGGTCTAATATCAATCCACTGACTCGTGGATCTTCCACCCTACAAAAATTATCTTCGGATACATACTAAACACGCCTTAGTCTAAAGTAGTATATAATGTAAATTATGTCCGTCTCCTTCCGTGATAAATTCTTTTACAATGTCCTCCTTTGAAATAACTAATTCGAGTGAAAAAACGTATGTAGAAAATTTTCCGGTGGCAGTAAGGTGAGACGGTAACTCTTGTATTATATAAAACTGTCGATGAAGAGGTTTGTCAACTGTATAAACATCGAAAAATGTAAGTTCTAAGAGGTGACGGGAGACTCGAACCGAATAAATCTATGAAAACTTTTCACAATTAACGAGTCAACACAGGCTGAGAAGAGTTGGAGTCCCTGGCATCGAACGGTCCGAGAAGACAGGCACCCTAAAGGTCGTTCTCATGACCACACCCATCGGTAAGAGAAGAGGTACCCTAGAAGTTGGATCCCTAGCTTGGGTCCAGAAGACGTAACGTCCGTCTAAAAAGTGGTAGATACGGTGGTCTCTTCGGGAATCTATGAAAACCATCAATCATTTACAATACATAGTTTCGTACCTATACAATCTAGCAGTCATGTCACGGTCGAAACCCTTACACCACAGGATCGGATTTCACCTGGCCCTTGTAAACCACACACATCCACCCGTGGGTGTGGTCCTCACTCAACCGAAAGTTAAACACCCTCTTGACCAACCTGTCCACGGAAGATGACCGATCAGGTGGAAGGGACCTTGGTATTCTAGAGACCCTATCCTCTCTCTCTCTTCTGACCCCAGTCCCTCTCTCTTCTACCCTCACACCTGTGAATAGTCCCATTTTCCGTTTTTTTCTTTGTTAACCTCTCGGCGACTTCTACTACATCGATCACATTTTTTAAGTCATCCATACCCACGTGTAAAATGAAACCAGGAGTGTCTTCACAAAATTTATTACCCTAACCGCACTAAAAAGAAAGTAACAACGCGAAAAAACCTTAAAAGTTTGTTTTTTAGAATTCCTATTTATAATGAGTCGACACTTTTCCTTGTGTAGACTCAGTCAAGATTACTCCATCTACTTGGATCTCGGATAATATGTCTCACTTCCTTCAATCTCTTTCTATTTATAACATGTAATTACGTATACATACCTTAGATCTTTCTACCATGATAGTTAGGATGCACGTCCTGTCGTTTCCTCTGTGTCTACATTTCCTGTCTGAAAACCTGTGTCACCCTCTTCCTTTCCCACCCCACTACACTCTCTTATTGTAACTCTTGTATATGTAATCGTATACATTTTGTCTACCGGTCACCCTCAAACCACATACTGTGCCCCTTGAGTTTCGGATACCAGACTGTTGGACCTCCCGACCCCACCCCTCCTTCCACCTACCTTCCTCTCCCGGTGCACATACGGACACCGGCTAAGTACAACTACATACCGTCTTGGGTAGTGTTATAACATTTAATTAATAGGAAGTAAATTTTATTTATTTTAAAAAATTTTCCTTTTATTTTTAGTTAACGATTTAACCAGAGACGGAACCTTATAACGTTTGGGACTAAAGTCGGAATATTCGGATCTAGAAAGAAGACAGAATAGCCTCGAGGCAGTAAGTGAAGAAATTCTCTTCCGAACAAAGACAAACGAGTTTACGTTCAGATACAAGAGTGTCATTGGAAGAAAAAGAAAAGTGGGTCGTGCCCTGTCGTACCCGGAGGAGGAGAACGTCGTGCACGAGAACGTGAGTGCCCCTTCAGGCTACACGGGGGGCTGGCACGGGTGGTGACTACACACCTATGGTCCTCGACCTTAAGTAGGGACTTCCCTCGACGACGGGTCAGACACACCCGAGACCCTCACTCATACTCGGACATCTCTCTCTGGGAGAAACGGACACTCCAAATGGACCACTGTGGAAGAGAAAGAACGGATCACACACCGAGTTTCTAGGGACTGGGGTAAGGAATAACCTTGGTTCAGTATCGGAACGTGAACCGTCCTTCACTACAACATTTGGTACTCCAACCTTGTTTAGGAATTCGAGGTAAGGTTTGAGTCCCACGACTCCGAGAGACTAAATAATAAAACAGAACCGGTCTACGTTGGACAACACAAGTGTCGAGAACTTTTCCTTTCCTCCTTCCTGGTCTAGGAAACTATACTAAGGTATTCCGGGTCCATCAAGGATGCCGAAAACCACCTGTCTTCTTGTTTGTAGTGAAAAGACCCATAGTCATCATAGTGTTGTGATTCAGACTACCGACCAGAACTTCTAAAGTACAAAAAGAGGTTTTGTGTGACTCGGCCTTCGTCATAAAGTAGACAGAAATACCGTAGAAACTACCTCTCTAATACGGACGGACACTTGGCTCCGTGTCGGGTCGTTCGGTCCGCACACGAAGGTCGGAAGATGAATCTTAAGTACGAACCTGGTTCATGGCAAAATAATGTAAAATCTCAATATATAGGGAAAGGTAAAAATATTAATTCATCGTATATGAAGTACTGTTTATGTTTAATAACAGTAACGACATAATATAAGAGAGGACCACATATTATCGAGTTTAATGAGAAAAATTCATCATGGACCTTCGATGTAACATTAGAATGGAAAAGAGAAATTTTTCTGAAGACCGAAGAAAGACTAAGGATCAATAAGGTAAGGCCCGGTGGTAAATGGGACCTCTTGGTAAGACCCCTAACGTTTCATACCATTCCCTTACTCCTTTCATCTTACGTAAGGAGGACGTAAAGTCAACAGTGGGTGGTCTTTTTCTGTCGGTCGGTTGAAACCCGACTATTCGGACGTTCCTTTTTATAAGGTTGGTGTCACAAATCCCTAACCCACCTCCCACCCGACAGACCCAAACACCCGAGGAAAGAATGTAAAATCCTCTTAAAGACTAACTGAGAGGTACTCTTTTTAGATAACCTTTGTAAAACGGACCTCTCTAACCTCCTAGTCGGTCGCGGTTGGGGTATTAAAGGACCCACGTATTATTTTTACGTCCCGGGAAACAAGTTTTTCCTGAAGGGGTCACCGAGTCTACCATTTCGCGGACGGATGTTACGTCCTCTGGGACCTAGCTAGGGACCCAGTCCTTCTAAGGGACCTCTTCCTTTACTGTTGGGTGAGGTCATGAGTACGGACCTTTTAGAGTACCTACCTCCTTGGACCATCCGATGTCAGGAACCCCAGTGTTTCTCAGTCCATACTGACTTACTGAAGTGAAGTGAACAAGTTTTTCGTCCCACCCCTTCGAAACCAAAAAGAAGGTTCTAGAAAGACGCGGACAGTACAAAAATAAAAAATAAAAAAATAAAAAAATTTAAAATAAATAAAAAATAAAAAATTTAAAATTTTAGAAATTAAGAATGTACGCAAGGGTTTGTACTTGGGGGGAGGGTGGAGGGAGGGGTATTGTAGAGAGACCCAGTAAACGACAATTAAAGTGGGTGGGAATCCGTACCCCTATATACGACCAGCCCACTCAGGAGGAGTCCGTGGGATCTGGGGAGGACGATGAACCACGAATCCCACGCACGTGAGGACTCCGTGGACATGGGTCCAGGGGTTATGTCCATCTCCCACCGTCGAAAGTGACCCGTGTTTAAACCCGAGTCCGAGGACTCTTGGGTCCTTCCTTTCCTCCGTCCCCCTCCATCCTGGTAAGTACTTGACTCCGAGGTTTGGGGAACGTCACGATGGACAGGGTGGTCTGAAGTGAATCCTTTGAGTCTCTCCTTCAATTCTTGAGGTATGTCACCGAGGTCTCGATATGGGGTTCGGGTCCCAGGGGATCAAACGTGGCACGGGGTCTCGTGTTCTGACACACTGACGTGACCGCATCTACATCGGTCGGGACTCTAGCACCGCGTCAAGTCAAGTCAGCGAGTCAGGACAGACTGAGAAACACTAGGGTACCTGACGTCGTGCGGTCCGGAGGGACAGGTAGTGGTTGAGGGTCTCAAGTGGGTTTGAGTACAGGTAACTCAACATTACGGTAGGTTGGTAGAGTAGGAGACAGTAGCGGAAGAGGAGGACAGAAGTTAGAAAGGGTCGTAGTCCCAGAAAAGTTTACTCAGTCGAGAAGTGTAGTCCACCGGATTCATAACCTCAAAGCCGAAGTCGTAGTCAGGAAGGTTTCTTGTGAGTCATAACTAAAGGAAATCCTACCTGACCAACCTAGAGGAACGTCAAGTTCTATGAGAGTTCTCAGAAGAGGTAGTGGTGTCAAGTTTTCGTAGTTAAGAAGTCGTGAGTCGAAAGAAATATCAAATAGAGAGTGTAGGTATATACTGAGGACCTTTTTGGTATCGAAACTGATCTGTCTGGAAACAACCGTTTCATTACAGAGACGAAAAATTATACGATAGATCCAACACGTTGTGGGAGTCATTGGGAATAACGAGATTGGAAGGTCTTAGGACAAGGATGCTTCCGGCACACAAAGTTCTGCCCCTCCTGACCGGTAACTCAGCCACGCGGTTCACACACACATCTTTACCCCAGCGGGTCACGAAACGACGAGTCACAGGTGGAGACAAAACATCGGTCCATTCCTTTTGTCGGAGTCTTTCCTGGGAAGTGTCTGACAACTGAAGTGATAAACCCTTGGACCTCAGAGAAGACTCTACTACCGTCCGTCCGGAGCGTTCATGACTTTTGCTCTTCGTTTTCGACAAAATAAAAGGAATATCAAAACCTCTGGTGGGGACTCTGCAAAGAAAAGGGGAATTGTCGATGTCTATCCGGATTAATGGTCAGTAAATTCGATTAACAATGTATTACTTTGACTCGGAAGTCCTATGTGTGTTTCCTCGGCGGTTTGAGGTCAACTTCCACAAGGTTTTTACAGATCGATTTGTAGACCTTTTAAGTCATTCTTCTATCCTAACGACAACAAACAGTTATATATTCATGTCTGACGAAAAATTTCTGTATATCTACAAAGAAACTTGGACTAATAGGTCTACATGTACTAAATTAAGAATTACCAAGTTTAATGGTTTCCTCAAAAAAGACGCCTCCAAATTTTATCACCCTTGAACAAGAAGTAAATTTTGACTAGACTCTTCTCTCACCCTACATACCTCTCTCATTGTACCTTTGTATATAATGGTATACATTTTATCTATCGGTTACCTTTAAACGACATACTGAGTCCCTTGAGTTCGACCCCGAGATGCTTTCAGATCTCCGGACCCTAACCCCCTCCCTTTCACCCTCCCTACAGACTCACCCTCCCCTGTACCCATCTGGAGACCGACTAAGTACAACTATAAACCATCTTTGGTTGTGTTGTGACATTTCGTTAATAGGAAATTAATTTTTATTTGATCAAATGAATAAAAATTTCAGGAATTTTTTTCCTGAAATGTATCGGTCTCGAGCTGAAGATATTTTCACAAAAAAACTTCATTTTGTTTGTTTGTTTACCTAGTTTAAAAGACATACTGAGAAAGTATGTCTAAACGTCCTCTTTCAGTTTACGTTTATTTAAAACATAGGTACCATAAAACATCAAAAAATAAGAAGGTCATCCAGGGTACCTACAAGGAACCGTCAACTGTCTATTGGTACTTTCCTCGAACGGAGGTCAAGTTTTTATCGAGTAAAAACTAGACTCTTTTTCGACCTTCGGTCGTAAGTCAACTATGTCTCGTCATGAAACACAGTTTATTTTGTTTTAGTTATTGTAACGTATAACACTGTTAACCCGTTATACAAATTTCCGTCTGTTTTCCGTTAATCCGTTCTTTACGATTTACGGTTTATTTCCTTTTTGCATAGATTAACTTTCTGGTCTAACGTAATGGGTGTGCTGTCGTTTGTGACGTGTGAACAGGGTACAGAGGTAAGTAGTACTGCAGAACAGGATCCAAAGTCTAACGTTTACTCGAAGAACCAGCTCAACGTCTTATAGAATGTAAACTTTCTATAACATCACAACCTCGTAAAACTGAATGTGTAGGGTCCCAAATCAGAAAATACATTCTTCGAATTAATTCGTCAAACGGTGGTAATGTTATTCCCTCCACCCTGCTCCCTTCCTCCTTTGTGAGGTAACACTTGGAGACGAAGTTCAGAAATTTTTGTTGTTACTGACGTATAGTACCCAATCGAACCTTATGGTCTTTCACGACCCAGGGTAAAAAATTTTACGATTTGAGATCGAAGTTTGTCATGATTGAATATCAAACGTACCTAATTGAATTTTTCTACTTTAAACAACGGTATGACATCTCGATTAACGATACGTTCGTAAGCCTTCAGAACTGTTATCTAACTAAAATTCGTGAGAACGTAGTTCAAATATCAAAACGGAACTGTAAGCTTTTATGGGTTGACAGTCTAATAAATTTGGTAAAAAGAACTAAATTATAGTGATAATTTTGTAACCCACAAGACTACTATATTTCTCCGTCAGTTAGGATTTCCTTTAGTCAGGACTTATAAGAAACCTTCCTGACTACGACTTCGACTTTGAGGTATGAAACCGGTGGACTACGCTTCTTGACTGAGTAAACTTTTCTGGGACTATGACTCTTTCTAACTTCCGTTCTCTTTCCCTGCTGTTTCCTACTCTACCAACCTACCTAAGTGACTGAACTACCTGTACTCAAACTCATTTGAGGTCCTCAACCACTGCCTGTCCCTTCGGACCGTATTACGTCAGATACCCAGTGTTTCTCAACCTGTAGTGACTCGCTGACTTGACTTGACTATCTCAATCACGGAACCAGCCTTTGCATTAGTGACAGTGGTAGATTGGTAGTGGTAGGGTGTAAACCCCATAAATAATAAACTATTAGTAATTAAATTTTAGAAAAAATAAAAGTATTGTTGGAATACTTCATGTTCGATAATAATAGCAGGGTACAACGTCATCTGTTTTGACTCTATGTTTCAAATTTATGAGACGAGTTCCACGGTAGTAATCCTTCATAGACACGAAGATTGGATCCGTCGAACTGTAATGTTGAAGTTGTCTGGTGTGAACTGAAACTAAAAATGGACAATGTGATGCGGAGGAGTTTACTACTCAGTATACAACAAATAAATGTAGATTATTATTAGTGTTTTGTCATTAACGATTGCAGTAGTTAGTACTAACGTTCGTAAAATATACTCAATTGATTAAGTCATGAAAAAAAATTTCAAATAGTCTTCTTTACATAAAGGTCCACAACTCGAGATTTTTTTTAACTAAAAATTTTATTTCACACAAAAAAATTTAACATTTTCCTTAGACACAAGTAATTCCTTTCAAACTTTTTTCGTCATTTCCTTGACTAGTAGGTATAAAGATGGTAAGTTTTTGTAGTATCATCTAAAATTTTTTTAAGTAAGGTTAAAAAACCATCCGTTTACACGTATATAAACGTATCAATATTAGTCTAAAAACCTCAATCACTAATAGAGACTATTTTCCTCATTAAGAACACAAGTTTATTCCCCAACAAGGGAACCACCCACCACATTTAAGTGTGACTTTAACGAACGTAAGTCGAAAACAGGTCTACGGTACACTTGTCTCCGGAGACAAGTATAAAAACATCCGAACAATTTTACTAGACAAGTCAGACTACTCTCAAGAAGGACACCGAGATAATGGTTAAAAAAAAAGTTATGGTGGTAAAAGGGTAAGGGTTGACTAATTCACTTAACTTGAAGTAGAAGTCTATAAAAGAATTTTTCCACTTTTTAACAACAGAAAGCTCGGTGACTGCACAACGTCTTAATAAAGGATAAACGGATGCGAGTACTTTCTAATAAACAACTCCAGGTTTTAAATTACTCTAATATTAGAGGAAAGGTGACTTAAGACCTTAAATCACGGGACCTCCTCAGTCTCCACCCAGACAAAAGAGAAGACAATATAGTTAATCAAATGAGACAACTTAAAAACGTTCTACAAAGAAATAGAAATATTAATTCTGTAAAGGGGTCCCATAAAGAATCCTTCCACAGAAAAGTGTATAAAATGGATCTTATAACACTTCGGGAAAGTCAGACATAAGGTCCACACTTTATAAAAGAAATCAAGACCGGAACTAATCAGTACAGACAAGGTTAATACGAGTCAAGAGTCTTTGTGTATACCAAGAATTTGACGAGGAGATGGTAGAGGGGAGTAATGACCAGTACAAGACGGAGTAATAAAAGTGAAAACACAGAAACGAGATGTAATACCCCTCTCGAAGAACTCAAACACAAAGGACGGAGGTATAACTAAAATTAAACTACTAAAGAAATTAAAAGAAAATTAAGAAGGAAGAAAGAGAATAGTAACCAAGAAGGTTAAAAATTTTTAAGGTTACGAAAGAGAAAGATATAACGAAAAACGAAGAAATTATTTCTGACGTAAAAGAAGACGGAATGAGTTCAACGTTTTACCAAAAATTTAGAAAATGAACTCTAGGACGTTATACAACCAAAGTCTTTAGACGGGAAAGACACTTAGAAGTCTCATAATAATGAAAAACGAACGTGAAATCCTAAAGGGGGGTTCAAGGAAAGATAAACGAATCGGAATCTCTTTAGACAAGTATGTGTCACGAAGTTTTGACGTTTCCATTCGTCGTACGTCAACCGATTATGGGCGAAGAACCCAAGTAACAACAACAAGTCAGCGATCCACTACAGACTGAGAAACGTTGGGGTACTTGACGTCATGTCGTCCGAAGGGACAGGAACTGTTATAGGGACTCAAACGAGTTTGAGTACAGGTAACTCAGTCACTACGGAAGGTTGGTAGAGTAGGAGGTAGTGGAGGTAGAGGAGGACGGAAATTAGAAAGGGTCGTAGCACTAGAAAAGGTTACTCAGTCGAGAAGTGTAGTCCACCAATTGCATAACCTCGAAATCGAAGTCGTAGTCAGGAAGGTTACTTATAAGTTGTAACTAAAGGAAATCCTAACTGACCAAACTAGAGGAACGTCAGGTTCCCTGAGAGTTCGCGGAAGAGGTCTCGTAGTTAAGAAACCACAAGTCTGAAGAAATACCAGGTTAAGAGTGTAGATATGTACTGATGATCTTTCTGGTAAGAAAACTGATATGTCTGGAAACGACCGGTCCATTTCAGAGACGAAAAATTATACGACAGATCCAAACAGTGCCGAAAAGAGGGTTCCTCGTTCACAGAAAATTAACACACCGACGTCAGTGACAGGAGTCACTAAAACCTGGGGTTCTTTTATTTCCAGATTCATGAATCTCTCCATACACAAAGGAACCGGTTCCCAGACCGGTCAAAATTGAATTACAACGAGATGACATGACTCTAGTCTGAAAAACGACAGAGGTGACGGGTTAAAAGAATATAAAAATTAAGTACTTTGTATTTTGATATTAGAGATCAAACGTTCTCAAGAGTGGTACAAAGAACCACTGACACACGAAATGTAAACCCCACAGGAGTAGGGGTAAAAAAATAGTGAAGGAGAAGGAGGGGGTCACGTGTATAAAGGGTAAGTAAAACAATAGAAAGAAAAACAAAGAAAAAAATGTAATACCCGAGACTAATCTACATCTTTCGGTAACTCCCTCCACTTCCGATGTCACCCGTGAGACTACCGAAGTTTATCATCACCGGTGTGTGACACCCCTACTCGGTACAATACAAACCGTGACTCTCAGTCTCTGAAGTCTCCTTCACTACCAAGAGTAAAGATAAACCAATTGTTTTGTCTCTTTCCGGTGGCTTTCAGATTACCAGTCACGCTGGGGAGAACCGTTATCGTCCTCCAACAGACAAGAGGAAAAACTACCGTGTCAAAAGTAGAGTAAAAATATAAAAGTCTCCATAGTATCCTCTTCTATGAAACAGTACTCGATAATCGGTATTATATGACATTTCAAATAGTATCATAAAATTAAATTCCTTATACTATTTGGTATTAATTTATGTCAACTGGGAGTTTGTCGTACCAAACTTGTATACGTCTAAAACAGTTATCATCTACCATGTTATGGGGTACTAGGTGTCGACCAACTTAGGTACCTACGCCTTGGTGTCTACGGATCCTTTACACCTATGGATCCTGACCGATTTTTAATATAAGGTTAAAGGTTAACGTACTACCCAGTCAAGGGAAATGGAGATAACCAAGTTCCCAGTTGTCATATAGGAATTACCACCGGGATAGGGTTTAATATTACTGTAACTAGTATGTATAAAAAAAACATGATTTGAGGACACTAATGACTACCATGATATAATCTGAATCTCAACCGTTTAAAAGGACATTTCTCGGTCTATGACTTTCAAAAGTCGAAACACACGGTACATCAACCCTGTTGATGAGTTGAGACGTTTATGTCGTGTCTTTGTAGGTGTCCATTATGCATGTACTCACATCCACCGACACAAGATCAGTTTCGAATACCTTTAACCACCACCCGACCTAAACCAGTAAACAGACATCACACGACCAGGGACATATCAGACATTCAAACCTTTCCGTTTAGATACTCAACCTCCACTACCTTAAGGTCGACACTTTGACACAATCAACATCTCAGAACAGACTGAGAAGCACTGGGGTTCCTGACATCGGGTGATCTGAGGAGACAGGTACCCTAAGAGGTCCGTTCTCATGACCTCACCTCACGACAAGGGAAGAGTTCCCCTAGAAGTACTGGGTCCTTAGCTTGGGGTCAGAGGACGTGACGTCCGTCTAAGAAATGATAGACTCGGTGGTCCCTACTTTCTTTACGGTCCACTCGATGAATTGTAGGATTTTCTACTACGACAATGTCACTACGTGTGGTATACAGTCGTCTAAACATTTTGAGTCGTCTCCGGTGTCCTGACCTTTTCCAGTCAAAAGTAAGGTCAAGGTTTATTTTCGTTACGACTTCTTACAAGTTTGATGGTATGCTAACGCGAGTAAAGTGTACGACCGTTCCATTATGATTTTTAGGAAGTTCGATCTGAAGTCTTCATATACTTGGCTTTTGTAGGTCTACATGTTCGACATAAATCTTTTCCTTCTTCTTGACCTCTAGTTTAATAGTTGTAGACAACCTTCTATTTCTTCCGTTCCCTTAAGGTCTTTTTCGTACATAAAGACGACGTAATTGACATGACTTCGGAAACTGACACACCTTTCGTTTGACACCTTATGGTCTGTCATAAGGTGAATTTCACTACCCTTATGGTCTGGTGATATGGACAGACGACTCTTTGGACATACGTCCTGTTCTTCGTTGTCAATTTGGCATACACCTTGTTACCTGTCCAAGGTTTAATCTTTACTCATACAGTTTTGACGCATGACATTGGGACGAATAAATTGAATTTACGTCTCATGCACTACGGTTTACGGTCCGACCTGCTTAGTGTTCGACCATTGTTCTGACGTTCCTCGTTATAGTCATTGGAGTCTATACGTCTACTGTGGTCATAGTCATTGGAGTCTACACCGTCTTTCGATTCTCCTTGATTTCTCGGAGAAGTACTTCCACTTTCTCCTCTCCGTTTTTCGACCGAATTTTGAGTTGAAAGTTTTTTGATTCTAGTACCGAAGACCAGGGTAGTGTAGAACCGCTGATTTACCACTTACACACCTCTACCACTGTTTAAAATAAAGGAACCCGAAGTTTTAGTGACACCTATCACTGACGTCGGTACTTTAATTTTCCGTGAACGAGGAACGTTCTTTTTGACACTGTTTGTGTGTCACGTAATTTTTCGTCTCTATAGTGAAACAACTGTTTCAAGGTAGATCAGTTTCGATACCAAATAAAGTCATCAGTACATACCTACATTCACAACCTGGTATCGTTCCCGACTCACGACGTCTTGACTGAGAAAACTTGATTCCACAACCTCTTCTGAAAACTCTTAAGGAATTTGATGTCCCTCTAGTTTGAACAGTTATGATTCCCTTTAGTCAGGACTTATAAGTAACCTTCCTGAGTACGACTTCGACTTCGAGGTCATGAAACCGGTGGAGTAAACATTCTCGGCTGAGTAATCTTTTCTAAGACTACGACCCTTTCTTACTCCCGTCCTCTTCTTCCCCAACTGTCTCCTACTCCACCAACCTACCGTAGTGTCTGAGTAACCTGTACTCCGACTCGTTTCAGGCCCTCTAACACTTCTTGTTCCCGTCGGACCGCACGACGTCAGGTGTCCTAGAGTTTCTCGGTCTGTGGTGAATCGCTGACTTGTTATTGTTGTTGCTTCTTTTCTTACTATCTTAAGTCCGTATATAATATCGTTATTTTCACATGACGGTTTTGCAGAAAAGGTAAAGAGACTGGGTGAAACGACTGAACGGAGAAGTCAGGACAAATATGTCGTGTTCAGGTTTACCCTAGATTTAAGTGGTAGTACTTCAAGACAACAGAGGTCCCTATAAAAGAGAAATTACAGGAAGGAAGAACAAGATTAACCAGAGACAAATACTTTTTTCTAAGATACAGATATCTTTTTTAGAGATATAATCTTCTTTCAGATTATTTTATATATTAATTCGTAACGGTTATTCTTAGTCTTTTGAACTAAAAGGAACATGGTCGGAGATATGTCCACTAATGAGGAGGAGACATGAAAAGTCAACTGAGACGGTGACAGGAACCCAAATCAGGGACAACTAATTCTATTTAATATGACTCAGTTATAAAGACAAGTTCTAAACACTAGTACTGTAAACAGATGAGAAATGAATTGTAACATATTTAAGTAACAAATCAAGGTATTTCAATAACTTCTCACTTATACTATAGTCCATATTGAAATAAAAATGAAGGAACGACTTTAAAATAATTTGAGTTCTCGACTCCAGTTCCTTACGAGTTACTAAAGTTAGGTACAGGTTAAAAGTGTATGAGACACCTTGTAGTTAA
Organism: Capra ibex; assembly: GCA_006410555.1. Taxonomy (NCBI): domain Eukaryota; kingdom Metazoa; phylum Chordata; class Mammalia; order Artiodactyla; family Bovidae; genus Capra; species Capra ibex. The sequence continues at coordinate 78,808,142 of SJYO01041852.1, forward strand.
CAGTATTATAAAAAGATCTGAATAGGTCATTATTTTCATTGGATTATGTCTCCTTTGTTAACAGTAAAATTAAGGTCACTAAGTCCACAAACTTTAATTAGGGATTATCTCTCATTACGTAATTAGATCGACTAGTATACATTAACCCAATTTTATTGGTGTCCGTACTGACCTTGAAAGGTACTTTTTAATTCCAATAAACTGTGAGAGGTGCTGGGAGTGGAAGGCGGTTCATGGGACCGGAATAAAAGAACGTCTCACTTAAGGCATATCTAATACCATCACCTTCAGTCTTTGTCTAAGTTCCCTAATCTAGACTATCTGTCTCACAGACTACTTGATACCTACCTCCAAGTACTGTACCATGTCCTCCGTCACTAGTTCTGGTAGGGGTACTTTTTCTTTACGTTTTTCCGTTTTACCAACAGACTCCTCCGGAATGTTTATCGACTCTCTTCTTCTCTTCGCTTTTCGTTTCCTTTTTCCTTTCTATATGGGTAAACTTACGTCTCAAGATTTCTTATCGTTCCTCTCTATCCTTTCGGAAGGAGTCACTAGTCACTCTTTCCAGAGTAGTGAAGGACCGTTTATCTACCTCTTTGTTACCTTTGTCACTTTCTGAAATAAAAGAACCCGAGGTCTTAGTAACGTCTACCACTGACGGTGGTACTTTAATTTTCTGTGAACGAGGAACCTTCTTTTCGATACTGGGTGCATCTGTCGTATAATTTTTAGTCTCTATAATGAAACGGTTGTTTCCAGGCAGATCAGTTTCCACACCAAAAAGGTTATCAGTACGTAGCTACACTCTCAACCTGATATTTCTTTAAACTCACGACTTAACTACGAAAACTTGACACCACAACCTCTTCTGAGAACTCTCAGGGAACCTAACGTTCCTCTAGTTTGAACAGGTAGGATTTCCTTTAGTAAGGACTTATAAGTAACCCTCCTGACTACGACTTCGACTTTGAGGTTATGAAACCGGTGCACAACACTTCTTGACTGAGTAAAATTCTCTGGGACTACGACCCTTTCTAACTTCCCCCCTCCTCTTCCCCTACTGGCTCCTATTCTACTAACCTACCGTAGTGGTTAAGTTACCTGTACTCTAACTCATTTGAGGTCCTCAACCACTACCAGTCCCTTCGAACCACATGACGTCAGGTACCCAACTTTTCTCAACGTGTACTGCCTCACTGACTTAACTTGACTTACTAATACGTTAGAGTAAAAGACGAAAAACACTTTTCTTCACGTATATTGACAAGTCCTCCATAGAAGACATATTTAAGATGGTGAAGAAACATAAGCTTCGAACCAAATAAGATTAGAAGGAAGAAAACCGAAATTAAACAGAAGGAAAGAAGATAAAATTTTCGACATTACTACAGTTGTACTCTTCGACTAAGAAACAGAAGAGTAACAACACTTTTAAGAAAAGTCCCGTCGTCTCTGTTTCCCAGACTATAAGACCCCCACTCACGCCCTCTCGACTCTGACATCCTTACTCCTCCACCCCACAGGAAACCCGTAGATTACAGACAGTGTATATAAAGAGACGTGACGGTATAAGGGTAATTATCTATAGAGTCCCACACTAACTAAAAAAAAGTACAATTTCACTTATTTCACTTTGACAAACAGTGAGTGAACACAGGCTGAGAAACCCTAGGGGAACTGATATTGAGTGGTCCGAGGAGACAGGTACTTTAAGAGATCCGTTCTCCTGACCACACCTATCGGTAAGGCACGAGGTCCCTTAAGAAGGACTGGGTGTCTAATTTGGACCCAGAGGACGTAACGTCCGTCTAAGAATTGGTAGACTCGGTGGTTCTAACTAAAAAGAGTACAATTCCTGGAGGGATTATGTATATCAACTTACACACCTAAGTGTATTTCTAGGTTTTCTTATCACTCTATCAAATAGTTACCTCCCTAGGGAAGTGAAACTCTAATCACGATTGAGTCGTCCTCACATTTACAAGACTTCACAACTTTACCGACTATAAGACTTCAGGAGAGACGGTTGGCAAATGGTAATGACCAGTGGAACCCGTTCCACAGAGACACTGGGACCCGTTCAAGGTGTTGGAAAGACAAAAAGTGAAACGAACAAAATTTTCCCCTTACTCTCAGGGATGAAGTGTCCAAGTGTATTTCATGGATCTTGTCATGGACCGTTTGTTTTAGACGAGAAGAAGAAGAATAATAATAATAAATTTCAACCCTATATCAACGAAATGTCACAACATAACCAAAGACGACGAGTCACTTCACTTACTCGATTTATATATATATTATATATATACATATAAGGGAGAGAGAACCTGGAGGGGCGTAGGGGGTGTGTAGGGTCGGTAGATCCAGTGATGACCCGTATTTGGGACTCTTTGGTATTAAGTTTTTCTGTGTACGTCGAGTCATAAGTGTCGTCGTGACAAATGTTACCGGTCCTGAACCTTCGTTGGATCTACACCTTCCTTCATGATAAGAATGATTATAATCGACTCGAAAATAAACAAGAATCTTCATCGACTCCCAACTACTTATACGTCTGAAGAGTTCAATGTGACGGGACTCTTCACGATTAAGAATCGTTTCGTGGTCCACTGATTATTTATGCTTTCCTCTCCTTTAACGATAAAGACCGACGAAACTCCGTGTACAAACTCGACCGACACTCACTTCAAAAGGACGACAGCACCTAAAATAATTATAGCGGAAGACTACCTGAGAAAAACCCCACAATCCTACTTTGGCATCAGGCGTAGGGACCTTTTACAACGGGTGTCACGAGAAGCGCCAGCACGAGACGACGACCGGTTCACATGCTCCATTCGAAAGTACACGGGGAGCATCCACAACACTGTGCGCAAGAACGTGTAGACGGGTGACGGAACGATTGGCAGTAAGGAGGGGGCGGGAGTAGACTGAGACACGGTCGTAATCATTGAGTCATGTATTTACCGAAAAAAGAAGAGAAGCACTTTTCAGAAAGACTTTTTTAATTTAGCCTCTCCCAATCTTTATATTTTCTTACACGACCGTTCGTCGTGGACCAAGTACCTGGCACCACTTGAAAGACAAGTGTGGAGAACTTCCCTTTTTCCTCATGGCAACCAATGACAGTTACCTGTGAATTGGACCTCGGAGACCCTTATAGACAGACCCAACCTGAAATACGTGACTATAAGTTTCTGTCACAGAGGACTGAATGTCACTCCAACCCTCGTTACGTCCCACCCTCCTCTCTCTCCCTTCCCGTTCCTCAGACCACCACCACCTCGGACGTTCGAACTTCCATGATAACCCTGTCACATCCGTTGATGGGCCGTGTCTTATCCGTGGTTTGCTTTCACTCAAGTTGTTTAGTTTGCTTACTTACAAGACAGAACCCTCACGGGTCGACTTGGTTTTCTTCCAATGTAATAAGATTTCGTTTCTTGTATAGTTTTTTATTTGGGTTGATTAAGGGAATGAATGGTCAGTAAGACTCCTTTTCATTTATCTTTAACCCTAAAAACTGAAAGTCGTCTCTTAGACCTTCTCATAATCCCCTACTTACTGTATTTAAGATCTACCCAGGGAACTTCAGATCTACTTTTCTTGAGCACCCCTCTACTAAAAAGATATATGATCTAGAGACGACAGATTATGTCATCTGCATATGCACGATCTAATAAAGGAGGACCTTCCTTTTCGGAGACATAGACAATGCGACAAAGACCGACGGTCGTTCTCTTTACGAGGAGATTTACACCGATTCTACTTTGTAAATACTGGAGTGTAGCGTTCTTCGGGCCTTCACCCCTTCAGCGTCCCAACCAGTCCAGAGATACGACAGAAAACTAGAAACGTGAGAGGGTAGGAATCGTACAACCGTAAACGAAGGACCGAACAGGGAAGTACAAGGTCGGTAACACAGAAGGTGTCGAAGTCCGTCGAGCAGGAGTGGGTTAGTAAGGAATTCGGACTACCTTCTTTCCCCACCGAAAAGAAGAAAATACCCCACTCCTCTCTGGAAAGGAGTTGGAGATCGTGAGAAGGGGATCCCAGGGGAACCACCCCCCTGAGACAGACACCAGACCGACGTTCCCTTCGACCTTTTCACTCACACACCGGTACTCTTGACCCAGAGGGTCGTTTCTTCTCGATTTCTTATTGGTAGTGAATCGGTCGTTGTGACCGAAGGATACTATGAGTCTCAAGGGTCCGGAGACACATGGATCGTATTCCGCCCGTCCGGGAGTTCCGTAGCCGTCTTACTTAGATCAACTTATTCTTACTTACGTTTTAAGAGAAACCTGTAAAGGACTGGAAAAAGGAATCTCGGAGAACGACACACTTACAATAGTAAAGAGTCCTAATGTAAGTTACACTGAGTTAACTTTTGATTATTTTTCAACACACAGAATACGCGGAGTCCAAAGATAAACTATGTACACTGTAAACTAAAAGGTGAAAAAAGGTGGGAAAGAAGTCGTACCTCTCGTCACCGTACTTTTACGGACGTGGTGGACATGTACACTGGTCCCGCTCCAGTCCACAGTGTTTGTCGGGACGGGAGGTAATTCTACGCTTTTCCATAAACTCTCACACGTCGAACTAAGAGGTTGAAAATAGTTCCAGTAAAAGCTTTACGTAAAGAATCAGGTAACACAGGGAACTCCTTTCCCTTTCATAATACTACGAGTCTAATACTCTATCTCCATCCTTCATGGACGGAGGGTCCTTCCTCCACCCCCCAACCCCCACCCCCCCCTTGGACGGAGGTAGACCCCTTCACCCCCTTCCCTTTCACTTTCACAATGAACGAGTCAATACAGGCTGAAAAACGTTGGAGTACTTGACATCGGGTATTCCGAGGAGACAGGTACCCTAAGAGGTCCGTTGTTATGATCTCACTCAACGGTAAAGGAAGAGGTCCTCTAGAAGTCCCTAGTTTGGGTCTAGAGGACGTAACGTCCGTCTAAGTAAGAAAGGGTAGAATCGGTGATCCCTTGCCACATGTTTGAACCACAAAACACAGGAAAACGAGACTACGAAACCACGGGAGGACTGGTGACGGGAAGGGGAGGGAAGAGAGACGAAGGAGTCCCAGTCTCTGCCCGAGCCGCAGTCCCCGTCACGACACTCCTGACACACAGAGGACGACCTTCGACGAGGGTGTCTCCCGAGCACGCTATGGTCCTACTTTATACCTTCCGGAGCCGGACACTCAAGACGCACACACTGGCACCGGTTCACTGGACGGTCTGACGTCTCACACGGTTTCACCTCACACGGGCCCATTCCTTACCTCCGTAGAGACAAACCTGAACTTTGGGAGAGACGTCGTCCTAACCACCAGGGGGTGGACAAGGAAGGGTAGGGAAGGGTCGTCTCTCCTGTCGGTCCAAACTACCGAGTTAAAGTTCAACAGAGGATCGTGCCTCGAAGACATCACATTTACAATGAAAGACAAGTCTAACCGAACCTTGTCGATCGGACCTCGACAATCGAGAACCTCGTCGACCAATCTACCCTTCGGGACTCGGTCTCGAGTCTGTGTCTTTCCCTACTGCACCTGTCCTCGGATTGTCAGTCACGTCGACCCGGAGCAGTAACCACCGACGGGTCGAGTCAGACCAAGACTTCGTCTCAGACGTCCACGAGACCCCCAGGTCGAAGACAGTGTCCGGGGTGACCGTCGAAAATCACCGCTCGACCGTGGACCTCCGAGAAGGACACTTAGTCCTTTCTTTTACTTTACACAAACACAAAAACAAAATTTCTCCGTACCTCTCTCTGGGGTATTTATTAATTGAGACAACTGGAGGCACCTGAACACGACAGACGTTTTAAAGATCTTAGAAAATTGTTTCATCGGAGACAAACCTGACATCTATATATACCGTCCCTTTAACGAAAAAAATAAAAGGGAAACTTGAGTTAAAACTGGGCGACGTTTTGTTTAACGAAAGTTTCGACAGAGGGAGAGGGACCGGCGAGGGTAGGCGGGGTGGTCAAAGGGCGCCCCAACACTTGAACTCACCTACTCCCCTCGATCCTTCTAGACTTCGTACCCGACAGACACTTCCGTAAAAAGAAAGAACAAGAGGGGGTGCAGAGTCGAGGAGAACTGTACCGAGAACCCCTCCTTGTCGGATAGTTCGTCCCGACAGTCGTTGTCTCGAGAAAAAAGTACGACGGAGGATGAAGTCACAGAGTCGACTCGACTCTGTGTAAATCCATTTCTCCCGAAGCGGAAAACGTCTAAATAAAGGGAGGTGTACGGAAAAGTAAAGAGAAGAAGTGTAGTCCCCTTAGTCTTACCAACCTACTTCTACTCTTTTTGAGACCAGTCCCGGGAGAAGACAAAGGGGAGAGAGAGAGCCCGGTTCTGACCCGAAGGACCGGAACCGTCAGACGGGTCTCCTACGACTCAATAAAGGTTCCAAAATTAAACAGACTATAGGGTCCCAAACACCTTTTAGCCCCTCTCCACTAGGACCATCCCACCCAGGGAATTGGTGAATCAAAGTCAGTCCAGATATTCGTTCTCAGAGTGAGTGTCCTTCATTAAACGGAGGGTGGGGTGGGGGCGGCGGGTCACAATTACGTAAACGCTCACGACGGTCAGAGGACGACACCACCGTATTCGGTCCGGGAGAGGAGACAAGAATCCACCCCCTCGTCGGTGACTTCGGTCACCTTACCCAGAGTTACAAGACGTCCAGTGGGGTACCGTGACAGAGTGGACGGAGAGTAAGAGACGGGTGCGGGTGAGCAGAAGAGAAAATACTTAACTCAAGATTACGGAAATCGGATAAAGAGGTCTAGAAATTAGTTAATCGTGTATAAACTTCTGGGACCTAAGATGTGACTTACATGATGGTCCACCCTTTAAAATTGGTTTTGGTTTGGCACGTTTTTTATAGGGAATCGGAAGAAAGATACGGCATGAAGGCATTTATCGATATGAATTACTGGAACACACTTTCAGTGAATTCACAGAAGGGATCACCGAGTCTACCATTTCTTAGACGGACGTTACGTCCTCTGTACCCAAGCTAGGGACCCAGTCCTTCTAGGGGACATTTTCCTTTACCGTTGGGTGAGATTATAAGAACGGACCTCTTAAACTATCTCCGTGGACCGCCCGATGTCAGGTACCCTAGAGCTTCTTAGCCTGTGCTGACTCACTGATTGTGAAAGTGAAAGAGTTACTGGAACACTTTCGGACCCTATGAGTGAAAACTTGAAGACACATCGAACCTCTATTGTTCTACTTCTTCTATGTAAAATTAGAGTTCTCAAGGGTCCGAAAAGCTCCCTTTAGTCTATGTATGTATCCTTAATATTATACGTTACTGTGGTTACTAATCCTTAATTGTACTTATTTTACGCAATCCTCGTGGACCTCTTTTACTACTGTAAACGGTTCCGCTCGTCATTTTCACGCGATAACCATAAAAATGAGTCAAGATGGGGTGAAAGACGGATAAGATTTTATATAGTTCCAGTAGACTAAAGATTAGAAGTATGGTTTCCATCTTATTCAGATACAGATATAGGTGTTTCTACGTCTTTTCATTTGAAGATCTCTTTCTCCGTTTTAACACGTCGTAGTGGTAACATTATAAATAACGTAATAATAGTTGTCGTCACAATCTATCGTAACTTTATCGTCAAAAAGAAACAACTTTTTCCTAGTTCACCGTACTGGAAACAGTAACTACATATTTTGGTTTAGGGATCTGTAACTTTATATTCATTTAGTCGTCATCTTATCGCATTATCCTACTAAAGGTACAAAGATATAAATTATAATAGAAACTCGTACTTAAGTTTACTTCTTCAGTTAAACGGTAAAAAAAAAAAAATTTCTGGAGTGTAAGTATACACTCTCTATTTTACCATTCCCTTAGTTTCAAAGATCGTTTTTTGTACCTTCTTCCATCAGTACGGCAGTTACACTCCACGAAAAGGAAAGAGGTCGTCTCCTTTTAAGGGAGTTTTCTTACAAAAGAGAACGTCACCCGTCCAACCACCTTACTGTTTCAGAGATAGACTACCTACCTATGACCACACTAAGTGACCACTCCCCAATCGTCTAAGGTAGACCGGATACGTCGTCTTAGGAGAATTTTTCTTCTCAATCAAAACAAAGTGTTTCGTTAAAAAGAGTTTCGGTTTCAGACTACGATTAACCTCGTTCGAGGAGTAGCGTCACTTGACTACTTCAGACCCCGTAGACGACGATGACGATTCAGTGAAGTCAGTACAGACTAAGACACGCTGGGGTCTCTGCCGTCGGGTGGTCCGAGGGGGCAGGGACCCTAAGAGGTCCGTTCTTGTGACCTCACCAAACGGGAACAGAAGAGGTTACGTACTTTCACTTTTCACTTTCACTTCAGTGAGTCAGCACAGACTGAGAAGCGCTGGGGTACTGACGTCGGATGGTCCGAGGAGGCAGGTACCCTAAAAGGTCGGTTCTCGTGACCTCACCCCACGGTAACGGAAGATCTACAGATATTTATCGTTTAGATAAATCTTGAAGGACGGAGTGGCTTTGACGTAGGAGTGAGGGATCCTCGTCCCGATCACCAATAAAAGTCCTCGAAAACTTTTGAGTCTTTTCGATGGTAGAAACGGAATAGTGTCACTACTTCCGAGGTAAAAGCCAAAACAGACAAATATAACATTATCCGTGAGTTCTTACAGAGTACGTAAAGTTGAAATTATCTTCCTGTGCATGAGACAGAACAAAGTTTTGTAACAAAATTCACTGAATCTAATGTGCAAATATTTGGGGAAATGTACGAACCTTTCGTTTAAAGAGACACAAGGACCAATCCGGAAGTGATGGTCGACTAAACAGTGCAAAGACGTTTTGTTAAATATACATTTATGCAGACGAGGGACATCGTGGGAGACTGACCGTACTTTAAAACTCCTTACCACTAGATAGATTGGGGAAGGAAAAACTTTATTGAAAAATCTATAATATTTTTAATATCAGTAAGTATATAAAAACAAAGAAAATTTTCACTATCGAAGTAATTTTATTATGTATAAGTGAATTTTTTAACTTCCGAGTTCTCTTCATCTTTTCTCTGAAATTTTAGGTAAGTATTACGATGTTAACTTTCTTTTGGTTACGAAAAGAAAGTATAAAAAGAAATCACGTGTCACAAAAATTTGTATTTATGACACTAATAAGACAAATACGTTAAAATGTAATAAGTCAAAAATGGATTTGTGCCAAAAATGTGAAGTTTACATTATATCTAGTGTTTAATTTATTACAGAAGTACATTTCTTTGTAGTAGTAAAAAATTTTTCATCTATGTAGAAATCTTTCACCCTTCACAAAATTTCTTATGAGAAATCGGATGTCTACAATCTACGATGATATACGTATACTTTTCGACATTTATTTCGAACAGAAAAAATTATCGTCTAAAGTACCCTCCATCCTGAATACAAATTACTTTAATACAAAAGATTCAATATCTTAAGTCTTAATAAAAATATCATTCGTAAATAATAAAATATTATTTGTTAACTTTACTATCTAAAACTATTCAATTTTCATTATTTTACTACCGAACACACCGTAAAGAAAGGAAGGAGAACATTAAAAATTTTATCACTAATACACTTAACCTATTGTCAAAGTCTTATAACTTATCCTTAATCAAAAGACGACAAATTAAATACGGACTCTGAAGTAGATACGTATATCCCTACACGGACTAAAACATAAGTTCCCTTTTACAACCACACTAAACTCGTGACAATTACTTTAGTTTAGTGTTCAAGTTTGGAACTTGTATTTAAATTCCAGGAAAAGACTTTGAGTATTGAAAGGTACTGATGTTCTAATGAACACCGGAAAGAAGAAGTACCCTCAAGGACCAGTCCCCATCCTTTAGTAGATGTTTCTAGTAGTCTTGACCTTTCTTTTTTTGGGAACCTCCTTCCCCACTCGAGATAACTGATCCGAAAAGTATCCCTGTATCGTGTCCCCTCTACGTTATTCAGTACTCGGTTTCGTCTCCCCACACAGTACCGAAAGGTAAGATGAATCCCTTAAGTCGGTGAACCGTTAAATCACGACGAGGGACCTCTACAATTAAACTACACATAAAGACGTTGGAAATAAGACGTCCCACTTCTTAATTAAGTGAATCTCCCTTTTACGACAGGACTTACGTAAAGTTCCTTACCAATGACACAAATGTTTCTTTTACGTCTTAAACACTCATAGCCCGATTATTGACTTCTGATTATTTTCACTTAGAAACCTTTAATCAAATTATTCCCCCGTAATGGAAGAGTAAAGAAAATGGGTAAGTGAAGAAATTGTTTGTACTAACGTGACAACACGGTCCGTGACCTCTATGTCTTCGGGTGCGGTGTCCGTCTCGGGGACGAGGGGTCCTCGAAAACAAAGTACCACCCGTGTATCTGTTATTTGTGTACACAACCCACCACTGCCCGTGGTGAAACTTTTATTTGGTCGACCCATCATTGACTCCCCTCTCTCCGCAGAAAATATAGTCTACTACCCCCGTCAGGAGAGTACTTCTCTTTAAGCTCGTTTTGGACTTTCTTCTGCGACTCCCTCACTCGGTCCCTATACAACCTCCCCCTATGTATGGCCCTTCTCCTTAGTCGTTTCCCTTTTTTGTCACTTCGTCTTCACACGAACCGTCCAGGTTCTTTGTCGTTCTTTCACTCAAACCGACCTTGGTTCCCTTACTCCCCCTTTCCGAGACTCTACTCCACGTCCTCCATCGGACCTGGGGACAAAGTGGGCCTGTGTCTACCCTCGACGACCTGTCAGAACTCGTCTCGTCCCGACACTCCCCGAATGAACACTCTTTCCGTGTATCCGGTGGTATACCCGTTCACTGTCTCCTCCACTCCGACTATGATCACAAAGCCAATCTTCCAAAACATCATCAGACCTCCTCTCACCACCACCAAACCAGATCCCTCCGTCACTAGATTTCGCTAGTCCGAGACCCAAATACGACGTCCATCTCGACTTTCCTAAAACTACACAACCTACATCTCGTTTTGATAATCAATTCCAAAATAAATAAGGATTCAGACATGAACAAAAAAGAAGATATGGTGGTCCCTTTGTATAAATAGAATTAGAGAAGTTTAAACGAGATAGAAATATCGAGAGTAAAAGGTACACCCGAAGAACCTTACAACTATTTAAGTTACACATGAATTTTTCGTGTAGACAATTAGTATCTATGTCGACGAAGTGACTGGTTAGTTTCACCCTAATAGTCATAATCCTAATCCACGAAACTGACCACTTGACTAAGGATGTGGAAAAAGAGAACACTAGACCCATTCAACGTGGGCAGTTGAACGGTCACAAAATATATTCGACCCCTACGACACACCATATCCCAATTTTGTACGCTCGAGATTTAAGTTTGGGAATAAAACGGTGTATGACTGTTACTGGAACCCGTTCAATGAATTAGGAGTCGATCTCTCTATTTTTATCATGAATAGAGTACCCAGATAACTCTACTATGTATATTTCAATCTTGCTATGGACCGTTTATTTCTTCGAATTCTAATAATAATAATAGTAGTACGAGAACCGTAACAAACGAAGTATAGTTACGTTGTATTAAATCAATGGAAACAAAGGATCCTTAAATCCTCTAATTTCTAAGGGATATTTATAACTTCAACACAAAAGAGAGAAATAGTGTCATAATTAAGAGGATAGGTCAAAACTTCCATTTATTTCGGGTCATCTTAAGTTATTTTCGTTCAACAAAATTTATTCGTGTTTAAGGGTACTACGACGTCATGGTATCTTCAAAGTTCTTAAACGAGAATGTTCGAATCCAGAGAACGGACGTTTCAGGAAGTATAACTCCCCTTAACTTCGGTTTATGAGGTTGTGTTTCACTCTTACTCTTAAGTTTTTATAAAGGATCCGTATAACAGAAGTGGAGTATGACCATACGAAAAGAACAAAAACTATATATAAAATAAATACAAGTATTTGGCACTGACTTCCAAGAACAATGAATCCCTTTTTACCTATAAAGAATAACTTTTTTACGGATCTAGTCGGATTACCACAAAAATCATCATATTTTTATTTATACAAAGACAAAACGAAACAAGGATCTACAGGAGTTTACGTTCATTTTAATTTGCATAAGGTCATTCATATTTAAAAATCGAACATCTATTTATACATGTTTTAATAAAATTCGTCACTAGATGTATTTGGAAGGACCTTTTGAAATTACGAGTCATAAAAACTATCAGTATAAACTACCGTGATACCAGACCCTAATTCTTAACATTACTATTGTTTCTGACTAAGTAACTTGAAAACGATTTATGACAGTGTAATTAACAAGTCTTACGAATCGTAGTTGACTGAGTCATTTGTAAAATAGTTTTGAAATAAAATTTCATACGGGAAAATAAGAGAAATTGTTATGGAGGAAGTACAGGGGTTTGTAAGACCATCCTTGAAAACAGAGAAAAGATAGAGGTCCCACTTATCATGTCACTCGTCTTTCCTTAACGAGAAATATTAAGTGAAACCTGCGAGACAGTTGATTACAAATAATAGTAGTAAACGAACCGACTTTTCTTATAAATCACACTCTTTCGGGTACCGTGTAGGTGTCGGGTGATTTACACCCATACGGTCTCGACAGTGACATTCTTATGTACTGGGATGACAACGAGAATGATATCATTGTTATTCCTTTAAGTCGTAAAATTGGACGAAGGATGACAACAATATTTCTAACATAAATTACGTGGACGATTAGTGGTCCATGTGTCATTAGGGAAGACCACAAAAACAAAACAAAACCAAAACGACTCTATCCAACTCTTTGTTCACAATATACGAAGAACGTATAAGACCTTCGGGGTCTTACGAAAGTGGGAAATAGAAAGACGGACCCAAGATGAAATTTTATTTAGTTATTACTTGTTTCTTCCCCTCTGCGATAGGAAAATTTAAATATTGAGAACAACAACAAACCAGTGATTCAGTACAGACTGAGAAACGTTGGGGTACCTGACATCGTGCGGTCCGAGGAGACCGAAGGTAGAAGAGGGTCTCAAACGAGTCTAAGTACAATTGACTCAGTCACTACGATAGATTGATAGAGTAGGAGACGATAGGGGAAGAGGAAAACGGAAGTAAGAGAGGGTCATAGTTCCAGAAAAGGTTATTCAACTGAGAAAGGTAGTCTACCGGTTTCCTAACCTCGAAGTAGAAGTCGTAGTCAGGAACGTTACTTATAAGTCCCAACTAAAGGAAATCCTAACTGACCGAACTTGAAAAGATGACTACAGGACAAAGTCAATCCAAACTGTAACATGATTAGTCCTCGGAAGTGAAACTGGGAACACCTTTAGTACGTAAGAGGTGGTCGGTGGACCGAAGACTTACAGACGTGAAACTACTGTGGCAGGAAGAAACGACAGAGGACGTCCTCCCTCTCTTCACCCTCCTACCGGGAACGTTCCACACACTCACGGCCCCCCGAGTCCATTGAACGATGCTCGGGAGAACAGGAGGTACGGGCCACCGGTGTGATCGGGTCCACCACCTCCCTGTCACGACAGGGTTTACGTGTAGTCCACCCAGGTACTGGTAAAATACAGACGACTCGACAGGAATGACGGTGTGTTAAGTTTCTCTAGAGGAGAGGAGGACGGGGAACGAATAAAAAGAGATGAGTGAGTGATCCAAACAAACAAAGAAGAATTAAAAAAGATTGTTTACTGTGATTAATTAGAACCAGGTACGCAAACGGTTTGAGTCGACTAATACTCATACACTGGAGCGTCTTCAGTAACCAGGAGAGACTTAGGAGTATAAGAACAACTATTTTGCCGGAATAAAAGGAACGTTTTAATAACACTTTTGGTTTATGTTATTACAAGTTTTTGAACATTTCCATTTATACCAATGATCCTGACGAAACAACAGTTTCTAGTTTCTTTTTAACAACGTTCAAACAATACCTACAAGTAAAGAAATTCTACTTGACAATTTGTCTACCAAGGAAAACCTCAAGAGTTTACCCAAAAACTTCAACTTCCTGGGTAATTAAAGAAGGTTTTCTTTTAAAATAGATGAACAAGACGTTGAGACGGAAGTTTAGTGGACCCCAACTTAATCAAGGTCAATTATTAACAACCGTTCGGGACCTCAACCAGACCGACTCGTCATTAAACGGACTCTCGAGTCAGACGGAACCTCTTCACCGTAAAAGAACGTGAGTATAAAGTATTAATTAACAAAAGTAGACACTCAACGTCGAAAAGGATAACCGTCAACGTGAACACCGTGAGTTGTATAAAACCGATTAGTCACAAAGGCACTTCTCAAATAGTACCCTTTTGGTACCGTTACAGTCCCAAAGCAATGAAATGGGAGTGGTTTCACTGAGAAACCCGAAAGGTTTTGTTTATACATCGCATAATATTAAAGGGTTTGGAACTTTTAGTCCAGGAACTGTTGACACTTTGGATTTTCATCAAGACACGACTGTTAAATGGTTCGAATCACTACTAGGATCACTGACCATTACTCCAAACTTTAGAACCTCTTTTTCTTCTTTTTTTACCGACAAAAAAAAAAAAAGTCTTATATTATTGAAAAAGTCATCACATTCAAAATACAAAATTGGAAATAGTGTAGTTTCCAATCCTTTTTGAAGATCCTTTAATATTTAGTAACTTAGACGAATTTAGTAGATAGTACCTTGATCAGTAAAGACAACGATCTCCATAAGATCCTCCTCTGTCTTCGTACTTTTCCGGATCAAACCATTACAAAAATTACAAAAGTGAAACCCCTACGTCACTAACATAAAGTTTGTTCCTCGTTAAGGATCTTTAGAATGTAACTTTAGTTAAAACGATAAACCTCAGGAAAAAGTAGGGGTCTCAAAAGAGGTATAAAAAATGTCTAGGAGACATCGGGAAAAGTACGTATTTTGGATATGACAACTTTTTGTCGATAATAAAAGAATTTTTACGTCGGTGAAAAAAGAAGAAAAAGAAGTTCTAAAGTTGGAGTAATCGTCAGTAACCCGAGTAGTGACTTGAACCACCATTTAACAGTCGTTTCCCAATCAAACCATAACAAAAATTACAGAAGTGAAACTTGTGTCACAAAAAATCTGTTCCTCGTTAAGGAACTTTAGAACATAACTTTAGTCAAAACGATAAACCTCAGGAAAGAGTATGTGTGGGTCTCAAAAGAGCTATACGATATGTCTAGGTGTATTGGGGTATTTAGGGAACAATCTTCCTCCATTCTCTTTAACGTACCAGAAATGACTCAAGAGGAGAAGAAACAGGAACTAGTATCAAGCAACGGTGGGTCTGACGAACTGGACGAGAGTCAGAGGTCTGGTGACACTGGAGACGGTCCTAGGGTGGTTCAACGACTCCTTACCTGTCACACACGTGTCGACACCAGACCCCAAAATGGTTCGACCACGAAAGACAAATCCATGCCGAGGTCCGTCTGATGGGTCCCTCCCTGACTCCAAGTGACCATAGGACCTACCCCAGTACCACGCCCTTTGCGTGTTGAAGGTTTTTGGTGCTCTTCCCCCATTACAATAGGTATCCGAGGAACTGGAGAAATGTGGGTAGGGTGTAAACTACCTACAAAGGTACGAATGGCCCTCCATAATTCTCTACTACCCCGTCAGTCTACAAATGATCCATCAGCACCGACCTAAAGAGTGAAAGCTCCTATCAGTAGTCAATTAGGTTCTATCTTGAAGTCTCCATTGTACTGGAAGCTCTCGTGAATGATCTTGAAATAACAAAACGATTACCCCTTAGACACCTGGTCTCTTACTCGACCGAACGAATTATAGTGTGTCTATTAACCATTGTCTCGAATCGAGAACACCCAATGGTCTCCTAGGTCTCCCCCAAGTACACGTAAAGTCTTACGAATATCATGTACACCCCGAAGGTTCCACCGTGATAACTATTTCTTGGACAGACGTCCTCTACACTCTCTACACCCGAGCTAGGGACCAAACCTTCCTAGAGGACCTCTTCCTTTATCGATGGGTGAAGTTATAGGAACGGACCTCTTAGGGTACAAGTCTCCTCGGACCGCCCGATGTCAGGTATCCCAATGTGTCTTAGTCCGTGCTGACTTAGTGTATTATGTATACTCTCCCTCGAGAATGACCCTCTTAACCCGAACCAACTCCGGTTTAGTATCAATGAAAAAGAGGATAGAGATTGAGTCCCCCAATTAATAGGTAAAATCTTACACATCCAAATATGGGATCGACACTCATATTGGAGAGACGTGGAGTCGTAAGAATGGATATTTCACCCCACTAAGACCATGGAAGGAGTCCTCCGTAACACCCCTAATGTACACACTCATGTGCAGTTCACGGATCTTATCACAGACCCTACAGCAATCTAGAAATCTGCTACAATCTACAGCAGTTGACGAAAATAATAAAAACATTAATAAGTAAAGACGGATGAGAGAGAGGACTAAGTATTAGAAGTCGAAGGAACCTTCAATAAAAATAGAGACTTATTCCCCATAAGAACATTTACTAACTCACTCTTTCGATAACCCCCGTTTACCTATACTTCTCTTCTCGTTCTGGGAACTCGGATTGACGGAACGAAGGTTACGGTCGAAGTACACTGGAACTAGAACTCGTCTAATAAAACGGAGACACTCGAACGAGCAGTAAACATTGTAACCCTAACCATGAGATAGAGTATCGCAACAACACTTCTAATTTACGTAAATATATGTATTTCGTGAAACGCGTAACGGACCGTACTTTATATACGACACATTTACTTCCGTCCATCTCAACAAAAGGACGGAAGGACTAAGAGACACAGAGGTCTTAACCAGACACATCCGTGACGGTGGTCCCGTCACGTGAACTTGATTACTTTCTAAGGGAAAGAGAAAGAGGGTGGGAACAGCTCGGTCGGACGGTCGGTGTGACGAGGTGGACGTGGTCACCCGAACTCACGAGCAGGACGGTTGGAGGGGACGACTACGTCCTCCCGGTCACACACAGGTGTACACCCTAGTCGAAGATGGTTCTGGTGGCGAGGACACGTCCATTCGGGACTGAACGGTACCAGTTCGTCCGGTGGCTTTTTCGGTGGGGGACGGGGGATTGATGGACCCCGGTGGGCCTCGATATTCGTCGAAAAGTTCGTCCTCTTTTTTAAGACTTACACTAAGGACTACCACACTCTTGTCATCTGCTCTCTGGACTGTTTGTCACAAAAATATTAAAATAATCACGAAATCACTACATGTAACACTACACTAAAGATCTGCAGGAAAACGTGTATAGACCCCCGGGACCCTGTCATAGACTACTCGTAATATGAAACTGAACCCGAAGGGCCCACCGAGTGTACCATTTCTTAGACGGACGTTACGTCCTCTGGACCCAGACTAGTGACCCAGTCCTTCTAGGGAACCTTTTCCTTTACCGATGGGTGAGGTCATAAGAACCGGCCCTTTAGGGTACCTGTCTCCTCGGACCACCCGATGTCAGGAACCCTAACGTCTCAGGCTGTGTTGAATCGTTGAGTTGTTACTGTTTGTTTTATGAAACAGAGTCTAACAGTAAAATTTTTCAACAATTCAGTCTAAGGAAGTACCATATTCTTGTGTCCTGAATTTACTTCTCCTTGATATAAATATATTAAAATTCGAAATGAAAGTGAATCTCTCCCTCTTTGTCTTTGTTCTTTGAACCTGTTTATTTTCATCCGAAAATTCAAACGAGGATGAAATCATAGACGGATGAATCGTATACACAATCATAAATAATGAAATCATCGAAATATACGGATTAAAAACCAAAAATTTAAATAAAACACCGACAAACCAGAAGTAACGACGAGTACCCGAAAGAGGTCAACGATACTCGCCCCGACGAGAAATCAACGCTACACGTCCGACCCGAAGAGTAACCTCACTGAAGAGAACAACGTCTCGGACGTGGGATTTCGAGAACCAGGAGTCATCAAGAGTACGTACCCGAATCAACGGGACACCGTACACTATAGAAGGACCTGGTCTCTAACTTGGGTACAGAGAACGAAACCGTCCACATAAGAATTGGTGACCTAATGGTCTCTTCAGGAACAAATATAAAAATTGAGATATAAAAAATAATGTTAGATCAACTTAAAATCATAGAATTGGTAGAGACCTCCACCCTGATCAGTATTATACTAAATTAAATAAAAAATATGTACTGATAAAAAAGTTATCACTAATATTAGTACCCATGTTCGTTTTCTCATTTACATATTTCTCAAAAAAATTTACGTCTTTATCTCCCGCCACACTACCACTCTTGTTTCTTTACCTGTCTTAGGATTCAAACAGAAAACTTTCTCTGTCCCTTAGTCCACAAGGGTCTTGGATTCCGTCCCACACATCACCGTCCTTTTGGACTCCTCCGTCTACCCGGTCTTCCACCCAGAACCCACAGTAGGGTCTCTTGACACCATCGACGTAAGACGTCGACTCGGTTTCCCGTCCCTACACTGTCCTTGACCCTCTACCCGGTCAGACTCCCAGTCGATCATCCGAGGAAAGAAAGTACAGGAACCAATCTAAAAGTCTTTTCAACCTCCCTTTTACCTCTTGGTCACGATAGATCCGATAGATTCATTATTTTCGTTAAATGTACAGGTGAACACCTATTCGTCTATTTGTTTTATATCAGACACATACGTCACCTTATAGTAAGTCGGAATTTTATCTTCTTTTAGAAGGTATACTCTATTACACCAACTTAACCCCTGTAACATGATTTACTTTATTCGGTCAGCGTCTTCCTACCTACGAGATATTATGGGGAATAAACTCCATGGAACCAAAAGGACTACTGAGTAACCATTCATTTCTTGGACGGACGGTCACGTCCTCTAGGTCCAAAGTAGGGACCCAGTCCTACTAGGGGACCTCTTCCTTTACCGTTGGGTGACGTCATAAGAACGGACCCCTTAGGGGTACCTGTCTCCTCGGACCACCCCATGTCAGGTACCCCAGTTTTTTCTCAAGCTGTACTAAATCACTGATTTGTTATTACTGCATAACATCATAGATTGTATTGTTTTGACTGTCTTCGTCTCTCATCTTCCCGTCAACGGTAGCCGTTTTTTTTTTTTTACCTAAGGACCGTAACCTCTTCCGTTACCGTGGGGTGAGGTCAGGAGAACGGACCTTTTAGGGTACCTGTCTCCTCGGACCATCCGACGTCAGGTACCCCAGTGCTTCTCGACCTGTACTGACTCGCTGAAGTGAAACTGAAAAGTGAAAGTACGTAACCTCTTCCTTTACCGTTGGGTGAGGTCATAAGAACGGATTTCTTAGGGTCCCTACCCCCTCGGACCACCCGACGGTAGATACCCCAGCGTGTCTCAGCCTGTGCTCACTTCACTGTCGTCGTCGTCATGTCGTTCAGATTTTAAAACCAACACGTTCTATTTATTTAAGATCAATAGACGACCCCTTTTTTTTTTTTTTTCTCAGTCACGTACCATAAGAAATCCACGCGTCCGACTTACTCGAGGTTCCGGTCCACTTTCAGGGAGGACCTCCTCTGACGACCGGCAGAGGTGAGGACCAGTACCAATACCCGTCTTAGGTGTCCTGACACCTTTGGTGGAACTTTCCTTTGTGACCATGACACACACGGTAAACCTACACTCCTATCACCCGGACCTCGGTCAGTATAATGTCTTTCCCTTCGTAGGACCGAAGACTCAGACTGTACCCCCGAAAAACTTTAGATCTTCTTAAGATATAAAGACATAGGGGTTGCAGTACCCGACGTACTTCCCAAGTCTAAACAAACTGTAAACAACTTATTCACAAACTCACTACTTCCTTACAGGATGGGGAATCACTAGGAACTTCCTGGTCGAAAAGCTGTCGTCACAGTCGGTGTTTTCTCTTTTCTTGAGAATTACAAATAATGTTAGGGTAAGATAAATGACCAATAAAATCTTTTCCAAATTTCACCCACGTATGCTTGCGAAAAATTTCACAGATTACTTACCAAGCCGTTAAATCCATTTGACGACTTTAAAGTTAAACTACTTTAATAACTTACATAAGAAATAAGGAAAGAAGATAGGGTAGTTTCTCTGGAGGACGATCGTGAGAACGTTGGTTAAACGGAAACTTTCCCTTCATTAAGGGGGATCTAAAGTAAAAGGGGGGTATGGAGGAGGTGGAGCCGGTTTACAGGGTGTATGTACAAATGAAAAAAGAAAAAAACCGGTGAAAGGAAGGAGGGTTCGTGTCACAAAATTAACCATAACAATTACACCAAAGTCCCGTGAAATTTTACCCATTACAAAGTAAACTAATGACCAAATGCATCGACTGACGAAGGTGTAAGGTAGGTGTACGGGTATGTGTTTACGGAATCATCTTTCAACGACCCTTTTAAACAAGTACGTGGGAAGTCCCTTAATTTGGTTAAACGAAATCAAGTCGGACCAACGTAAAAATACGTATTTTACTCTTCTTTTTTCTCTCGTTCTCCTCTCTCTCTTCTTTCTTACTAGAATTTTTAATTCCGATTTGAACACTAGTTAAAGGTATATGAGCAAACTACCACTGTAACGGGTTTATTAGAAAGGTTTATTTGAAAAGAGTAATAGTCTAAAAAAAAAAACATTATAAACACGAAACGTGGTAAAACTCACAAAAAAGTGGTGACTGGAAGCTTCAACTAGTTGGTCACGAGTAAGTCTCACGATTTGAAAAGTTTTACTTCGGACGGTAAAATACCAAAAAGACCTAACTAAGGAAGACGGTCTTAGTAAATACAAGACCGACCGTAATTAACGGTGAAATAACTGGGTAGTTTTCGTTTTCTTTCACTTGTGTACGACTCTCGTGAGTAATGGTCTTTAATCGACTAATTATAAGTACGAGTGGTACAACGTATACTCTGTCTTACTCTTAAAGATCCGTTTGGGTTCTCCGTGTATCTGGGTACTGAGAAGTTCTTTTCTCAGCTCTTTCATTTGGTCTCCCTCCATTTTCTTCCCAGACTCAAGATGGACTCTTGGTACAGGAATCCTCGAAAATAGTAACAAAGAAAAGGGAACTCAAAACATATCTGTGTGTATATGCGTATACGGATGTTTGTACATGTACACATGTATATAAGTGTAATAACAATATTAGAACACGAACTAATTTGACTTATTGTATTAATATTTAGTGTAAAACACAGCGGGTGGTCAGTCACGAAGTTGAACTCTCAAATTACGAAACTGTTGAAATGGACTTCCGAGTCGTGGTGGGTTCGAAATATAGGTAGATTTAACCTCTATCTGTTAGACCTTCAACAGAGACAGGGTGTCATTCTCTCCCGGTTCCTCATTAGTGGGAGGACTACGGGTCTTGAGTGGGAAACCCACACCGTGAGTCCGTAGAACGAATTGGGGATTTGAAGAAAATCACGGTTGATCTAGACCAGGTTGTAAGGAAAAACTGGGGTACCTGTAGTCCAGGATCATAACTCAAAGATGACACCAAGGACGGTGAACAGGACAACACTGGGTAAAGGTCCTTAATTGTCGGGTAGAGAATCGGGACTGGTGTACCAGTTCGAACTGGGTACATACCTACAACAAACGGGAATGAGATACGGTGTACCGGGACATGGGAAGGTGGTACCGACAACCCATGGTGAACAGAATCTGAATGACAAAAGAAAGATAGTCTCACTATCAAAGGAATGAAGAAGAATTTTTGGAACCATAATTTAGATTTAGACCTAGGTCTGACTCGAGCGGACAGGACTCTTGTAAGAAAGTACAGACAGAGTGGGGAGAAAAGTTAGTTGAAGACAGAGTGAGACCACCCTGATAATTTGACACGTGTATCTAGTATCTATATTCTCGGGTATTCTTCAATCTTGTTGATGTAATTGTCTGTGGTCTCTTCTAACTAAACTTTACTTATCGAGTTCTGACAACTGAGACTCATCTCTTACTCATCTTAAATCGGGTAAAAATTTTATACATAGTGTTTCCAACCTCCTACCTCGACACACGCGGGGACCGTCCACGACGGAAGTGAGACGTCTGGGTCTCTACCCTCCCTCCCACTGTGGAACGAGTTCACCTCTGTTTGGCGGCCCTAGGGCTAGACCCGAGACAACGAAGTTTGTCGGACAAGACATTGAGACACAAAGTTGACGAACACCGATTTCGCCTCCGTCATTACAGATGGTGTGTCGTAACAACACACCTAATTTACTCACTTAAGTGTACACAACTAATCCTACTGTGGACCGTGGACCTTCGGGAGGTACATACAAACGTCTGAACCTAAAGACGAAGGGGAACAGACAGAAAGGACAAGGAACAGGGGTTGAGGTAAATAGGAGACAACTGGCGACGAGTTCTAGATCCCTTATACTTCTGTTTATTCCGAGGTACAAACGGATATCACTCGACCGTTAGTCCCGTCCCAATCGACGACGAAACGTCTCTACACTTTTTTATTTTTGTGATTGCGTCTTTGGATACATTGAGTAAGATACATCCTAACGACATACCAGAATCTAAAACTTTGAATTTCTTAGTTCGTTAACTTGTCAAAAATCTAAACACACTCCCCGTAGTAAAACTTAGAGTTGCGATGATGAAAAACGATATACAAACCCGTTCAGTAAATTGGTGGAACTCGGAGTCAAAAGAGTCGATATTTCACCCCAATTATAATAAATGAAATTCGGTGATTATACTTCCAATCTTTTCTACAAACTTTTACATATATATAATACTGACTGTGTACCATACACCGGTCACGTACGAACGATTCAGTGAAGTCAGTACAGGTTGAGAAACGTTGGGATACCTGACATCGCACGGTCCGAGGACATACGTACCCTATAAGGTCAGTTCTTATGACCTCACACAACGATACGGGAGGAGGTCCCCAGAAGGGGTGGATCCTAACTTTGGGTGTAGAGAATAGAGAGGACGTAACCGTCCGTCCAAGGAATGGTGATCGCGGTGGACTCTTTGGGGTGAACTTGTTATTTTCCGTCGATAACAGGAATAGACCTCTTCCGTTACCGTGGGGTGAGGTCATGAGAACGGACCTTTTAGGGTACCTACCTCCTCGGACCATCCGACGTCAGGTACCCCAGTGCTTCTCAGCCTGTACTGACTCGCTGAAGTGAAACTGAAAAGTGAAAGTACGTAACCTCTTCCTTTACCGTCGGGTGAGGTCACAAGAACAGACCTCTTAGGGTCCCTGCCCCCTCGGACCTCCCGACGGCAGAGACCCCAGCGTGTCTCAGTCTGTACTGACCTTACTGAATGGTCGTAACAGGAATAGTTTATATAAGGAAACAAAAAGTTAAATACGTCTACGTTTAGTTTATCGAACGTAATCCTTTGTTTCCTAAAACACGGGAAACACAGACTAAAATTTATTGAAAACATATAATACCTCTTCATTTATATTATGTCCCTTGTCAAATAACATAAGTAGTGTTGTTTAATTTTAGTAAAAGAAATTTACGAAGTTAGTTTACTACTCACAGATCTTACTGAACAAAGAAGTGGTTATAATATGATGTAAGTCTCCCTTTCGAATACTTTTCTTTTGGACATTTTAAATGTATATCCTACGACTGAATCGACTCTAAATCTTCAACATCAAACTTACCTTCTTGCAGATTTCAATTAATAAACAACCTTAAACACCTGTGCATCGTGACTGGGGTCTCTTCCGTTACGTAGGGTGAGGTCATGAGAACGGACCTTTTAGGGTACCTGCTTCCTCCGACCTTCCGACGTCAGGTACCCCAGTGACTCCTACCCTGTTCTGACTCGTTGAAGTGAAAGTGAAAAGTGAAAGTACATAACCTCTTCCTTTACCCTTGGGTGAGGTACAAGAACGGACCTCTTAGGGTCCCTACCCCCTCGGACCACCCGACGACAGACACCCCAACGTGTCTCAGCATGTGTTGACTTCGCTGAATCGTCGTCGCCGTCGTGACTGGGGCCTCTTGGTCCTCGTTTCGTCATGAACGACCCAGAACCGTAATATAAGACATACACCGACTCGGGTCGGACGGCACGGGTCCTGCTTAGAGAACAGTTTCCGTAAATACTTTGACGACAGGACTTTAGGAGATCTTGCGCCCTAGGAAGGACAAGACAACCACACCGGTAACACTTCGACTAAAGGAGGTACCAGGGAGGTGTGGAAGGTCTCAACCTCTCAGTCCGGGGTAAAAAGTGAGGATCTAGTGAGTAAGTCAGACCCCGAGTCGTGTAGGACAACGACACAGAAATGAGTGAAACAAGACGAAAAATGTAGCACGTATGATTCAGCGAAGTCAGCGCAGACTGAGAAACACTGGGATATCTGTCATCGGGTGGTCCGAGGAAACAGGCACCTTAAGAGGTCCGTTCTTATGACCTCACCCAACGGTACGGGAGGAGGTCCCCTAGAAGGGTTGGGTCCCTAGCTTGGACACAAAGAATGAAAAGGACGTAACCGTCCACCCAGGAAATGGAGATCGTGGTAGACCCTTATAGTATACGTACAAGTTTGTAGACCATAAGATGTCGTTAATACTAAAGAGTGAATCGACGACTTATAGAATATTTCTATATATATGACGAAGTTCACTATCAGGGTAGAGGAGATGAGACAAATACGTTGTTCATAAACGACTCCGAGCAGGCACAGGGTCCGTGATCCTCTGACGTCAGTTCACTGTTTTTTGGTGGGACACTAAGTCCTAATCCAAGAGTTGACCTCTTCTCACAGTAATTTATTCATTTATGTAACGAAGTTTATCAATGGTGATATACTTAAGCAATGAAAGTCACGATATGTCTGTCAAATTTTCAGATAACATCTTTCACTCACTAATAACTCCGTTCCCGTCTAGAATAGAAAGACTTAAGGGGTGTTACGATCCATGTATATTCTGTGAAACGTTGTTAAAAACTAACTTTTTTTTCAAAATTTGGTGACGTGTCTCCTCTTTCATCTTCTCACATATCCGTACGGATCTGAGACCGAAGGACCATTGGACTGAAGGTAAATAGAAGATAATAAATGAGGGACAGTCGTCAAGGATTGATCCGTGTCGGAGTCCTTTTTAATGTCTTAGAATAAAAAAGGGGTGGGGAGAAAAAGAACGGAAGTAAACGGAGAAGAGATTCTATTAACCCACCGAACATTCACGACTTTACCACTAAGAAAAAAATTAATTAATTAAATAAAATTAACCTCCGATTAATGAAATGTTATAACACCACCAAAAACGGTATGTAGCTGTACTTAGTCGGTACCCACATGTACACAGGGTGATAGGACTTAGGGGGAGAATGGAGGGAGGGGTAGGGTAGGGAGACCCAACAGGATCTCGTGGTCGAAACTCAAGGGACGAAGTAAGTAACTTGACCGTGACCAGTAGATAAAATGTATACCAAAGAAAAAAAAAAGTTACGGAGTACTATAAAGAAATAAAAAAATTAATTAAATAAAACTAACCTCCAATTAATGAAATGTTATGACACCACCAAAAACGGTATGTAACTGTACTTAGTCGGTACCCACATGTACACAGGGGGACAGGACTTGGGGGGAGGGTGTAGGGAGGGGTAGGGTAGGGAGACGTGACCCAAACTCACGGAACAAAGTACGAACTGACCAGTAGATAAAATGTATGCCATTACAAAGTTACGACAAGAGAGTTTAGTAGGGTGGGAACGGAAGAGGGTGTCTCACGTTTTCAGATAAGAAATATAGACACAGAGAAAACGACGGAACGTATATCCCAACAGTAATGGTAGAAAGATTTAAGGTATATATACGTAATTATATGACATAACCATAAAGAAAAAGACCGAATGAAGCGAGACATATTATCCGAGGTCAAAGTAGATGGAGTGATCTTGACTGAGTTTACACAAGATAAAATCTCGACTCATTGTAAAATAACATATGTACATGGTATTGAAGGAATAGGTACACAGACGGTTACCTGTAGATCCAACGAAGATACAGGATCGACAACATTTGTCACGACGTTAATTGTAACCCTATGTACACAGAGAAAGTTAAACCAAAGGAGCCACACATACGGGTCGTCACCCTAACGACCCAGCATACCGTCGAGATAAAAGTCAAAAAATTCCTTTCCCACACATTCTCCCAAGGGAAAAGAGGTGTGGGAGAGGTCGTAAATAACAAACATCTGAAAAATTACCGTCGGTAAGACTGACCGCACTCTACCATGGAGTAACACCAAAACTAAACGTAAAGAGACTATTACTCACTACAACTCGTAGAAAAGTACACAAACAATCGGTAGACATACAGAAGAAACCTCTTTACAGACAAACCAAGAAACCGAGTAAGAAATTAACCCAGTAAATAAAAAGGCCATAATTCGACGTACTTGACGAACATATAAAACCTCTAATTAAGAAACAGTCAACGAAACAAACGACAATAAAAGAGGGTAAGACTTCCGACGGAAAAGTGGAACGAATATCAAAGGAAGTAACACGTTTTCGAAAATTTAAGTTGATCCAGGATAAACAAATAAAAACAAAAATAAAGTAAAGGTAATGACACCCTTCACCCAGTATCTCCTATAACGACACTAAATATAATCTCTCACAAGACGGAAACAAAAGGAGATTCTCAAAATATCGAAGACCAGAATGTAAACCCAGAAGTTAGGTACAACTCAAATAAAAATACATACCACAATTTTTCACCAGATCAAAGTATGAAAATGTCCACCGACTGTCAAAAGGGTCGTGGTGAACAATTTCTGTAACAGAAA
The DNA here is from genome assembly GCA_006410555.1 of Capra ibex. Taxonomy (NCBI): domain Eukaryota; kingdom Metazoa; phylum Chordata; class Mammalia; order Artiodactyla; family Bovidae; genus Capra; species Capra ibex. The sequence goes on from SJYO01041852.1 coordinate 78,835,057, forward strand.
AGAGGTAACATATAAAAACGGAGGAAACCGTTTCTATTCCACAGGTATCCACGTACCTAAATAGAGACCCGAAAGACAAAACAAGGTAACTGGACATAAAGACAGAAACACGGTCATGGTATGACAGGACTACTGACATCGAAACATCACATCAGACTTCAGTCCGTCTATCTAAAGAGGTCAAGGTAAGAAGAAAGAGTTCTAACGAAAACGATAAACTCCAAAAGACACAAAGACATGTTTAATACTTCAATAAACGAGATTAAGACACTTATTATGGTAACCATCGAACTATCCCTAACGCAAATTAGAGATCTAACGAAACCCATCATATGAGTAAAAGTAATATAACTAAGAAGGTCCGGTTCTTATACCATATAAAGAGGTAGATAAACACAGTAGAAACTAAAGAAAGAAGTCACAACATATCAAAAGATGTATATTCAGAACAAAGAAATCCATTTAAATAAGGAGTCACAAAATAAGAAAAGTAACGTTACCACTTACCCTATTAAAGGAATTAAAGAGAAAGACAAAAGAGTAACAATCACATATCCTTAAGTTCCCTAAACACACATAATTAAAACATAGGACGTTGAAATGACATACGTAACTAATCGAGATCATTAAAGGACCACCACGGAACTCTCAAAAGACACATCTCCTAGTACAGTGAACGTTTGTCACTCTCAAAATGAAGAAGAAAAGGTTAGACATAAGGAAAATAAAGAAAAAGAAGAGACTAACGACACCGATCCTGTAGGTTTTGATACAACTTATCATCACCACTCTCACCCGTGGGAACAGAACAAGGACTAAAAGCTTCTTTACGAAAGTTAAAAAGTGGTAACTCCTATTACAAACGACATCCAACCAACATATACCGAAAATAATACAACTCCATACAAGGAAGACACGGACGAAAGACCTCTAAAAAAAATAGTATTTACTCACAACTTAAAACAGTTTCCGAAAGAGACGTAGATGACTCTATTAGTATACCAAGAATAGAAAATTAAACAATTATACCACTTAGTGTAACTAACGAAACACTTGTAACTTCTTAGGAACGTAGGGACCCTATTTAGGGTGAACCAGATCTACATACTAGAAAAAATTATACAACGACCTAAGACAAACGATCTTAAAATAACTCCTAAAAACGTAGACACAAGTAGTCACAATGACCGGAGTCCAACTTTGTCATTAAGAATTTTTTGTTTGTTTGTTTGTTTTTTGAACAGGGACCTTGAACCAACCATAGGTACCCCATAAAATTCGGTGAGTCTTCCCTTCCGTTATCCTAACAGGAAGATCTTAACAAGAAAAGGACTCATTCGATCGACCCGCGGTGAACGGCCCCAGGTCGGGGTCACCTAGGTCCCTTAAGCTTCCACCCCTACCGCAGCCGCAGGAACCTTTATTGAATAAATTAATGTCTATCTCTCCCTAATTTTTTAATCGTCTCTTTTTCACCAACTTATTGAACCAAGTGTACCTTATGGTTAGTGGTGGATGTATCCGGAGTCCGCAGAAGGGCAAGAGGGTTTCCTCTCCTCCGTGACTCCGGGGGGCCAGACTAGAATCTTCGGGTCCGTTTTAATTATCCGAACCACCCATGGGTACGTGGTCTACCCTTAAGTCGGTCTTTTAAGATCCTCTCTTTTTCCCCGACTTATTGAACCAAATGCACCCTATGGTTATTTTAAGGTTCTGTTTCTTAAACGTGGTAGATGCAACCCGGTGGTCACGGTGAACTTATAACCTTCCACGGGGAGGAACCCGAGGAAGAGCACACCCGAACTTTTGGCCCCGTTCATTCATCTACACCGCTCGTGGGTGCGAGGTCTACCCTTAAGTCGGTCTTTTTGCCCCTCGTTTTTTCTTGCTGTACTCTTTTTAGTCAGAAAGGTCTTTGACTAGGTTAAAGAAATAAAACCCCAAACGAATATATGGAAAACAATGTGTATCCCTACTTATGTCTCAGTGCGCCCCCAGTCGTCAGGACTGGAAATAGTTTTAGTCCACGAAGTGTATTTTTCCAGAATCCCTAAAATGTAGTAGAAGACCGGTACTCTGGACGACTGTAAAATACTAGGAAAGACTATTGGTTTTTTGAATAAAAAAGGTTCCCACAAAAAAGAATTTGGTCCGTGGTGGGAGGTTTATTTCAATATAAGGATATCCTACTCCCACATCACTCAATGTTAGTTTTTTCCTTAAATAAAGTGGGTTCCAATTGCACTAATTAGCATTTCCAATTATGAATAAAGAGGATATACGAATTTCCAATTATGAATAAAGAGGATATACAATCAATATAAGTAATATTCCCGTCCCTTATACCTTTAAATCGTCGTTTGTAGTCGGGTTGTTTACTTTTAGGAAAGTGGTAACGAGGGGTATTCTAAACAGAATTCTATCACTATTTCAATGTAAAAATGTATCGTTCCTGTGTCACTAAATATTGTTTTATGTAACTAGATAATGTTTTCTCTTTTAAGTAATTGAGTTTTTCAGATCATAACGATTGGAATTTTTGATAATATAAATGAAAAGATATAAGGTTTATGTAATTAATTATATAAGGGTCCACGGATTCCTATACCTCCGGACCACCGTCAGTAACTGAGTTGTTACTTTTTTCGCGATACGATTAATTCTGAAAGTTTTATGAGGTTTTGAGAGACACGACAAATACCAACTCTCCATCATTTGTTAGTACACGTCATACCTATTAGGACAGTGCGTTCGATCAGACAGTCGTCTCTCCAAACTAGATTCTGTGGGAACAGTGTGGGTCCCGTCCCTTAATCGTCGTTAATAACCGTGTTGTTTACTTTTTGGGAAGTGGTTATATTAAGGATTGGTTGGGTGATATGATTGTTAAAGGTTGAGGGGTTTTCTTAAACGGAAATCATTCAGATTTTGTAGAGCATGGAGAGTCTAACCCTCCGACATTTGTTAGTGTACACTGGTCTGCTTGGATATGTCCGTCCGATCTATTGGAAGTCTCCTCAGGCATTCGACTTTGTGAGAACAGTGTGGGTTCTTAAAAATAACGGAACCTCGACGTGCAAATGAGGAAGAGGCTCTTTCTGCCAATGCCCCCTCTCGTATTTTGTCTGAGATCAAAACCCCATCTACGAGCCCTTGTCCCCCAGAGGACTCCGAACTAGTACGGAAACGCATACGGTTCGGAGGAAGGAGTACTGGAAACGGTACCCACCTCAAGGAGTGCGACCGAGGGTCGTATAACAGGAAGATCTTACAAGAAAAGGACTCATTCGATCGACCCAGATCACTTCGTCCACTGTCACCATAAGGTTTAGGGGAGGGAGAGACATGTAAGAACATTTACTATTTACCTCTCTCCTTCCTTTTTCGTCGACCACCATGAAACGGACCCTGGAAACGAGATAGTCCAAGGTTGTCTGACACAAACAGACACGACGAATATCCTGAAACGACACGCCGGTTTCTGTCTACTACCTTGTCTGCATAGTGTATGGTCGTCTCTTTCGGACGGTGTTCATGTTCCCTCAAATAGAAGGTCTGTCTAGGGTAAGAAGGACTGTGTAGACTTGGGAGTTTATAAAGTCGATACCTAATGTTTCATCATTGTTCAGAAGACCGAAAGACGGGCCAAGGATCCCAAGAGTCAATAAAGTCGATCTGACATACCGTATGTAAACATGTAAGGTAGAGAGAGAAGGGGTAGGGGGTGGTGGTCGTGGGAGGTACAAGGTGGGAAGGGAGGGAAAAATACGGTGGGTGTCCATTGGGTCACGGAGGTGTCATTAGCGGTGGGTCAAGACTCGTCCGACGCGTGCACACCGGTCCTTCAGACCCGTGGTAACTTTCTTTCGAACTATGCCCGACCACCCAGGGAGGAAACCGAGAAATCAAAGATATCTGTTCATCTGAGTTCCATAACGATCTTTTTAGCTATAGGTAAATCAAATGTGCCCGACTTCTTTTGGGGTCCCTCAACTCCCAATGGTCGTCAGTGGCACCTAGTCACGGTAGACTCTTAAGGGAAACCGACAGTTCAAGTCACATCCACCAGTGACGTAAACTTTTAGAAGTCCCACACGACCCAACGTCTAAATCCTCCTGTCCATCTCCCCGTCGTCTGTCTTTTCTATTGGACTCCTCACAATGACCACTTTCCTTACAGACGGAAGTAGGAGACTGAATGCACGGAAACTTCTCGGTCGGACGAACATTTAGAGAGAGGTACACCTAAACGGCTTCGGAGGAAGTCGACCTTTCAACGAGGAAGGTAAGTTCGAGAGACAGATACCTTCTGGGACGATTTTTATATTTATGCAATGGGTTCTACCCACTTAGTAAGTCGACATAGTACTTACACCAATTATCTAATTGATGGATAAATGGGTCGAACACGGAATCTCCTTTACTGACGTCCGAAAAAAAAGAGGAAATCATTAAAAAAAGGGCATTTGTGGTTTACTTAAGTAGATTATTTCAGTCATTTTAAGTTCCACGTATTTTAGACACTTTTAGGGACTGAGTTCGAGAGGATTACCGACAATCATAAAACCACTTACAGAAGGATTAAATACATCAAACACACACAACACGTGTGTGTGTGTGTGTGTGTGTGTGTCTACTTAAATAAAAAGTTTTCATTTCAGTGTGATAGATATACCAAAATAACGGACGAAAGGGGTACAATAAATAGTAGGAAGATGTCACAGAAAACTTTGGACAACATATTGAAAGCTAGACACCGAGACGTTCTTAAGTAACTTGATTAGGAGACAACAAACTGTAAAGAAGGATTAAAAAGATAATAGTATTTATTGGTGTTACATTTATAAAAATTATCTTAACACCAATTTCTTAGACGTTACGCCTCGTCGACCCAAGTCAGGGAACTAATCCTTCTAGGGGACCTCCTCCCGTACCGTTGGGTGAGGTCATAAGAACGGACCTCTTAGGGTACCTGTCTCCTCGGACCTCCCGACGTAAGGTACCTCAGCGTTTCTCAACCTGTACAGACTCACTGATTCGTGTCTGAGTTTATATAAACTAATTTCATTTAATAATCTGTTACCCAGGTTCATATCTATATGTGTATAAATTAGAAAACTGTGTACAATTGTATAATAAGAGAAAATTTCTTCAAAAGTAAACGTGAAGATGATCTTTCCGTAAAAGGATGACAAGTACCCCAAGAGTTCCGTTCTTATGACTTCACCGAACGGTAAGGGAAGAGGTCACCTGGTGTAAGACAGTCCGGAGAGGTGGTACTGGGCGGACAGAACCCAACGGGGCGTCCGTACCGAACCAAAGTAACTCAATCTGTTCCGACACCAGGATCACACTAATCTAACTGATCAAAAGACACTCATACCAAAGTCCCACAGACGGGAGACTACGGGAGAACGTTGTGAATGGTAGAATGAATCCAAAGAGAATGGAACCGTACCCCATAGAGAAGTCCCAACGAGGTCGTTTCGTGTCGCCGACAAGGAATGGAACCTGCTCCCCACAGAGGAATGGTGGAGGCAAGGACTGGAAGTTGCACCCTATCGAGGAGATCCGGGAGGACACGGACGCGTCGGTGGTTAGGAACCCAACGAGGAGGGCCGGTGGCCGGGACCGGAGTCCGAGCCCCACCGAAGAGTACCGGCGGGGACTGGAGCCTGCACCCCACAGAGGAGGACCGGCGGTGACCGGAGCCTGTACCTCACAGAGGAGGGCCGGCGGGGACTGGAGCCTGTACCCCACAGAGGAGGCCCGACGGCGGGGACTGGAACCTGCGCCCCATCGAGGAGGGACGGCGGTGACTGGAGCCTGCGTCCCATCGAGGAGAGGCGGCGGTGGGGCTGGAGACTGCGTCCCATTGAGGAGAGCCGGCGCGAATCCCTCGGCCGAGCGTCGACGGACGTGAATAAGATTCAAACTCGTGGTTAGACTAATTAAGAGTTGGTTGTTTTAGGTCAGATCTCCATTCCGTCCCATGTGTGTGTGTGTGTGTGTATGTGTCCCGGGAGTGGGACTGGACCATGTAAAAGAACTAACTAAGGTACTCAGTTCCGTTTAACCTTCACCAGTTTGTTCTCTACCGTTCCCACTTGCAGATGTAAGATCCTTAGTCGCTTCATTTTACCTGACCTTACCCACTTAAATTGAGTCTACTGGTAATATAGATGATGACACCCGTCCTTAGGGAGTCTTATTTACCTCATCGGTAGTACCAGTTGTTCTCAGGTTTTACGTCATGAACCTACGTTAGATTTTTTGCTGTCTTACTAGAGACAAACAAAGGTTCCGTTTGGTAAGTTATAGTGTCAATAGGTTCAGATACGGGGTTGGTCATTACGACTTGTTTGACTTCAACTTGTCAAAATACTTCTGGATGGTCTGGAAAATCTTGATTATGGGTTTTTTCTACAGGAAAAGTAATATCCCCTGACCTTACGTTTGCATCCTTCAGTCCTTTGTGGACTTCATTATCCGTTTAAACCGGAACCTTATACCTTACTTCGTCCCGTTTCCGATTATCTTAAAACGGTTCTTTTACGTGACCAGTATCGTTTGTGGGAGAAGGTTGTTGTGTTCTCTTCTGAGATGTGTACCTGTAGTGGTCTACCAGTTGTAGTTTTAGTCTAACTAATATAAGAAACGTCGGTTTCTACCTCTTCGAGATATGTCAGTTGTTTTTGTTCTGGTCCTCGACTGACACCGAGTCTAGTACTTGAGGAATAACGGTTTAAGTCTGAATTTAACTTCTTTCATCCCTTTTGGTGATCTGGTAAGTCCATACTGGATTTAGTTTAGGGAATACTAATATGTCACTTTCACTCTTTATCTAAATTCCCTGATCTAGACCATCTATCTCACGGACTACTTGATAGTTGACTCCAAGTACTGTAACATGTCCTCTGTCCCTAGTTCTGGTAAGGGTACCTTTTCTTTACGTTTTTTCGTTTTACCGACAGACACCTCCGGAATGTTTACCGACACTTTTCTTCTCTCCGCTTTTCGATTCCTCTTTTCCTTTCTATATTCGTAGACTTACGTCTCAAGGTTTCTTATCGTTCTTCTCTATTCTTTCGGAAGAAGTCGTTAGTTACGTTTCTTTATCTCCTTTTCTTGTCTTACCCTTTTTGATCTCTAGAGAAGTTCTTTTAATCTCTATGGTTCCCTTGTAAAGTACGTTTCTACCCGAGCTATTTCCTGTCTTTACCAGACCTGGATTGCCTTCGTCTTCTATAATTCTTCTCTTATGTACCTTCTTGACATGTTTTTTCTAGAAGTGCTGGGTCTATTAGTACTACTACACTAGTGATTAGATCTTGGTCTGTAGAACCTTACACTTCAGTTCACCCGGAATCTTTCGTAGTGATACTTGTTTCGATCACCTCCACTATCTTAAGGTCAACTCGATAAAGTTTAGGACTTTCTACTACGACACTTTCACGACGTGAGTTATACGGTCGTTCAAACCTTTTGAGTCGTCACAGGTGTCCTGTCCTTTTCCAGGTAAAAGTAAGGTCAGTGTTTCTTTCCGTTGTGGTTTCTTACGAGTTTGAATGACGTGTTAACGTGAGTACAGTGTACGATCATTTCATTACGAGTTTTAAGAGGTTCGGTCCGAAGTCGTTATGTACTTGGCACTTGAGGGACTACAAGTTCAACCAAAATCTTTTCCGTCTCCTTGGTCTCTAGTTTAACGGCTGTAGACGACATAGTAGCTTTTTCGTTCTCTTAAGGTCTTTTTGTAGATAAAGACGAAATAACTGATACGGTTTCGGAAACTGACACACCTAGTGTTATTTGATACCTTTTAAGAAGTTCTCTACCCTTATGGTCTGGTGGACTGGACGGAGAACTCTTTAGACATACGTCCAGTCCTTCGTTGTCAATCTTGACCTGTACCTTGTTGTCTGACCAAGGTTTATCCTTTTCCTCATGCAGTTCCGACATATAACAGTGGGACGAATAAATTGAAGATACGTCTCATGTAGTACTCTTTACGACCTGACCTCCTTTGTTTCGACCTTAGTTCTAACGGTCCTCTTTATAGTCATTGGAGTCTATACGTTTACTGTGGTGGGAATACCGTCTTTCACTTCTCCTCGATTTTTCGGAGAACTACTTTCACTTTCTCCTCTCACTTTTTCAACCGAATTTCGAGTTGTAAGTCTTTTGCTTCTAGTACCGTAGACCAGGGTAGTGAAGTACCTTTTATCTGCCCCTTTGTCACCTTTGACACAGTCTGAAATAAAAAACCCCGAGGTCTTAGTGACGTCTACCACTAACGTCGGTACTTTAATTTTCTGCGAATGAGGAACCTTCTTTTAAATACTGGTAAGATCTATCATATAAGTTCTCGTCTCTGTAATCAAACGACTGATTCCACGTACATCAGTTCCGTCACCAAAAAGGGTACTAGTACATACCTACACTCTGAACCTGACACTTCTTCCGACTCGCGGTTTCTCAACTACGAAAACTTGACACCACAACATCTTCTGAGAACTCTCAGGGAACCTGACGTTCCTCTAGGTTGGTCAGGTAAGACTTCCTCTAGTTGGGACCCTAAAGACACCTTCCTTACTACGATTTCGACTTCGAGGTCATGAAACCTGTGGAGTACACTTCTCAACCGAGTGACCTTTTCTGAGACTACGACCCTCTCTAACCCCCGTCCTCTTCCCCTGCTGGCTCCTACTCTACCGACCTACCGTAGTGACTGAGCTACCTGCACTCAGACTCACTTGAAGCCCTCTACCACTACCTGTCCCTCCGGACCGCACCACACTAAGTACGCCAGCGTTTCTCAGCTGTGCTGACTCACTGACTTGACTTGATCTTTCCGTACTTTCACGAATGGAAGGTGATGGAGACAGTTGTGATCCGTAATATTAAGATTAATGTAAACAGTCAAACTAAATAGTTTTACATTAGAACCCTGAAGGGACCGTCAGGTCACCCATTCTGAGGCTCGAAGGTTACGTTCCAAGTGTCTAAACTAAGGACCAGTCCCTTGATTCTAGGATGTACGGGATTCCATACCGGTTTTAAAAAAAAAATAATAAAAATTACATTAGAACAAATAATTGAATAAATATGAATAAAACCTCTAAATATACTTCCTTCAACTTAATCAGTAAGAATAGGTGTATACCGGGGAAAAGTAGTATCGGACACGGTCCGATAAGAGGAGGAATAGATAGAAGGACAAATAAGGAAAAGAAGGGTAATGGACAGGGGTGAAGGGAAGGGGTGAATTGATAAGATTACGCTAAATTACACCTAAACAACGTATGTACACGAGAATGACAAAACATACGTGTATAAAATTTAAAAGTATATATAACAAGTCAACGATTCAGGACAGACTGAGAATCGCTGGGTACCTGATGTCGTGTGATCAGAAGGGACAGGAACTGATAGAGGGCCTTAAGTGCTATTGAGTACAGGTAACTCAGACACTACGGTAGGTTGGTAGAGTAGGAGACAACGGGGGAAGGGGAGGACGGGAGTTAGAAAGGGTCGTAGTCCCAGAAAAGGTCACTCAACTGATAAGTGTAGTCCACCGGTTTCCTAACCTCAAAGTCGAAGTCGTAGTCAGGGAGGTCACTTATAAGTCCTGACTAAAGGAAGTCCTACCTGACCAACCTAGAGGAACGTCAGGTTCCCTGAGAGTTCTCAGAAAAGATTGTGGTGTCAAGTTTTCGTAGTTAATAAGTCGTGAGTCGAAAGAAATATCAGGTTGAGAGTGTAGGTATGTACTGATGACCTTTTTGGTATCGAAACTGATCTGCCAGGCAAAAACCGTTTCATTACGGAGTCGAAAAATTATGTGACAGATCCGAACAGTATGTATAATTGTCTACTTATAAAACAAGAAAAGGAAAAAAAGAATTTAAAATTTCTGATCTTTAAGAATCTCGGTAAACTACAAGTGGTGTGTTAATTTTCCTTTCCTTTCTCTAAAGGGTGTTTGAGGGTAAGGGTCGTATTCGCGTTGGAGGAGTTAATAGTGGTAAGAAGGGGTCTCACCGTACCCGAAGGGGAACCGAGTCACCATCTCTTAGGAGGACGGTCACGTCCTCTATGTCCAAACTGGGGACCCAGTCCTTCTAGGGGATTTACTCCTTTACCGTTGGGTGAGTTCATAAGAACGAACCTTTTAGGGTACCTGTCTCCTCGGACCGCCCGATATCAGGTATCCCAGCGTTGCTCAGTATCCGTTGACTCGTGTGTGGGATCTGACCGTGGAAACAATGGTACCTACTGAAACAAAGGGAGTGACTTGTGACAAAGATTCTACGTATGTACAACGACACACATGTAGGTTAGGAAACGTAGATCAACAACGAGAGGACCAGTAAAAGTGTAGAGACGGATAAACTCTCTCACTTCTACAAAAGTAAACAAAGATAAAAAGATAATACTTGAGGGAGTTCGTGTATATCCAAAAGTCTTGTGTACCTCTGGTCCGTAACGTTGTAGTCCACAATTTCGAAGACCACCGTTTCCCTCCTTCCAGCTCCCGTCTCTGGTCGAATCATCCCAGGTCTTCGTCCACCTTCATTTTCCTAGTGTTTACCATCACTGAGTCTCCTGTGGGAGGAAAATCTAAACAGACCTCAGGCAACAGGTAGGAAGAATCTGATCATCGGAACCGGAGTCCACGCCGACACAACCTCTTTCTCTCGTGTCAAACGGGTCGTAGACCCGAAGTGACACTCGAAGTGTCTCGACAAGAGTTAGTCAAAGGTCTCCCAAAAACAATTATAAAACATCGTTAATGTTCCTTTCTCGAGATGTCATCCGTCGGAGACCCGTTCTGACCTCGAGGAAATACATTGACGACCTCCTTAGGGACACCCGAGACAATAAAGAAAAGCGAGGGAAAGATTCACTTGGAAGGAAAGGGCATCAGAAAAAGTAGGAATAGGAAAGACGGAACACAATGTAAAATTAAACGAGGGAAATATTAATGAAACGAAACCCGTGGTCTACTTTGCTCTAAACAACTTAGGGTATCCCACACGGTGAGTATCCTAGTACAAGTCACAGGAGACGAAAGAGTATATGTAGTAGAACGGTATAGGGGAGCTCAATTCATGTTGTTTATAATAACAAGGGTGAAATGTTTAATCCTCTCGTTCCCCGGTCACTTCAACTCAAATTCTACCCTTTTAAAAAAAGTAGGTTGTTCTCACAGAATGATCTTTAAATGAGTGACGGAGGACTATTTGAAATTTTGAACCGTTCAGGAAAGATCAGTACACACTCAACACTTCCTATCAATCGTCACCGGCGTTACACCTATTCCTGGTCTTACTTCCTTAAACGGAACACATACCACAGAACGAATACGGACCTCAAATCCGACGAAGTACATCAACTCTCACTTTTGAAGAACCGTTAAACCTTTAGGTTTGACGTCGGAGTGACTACTGAAATTTTCCCGGTGATTGGTTCACATGAACAAAAGACCATTACCTGCCCTCTGTAAGGTCTTCAGGTACCTTACCACTCTTAGGTTCTAAGGAAGAAAAGGGACCCCACCCGTCGAATGTGAACTTCCGACTCCCTTGTCCCTAGACACAGGTGATGGACCCCAGATAGCTTCAGAAGGACCTTTTGTTCTTCACCAGGGATCCTTCATAAAATTGTAAAGGGACCCTTTCCCGACGTAAAATAAGAAACTCATCCTGTCCAACTTAAAAAAAAAATGTTAGAAGATAAAGTTTTAGTAGTTTATACTTTTCTTCAAACAATAAAAATCTCATCCCAAAGTTATCTCTCAACGGTTTTTCTTCTTATAAAGTAAGAGAAAGTAAAACTTTCCTTAACGAGTCGTTCGATCGTGTACAGAACAATAAGAGACTTTCTCAGTCCCCGAAAGGTTTTATTTAATAGAAGACGTGCACTCTATTCTACTACCGAAAGAGAATAAGCAGGAGACAAAATTAAATAGTAGTGTTATATGTGAAGTTTGCGACCCACTCGACTTGTACATAGTGATTCTCTTTAATACCACTTTTCAGTCCCTGACTGGAAAATAAAAAGTATTATGGGGTTTACTTTATTTTCGAGGTACATTTTATTCGGACGTTCCTCTCTAATAGACGTCATCGTATACAAGTCACAATCTTTAATCTTTAGTTAACGTTTTGTGTCACCCTCATACAGTAATACTCTTTACTGTTGAGTTTTTTTTTCCTTTTTTTTTCTGTCGAGTCGTATCAGGACACAATTTTATTTTTAGGGAAGACGACAGGACGGACCGACACCTTGTACGGAAAAAGAAGAAAAAAAAACAAAAACTCTACCCTTATTTCTCTTCCAGGTCGTAGTGTAAACCGAGAGTTACATCTATCTAGGTAGTACCCGAAGGGTCCATTACGATGCCATTTCTTGGAAGGACGGTTACGTCCTCTACATTCTCTCCGCCCAAGTTAGGGACGCAGGTCTTCTAACGGGACCTCCTCCCGTACCGACGTGTGAGGTCACAAGGACGGACATCTTAAGGTACCTGTCTCCTCGGACTACCCGATATCAGGTATCCAACGATTCTCAGTCTGACTTCGCTGAATCGTACGTACGTATCAGCCATTCATCGTCCTCTCCGTGTATGTTTCCCGGAGTCCTTGGATCTCCTTCCTCATTGACCGAAACAGACCTGTTCAAGTCGTTTCGCACTATCTGTATCACTACGCAACCCTGTGGAGAGTCTACATACGTTCTAATACAAGTCCCTGGCATCTACCTCGGTCTCCGTAACGACCGACCCAGTCAAGACACACCACAACCCATAGGTCTGGGAACTAGTAGTGTACCAGACGAATCCCAGAGACGAGGCCCAGAGACGAGGTATCTCGACCATACCACCTCCCTCCATTGTCGTCCGTCCCACTTTCCAATCCATCCAGAGTCATACCCTGTCCCGACTCACGGTAGGGATTCAGGTCCCCGGAGGTAGGACGAGTAGAAAACTGGGGACAGGAGTGACCATCGTAACCCCCATTATAATTTTTATAAATTGTTCGCCATACCGTTTCTAGTCTAAACCAGTCTTCCTCGTCTCTGGGCTCTGGGAAAGGACACGGTCTGGAAAGTAGCAACCTATACCATAGACGTCGCAGGGGTCCCGACGTCTGTCTCATAGTCCCTCCCATAGTAAATGGTTTGTCCAACCTACATAAACATGACATAGTTGACGGTCACGTCGACTATATTACGTGACGGTAGTCTGTCAGGGACTTTGTTGACCCTTAACGGGAAAGTAAAGCATAGAGGAGGAGAGGGGGTCCTGTTCCTACTAAAGTAAGGAATTTCTACAGAACTCAATTAGAGGGAGAGGAGAGGGGTGACGTTTCAATTATGAGATTTTTCGTTTTGACTAGTTAAGGAGACGGGACTAATTTTGAAAATCCCCCTACTGTAGGTTCCAGGAAATGGAGACGGACGGACTGTGAGCACTAGACTGGGGATAACAGAAAAAGTGGAGTGAGGGGTAGTAGGGAACCCCTGAATGAGGGACCCCACGACCGGATGGACACCGTCGACCCTTCCGGGAGGTCTGATCAGGAAGTGGAACGTACACCATCCACGAAGACAACTTGTAACTATCTAATCGCACCGTACGGAAGAATCTTTTCGTCAACCTAAAAACAAACAAACAAACCCATTGTCGAAACTTAGTTGAGGTAAAGGAGTCATTCCGTCTTCGGGAATTGTAACTATCTGTGAAGTCTATCACTGACGTTAGTCGACAACTCTCATCAACTTATTTCCTTACTTTTAAAAGTACACGTAAGTCCCATCTTAAACGATGACCCTAGAAACGTAGGTGCATAAATCAAAATTCATCGCAGTCACCGAATAGAGTTGTGTTCGTCACGAAAGTACGTGGTAAACATTTATTCCACCGTCCATATTCTCCTCAAACATCTCATGGTTCATCACACGAGTTGGCTCAACTGTTTTCTCATACCTGAGACGGGGATACCTGGAATACCACTCCCTCGAGGGATCACTCCTTCGGTCTGTTCATTCATTTGTAGCAGGCCGAAACGAAAGGTGGACGGTGAGAGTAGAGAATGGACCTGGTCTTATCAGTCGAGGTACGAGTAGAGGGACGTCGTATGTTCAGGAATTCGGGAGAGAAGTACTGTAGGTTTCTCTTGAAAATTTGTAGAGTTCGTCCCGAATACAGATAGTATAAATTCAGGTAAGAACTGAGTATAGTGTCAATCCGATTTTTAGGATTAAAGAAAGGTACCAGAGATTCTAGTTCAAACTATCCCGAAGACGGATTGGGAGGTCGGTACTTAGTCCAGTCGCACGGAAGATAAGGGGTGACATGGGACTCTGCAGGTGGTCCACGTCAGCGTTCTCCTCGGAGGTCAAGGAACTTGGGAGTTCGAGGAAGGGAAAAGGAAACAACGACGACGAGAGACCGAGAGAGGTACCGACCGATGCAGAGTAAGAAGTCTAGAAGGAATACAGTCAGGGAACGTGAGGGTGATGACTAAGAAAAAAAAAAAAAAAAATTGAAAATCAAAATATAATCCCATATCAACTAGTTGTTACATAATCAAAATCCACATGTCGTTTCCCTAAGTCAATGTGTAAATGTACATAGATATGAAAAAGCTCCTCTTCCGTTACCGTGGGGTGAGGTCATGAGATCGGAACTCTTAGGGTGTCTACCTCCTCGGACCATCCGGAATCAGGTACCCCAACGTTTCTCAGCCTATTTTGATTCTTTGTGTGTCGGGTATGTGATGTCTTCCTACCTACTACAATCGGGATGTCTGTCACATGGTTTAGACTTATTTAAGTTAGTAAGTCTTATCTGGATTCTACTTCTCGTTCTTACTTATCCTTATTTTGTTAGTTTACGACCTTTTCCTCCTCTACCAGTTTGGAATTTCCTTATTGAGACCAGATCTTTGTTGTATATCAATTTTTAGATTCCATATTTCCTTTCCATCCGAAGCACTCAGGAGTTCCATGTTCAAATCTCGTCTACGATATCCCTTTGGTCTCCGACTCGCCATTCTCAACCCTCCCTTTTACTCCCACCCTGTCGATCCCACCCCCTCTCCACCTTTCCCTCCCTTCCTCGTTGTCTTCAGTTTGTCATGACCTAGAAAGTTTCAGATAAGTTCTTATTCTCACGTAGTCTTAGTCAAGTCAGCGAGTCAGCACAGACTTAGAAACGCTGGGGTACTTGACGTCGTGCGGTCCAGAGGGACAGGTAGTGGTTGAGGGCCTCAAATGGGTTTGAGTACAGGTAGTTCAGTCACTATGGTAGGTTGGTAGAGTAGGAGACAGCAGGGGAAGAGGAGGGTGGGAGTTAGAAAGAGTCGTAGTCTCAGAAAAGTTTACTCAGTCGAGAAACGTAGTCCACCAGTTTCATAACCTCAAAGTCGGAGTTGTAGTCAGGAAGGTCACTTGTGGGTCCTGACTAGAGGAAATCCTACCTGACCAACCTAGAAGAACGACAGGTTCCCTGAGAGTTCTCACGTACCGTAGGGAGTATTCGCCTACGAGCTGTACAACCTCCAACTCACGTCAATAGATGAAACTGTGAAACAACACACCAAAGCTTCCGTTCCACTACCTCACGGAAGATTAAAGTGATCTGACTGACATAAACAGATCTTTTAATACTAAGGTAAGGGACACTAAGGGTAATAAGTTTTCAGAGACCAAAGGACAAGGTCAAGAGAATCGTCATTAAATACCTTCGATACGGAGACCGGTTGTCCTTTACAAAAAGAAAATAAAAAACCACCCCCCACCAAAAAAAGAGGACACCATGTGCATACACGGATCACCAAATCCTGACTTCCAAGGTTGTAGGAGGAATATTTAAGATTTCGGAAACTTTCTTTTTAACGTCAGTCAGAAAAGATGAGACCCAAGAAGGACGTCGGACGGTGCTCAGGACACGGCGGACGACCCCAGGGTGTCTCTTCGTGACGGACCGGACGTCTCTCGGGGAGGTACACGACTCTCTCCCACCGACACTCTCGTCGACACCGTTGCCCAAAATGTTGTTCGTCCCCTGGACGTCACCATTCACGGGGCGAAACGTCCGGTTTCACCAAAAACGAGAAGGGCGTAGGGAACAAAGTAAGTTTAGTACCGTGGTTTTTGGTAGCGAAGATGAGTTGTTTATACGTTTGCTACGATTCAAACCAAAGGGTTACCCCGAAGGGTCCACCGAACCACAATTTCTTAGACGGACGGCTACGTCCTCTACGTCCAAGTCAGGGAAACAACCCTTCTAGGGGACCTCTTTCTTTACAGTTGGGTGAGGTCATAAGAACGGACCCTTTAGGGTACCTGACTCCTCGAACCACCCGATGTCTGGTGCTTCAGCGTTTCTCAGTCTGCACTAACTCGTGTGTGTATCGTGTGATCTTAACCGTCACAAAATCATCAAACACCTTGTACAAAAAGGGTCACTGTCTTAGGGGAACTTATGGAAACAAGGGGTTGACGAACAATCCAACCCACGAGAGACATTGGAACAGGACGTACGTATACTTCTGGTGCTCCGAGTCCGACGAAAGAAGTCTGGGTATCGACCTCCCTCTCCTCGGGTCGAAGGTATACACGTACCCCTGGTTCCATGAGAAACCCTGAGGGTCCGGTCGGTTCCCGGTGGGACGAAAACTACAACCACGGGAACTTAACTTTGACTCCGTCAAGAACAGATAAGTTGGAAGGTCTGTTGACGTCTGTTATTCTCAATTGGGTTGAAGCACGAGGAACACGCCTCGTGTCAGGGTATACGATTTGTAATTGGGTGACTCTCCGTCCTTGTACAACCCTCTTTTTCGTACTGGACCCCGTCCAATGAATTAGAGAAGGACACAGTTAAAGGGTAAACAATTTACGCCTGTTATCAGGATGGACACCCTCTGTCTTACCGAGGAGTTTCTACGTTAGTCATCGTACACACTTGTAAGACGGAGTCCACCGTTTTCTCTAAAACATCCATACTAATTCCTCTTCCGTTACCGTTGGGTGAGGTCATGAGAACGGATCTTTTAGGGTACCTGTCTCCTCGGACCATCCGACGTCAAGTACACCAGCGATTCTCAGCCTGGGCTGACTCGCTGAAGTGAAAGTGAAAAGTGAAAGTACGTAACCTCTTCCTTTC
Source organism: Capra ibex (assembly GCA_006410555.1). Lineage (NCBI taxonomy): Eukaryota > Metazoa > Chordata > Mammalia > Artiodactyla > Bovidae > Capra > Capra ibex. The sequence continues at coordinate 78,852,236 of SJYO01041852.1, forward strand.
CCGTTGGGTGAGGTCACAGGAACGGACCTCTTAGGGTCCCTGCCCTGGGACCACCCGACGGCAGAGACCCCAGCGTGTCTCAGCCTGTGTCTGACATCGTTGAAACGTCGTCGTCGTCCATACTAATTCCATTCCTAGAACTCCATCCCCACCAATGGTACCTAATAGACTTACTTGGTCACATTAGTGTTCCCAGGATTATCCCTCCGTCCTCCTAGTCTTAGTCTTTTCCTCTGGTCTTTGTCTTCGTCTGAAACCCTCACTACGACCCTTCCCTGGTACTCGTACGTCCGTCGGAAACCTTGGACCTTTCTCTGTTCCTTATTTGTTTCTTTACCTAAGAGGGTGGGTCTCGAAGGGTCTCATTACGTCAGGACGATTACGAAACTAAAATCCTGAAGACTAGAGAATTCGACATACTATTATTTACACACAACGAAATTCGGTGCAGACACCAGTAAACAATGTCGTCGTGTGTGGATTGAGTCTTCCGGTACGGTTCTGACTTAATTACATCCACTCTGTAAATTGTGTCACGGACCATGTTTTATTCACGAAACACAAATCACAAATTAGGAGTGTCGTTAAAAGACTCCATCAATAGTAGTAGGAGACAAGAGTCTACTCCTTCGTCTCTCTGATTCTTCGAACGGATTCCAGTGTCTCGATTACTCCCCGTCTCGACCCTAAGTACGACCCAGAAGACCCAAATCTGGAACTGACGGATTATTGACGAGACCACGACGATCTGGTACTAGGGAGAAATACGTGGAGACGGGCAAAGGACGTGGGAGAGGAGGAAAGGGAACTGGGAGAGGAGGAGGAGGAAGGAATAGAAGGACACGAACACATGCACGTATGAGGCAGTATAGACGGAGAAACACTGGGGTACCTGATCTCGGGTGACCCGAAGAGACAGGTACCCCTAAGAGGTCCGTTTTTATGACCTCACCCAACGGTAAGGGAGGAAGTCCCCTAGAAGGGCTGGGTCCCTAGTTTAGACGCGGAGAACGTAGAGACAGTCAGAAATCTAGTCGGTCGATAGGGACACCGACCAGGTGTCCCACTCGTGGACTTACTTTCCAAACTTAGTTCAAAGAACACTACCAGTTATAACTTTTCAGTCTACTGTAATTTTTTTAAAAAAAATAAATAAAATTAACCTCCGATTAATGAAACGTTATAACATCACCAAAAACGGTATGTAACTGTACTTAGTCGGTACCCACATGTACACAAGGGGTAGGACTTAGGGGGAAGGTTGGGGTAGGGTAGTGAGTCCCAGTAGGGTCATGTGGCCGGGATTCGTGGGACAGAGTACGTAAAAAAAAAAATATTAATTCAGGTGATTTAATTTTTTTACACGTCGGGTATTTTGTAAGAGTTCAATAATACGAGTAAAACAAATGACTCGTTGTCGTGTGTACTCTACTAGAGACTCTGAACTGTTTAACAGAGTCTCTTCTCTCTCGAGAACCGTCGACGAACGAATTTCGGCACGTCTCTAGGCAGTCATAGAGACCACACTCTTTGGAGTGAGCTAAACCTGTTCAGTGTCCACCGAAAACACACCTAAGTCCTCTCTTACTCCTTTCTTGGTCCGACGGTAATGGGACTCGTAAAATTAGAAAAAGATAGTCGTAGTGAAGGGACGAGTTAATTCGGTCTACATAAGGGGATTCCAACCGTCTACAGTTTAAACGTGATTAAGTTTCCGGACCTCCGTAGATGGGAAAATTAAGGGACTCCTTTGACCGATGACAGTGACAGCCCTAGTCACTGTGTCTGGACGATGGCTCTACTACAATAGACCTAACTCTTTCGTTGAATACGATCCCTACGCACATACATTTTCCTCACTATGGGTCAATCACACTCGGACTCCGTCACTCCCCACCCTCAGAAGAACCCGATTCTCCAACTCACTTCTTTTGGTCTGGAGGAATGTCTGACCTTCTTAAATTTTCTTCTGACGACTTGTCCACCGAAGTCCTCTTTCATATGTAGACTTTACGATAGACATATGTAAAACTTTGTTTCGTCTTCCTCTTGAAAGTTTGTGTTCCTACCTGGTCACGACTGTAATCAGTCGGTTGGTCAGTTGACTGGTAACCAATTAATCACTTACGGAAGGTACACGAATCGTCTATGATCTGAAACACTTCGGTAACCGTAACTGGTTACCGGGAAAACTACCTGTTTCGACCTCAAATACGAGAAGTATTTTAACAAGGTCAAGACAATCAGACACAGTTTACGGAAGTCTTTCCAAACATATTTACACAAGATTTCGTTGTCACTTGCCTCACTGACTAACGATAGCCTTACAATTAAATCTGCAGACTACCACTATTCGACCGAATGAAAGTTAAGTCTAATCACGATAAACTCTATTTCGGGCCGACCACAACCAAATTATTAAATATTGGGTTCGTTGGGTATAGACATCTTTAGAGTTCAACTCACGACTCTTTTTAGGTCGTGTTGGACAATATTTACCACGACACGTTACCGACTTTCTTAAATGTTGTTGGTTCAAACAGACACCATGTACGAAACTCAAAACGTTTATAATCCATATTTCCCACCCCTTTAAGCTTCCTGTTTTGGAGGAGTAACAAGTCAGTACATTCATGGACACGACAATACTTCCCGAAAAGACCAAGACCGATTGTGTATTTAGTTTCGTCTCAGTCTCCAAAGACAATCTGTAAGAGACAAGGAAGGCGGAGAGAAAAAGAAGAGAAAGGAAGGAAGGAAGGAAAATATGCCTAAAGGGAAGGAATGGACCCGTTGATAACATTTAAAAAATAGGAAAACAAAATTATCCGAGCACATTTTACTCAAAACAAAAGTCACTCATGGACATATAAAAGGAATTTACTATGACACAAAAAATTTAATTAAACAAAAGAAACCGTTTATTAATGTTATAACACTACCAAGAACGGTGTGTAGTTGTACTTAGTCGATGGTCATATGTACACCGAGGGGGTAGGACTTGGGGGGAGGGTGGAGAGAGGGGTGGGGCAGGAAGACCCAGCAGGGTCTCGTGGCCGAAACCCACGGGACGAATTACGTAGGTCGAACGTGACCAGTAGATAAAATGTATACCATTACATGTATAACTTTACGATAAGAGATATGCATACACATATCAAAAGAGTTTACTGTGGTACAATATCTCAAGTATGGTCAAAGATAACAGGAAAAAAGTGAGTCGTCATACAGAAAGTCTAAGTGGGTACAACGATATCGTAGATCCACAAATGAAGAGTGACGACGCACCAGGAAGGACCAGACGTAAGGGTGAGAGGGTCCCTGTCTGTGGGGTGTAGACAGGTAGTGATCCCTTGTGGACACTCGTTGGAGGTTATACAGGAAGCTACTCGGACACCGCCACACCCCTTCCAAGGGATCCTACCTATTGGGGTCTTGTCTTAATGACCCAAGAAAAAATTTAAAATCAAATAAGAAATACACAACTAAGACGCTAAAGAAATACCCTGATTCATCACGGTCCATCAAGTGGTCGTAGACATGGGGTTTCGTAGTCCCGACAGAGTAAAGGTGTAAGACCGGTACTGAACTGTAATAGTTTGAAGTTCAAAAAAAGACCAGTTATCCATATGTCCCCGTAAGACAAAATTAAACGGATAAAGACTAATAATTATTCAAACTCTAATAGAAGTTGAGGACAACCTGAAAACACAAAGGAGAAACTATTTAACGAAAAATTACATAGAAAGAAGTGACCGGAACGAAGGAAAAGTAACAACTAAAATGTCTCAAGAAACGTGAAACACTATGATTGAGACAGTAAAGAATTTATATGTTTGTAAAAGGGTAAAACAACGAAAAATTGGAAATTACACCATGGGAAGTAACTTGTTTTTATTCATTAAGTAGTAAAATATGAAATTGAAAAACGAAAACTTTAAAATTCTATTTCTGGATGGGACTAGTTCAAGTGTTTCTTTAATATGATATTAATTATCTTCTTTAAGATAATTAAAGTCAAAATTGAAATACATCCGAGTAGGTAGATCTCAGGTGAAGACACTCTACGTCAAACTAAAAAGAGGCAAAGTACTAGGTCAAAAGGGTCGTAAGTTAGATTGAAAGAGGTCACTAGAAATAACCTATAATTTAAAAGTATACGTGTATCCAGACAGAGACTCCATAAAGTACCAGATTTAAAGATAAGGATATGGTGACAGGGTAACAAAATGAGGAATTAACGATAACGAAACGTTATACAGAGTCACAGACTAACCCGTTTAATAGGGAAAGAAACGAAAAATGAATGGAGGGTGGAACTATAAATAATGTAATTATTGTAAAGATCTTTTTGGTTGATCGTTCAAATTATTGACTTAAGTGTAGTTGTCCAAAATAAAACTAGGTAATCGATCAAACCTTTTTACGGTATAACTAATTTCCCTAATTTTCATTTTTCATGGAAAAAGAAACGGCGTATATTAATAAAAAATTACGTTACCGAGATTTTGAGGTTTGTAGTCTACGTTTTAGATCACCATTCTGAGAGTTCTGTACCTAAACACAGAATTTAGAAATTTGTCATCCGTATTACCGAGTCGACCATTTCTTAGACGGACGTTCACCCTCTGGACCCAAGTCAGGGACCCAACCCTTCTAGGGGATCCCTTCCCTTTCCGATGGGTAAGGTCATAAGGCCGCACCTCTTAAGGTTCCTGATATATCAGGTACCCCAGCATCTCAGTCTGTGCTGACTCACTGAAAACTAAAGTAAAAAGTGAAGAACATCACGATTATCATTTTATGTAGTTGGAATTAGAATACTTTCGTCGTGTAAGAATCCTCATCGGTCATATATTTTTCATAGTCATAGTCACCAAACTTGCATTTTTAAATAAAAAATTCAGTCTACCGAAGGGTCCACCATGATCACCATTTCTTGGGTGGACGCTCACGTCCTCTGTATCCTCTAGTGATCAAACTAGAGACGCAACCCTTCTAGGAAACCTCCTCCCGTACCATTGGGTGAGGTCATCAGAACGGACCTCTTAGGGTGCCTGTCCCTCAGACCACCCTATATCAGGCATCCCAGTGTTTCTCAGTCTGTGATGACTTTACCGAATCGTGTGTGCGTGTGTATGTTGTTTATTTTGGATATCTTTTGCTTAAAAGGGTAGTGTTAGACAGTGAGATGATTCATCATAAAACTTTTGTGGAAGGAAGTCAGTAGTATTTTAAGAATTTTATGTTTTCTTTCCTTTAGATATTCTTTCAGATCCTCTGGTCTGCTACAGACATCCTGAAAATATAGGTACCAATACAAAAATCATGTAGGGTACGCCAGGTGAAGGTGAGTCCGGTGGAACGGGTATCATTGACGACAACGGAGGTGGTGGGTCCGGTCTTGCTGAGTTCGGTAGTCCTCATGGCATAGGCGGCGACAGTAACAGGGGTAAGGGTAGGAAAGTCGACTAGACACCGGAGGAACTAATAGGTAAGGTAGAGACGGCATTGGAGGGTAAGGACTCGACGGAAGGTCGTCAAGTCAAGTTCATCTCAAGTTACATGGCTACAACGTACAATAAGAGTAGAAACCTGTACTACGTAGAAGTAGACAGTATTTGAGATGTAGAAGAAGAGGACAACGGAACGGTAGTCGAGGCTATAGTTATACGTGAATCTAACTTAAAGCACAACTCTTCTTTAATCGTTACAGTAGAGGTCAACGAACTTTTCCACGAGGAGAGTATACATGTTTTACTGATGGTACTTTTAGCCTTGAACGTAGTGGTGCAGGGGGCATCGGTACAGGAGGGTATGGAGAAGGTAGCGAGTGCGACAGTAGTTTCGGCAGCAAAGACATCGGTATTAGTGACACCGGTGGTATCAGTAGCTTTGGAGGTATTAGTGGTAGTATGGACAGTAGAAGAGTAGCTTAAGACAGTATGTGCGAAGGTACGGGTCGACGTATTATTAAAGGAGAAGGAGGATAACCAGATAGCACACCAGGACCAACGACCGGGTCGTTTGAAGAACCACCTAGTATTGTAGGAAACTAAAGGAACACGATGAAGACTCCAAGAGTTATAGGGACACGGAGTAAGAAAGGAACACAAAGGGGTCACGTAAAAGACGACAGAAGAAACTTCGTTTCCGTACTTCCGGAGGGGACACGAAGAGGACACCATCAGGTAACGGTCACAATAGGGTAAGCCGTGCTAAAGGTTGGGAACTTTCTTGATAAAGGAGAAACGGCGTTAGTCTACCGTCAGGTGTTTCAACAAGACAGGTAGTGATCATAGCAAACCCGGTAATACAAAGTGTTCGGTTAGGTAGAGTTATGACAAACTAACTTTACGGGGAAAGTGAAGTTTACGGGACCACCCATTGTCATCACGACTGAGGCCACGGGTACCCCAGACCAACACTCCTCCCTCTTCAACGGGTGGAACACATAGCGAGGGTGTTTCCAAAAAGGTCGACAGAGGTCGTCACCGTTGACGGGGGACAAGTGAAAATCAATCATAAGTACTTGTAATCTCACACCAATAACTCCTTCATACCAATAACTCTTTCCGAAAGAATAGAGAGGAACGATAACAAACCTTGAGACGTAAGTTTACCTATATAGAAAGGAAAATAGGAAACAAACTGAGGTAGTTAACGGTATAAAAAGGAGTTCAAGGAATTTACAAAGAGTCCTTCAATCCTACCACATCCACCTAATTCTCTTGTCTGTCTTATTTAGAGAGTCATCAAGAGATAAGGACTTAGTAACCAAGAGACTATGACTCTTCTTCAAACAAACCGAACAAAAATTTCTTAAATAGGTACTCACACCTCATCTAACTCAGTATCTGAATGAACGCTGACGTAAATGGGAGTTGAAACAAAAGACAAGTCGTTTCCTCCTGAAACAAGACAAGTTCCGATTAGAGAGGTAGACATGAAAACTTACGTAGAGGGAAGAAAGAGGATCTATACGAAAGCCGTTAATAAGTTTGAGAAGAGAAAAATATTTGGAGAGGACCCCAGACATAAACGGAACCCGAAAATGTCACGACCTCTTTGTTATGTAGAAGAATGCGTACAAACGTACGATTCAGCGAAGTCAGTACAGGTTAAGACAGGACAGGCACCTGACATCGAGAGGTCCGTTCTTATGACCTCACCGAACGCCAGAGGTCCCCTAGAAAGGGTGGGTCCCTAGCTTGGACACAGAGAATTCAGAAGACGTAACCGTCCACCCAAGAAATGGTGATCACGGTGAACGACGACGACGACGACGATTCAGCGAAGTCATCACAGGTTGAGACACGCTGGGGTATCTGTCGTCGGGTAGTCCGAGAAGACAGGAACCCTAAGAGGTCCGTTCTTGTGACCTCACCCAACGGTAAAGGAAGAGGTTGCGTACGTACGTACGATTCAACGAAGTCAGCACAGGCTGAGACACACCGGGGTACCTGCCGTCGGGCGGTTCGAGGAGACAGGTGTCCTAAAAGATCCATTCTTGTGACGTCACCCAACGGTAAAGGAAGAGGTTCACGGTGGACCCCTTAGGGAAATGACTTATTTAGTTGAGTAAAGACTAAAGTTGTTCGTGTGGACATACACTACTGGGGGTCCCGGGAGGGGACTCAGAGTCTTGACAGTCAGTCCGACAAATGACCTGACGTGCACAGGGTCTACTTGGGGGTGTGGATGAGAAAAAAAAACAAGGAACTCATCGTAGTGAGTAGGGGACATGATCTGGGGACCGTCGGTAGACTCTGTGAACGTGGATATGTTGAGAATTTAGACAGTGGAGTAAGTGTCTGCACTACGTCGAGGGTCAGTAGAACAAGGGACTCATAAAGGTGTCAAACGGTTGAACCAGGGGTTGAGAGGAGGAGTGGGAAGGTTTGACGGAGGGTCGACTTCGGTTTCACTAGGACGAATTTGTGTTTGTATCGGTATAAAAGTGATACGATTTTTAATATCACTCACACAGTCACAATCAGTGAGTCAGTACAGCGGAAAAACACTGGGATACCTATCATCGGACGGTCCGAAGAGACAGGTACCCTAAGAGATCCGTTCTTATGATCTCACCCAACAGGAGGAGGTCCCCTAGAAGGGTTGGGTTAGTTTGGGTTAGACGTAACGTCCGTCTAAGAATGGTAGACTCGGTGGTCCCTTTGGGTTTTTGACACATCTCTCTCCGAGGACTTTAGAAAGGATTCTACTCGTAGATCTGATACCTCAGACCATCTGTCCAAAGACATTAGACCTGGAAGGGTGAAAAGGTCGGCTTTTTTGTCTTGCCGACAAAGGGTCGGAAAGGGACTCGTTTGAGGTCCTCTGCCACTTCCTGTCCTTTCGAACCACACGACGTCAAGTGCCGAAAGGGTCCAAGATCCGGACATGGAACGAAGTCGACTCTCATATAAGGGTAGTCAAACCGTACGAGACTGAGCTATAGATTCTGTCACGAGTTCGCAGTAAAGAAGGTACTTAGGAAAGAAGTGGAAAGTATGAAGAATGGGGTGTGTGTAAAACAACTTTAAAAATACTACGAATACGTCTGGTTAGACTTGTTATATAAATCATAAGGATTACAACGTACACAAATAAAAGGAGACCATCTGAATTGTTCGGGGAATTTCGACTCTGGTTCAACTAAACCTAAAACACAGAGATGATGGACCGTGTCACGAACTGTGTCTCATATTCTTTACACAAGTCCCGAGTGACTTACTTATTCACTTGCTCATCTAGGATCTTCTAACACATTTCGAGTCATTAAAGTTGGTTTCAAAATATCGTACCGGAACGAATCATCTTGAGACTTAAGAGAGAGGTTGATCCCAACAGTCTACTTTATATCCTACTTGATAAAACCTGTTTGAATTTGCTTTTTGAATGAAAAATAAATAGAACTTTAAGTTTAAATTGACTCGTAGACCATAAAATAAACAATTTAGACCCTTGGGATGACGGTTTCGGTAAAACTGAAATTTAGGGTATAATTTAACCTGTGTGACCATCCACTCGGAGTCTTATAAACAATACGAATCAAGTCACTTATGAATGACTCAAGAGGAAGTTGACACTTATGTATTTTCGAACTTAGTTCCTTTGTCTGGAGTCGACTCGTCGGTCTTTACACTAATGATACAACTACGGTTGACACCTGTGACTTTCTTGTCTGAAGGAAACGAGGGAAACATAATAACTAAAAGAGACTACCCAAAAGAAAGGGAAATCGAACACTAGTTAGGACATTCTCAACACCGGGGTCATCAGGGTCTACAGAATGGACACACCTCTTCTGACACAACGTACTACCCTTTACGGAAAGACTTACGGGACCACCCATGATACGACTACGGTGACCCTCTACATTTCCATTCAGTGTACCCGTTGAGGAGTAGTGGTTTTTTCATTAATTGTGTACAAACTAATGTGAGTCACGACATACGACGAGTGAACCTTTAAACACACGTACCATTCATTTACCGTTTAATTTTCCTTTTATATAGACCATACTCCCACCCTGTATACCCACCTACGACCCCCTCATTACACAATGTGTATGGTTAGTAGTAATTTCTAGTACCCTAGTAAAACTTTACGGTTCTTTTGGAGATTTTAGAAGTGTGTCAGGAACACATGAACAGTTGGTAATGAGTGAGTCCAACATCCATCCTCTCTTAGTAAGAAATCTACCGTAAACATTTGTGTATACAACCGTTGATGTCGCGTGGTCCTTTTATTTTTCGTTTGGTTCAAACTATCGAACATTTCGATTTCACACATAGATAACTTTTAAACCAAAATACACGATAAATAAATCATAAAAAAAGTCTGAATATGTAGAATTTGATCCTTCGTAAGGGTAAACTCTACCCTTGAATGACGACGGAGTCTGTGGGACTAACGGGAAGAAGAGACTTTGTTCGTACGCATAAGAATGAAGGTGAAGATCGCAGACAAACCCGTCCTATAAATCTGGGCAGGATGAAGGAACTTAGTAGTCGGAGGACAAACAAACAGTCGGAGAAATGAGTAGATGAGAAACGGAGAACAGGATTCATAAGACAGGGGTCGCTAGAGGAGGACAGAGGTGTGAGGGGAGAGGGTCGAGGACTGGCACCAGGAAGTCTTGGAAGAAGGTCCCAAGTGAGGACAAGGAATCTTGTCGTACCACGGTAGACGGAGAACCTCAGTCTCACATGGTAACAATGATCGGTCCTGGTTTCGTCCTCTCTCCGTACGGACTATGACAGTATACATCACCAGTTTAGGAAATTGTATTAAAAATGAATCTGAAGATCTTACAGGTTGACATTCACACAATTTTCTGGTAGATTGGGTTGGAGAGTGGTACGTATACAGTTCCTGTGATCCGGACCTCTCTGGGTCAGAACCGATTCCCGTATTCGATTCCCTGTCCGGGAAGTTTTACGGTCCCCAGGGTTGTGGGTCTAGGTACTTGACAGAGGAGAAGGGATAAGTGGACCCCTCAGAATCCAAGTCTGTCTGGAACCCGATTTAAGGTCGAGACGATGATTGATCGAAACACTAGTACTCATTTAAAAAATTGAAAGGTACTGCAACCAAAAGAGTAGACATTTTACCCCAATTATGATGGATGACGTAATTGTAACGATACTTCTAATTTTCACCGTTATATATATTTTGTGTCATGTTTGTGATTTATTTCCTAAACACAACTCAATGAGTCAGTACCCGTTGAGAAACGTTGGGGCAGATGATATCGGGCGGTCCGAGGAGACAGGTACCTCAAAAAATCCGTTCTTAGGACCTCACCCAACGGTGAAGGAGGAGGTCCCCTAGAAGGGTTGGATCCCTAACTTGGGTCCAGAGAACGTAGAGGACGTAACGTAGGGGAATTGGGGACGTGGTGGACCCTTGGGGTTTATTTCCCATCGACTAGTTATTATCTTGCACCTACTTTCTACCCGTCTCAACGTCACACTCGCCACGACCATTGTGTTGGTGGAGACTTGTGTTTACGGGGAACTAAACCACGTTGTGCACTACCCCTGACTCCTATCTTTTCACCGGTAGAAGCGTGTACTCCTCCGGCCGGTCCTTCACCTGAGAGATCAATGGAACCAGGGTAACATAAGGAAAGAAGGAGTCAAACAGTGTTGAGTACACGGTCGACGAGTCCTGGGTGCCGGAGAGTGACGTGGCGGACGTAGGTCGGGGTCCGGGACGTGGTTCCGGTGACAGACGGGTTGACACCTCTCCCAAAGATGGGACTGGTACCACAGACGTTTCCATAACAACCACAGTAGTAGTAGTAAATAAATAAATAAACGATATGACCCTGAAGGAACATCGTAAGTCCGAACGCCCGAGTCATCAACGCCGTAAACCTGAATCAACGGGGTCCCGCACACGTTAAATTCAAGGTCCTGGTCCCTAAATTGAAGGTAGGAGACGTAACCTTTCACCTAAGAAGTGCGGACCTAATGGTCTCTTCAGGGAACAGTAGTAAGGACTATTTGAAAGGGTAGTGTTCCTGTATCTCTATTCAATGAAACACCCCATCGAGAAGGAGATCACATAGGGCACACCAATACGGACGTAATATTCCCAAAAAAAAAAAAAGGGGGCAATAGTTTCCCTCTTAGACTTTTTAGTGTAAACTTATAAACAGTACTGTGAGTTGCCCGGTGGCAGAAAGACCAGTAGGAACTCCCCTTACAATAAGGGAAAGGACACGTAATTTTGCTTGGGCCAAGAAGAAAGGAGAGAAAAGTTAGGAGGCTCATAAGAATTACAAAAAGAATCAGAAGTAAAACAAAAAGGGACTTCTTGAAGAAAAACAATTACTATGACGACTCGTTTGGCTCTCAATGGTCGTTACGGAGACCCGACTCATTTTACCTTTTAGAAGGTATCGATAAACGGCTTTTCCGAGAACCGAGTATTCCCTCCCGTTAGAGGAAACTCGGAAAACTTTGACCTTGTAACCCTCGTTTGTAAAATTAATTCGTTTCAATTAAATACAAATAAATATGTATCCCGTGGAACCTTTTCAACACTTCCTATCAATGTTCCCCCTTTTTTTTTGTATAAATTTTGTCCCGTCGACGATATTTATAGGGCTTTTTCTGTTAAATCTCTTAGAAACTTTTCTACCCTCGTTGGTAATATAGTCTCACACCCGTCCTCTCTAAAACTCATGAGACCGAGGCTAAGAATGGTCGTCGGTTCCTTTTGGTCTTTGATACTACCTAACAGTTCACAAACAACGACGACATTTCCCCGGAGAAGGAACAGATCTTTTCGTCGGAAAGGAGTGTATTTAAGATTGTTTATACAACGGACCTGGGGAGACATCACCACTACCTACGATATTATCTGTCATTGTGTTAATGGTAAAAACGTGTATTATCTCATTGTCGGAAATATCCTTACGAAGAATTTTAGGAGGTAATTTTTGACTCTAATATGGCAGTAGGAGACATACACTGAGAGACCCCTAGGTTCGGTTATAACAGGTCAAACGACCAAAGAAGGGAGGCACTAGATCGGACCGTCGAGAAGATCCTGGCCTCTCCGTACCGATCAATCGTAGTGGGAGTAAACCGGAGAGTGTCTATAACAATAATAGGGGGACCCGAAACACCTCTGGCGACCTTTTTGTCAATACACGTTCCAACATAGACCACTTGAAAAGACTCACTTAGCCTGAAGGAATCCCTGCGGGGAACCAACGTTACGAATAGACTGGGAACCTAACTAAGGACGTAAAACAAGGGGAACCGTCGGACAGTAAGGAGAACGAACTGAACACACCCAGGTCGTGTGAGGGTGACGTGGGTCACATCCTTCGGTCTCCTGCCTGACGTCAAACTAGCCGACAGCCCACGTTTGTAGTGGAACCCGCTCACAGACAGGGTCACGTCTGGGGTCAAAATGAACCTCTTGTGACCTGACACACTTCCACTCATTCGGACTAACCTCCTTTACAAATCCATCGAAGGTCCGAATGGAGAACTTCCTAGGACACTCCACCCTGGGTTTGGTCTTCAAGAAACAAAAGGACGGCGTTATCAAAGACACACAAAGACCTACCTTCTGACTGTACACTCTCTTACCAGGGTGCCTGTAGGGGAAAGACAACCACTTATTGTCCACTAGAATTTTTCAATCAAGGAAAATGAGGTGACAGGAGTCTCAGTGTGAGAGTCTTTAAGGTACACCCCTAAACAAGTCTCTGTCATACTCATCGACTCCTTCTGTACCTCGAGTAACATCTTAAGATAAATAAACAAAATTAAACGATGAGACTTATATTTAACTAGAGAAGTCCTGTTTTAGACCTGAAGACAGTTTTAAATCTTCACTAAGGACGGGAACGAAACCACATAACGGGTGTCTCTTGACTACGGTAAGACTTTCCACACTGAGTCTCGACCCAGTAGACATTCACCGACTTCTACTCTACTTCCCCACGCACGTGCACATACAAGTCAACACAGACTACAAAACAAAGGGGTACTTAGTATCGGGTGGTCTGAGGGGACAGGTACCCTAAAGGGTCTGTTCTTATGAGCTGACCTATCAGGAAGAGAAAAGGTCCGTTAGAAGGGTTGGTTCCCTAACTTCGGCTCATAGGATGTAACGTCCACCTAAAAAATGGTAAACTCGGTGGTCCCTTCGGGGTTAAAGAATCCTCCATACCCTCCGGCGAGAGACGAGGACGTTCTTGGAAGGAACTATAACCTACTTAAAAAACTGAGAACCCGATGAACCCCTTTTTAGGTGATTATAAAAAGTAATACTTGTATACAAGTAATTCCCTTTAAAACTTACTTCTTTTTTCATCTTTTTATTAGAGAGATGGTAGATGGACGGATTTGGGTTAACGGAAAATAAAATCATATTATATAGACTCAGAAAAAAAAAGGGGACACGTATCGAAACTTAAAAATAAAAACGTGGTATTAACATTCGTATGACGTCTAAGTCACCACATAAACTGTTCGGACGAATATAATTTTACCGAAGTGATAATGTAACCTTATATATGAGTGTACCTTTGCAACCTAAAGTTCCAATCCAATTTTCCGAAACCTGTGCCATTCATTATACCGTATCATCTTTCATACACCTTGACCTTATGTCTACGGGGTCCGGTCTATGAATTCGAGAGTCTCGGAAGCGTAGACGTGATAATCTTATCCCTATTAACTGAAAGTGTGTACGAAAAACGGTCCTAGTTTCCTCCACGTCTCGCACTTTCACGAACCATTGAACATTTCGGGAGTACTAGTGAACCATATTTAGAGTCAGGTACACGAGTCCATAAACCCCTGTAATATTCCCAGTGAGGGAGGAGAGACCCTACGTGGTACGATGTCCCACAAATGTATCACAGATTTTAACCTTCTCCCGGAGATAAAGGGGTTTGTGACCAAAGGTGGGTACATACGTAACACGTTTGAAGGGTACCAGGGAATTTGAGAGCGCTGAGACAAAGGTGTTGGTGAATGTTTTATACCCTTAGAAACGACGATTCTCGAGGTTTAGGAAAAAAAGACAAAACGTTTATTCTAGTAAATATGGTAAAAAGATCTAAGTCGCATGTCTGTGGTTCTCCATTTCCTCCCTCACCCTACTTACCCCTGTAACGCTAACTGTATGTATATGATAACTATGAGACAAATTTTATCTATTGGACTACTCTCGGATGACACATCGAGTCCCTTGAGATGAGTACGAGATACCCCTCTATTTACCCTTCTTTTATATTTTTACTTCCCTATATAGATATACATGTCGACTAAGTGAAACAATATGATATCTTTAATAGTCTTGTAAGATTTCGTTGATAAAACAATAACAACAAATCAGCGATTCAACACAGACTGAAAAACGCTGGGACACCTGACATCGTACGTTCTAAGGAGACATTTACCCTAAAGGGTCCGTTCTTACGATCTCACCCAACGGTAAAGGAAGAGGTCCTCTAGAAGGGTCTGGTCCCTAACTCAGGTGTCGAGAACGTAACCGTCCGCCTAAGAAATGGTGACTCGGTGGGCCCTTCGGTCTCGTTGATATGAGGTTATTTTTAATTGACATCTTTTTCTCGGGGTTACGTAAAGGTTCGGTGTGTGGTGTGTCGGAAGTGAAGACTAGGATTTCTTCTTCACTTCATTTATTTCATTTACTTCTTTGAACGGATCCGACAAGTGGTCCCAATCAAAGAAAGATGTTAAAACTAGTGAAGTAACTTTTTCTTTTAATCCCTTAAATCTCTCCCTAGTCTTCTCTATTTGTTTTTACCACTGGTAAAAATTTCTACTTAACAACTATTTTTACTCTCATTGGTCCCGTAGAGTCCACCGAGCCACCATTTCTTAGACGGACGATTACGTCCTCTGTGTCCTCCACACTCAAGCTAGGGATCCAGTCCTTCTAGGGGACCTCCTCCTTTACCGTTGGATAAGGTCATAAGAAAGGACCTTTTAGGGTACTTGTCTCCTCGGACCGACCGATGTCAGGTACCTTAGTACTTCTCGTCCAGTGCTGCCTCGTGCTTACGTCCTTTGGTCCCAATAAGTCGGGCTTTTATTATAAGGACACTTAAACCACGAGTCGGAACTACGTCTGTGACATTCTTCGTGGAATGAACAAGACAAAAAAGTAAACCAGGACTATGGTCGGAATACCCCAGTCACCATGTTGATGAAATCTTCTCTTTGCCCCCTCCTTTAATTCCGACATTGAACGAACCATAGTTCATCGGTCGCGGTTCATCTCAGGTCACCCTTGGACTCAGTCGGTCTGAGGTCATAGGTACGATAAGTGGTTCCTCG
This sequence comes from Capra ibex, assembly GCA_006410555.1. NCBI lineage: Eukaryota > Metazoa > Chordata > Mammalia > Artiodactyla > Bovidae > Capra > Capra ibex. The sequence goes on from SJYO01041852.1 coordinate 78,868,078, forward strand.
ACAAGATTTTACCAGGGACTTCCCCCTTTGTGTGTCTTAATGTCACAACGTCCCAACTCTGTTGGATTCAAATTCTTTCGGAGGAACTGGCTACCCTTACTAGAACCTTAGGGAAATATGTCTGTGGAAAATGTTTCCTAATCTTAGATTAGGGGGACCTTACCAAATTAACACCAGGGTACACTTTCCCGACCTAACTGAAGATCTCCGGACCCATCGGAACACTGAAATACGATTAAGTGTGTCATGACACTCCATAGTGTATCTCGAGAGATGATTGTAAATCATACTTTAGGACTCGGGAGAGACGAGTTCCATCTAACAACACGAGTTATATCATCACTTCCCCTACACCCTCTTTCTCCAATTAACTCAACGGATTCTAAGGTGACCCTCTGACTCGCGTCGGTGGTTAACAAAGGTTCGAGTGAACTCAAATTCACACAACTGACTACACAAAGGACAGTAAGTAGGCCATAGAGACCGTTGGAAAGACGGAAGGGTGTTAGACAAGGAAAAAGCTAAGACGACTTCGAAACAGAGACTTGAGCCCGGACCCTCGGGACACTCTAACGAAACCCACGAGGAAGAGTGTGTAGGTGTTTTGTGGGAGAGGAGATATTCCTTGTAAAATTTTCCAACCTCAAGAACTCACACACGGTAACTCAACTAAAATGTCTGAAAAAGTAGAGTTCACGAAACGACATTTCTTCGTTTTTTGTTGACGAAGGACCTTGAGAGAGAGACGGAAAGAGACTCTGACGTCGTATCTCATTAATCTTATAATGGTGTCAATTACTTTCGCTCTCCGTCTACGTAATCTTCCTCTTCGTTAAATGAATCTCGGGCTTATAACAATCCTCAACAAAATTTTCAAAGACGAGACTCGATGGACCGTTTGGGTCCTTAATAGATAACCTCCTACTCCGTCTAAATGAGTCCTATAAACTGATTCTAGGTTCAGACACTATCTTCCTACATTTGACATATTAATTGTTCCTCACTGGTTTCTCCTTTAACAAAAAATAATCGACCTCCTGTCAGACAAAAAATATAACCTTTTCTGGGACAACGACCCTTTCTGCCTTCCGTCCTCCTCCTCCCCTGTTGTCTCCTACTCAACCACTACCTGTCCCTTCGGACCACACAACGTCGGGTGTCCCAACGTTTCTCAGTCTGTGCTGATTCGTTGACTTGACTTGACTCAGACAAAAATAAGTAAGTAAGATGTTTACAAAAAACTCACAGGGGACCCACGGTCCATAACAGATTCGAGAACAGTTACTCAGTCCACTTCAAGGACGAGAGTACCTTAAATATAACTCTCTTTGTCTTTTATTTTTTATTGTCCTCGTTGTTACTTCAGGTGACATATTGGAACCAACTATGATACTTTGGGTGTCGTTCCATACCCCTTCTGTCACCCCCACGAGACTCTATCTGAAGTTTTATCTGCGTGAAACCACTCTACTCCTACCTCTGGACTTATATAAACAGGACGTAAAAACCGAGTGTCTTTGCTTGAACCCATGAAATGGTCGATCTGGAAACTGAAATGTGAAGAAAGTGTGTGTCGGAGGTACAAACGTCGCACCGACCTTAAAGAGCAAGTTTTATTTTACAATGGTTGAAAACTTCTATCAAACCTCCGTAAAAAATCATCAGGTGATTTTAAAATGTACAGATAATTTATAATTCCTGGAGGGAGCACCGTGATCACTATTTCTTAGACGGATGGTCACGTCCTCTGTACTCTACGTCTAAGGTAGGGACTCAGGAAGGACTTCTAGGGGACCTCTCCCTATACCGTTGGGTGAGATCATAAGAACGGACCTTTTAGGGTACCTGTCTCCTCGGACCACCCGATGTCAGGTACCCCAACGTGTCTCAGTCTGCACGGACTCACTGACTCTTGTCAATTTATAATTAACTCATAATCCATGTCTTTCCCAAAATCAATAAAGTAGGTGTCAAGTAGAGTGGACAAATTGACTAACAAGGGATCGTGACTGTCTATGACTAAAGGGACCACCGAGTCTACCATTTCGTAGACGGATGTTACACCCTAAAGATTTTGTTCGTTTTGGGGGTTCTTTCTGGACAGCCACGGAAACGTGTTTATTTTGTTGAAGTATTTTGGGGTTGGAAGATTTTGTTTTAGTTTCCGGGTAGGGAATGAAAGAGCAAGTAGAAAGAGTGATTGAAAGGTATGGAGACCCTCGACCATACTCAGATCTACTCAAGAGCTCTCATATCAACCCATCCCTGGTAAGACAAGGGGTTGAGGTCCCCGTCGTAAGAGTGCCATTAAATACACTAACCACGGAGGACTGCAGTAAATCACAGACACTTCGGACACACCAACTTGTACCGTCGAGTCCCACCTACCTACCTTCCTTCCTTCCTGGACTCCGAAAACAATGATCCTCCGGAACCGAGAGAGGATATCCACAAGGATTCCAGTCCAGTCTAACGAGTCGAGTCAAAGTCTAAGAGAAAGTGTGAACAATTCCTGAATATATAAAAAGAAATTCCCTAAGTTGATAAAACTTCTAAGTCGAAAATCAACTCCAGAAACATCTCATCTTAAGAGTATCCTTAGAGAACCGTTAAAATAATTTTACACCTGAGTTCTAAGTTATCCAGACCCCACCCCAGACTCGAACGTACAAATATTGTACAAAGTCCCCTCCGACTACGACGACCAGGTGTCTGGCATCAAACTTATTCGTTTCGGAGACTAATTTCTTAACACGTTTGAGTCAGTGCAGGTTGAGAAACGTTGTGGTACCTGAAATATCGGACGGTCCGAGGACACAGGCACCTTAAGAGATCCGTTCTTATGACCTCACCCGACAGGAAGGGAAAAGGTCCCCTGGAAAGGTTGGGTCTCTAGCTAGGGTTCAGAGGACGTAACGTCCGTCTAAGAAATAGTAGGTTGATTAATTTCTTCTTATAGTGAAATAGTATAGTGACCACATGAAAAAAAGATTACTATCGTTAAAAAATTTTAGTGTTAAAAATAAAGAAAAGTAACGTACGTAAAACGTATAATGACTTTGAAATTTTTTTCATATCATTTGGTCTTTCTTTTTGTGGTTGTGTCATATGATTGTGTATATATACCTTAAATCTTTCTACCATTGTTATTGGGACATACACTCTGTCGTTTTCTCTGCGTCTACATGTCTTGTCTTAAAAACTGAGACATCTTCTCCCTCTCCCACCCTACTAAACCCTCTTACCGTGACTTTGTACATATTATAGTATATTTTTTACTTAGCGGTCAGATCCAAGCTACGTCCTATGTCCTACGAACCCCGACCACGTGACCCTATTGGGTCTCCCTACCATACCCCTCCCTCCACCCTCTCCCCAAGTCCTCACCCTTGAATACATGTGGGCACCGTCTAAGTACAACTACATACCGTTTTGGTTATGTCATAACATTTCATTTTTTTTTTTCATATCTGGTTTTTACAATTTTTATAGATTCAATGGTTTTAAATCGTTTACTTCTGAACCCTAATTTTTTTAGACTTTTAATACTTTCGGTGGTAGTTTAATAAAATTTCCTTTTCTAAATAACAATTTTAGTCAGGTTCTTCTGTACCTTTCGTACTTATTTAGTTTTCAGTACGTATTTTAATTTTTCCAATTGTTTCTTGAAGGAGATTTTCTCACGATCTCAATCAAATTACACACAATAAGTTTGGTAGTTTTTTGTTATATTTCTTTAGAATATTATTATATTTTAGGATCTCGTATCTTTTTTTATCTTATAAAATCTCATGTGATAAAAAAGTAGGTCGTATCGTGATTACGATTACAATGTTGTATTATGTCACTTTTTGATGTTTAAAATCTATTTTATAAATTTTCAATAGTTTAACTTAAGTCTTGATATATAGTTTAACTTAAATCCAATAAAATTCTTAAATATCTAATCGAATATAACTCTATAGATAATCCAATAAATAGTATAGTTTTGTAGTTTCCTCTTTTTTATACTAGTGAAAATAAACGACTTTTAGACAGATGGATCCAAGTACTAGATAAGAAGTATATTCCTTTTTGGAATTAATCCTCATTAATCCTCCTGATATAATTTTTTATGTCCTAATTCTTTATTTTTATAAATCGTATATTTTTTACTTTACAAATCATACAGATGTATAATGGACTCTATAAGATTTTATAAAAAGTGACAAGTTTAAATTGATCTACAGGAAATAAAATAGATACTAAAGATGGACATTGGGAAGATAAGAGTCTATTGGAGAAAATTAGAAAACCGTATCTAAGGATATCAATAAATGTATGTGTGTATGTACATAGTGAAATATCAAATACTTTAAGGAATGTTGGTTCTTAAACTAACCTTTAGGACACTTAAATATAAATGAGGGTAAAATATCTACTTCTTTGACTCCGAATCTTCCTTGGTTGACTTCTTATTAAATCGTGACCCTTCTAGGACCCGAGATTACCTCCTGTACCAATGGATCCCTTATAAAGGAAGAAAGGTTCGGATCTAGGGAACAAGAAGAAAAGTAGGATCTCGAAATGTTAAATTAAAGTCCGGTCCGGTGGAGAGAATTACTAGGGTAGGTTAGTGATTCAGTCGCTGAACCAACACCACCTCGTTACCCAATACTTGAACCAACCCCACTAATTGAGTCGGTACATTAACCGGGTTAAGACACCGTTTAACCCGAAGGGAACACCGAGTCGACCATTTCTTAGACGGACGTTACGTACTCTGGACCCAACCCCTCTAGGAGACCTCTTCCCTTTCCGATGGGTGAGGTCATAAGACCGGACCTCTTAAGGTACCTGACATATCAGGTATCCTACCGTTTCTCAGTCTGTGCTGACTCACTGAAAGTGAAAGACACCGTTTAATTCGTACCTAAAAATTTTTTGAGGACACATCAAATCACTCTCCCGAATTCTATTATATTAACACTCCTTTAATGATCAAAACAAAAAATTTACTTGAGGTATCACGTTATTACTCAAAATGAATATATAGAAGAGTACATATTACAGACATCTTTGCAACAAGAAGTTTTATCTAACGTCTGTATTGTTTGTAGGGTCACGGAGGAGGGTAGGGGGTAGTACGTAATCTTCATCTTAATAGTATCTCGAAACCAGTCCCTCTGTAGGCCCTTTAAAATCACTGACTTGAAAAGGTTCGGAAGAAACAGTCAGAACCTCTATCATAACGGAGGAATCCGTCTTGAATGTGGACGTACCCCGCTTTGACGTGTTTTAGTTATGTCTAAACCGTAGTTGAAAAAAGGTCAAAATAACTTTACATCACTGTATATTGTAACATAAGTTAATTCCACATGTTGTATCATTAAATTATATACAACGGTGCGCTAGTGGTGTTATTCAAATCAAACTGTAGAAAGTGGAGAGTCTCAACATTAAAAAACAGGACACTACTTTTGATATTAAATGACAGAATCATTGAAAGGTTATACGTATATCATAACAATTGATATCCCGAAGGGTCCGCCAAGTCACCATTTCTTAGACGGACGGGTACGTCCTCGACTTCCTCTGCACCAAAGCTAGGGACCCAGCCCTTCTAGGGGACCTCCTCCTTTACCGTTGGGTGAGGTCATAAAAACGAGCCAAGTAGCTTCTCAGCCTGTGCCGACTCGCGCGTGTCCGTCTCGTTAACAATTGAGATCGCGGTGTGACATGTAACCTACGGGGTCTGAACAAACAGAGTATTGACTTCAAACATGGAAAACTCGTGGAAGAGAACAAAGGGGAGGAGTGTGCGGAGGGGTGGGGGATCCTACGGGGTCAGACAACAGACTTGGTATGGGAAGTCGGGTCCAGGTCAGGAGACGACAGAGAATTTGAGACCACTGACAGGTTCGATGAGAGACACAAGACTCACCGTAGGTCATTACCTCCCATACGGGCGGGGCAGAGACAGGATTACGTTTCCTGGAATTTCTTTCCTTCTTTAACTTCAGCGAGTCAGCACGGACTGAGAAACGCTGGGGTACCTATCATCGGACGTGGTTCGAGGAGGCAGGTACCCTAAAAGTTCCGTTCTCATGACCTCACCCAACGGTAAAGGAAGAGGTCCCTTAGAAGGGTTGGGTCCCTAGCTTGGGTCCAGAGAGTGTAACATCTGTCTGCGAAATGGCAGACTCGGTGGTCCTGGAATCAGTTGTAGACTTACGACCCTCTAACCTCGGTTTGGGAGAAAGTCGTTGAAGATTTTACAGGCTCACCTAGAGAAAATCTCTGACAGACCCTCCACCAACAAAGACCCCCACCCCGCCCCTCCCATCTCAGTGACCAATTGTTGATAGGGAGACAAACGACGCCAAGGTGTCTCGGGTACTTGAGCTTGGGACGACTAGTAGTCTCAGTCCGGTGGTCACCGGTACAAGAGACCCGGCATCAGTTTTTTGGTCCCGGGATCTGGACGTGTGTCCAAGAAAGGTCCCTCTGTGCTCACTGGACCTCGACCCGCCTCCCGCTTGTACTTGTGTGACAGGAGGGCGGAGGGTTCAGAGGCCTCTCCTACCGCCCGTGAGTCGGAGATATACCCCCAATTTCATCTTCGGACTGCGAGTCCGACGTCGAACTGTACATATCTGTACAGAGAAAGGCCTTTTCTGATCCTCTACCTACAAAGACTCCCTACGGAAGTGTACCTCGGGACCCCCGTGTCCATGGCACCTAGGATCACTCGGACACTTCTTGACGGAAAAACCTACGAGACTAGAATGTCCAAAAGACCTAACTTCGGGGCAACCGAAAACGTCGATCTCCAACCTCCTGGTAAAGAGTCCACCTTCGGAATTTCAACCCATCACCTACAATCCAAGTTCGGGAAGTTAGGAGTCCCTCTTCGACCCACAGACACTCAAGGGGGAACAAATAATATAGTTATACAACGACGGGGTCCCCATCCTAAATACCGTCCACACACGCAGAGCCGTATGGATGATAAAAAAAAAGGAGTAAGTAAATTACACATCCTCCACAAGTCGATCAAAGACTTGAAGAAAGTCTCCCTTAACCGGGTACACATTGATCTAATTGTGCTGGTGACTTTCCTCACTTAAGTCCTCGGAGGATGTCTTACGGTTAAAGAAAAAATTTACTCTTTACGTGACTACTAAAACCAATTAATTTATTGAACGAAATCTACTCACTCTTCCTCATTTCGTATAACACCATAAAATAGATAAATCAACAAGGATTCTAAGTGGTTTCCGGAATTCCGTGTCTCGAAATTAATTTCTTTACTTCCGTGTTCCTCAGTCGGACAAGACGAATTCTCACACAACGATAAATACTTCGACCCTAAGGGAACTTAATTAACTTACTTTACGCACCGTAAATACAATTCGTTGTGAAATTACACCAGGGATCTCACGACTGTATTCGACATGGTTACGCACAGAAAACCTCTGCAAGCTAGAAGAAGAGAAAGAGGAAGAACGCAAATATCGTCCCCACACGATCCAAACCCCCTATCTTTCTACTTTTTTCATATCTGGTACGGATTTCCTTTCTCACTAGTTGATCCCCTCTGACTGTGTCTTGTTCATTGATTTTTTTTTCCCTATGTACAACATTACCGTTAGCCGTCTTCTATATCTTTCTTGTGTCGTTTCCTCTGACTGACAACTCCCCTCTCCCATACTACTTTTTAAACGTCTCCCTTTCGATGTAGTAATCCGACAACTCCTAATTACCCTTAAATGACCCCTTCTTCCATTCTTTCCTGTAAGAAACGGACCTTTGTCGTTTCCATTTCCGGACCACACAAACCTCTTTCTGACGTAAACCAAGAGGACGTCCCATTTCAGGCTTACCACCAAACATCCCACACTAGGACCTTTACACCCCAACCCAGTACAGTACTTTCCGACACACACGACACAAATCCTCAACTGTGAACCAAAACTCTTGGTATTTTTCTAAAATTTATCCCTTTATCAAACCAGTCAAAGTAAAATATCCCTGGAGGGACCCTCACCACAGTGTCCATTTACTCCACTGTGATTCACCCCGACCAATCCTTCGACGGTGTGGCTGGGTATAGTCCTCACTGTGACTTCCAGATGTAATTCCCAGCGCCCCTACTAATTTGACCCTATCTAAACTACGTCTAAATTCTATATCTTTAGTTGTATAGTGTAGACGTAATGCCACTCCTTTTCATCTTCAGGTCGAAAGAGTAACACTCACAGAAACACTTACCACCGCATTTCCGTTCGGTCCTTTATGTCCTTCAGGGAATGTTTACTTGGTAGTTCTAAGTTCAACGTTGGACGGTTTCTACACTTGCACACAAACGTACAGGTCAGTGTATCCAGTCAAGTACACAGACCGCATGTAACAGTACACACACTTAGGAGATGTCCACCAACACGAGAATACATGAAACATATCTCATGTTTCATGGTGTAACATATCTCATGTCGTCGAGTCAGAGAAATAAAGTTCGGGTCCTACAGGTCCTTCGTTCGTAATTTCGTCGTCACTCCATCAACCATGAAAAGTTCCGTCCTATGACGTTCTAATTTCTCCAAAAGTAAAAAAACGTGAAAATTCATATAATAAATACACTTTTTATAATAATTGGATAATGTCATGTCATGAGATATTAACACAATCAACGCATGGATCCGATTAAAGAACCTGAACCCTTGTTTAACCTGACTAATTACCTACGTGAAAGTCTTGACTTGAACAACCATACTCCCCCCACGATGACATGTTTTTTCTGGTCCATCACCCATCCTACACCCCAACCCCACCCAGTACTCATGTCAAACCTACCTACACTAGTAAATGTAATTCATCCATTCCCAATTCGAACATATGCATTACCTATTACCTATTACCCCTTACTTCTTATACACCATCGTTACTTTGTGTTTCATCTCTGTAGGGGATCTGTAAATCTAAATACACTAATCTCAAGTCCCAATTTCAGTCTCGACATGTGTATTTAAACCCTGAGTGGTCGGACTCCGACTTTTCTTTTCTAGTTTCTCTTCCCTCTGGATCGCCACACGACGGTCTTAAAGGTAGGTGGATGGGGTGGGTGAGTGGAAGGATCAGGGGGAAGGTAAGTCAGTCGTCTTTGAATAAAGGACTCTTGAACACTGTACGGTCCCTGTCTCTAATACTGTCCATGACACACTTAGTGTCTTTACCTATTCTACATTTAAAATGAGAATTTCCTAAGCGTCCCCTAACCCCTCCATCCAATTTAGTGCAAAATGGTAGACTAGGTCGTTAAGATGAAGACCCATATACGGGTTTTATTAACTTTCACCCTAGAGTATCTCCATAAACATATACGAAAAAGTATTATCGTATTAAGTGTGAACGAATTTTCACCTTCGTTAAGTCACGTGCAGCTACTTACTTACCTAATGGCTTTACACCATTTATACGTATGTATGTCACTTTATAATAAGTCGGACTTTTTCCTTCTTTTAAGACTGTGTACAAGGGTACAACTACTTGGAATTACTGTAATATGATTCACTTTATTTGGTAAGTACTTTTACTCCATTTATTTATCGTTATACGGAAAACAAGAAATTTTTCTTTTGTCTTTCTTTCTTCCTTTTCTTCTTACTCCCTCTCCCTTTCTCATTAAAATAAACTGAAGTGAGTAAAGTTGAAAGTAGGGAGTAGTACCACAAGGAAGACGTATAGGAACTCCTAAAACTATAAATATAGTATTACGTTCTCTGTAGGTGGAGTTTTTAACAAAACTGTACTTTTCGGTCCTTTAAAATATACTATACTTTTGTAAATACGACCGGATGAAGTATATAATAAATTTTCCTTTTTTCTTCATCATCACAGGAAACAGACTTTAAATTTGTCTTATATCTTACTTGTTTTTTAACCATACAAAAGTAACAAAATCCATTTTGAAAATAACCACAGTCCAACTGACCTTAAATGTTGGTAGACTCCTGTGAAAATTACGGTTTTGAAAATCACGAATTCGTCGAGACAATACGAAAAAGTCTTTATATGAGTCGGTAGTTGACCTTTTGGTGAGAGATTTTTTACATCACCTCTTTAATGAGTGTCTTGAATGAGAGTTTAGAGAAGGTATATATACGGGACATTACCTCAATCAGAAGGAACTTCCTAGAATCTGAAGTTTGACCTTGAAGACGATGTCTTAGTAGAAGGTAATTTACTATCTGGGAGTATTTTCAATGACTTTCTCACATCTGTAAAGGTTTTCGTCGTGTCTTAACTTCAAAGTACTCGAACAAAATTTCTGTGTCTACGGATATCAATGTCTTTATCTCATAATGTCTCCTGTTTTATGAACCTTTCCTACCAGTAGGTCGGATTGTAAAAGGGAGTCACCGTGTCCCACTGAGTGATCCAGTAATAGATAAACCAAGAATTTGTAAAGGTTACTTCCGTCAAAACTTCAGACGGTACCCCTACAGGTCACTCCGAATAAAGGTTTTAGTTCACCCTCGGTTTCCTAAAAGAGGACTTTAAGCATCGGGTAGTTGCTTAAACAGAAGTAACGAGAAAGACAACAACAACAAGTCAGTGATTCAACACAGACTGAGAAGCACTGGGGTACCTAACTTCGTGTGGTCCGAAGGGACAGGAAGTGACAGAGGGTTTCAAACGAGTTTGAGTACAGCTAACTCATCCACTACGATAGGTTGGTAGAGTACGAAACAGCTGGGGAAGAGAACGACGGGAGTTAGAAAGGGTCGCAGTCCCAGTAAAGATTACTCAGTCGAGAAGTGTAGTCCACCGGTTTCATAACCTCGAAGTCGAAATCGTAGTCAGGAAGGTTATTTATAAGTCCTGACTAAAGGAAATCCTACCTGACCAACCTAGAGGGACGATGGATTCCCTGAGAGTCCTCAGAAGAGGTCGTGGTGTCAAGCTTTCGTAGTCAAGAAACCACGAGTCGGAAGAAATACCAACGAAAGAACAAAATATATTAAGTCATTGTTAGAAATAAATGTAGCTCGGTCAAATAGAGTAACTAAAAACACTGGTTTACTTTACTTTATTTAACAGACGAGTATTACGAAATTAAGTAGAGGAGGGTCAAAAGTTAAGTTGTTACTATACGAAACTAAAGGATAAATAATTCCTTCATCTTGTCCTCTTCGACCCCTATAAACGTTAGAACATTCCAGACTATACTTGTATAACCATAATAGTATTTATTTAAATCCATACATCTTCAAACAACGAAGGGGTTAGTAGGATCTCCCGAAACACAACTGTTATGTTCAATCAACAAAAAACTTTATGACGGTAGACTGAAAGATAGTGTACAGTAAAGTAAACACAATTTGTACAGAATTTATTACTCGACTATACATGGAGAGAAAATATCAGTATAAACGAACGAACAAGATAAAACAAAAAATTTCTCCTTTATAAAACAGTCACTAGGACTTTTATGAACCCTTTTTAATGACACTGAACACGATAATCTCATCAATCGTTCCGTTAGATTTTTTTTATTCCTTTATTAAAATTTTGAACCTCGAGACCGAGACAAAAAGTATCTCGTTATTTATGACAACTTATCTGTATTTCGAGACGTCACATCAATCCCTATTATTAGTTTTATAAATAGTTGGTTATTCATCCCACACCCGAAGGGACCACCGAGTCTGTCATTTCTTAGGCGAACGTTACATCCTCTGAACCCAAGCTAGGCATCCAACCCTTCTAGGGGACCTTCTCCCGTACCATTGGGTAAGGTCATAAGAAAGGACCTCTTAGGAGTACCTGTCTCTTCAGACCACCCGTTGTCTCAGAGACCCGGGTGTTTCTCAGTCTGCAATGACTCGTCTATACGTGTCGTGTGTGTCCCATCCCACACCCCGAAGGATCCCCCGAGTCACCATTTCTTGGGTGGACGGTTACGTCCTCTATATTCTCTACTACCAAGTTAGGGACCCAACCCTTCTAGGGGATCTTCTTCCGTACCGTTGGGTGAGGTCATAAGAACGGATCTCTCAGACTACTTGTCTCCTTGGACTACTCGATGACAGGTAACCCAACGTCTCAAACTGTCCTGACTTCACTGAATGGTACGTACGTACGTTCCAACCCACATGACGGGTTAGGTTTGCCCATACCGGAATCGAGTCCATGTCCACAATTTGGAAATCCACGAGTCAATACCTACTCTATGATCCCACCTCGTGGTCTTCCAAATCCTGTCGTCAGTAGATGTCGGTATATAGTACTCAAATTATGAGGATGTTTGGTCAGGACGACCTGTTCTTGTAGGATGGAATGTCGTCGGGTTAGACATGTAGTCCCTAACTTTAAATGTAAAAATAACCCCTAACCACCTTTACCTCTGGAGTCACCATCTTTTAGGGTATGCGAAGAAGGTTCGACGAGTAGAGAACTCAGAAGTCCTCCAAACTGATCCACCCGTCTCCTCCGTTTCTCCTCTGACTCCCACCACAGGGACGTCAGTCACCTAGAACAGGGACTTTACGGACCCAGGAGGGTGAGTAACAGAATGAGTGGAGACAAAGGGGTTGTGGAGCTGGATGAACACCGAGTTATTGTTTTCTACTTACTCACTAACTCTCACTAACCGACCGACAAAGTTTAACACCCGAAATAATAATAAGTCGATACTACTCCGGCCGTATAGTCCTCTACTAACAAAACCCTTTCTTGGGAATGAGGGTCAAGGGTTCTTCTTCCCGTACAGTGTAGTACGTCCCCGGTGTCTCCCCTTCGTGGTCCCACCCTGTCCTCCGTCCTCCTCACTCCCGTTTTCCACCCGTTTTCGACTATAACACCAAAGACACCCTTCTTTACTCACTCCGTATCATTTATTAGGTGTACCACAGGGGTTGTGGGGTACACCATACATATCAAATATCAGAGTAAAAATATGTACTCCTTCACCCTCGGAACTCTTTAACGTATTGAATCAGTTCCAGTGTCTCTTAACACTATACTACGAGAATAAGAGAGACAATATGAGGTAAAAGGTAAACAAAATAAGATCAATAAACGAACACACAGACAACTACGTCGATGAAACTCGTCAAATTTTACAACCTGTCAGGAAGAATGGATATACACAGGTCAGAGGTAGTCTCGCACCCGTCGTATCTTTGGAAACAAATTAGTTAGTCATTCCGGAGGTAGTGGAAGGAAAATTAAACTCGTCGGATTAGTCGTCGGGTAACTACTATATCCTCGACAGGACTACCTTCCTCTGGAAAAAATATCGAAAGACAAGAAACAGACTGTAGGAGACTCTGACCCTTATACCCTTATTTCTTTACTTACTGAGGCGTTTACCAATAAAGATAAAAAACACAGTGAATAGGGAAAGAATTAGACTCAAGGGACTACCGAGTCAACCATTCCTTAGACGAATGTTATATCCTCTGGTTCCAAGTTAGGGACCCAGTCCTTCTAGGGAACATCTTCCCTTACCGTTGGGTGAGGTCAACGGACCTCTTAGGGTACCTGTCTCCTCGGACCTCCCGATGTCAGGTACCCCATCGTGTCTCAACCTGTGCTGACTTACTGATTGTGAAATTAGACCCAAGACGTCTACGAACGAAACATCCTATGTCGGACTTTCTTCATACACTCTACAGACGAGACAGGAACCCTTTCAATTCCCTTACATATCTTGAATACGGTTACCTTATAATGTCCTTTCACTTGTCCCTTCCGTCTCCATGACAGGAACAGTCTACCGTCGAGAGGACTACTAGAGGAGACGGAAAAGAGGGAAGGTCGAACGGTGGGTAGGACAAGACGCACACGTCCCTGTTCGGGTGTGTTGACGTGTCGGACAACCGGAAGGGTGCACGACAACCTACCCGTCACGGAGAGGGTCACGGGTCTACCCATGAAGTTGGTCCTTCCGTCAACATGTCCACTCACACATTGACCGAACCCGCATACGGGTAGCGTGGGATACGGGTATACAACAGAAGTATGTTGGACCGAGACGTTAATCGTTGGCACAGTATGGTTCCCTGATCTGAACCCGACACTCAGGAAGACTCACTCCTTTTGTTCACTTTAAGACAAGTAGGTTATCCTTTATACCTACTACACTTTTTACTTTTAGTCGAACTGGGACACGTATATCACTCCCTACCACCCCCGGTAGTTCCTCTACTCGACGACGTCCGAGAGTACGTAAACACCCTCTCGTCCGTAACCGGAATGGAGACGTCAGGAGTCGGGGAGAAGGGGGCGACGTCGGATTATCTCGTTTTTCCCTTTCCCATAAATAAAAGAAGAATCTGTGTAGCCGGGTTATACAAAAATTCTCGTGGACATATAAAGTCACTGTCTCTAAAATTCTTAATGATGAAGTCTAATCACTTCCCAAAATAACCTTAGCTGTTTTATGATTTTAAATTCGTGGAATAACATCGAGACACAAAAGAACAACGATTTCTTTTTTTCTTTTCTGTTTGTGTAAGATAGTACTAATACCAAAATAAAGATTTTTATCTGACGACTCCGGCTGACTATCCCTTTTTCGGGTAGCAATATTGTAACAAACTAAAAACAAAGACCGTAACCTTTTGTGTATCATTTACACGTTTTATAAAAACTTTATTTAATTTTGAACAGTCTAAGTAGTTCGGAGTTTGAGGTTTCTCCTTTAAATTACACTTATGTTTAAATCTACAAACTTCTAGTTATAGTAAAAAGACCTTAAAAGAAGATGTTCATCGAAAAATTAGAGACATCCGGGGACTACCCAACAAAGTGAACTTTGTGAGATAATTCGAGTCACCCCTCGCAAGAACCAAAGAAACAGTGACCCCAACAGGAACTTTTGACACCAGAAAGGAAGACACAGGAGTGGGACCGGGTCAACCAAAGTAGACACCTTTTAACAAATCCCCTTCAGACTCATAGACATTGAGAAGAGACGGGTACGGGGATGGACGGACTCTGGTCGTCTACCTTCCATGAAAATATCCCTTCTTATTTTTTTCAGACCGATATCCGACTTAGACAAAGAAAATGAAAGACAACGAAAGGATTTGACTTTCCTATGACAGACATGTATTGCGGGATGGAGTCCCTTGGGCCGGGGAGACGGACTTACACTTTGGTTTCACGGCAACAGGTCTCTCTGTAAACTGGGACAAGTGGATGCTTACCGACGTTCTTTCTCCTTTAATTGTGTCGGGGAGGGACTCCGACTGGTAAGGTCGCCCATAAACGTTCTAATTACCGGAGACATGAAATGAAGGAGTGGAGGAGGAGGAGACATTTTATTGGACCGTAGGTCTGGGACTATTCTACCAATAAAACTCTGTGATCAGACGGTAGAAGAACTAGACGACCGAAAGGTTCATTCCAACAATAAGGAACGGAGTTGTGGAGCAGATGACTAAATAACCCCGCTCGTCTCCCCTGAACCTGAGTCATTGTCATGGTGTTCGTCGTCCCGAGGTTCCAGTGATCTTTATAGGACCGTTCCTCCCCCGTGACCCGTTTTCTCTAGTTGGACTCTCACGATCATAGAAAGCCTACCTATAAATGTTTCAATTCTCGGAATTCTTACATCTTGACCACTAGCAATTACGATCGGAAGATTAGTCGTCAAACGAACGAACGAAAAAAAAAAGAGATATTGTAGAATAGAAAAGAACCGGAAGACGGTCTGTTTCAACTGAAATGACCTTTAGACACGGAAAGGAAGGGTGGTCGAGACGTGGTCTTCCCTTAAGAAACAGTAATCAAGGTCGTTCGTGATGGGTCGAGACCAGGAAATGGAGGGGAGGAGAACCTTAGTCTGTCCGAATCTGAAGGAGTAGGAACCGTCTCTTTGGGAAGTTAGAAGAAGGTGCGTGTGAACGAGGGTGACGGGTAGAACCGTCGTATTCTCGTCAACGTCGACGTTGAAAGAAAATAAGAAACGGTAGGAATAGAAATAACGGACGTGGAAGACCCTAAGTGACGAGAAAAAGTGACATCATGGAGAGTCATTAAACCACCAAAAAGACCCCTTTTGCATCGAAACTGTCAAAACAGATTCCTTAACTTGAAGTTTGTACCAAGTGCTATTGGCGATCTTTCTCCGGAAAAAGCCGAGAAACATAAAATTAATTCACAACGACGATTTTGTCCGTAAGTTCAACACCGGACCTCCCTCTCGTCCCAACCGTAGACTGAGACACTCTTCAAAAGTGAAGGGGACGACACCTATCAAGGTGGACACGGACGACCCCTAAAGACGCTTCGTTTTACAGAGGGAGAAGAGGTAGATCGAGAAACTTAAAATCTCTCCCTCTCAGAATGGTGAACAAAAAGACAAAAAAATGAACTAGACTTGAAGGACTAAATATATCTGCCCTTACCAGTATGACTCGTTGGTTAAGGAGAGTAAAATAAAAGATTGTTTAAAATTTTATAAATAAATGAATAAATCGATATGACCCAGAGTCAACTCCGCACGTTCGAGAAGTTGGAAGGAGAGCCGTACACTCTAGAAAAATCAATGTCGTACACTTGAGAATCAACACCGTAAGCCCTAGATCAAGGGACTGACCCCTAATTTGGACCCGGGGGATGTAACCCTCGAATCGATAACCTGGTGGTCCCTTCAGGGTCAAAGAGAGTAAAATTACAAAGATCTAAGGTACAAGACAAGTACCCGTTACAAAAACGACTGGGATCTTTACGACAGAAAACCAATTACGGTTTCCCACACGGTTGGAACGAGTCCTCAGAAAAAGTTTTCTACTAATCGTAAACTTCAGACAAGAATCCCATTAACCACCTCATGCGATTTATGAAGCACACACATGTACGACTCGACGATTGAGGTTAGGACTAAGAACAAAAAGGAAGGTCTCACGGTGGGGTGGACGTCCGTCACGGTACCGGGAAACCTCAGACTGACGTAGAGAACGGTGGGAGTGTAAGGAGACTGACGACCCTCGACGTCCCGGTCGACATTTCTCCTCGTCAAGGAGTTGGAGCACCCGATGACACGACCACTCACTCAGGGGAAGTGTCCGAGTCTTTAGGGATCGGTTTCCGACTCCGAGAAGTACGGTCCGGGATCTTCCGAGCACGTAAACAGGAAACAGTAGTCTAATTCTCGAGAGAGAACCCTCTACAAACAGAGTACAGATTTTTAAGTGAAGTGACGAAAGATAGACTGTAAATCGTTTATAGACACCTAAGTTCACGTTAGAAGATTACGATGAGAACGTCAAGGACTTTTTTAGAAGTCAAGTCAAGTCAAGTCAGGGAGTCAGAACAGGTTGAGAAACGCTGGGGTACTTAGCGTCGTGCGGTCCGGAGGGACAGGTAGTGGTTGAGGGCCTCAAGTGAGTCTGAGTGCAGGTAGCTCAGGCACTACGGGAGGTCGGTAGAGTAGGAGACACCAGGGGAAGAGGAGGACGGGGGTTAGGGAGGGTCGTAGTTTCGGAAAAGGTTACTCAGTTGAGAAGCGTACTCCACCGGTTTCATGACCTCAAAGTCGAAATCGTAGTAAGGAAGGTTTCTTTAGGGTCCCGACTAGAGGAAGTCTTACCTGACCAACCTAGAGAAACGTCAGGTTCCCTGAGAGTTCTCAGAAGAGGTTGTGGTGTCAAGTTTTAGTAGTTAAGAAGCCGCGAGTCGGAAGAAGTGTCAGGTTGAGAGTGTAGGTATGTACTGATGACGTTTTTGGTATCGGAACTGACCTGCCTGGAATCAGTCGTTTCATTACAGAGACGAAAACTTATACGATAGATCCAACCAGTATTGAAAAGAANAGTCCACCGGACCATAAGGGTAGAGAGAGTCTTAGAAGGTGTCAAATAACACTAGGTGTGTCAGTTTCCGAAACCGTATCAGTTATTTCGTCTTTATCCATAAAAGGACCTTGAGAGAACAAAAAAGGTACTAGGTCGCCTACAACCGTTAAACTAGAGACCAAGGAGACGGAAAAGATTTTGGTCGAACTTGTAGTCCTTCAAGTGCCAAGTGTATAACGACTTCGGACCGAACCCCTTAAAACTCGTAATGAAATGATCGTACACTCTACTCACGTTAACACGTCATCAAACTCGTAAGAAACCGTAACGGAAAGAAACCTTAACCTTACTTTTGACTGGAAAAGGTCAGGACACCGGTGAAGACTTAAAAGGTTTAAACGACCGTATAACTCACGTCGTGAAAGTGTCGTAGTAGAAAGTCCTAAACTTTATAGGGTTTTAGAATCTTGAAGTATAATTACTTTTGACTTCAGTACTATTACTAACGAATGTACGTACGTCGCGTGGAATCGAAGTCTACCGTTCTTCGTCCAAGTGTTATCAGTCCGTGAGACTTTTGACAAAGGGAGAGGAGACGACGATAGATAATAGAGGACGACACTTCTTGGAAACAGTAGTCGGGACTCGAGTGTGTTGTCGTTGTTGGTCCGTGTTTTCGCATCCCTCTAATTGGTCCTTCGTTTAGTCAACGATGTCCTTTACCCTAAAAAAAAAAGGAGGAGTCAAATCATGAGTCTAGAATTTTCCTTCAATTAATCCTTTGGTTTTTTCTATTCTTTTTTTTTTTCGTCGTTGTTATTGTCGTTATCGAAATGACCCTGAAGGGACCCTCAGGTCACCAATTCACAGACACGTGAGTTATGTCATCCGTGTCCAAGTTAAGGACTAGTCCCTTGATTCTAGGGTGTACGACGTACCCACACCGGTGTTTAAAACAAATTTTTCGTGGAATGACCTTTCTTTGGATCTTAAACCTATTACTACGTTATCGGTCCGTCACAAACACAGGTAGGTAGGTAAGGATGTTATTTATAGAAACTCAGCGATTGTCACCAGTATACGAGTCTTATAATTTTTTTTTTTTTTTCTAATTATTCTACTACTAACACGGGAGTTTCTCAAATTCAGACCTCTCCCCTAAAATGTCTGATCACCCAATAAAATACAAAGAACTGGGTAAAGAGGTTCAACGTACTCTTTCAACTTCTCTAAACGGATATCGACGATAACTGTACGAGACTTCCCGAACTCACCCTTCGTAGGACCCTAGGTGACCCGTTCTCACCTTTGACTTTTTAGACCAATCTGTGTGAGACTTCCCCGACTGGTCCGACGTCCCGAATAAGGGTCCGTCCTCCCTCACACCGGTCAATAGAGGTAGTCTCATAGCTCCACCGGGCAAGTTGTGTCGTTCATTTACCATAATCACGAAGTACACACCGACCCCACGGCGTCAGGACCCACTAAATAAAGAAAAACGTGTACTGGAACCGAGTCTGTCATTTTTAGACGGACGTCACATCCTCTGGGTCCAAGTTAGGGGACCTCTTTCTTTACCGTTGGGTGAGGTCATAAGAACGGACCCTTTAAGGTACCTGTCTTTTTGGACCGTCGATGTCAGGTACCCCAGTGTTTCTCAGTATGTCTTGACTCACTGATTGTGACTCGAATTCCGATCTGTAATCTTCCTTAAGGGAACACCAGGTTGTCGATCCTGAGGTGTGAAAGTGACGACCCCCGGACGTAAACTAGGAACTAGTCCCTTGATTCTTTGGTGTTCGGGACATCATGGTGGCTTTTTTCTCACTTTTTTACTGAACTGTACTCTCAGATTCTAGATATGGGATCCTTCTGTCTTGAGAACTCTTGTCGGTTCTGGACGATCCTAAGTCTCGTTTTGGACTAATATCTCTGACGTTTGTAAAATCCTTGTTACCTTTCGTCTTTGAGTCTCTCAGGTCCGAAGTCTGTCTACACTATCGGGTGTTGATCTCCCCGAAGGGACTACCAAGTCTGTCATTTCTTAGACGGACGTTCCAGTCTCTGAGTCCAAATCAGGGACCCAACCTTTCTAGGGGCCCTCTACCCGTACCGTTGGGCGGGGTCATAAGGATGGACCTCTTAAGGTTCCTGTCTCCTCGGATCGCGACTAAGGATACAATCCTATGTCTCCTCGTTGAGGATTCTCCAGGACTGTACCAATTTCGTGTAATCCCCTATAAATAACTCTTAGTGGACTCGGGTCCCACGATTTAAACTCCCCAGAGTCTCTAGAAGGTCCGATGAATTCCTCTACTACGTTCATGTCAATTGTCTATCATGTTTCGTTAAATACCTAGTATCGGAGAAATCCGTCATACCCAACATCCTCAAGTCTCCTCCCTTTTTATTTTCTATACCTGTCCACCCCGGATTTTAAGAAGGACTTCTTATCGATCCTAAGACAATCTGTCTCCCTTTACCCCACCCGTAAGGTCCACATAAAGATAGCCCTTTGTCCGTGTCACCATCTTGTACACCCGGTAAGCACCGGTCACTCTCACCAGGTTGGACCGACTTCCTGGACCAAAGTTAATTCTGTATAATCCACTTTACCAACCTTTTACATTCAACCTCACTCCCATATGTCTTACGTCTCAAGATCCGACTTTTTAAACCTACCTGAGATCACCCGTTATTATCCTGAGACTCTCAAAATCTCCCTTGACACTGTCTATTCTGATACAATGCCCGTCCTTCCGACGTTCGACGCACCTTCCACCTAACCTTCAGCCTTTCTACTATCTGTCTCTACATCTTCCAACTTGGAAGTATTATCGAAATGATAAAAGTTTGATAAGACTCACACCTTGGATTTGTGAAATACGACCCCGGTAAAATATTTATTTACAAATATATTCCTCTAGTCTTTTAAAATTAAAAATTAGTCGAGTCAAGAGAGGTTACAGGTCTTCGGAGAAACTACCATTTAATCCACTAATCTTTAAAGTAATTGTAAAATTCCGAATATACCCTAGTGACCTTATTTCTTAGTAAGTCAAGTCAAATAAAGTCAGCGAGTCAGCATAGGTTGAGAAACGCTGGGACACTTAGCGTCGTGCGGTCCGGAGGGACAGGTAGTGGTTGAAGACCTCAAGTGAGTATGAGTGCAGGTAGCTCAGTCACTACGGTACGTCGCACCCAACGACAAAGGAGGAGGTCCCCTAAAAGGGTTGACTCCTAGCTTGGGTACAAAGAATACAGACGGACGTAACCGTCCACCCAAGAAATGACGATCGTGGTGGACTCTTCGGGACTCAACTCTCATCGAATAGTTATAAATAGTGTCTTTTTACACTGGTCATTAAAATCAACAACTGGAAAATCTCTTCATGTGACTGGGGTTCCAAATAAAAAATTACTTGTATACGGGAAAGGTTTATGGAGGGTTAAGAGAGACATTATAACATTACCTAAACAAGTACATACCGAAGTAGTCCGTAAATAATGGACGTACGAGGGATTGTCCGTGACACGATCCGAGACCCCTCCGGGTCTACTTATTTATATCACGAACGTAAGGTCTTTGTGTGACACATCACTTCCTTCCTCTACAAACAATTTATACTATAATAACACTGAGATACTCGACTCCCTGTCGTGGGATAGGGTCTGACCTTACACGCACACACACACGTGAGCACACACACACATACACGTGAGTACACACATACACACACACAAATACACACACACACACACACACACACACGCACACACACACATCACCCACCACTTCCAGAAGACCTTGATCAGTATTGTCTACTAAACCTTTGTACTCATTCTTAATCTCCCGAAACCTCTAAACCTCTCCTCTCGTAAGGTCTTTTGTTCAGTTTCTTAAAAAAGATAAGTCCGTAGTTATCTCTCAAGTCATCTTAGGGTCCAGGGAGGTCCACGACCCGGGACTTCGTCTTCCTTCGTCCGGTCCAGTACTCCGGAAACACCCAAGACAAACGCCTCTTGTACGGAACAATAGTTCCGGCACTATCCAAAAATTCCTTCCTTCGTAAAATTAAGGTGAAGACATTTCTCTTTTAAGACGTCTTCTAACACATCTTCTTCTGTCCCCGTCTTTCAAGAAACCCTCCCTCAACATCCTTAGGTACACCCTCTACTTCGGGAAACTACTCTTTCAACGACTCCCCTACTTCTCGTCCCGTACCGAAGTCATTCGTAATTAACATATAATCCAGTTGGGTAGACTCTAACGACAAAACACCCCTTTTTTATTTTACCAGTTTATCACCGTCAAAGCATACTAAGTTGGATTATCTTTGTCGTCTTCAACCACTAGAGGATCTTGACTACGATTCCCTCTCACTTAAACCCCTACTAAAGATCCTAAGACCAGATTATTCAAGTTCCTTACTCTCTTTGTAAACACTTCCTGGTCTTATCCTTCTACTATATAAACTGGAACCCGTCCACCCTGATAACCTGCTAGACCCCATCGACAGGTCCTCCTCCCACTTCCAGAGTCACTCGGTATTTGAGTAGACGATAGAAGTAAAGTGGGACTCGGATTTCAGGACTTTGAGAAAAAAATCGAGTTCACAACGAAGTCAGTGCAGTATTCAATTTGAGGACCTTATAAAGTCACTGAAATAGATTTACCCCCTTCCACAATCCTCCTCGGGACCACTATCGTTTCGTCTTCTATCAGGTGGGAACGTCACGGGAGTTATCTCCCATAAAGGTTTCAGGAACCCTTTTAGACTGTGTCACCTTCGGGACCTCTTCGTGGAAGAGAAGAAGACAGAGCACGCTTGAAATCTCCAACCATCCTAAATGAGTGTCCTAAATAACAGAGAGACTCGACATGGATTGGATTCTAGTAGTAGTCTCTGGAGAATTAACGGGAATCGACAAATTCTTTCTTTTAATGTACATTAAATAGTGTGTCTGTTCTTATTCGTGTAGGACCCTTGTCCAGGTTATTGGAGTGACACAATAGTGTATACCTCTACAGTATACATACTCCCCCAAAAAAAAAAGGGAGGTTTAGATAGTTTCGTTTATGTGTCAAACACTCTATACCCCGGTCTCGACTTCTGAAAGTTGTTTCTGTTTACTTGACCCTACTCACCATTCTCACCTATTCTAACGCCGACTGTACCACTCCACAATACCTTTTGGTCAACAAAAGGAGGTATCTAAAAACCAAAAATATGAAACGAGTGTAGAGTTGTTACAATAGGGGTTTAAAGTTTCGGACCCCATGAGGAAGAGAAACAGAAAGAGTCGATGTTGGAAAGAGAAAAAGTATCTTTTCCTACTCTTAATTTTTCTTTTGGACTTCTTCTGGATAAGTTTACTTCTACGTAATTTTTTTATTGTAACAAAAAGACCTTACAGATTTCCCTTCCGACATGAAAAATCAAGAATCCATCTTTCCCCTATTATGACTCTCATCATAACATCTCCTTTTCCGATTTTATAAAATAAATAAAGTGAAAATTAGATCCATAACAAATAAATGTTATAACACAATCAAAGTCCACAGGTCGTTTCACTAAGTCGATATAAACGTATATACATATATACAAAAGATAAGAAAAAAAGAAAATTAATTAAATAAAAAATAACTTCTTATTAACGAAATATCTTAAAACGACAAAAGACAGTTTGGAGTTGTACTTAGTCGGTATCCATATTCATATAGGGGAGGGAAAACCTTGAGGGAGGGTAGAGGGAGGGGTAGGGTGGGGAGATCCAACTATGTCCCGGGGACAAACTCAAAGGACTCGGCATGTCGTTTAAGGGCAACCGATAGATAAAATGTATACCATTATATTCGAAGGTACAACGAGAAAGGTATGTAGAGTGGGAGAGGAGGGGAGAGGGGTACAGGTATTCAGATAAGAGACAGACAAAGAGGTAACAACGGGACATTTATTTAAGAAGTCATGGTAAAAAGATCTTATGCACAATCTTATGCCATAAATAGAAAGAGAAAGACTGAGTGAAGTGAGACAAATTATCCAAGATCCAAGTAGGTGGTATAATCTTGACTGAATTTACGTAAATACAGAAAATAAAGAAAGTAACTACAGAATATTAAAAGACACATGTCAAGAAAGCAGAGGAATCCATTCAAATAAGGAACTATAAATAAATTAAGAAAAACAACTTTAACACTTACCCTAACTAAGGAATTAAAGAGACAGACTAAAAAGTAACAATCATATATCTTTACGTTCACTAAAGACACATAACTAAAACATGGGACATTGACGATTTAAGTGACTAATCGAGATCATTAAAAGACTATGACAGAAATCCCAAAAGATACGTGTCATAGTACAGTAGACGTTTGTCACTCTCGAAATGAAGAAGAAAAGGTTAGACCTAAGGAAAATAAAGAAAAAGAAGAGACTAACGACATCGATCCTGAAGGTCTTGATACAACTTATTATCACCGGTTTCACCTGTGGAAACAGAACAAGGACTAGAATCCCCCTTACGAAAGTCGAAAAGTGGTAACTCTTATTACAAACGACATCCGAATAGTATATACCGGAAATGATACAACTCCATCCAAGGAAGATGTAGGTAAAAACCTTCTCAAAATTAGTATTTACCCACGATTTAAAACAGTTTCCGAAAAAGACGTAGATAACTCTACTAGTATATCAAAAATAGAAAGTTAAACAATTATACCACATAACGGAACTAACTAAACGTATCTAACTCCTTAAGAACGTAGGGACCTTATTTGGGTTGAACTAGTACCACATACTCGAAAAACTACGCAACGACTTAAGAGAAACGATTTTAAAATAACTCCTAAAAACGTAGATACAAGTAGTCACTATAACCGGACATCAAAAGAAAAAAACACAACAGAAACAGACCAAAACCATAGTCCCGCTACTACCGGAGCATCTTACTCAAACCTTCACAAGGAAGGAGACGTTAAAAAACTTTCTTGAAATCTTCTATCTGGAATCGAGAAGACTTTTACAAACTATCTTAAGAGGACACTTCGGCAGACTAGGACACGAAAACAAAACCCCTCTAAAAACTGGTATCGTAGTTAAAGTCACGAACATTAACCTAACAAGTATTAAAGATAAAGAAGGACCAAGTCAGAATCTTCTAACTTGAAAAGATGCTTAGACAGGTAAAGAAGGTCCAATAGATAAAATAACGGTATATCAACAAGTATTATCAGAGAATATTAGAAAACATAAAGGTGTAACAGACCACATTGGAGAGGAAAAAGTAAAGATTAAAACAACTAAACTAAGAAGAGAGAAAAAAAGAACTACACAGATCGATTCCCAAACAGTTCAAACAAATAGAAGAGCTTCTTAGTCGAAAATCAAAATAATTAGAAATGATAACAAAGAAAGTAAAGAAAGACGAGTCCAAAAATACTAAAGAAAGGAAGACGATTAAAACCCCAAGAGAACAAGAAGAAAAAGGTCAACAAAATCCACATTTCAATCCAACAGATAAACTACAAAAAGAACAAACCTAACATAACGATATTCGAAGGGACAATCTTAACGAATCCGACGTAGGGTATCCAAAACTCAACAGTACAAAAGTAACAGTAAACAAAGATCTTTAAAAAAACTAAAGGGAAAACTAAAAAAGTCATTGCAACCAATAAATCTTTACACAACAAATTAGTGGCACACAAACACAAAGAATATCAAAAAAAGAACATTAACTATAGACCAGTGTATCGTAACACTAACCTCCTCTACCAACTATGTCAAAGTTAAAAGAATTTAAATAACTCCAAACTAAACACTGGGTTCTACACCAGAAAAGACCTCTTACATGGTACACGTGAACTCTACTTCCACATAAGAAGACGTAAACCTACCTTACAGGACTTCTATAGTTACCCTAGGTAGAGTAGATTACATAGTAAATTCTGAACACAAAAGAATAATTAAAAGACAAAACTACTCGATAGGTAACCACACTCACCCCACCATTTCAGAGGATGATAACAACACAATGACAGTCAAAGAGGAAAATACAGACAATCACAAACAGAATACATAACTCCACGCGGATACAACCCATGTATCTATAAATGTTAACAAAACAGAAGGAGAATCTAACTAGGGAACTTGTAATGCATCATAGGAAAAAATGGAGAACATTAGAAGAAATAAAATTCCAGATAAAACAGACCATACTCCTAACGATGAGATCGAAAGAAAACGAAAGGTAAACGTACCTTATATAAAAAGTAGGAGAGTGAAAGTCAGATATACACAGAACTCCAGACTTCACTCAAAGAACAACTGTCGTATATATACCCAGAACAAAAACATAGGTAAGTCGATTAGACACAGAAAACCAACCTCGTAAATTAGGTAAATGTAAATTTCATTAATAACTATATATATAAGTATAACGGACAAAAAGATAAGAAAAGGTCATAACAAATAATATACTACAACTTATATCAAGGGACACGATATGTCATTTAGGAACAACAAATAGACAAAACGTATACCATCACACGTACATAATTAGGGTATGAGACTTAAATAGGAGGGATGGAAAGGGGAAACCATCGACATCCAAACAAAAGATACTTCTGACGTTTTAAAATTTATCGACTAAACAGTCCTACCGTCTTAAGATCCCCTAATTTTAAAACAAATACGTCATTAAAAAATTTACGACCAAACAAAAGAGTATTTAGACACGGTCTTACGTTCGTTTTCTTCTATTCGTAGTCTTTTCTTGATGATGAGACTCTTAAAAGTATAACATAAGGTCATGAACTCAAGTTTCGTTACCAATTATCCCCAATTATCCACACCATACTTTTGTACAGAGAACCGACTTATTTAGACCGTTTGAGAACCAATTCATTTCAATTCGTCGAAAGAAATAATACCTTAAAGAGTTTTGGAATTTATTCGTTAACATGTAACACTTAGAGATTTTACTTCCTCCAACGTAGGGAGGAGAGCTAAATAATATCGAAGAGGGTCTCAATTGGTCACGAAACGTCTTGTTATAAACCCTTCGGGTCGTGATCGACCACAATCATACAACCTGTTAAACAACCGTGAAGGAGTTCCAGTTTACTTTACGAGTTCGATGTGAGTCTAACGTTTGAAGGAAGGTAGGGAACCACGGGGAGAGAGAGAAGGAAAGAAGGAACAAAAGAGACACCTGCTTGTCTCCCCCGGGGCTCTAACGAATCCGAACGGCGAGAGATTTGACAACTTCTCGTAGTCCCTCGTTAGTCATTAAAAGGAGATTACGACACAGACTCTTCACAAACGAGAGACTTAGACTCGACTGCTTAATCTTTTGGACAATTATAGAAAAAAGAAGGTTTAGTAATTTTTGTTTTGTTTTGGAGAACTCAGGGAAGGTGTTAAAAGGGGTTAATGACAGTTAGTAAAGGATTTCTCCTGTGACTTCACACCACTTTGTCAACGTTACGTGTCCAATTTCTCGTTATTTAGGAATAACACTTTATTCGACACTCTTGACCTTGTGACTCACTACTTCTTTCTTTGTCAAGTTGAACTTATAGTAATTTTTGACCCACCCTATCTCGGGATATCTTTGGGTACGAGGTCAAGAGACGAAGGTCTATTTCACTGAACTTCGGTCTCTACACCCTCGGTTAAGACGAAATCTCGTCAAAGATGCACACCCCACACCCCCGAAGGGGTCACCGAGTCACCATTTCTTAGGTGGACGTCATGTCCTCTACGTCCTCTGGGCCCAAGTCAGGGACCCACCCCTTCTAAGGGACCTTCTCCCGTACCGTTGAGTGAGATCGTAAGAATGGACCTCTTAGGGTACCTGTCTCCTCGGACCGCCCGATACTAGGCACCCCAATGTTTCTCAGCCTGTGTTGACTTCGTTGACTCGTACGTGTGTATGCACACTCCTTCCAACCGTGACAGGATATAGAACGACATCGACGAGGACCCTGACATTTGACTTTCTTCTTTTTTCCGTGTGCGATTTTGAACATTGTCAATCATGAGATAAAAGTAGTAGTTTTAGGATGGGTAGGTAGGGAAGACCGGAACGAGTCTAAGGAAGGGAAGCTCCTGGTCGGACGAAAAGCGTCGAGGGCTCAACAGTAAAAATCCATGCGACTAACAAAGATTCCTAAAGCTTGGTGAACCGTAACTGACCGAGCACAAGAGACACTCACCAGAAAAGTACCACAGATCATTATCCACTAACATGACTCTCGAATCATATACTGTCACGTCATGACACAGTCAACGAGTCAGCACAGGTTGAGAAACGTTGGAGTACTTACATCGGGCGGTCCGAGGAGACAGGTACCTTAAAGGGTCCGTTCTTATGACCTAGTCCAACGGTAAAGGAGGAGGCCCCCTAAAAGAACTGAGTCTTCAACTTGGACTCAGAGAACACAGAGGACGTAGTCGTCCGGGTAAAAAATGGTGACGTGGTGGACCTTTGGGCAATCATACACTGTTTGTGACACGATTAACGAAACTTACGTAAAACGGTAAATTATCACTGTCACTAAGAGGTTCCACCCATGATTACACTAGAGATAAAGCGTATACTTCTTTGACTCGACTTCTATCCAAGTTCAGTGAATGAGTTTTACTGTTTTAAACCTTCTATCTCGGTTCTAAAATTGGACCTCTCACTAAGGTCTTCAATGTATGACCCAACCGGTCTTCAACCAAGACCAAAAGGGTATTCTAGATAAAAAAATTTTTTAATAAGGATAAAAATTAAAATAAAAACCGACACAACTCAGAATCAGCGACGTGAGTCTGAAGGGAGATCAACACCACGCCCGAGGTCCCACGTACCCGAGTCATCGACACTGACCACCCGAATCAACACGGCACAGTGTACCCTAGAATCAAGGTCATGGTCCCTAACTTGGACGTGGGGGGCTCGGTATTCCGTCTAAGAATTAGTGACCTGGTCGTCCCTTTAGGGGAGGGTGTTCTCGAATACCTTTTTGTACTTACTTTAAAAACGGGTTACGAATTGGTAAAACAGGATGAACTACTTTGTTTTATATTATTACCCTTGAGTTCTTTTAAAGACCAACATCTAATTTTCCACCTAGGAGTCTCAGACCATACCGTTCTACCAACCTCGTCGTGATAACCCCTTTCGAAGTTCTTAAAAAACCAGACAAAATTTACGATTCCTTCAGTAAATTCTAACGTCACCTAAATATATCGCATAGGGAACGGTTCAACGAACTCAGTAAAGGTCGAGAAACGTTAGGGTACCTGACATCGGGCAGTCCGAGGAGACAGGTACCCGTAAGAGGTCCGTTCTTATGAACTCACCCAACGGTAAGGGAGGAGGTCCCCTAGAAGGACTGGGTCTCTAGTTTCGACACAGAGGACGTAACGTCCGTCTAAGAAATGGTAGACTTGGTGGTCCCTTGGAGGTATAACATATATAGACATAATTTACTTATTTGAACTTTATTTTTGTAATTGTGTATGATTTTAAGTTATTAAACACAATGAGGTGTACATGAAATTAGAAAAGGTCACCAATTTATGTACGTAAAAAGTATCAACATTAGTCGTCGATACATGTCCGTGCGGAAACTTTACAGCACCCAAACCAAAGGCCGGTGACGTTATTTCACTGATAGTGTTATTTCGTTCAGTGTGTTTAACAAACCAAAAGGTCATGAGTATTTTTAATACAAATGTGATATAACATCAGATAATTCACACGCTAGTAAAATACAGAATTTGTGTTACTGATATGGAATTTATTTTTATAAAATAACGATTTTTTACGATTGGTAATAGACTGTCTCATCTCAACGGTGTTTAGAAGTCCAACGTTTTCTTTTTTTTGTGTCCACGTTTCGTGTCAATTCAGTTCGTGTTATTTTACTCCGTACAGACATAAAGAAACAGAAAGAGAATTCATAGTGAAACATATAAAGGTACAGAACCGTTCAGTAGCCTTCTTAGGTGCATTAACATCAAAATTACCGATTTAGCGTAAGGTAATATAAACACATTGAATTAAACTAACCGATAAAAAAGACAACACCAAGACCCGTCATTGGTCGTCCCCTATCTCAATGGCGAACCACTCAATTCGTACTGAAGGTTCCAAAGTGGACCCTACTCTAGACGAAAAGTACAATAATAATTATCGTTATTACCACACCAAACCACTTAAAATATTAAAAATCTCATAAAAGAGTGAATTGAAAAAGTCAACTAGTAGGGTTCCTTGGAAAGACACCTTCACCCTTATCACGAGTCAAACCACGGATTAGTCGTGTATCTACCACTAGTTCTTTACAACCTTACTACACTAAGACCACAGGATTGTAGATGAAATCAGATCAGGGCAAAGTCACACAGGATACCACTAATATGGTTCTTAGAAGAACACGTTGGGAAAAAAAAAAAAAGAAAAATAGAGAAGACAAAGTGAAAGATAAAGTAAGGTAGACCGGGATAAGTTAAAGATATAAAAAAGTTAAAAGAACAGAGGATAAAAAAATTGTAAAGGAAGAGGTAAAAGGAATAGAAGAAAAGACCGTTACGTGTAAGAAAAAAATAAAGAGTAGACAGTGGGATAGAGGATAACGACCTTGATTCTCTGCGTTTGGGTTAGAGAGAGACCTTGAAAGTCACTAACAGAAAGGGAACAAGAGTCTCAAAAACAAAATAAATTCCCTGACACGACAGACGACTTTTTACCAACTTATAAAGTTCCGTAAAGAAAAGTGACTCGAAAACCCCTTTTTTTCTTGTACTGGATACGAATTTCTTGTCGTCGAACATAAAAGAGGAAAAACACTGAAAATGATTTGTTATAGATGGATCGGAACCTTTACTGTAATGAATTTTCAGAAGTTGAACCGTCCCGAGGGTTACTTCAATCCTAACGAAACAGAAGTCTTGATGTTCGGTCCCGGACTTAACATCTCTTCCAAACTGACGAATACATATTTCTTATGGCAACTTAAATCCGAGGTGTCCAACAGAAATTCATGATTTCTGTCTTTTCAACGATACCGACGTGAATGGACGAAAAAAATGTGTACATTTAGAGAGGTAAATGCACATTATCCGTTTTTAGTCCTGAATCTATATTCACACTAGTAGTCATAGTTACCGTCAGGACTAACCCGACCGGGGTCTAACTGTTATTACCGATTACAAATAACTCGTGAATGATTCATGATAGAGGAGTGTATGTAACAGAGTAAATTAGGACTGACACCTGGGACCGTTGGGTGAGATCCTGAGAACGGACCTTTTAGGGTACCTGCCTCTTCGGACCATCCGACGTCAGGTACCCCAGCGTTTCTCAACCTGTACTGACTCTCTGAAGTGAAAGTGAAAAGTGAAAGTAGGTAACCTCTTCCTTTACCGTGGGATGAGGTCATAAGAACGGACCTCTTAGGGTCCCTGTCCCCTCGGACCACCCGACGGCAGATACCCCAGTGTTTCTCAGCCTGTGCTGACTTCGTTGAATTGAATCGTCACGGGGACCTTCCAGTCTCGACACTAATCATTGTAAAGGTAGAACATTGGGTTCTCTGATTCCATTCTCTGTAATTGGTCGAATGGGTTACAACGTGTCGATCATACGTCACCTTGACCCGAAACTTCGTCGTGGTGAAGTCTCCCGTGTGTACACTTGGGACCCAGCGGTCGGAAGTACTGGGCTAGATCAAGGTCATCCTGACAGAGAAGAGGCATTGTCATAATGAATATCAAAACGACTCCGAAACCGTGGAACGGGTGGTACCGGAAAGGTATATGTGAGGGATGTGAAAGGGTGTTGAGAGTGAGGGTGGTCAAATATAGAGACGAAAGAAGACACAAACCTTCTAATTGCATTAGAGGACTTTTGTTACTGTCGTCTTCTTTGAAGGAGTGAAGAAGGGGAACTTACAGAGACATAGAAGAAGATTTATGGAAAAGGAAGTAAAGAAGGAAACTCTTCCCAGACTTGTAAACTAGGTGTCCTTGTTATATGAGTTTTTCGCGTTTTCTTGGGGGCGAGGTGGAGATGGTTTCCACCATGAAAAAAAGGGAAGAGGACTGAGAGAAGAAGTAGGTGATGACTACAAAGTGGTCATATTAAGTTTTCATTCATGTCAACTACGAACTTGTTCCATCCAAACTTGACGTACCCAAATGAACACAGGTCTATAAAAAGTGATCATTTATGATGTCATAATATGCCAGACACCAACCAACTTAGACTCCTGTACCTCCTTACCCCTACGTCTCCCGACTGATGTTCAATATGAGGCTAATTGGAAACGTAACAAGTTTCCTCAACTAGTATTAATATTAAATTTTAACTCAATGTGGACGAAGGAAGGGTGGGGAGAAGGTGTAAGATCAGTGATGGTGTAGAACGTTTCGAATTCAGGGAGAATAAAGGAAACCTATTTATTAAGAGACCAGGAGGAATCTGCGGTCAACATAAAACAACAACAAGTCAACAAGTCAATACAGACCGTGAAACGCTGGGGTACCTGACGTCGTGCGGTCCGAAGGGACAGGAAGTGATAGAGGGTCGCAAACGAGTCTGAGTACAGGTAACTCAGTCACTACGGTAGGTTGGTAGAGTAGGAGACAGTGGGTGAAGAGGACGGAAGTAAGAAAGGGTCGTAGTCCCAGTAAAGGTTACTCAACCGTGAAGTGTAGTCCACCGGTTTCATAACCTCGAAGTCGAAGTCAACATAAAATCCACACCGAAAGAAGATTGTAACCTGGAACAGGACTCGTAGAACTCCCTTCCCAGAGTGACTGAGTTACGAGACAAACGGCGTCATCGAAGGTATCAAGGAGTACGGGTTGCCCGTAGGGCCTCTACAATAACTTCACTTGCAAAAAGATAAAACCTCCCTTCCGTTCTAATTTTGTACTTGACCTCCCTTCCCTCCAATCTATGTTCCGCAGTCCTATGAACCTGTCTTTCTCACGAATAAAGGGGACAACCGTCGTTCTTGATCGTAGTATGGACTCCTTCCTCGAAGTGAGAATGTAGATTGCGACGAAGAGCGAGGGAGGAAGAAAATCGACGGACCGAGACACCCACGATGGGGTCCGAAGAGTGGTGTAAACATTCAAACAGTTGTGACCCGTCTTTAGTGACAGGATATTGCAATTCGAGACAGATGTCATCACCCGAAACAACGACAAAGAAATAACCAAAAAGGGTCCCATTTTGACATCGGTGTCTGTGACTTTTTACCGTTCAAAATAAATAAACAAACAAAAACATGATTGAGTCTCGATTGGGATTTGTCTCGTGTGATAAATATTCACGAGTACTCACCCGAAAAGCATAACAAGTACCCCAAGAGTTCCGTTCTGATGACTTCACCAAACGGGAAGGGAAGAGGTCACCCGTCCCTTCAGACCGTAAGACGTCAGGTACCCCAGCGTTTCTCAGTCTGTACTGACTCGCTGACTTGACTGACTACCCACCCGATCCTGGTTTCACTACAAGGTTTCCCCTTCACTCCCACGAAGAAAATGAAGACGGTAGACTTACAATAAAAGACCGAAGGACGATATGAACAGAGTGTTTATCTTGGGGTAGTCAAAAGTTTCACCGTAGGTTTAAGTCTTAGGTATGTGTGAAGCTCCTGGGACTCGAAGTCGTACCTTAGTAAAGAAAGAGAGGACTACTCCTTGTCGATGTTCAAGACTAATAAACTTGTCGAAGGTTTGTGCAAATTACGTCAACGTAATTCTTGGATTAGCTGACTGTCCTGTAATAATTTTCGGAGTGACACATAGATTTATGTAAAAATATCCAGGTAATAAATAGTCGATTCCTCAGTGCCGGGGTATTTTGGTTGTACGTTTCGGTAACGAAACTGTCATGTGTAAATGAAATTATAGAAGTTCGAAAAAACTGAACCGAGGTTTCTGCACTTTATTCAGTAAAGTGACGGTACACGAAGGTAGGTAGTACTAACACCCATTAGGAGTGACTAGGAGTTTCGTCTCGGAAACACTAAACTTCTTTCGGAGTGTGGCACTACTGGCGTATATTAAAGGAGTGTCGTCGTCCTACTTCATAATCTCCTATAACGGTGACGACTCAGTTTTATAATTAAAAAATGTATAAATGTAAAAATCGTACACGTGTACGACACGTGTAAATCTTTTTGTTTACCTTAGGCGACGAACGAATTTTTATTCTTTACATAAATAAAGTCGCGGTCGGTTATGAGGCGAAGGTCCGAGGGAATATTACACAAGTAATTAAACACCCAAATGACACGATTAAGTTGCCCAAACACTCGTTCGTCTGTGTATCTGTTTATTGACCTTAAGGTCGGTGGGAGGAGGGAGGTGGACAAATTATTTATCACTATATAATTCAGACTTTGCCTCCATTACACACACTAGACTTTGTCCGATGTGCATTTACATAGACCCCAGAGAGAGGAGAGGGACAGTAGGAATTACTCAGAAAATAAATTTCTGAGAAATGACATTAACTTCATCACTGTTTATTCCTAAATGAAGGACTCCTCGTCACCCTCCTAAACTCTCTGCCGGAGGACTTGACGCGACAAAAATTCGTTAATTCCCTACACGCGAGTGGTAAATCTGTATAAACTCCAATCAGGGGAAAAAACTAATGTCTGACCCTCCAGTCGACTTTTACGGAAGGGCGTGTCTACCCCGAAATTAGGAACGTCTCCGAGGATCTAACCCCCCAACCCTTAAGTCAAGGAGATCAATCATTGACACCAAGACCATGTTTAATTCGTCACCGTTATATTTGAAGGAGACTCCATGGGACACTTGAACAAGGTCTGTAGTGGACATCCCTCCTTACCCTGACCTCCACCCTATTCCTCCTGATGTCTCCTTAAACGACAAAACAACCGGAGAGACTGTTATGACCGTAAAATTCCTGTGGAATTTTCGAACACAAGGGTCTCTTGAGTTGAGCCCGAGAGACTACTGGATCCCCCTAATCCTAGTCCCCTCACTAACCACCGTCCCTTCGAGTGCTTCTTCCCCTCTAAACATAAGAATCTCGACGAAGTTCAACATGTCGTCTTTGGTTGTACTGTAACATTTCTTTACAGAAGGTTAATTTTTTTTTTTCTACAACACGAGGATGGTCACACTCAGGTCGTTCTTAGACTTAGTCCTAAACAGTCTACCAGTGGTGGATGATTCTTCTTAAGTTCTGACCGGAGGTTTAGTCGAATTAAGAAATTTTTTTTATACGGGGTATCTAAAATAACACGCACTTCACTGATCACACCATCGTCAAGGGACCCTGTGTATCAGTGGAGGACGCCACAGACCTCTACCCGAGTATCGTGGAGAATTAATACAAATCTAACATATTAATCACGTAGACGGCCGGTACCCCTCTAAAGAGAGAAGTAATAGAGTTTAACAAGACTGTCCCGTCAACATTTAACGATGTGTACGTCGGTTCAAAGCGGGACAAGGAGAACCGGACTTCATTTAACGTTTGGTCCACCACGTCCGGTCCAGTTGGAAAAGGGTCCGGAAGTTTAAGGGGTGTCAAACGACTATAAAAGGGAGGTTATAAACAAAGAAAGTAAATTGTATATCTGTTCCCGAGGGAATAGATCTATTCCTGTCCCTTCGGACCGTACGACGTTAGGTACCCTAACGTTTCTCAGTTTATGCTGAATCGCTGACTTGTTCCCGAGGGGTTGATCGATGGTGACTAAATCGGTTTACGATGAAACATTTAAAATTTCCGTAAAACCTTCGACCGTCTAACGAGTTTTCAGAAGGGACCAGTGCAGACTTTCTATTTGGTGACCATATAACCAAAAGCAAGAGTTTCCTGTGGGTTCCAGAGGTAAGGGCCAGAGCTGTCGGAAATATGTGAATGTGTTGTCATAAGAATCAAAAGAATTATACGGATGAGATCGTATTCGGAGTCGTCCAGTCGTCCCCTACAGTTGTCTCTTCCCAGAAGATACTTATAGTGCCTTCCCCCCTCCTCCGTCTTCGGATCCCTGGGGAGAGAAGAAGGGCAATTTCAAACACAACTTTCGTCGGCACACCGCCAAAAGAACCGAACAACGAAGAACCAACACCAAAAGTACAGAAGACGGTGACGAACAGTGGAAAGTATGTTAAAGAGTAAATTTAGACATCATTTTTGTGTCTCTGGAGTCATCTGTTTGACCGTTTCTTATGTCTGTGTGTCTGGTTAAGGGTCAACGGTACTCTGATTTAAGTATGAGAAAAAGGACTGAATGTTCTATAAGGTTTTGATCGTATCGGTCCAGGACTCGTCGTCAAAACATCAAGAAGTTGTAGGTTCACATATCTTGGAAAAAGTCAAGGAACTTTCGTAGGACAAGACAACGCGAAGACCCAAAAATGTACAAAAGGAAGAAGAACCCTGGAAAGGTTGGAGGGAGGGGGTAGAGTAGAGGAGAGTGTCGATTGAGGGTGAATGAAAAGGACAGAGTCGGAGAGTTTCCGTCGGAAGGGACTGAGGACCTGACTCGACCAGTGGACAGT
Source organism: Capra ibex (assembly GCA_006410555.1). NCBI lineage: Eukaryota > Metazoa > Chordata > Mammalia > Artiodactyla > Bovidae > Capra > Capra ibex. The sequence continues at coordinate 78,904,427 of SJYO01041852.1, forward strand.
CTCTGAAGGTACCAGCGACACGAACAGAGCAAACGTAAAATGTCTTCAAACGTCACTAGAGTTCCATCAGGGCACAGATTCGTAGACGGAATGTGAGAGAGCAACGAGTGGAACGAGACGGTGGTAGAGATAACGGAATCCTGGGTCCTGAGTCAAACCCGTGTTGGGAGAAATTTCAGTTCTTCGTGTCCGATTCAGATAAAATCACAACATAAGAACTTATAGGATGAACCGATGGAGGTTGGATAAGGTACCCTCCCTCCCCTCGCCTCCCCGTTTCACCTCCCAGAAAGACGAGGAAGAAGGAGAGGTCGAGTTTCCTAAAAAGATCGGACCCCATGGTTCCACCTCTCGAATCCCCAGGATAACCACCCCCTCCCACACTCAGAGGAGTAAGGTCAAGGTGTAAATTCAAAGAAAAAAGAAGATAGAAAGTGGACGAGGGACCCGAGGTACTTAAACCATAGACACGACCAGACTAAGACGATTGAAAGAGGTCCTCGTGCACCACGGGTACGTGGGGGTACAGGTCACCCCCTACCTACGTCACCTACTCCTTTCTTAAGTAACCAACTCTAGAGTTGGATGACAAACTAATGAGTATAGACTATGAGTTGACAGTAGGACATAGAACCTAGGAGCGGACGTGTTATCACTTTCGAGAAACTCATGTTCTCTGTAAACTTGTCAAAATACCAAACTTTCTTTCTAAACAATGTACAAGTCGAAGTGAATATTATTTTCTTTAGGCTTAGTTTTGTTGATACATTGTCGTCAAAAGTGGTCGGTTTAATCGGTCTAACAAAATAAAAAAAATTTACAGAATCACGTCCGTTTCAATACTAGTTTGTCAACCTGTCTTTAAACACCACAACCTCTTCTGAGAACTCTCAGGGAACCCGACGTTCCTCTAGGTTGGTCAGGTAAGACTTCCTATAGTCGGGACCCTAAAGAAACCTTCCTGACTACGATTTCGACTTTGAGGTCATGAAACCGGTGGAGTTCGTTTCTCAACTGAGTAACCTTTTCTGACTACGACCCTCCCTAACCCCCGTCCTCCCCTTCCCCTGCTGTCTCCTACTCTACCGACCTACCGTAGTGACTGAGCTACCTGTACTCAAACTCACTTGAGGTCGTCAACCACTACCTGTCCTTCCGGACTACACGACGTTAAGTACCCCAGTACTTCTCAGTCTGGGCTGACTCACTGACTGACTTGATTTGACTTGACTAACTCTTAAAGTGTAAACAAAGTACTGACATCACCGATTTTCACATACTAGACCTCAGTCACACTCGTTTACTGATGAAAACTCAGAAAGGAGTAGAAACATTATCTCTATTATTATAACGGATGGAGTAGAAAAGTTTACTCTAATACGTAAATACTATTAATTATATCACGAACTACATATAAGTTTCGAGTTATTTACATTCGATATTATTATTATAATCGACACGAATGACTGTGACAGTAAATCCTTTATTAGATTTTTCGTGTTCACTTAATAGAACCGGAAGTAATATTTTCATCTACTTAACTTTCATTCACTAGTTCCTATTCTTTTTACCATTCCCTGAGGGGACCAACAGGTCATCAATTCTTAGACGGAAGGTCACGTCCCCTGTACTCAAGTTAGGTACGAGTCCCTAGATTCTAGGGTGTACGGAAGTTCATTGATTCGAGTACACGGTGTTAATGACTTGATGACTTGAGAGTGGGCGTCGATCTCTCTTCGGGAACACGACACTGATTTTGGGTTGTGTCGATTTTTACTTTAAAAAAAATTTCTTTTACCATTTAAACCAAATAAGTCACGATCTTATAATACGTCAGGGGTTTTTACTACAAATACTTCTTAGGGAATTACTCTATACCTTTACTACCGTAACTCATTTTTTTTCATAATATACCATAATTTAAAATTTTTCAATAATATATTGTTGTAAATCATCTTAGAGTAGATACATTACTTCTTCCGTCACCGTGGGGTGAGGTTATGAGAACGGACCTTTTAGGGTACCTACCTCCTCGGACCACCCGACGTCAGGCACCCCAGCGACTCTCAACTTGTGTTGACTTCACTGAATCGTCGTCGTCGTAGAAACATTTTTAGATATATCCCTTTTAACATGTCTTTTTCTTGATTCTCTTTTTCCAGGTACACTCATCGATAAATGAGACTTTCTAAATACATCCCCCTAAAAATACAAATAAATATGAAAAATTTTTACGAAAAGTATCAAAGAAGGTACCGAGTGAAACATCAGTCTTTTTATTTTAACATTCGAGGGACAGAAATCGGGGTGAGTCGGGGAGAGTCACACCTTCTAGTGTCACCCGAGGGTCCGAATTCGGACTTCGAACGGATGTCCACCACGGGTCCCCCTGACCGGCGAACATCGGACAGTAGGGACTCGTCAGAAGGACACCCTTGTTACGAAAAGACTAACATCAGTCCTGTGACCTTAATTAGGAGTTCGGGACAACGAGCCTAAAGACCGAAGAAATGGACATGTAGTATTGAGTAAAACTCGAGAGGGTTCCTTAAGAAAGGATATTAAACTGAAGTTCGGAAAATTCTGTTTCCACAAAGGATCCAAAATCCTTAAATTAAAAGAAAAGATCAACCAAATTATTTTCAGTCAGTTGGAAGTCCAACTGAGGTGTCGTTCTAAACTCTCGCATAACCAAAATACACCAGAAGACAGTCCCCTAACAATATTCTGTCTAAATCCTTCTTTCTAAACGTCCTTACATAATATCGAGTTGACCATTTCTTAGGTGGACGTTACACCCTCTGGACCCAGACTAGTGACCCAATCCTTCTAGGGGACCTCTTCCCTTTCCGAGGGGTGAGGTCATAAGACCGGATCTCTTAAGGTATCTGATATATCAGACACCTCAGCGTTTCTAAGTCCGTACTGACTCACTGAAAGTGATGATGACGACAATTGTAATTGTTGGGTCCTCCCGAAGGGGTCACCACGATCACCATTTCTTGAGCGGACAGTTACGTCTTCTGGGTTCTTTGTGTCCAAGACCCACCCCTTCTAGGGGACCTCCTCTCAATCCGTTGGGTACGGTCATAAGTACGGACCTCTTAGGGTACTTCTCCTCGGACCACCCGATATCAGGTATCCTAGTGTCAGTCTGTGCTACCTTCGTTGAAACGTGTCATGCGTGTGCGTAATTGTGTCCTGAGCTCGTCTGTCAACAACACCCCACTCAGATAAGGATCCTGACCCACAAGTCTTACTGAACAATTTTTACTAGACTGAATACATAAAAACAGACACGACCCAGAAATAACGACGTGACCGAAACGAAATCAACGCCACTCGTCCCCGATGAGAGACAACGTCACGTACTCGAAGAGTGACACCACCGAAGAGAGCTACACCTCGTGTCCAAGATCCCGTATTCGTGTCCGAGGTAGTAACACCTCGTGCTACCGTGCACGAGGTGTACCGTGCACCGTAGAAGGGGCTGGTCCCTAGTTTGGGCACAGAGGACGTCATCGTCCACTTAAGAAATGGTAACGTGGTGGACCCTTCGGAGGTCGTACTGAAAAATTCGATACCTATTTACTTATTCCTTACTCATGTCCATCGTGAATACGATTTCTACTTTGAGGTTATGAAACCGGTGGAGTTCGTTTCTGAGACTACGACCCTCCCTAACCCCCGTCCTCCTCTTCCCCTGCTGTCTCCTACTCTACCGACCTACCGTAGGGGCTGAACTCCCTGCACTCAAACTTACTTGAGGCTCTCAACCACTACCTGTCCCTCCGGACCGCTCGACACTAAGTACCCCAGCGTTTCTCAGTCTGCACTGACTCGCTGATTTGACTTCATTGTCCATCACGTGTTTTTCTCAGGTTGAAAGGTTTGAGTTCATCAACGTCAGAGCACATATTACACTTTGACATTTGATTGGACCTAATTACACTACGAAACCCATTACATGCCAACTAACAAAATAAAAAAGTCCGCAGTGAGTAACTAAAGAGGAACGGAGACCCATGAGTGAAGTAGTACGTAACACCACACAGACCACTAACTAAGGTACGGAGAAATTCCGAATTATACCTCGGTACCTCTCTCCGTCTTCGGGACTCATTAAAACTTCAGAGACGTTGAGAGAGGAAAAAAAGAAAAAATTTAACTTTATATTAACTGGATGTCGTGACACAATCAAGGACCATGTGTTGTATCACTAAACTATAAAGATATGTAATATTTTACTAGTGGTGCTATTCAGATCAATGGTAGACAGTGGTATGTTTCAATAATACCATAATATCGACCATAAGGGGTACGATATGTAAAATAGGGGCAATGAATAAATAAAACAGTGATCTTCAAACATAGACAGGAAGGGGAGGTGGACAAAGTGAGTAGGGGAGAGGTCGTGAGAGGAAAGACCGGTGACAGAGACACAAAAGAGGTAGAAACTGAGACAAAGACAAAATACGAGAGGAAAAAAAAAAAAAAAAAAGTGAAAAATCTAAGGTATACATTCACTTCAGTATACCATAAACAGAAAGAGATAGACTGGATAAAGTAAATCGTATATGGGAGTTCCAGGTAGGTACAGCAACGTTTACCGTTGTAAAGTAAGAAAGATACCAACTCATCATAAGGTAACCCTTATATATATATGATGTAGAAGAAATAGGTAAGTAGATGTCTACCTGTAAATCCACCGAAAGTATAGAACTGAAAATATTTATTACGACGTCACTTTTATCCCCACGTACATACAAAAGTTAAATCACAACAAAAGAAGTCTTTTTATACGTCTGCATCTTAAAAAATTTAAAAACTCTGTGGAGGTAGGACAAAAGGTATCACCGACATGGTGAAGTGTAAGGGAACGATACGTTGAGAACCCGGGAAAGGTGTCCGAAAACCATCGACAAATGGTCTGGTTCTACTACGTTTGTCGGTACGGACTAAGATTCTGGAAACCGTTTACTCTCAATCCCCCGATCTTCTCCAACTCCCCACACTCCACAAAGATGTGAATAGTCCGTTACTCTCCGTCTCTTACTGACTCTCCTCGGGGTCCTGTTTCGTGTCCTTCTCCCCTTTCCTCCAGTTCCTCCTGCCCACTAGACTTCCCGGTACACGACGTCTGTAAAACCCACTCAATCCGAAGGGTCCACCGAGTCACCACTTCTTAGGTGGAACACCACGTCCTCCGAGTTCTCTGTGTCCAAACTAGGGACCCAGCCCTACTAGGGGACCTCGTCCTTTACCGTTAGGTGAGAAGATCATAGGAACGGACCTTTTAAGGTACCTGACTCCTCGGACCACCCGGTGTCCGGTACCCCGACGTTTCTCGGTCTGTGCTGACTCATGTCGTGGGTCATGTCCTCAATCTCCTCCGGTAATGTAGACCAGTAATCCTCCACCAGTCTCGGGAAAAGTTCTCGTCATTGTCGACTTAACACCTCCGCCTTCCGTCTATTGTCACGTCACTCTTCAATCCCTCCGTTCTGTCAACCCACCACTCCCCTTCCGTTCTCTGCCTTACCAACAATTCTTTTCAAAACCCCCCTCATTGATTGCGTCTTGTGTAAACCTCCAACTACAGTCCCTCTTACTTCTCTATACCCCCATTTTCTACGTCATTAAAACGGTATTATAAGTATATTACAACTCATAACCTAGTTTTTTATACCCACCTCCTTAATCGGTAAAGTAGGGCCCTCCCCTCTGTTCTACTTTATTTTTCTCCATCTGTCGTTTCTTTGTTTCCACGAATACGAACTACCCCACTTAGTTCATCTCCCACTTTATTGGACCCTCCTGGACCCTCCCACCGTCCCGCCCAAGACTCATCTTTGCCAAAGTTTCGTCGTCGGTGCTCCCTGAGGGGACCACCTAGTCGCTGACTCTGACACGAGGGTTCCGTCCCCTGGGCTCAAGTCAAGGACCAGTCCCTTGTTCTAGGGTACACGGAGTTGATTTTGGGTCATGTCGGTTTATTTATGTATTTTTGTTTGTATAAAAATTTTTCGTCAAAAGTACTCTCGCACTTGATCGAGATCGACGGAAATCTTAATAAAGTATGTGTAGTGTGTTAAGTAAGTTTGTCGAAGATCTCAAGGTGTGTTAGTCTGTTTAGGTATTTATAAACAAATAACATCGGTGTTTTATGAGTTCTCTAGACGAATGAAAGAAAAGTTTCGTAGCGGAACCACTAATAAGAAAAAGGAAAGAGATTAACATACGACCTCTTTCGGAGTCAATCTCCGTTGATCAAAAATCTGGTGACGTGTGGACGTCTAGAGCAACTGCGTATGGACTCGGGCCGTGAGAGAATTCGTGACCGAATTTACTTCTCCTTCTCCGGTTCTGAAAAGTCTGTTACCTCGGAACTTAGTCAGGGCAAAGGACCCAAAGGTCAAGATTTGACGTGGGTGAGTAATTCCATTAGTATGTTATCTCGGTGGAGGTAGACGAGGTCGCTGAAAAGTCACGAGGACCGTGGTTCTCCTCTCATGTGTTTTTTTGTTTTGTTTTCCAACCTTAACACACCTTCGGTATGTGACTTAGTCCCCCTTTATCGGAGGAATAGTCTAAAGAGAGCTATGTGGGTAGTAAAGGAAATATTAGATGACTTCCTGACATTACCCCTAATTAAACGGAGAATCCTATAGTTCTTAGCAAAGATTATAACCGTTTTCCGACGGTCTTTGAACTTTGAGGACTTCAAGTCTCTTTCCAGTCTCCCACAAGTAAATACATGACGATATTTTTTCAACCGCAAAAACTCCTCCTGTGAGGTCCAAGTCGAAGATCTCACTCACGTCTCCGGGGTCTTTCTGAAGAACACACCTATTTATCCACGACCCATACTTCAATTGTAGAGAAGAAACCGTATCTTATACAGAGTCTACTAGTCGTTAATCTTTCACACAGTGGCTCCGAATCTCCCTTTGTTTCTTCCTTTCTTTCGCGATTCAACACAGGTTGAACGCTAGGGTACTTGACACCGGGTGGTCCAAGGAGACAGGTAAGAACGGACCCTAAGAGGTCCGTTCTTATAACCTCACCCAACGGTAAAGGAAGAGGTCCCCTTGAAGGGCTGGCTCCTTAACTTGGGTCCAGAGGGTTTAACGTCCGTCTATGAAAGAGTTGACTCCATCGTTAAACAAAATAACTGTTCCTAAGAAATCAGAGTCATAAAGATCTTTAGTGTCAGAGACAGATATTCTCAAATCCTACTATTCTGTATGGACCGATGACTTACCACGAAATCACTGACGTTTGTCACGAAACTTAGGACCGCCCCTTCTATCTGGTATATTTGGTCTGGAAATAAAAGGATCCAGAAATGAGGAAAAAGTAAAACCCCCCATTAAATATTAAACACCGAAGGTAGGAACCCTACCTCCCATCATTTACTCTGAACTTCGTAATAATGGTGAATTTCATCCTGTCTCCTGCAAAAGTGGATATCCCTCTCGATGTATGTAGGTTCAAGAGATCAGTCTCCTCCTGACAATATACCCACTCTTGTTCTTTCTCACGACCGGCAGGGTCTATATATTAGGATACTGAAAATTGAGAAGAAACATTGAACTGTAGAAACAACACCAAATCAACGATTCAGTACAAAGTGAGAAACCTTGGGATATCAGACATCGGGAGGTCCGAGGAGACAGGTACCTTAAGACCTCCGTTCTTATGGCTTCATCCGACGGTAAAGGTAGAGGTCCCCTAGAAGGGCTGGGTCCCTAGGTCGGGTGTAGAGGACGTAACCGTTCGTCTACGAAATGGTAACTCGGTGGTTCCTTTGAGGTTGAAATCAATGACGACGATTCAGTGAAGTCAACACAGGCTGAAACACGCTGGGGTATCTACCGTCGGGTGGTCCGAGGGGGTAGGGACCCTAAGAGGTCCGTTCTTGTGACCTCACCCGACGGTAACGGCAGAGGTCACGTCCTTTCACTTTTCACTTTCACTTGAACGAGTCAGCACAGACTGAGAATCGCTAGGGTACCTGACGTCGGATGGTCCGAGGAGACAGACACCCTAAAAGGCCCGTTCTTATGACCTCACCCCACGGAAACGGAAGAGGATGGAGATCAATTCCTTACTTTTTAAGGGGGTTAAGTTAATAGTTGATTGGGATTAGGAGAGTGGGGTTACAGACTCTGACCTCTCGACTGAGACCTTCTGGGGGAAACCCTCTACCTCGGAGCACCTCCATGACTCGTATGATTCTTCGAGACACTTGTTCCACCCCGACAGACATAAGCTCGAGAGTCTCGAGAGACACAACTAGACTACCTGACAAAGACAATAGACTGTCAAGAAAGATATGAGGTCCGTTCATAGATAGTGTCCGACGGAATCCCAAACTTCCGACAAGTTAACCTTTCCTTACTTCCGAGTTAACGACACGACCCGGACCGGTAAACGATTTTAGGAGTTTGTGTGGCAAACATGTCCAGGGTCCGAAGATGAAATGACTACATGTGTGACGGAAGTCCGATGAGGGGTCGACAGACGCGACGTCGTCACCCGTAACGTCAGGGAAAATGGAAAGTTACATCTTTACTCTGCGACGAAAGTATCGTAGGCACGGAAGAGAGACAAGGGGAGACAGGAAAGGTCTGACGGTGGGAGACACGGTAGTGACACATCGGCTGGAGGCACTGTGGCCCTCGTAGACGGACGTCACGGTCTTACGGGCCTTGGACGACGACCCCCTGGCGACACAGGGACTAACGGGAAGACCCATGAAACACCTCTCTCCTCGAACATTTTCACTCATTCACGACCTGCGTCCTCGACCGCCACGGGGCACTAGAAGAAAGTGAACCCCTAGTATGGACTCTTCCGAACTCGGAGGTCTCTCTCTCTGTCTTTCGCTCTTCGTGCGGTCACGTCCCCCGTAGTGCGGTCACGTCCCCCCGTAGTGCGGTCACGTCCCCCGTCACTTCGTCTGGTCAATTGGGAGAGGCACGACCTCGAAAATAATCACCGAGACTCACACGACGAAACCTTCCCTTAAACCGAAGTGCCCAAGGAAGACACAGAGTAGAGAGACGTCTTACAGTGAGGAGGACGTCCTGGACGGTCCCGTCCCCAGGGAAGAGGACGAGGAGGACACTGTGACCGGCACAAGACAGGGTGGAACCGTGGACGTCATGGCGGACGAAGGGACCCGTGATAGAACTACTATTGACACAAACAGTCGCATTCAAAAAAATTTTTTACTTGACAGATAGGGAAGAACGAGAAGACTCCAGTACCTTCCTGTATGTCTACAAAAACGAAGGTATAAGAATGGATTGGAAATAAAAATCTTTTCTTTCTTTTCTTTAGATGTTTCGTAAACCTCCGCTACTTGTCTACTATTGAGTCTATACCCGGATTAACCTTCACGACCCGATCCAGAGAGGAAACGTTCATGGTCGACACACTAGAACCCGGTTAGTAAATTGGAGAGACATGACGTCAACAGAGTAAATTTATTAATTTCACAATCAGATAAAATAAGGATACCAAAGAAAATCACTCAGTCAAGGTTCTAGGACTCGTTTCTCGTCTCGAGTAAACTTCGTGTGTTCGGTACTGGAGTCGTGAAGTGACCCAAACAAAAACTCTATACAAACAACTTATAACTGTTATACGTTCCGAACTATACGATGTCCCGTAAGTCAAAGACGGGTTTGTCATCAATAAAAATAGAAAGTACTCTCGATGAACATATCTACAGAATCAAGAGTTTATTCGGTTTCGTACTAATTAATAGACTCAGTGTGTGTTTGCTTCTCAACCCTATTTAACCCCGTTCCCGTTTAGTCTCCTCCCTTTAAGTCCTTCACGAAGTGTCCACTTCCTTGTCAAAACCCTGTCCGACTCCTCCGAATAAAGTAAAGTCAGTCATTTCACAGTCAACGGTTTTTTAACACAATATGAAAAGAGTAAAACTTTTACTGTCAATCGTTTATTTCCCGTCTATAAAGTTCAAACACAGGATGCTTCAGGGTGTAACTTCCTTAATTTCTCAGTACCAATCGTCTCACCCGAGAGTTTAGTCCATTACTTTAACGTTGAGGATTGACGGGGAATTGATCGAAACACTGGAACTCGTCCACTTAATTGGTGATCCGAAATCAAAGAAAAAAGATATTTTCCCCCTAACATTATCACGGATATAGATTCCGAAGGGACCCCCGAGTCACCCTTTCTTAGATGAACGGTCACCTCCTCAAGTCAAGTCAAGTCAGCGAGTCGACACAGGTTAAGAAACGTTGGGTACCTGACGTCGTGTGGTCCGAAGGGACTGGTAGTGGTTGAGGGTCTCGGATGAGTCTGAGTACAGGTAACTCAACCACTACGGTAGGTTGGTAGAGTAGGAGACAGGGCAAGAGGAGGATGGAACTTAGAACGGGTCGTAGTCTTAGAAAAGATTACTCAGTCCAGAATGTTTAGTCCACCGGTTTCATAACCTCGAAGTCGAAGTCGTAGTCAGGAAGGATACTTATAAGTCCTGACTAAAGGAAATCAGGACCTCGGTTAAAGGAAATCGGTTACCTTCTTTATGTTTAAGTTAGAGACCAGTTTCTTCTAGGGTGTACGGGGTCTAGTCGATTTGAGTACACGGTGTTGATGACTTCGGACGTGTGGGATCTCGGTCACGAGGGGTTATCCTCTTCGGTGACGTCACTCCTATGAGCGACATTGATCTCTCATCGGGGGGAACGACGTTGATCTCTTTCGAGCACACGTAGTCACTTCTGGATCGTGTCGGTTTATTTATCAAAGATGTAGATTGTAGTAACGTAAATCGTATCTGAAATCGTCTCTTATTCGAGAGTCATATCGATAACAACACAATGGCAGTAGCACACTCTACTCTCTGTTTAGTTCGTAATTTTCTATGGATATAAAATATTTATATTTCTATCTATAATGACAATCAGAGACCTCTACGAACGTTCCCAATAGTAAACTTTACTTCAAGATCTTGGGGAGTAAAACGTAGTAGGCAACTCTTTGGTCTCTATTTTTAGGGAAAAGTTCTGTTACTTTTCTAAAAAAAAGAAAAATGAAAACATTGTTTTGGAAACGAACCATATATAGTTGACAGATGGTCGTAGACATCCAAGACATTGTGCTCTCTGTGCTTACTTTATGAATTTACAAGACAAGTTCTCGTTCCCTCATGACGACATCTTCCTCACTGAATCTAACTACTCCGAGAAGTGGTGTCATCTTAGTGTCTTTAATTTCAAGTTTCCTTTTTTTGTCTTAGGGAATATATCACATATCCACTGTTTTTATGCAACGTACCTTTATAAAGAGAAGACCCTTCGAAGACGGGATTTCTTTATGTAAACGATACGATGGTACATTTATCCTAAAATATCTGATTCAGTCAATTTAATTCTTATAAGATTGAAATCAAAAACGATTTCGAATTCAAAGGAAGAAGGTTTCTAACTCATTTCGCACGGGGATTCAACACCATAAAATTAAAGATCATGAAGTTTTTCAATAGGTATCACAGGAAAAGATTACGAGTAGTGATCTCTGTTAATATCCGGACTTTTAACGTCTTTAACAAGACATTTCCCGAAACATCCTTTAGATTAGTCATATTTCCCCTCTGTAATTATTGGTATAATATCTGTTTTTGTTCTCGACGTCTCGACAGATCTCGGACCAATGTCTTTGGAAATCTTTAACGCATGACTCGAGATTTTAAGTTCCTGTTAGTCAACTCATCTATTTCTTCTCTATTAACTCCTAGAGTCATGAAATTTGGTATCCCGGGATCCCATCGTCCTCTTGAGGTCCTATAGACTCGGTTGGAGCGTGGGTCCCGTCTCCGAAAGAGAGTGGGGAAGTGTCCGTAGACGTCTACTCCTTCCCTCCAGGTAACCACCCCCGGTATCAACGACCTGTCAAGAAAGAGTAGTCGGGATCTTGAGGGGAGACCCCTTCATATCGTACCGAGGCACGAGTACGTAAGTCTGACAATAGAAGTTTTCAACTTTAATCGGTAGTTGAGGGTCAACCTGAAGAGACGAGGACCGTCCCGACCTCAGTCACCTTATATCCTCGTTTTTCTCTCCTGGTAGAGTCTCCATGTCATCGTTTGTCCGGATAAGTCCTCCCTCTTACCTGAAGTATCCGACTCTCCAACGAAGGAGAAGACACTGACTACCAATTCCATGTAGGGACGAAGGGAGTGACGAGAGACCAGGCGAACGGAGGTAGAAGTCATAGAAGAACCGTAAAAGGTACCCCAGTGACTGGAGTCTCTTGACGCGGACAATGAGCTCTGCACCAGGGGGTTACACTGACGTCATCCGGACTATGGGAGACACCAGACTTACAGTATTCTACCTCTTTTCTCGGACGTGGGTGTGTCGAGACTTCCCCCTACGACTCTTGGGTCACCCGAACCTTACTCGTCTTGGTTAAACTCACTCTATTCCAGCACGCCCCTAACCTCCTCCTACTCCACAAGTCATTCTCTCCTTCTTTCTAAGTTTCTCTTTACTACCTTCGGGGGACGAGACGTCAAACTGTGGTGACGTAGGGAGGTCTAGAAGGTATATCAGAATTATTAAGTGTCGTGAGCCGTCCTTGGGAAAAGAACACCGTCAGTCACTTCCCCGACTCAATACGAAGACCTTACTCTCTGAAGTGTCTTCCTGAGCTCTTGTGCGTCCGGCTACCTTCAAACTTCTTCTTTTGAAGTCCTTTGAGATTCGACAGTCTTGTCCCGTGACTGGACAGTGGGGGTACGCCTCTTTGACCGGAACTCCGAAGTAAAACGTCCAGATGTATGTCGTCCCCCAGGTCGACTGTGACTCCAAATGTACTTCCGAGAAGTCGAATTCTGACACAAGTAAAGAAATCATGGTACAGTTGAAAATCATTCGAGAATTAGTTGATTCTAAGAATCTAAAACAAAATTATTATGACGACAAATTTATCCGGAAGACAGAGGAGACAAACATGTTAATCAACATTTTATATTTACGTCCTGACAGGAATGTCACATCGAATAAAGTAGACTAAGTCAGTCAAGTCAGCGAGTCAGTACAGGCTGAGAAACGCTGGGGTACCTGACGTCGTGTGGTCCGATGGAACAGAAAGTGACAGAGGGTCTCAAACGAGTTTGAGTACAGGTAACTCAGGTAACTCAGTACGGGTAACTCAGGTAACTTGATACCTACCTCCAAGTACTATCCTCCGTCACTAGTTCTGGTAGAGGTTCTTTTTCTTTACGTTTTTCCGTTTTACCAAATAACTCCTCCGGAATGTTTATCGACTCTTTTCTCTTCACTTTCCGTTTACTCTTTTCCTTTCTATATAGGTAAATTTGAAGTAGACTAACGAAAATTGAATAACGATACAAATCAACGAGTCACCATAGGTCGAGAAACGCTGGGGTACCTGACATCCGACGGTCTGGGGAGACAGGTACCCTAGGAGACCCGTTCTTATGACCTCACCCAAACGGAAAAGGAGGAGGCGCCCTAGAAGGACTGGGTCCCTAGTTTGGGTGTAGAGGACTAACCGTCCATCCAAGAAATCGTGACTCGGTGGTCCCTTAGGATTAAATGACGATGTTGACCGATTTCATTTAAACTTAAAAAGAAAGTCCATCATACACAAGTCATATTCACATACACCGTATAAATTTATAGTAATCGTACTAGAGACAAAAGCAATTTCAGTAACTACTTTTATTAACTCATTCTTTAACTGAAGTAGTACTATGAGATCATATCTGTAAGTAAAGGTCAATGTTTCTAAATGACTGTTGAAAAACTCATACATAAAGTTGATAGAAGTTTAGGTGGATGTTGATGATCTGTGGTGAAGTAAAAACATAAGTGTCCACATAGAAACTCTAAAAACAGTCTGGGAAACCGTTTTAATTCTATGTTACCCACATCTTTAGGACGGAGGGTTTTACTATTTCAAATCGGACTATATTCAAAGGTCGTTAATAAGAAAAGATTAATAACAATTCGATCGACAAACTTTAAGGTCAGATCTTAAAAGGATCCTGAAAATCAATGGTCAAATGCATAACATTGACTATAAAATATGGTTACCGAAAAGAACATCCGTTTTGCTTTCCTCAAAGAAAAATAAAACCACCCTCCAGTAAAATGACGTAAACTATAGGACGTCTTGACTTTAAGTGTACTAGCGAGAGATCTTAAAAGTAGACTTTGTATGACTCTTTTAAAATCTCACTCCGTCTCTACGATCAAGAACTCATATATATTAATGTCATAGACCGAAGATAGTAAATATAACGATCATAAATAACTTGTGGTCAAAGGGTTACCGAGTCACCCATTTCTTTGGTGGACACTACGTCCTTTACGACCTCTGTACCCAAGTTAGAGACTTAACCCTTCTAGGGGACCTCCTCCCTTACCGTTGGGAGAGGTCATAAGAACGGACTTCCTAGGGTACCTGTCTCCTCGGACCGTCCGATGTCAGCCACTTAGCATTTCTCAACCCGTACTGAATTGTGTCTGTATTAATATCTATTGGTCGACCCGTGACCTCTGACACTTTCCTTGTTTCGTTTAGATCAGACACGTAAAGTGTCGAAATTTACTATTTCTACCGTTTATTGGTGACTTATCTTACAAAGATACATACCGTTCTTACTTTACACATTCTTGACATGGACCCTCTGGACTCTGGACAAGGTCTGACCTCTCAGTCCCTTCCGGAAACACACCTTCTCTGACTTCTTACTCATTCTCCATTTCTGTTCTCTGGACCTCTGATATAACCCTCCTAAGTTTATACAAACAATACTAAAGATCCATCCTTCTTACCTCCCTTACTACCACCTCGTTATAAACGTCTTTACTACCGACTTTAAAGAGGTTCTGACTTCTTTCTATACGCAAGTATCTAATTTCACGGGAAACTGTGAACTATTCAGACCTAAAATCTTTTTTAGTTAAAACCCCTAAGTACCTTATCTTACGTTCCTCAGTTTGGTTAATCCTCCGATACTATCACTAGTTCATTCTTTACTACTACCGAACCTACAGGACCGTACACACCTGTACCTCTTTTCGTTTTTAAAGACTCTTAATGTATCTTCTTAAGTGGATTTATTCTAGGTCACTCACTACTTAATCCTAGCTCTCTTTCTCTCCACGGTCTCATTCTAAGATTCCAAAGATCTCATTTGTTGACTCGTCCACCTCTTTACGACCAACAATTTAGTCTCTCTCTACCTTCGTACTGTCCACTATCCTAAACCCCTAGTAGATACTTACGGATTTATTCACCGACGAGTCTTAATCTTGACCTCTTTAGTCATTCGGTCCAGTGGAATCTCAGGAAACATAGAATTTTATGCCCTAAAGGACTCGAGGTTTAATTCAGTCATGGGTTAAAATTAGAACCGTAGCGTGTTTTTAGATTTAGATGTAGCTTTTGACATCCTCGAAACTAAGGAATTCTTCGTTTCAAGGTCACTGCGAGACCTAACAATAAGGTCTCTAGAACCTTATTCATATTTAAGACACCGACTCCGTACCCTGTCAAACCTACACCCTAAAGACAAGAACCGAAATATTAAATAGAAGAGACCCTTTATTTGAAAGGGAAAAACTAAAACCGTCTATTCTGATTGTAAAAGACAATGACAACTAGTGTCCCATCGCAAGACTCGTCATAAATCTCTTGTCCAACCTCGCTCCGACAAGGACGTGCCGTAGACAGATCCAAACTAGTCACGAAGGCATAAACGTTAAGATTAGTAGACCAGTAAAAGGAACGGATAGACGAGTCGTACGTTGTACGTAACACCTTCGACACTAAGTGTCCGGTCGACATGGAGGACGGCTCTAGGTTCGTTCCAGGACGAGAAGCCCCTGACAGTCGTACTCTCGACACGGGGCGTTATGATAGACCTGAAGAGGTGGTTCTGTACGTTTCCATTGTGAGAAGGACTTAACGTACTGTCGAGAAAATGAACCGCTATGGGGAAATGACCTCTTAAGGTTTAAAGGTTAAACCTTTTATCACAGTAGTCTATAAATCTGAAAGGGACTACTATCACTCTTCAGTAATGCATGTATACGTACATAAGTAATTAAATAAATACTCCGTTCATAAAAACTCATGGATGGTACCGGATCTATAACACGGTCCACAATCATGGATCTCCCGAAGGGTCCACCGAGTCACCATTTCTTAGGAGGACGGTTACGTCCTCTGGGTCCTCTATTCCCAAACTAGGGACCCAGTCCTTCTAGGGGACCTCCTCCCGTACCGTCGGGTGAGGTCAAAAGAACGGACCTCTCAGGTACCCCAGCGTTTCTCAACCTTTACTGACTAGTACCGTGTGTAATCATAATTAACGATCTGGTCTCCACCGTTTGATCTTTGGGAGTCCAACATAAACCAGGTTCTGTACAAAAAGAGGGGTGATTTATATAATATTGTCACAAAGTTTTAAGAATTGAGAAACGGAGATTTTTTAGTCCTCTGAACTGTATGTTTTCAACTCTAAACGTCAAAGAAAACTCAATCTTCCAGACCGTCATGACCCATACGCAGAGAGTCACGTCGTCATCCAACCTCTGTTCATCGTCAACAGAGGTGGCCCCCTCGTACTAGAGGATTCTAACGGCGTCAGGGGTAGTAAGGGACAAGATAGTGCGGTCCGGAGAAAACTTCTAAAAGTAACGGAAGGAACTGGACTTCCGTAAACGTGAATATTGAGATCTAACGGTCAGCGATTCAGGAGATTCGAATTACTCCTTCCTTCAACACAGATTAAACGAGTCGAGTATGAAGTTTCTCACTTCTACGTCAGGAACAAGAGGTCCACAAGACTTCCTTCGTTACAGTTTTTGGCTCATCGAAAATGAAACGAGAGGTCAAAAATCTTACTAGTCTCGAATACGAGAAGGTTACCGTCGTGAGTCGACCCTCTTTTTGTCTTGACTTCCCACCTAAAAGGAACGAGGACAAGTTAAAGAGAAGAGGTAAAGAGGTAAGGTACAAGGTATGTGACAGGGGTAATGGGAAAGACTAAGATGGTCTTTTCGATCCCGAGTCTCCTCCATTTTGTAGACAGTCTATTTGAATCCTACGAAATTCCAAAACGTTTTAACACATAAAAGGTAAGGTTCTTTAAGATGGACCGACAATTGAAACCACCAGACGACACGAGTTCTGACGTTTTGGAAAAGATCAAAGAGAAAAGATTGGCTATCAGACACCACTTTTTACTCTAAGGTTGTTTAGGAGGGACAACACTTCACTATAGTATTGGTACGACCGCCAGAAGTTCCGAGACAAAATCAGTGAAAGGGAGTCCTGACTGAGTCAGTTTATTTACTCACTCTAATTGAAATACTTAGAAGAATCTTCGTACACATGATAGAACGTGTAAATGAACGAAGAGACCCTGAATCTTTATAACGGAGTCTCTTCTCTCTTTCCACTGATTACTCTCCAAAGGAATCGAAAAATCACTTCCCCCTGTATCCTGTTCGGGTGTGACTCACCGCTATGAAAGAGGTCCCTTTGATCAAGTCGACGTTTGTAAATAATTTAGTGGTACATGGTCCGTGATACGACTCTAGGAAGTTAAGTAATAAAGTAAATTAGAAGTGTTAAACAACAATAACAACAAGTCAGCGATTCAGTACAGGTTGAGAAACTCTGGGGTACCCGGTATCGGACGGTCCAAGGAGACAAGTACCCTAAACGGTCCGTTCTTATAACTTCACCCAACGGTAAAGGAAGAGGTTAGAAGTTTTATTGGAATACTTCGACGAGAAGAATAGGTACAAATTGTCTGTTTCTTTGAGTCCGAGTTTTTCGAATTCCATACATTTTGTACGTCTAATTTTCACTGTTTCGAAACTGAACTTATAGTCAAGTCGAGTCAGTGAGTACTGACGTCGTGCGGTCTGAAGGGACAGGTAGTGGTTGAGGACCTCAAATGGGTTTGAGTACAGGTAACTCAGTCACTACGGTAGCTTGGTAAAGTAGGAAACAACGGGGAAGAGGAGGACGGAAGTTAGAAAGGGTTGTAGTCCCAGAAAAGATCACTCAGTCAAAAAACGTAGTCCACCGGTTTCATAACCTCAAAGTCGAAGTCGTAGTCAGGAAGGTTACTTATGAGTCCTGACCAACCTAGAGGAACGTCAGGTTCCCCGAGAGTTCTCAGAAGAGATTGTAGTGTCAAGTTTTCGTAGTCAAGAAGACACAAGTCGAAAGAAATATCAGGTCAAGAGTGTAGGTATGTACTGATGATCTTTTTGGTATCGGAACTGATCTGTCTGGAAACAACGGTTTCATTAAAGAGGCGAAAAATTATTCAACAGATGACCAAGGTTTATCCTTTTCCTCATGTAGTTCCGACATATACCAGTGGGACGAATAAATTGAATATATGTCTCATGTAGTACCCTTTGCGACCCGATCTTCTTCGTGTCCGACCTTAGTTTTAACGGCCTTCTTTATAGTTATTGGAGTCTATACGTCTACTGTGGTGGGAATACCGTCTTTTACTTCTCCTTGATTTTTCGGAGAACTACTTTCACTTTTTCCTATGACTTTTTCAACCGAATTTCAAGTTGTAAGTCTTTTGCTTCTACTACCGTAGACCAGGGTAGTGAAGTACCGTTTATCTACCCCTTTGTCACAGTCTGAAATAAAACCCCCCGAGGTTTTAGTGACGTCTACCATTATCGTCGGTACTTTAATTTTCTGCGAATGAGGACCCTTCTTTTCAATACTGGTTGAATATATCGTATAACTTTTCGTCTCTGTAATGAAACGGTTGGTTCCAGGCAGACCAGTTCCGATACCAAAAAGGTCACCAGTACATACCTACACTCACAACCTGATACTTCTTTCGACTCGTGATTTCTTAACTACGGAAACTTGACACCACGACCTGTTTTGAGAACTCTTAGGGAACCTGACGTTCCTCTAGGTCGGTCCGGTAAGATTTCCTCTAGTCAGGACCCACAAGAAACCTTCCTGACTTCGATTTCGACTTTGAGGTTATGAGGAACGTGTTGGTAAAAAGGAAAAAAACGTAAAGAAAAAGAACCCTTACCAGAACTAGTGACGGAGTACATGCCACAGTGTTTGGAACCAGGTATCAAGAAGTTCGTGAGACAGATAGTCTATATTAGGGAACTTAGATAAGCAGTGAAGGTGACACTGAACTTATATCTAGATGAACTAAGGTTTTGGTTCACGAATTGAGACGAAAGAACAGGACAGTAGGTACGTACTTCCTGACTGGAAAGCTCGATCTTGAAACGTAAAAGGCTGTCGTAGGTTTAACGGACTGGGTTTTGTTGCCGTCGTTGTTGGTCTTACTAGTATTAGTGGTTTCGGTATCGGTGTCGTGGTGCAAAAGGACGTAGGGTGCGGGACCCGGACTGAGCCATCAAGACTGTCACTTGGACTACTAGGCATAAAGATTTCTAGGGGGACCTACTTAACACACCCGCTGAACCCGACCCTGGATGAACTTGTATTCGAAGAACTCCTGTCAAATGTGGGTGGTGGACTATTCGACCGAACTCCGACATAGGGGGTGTCTACAAACAAACTCAGTTACTTGTACATTTCTTTAGTTCAGACGAGATGTACTCTAGACAAAATAAAGTCCTTAGGGAAAGAATGACATGGCAAGAAAGTGTGGGAAAATTGAGGTCGTAGTTACGAAGAAACACAACACAACCAGTGACGGACTAAAGACTCTCCTTCAGTGGATCGACCACAATCACCTCACTCGTCTACGTAGGAAGGAGCTCAGAGACTGTAGGAAACTTTCACTTTCACAATAAAGGAGTTAGTACAGGTTAAGAAACGGTGAGGCACCTGACATCGGACGATCCGATAAGACAGGTACCCTAAGAAGTCCGTTCTTATGACCCAAGTCAATGGTAAGGGAAGAGGTCCCCTAGAAGGGCTGGGTCCCTAGCTTGGGTCGAGAGGACGAAACTTCCATCTAAGACATGACAGTCTTGGTGCTCCTTTCGGGGACTGAAGGAAATGGATAACCGTAAACCTCCTCCAGGACAATCCAAACACCTTCGTTTAACCGATTAGAGACCTCGTCTGAAACGTACTTCTACGACACAGAGCCCCTATGTCTTGAGAGCTTAGGTATAGCTTATTCTAGGTCAACCAGACCGAGGAGTCGTCGGGGCGACTGTTCGTCCGAAGTGTGTTCACACCTCGTTAGGAACATGCACGGTACATACACGGCACAGATTGTATTAATCCTTTGTGAGTTGGAGTCTCTTCGCACGTCCGATCATGTTCGTCTCGGAGTAATCTCGAGTACATGGACTGTAGAGAGTACCACAGGAGTGAAATGGGGCACGTCGACGGCTACAACAGGAACATTTAATAGAGACCCTGACTCCCACCTGTCTTTCCTTCGACTAACTTCCTTAAAAGAAAGATCTCACACTGACCTCAACGTTACGTACGTCGCCCGGAGACTCCTGTCTTACGGAGGTTACGTACCTGCCGATACAAGAGGTCCTACCGCGGACGCACCTCGTCACGAGTCGCAGTAAAATGGCCCTGCACCTGGAGACGTTCTCATTCACAGACGTCGGGAAGAGACACGAGTGGGTTCGAAGGTAGAGAAGACTAACGGGGACAAGGCTCTTCCTCAGGTACCTTTTAAAAGAAATACCGAAGAATAGGCTAAAGACCAAAGAAAGAATTCTCGAAAAGAAACATTATTACTTTTGCAGGGGAGAAAGGAAGAGGATACGGGGTTGAACACACGATTCAACGAGTTCAGTACAGGTTGAGAAACGGTAGGGTACCTTACATCGAACGGTCCGAGGAGACAGGTGCCCTAAGAGGTCCTATCTTATGACCTCTCCCAACGGTAAAGGAGGAGATCCCCCAGACGGGTTGGGTCCTTAGATTGGTCACAGAGAATACAGAGGACGTAACCGTCCCCCCAAGAAATGGTGATCGTGGTAGATCCTTTGGGTACGAGATTGTGTTGTAAACTATTAAAGCTTCAGGTGTACCCTTAGAATCCCCATATACCGGTGTGTTTGTCCATACAAAACTGGTAATCAAAACCTAAAGGAATTTTTAACTTGTCACGACACGAGGTCTACCTCCTCAGTCACACGAGACTAGCAGACTCGTGTAATTTTCTGTTCTAATAAGGTGGTAGACGGAGGGTGTTCGGAGACTTATGGTATACATAGATTGACAGTGAAATCAGACCAGGTCATGGACGAAGTCGGAATTAAATGGTGGTGTGTTAGAAGTGTAGGACTTTACGGTGGGTCTCATGTGTCCGTCGGAAGGACCCTCGTAGGAACCCACTATGAGACTATTGACTGGTCCGGTCGGTCCTTTCTGACTGTGAGTCTCTTCGTCACGTCTCTCGGTTCCTGATCTGTCATAACTACTATGATCGAACGAGAAGAAGTCAAAGATTCAGTACAGGCTGAGAAACGTTGGGGTACTTGATGTCGTGCGGTCCGAGGGAACGGGAAGTGATAGAGGACCTCAAACGAGTTTGAGTCCAGGTAACTCAGTCACTACGGTAGTAGGTTGGTAGAGTAGGAGACAACGAGGGAAGAGGAGAACGGGAGTCCGAAAGGGTCGTAGTCCCAGAACAGATGACTCAGTCGAGAAGTGTAGTCTACCGGTCTCATAACCTCGAAGTCGAAGTCATAGTGAGGAAGGTTACTTATAAGTCCCAACTAAAGGAAATCCTAACTGACCAAACTAGAGGATCGATATGTTCCCTGAGAGTTCTCAGAAAAGGTCGTGTGTCAACCTTTCGTAGTTAAGAAACCGTGAGTCGGAACAAGTACCAGGTGGAGAGTGTAGGTATGTACTGACGACCTTTTATAGACAGTTAAATATCAGACGTCTCATAAAAAGTAACACATGAAACCGGAAACAGGTTTCTCGACCCACCTCGTCACACAAGAAAAGAAAGGTAAAATGTCCTCTCTTATGACTCCGAGTCTCTCTACGTCATTGATCACGATTCAGTGGGTCAGTCAGTCGTGTCGTCAGTGTTAGTCTTCGGAACGAAGGACTGAGGGTTAGACGACGGACCGGGTCATCCAACGGACCGGAGTGGTACTCCCGGTCCTCGGCGAACCTTTCGGTGTATGTGAGGACAGTTGAACTGAACACAGAAAGTCCGACGCTCTCGGTGACAGAGGTCACGGTTCCAGGGGTACTCACGTGGGCGACACTTCTCGGGAAAGAGGAGAACCTTCGGGTCACACAGGTCCTTACGCCCTTCCCAAAGAAACGTCTGGTGCGATTGGTGTTTACGTGTCCACTCAACCTCTGACACGACGCAAGAAATTTTCTTCACTCCCGTAGTTCCTTCAGCCCCTCAACCCACACAACTAAGAGTCCATCGGTTCCTCTTAGACTTAATCCTCGTCTTACTTTTGGGTCCCTCAAACCGGATTTCATTAACTACCGAAGAACACGTGGGGACGGTTACCGACCGATTTATCTTACACCTTCACGTCTGGTTATTAAGAAAACGTGTTTAGTTACAACAGGGATTTCCAGACGTACCTTTGCTTCGGTTATAAAGTACCTTATCTTTCGAATATAACTTGATTCCACTCCACAGGTAATTCTCATCCAGTCGGGATAATTGTACCCCGGTCCCAAAAGTTACACATGTGATTTAATGGGCAACTGGGACAATAACGGTGATATACGAACTACTTATCTTTAAAACTCTTGTAAAATCACTCTATGCAACTTGAAAATATAATTTGGGTTTCAGAATTAGAGGAACAGGTAATTCAATAAGTGTTCTCGAAGGAGTCAAACAAGAGTAGTAAAGATAGTTTTGAACCATGGCACAACAATAACAATTCAGGGATTCAGTACAGATTGACAAACGTTGGGTCACCTGACATCGAGTGGCCCGAGGAGACAGGTATCCCAGGAGGTCTGTTCTTATGACCTCACCGAACGGTGAAGGAAGAGGTCCCTTAGAAGCGGTGCGTCCATAGTTTGGACGCAGAGGCCGTAAGCATCTACCTAAGAAATGGTGACTCGGAGGACCCTTCGGGTATGAAATTTCCTATTAACTATAAATTACTATTACGGAAATGGGTCCGTACCGTAAAATGTAAAACGGTTTAAAGGAAGTAGACGCAATAGAGTAAATTGTAAGTGTTAGTGAACCATTTTATACCGTCTGTGATACTTAGGACAAAAAGTTCACCTTTCTTTTTTTTCTCCGAATTCTTAATTCTTAATCGGTCGTGTTGGATTTTAGTCTATAATTTGAGTCTAAAAGACTAAGTTCTGAAAAAATTGTCGAGTCGACTCCTTCGTCTTGTTATTCGTCATTTATGAACTAAATATCTTCTATTAACTGAACTAAGTTTCTTTATGAGATACCAGAAAAATTTTCGAACGAAAGGGATATATAAATTTTATTATTATTTTCATTCTTTTCGGTACTATCACCATGTAAACTCAAGAAAGCACACGGGTCATGACAAGACCAGCGAAGAGTAATACATCTTGTGGACACTAGGTTGGTTGTTAGTCACGTAATCTACGATAATAGTTATGATAGAGGTAAAAATTCTACTCTTTTAAGAATGTAGTGTCCGACAATTTTGTTGAACGGACTTAAGTTGTCTTCAATTCATCATCTTTTCTCCTTACTATGGGGTTGTCCTAAATACGAGAATTAGGGATCTTTGACAGAGGGAGTGTTCAGTCATACCAATTGAAAAATTTGTTAGGTAAATACACGTTGTACAAGTCCAGTATCGCACATTTCGTTTCCATGAGGAGGGATAAGTGACGGAAAGACCCCATCTGGTCGACAGATACTTTAAGATATCCTTTACCAGTAATGAGAGAAGACGACGTCGATCCCCAGTCTACAACACCACGAAAGTGAGAAGCAAAGAAACAGTGACCACCGGGAGCGACTCGCGGACACGGAAACAGGACGGACTAAACTACACAGGACAGAAACTATCGGACGGGATTCCCCACGAACGTCACGTCGGCGTCTCTGACCACAGTGGAGACACTGGTCCCGAAGAAAGACTTCTCGCCAGAAACAGAAAGGTTGACACAAGGACCGAAGAGACGGGTGAGAAGATTACTCTGTACACGACCATTCACGAAGAGGGGGTTACCGGACCACTTTAGTGGACATTAAAGAGGTACGTCTCCGACTCAAACGACTACGTCAACCGGGTACACTACATTTTACGTCCGAAGGGTAAGACCCTTTTTGGATCCACGAGGACATTCCCTGAATAAATCTCTGTTACTTTTTAACCCTCTTAAGTTGAAGATTCTAGAAACCTTCCCTTTTTCTTCATTAAACGTGAAATTTTCAGTGTTGATAGTCTAGTCTTTAAACTGTATTTTGAATAAATACAGGGACTTGATGTCGGTACAATATCTTGTAAAATATATATACAAATATAATTATCTATATTAAATAATATAAAAATAGTTGTACATCTTGATTAATTACCGGTCCACGTTACTACATAAGAAACACGTGTGACCTCTATTTACTATTTATTAATCACTTACCACGGATTAATCCTCGGACGGGGGAATCCAAGTGTATAACCTTCATCTACCTAAAGTTCGGTGAGACACACGGTAATTCTTAATCCATTGTACAATTTCTTTACCTTGATCAGAACAGATTGTGTAGTCACGTGTAAAATGGAATTTGTTGTTTCTCCTATTTTAAATTTAAGTCCGAATTAAAACCTGGGGTTTTAAAAATGTCCACTTACTTCTAACCCTCAAGACTTGTAAAGAACCGAAAACTCACAGGAAGTAGTTATTGTACTTAGTACAAAATAGTGGACGTCAGTTAGTATAAAAAGTAGTGACATAAAGACTGGAGGATACTATAATTCTGAAGGGTACCCTTTTTTATAGACCGAATAAAACAACCCTAGGAAGACTTCGGGCTTCATGAACTCTCAGTCGAATGGGGTGAACCCTACATTATGTTCAGTTGAACACGTTTACTTAAACTGAAAGTAATCTCATTAGAATGTAATCTTCATCAAGGGGACTTTGAACCGTAAGGATTTGACGGGACAGACAGGATGAACATTTTCCTTCGTGACGGTTAATTTCGAGTCCGTTTTGTTGAACGTCCTCTACCCTACTTAAGGTGTAGTTCCGGTTTTTAGGATGGAGTAGGCAGTATACAAAGGACACCTGTCTCTAGCATTTAAAAATTTCGTTACACATATACTTAAGACATACATTCGGTGACTATTAGGCTGAAATGACATCCAATTGACCACGACAAGGACGTTTACCATAGGCCGTGAACGGAGAGGAGAACAGGAACCACCCAGACTACCAGTCTATACTATCTTCACAATTCTCTCCTGACACAAGAGGTTACACCGTTGGTTAATCCTAATGGACACCTCGAATACTTTACTGGTTCCGGGGTGGGGTCTTGTAGAATCAATCTTAGAGACCACCATCTCGGATTCATAGTTGTAACAAAATTTTTTAGAGATACTAAGAAATAACAATAATAACTCTATATTAAGTGTATGGTATCTTTAATGGGAACTTTCATATATTACTCCAAAATCGTGTAGGTGCTACGATGTGTTGGTAGTAGTGTTAGATTAATATCCAGTAAAATTAGTAGGATTTTTCTTTAGGTCATTGGTAATCATTAGAGAGAGATGACTGGGTAACGGAATCGAGGACGACTTGTGTCTTTCGTGTCACGAAAGACAGAGACACCTTGACGGCTTGGATTTGTCAAGTGTATTTACCTTCGTATGTTATACACCGGAAAATGTAGACCGACGAAAGTGGACCGTATCATAAAAGTTCCAAGGGGACACAATCTTGTACATAGTCATGGAGTAAAGAAAAATACGAACTTATTATGAGGTGACATACGTATATGACGTAAAACAAATAAGTCAGTTAACTACGAACTTACCGTGGGGTGAGGTCATGAGAACGGACCTTTTATGGTATCTACCTCCTCGGACCATCCGACGTCAGGTACCCCAGAGCTTTTCAGTCTGTGCTGACTAGCTGAAGTGAAAGTGAAAGTGCGTAACCTCTTCCTTTACCGTTGGGTGAGGTCACAAGAACGGACCTCCTAGGGTCCCTGTCCTCTCGGACCACCCGACGGTAGATACCCCAGCGTGTCTCAGTCTGTGCTGACTTCGCTGAATCGTCGTCGTCGCCGCCGAACTAACAAAGTCTACAAAGGTGAGAACGAAAAACACTTATTGTGACGATACTTGTAACCACAATCAAAAACATACCTGTATACGAAAGTTACCCGAAGTGACTATCGAGTCAACCATTTCTTAGATGGACGTTACGTCCTCTGGATCTAAGTTAGGGACCCAACCCTTCTAGACGACCTCTTCCCTTTCCGGTGGGTATAAGACAGGACCTCTAAGGTACCTGACACATATATCAGGTACCCCAGCTTTTCTCAGTCTGTACTGACTCCCTGAAATTGAAAATGAAAGACACGAAAGTCATGAGAACCCATATACGGATCCTCGTCTTAAAGACCTAGTACACTATCGAAACACAAATTAACGAACTCCTTAGTGGTCTGACAGAAGGGTTCACCGAATGGTAAAAGGTAAGGTGGTCGTTATATACTCTAAAGAGCAAAGAGATGTGGGAGTCCTTGTGAAATAACACGAAGGATTTTACCCACACTC
This sequence comes from Capra ibex, assembly GCA_006410555.1. NCBI lineage: Eukaryota > Metazoa > Chordata > Mammalia > Artiodactyla > Bovidae > Capra > Capra ibex. The sequence continues at coordinate 78,931,189 of SJYO01041852.1, forward strand.
TACCACTAAACACTAAAATTAAGTTTAAAGGGACTACTGATTATTACGACTCGTGGAAAAGTGCACGAATAACTGGAAGGTATATAGAAGAATCCTCTTTACAGGCAAGTGACGGATAAAATTTTAACCAAATAAACAGTAAATAACTAACTAAACATTCTTAAGAAACACATATAGGACCTATGTTTCCTCTATGTTTAGGGAAAAGTCTATACACTAAACGTGTACAAAAGAGGATAAGACACCTAAGAGGAAAGTGAAAGGACACTGACAGGAAACTTCGTGTTCACAAAAATCATAATTACTACAGACGACATAGATAAAAAAAGAAGACAGTGAACACGTAAAACATAGCATACATTCTTTCGTAACGGATTATATTTTAGTGTTTCTAAAAGAGGACATATAAGAAGATCCTCAAAACATCGAATTGTGACTGTGAGACACAATAAGAGTACGTACAGATCTTACTCTTGGTGACCTAATCTTCCTCCGAATGCCTTATGTCATCAGATCTCAAAGTGGCAACGTACTTAGTCAAGACTTAGTTGTAATGGGAAGACAGTACATACTGAGAAACGTTGGGGTACCCGACATCGGACGGTCCGAGGAGACAGGTACCTTAAGAGGTCCGTTTTTATGACCACACCCATCGGGGAGGAAAGAAGACTCCTAGAAGGGCTGGATCCCTAGCTTGGGTTCTTGGGTGTAGAGGATACAGAGGACGCAATGTCCGCCTAAGAAATGGTGACTCGGTGGTCCCTTTGGGGTGGAGACATCAAGACTTACTTGTAATGTGCATATAAAGAAATTTTTTACTATTATTATTGGATTAATCGCTGACATGGTTCGGACTGGAAACCTAAGCATACAAAAGGTCCGTTTTATGTGTGGGGATCAGAAGTGCACTTACCAAGGGAGTGGGAACGGTAACCAAGTTACTTCGGTGACCTAAAAAAGGAGGACTTACAAGTTCTGGTCCCACCGTCCCAACTTCTGGATGACAAGGTACACCACTTGTGGGGATGGTTACCAGTCGAGCACGAGAGTTCCTTACCTTTTCTCCGAGTCGAGCTGTTCCGACCGGTGAAGTCAACCTTTCTACACTTCCTCTTTTCTCACGCAAAGCACGTGTCGGCTCTTTTCGGGTCCACTCGGGCCCAAAACGCCAAAGGGAGGACAGGGGAAGGGGAGTCCAGAGACACGAGGGACGGGAGACGGGGAGTCGCGGGAGGGAGGAGAAGACCCCCTCTAGCTGTGAGACGTTCACGACGAAAGTCGACGGACAGTAGTAAAGTGTCATTAACGAGTCTCTCTCGCGAAGACAATCTCCGTAAAAGTAAAATAGTGTATTAACACCCATTAAGAGACTACGCTGCCCTTTCAAGGATCATGTTAATGGGTCAAAAAAACCGGGCCCTCCTTGTTTTAGCGAAGATATGGGTCTACGTCGACGATGAAGTCGTAATCCCAAGAGACGGTCCCCCGTCCCGTACCGACCTCCTACCCCACGTATGAAAAATTCCGCAACATACCAAGGATCTTAAAGTCTCAACCTTCCTTTACTTCTCAGTGCCAATCGAACAATAATAGGTGAAAGACTCTGATTAACACCAATTAAAATTTCGGACTAGGTCAAAAGAAGACTACGGATTGTGTTAAGACTGACAGAAGGAGATGGGCCGACTGATACGAAGTCCTTACGTCGACTCACAATTGTGAATGGGCTCGTTTAACTCGGCATATTAATCGTCTCGTTTAGATGATTGATCTTTAGTCCCTTACGTGGGGTTTCTAATCGGAGAACCTAATAGGAAATGGGACGAGACGAAGTAATCATGTTGGATAAAGTTTCACCTGAGATATACATCTATCCCGCAACTTGGGGCACTTTGGCACTATTTCCTTCGTCACTTATAAAAGATGATAGTGGTGATTTAAACTCTTAAAATTTTTTACAAATTCTAGACTGTTCACCCCTCTTTTCATCTAGTGTACAAGGGACAACGTCAAGTCTCGGTCACTACAACCATTAGAGTTTTCTGGGTAGAATGTCTACATTCCTGTTGATCATAAACGAGTGATACTGGGGTGGTAACACAACGTGTGAACTACACTTAATACATATAAATACAAGGGTTCGATGTCTATCCTTTTGACTCCGGAACTCGTATATACATTAGAACAGGTCCGGAGTGTCGGATACTCATGTCTCGGCTCCGAGGTTGGATTCCGAGAGACTAAGGTGTGGGGTACGGAAGTTTGAGTTACTAAAGACGGAGGAATCATCATGAACCCTATTGTCCATTGTCCACACGAAGGTAGGAGGTCCCCGTTTTCAAGTAACAATATCCTTTCATAACGAGGTCTCTGTCTCGAATTTTGAGAACACAGACTACGGTATCTTAGGGAAACTCAAGACAGAAGAGGTAAGTAAAAGGAAGTTCATATCAAGAAGTCACAAACGTAGTGTACACGTGTCGAGGTATGGACATCAGTATGCAGAGTCTTAGTGAACACTTTTCACACACTTCATATATTTCTAGGCATCTGTTGGTTTCAATTCGGAGAGTAGACAAATTAGAGAAATCAGGGAATAGTAACTAAAGAAAGGTCCCAGTCGAAACGTGGGAATTTGTCCTGTTTCTCACCGTTGATAAAATGTCTCTAAAGAAAGTCATGAGAAAAATAAGAAATCATGAGTAAAATTGTAACCTAAAGAATAGATTTTAAAAAAAATTTCTTTCTTACTCTCCTTTTCACTCTGTTCTAATCATCCTTGAGTGTCTTTTTCCTTTAATAGATTCAAAGACCTACTATGTCTTCGATTTCCCCGATGGACGGCGTACCCGAATACCAACAAAAGGAGTACCTGTACGGGTGATCCTAAGAAATCCTAACCGACCGAAGGAAACCCGACTTTAAGGAGACACCTAACACTCTACTGAACCTTTATATCAGGATCACTGGGACTAATCGACCGTAACGTCTCTCCGACTTGTGTCAATAATTTTAGATTCCCGGCGGTTTTAGCAAAAAGGGGTCCTCCAACGCCCATCGGTGGGAAAGAAAGACGTAAGTCGACGAAACAGTGGACATAGGAGAACTTCAGACCTTCATCCCCCCTCTCCCTATCCTAAACTTACCTTGGTTTTTACTTTCCTTCCCATCTTATTCTCCCTTCTGTTCTTAAGGAAAAAAAATTTTAGGCTAAATAACTCCATATTAAACGTGGATTATTTTAGGGAGTAAAATTTGATATGACAAGATACGTACAATTGTTTATATATATATCAAAACGTCAGAACTCTGGAGTTCGTTCTATACTTTGTTAGAACAGTGGGACAGGGGTAGAAGAAAAATATTCGTGAGGGAAGGGGTGTCAGGGACCGTTTATGACCAGACAAAAAGTAAGAATAACAGAACGGGAAAGACTTTACAGTGCACTTACCTGAGTATGTCATACATTAGAAAACCAAGACCGGAAACGGTATTATGAAAACTCTAGGTAGGTGTATGAAAGTACAAAGTGATCAGTCAAGGCACTTACGGAAAATTTCTTGGAAATTTTGTTATCAAAGATATCATCCGGTCTTAAGTTTTGAGGGTATTATACAATTAGTATGTAGAATGGTCGTGTTTCACTCAAGACTTGAACGAAATCGAAACTTCCACCCATTGAGGGTGGAAAGGACGATTATCAGAAACTTCGACGACTCTGTTGTGAGAAAATATCCTTTATTTTTGGCGTCGTTTCTCACTCAGAATAAAATAAGTTAATAAATCCTGAGAAACTAATGTTCATTACTCTCAGTTGAACTTGATCTAATTCGTTTTAAAATTCTGAACAATATTGTAACGTCCATACCGAGTCTAGAGTCTGAGTAGTCCCTGGTGACACGAAAATCCCGTTCGGGTCCTCAATCTTACCCTTTACCCTTCATCGTGAGTCAAGGAGGAGAGTAGAGTCAATGAAACGACCTTCCGCTGTAAGTGGAGAGAGGATCTCTGGTTGAACGAGGTGAAAGAGTCGTTGTACCATCTGACACCAAGGCGGAATCAGTTTACTCCGAGAGTCCGGTCAAGGTTTAAAGGCCCCTTCGACCTTAGGTAGTAAAAAGGGATCAAGTCCGGTGTCACTTATACGAACACCGATCTCCCTCCCCACCCGTATCTCAGTACATTATATTTGTGACGTTTTACCAATTGTCCCAGGTGAGTGTACTTAACCCGTCACCAACCTTTCTCTTAAGTGTCCCTTCTCCCTCAGTGACTCTTGATCAGTTTCTGACACTTTCTAAGGAAAGGTAAGACGTCGAACTAGTAATTGGAAGTTACATAGTGATTTGTCAGAACCGGATTATTGAGTAAAAAGTTGGACAATATATAAGATGAATATTTTTAGGTTTTTTTCTTTTTCTTTGTGATAATATTACTCTATCTTCTTATATCTCACGAAAATGGACGTAGAGTGATACAATTAGAAATACCCGAGGAAAGATCAATACCGTACTCATCATACAATAACATCACCAAACTAGGTTTAAGTATATACGTGTATTGGAATTTTATAAAAATTGCGAACAGAAAGATTTCTGGTTTAATTACTAATATAACAGAGTAAGAAAAGAACCCCCGAAGAAAGTCCTTTCCAATGAAAAGAGACTTTTAATCACTGGTCGTCAAGAAGAGACTCGGTGTCGACTAGTTGTATGTTCGGAAAAGTTGTGTCCATTCTTTTGCGGTATGTCAATTATTAAAGTGTACGGATGACTATCCGAAGGGTCCAACTAATCACCACTTCTTAGACGGACGGTTACGTCCTCTACGTCCAAGCTAGAGACCCAACCCTTATAGAAGACCTGTTCCTTTACCGTTGGGTGAGGTCATAAGAACGGGCCCTTTAATGTACCTGTCTCCTCGGACCACAACGTTTTCTCAGTGTGTGTTGAAGCACTGATTTGATGTTGTTGAGTAAGAGTTCATGTTCAAGTCTAAAAGACATCAAAATCGTTTTTACTAACTCGACTTAACTAACAAGGAATCAAAGGAGAACTTTACGGTGACCTCATTAAAAAAATCATAAACACCCAGCATTGTTGTTGTTATTAATGACGATGTGTATATTACGAGAAGAAGACAACAAGGACATTAAGAGTACGATCGGGACATTCCATAATATTCGGGGTTAAGTGTCCGGTCTTTTGATTCAGGGTCCCTCCAGGTTATTGAACAGATACCACTACATCGATTGTCTCTCGGTTCTAAACACGGGTCACTTAGACCAATGTGTTAAACACAAGAACTGATAATTTGACATGGAATGAAAAGATATGACTTAGACTATGGTCGGGAAGTGTAACTAGACTTCGACATGGTCGACAAATCTGAAAGGATAGGGATCCACCTATTCAAAAAAACAGATTTATAAAGAGAGAGATCCTATACCTTGATACAACCGGAGAAAACGGATAGCACACCGGCTTGACGTAAATTAAGTCAAACGTCCTCAATCTCCTGGAGTACAAATCAGCGAGTCAGGACAGGTCGAGAAACGTTGGTGTACCTGACATTGGGAGGTCCGAGGAGACAGGTACCCTAAGGAGTCCGTTCTTATGATCTCACCCAACGATACGGGAGAAGATCCCCTCGAAGAGTTGTTGTCCCTAGTTTGGGTCCAGAGGACGTAACGTCCACCTAAGAAATGACAGACTCGGTGGTCCCTTCGGGTTCTTGTGACCTCACCCATCGGATAGGAAAGAGGTCCCCTAGAAGGGGTGGGTCCTTAGTTTGGTCCTAGAGGACGTGACGTCTGGTTAAGAAATAGTCGACTCGATGGTCCCTTCGGGACCCTCGAAAGAATTCGGAATAATTCCTAGATGAATTTACTCCCAGGTGACACCAGCAGTCCGATTGTATTCGGTCTCCTTTAGGACCATCTATGATATTTCAAGTCACACTACCGTGAAGACCAGAGTAGCGAGTAGAGACAATACAACATGAATACACGAGACTCTGGGTCCCTAACCTCTTAACTTTTCGACTTTACACGTTTCTCTCCTCCTTTTAGTTATATAAGACTGTGACACTTGTCGTTCTCTGACCCCATAGTCGTACCCCCTTGAACTTGATGGATTTATCATCTAGATCCATCCTAGTTCCTTCCTATACTCTAGTAACAAAAATTTTGACATTAAAAATATAAAAACCAAGTTTTCACTTTTATGGTATCTGAACTGGGTCTTCACCGACGGTTTACCATAAGTGTCGGTTCGAGTCGCTAAGAATTACCGTAAGAGTGAAGTCACTACTGACTTCAACGCCTTACTAATCTTTAACTATAATTTAATTAAACTGGAGACCCAACCCGATTCTCACACTTAAAACAAAATTAATTTGTTTTTACATTAGAGACATTTATACCCAGTCTCACGATGGTTCGGAGTCCTAAATGGCTGAATCTACAAAGAGTCATAAATTCGAGTCTACAAGACAAAACAAGAAAAACAAACACGATTATATCAATGAGATTAATCCACTTATTTTCTACCCAACCAAAACCATTCACTGAAGCATTAGACTCTACGGTTCAACGGTACCAAGAGACAAGAAACAAACGAAAGGGGTTTGGTTAATTCATCTGTCATTTCCGTAGAAAATAAATAATGTACTCTTTGAACATAGTAAAATTGAGAAATTTTACCTTAAAATCTTTAATTAAAATTGAATAAAAACAAAGAAATGTAAAGACACTATAAAGTTCTACTAAAACTTGGAGGAACTTTAAAAGAATACACTCAATTAAACTAGAAAAAGTAAATATCTAAAAACTGTAGTGGAAACTGGAGAGGAGAAAGCCTGAGACTCCCCGGTGAGTAAGGGCATATATTCTAACGTCGAAAACTTTAGAGTGAGTCCTTAGGACTCCTCATCGATAGAAGAGTAAAGTATAACACACTAATAATATCTCTACGTAATCAATCTTTAATGAAATTATCTATAACTTTAAACGTCCTCCGGTCCCTCCCATAAAAATTTTCTTTCGGTAAACCTCAGTTCTTCCGTCATACGACTTTTTCAGGATCTACCACATTAAAGTTTACTATATTTTTTGATTCTATTACAAAAGAAACCGGAGAACGGAAAAAAAAAACCACTCAAAACAAAAAAAAAAAAGACAACACCAAGTAATTCAAAATAGAGAACTTTCTTGTAAAATAGACGAATGACTTCAACCAGTCCCCTTTGGACTATTAGAATTCCTTTTGTGTAATTTTAAACGGTGTACCTGATCGGTCCACCAACGGAATGTGTCTGGTACTAGAATAGTCCGAAATATTGGACTCAACCCCACCCATGGAAGTTTTATACCTACACTGTCGAACTTCTTTTAATGACTCTTTCTGGTCTTATCGTCCTTAAGTGTCACTTCATAGAATGAAGTTCAGTCGTACGACGTTGTATCGGACCTCACTTTATGTGTTAAGGGTTGTGTCTACGGTTTTAAGGTATGGAGAACGATCAGGGGGAAAGGGAGTAAAAAAATGACTTCGTATTAACTAAATGTTACACCATGTTTAGAGACGAGCCTTTTCACTAAGTTAAAATGTGTATATATCAAGAAAAACTCGAAGGGTCCACCGATTCGTCCATTTCTGGGACGGTTTATGTCCTCTGTGTCCTCTGTACCCAAGCTAGGGAACCAACCCTTCTAGGGGACCTCTTCCTTTACCGTTGGGTGAGGTCATAAGAACGGACCTTTTAGGGTACCTGTTCTCCTCCGACCACCCTATGTTAGGTACCCCAACGTTTCTTAGCCTGTTCTGATTCGTACGTGCGCACCAGTGTAAGAAAAATTTTGAAAGAGAAGGTAATACAAAAAAGGACCCTCTAACCTATATCAAGGGACTCAATATGTCATTCTGGAACAATAAGTAGGTAAGATTTACATTATTAAACGTACATGACTGAGGATTAAGGATCAGATAGGGAGGGGAAGGGGGAAGAGTGTTCAGTCTAGAGATACAGACACTCAGAAACATCTATCCAAGTAAACACGTCATAAAATCTAAGGTGTACATTCATCATAACATACTATAAACAGAAAGAGATTGAAAATACATGTGTAGAAGAAATGGGTAAGTAAGTAAACAACTACCAGTAAATCCAACAAAGGTATGGACCTGATAACGCTTTTCACGACAATATTTGTATCCCCATGTACATAGAAAAACTTAATATCAGAGAACTTACTTCGTTGACTCAAGGGACTGTGACTAGAGTCAATGTTACGTCCCCTATAACACAATTAGTTCTTCACCGAACTCTTTGGAGGTCTTGGTCTCCACACTTCATTGGAGGAAACGTCACGAATGATACTAACTGCCGTGGAGATTGTTTACGAAACTGATACGTTCTCAAGCCGTAAACCATCCTCGTAGATCTAAAGGAATTTTTCGTGTCTTTGTCGTTAGTCCGATGTGTGTTGACTGAAGACCAGGCGACCTAACAGGAGACAAAAGGACGATTATCACGGAAGAGAGAAGGAAGAGAAGTTGAGGTGTCCGGGGGATACAAGACTCCTTACTCCAGGAGGTTTAGTTGTCTCCTCTCTCCCCTTGGCAGTGGTGGGTCGACGAACTGTAGTCTCTACTACTGTTGGGTGTCCTACACGACCAGGTCCACGAGCTAGGAGGTGAAGTGCCGGTCAACGAGGTTTGCGAGGTCAGGGGGCGCCGGGGATAGATAGTCAAAGCAGACCTGCTCGAGAGATCCCCGGAAGAGGTCATACAAGTGCTACCGAGTCTATCGCGAAGGCTGTAGTATCAGAACGTCCGGTTACTACCTGTAAGGGAGGTTTTATATGACAAAGCGTATTCCTGGCACGGGTTCCATCCGGAGTAAGGATTTCGATGTCAAAGGAACGTGGATCTATTTTTCAATTTCAATATAGTTACTACAATAAAACGCTACAAATATTTAAATTCTACGTCCATCAATAAATATATAAGTTTGTAAATAATTCTTGGATAATACCTCCAAGAAAATCCTGTAAGTCTTTAATGTTTTGTGTAATGAGTCAGAGTCCCCCTACCATATATAAAACAAACCTCGTGGGAACCGGGTTTTCTTGACAGGGGTACAAGAGACGTTTTCCCTGTGAAGACTTGGAAACACAACTGAACGACGGTACTTTTATGGAGTAACAGGTGACTAAAAAAACCGAAGGAAGGACTCGTACTAGTATTCTTAGTTAATCTGGGGACAAGAATAGACGAGAAAATTTTACCGAGCACACTATACTTCGGATATCAGTCTAATATTACTTAGTCTTTTTCTACTCAAGTCGGTAGACAATCAGGTCGACTTTGTCCTATTCCTTTGAGAGAGAAAATCATTAGTATCCTTATGAACCGGATCGTCCATCTATGGGTCATTTCTCGTCACCAAGAGTCGAATTCGGTAGGGGTATGGTGAAGGGACCCAAAAACGACATAGGTACTCACAGACAGGATAATGAATGTCTTATGAAAATAAACTTAGTTGAATGAAAAAATTTACCTCTTCCTTTACCGTTGAGTGAGGTCATAGGAACGGACCTCTCAGGGTACCTATCTTCTCCAACCGCCCGATGTGAGGTACCCTAACGTTCTCAGTCTGTGCTGAATCGTTGATTTCATGGTGTTGGTGGTGACAAATTTTTTTATTAAAAATACCTCATATCTAAATATTACACAATCAAAGTCCACAGGCCGTTTTACTTAGTCAATATGTATATGTATATAAGTTAAGAAACAATTTAAGAAAGGGATACATCTAGTAATGTCTCATGACTCATCTCAAGGGCCACGATACCTTGTCCAGGTACAATCAATAGTTAAAATATATGTCAACACACATATAGAGTTAAGATTAGAGGATTAAATATGGGGGGAGTGGAAAGGGGAAACCATTGGTATTCGAACAAAAGATGTAGACACTGAGATAAAGACAAAACATTTATTCAAGTAAACATGGTAAAAAGTTCTAAGGTGTATATTCGCTAGAGTATATAAACAGAAACAGACAGACTGAATGAAATGAGTCATACTGTTAGAGATCCAGTCCAGGTAAGTACAGGTGGGTAGTCCAGGTATTTATCGTAACAAAGTAAGAAAAAATACCAACTCATGATAAGGCGACACATATATAGGGTGGATACGTGTTACCACGTATATGGTATAACAGAAATAGGTAAGAAGACAACTACCCGTAAACCCAACGGAGGCACAGAATCGATAACATTTATCACAACATCACTCGTAACCCCACGAACATAGAAGAGATTAACATCAAAAGAGTCCCCTGTACGGGTCATCACGCTAACGGCTTAGTACAGCATCAAGACATCTTGGAGGTATGACGAAAGGTATCACCAACATGGTTAAATGTAGGGGTGGTTGTTACATCCATCCAAGCGAAAAGAGGTCTGGGAGAGGTCGCAAAGAACAAACATCCAAAAAATAACTACCGGTAAGACTGGTCACACTCCACTATGAAGTAACATCAAAACGAAATATAAAGAGAGTACTAATCACTAAGTTGAATGAAAAAATTTTAGTACTGAAGAAGGATTATTTATCGTGAACACTTTAGGACCTGAATTGCATCTTAATTTAAAAAAAGGGTTGAATAATTTTAATTATGTATCGGCAAAATCTGTTAAAGTAGGTGCATGTAGTATTTTCTAAAACCTATGACGATTATCCTACCGGTGGTGTAAATCCCTTTATGTTTACCCGATCGGGTACGATTAGCTTTTTATAAAAGTTTCAGTACATAATGAACTACTATAAAGTGAGCTTCGAGAAAAGAGACATTTTCGTTCTTACTGAGAAAGGGTACTACCGTCCAACCCTCTGAATGGTAAAAAAAATATTGAAGAGTAAGGTTTATAGTCGTGGATAACTTCACAGTGACTACTAATCGATCTCTCTAACTACACGACTCCTGTCAAATCTTTAGTGAACAGTGAAAGAGTGGTCGCTAGTGAATGTTAAACGTTAACTAGGGACACTTCCACTTCTCGACTTAGATTATACCAAACGGTCTACCAAAGAGTCAGAGACCAGAGTAATAAAAGTCGACAACTTTTGTCACTACCACCCTACTCTACCCACCCTCCTCCGCTTCCGACTACTACTCTAGCTCAACCGTCTATCGGTGGAACTTCGATTAAGATTAATAGTGGGAGAACGTTAACGGGACCTTTTACTCCGAATGAAGACTTCTCCACTTCAGATCTGTCTGTGTCTTTCAAAAGACAAGAAGGAAGAGTCAAAGAAATTCTAACAATGTCCTAAAGTCACGTTGGGATCGTCGGTGAGAAGGATAGTTCCAAAGTCAAAGGTACAAACCTCGAATCATGTCACACAACGTGGTAGTACCGGGTACTGACTTCCCATAAAGATCCTAAAATCTACAAAACTTATGGTTTTGTACTGTTTCTTTTTGTCTTAAAATTAAATATTTAATCCGAATTCGTATCTTGAACTCTTAGGAATTATGACGGATGTTCGACCCTCAGTACACTGACAGGAGGGGAGGAGGGGGAAGGTACGGAGATAGAGGACATCACGACACGAATGAACAGGTAGTCCACTCGATTACCGAAGATTCGGTTACTTAATCTTTTCACTTTGGTCGATCGTCTCGGGGCCGTCGGTAATCTTACATACTTATTATTTGTACAGTCAGAGTAGGACTTCTATAAAATGTTTACATCTGAAATAGAAGAAAGTCCTTAAGTCTCACGAAAAAAGACTGTAGACAAGACGAGTAGAAATGTTATAGGATCACTTCTTCCAATTTTATCTCCGATACATTGGAATAATGGAAATTTCCTATAAGATGATAACCACCTTCTTTAAAACACAAACAAAATAGAAAGTAACCCGTCATTACGAACTACACTTGATGAAAAAAACTAGAAGTTCTAGTAATATCCCTTAAACAGCTTAATAATAGAAATTAAAAGGTTTTCCCCTTTGACTTTATTTCCTCCAAATTTTTGTAAATTTCTCCAAATTTTTACAAATAAAGAGGTTTTCAATAAATCACTACCTAGACTCTAAAGTTTAGTTCGTACAAGACAGAGGAGTGTGAATTGGTATACCGAAAAAATGTAAGATCGAGTAAAAAGGGGTCACAAAAACCAGTATATATAAGAATAGGGGCATTACCTGTCTTACCTCTGTTATTAAATCAGTCAAAGAGTTACAGGATAGGTTCGTCAGACCCGGGGTTCGGAGAGGTCTAGAAGGGACATCTGAATGGTGTAGAACTTTACTCACTTCGATAAATATTAGCATTCACATGGGTTCGGGCTCTTCTTTTTTAACGGAATTGACGATCACCGCAGGTTATCCATGTATCAGTCGGTACTGACTAAAACAAGACGATCGGTAAAGACTTCTCTCGTAGTTTCAGGAATGGGGCTCCGATGGACACATAATTTAAACCCCACTCCTGTCAATGACCGGCTACAGATCGTCCACCGAATTTATCTTACTGGTTCCTAAAATCCGGATTAAGGATCACTTACTTACATGTTTAATGAGGGTCACAACAAGTTGTCTCTTGAATTAGATCATTCTATCTACCTTTCCCTTCGTCCCTACCTTTTTCCTTCGAAACACTCTCGTCCTTGACAAAGTCATAACCTCGGGACTCGGTTTGTGCAACACCTTCGAATCATACAAAGACAACCTACCTCTCTATCCACCCACCTCCGTTGTCGACCTCCATTCGGATGGAAACTCATCTAAGGAACGCAGTCTAAGTAGTCGGATGACCCGAGAAGACGACTACGACCTTACCGGGTAGACTTTGACACCGATTCTCGACAGCCAAGGTGAGAATAAATGGTCTAAGACACAATGAAAGGGTTTTAAATACAAAAATAGGAACGGGACCGTCACTCATTTGAACTGACGATGGGAGGTCCGAATATGACTCAACGACTCCTCTTTTGTCCGGGTTCTGACTACTTTGTACAAGACAACCCCCTTCCTCCGTTTTCTTAAGTTTTTCTAATTTTCCATTATTTCTTACGAGATGACTTATCCGAAAGTAATTAACCCACCTAATGGTTTGAGTTCGGACATCTTTATGCTAAGATTTTGTTAACCCCAGATTATCCCCGATTTTACATCCGTCCCTCTTCGGAACCAATAACCGTCTAAAGAGAGGTGACGACCCGAAAGTTCCTTAATGGAAAAATAAATTAATTTCGTAGAGACTTTTAGTACGGAGAAAAAGACGAAACCCTTATTTAGACTACTAGAAAGACTGGAGCAAAAAACAACAGACTCGTCAAAAGACGTTGACCCATTACGAAACTACAATTTTTGGGGGTTCACAGTACGATACTGGACCTACCTTTTAAGATAACGACTTTCGGAAGAGACCGACAAACCGGAACCATTCCGAGTACACGTCGATTTTTCGGGACAACACGAAAGGGAGTTAAAAGAATTTTGGACAGGAGGGTACCCAACAGAATGTCCCTGTGTCAAACTAATGTTCCCACAACCACTCTCAATATTTATAGTTACCGTACTTCTACAAGTAAAGGAACTTTTTCTCAGAAGGAGGGAGTATTTATTTATTTCGGAGTGGTGTATAGTCCAAAAATGGACAAAACCTGAACAACTCGACCAAGTTAAATCGTAGAACATTCCATGTAGTGAGTCTCATATGAGAGCTTTTCACAAACAGTTAATGTTTTATAAATACATAAACAAGTAAATATTTCGTCAACTTTAAATGTACCTAGTCACCAAGACATGAGAACTAGGTTTCGACGTCAAAGACTCCGTATATGTGTATAACCGTTTGTGTTTTGTCACTTCAATAGAAAAGTAACAAAAAGTAAGACTATCTATCGTAGACACAAAGTGAAATATCCACAGTGGAGTGTATTAGGAAGGGATTTTAGGTGATACTGAAGGTCCTAATGTAAAATTTTCGGTACCAAATTTACTCGGTAATATTTAATAAAGAATATCTTATTTATTATACACTCGGTAATATTTAATAAAGAATATCTTATTATTATATCTTATTTATTTATTTATCTTATTATTATACACGACAATATAGGTTAATATCGGTAAAACATAACTTATTTCAGCCCAACCCCATGTGGTAGTATCAACTCGAGTAGTAAATACAAGGTTAGAAATTGACCCCTCCCTCCCTCAAAGGTAACACAAACACCCTAAAAAGGAGGTTTACTATTTCAGTACACGGAAATGAAGACCAAATGTTTTAATTTTAGCAACAAACACTACGTCGTATATTATCGATTTGAAATAATGGTCGTAAAGACATACGGACAACAAAATACTTTACTTAATCTTGATAAATTAAATTTAGTGATAAAATTAATACGGGGGTATAGGGAACAACTCTAAAGTAAAGGAAGATTACACCATGGGACTTCTTATCTATTTTGTAGTGATCCGTCTTCTAAGAAGTTGACTTTAATACCGATTAAAGAACTTGAATCTTCCTATACACATGGTAATTTTTTTTTTTGGATATCCGCATGAAGTAAAATAACACGAAACGTTTATAACACAAAAAATGTTTAACCGTGGGGTGAGATCATGAGAACGGACCTTTTAGGGTACCTGCCTCCTCGGACCACCCGACGGTAGATACCCCAGTATGTCTCAGCCTGTGCCGACTTCACTGAATCGTCGTCGTCGTCGTTGAGACGTAACTCGTTCAGACAGTTCCGGTAAAAAGGTTGTCGTAAACGAGTGAAGTACAGAAGCATTGTACCAAACCATTAAAAACGTTATAAAGTTCGAAAATTTAATCATAATATAAACAATTACTATTAGTCACTAAACACCACAATGATAATTTCTAATACTGTACGATTTCCGAGTCTACTACCAATCGTAAAAAACGTTATTTAAAATTAATTCCATACATGTAACCAAAAAATTTCTGTGAATTACCTGATACCATATTACATTCCTATTCCGTTATCGTGGGGTGAGGTCATGAGAACGGACCTTTTAGGGTACCTACCTCCTCGGACCTTCCGACGTCAGGTACCTCAGCGACTCCCGGCCTGTACTGACTCGTTGAAGTGAAAGTACGTAACCTCTTCCTTTACCGTTGGGTGAGGTTACAAGAACGGATCGCTTAGGGTACCTACCTCCTCGGACCACCCGACGTCAGGCACCCTAACGCTTCTCAGCCTGTGCTGAAGTGAAAGTGAAAGTGAAAAGTGAAAGTACGTAACCTCTTCCTTTACCGTTGGGTGACACAAGAACGGACCTCTTAGGGTCCCTGTCCCCTCGGACCACCCGACGACAGATACCCCAGTGTGTCTTTTCACTGAATCGTCGTCGTCATAGTACATTTCACTTTCACAATCAACGAATCAGTACAGGTTGAGAAACGTTGGGGTACCTGGTATCGGACGGTCCGAGGACACAGGTATCTTAAGAGGTCCGTGCTTATGACCTCACCCAACGGTAAAGGAAGAGGTCCCCCTTAGAGGGACTGAGTCCGTAACTTGGATTCAGAGGACGTAACGTCCGTATAAGAAATGGTAGACTCTGTGGTCCCTTCGGGGTATTCCATGTAGTATTAATATGTACATGGTCCTTTGGTTTTTTTAACACACTGAGTAAAATAACGTTATAAACGAAATAACGTCACCAGACCTTGGTTTAGGTGTCATAGAGGTTCCACACGGACATATTCCTCTATTTCTTTAACGTTTTACAGTCTTGGTGACCCCTTTCATCTAAGTTTAAACAAATCCTGTACAATCGATATCTTTTTCTACTACGTGTCTGAAGATAAGAAAAGAAGAACTTAGAAGGGACCTGGGATGGGGTTTTCTTTCGTTGACTGTTTTAGTAGAAGTAGTATTATTTACCCTTCTTAATATGAAGAGAAGGAACCTACCAACAGGTAAAGAAGAATTCATGACAGTTGTTTGTCAAGGTCTTGTCTCCGTATACATAATGAGACAATATTTACATTTATAAGAATTTCCGAACAGATACCTCAAACCCTCTTCGTAAGATTTGGGTAACACTAGAGACAGGAACCCGGTCTGAAGAGTGTGAAATCGTACTAAGGTATAGAGGACCCCTAAAATAATTTTGTATTCACCCTGATTTTACGACACGGGTTTCCTTTGGTTGTTTTACTTTTCCGTTTCATTTCTTACCCTCTTTTAACACTTTTGTAGATAGGTTATTCCCCAATAACAAATTTTATATGTTCCTTGAGTTGAGTTATCGATTTTTTTTAATAAATTTTTCCTCGATTCTTCCACGTATCTGTAAAAAGTCTCTTCTGTATGTTTACCGGTTTTCTACGTACTTTTCCCCGAGTTTTAGTCATTAATCCTTTTCTGTTTAGTTTTGATGTTACTCTATAGTAGAATGTAGACAATCTTCCGACAAGTGTTTTTCTGTGTTTATTGTTCATAACCACTTCCATACCTCTTTTCCCTTGGAAATATGTGACAACCACCTTAAGACTCAACCATGTCGACGACACCTTTTGTCATACCTACAAGGAATTTTTCAATTTTTATCTTAATAATATATTAAGTCGTTAGGGTAAAGACCTATATACAGGTTTCCTTTACTTCAGTCACAGAGTTTCTCTATAGACGTGAGGGTACAAATAACGTCCTGATAAATGTTATCGGTGCTATATTTTTGTTGGATTCACACCTACTTACCTATTTCCTTTACACCGACATATATGTTACCTTACAATGAGTCGGAAATTTTTCTTTTCTTTACGACAGTAAACACTGACGTCTGTGCTCCAATATTTTATTCGACTTTCACTTTCAACCAGTAAGCACAGGTTGAGAAACGTTGGGGTACTTTATATGTCAGGTACCTTAAGAGGTCCGGTTTTATGACCCCACCCATCGGAAAGGGAAGAGGTCCGTTAGTAGAGTTGGGTCCCTAGTTTCGGTCCAGAGAAGGTAACGTCCGTCTCAGAAATGGTCGGCTCGGTGTTCCCTTCGGGTACATCTAACGTGATAGAGTGTAAACATTAGATTTCTTAAGCTTAAGTATTTTTGTCACATTTTACTACCGACGATCCTCACCCCCTTTGGTCCTCTACAACCAGTTTCTCGTCTTTCTAAGACAGTATTCACTACTTACTAAGACATCTAGATTGTATATCGTACCACTAATATGAATTCTTAAGACATAACATATAAACGATTCTCTCAACTAAAAGTCACAAAAGTAGTATGTGTTTTCAGATATTGAGACACTCCACCACCTTCCGAATTAATCGAACTAACACAAGTAGTAAAGTGTTAAATATGTATGTTGTTTTGTAGTGCAATATATGGAATTCATTGATTCACAATCAACGAGTCAACACAGACTGAAAACACCGGGGTACTTGATATCGGACGGTCCGAGAAGACAGGTATCCTAAAAGGTCCGTTCTTATGACCACACCCAACGGTACGGGAGGAGGTCCCCTAGAAGGGTTGGGTCTCCGACTTGGGTCTAGACGACGTAACGTCCATCTAAGAAACGAAAATTCGGTGGTCCCTTCAATATATAAAATTTATATATGTTAAAAAGAAACAGTTTATATGAAGTTATTTTGATCATTTTTTAAGTTTACTTCTAAGATGAAGTCTTACAGACCCTACCCCGGACTCTCTGACTTTGACACTCTCCGAAGGTCTACCACGACCAAAGACTTGTGACTCAACGTTTTTCTTAACAAAGAATTTTTGACTGTGAGTCTGTCCTCAATGTTTCTTAACTTAACTATTTCACATCAGTTATATCTTTAAGTCATCTTCTTTTTAGACCCCTATACGTAAGTCCCGTGTCACGAATAAATGAACAAACCTTACACTTTTTGGTATGATGAGTAGTCAGGTTCTTTTACCACCAACCACACACTGACTAGAGGTAGTGTGTTAGTCCACACTACTCCGACCACGATAATCTTTCTAAAGATCGTTAATTATAAGGACCCAAGTTCATTAATAATACAATATATTTTGACGATCTCCATTATTACCTCCTCCTTTACATTTGGGTGAGGTCATACGAACGGACCTCTTAGGGTACCTGTCTCCTCGAACCGCCCGATGTCAGGTGCCCTAACGTTTCTCAGTCTGTTCTGACTCGCTGGTTGTGTGTGTGTCGATTATCCAGGGAAAGGGGGTCTTAAGACCATCCACTGTACGGTTCAAACCCCTCATAGAACTATAAAAGTATTTATTATACGGTAGACTTAACACTTTTAAGTCACACTAAAACGGGAACTAATGGTTAGTGCATCTTCCACACAACCGTTGTCGTTGTAAGAGGACCCGTGACTGAGTCAAAGAGTCACTAACACCATTTTTACAGACACCGGTGCAGGACTCTCCCCGTTTACGAGAGTAAGTTCACCGTCGTTTCCTTATGAACAACAGAACACAAGGCTTATAAGAGGAGAACCCGCACGACAAACGAGGCAGGATAAATAACCGAATAAACTTTGTCGTCAGCAAATTTTATTGTAGGGAAGACTTTACGGGATAAAACTTTATAGTCTAAATGGCTAACACTTTCATTCTTTTTACTTTGGTCTCGTGTCCGACAGAGTGATTAGGGTAGGACACCTTTTACAGTTAATCCTTCGAACCTTCTCCACACGCGGACGTTTAGTCCTCACCGTCGTGAAGAATTACTGTAATCGAAATCGTTAATCTTACCAACGGAAGAGCCCTCGTGATTGCTCCACTACAGATGGTCAGTCGACAAGGGATGACGACGAAGATTCCCGAAGTGAAAACTAGTCAGAAGGTCCGGGTAGTCAAACCGGAGACGTCACAAAGGTCTTAGACAAGGAGAAAAAGATTTCATATCCTCTATCTTTAATTTTTGTGATACGTAAGGGTGGCGTTAGTGGAAACAGAAGAGAGTGGATTCGGCAATGTTCTTGTACAATTTACCAAAGACGTCGGGGTCTGAGTAGGGTCGGGATCAGGGATGGTAGAGAACGACAACCTCCAAGAGATTTTGGGTCTGGACTAATAGGAGAAGGAAGGGACTTCTAAGTACAACTGAAATGTCCCGGATGTGCGATTTCACTCTGACAGCCACACCGAAGGTGGAAGAGGATCGGTTGTAATTCAAGTGAAAAATAAGTAGGGGAGGGGAACGAGTCCGAAGGGACCACCGAGTCTACCATTTCTTAGACGGACGTTACGTCGTTTGGTCCCAGGGTAGGGACCCAGTCCTTCTAGGGGACCTCCTTCTTTATCGTTGGGTGAGGTCATAAGAACGGACCTCTTAAGGTACCTATCTCCTCGGACTGTCCGATGTCAGTTACCCCAGTGTTTCTCAGTTTGTGTTGAATCGCTGAAAGCGAAGGGGACCGAGGGATTTAAAAAGAACAGACCTGTGAACCTATCAAATAATTCGTGTGTAACGTAACCGATTATAGAAGCGAATCTGATCCGGGAGAAGGACCTCAGACAAAGAGAATAAGTGAATCTTTTTCGGAAAAAGCCAGTAAGTTCTTAATTCACCGTAAAGGGATCCTTTCGGAAGGACTTGTAAGGAAGGGGTTTCTCCTATAGAGGACAGAGGAAATAAGAGAGTACCACGGGACGACTTCGGAGTGAACACTACGTAGGATTGATATACAGATAGAAGGGTCGATCTGACATCCAGGACTTTGACTCCAGAATAAAGTCGGTCCGAATATATGGAGTCAGGAGGTCGTTTTCTAGACCGTATATTATCTCCGAATTACTTATCAACAACTTATATCCACCTACCCCTCCTACCTTCCTGTCAATCTACGTGTTTACTTTATTTCTTTACCTCTCCGAATCAGAAAGATTTACTATGTTCAATAAACGAGTACTCTTTAATCTTCTTTTTTCGTCCTATATATGGATGGATGGATATATGAATGTGCACATATATAGATGTGTATATGTATAACAAGTGTCACACTGAGATTTCGATACTTAGAGAGAAAAATCTGTTGTAAATCGTCCTTATCCTGGATTATTGAATATAGAAATTTCTGACTATGGAATAAAAAACAACAACAAGTCAACGCCGGTTGAGAAAACACTGACGTACCTGACATCGGACGGTCCGAAGAGACAGGTAACCTAAAAGGTCCGTCCTTATAACTTGACCCAACGGTAAAGGAAGAGGTAAGGAAAGAGGACTGGGTCCCTAGCTTGGGAGTACAGGACGTGACCGTCCACTTAAGAGACGGTGACTCGGTGGTCCGTTCGGTTTTAGTGGTTCCCCTATGGGCCTATACTTGGTCCCTTGGATTACGACATGAGAGAGAAATAAGATCTTACTAGCTCCAGAAGCCGAACACCGGTTAAGTTACCATACCCAAGGTCTTCCACCCTACGACGTCTAATGATTGTCTTAGAATGTCCGTCTTCGAGGTCCACGGTCACGACGTCTTTAGTAGATGTTTTAGTGTGTCCTGGTGGGGGTTAAACCATTGAAAAAAAAAGGAAACAGTACTAAAGTAGTAACGAAAGTCGTCACAACCTGAGCGAAGACACACTACGGTGTGTCGGTCCAACACAAAGGTTACTTGAACAGAAAGTTTGTGTAGAGGAAATTTCTTTCTTATTAGTTTCTCGTGATAGTGTGACACAGGCATAGTCCATGATCCATCATACGATTCATTACATTTGTATCATATAAATTTGGATTTTCCATTCAAAATTTTGTTGAAGGGAAATCTCGGTTACGTGAACTCCCGCTCCTATCTCGCGTCACCCTTACACTTTTTGCCAGAGAAAGAAGTATCTACCACCCTCGATTTAATTGGGTCTGAAATGATGGTCTGCGAATGAGGAACCTTCCTTTCAATACTGATTGGATCTATCGTACAACTTTTCGTCTCTGCTCTGAAACGGTTGTTTCCAGGCAGATCAGTTCCGATACCAAAAAGGACACCAGTACATACCTACATTGTCAACCTGACACTTCTTCCGACTCGAGACTTCTTAACTACGCAAACTTGACACCACAACCTCTTCTGAGAACTCTCAGGGAACCTGACGTTCCTCTAGGTTGGTCAGGTAAGACTTCCTCTAGTCGGGACCCTAAAGAAACCTTCCTTACTACGATTTCGACTTTGAGGTCATGAAACCGGTGGAGTACACTTCTCAACTGAGTGACCTTTTCTGAGACTACGACCCTCCCTAACCTCCGTCCTCCTCTTCCCCTGCTGGGTCCTACTCTACCGACCTACCGTAGTGGTTAAGTTACCTGCACTCAGACTCACTTGAGACCCTCAACCACTACCTGTCCCTCCGGACCGCACGACGCTAAGTACCCTAGCGTTTCAGTCTGTGCTGACTCGCTGACTTGACTTGACTTGACTTACAGTTTCAAGTCCAAGAATTTGAGATGGAACAAAGGTAGTGACTAAAAAAAAAAAGAAAAACGGTGAACCGAACACTTTCAAGGGGTAGGTCCTTGACTTGGACCGGGGTCGTCACTTTTACGGTTCAGGATCAGTGACCTGGTGATCCTTTAAGGGGGAGTGGACGAAAGAAGAACACTGAAAGAAAAATAAATTTTTTTTTTTTTCAGAAATGTATTTTCGTAAAGAGTTCAAAAGGTAACAATGAAGGTGAAGGTCTGTCTATCATCTCACACTATTGGATAGTAATAGTGGATCTTTACTACCTATTTTCTACTTCTTGATTTTCCGTGAGTATCGACTAGGGAGTTCCTATGTCTTCTTAGAGGTCCACGTTCTTTGTCTCTTCCTTGACGTTTGGACCCGTCCTCGACTACCGCACAGAAGAGACTCTGCCCAACATATACAGAGTCATTGTGCCCCCCGAACCCTAAATTACGGGTACGTCTCTGTCTTTCGACCTTAATTCTGTTCTTCGAGTGGTCGTGTCTATCTACCGTTTCTTCGATGGTCACAAAGGGTCCCGAGTCTCATCTTGTTTTTTACGGACGATTCTTAAGTCTTGAAGTCCGGACAAAAAGGACTTCTGGGTTTCAAGATAATATGGTAAACGTAACAGACTCTTTGGGTTTCGACTCCGTTATTGCACTTTTAACTAGCGTCCGGTTACTACGAAGAACCCAGGGAACGTCTTTTTACATCTTTAATGACACCTTACGGGTGAGAATTGAGGTCTGGTGTGTCTAAGAGTGTCTATTTTGGTGACTTCTAATCGAGTCTTAAGTTTTAACGTCTTGTATACTCCTTTGTTAGACATCATGGTATTGGTTTTGTTTGTTCTTTTTATTTTGGGTTTCTTAAAGTTTACTTCCTTGATCGAATGTTTTTGATACTCTATTCGTATAAAATTTTCTAAATTTTTGTGTCTTCTTCCTTGACTTTGACATTCCTCTATTTTACGATATTTTTTATTTTTGTTGTCTGTCCGTCTAAAAAAATTTTCTTTATTCATTAATGAAGTTTTACTTTTGACATCAGTAATTTTAACGAACCACACTATTTATCATCTCTTTATTATTAAGTGAAAAGGAGTCCAATAGTCTAAGAATTTTAATACATAAAAGAGACCATTTCTTTTTTAATTGAATCATAATAAATTCTTATTGAGATCTCAGGTGTTTCCGTAACTTCCAGTATTGGGTTAGTTATTAACTGTTTTGATATTTTGTTAGTCAGATCGACCTGACATCAAATAATACCTACATATTGGAACTCCTTTCGTTCATCTGGGGGAACTCGGTATCCAAAGAAACTTTCTACTTTGATCTATTATAAATTTTAAAAATGAATTTTTATCAAAATCTGAATGACTTTTCAACGTTTTTATCACGTTTTTTCGAGAACTTATACGAAATTGACGAAGGGGGTTATCATTGTAGAATATATTGGCACCTTGTTACCCGAAGGGACCACCGAGTCAACCATTTCTTAGACGGACGTTACGTCCCCTGGGTCCAAGATAGGGACCCACCCCTCATAGGGGACCTCTACCTTTACCGTTGGGTAAGGTATAAGAATGGACCTTTTGGGGTCCCTGTCTCCTCGGACCGTCCGATGTCAGATACCCCACCGTTTTTAAACCTGTACTGCATCGTTAATTTGGTGGTGGTGGTGGTGGTATCTTATTATTAGTTTGGGTCATTTAGTCGTGATGATGTTACGATGATCCTCTTCCGTTACCGTGGGGTGAAGTCATGAGAACGGACCTTTTGGGGTACCTACCTCCTCGCACCATCCGACGTCAGGTACCCCAGCGTTTCTCAGCCTGTGCTGACTCGATGAAGTGAAAGTGAAAAGTGAACGTACGTAACCTCTTCCTTTACCGTCGAGTGAGGTCATAAGAACGGACCTCTTAGGGTCCCTGACCCCTCGGACCACCCGACGGCAGATACCCCAGCGTGTCTCAGTCTGTCCTGACTTCGCTGAATCGTCGTCGTCGTCGTGTTACGATGATTAATCAAGTGTCTGGAATAAGTTGAATCGGTATAAAGTGGGTGACTAAAATTCGATCTGTTACAAATTCAGAGAAGTCGAGATTTTTAGAAACTGAGTAAATTACATAATTTAAGAAATGGAAATAGAACTAGTATTTTTGTTAGCTCTTCAATTTAAAGAATTTCCATAGGGTAGGGTTATCAGACAATTTCATAATTTACCTTGTTACGGGTTACTCCACTAAAAATTCGGTAAAGTCGAACTATTTACGGTACGTCTGAACTAAAACTGGGAAAAGAGGGTATTGAGAGAATTAATTGAAGAAGGATCATTGTATTAGGATAAAGACACACAAGTCTCGAGGGGTGACCATTATTAGTTTAGTGTAATGGGAATCCTCGGTAAGTTCTCACCTTTTTCCACCACCCTTGGTCTGCGGGTGAATTGTGTTTAGATGAATGTAGGTAGATAGGACCAAAACACTTAATACCTCGGGAATGGAGTCACGCTGGGATCGATGATACGTGAGGGAGTAGTGTAACCTTACAAGGTCAACTCGAAATTGTGGAAAAAACATGTCAAAACACATAAGACCGGTGGAGAAGAATTAGAGAAGACGAAGACAATCCGGGTATGGTAAAGACAGGAAATAGGTCGGGTAGAAACGTACTTTACAAGGGAACCATAGAGATTAAACGAACTTCCCTGGAGATCAGAAAGGGTAAGATAACAAAAGAAGATAAAGAAACGTAACAAGTGAATTCTTCCGAAAGAATAGAGAGGAACGATCAGAAACCTTGAGACGTAAGTCTACCCATATAGAAAGGAATTTAACGAGTACATCATATGTGTATTTCCTGGATGCAAGTCTGAGTGGTGAAAAAAGTTTACATTCAAATCCGTTCAACTAATTATACACATGGAAATCGTCTAAACTCTCATTTAATTTACTCTACCAAAATAACTTCATTGAACTCATAGTAGACTCCCTCTTAGACTGAATGTAACGGTTGAGATTCAATAAATCGTATCACATTCCTTTGAAGTTACGTTTAATAGAGTTGGGGTTTTATTAAGTAACACTAAGGTTACTCTAAGATTAAGAATTTTGGATAATGGAAAAGGGAAGTTCTAAGAACCAATTTTATAACTGAAGTCATAGTTCCTTTTGTGATCATCTATAGTAAAAGACAAAAAATTCGGACCTGACAAAAATTTGGACCTAAAAGTATATAAATTTCTTAGTAGAACATAAAACAGCATGATACTATTTTCGTCTCTACTCAATGTTACGTTTTCGAGAGTGAACCTTCCTCACTTGGGGTGTTTTATAGCCATAAAGAGGGACAGATGAACACCCAAAAAATGTTTCTCTGGAACCTAAGGTGTATGGGTCACGACTTAAGGAGTAGAAGAGAAGATGGTCGAGTAGGGTAATCACCGGAACGAAGGAATGAGTAGTGGGTTGGATTATCCCCTAATAGACTAAGGAGGGAGAAAGAGTGGGAAATGTCGGTGTGAACAATTCAAGCCAGCGAAGGTGAAGAAATTACTAAGATCATAGACAAATACAGAAAGTCTAGAATGGAGACAATGAACTCAAATAAAGTAGACCCAAAACGTGAAAACATTAACCAGTTTGACAGGTGTATTTATAATCGATGACAACAATGACCAAAAGATTTAATTTTAGGTCGGAGAAAGTGTCTTGAAAGTGTATGTAAGACACAAGATGATTTTTAGTCAAGAACGGTAATTGGATGACTTTGAGAGTGTCACCGAGGGTCAACGAAGACCCCGACTAGAGGTCTCCGTCCTTGTAGTAGGATGACTAGAAACTCAGGGGGTAGGGTTTCCCGACTGGTGTCGTCAATCGTGGATCGTCCACGAGTGACTGACAAATGACTCAACTTTAATTACCCTAATCAGTTATAGAATACTAAGAACAATTAGACGTATCATCCCGTTACCCAAAAAAAATTAGACCTTTTATCCAAATAAAGTAATCCTGAACAATTCTTTTGGGACGAATTAATCGAAAGGACAATATTTCGTCTTATAGATCCTTTAACTAGAAATCTATAAAAAGATAAGAGGTATTAAAGTAACACCTTTAGAGGAGAGTCTTATAAAACGTTGATGGGTGTAAGTATTCGTCAGGTGTAGGACCCTTTCGTACAAATAATTGTTCCATAATACTTGTCTTCAACTTGGTCGTTCTCTACCTATTACCTTAAACACTGAATCCATGTTTACTCTTTGTCAGGTTCTTTCTTTATCTACTCAACTAAGATGTGTACTAATAAAATTATTCTTATAACTACAAAAAGGTAATGAAGTCATAAAGTAGTGATAGATCCTATAATACAAGTAAAAGTTGAACTTAAATCACGTATAATTATAATCTTAGTCATAAAGCCAACTCTTTCTTTTGATTAAAGAGATTCTATTAGTTTCACATGGCAATTAACGGGTTATACAGAGTATGTGATTCTAGACAAAAAAAAAAGATGTATTGTAAATTTCCTATACATGTCAAAGAGACAGAGAGAGAGAGAGTGTGTGTGTGTGTGTATGTGTGTCTGTGTCTGTGTGTGTGTGTGAGAAGAGAGGGAGAAGTATAGTCTCACCATCTCTCCGAAGAAAGTCTAAATGACAATCTAAGTAAAAGTGTTCTTACACAGAAGACAAAAAAATAAATAATAAATTAACTTCCTATGAACGAAATGTCTTAAAACAACAAAAGACAGTTTGTAGTTGTTCTTAGTCGGGATCCATGTGGGTACAGGGGAGGGAGGATTTGGAGTAGGTAAGAAAAAAGAACCCGAAGTGAACTTCCTTGTAAGAGGAACACTTTAAAACTAACAAAGATATTGTGCAGACTTAAACGTTAGAGTGAAATTCTTTTATCATCGAGGTCCACTTCTTGTTTGTTATCTTTGTCTAATCACAACCACCACCACAAATCTACATCTAAAGTAATGAAGTTAAGATTATTTCAAATCTCTCAGCTCCTCCTTTTTTGTACTAGTCAATAAATAGTTCCATTTACAACCAGACACTTGTATTTTATTAGTACTACCCATTATCTCAAAGTACTGATCCTTTTACTCGAAGCCTAAGTTTAGGGTCGAGGAGGTGAAGTCTAGACGTACTGGAGTTTGTTTAAGAACTTGAAAAGACTCAAATTTCTGTCTAATAAAACAGAAATTTTACGTCTACTATTATCGTAGAAGTCCTCCAAAGTCATTGTGTCACCATTCCTATTGGTTGTAAGAAAAATTCGTGGACACTTCATACATGATACTGAGACAAAAGTCGTTACTCCCTGTCTCCGAATATCATGCATTCATTCGAGAGGGTGGAGATACACCACCTCGCCCCAAACTTGGTGATACGTTACACGAAGTACGTCTTGGACAGTATACGTAAGGTCATAATCGATAATAATAAAAGTAACATATCTTGAGAAGGACTAAAAAAAGATCAAAGGGGAAAACAAATGTGGTTTTCAAAGGACCAATCTTTCGTAGAAGACAAGTATCTTTCAACACCCATCTTTACTTATAGAAGTTACGGGTCATAAGTGTTACAAGTGTCGACAATCTTAGAAGAATATATTAAAATTATCTATGTTCAGTCATTGAAGTATGTACTTAACGGGAACTTACCGAAAATCGAGAAAATTGACTTTCTGACCCATAAAAAACAGATTTCCACCAAAACTACTGTGGATGACTCAAGACACAAATACAGAAAAGGAAGCGGAATCTATTTTTACTTCACATGGTATAGAAAAGACAATTTTTTTTTTTTTTCACTATCTCTTCCTCTACTCTCAAGACTAACTGAAAAGGGAGAGGGTCCCAGGAGTGATTGATACACAAAAAGAATCCCCTACACCAGGAAGACCAATTATACGGACGTCTGTCGGGACGTCTACCTCCCGTCGTGAACGGACTACCCTCCTGTCGTTGAGGGTGGTCGTGGAAGTGGGTCGTTCTATAGTTGCTTCCATAGCACACCATGTCCGTGAGTCCCCAGGGTCGGGTCTCACTGAGGAAGGCGAAAGTCCATGGTAGACGAAGGACTTAAAAGACTATAGACCTACCAGACTACTTTTAGAAGTGGGAATAAATATTTACTAGGTTCAGTAAAAGATACTAACGGACGTTCAGTGTAAACCCTCCCCTTTTTTTACATTGATCATCGTAGTTCTCTAAATAAAAATTAATTAAACGGTTAAGTCGGAATACTAGAGATGTAGTAAAGTATCGTTTCTCTAAATATTATCTATTAACGATTTTACAAACCGTTTTTCATAAAAGTTTTACAATTTTACGGTATACCTCTTTTTTTTAGAATAGAAGAAAAACGTTTACAAAAACTTTGTAAATGATAGAATACTATTCCAGTACCCAAATCGTCGGTTTGAGTAGCCCAAATACAAAATGAAGACGGTACATGATCGAAACCTTTTTAATGAACCCGGTTTAGGAACTTGAAGTCAAAAGAGTAGACATTTTATCCTAACATGCCTAAATTACTTAACATTCCTAAATTACTCAATTATGTCTCTTTCGTAAATCTTATGACGGATAATAACACATTCCTACACACTGATACTAAATAATTCTAATCAGTTTATGGTCACGATATCTGACTTACACAGGTTGACTTCAATCATACAACTTTAGAATGGGCAGATACACTACCATATACCTCCACCACGGAGACTAATCTTAATCTACTCCAGTACTCCCAACAGACCTCTTCCGTTAGGTGAGGTCATAAGAACGGACCGTTTAGGGTACCTGTCTCTTCGGACCGCCCGATGTCAGACACCCCAACGTTTCTCAGTCTGTAGTGACTCCCTGATTGTGTGTGTGTGTGTGTGTGTGTGTGTGTGTGTGTGTGTGTGTGTGCTCCCAACAGGGGAGTACTTACCCTAATCAAATGAATGTCCTCAGTGTACTCACGAACGAAGGTTAGAGACGACGGGAGGTACCCCTATGCTACTTTTTAGATGTCAGATGTTGGGTCTTCTCCCGGGAGTGGTCTTGGGTTGGTATGACCATGGGACTAAAGTCTGGAGGTCGGAGGTCTTGACACTCTTAATGTAAAGATAATAAATCTTTGGTGGGTCAGATACCATAAAAACAATCTCATCGGACTCGTTTGACACCGTTGGTCTGGTATTCCGACCAAATTAAATAAGACAGTCATTTAATGTCTTGTTCTTTAATATGACCCGTGTAAGAGACAATACTTTATACTAATCTTTAATTATTATTTTCCCATTTTTTTAGTTTGGTAAACCTTAAAGATTTATTAAGGATTAAGATTTTGACAATTCTTTGTAACTAATCCTCTTTTGTTGTATAGTTTTGAATTTACTACACCTGTTTCATTATGAGTCTACTTTTGACTACCGGAATTCGAGAATAATAACTCGTCTTTTCGTACTTTTACTTACCCGATTTATGATTTAAGTTCTTCGATCACTTCATACTCTCTTCGTTTTCCTTTTGTAGTTATCTGTATTTTCTCTTTAACTGATTAATATTCTAAGATCTGAACTATTTATTCATGTTTTAGACTTAGAAACCTTTCTGGGTATGTCAATCTCTTTGGAGACAGTTCCTGTTAAGTCTTTACTTATTAACTTGTCTTTATGTCTCCTTACTCCTTCATACTTACTCTTTCTTGAAAATTTGTGTCTATGTCTTTTCTTAAATCCTTGTGTAGTCTCTTTTATATTTCTCCGAGAGTACCAATAGTCAGTTTCGTTGAATTGTTAGGACGGTTCAGACTCGGGTAAAGGAAACAGATCCTTAGGTCGACCCCTATTTGATAGTAATGTCGAGTGGAACAATTTTAATAAAAGGTATGATTATTCGTCGTTCCAGGATGACAAATCGTGTCCCTTGAGACGAGTAACAATACACCTTCGAACCTACCCTCTCCTGAAACGTTCTCTTACTTATGTATAAACAGGGACTACCGAGTCTGTCATTTCTTAGGCAGACGTTACGTCCTCTGGGTCCGACCTAGGGACTCAGTTTTTCTAAGGGACCTCTTCTTTACCGTTGGGTGAGGTCATAAGAACGGACCTCTTAAGGTACCTGTCTCCTCGGACCGTCTGATGTCAGGTAC
The DNA here is from genome assembly GCA_006410555.1 of Capra ibex. Lineage (NCBI taxonomy): Eukaryota > Metazoa > Chordata > Mammalia > Artiodactyla > Bovidae > Capra > Capra ibex. The sequence continues at coordinate 78,960,820 of SJYO01041852.1, forward strand.
CCCAGCGTTTCTCAGTCTGTGTTGACTCGTTGACTGTGAAAGTGCAGTATACATACCGACTCGAGGAAACGACAGGTGGACTTTGATAGTGTTGTAACAATTGACCCATATGGGGTTACGTTTTATCTCACAAATTTTTTTAATAGTAGGTAAGACAACGACTACGGACCACGTGTATAGAAGTAACAGGCTAAATATAACACATTTTTTTACACGAAAAGGTCTCTCGACGGACTTTATTTGGACCTTTAGTAATTTTAATCTAATGTGACTCGTGTGACTTACAGGTCACTCACGCGTTTGTACTGCACGGGAAACGGGTTCAATTATAAAGTTAAAATCGTCGACCCCTGAGTCGTCAGGAGTCCATTACTCAGTCTTGTCTCCGTTTCTGGAGTTAGTTTTCCTCAGTGGAGTCGTTTGATCTTAGGAGTCTGGACGGAAACGGAAGTATCCGTAGTTATACTTCTTGTAGTAGTTATACCTCGTAAAGGGACCTTTCTCTAAGAGTCGTGGACGATTTTACTATAAACTAACGAAAAGGTTCAACCAATGATTCATCCAATAATATTTTATCGTTTTCAATAACTAAAAACCTTTTGTTTAAGTGAACTCAAATTCTGGATTTTGTAGTAATGAATCTTTTACCAAGGGAAACCTCTTAGAAGTGTGCAAAACGTGTTTTACATAAAATTTCCGAATGGACTTTAGAGGAAGTTTCAGACACCTTATAAGAAATCTTATAGAAGTTATTACTGTTACATAGTAGGAACCCTTCACTTAAAATTTTATATTGGGTTATCTGTTTTCAGTACGACTGAGTGTAGACCATCTTTCTTCTCATCACAATAAAAACCAATTTTGTTCCTGCCTAATACTTCATTGTTCGCGTCAAAAGAATGCACAAAACGCTTCCGAAAGGTTATTCACGTAAAACTTATGACTGTTGTAGGAATAAGGTTCATACTTTGTTGAGAGAGTCTAGTAGAAGAGAACGTACACCTTCGAAACCACACATACAAAAATTTCAGAGTAATAAACTATCCGAGTGGAGTATAAAACTACACTTCACTGTGTCTGAGAAATCGATACACGATTTTATTTACCAATCGTTGAAAAGGGTAAGTAGTAAAATCACAGGGAACCCTAAAATTTGATAAATTTTTTTCTACGACAAGATTACCAAGAACAGAAACAGGGAAAGAAGGGAAAGTTCGTCTTTTACGTTATGTTACTCAACGTACCTAAATTAAAGTAAAATTACAACTATACGACAGTACTCGGTAGTTGCGTCAGGTAGACAATGAAACGCAGATTCTGAACCCTAAATACGTTACGCTTACCACACTTTTTTAATCTCGTACCGCATCACTCTTCTTTCGTCCGTGTAAAAACCGGTCCCTTCCTCGGGACCAAAAACCGAATAAGTCTCGTGCAACTGTGTCGGAGTCCCCTACACCAAACTTTTCCTGGTTTTATAAAATATCGTCATAGAAACGATCCCTTCAATTTTAACGAGTGTGGAGTGATGGACGTCTCAAGGTAAGGAAAAGAAGTTCTCTATCCTCTTGCATAGAAGGAGACAGGATTAAGGGATTTCGAAGGTTTAACTCAGTGGCACAGTTATCCTTCTAGTTCTTGGGTGACTGGATCAAAATTTATGACGAGGAATCACCGAAAACTGGAACTGTGGATATTGAAAAACTGAAAGTCAAAGTAGTAGACACTTTTTCCTCTATTATTATAGATGAACCACCCATAAGTCATTTCTTTGAAAGCTTTTCATCGAACATGCCACGACTCCGAAACTAGTTACGAGACAGCGATTCAGCGATTCGACAACAATTATAATAAATACCGCTGTGATACAGAAGAACCTTTACAGAACCTATACAGAAGAACCTTTACACCTATAAGACGTTGAACTCGAGACGTCTCTTCAGTCGAAAGGACATCCTACATTGATCTTCTGTATCTCTTTCCCGACGACAAGACGGAAAAAGAGTCCTAAATGTTTTGGGACGGGGAAGAGTATACACACACGCGTACGAGTAAGCGAAGTCAACACAGGCTGAGAAACGCTGGGGTACCTGACATCGGGTCGTCCGAGGACACAGGTACCCTAAAAGGTTCGTTCTTATGACCTCACCCAACGGTAAAGGAGAAGATCCCCTAGAAGGGGTGGGTCTCTAGTTTGGATCAGAATACAGAGGGTGCAACCGTCCGTCCAAGAAATGGTGGTCTAGGTGGACTTACGTTAAGGTGTACCGGTGAACCCGGACAGGTTAAGAAGATTGTTCATGTTCCTTATTTCTTTCTTCCGTTCAAATTACCTTACCGATCCATCGTGACTCCTTCCCCTCTCTAACGTACCCGTTTGGTAGTAAAAAGTCATCCAAACTTTGTCCTCCTTTAACTGGAACACTGGTGATGGGATTTACATTTACGAAAATTGGAACGTCACTACTCCGACCCTAAATCGTAAATATTAGATTAACATCTATGGACGTGATCCATTTCTAATTTCACCTTGTTTGTAGTGAATACATTACACAACATATACAAGTATTATTCTGTAATACATCGATAGTTTTAATACAAAAGTTCTTACAAATTACTATATCGTTTTATAGTATTATAATTCATTTATAAATCTTATATATGAATATACATTTCTAAGTGTATACGTATCGTTTTTCTAATTTAACTTTACGTTACCATATAAGTAATGATAAATAGTCATCACTTTAAGAACTACCAAAAATAAGGTATAAATATGAAAGGACGTTGAAATCTTAACGGATTTTACAAATAAAATTTACTTAGAATTTTATACTTCTCGTCTTGTTTCTAACATTACGTCCTCGTATATCTTAAGTTTCTGTCTACCACGTTTTCCCTTTTTCATTTGTTCCCGTTTGATGAGACGGGTAGTCTCAGAATGGTCGCACCGTAGAGAAACGTCCACAGGTCGCGGTGTCTCCGGGTGCGGGTAGACCTCTCGGCGGACAAGTTGTAACGGTAGAATGGAGTGTGAGGTCTTCGTGGGGTTGTGAAAGGTCCTAGAAGAGAGGTGTACTGTCACTCAACCCACCCTCGCGAGTACCAAAAACGAACCTCCTCCACCCGACTACGATAGATGTACACACGATTCAGTAAAGTCAGTACAGGCTGAGAAACACTGAGATACTAGACGTTGGACGGTCCGAGGAGACAGGTACCCTAAGAGATTCGTGCCTACGACCTCACCCAACGGTACGGGAGGAGGTCCCCTAGAAGGGTTGGGTCCCTGACTTGGACTCAGAGACTCCAGAGGACGCAACCGTTCGCTCAAACGAAAATGGTGACAACGGTGGACCTACTCTAAACTGAATTACGGATAGAACCTTGTGTCTGAGACCCCAGTGGTTACGTACGGTCGGGACACTTGTGTAAAGAGTAACTAAACTTTTTCGTTAATTTTAATGGTCTCACTTTCCTTCTAATCTACTTTAGATGGGGTTGGAGGGTAGGTAACGACGATTTGAAAAACGTCGTAGGGTTAGTACCCGGGTGAGGGACTCACCACCACAAGTTAAGGATTCAGTACGGGTTGAGAAATGTTAGGGAACCTACCATCGGGCTGTCCGAGGAGACAGGTACCCTAATAGGTCGTTCTTAAGTCCCCATCCAACGGTAAAGGAGGAGGTCCCCTAGAAGGGATGGACCCCTAGTTTGGGCGTAGAGGACTTAACCGTCCGTCCAAGAAATGGTGACTCGGTGATCCATGAGTAACTTATGGACTTACCTAAAAGTCCGAATATAGGTAAACTACTAACGACAAACCCATATTTACAAATCGGTCAAATCTCGGTCAAAGATCGACCTCTTTGATAAGAAACAAAATTTTCAGGACAATCATCAAAGATAATATTTTCTTTATAGTCCCGAATAGTCCCGAAGGGACGATCGAATCAACCATTTCTTAGGCAGAAATTATATCCTCTGGGGTCAAACTAAGGACACAGTCCTTCTAGGCGACCTTTTCCCTATCCGATGGGTGAGGTCATAAGGACCCAAAGTGAACACCGAGTCGACCATTTCTTAGGTGGACGTTACGCTCTCTGGACCCAAACTAGGGACCCAACCCCTCTGGCGAACTTCTTTCCTTTCCGATGGGCGAGGTTATAAGACCGAACCTCTTAAGGTACCTGATATGTCAGGTACCCCAGTGTTTCTTAGCCCGTACTGACTCGTTGAAAGTGAAGATAATATTTTCATAGGACCATTTTCACTACAGATACGACTGAGGTCTTTCTGTTCATCTTTTATAAGTTTTTCAGACCCCTACCCCCCTGTCCAACCTTCCTAAACTCCCCACTTCCGTTTCCCGTAGCGGGTCGTATCTTTCTTGTGTATACTTCTGGGTCTCCTCTCTCTGTTATACTAACAACCCTTTTAACGGTTGTTAAGTTATCCTGACCCCTGTATTCTCTCCGTCTCCTCTGACCCCCACACCTCCAGACACTCGACCTAGTGTCTCCCCGAAACACACCCTTCCTCACACCTGAGTACCTTTTCAAACTTTGTTCCACTGTCGATTTAATCATGTACTTCGAATCAAGTCTGTTAATCGTCAAGGTGGTATTGGGATATAGATGTCCTGTACATTACGGTCTTGGGGAGAAGATCTGTCTCGGTGTTCGTGCTTCAGGAACAGTTACTTAGTAGTCTCTAGGTGCAAAATCAATCGCAGGTGTATTAATGTGAGGTTTCACCATATCGTCGGGACTTAGCGTTGTTTCTGTCGTCCATCTCAAAATCTTTAATACCCAGGCCTTGCACTGTCTCTGTATTTTCCCCTTTGTCTTTCATAAATTACTTATCGACCACATCCTTAAAGGTGGCATTTGGTATTAAATTTCTTTAGTATTAAGTCGTTGTGATATTTCAGATATTAAGTAGTAAGACTGATCTCCTTGAACCTAGTCTTAAAAGAGATTTCACATTTCTTTTACACGTACGCGTAAAGAACGGTTTACAATTACGTCACAATAAAACTCAAATCTTCCCTTTTATTTACGGTGCTTCTACCGCAGTGAGGGCGAGACGCCGACCCTTGGAGATTGTTGAAAATTTGTGTGAATTGGAACTCCCAGAGTTCAATCCAGATAGGACACATTAAATCACATAGTGTCTCTAATCAGATGATATTTTACACTAGTCCGCTAGTAAAGTAAAGAATTTTATATGTACCAAATATAAAGAAAACTGTAATTAATCCCGGTAATGACCTCCTGTATGTTTGATTAGACACTGTTTTCACGTAAGAGTTAAATCACTAAACCCAAGTGGATCGGTGTGTTCAAAACATGTATAAACATCTGTGTAATACTTATGTATACGATTTAAGTATATACCATATAAGTACATACACAAATTCTCATTCACAGATGGAGAGGTAAGTAAGTCAATAAGTCAGTGTTTGCGAAAACCTGGGGATTAAATACGGTTCAAGATACCTTCTGTAACCTCTGACTCACTAGTGTATTATGTCTGACATAAGAAAAAAAATAACTTGATATCAACTAAATGTTACAATTAAAAATAGTTCGTGAGGGTACATGACATGTGAGACACGAACTCTAGGTACTTGTTTGATTTTAGAAACAAGAGTACCTCAAATATACTTATCTGTTATTCAATATTTGTTTTATTTATTGAGAGTACATCGTACAATTCCTCTTCGTAATACTATTTTCATTTTCATCTAGTCTCAGTTCTCCTAACCTCTACATCGTCCCCTCTGGATCCAACATTAAAATTTATTCCAACAGTCCCACCCGATTGAAATTCTGTTACTGCAAATTTCTTCCTGAACGTCCTCCACTCCTTCTCTCTCTCGACACGTTTAGGGAATCCTTTCCCGTAAGGACTGGGTCCCTTGGTACGTAAATCTCCGTAGTCCGATCCTCGTACGAATCTATTTGTCGTTCCTTTAGTCAGACCGACCTAGTTTCACTCATGCTTCGTTCTCCTTAGACGTACTTACGTCTACACGTTTCAATTACCCCACCTCCCACCACGTCTGATCCCCTTGTCTAACATAGGTCGGTGTGTCTGGTAACATCCCTGAATTGACACAAGACTCATTGTACCTGTCGGTAACGTCCCACAACTCGTCTCCGGATTACCGGAAACATTTCCGTGGGTGACCACCGACACGTCTTCGTCTGAGAACTCCTCTCCCGTTCTCTCGTCCACCCTCCGGTGCCACCCTTCGGTCCACACCCTAGATGGAGGGACGTCCCACCACCGTTACAGTACCCCTCTGCACCAACCGAAGACCTACATAAGTCTCCATTATACCCATAATACTTTCGGTAATAAGACATTAGAAGAATACGACTGTCTATCAAATTATCTTTTCACAGAAGAGATTACTAAAGGTACTTTAAATTAGATCGTAAAGAATGACAAAGTAACTATTTATAACTTGTAAGGTTTATCGGTTATAATTTTAACTAATACGAAATTACATGGAGGTGGAGTTATAACGAAAGAACTCTCTTAGTTCAGGAACGAAAAAGATGAATCACAGATAAAGATAATCATTTCTTTAGTATAGTTATTTAAGACATTATTTTACAGACGAAAGAACCGATATTACGTAAAGAGAAAAGGTAATAAGACACAAGTATCATTAAGAGAAAAGAATAGTGAAATAACAAAATCCCTGTAGATCTAAAAGTTTTTATAGGGTATTATGGAGCTCTTACAAGTCAATAAGACTACCAAAACTCTAATTTTCACCCGTTTGTCATAACTTGTCACGTGAGTCGGATGTGAAAAACAGGTGTACGGACACGGATGTACACATACACAAATGTCTACATACGTGTGTACGCGCCCGACATTTGTGGAACGTATACCATACATAAAAAGAACACAACGGGAAGGGGTAAAATAAGATCTCTCTGGTCGACGATAAACGTTAAGACTAAAAGGAACGAGTAATGTAAGGTCTGGACTCGTTACTGAACTTTAAACTGAGACATGATCTCCCCCAACAGGATCGGACGTTCACGGCGGAGAGGGGTCCTGTTCATACCGAACCCTTGTTAATGTTTCGTTGACGTGGGAAGTCAGAAAAGTGCCAATTGTGCTTCTTGTGGTACGGGAGGAGGTACTCTGAAGGACTCGGGAAGAATAAGGAAAGGATCTACCTTTTAAGGAAGACTTTCATCGTCTCGAACCTTCTCGTCAAACAACAAGTCAGCGAGTCAGTACAGGTTGAGACACTGGGGTACCTGACGTCGTGTAGTCCGAAGGGACAGGAAGTGTTAGAGGACCTCAAACGGGTTTGACTACCACAACGGTAGGTTGGTAGAGTAAGACATAGCAGGGGAAGAAGAGAGAGGGAGTGAGAAAGGGTCGTAGTTCTAGAAAAGGTCACTCAGATACTTGTCATACTTTCTCGTCCTCTCGTACAGTTTGAGATTGGGAAGTCCCTAGTTAATCTTTTTCGGACACTACTTGGTCTATAAAAACAAGACAAAATCACAGTTGTATACACTGGATCCGTTTCCCGGGTACAAGTGAGAGGAAAAGTTAAAAGAGGAGAGGTCAGACAAAAACTACGACAAGGGTTTAGATACAATTCGGACCAGTACCTTAAGACCTAGAGAGAGAGAAAAAATTACAAAAGTGACAATTACCCAACACTTGGGTGTGTCCACTTATCTATCATTCTCGATATGTGTGTAACTGAAAGGCTAATTAAAGTGAACTGAGGAAGCAACCCAGGACTTTCGATCTTCGCCTTTCGTTATATACCAAGAAATCTTGTCATGTTACCTCTGTTTCCCTTTATGATAAAGATATTCGAAATTATTTGTGCATCGAGAATTTGGAGACTTGAGGTTACCACTTGGAGAAACCGCAAACTCCGTTCAAGTAGGAATCGGTAACCTTTGGTAGTTTCAATTTCTTTTCCTACGTAGTGTCAAGGGTAGTCGTTCGACCCCCCAACCCTCTTTAAGAGTGGTGTATGGTAGAATCGGGTAATTTAATTTCCTTATCTCGACACTCCTAGGTCGACACTTGTCATCTTAGTGGTTGACACTACCAAATAAAGGTTTGTACATGGCGACACTCGAGGTTGGTCCTTATTCACTAGTATAACCCTGAGGGTGTCGTACACGGCCGTATTTGGGCCCTCCGGTTCCCGTCCCCTCTCTTCCCAGTCCACGTTCTGGGCTTCTCTTGAGACATTGGGGCACTCTACGAATTCCGTCCCTGTTCAGACGGTACACCCTCCTGGTTAGGAAGAAAACTTGAGAGTCTCTTTTAAAATGAGAGACACTGCTTAATTTTGTAGGTCTCCTTCAAAAAAAAAAATTACCCAAAACAAAAACGAAGACCGAAAACAAAAGTAGTGCGGTAAAAAAAGAAGAAGGGGGAGTTTAAAACACATCCGGGCCCTTCTACCGGACTGACACTAAGTCGGAGTAAGAGAGAGGAAACATTTGAGACTCTCCGGTTCGCCTTTCTATTATATGTTGTAGTGAGATGGAGACGTAGGTTTAGTTCCATTCTGTCCGTTATTCACTAGAAGACTCACTACGAGAAACAGAAGATAACAACTGGTCGGAATTTTCGAGACCTTAAGACAGACGAAGATGAACAACTCCTAAATTCCTCATTGTCAATAAGTAGTGGAGACTCAAATCTCGGTCGACTCTCCCTCTGTGACACCAGTCTGTCCACCTCTACTTACACAGCCGAAACCAAGACTGTCTCGTCATGACCTCTCGTGTCACACGTTTATTGAAGTAGTGAGAAACTCGAAGGGGGCGGGTACACACCCGTGTTGACCTGTCTAGATTCGTGTGGATATCCCTGTCTCGGACGGAACCACTCCGATAGCACTCTCTCTCATCTTGTCTCAGTCGTACACGATTCCTGTTTGATTCTGGTACCATATGCCAGGGTAGTGAAGTACCGTTTATCTACGCCTTTGTTACCTTTGTCACTGTCTGAAATAAAAGAACCCGAGGTTTTAGTGACGGCTACCACTGACGTCGGTACTTTAATTTTCTGCGAACGAGGAACCTTCTTTTCGATACTGTTTGGACCTGTCACATGATTTTTCGTCTCCATAGTAAAATGACTGTTTCCAGGTGCATCAGTTTCGAGACCATAAAGGTGATCAGTGTATGCCTACACTCTCAACCTGGTGTTTCTTTCGACTCGTGACTTCTTGACTACGAAAGTTTGACACCACAACCTCTTCTGAGAACTCTCAGGGAACCTGACGTTCCTCTAGTTTGGTCAGGTAGGATTTCCTTTCGTTAGGACTTACAAGTAACCTTCCTGGCTACGACTTCGACTACGAGTTCATGAAACCGATAGACTACGTCTCAGATGAGTAACCTTTTCTGGCACTACGACCCTTTCTGATCTCCGTTTTCTTCTCCCGCCGTCTCCTACTCTACCAATCTATCGTAGTCGCTGAGTTACTCGTACTTAATCTTGTTTGAGGTCCTCTATCTCCTCCTGTCTCCTCGGACCGTACAACGTCAGGTATCCCAACGTTTCAGTCTGTGTTGAATCGTGACTTGTCGGTGTTTCTTGTCCTCGAGACGGTCTGTTTGGTCGCTCCCGACTGGGTGTGTTTGAGTCAAAAGGGAGTGCACCCATTCAGTGAAGAGGAGAAAGAAAAAGTGGTTCCATTATTTATGACAAATACTGAAGAAATTCAAGTGTATCACGAAGATGTATAATTATGGGACACTCGAAGTTTTTTTTGGGTCTATATAAATGTCACCGTAATAGTCAGTGGGTCTACTTAAGAGGTCCGGTCTTATGACCTCACCCAATCGGTAAGAGGTTCCCGTAGAAGGGTTGTGTCCCTAGTTTGGATCCAGAGGATGTAACGTCCATCTAAGAAATGGTCGACTTGGTGGTGCCTCCGGGTAGTCAAGACATGGACACTTTAAATCTTTGGTGTCCGTATAGAAGGTGGGGATTCTGTAAACATTGTTACTATTAGGTCAAGAAACTTATTAGTTCTAGGTGCAATAACAACGGTCTTTAGTAGTGTCTCTGATACCTCAAAGACTTCCTTTCTCTCACCCAACTTTTTTGCAGAAATGTCGGAGTGGTCCTCTGGCCAAACACGGTAAAACCTCGCTGAAAGTGGAAACTTGAACTTAAATTAACTCTCTGAGAGTATTAATGTCAAGTGGCAGATACTGAACACTCCTAAAGGGACCGATCCGATGTAATCTCCCGTCGTCAAACGTAGAATGATAACGAATACTCGTTACTCAGGACACGACACGACACGAATCAGAGAGTCAGCACAAGTTGAGAAACACTGTGGTAGCTGACACCGGGTGGTCCGAGGAGGGTAACTCTAAGAGGTTAGTTCTTATCACCTCACCCAACGGTAAGGAGGTCCCCTAGAAGGGTTGAGTCACTAACTTGGGTCCAGAGGATGTAACAATTGCTTAAGAAATGGTAGACTCGGTGGTCCCTTCGGGTTCTTATGACCTCACCCATCGGATAGGGAAAAGGTCCCTTTAAAGGGTTGGGTCCTTAACTTGGTCCCAGAGGACGTAACGTCCGCTAAAGAAATGGTCGACTCGATGGACCCTTCGGACGTAGCTTAGGATCCGTTCTCATAAACCCAAAGTCTAAATGGGGAAAGAACTTATTGATCTTTTAGGATACGGTTCTTGTTGGACTCTCGTTAACAAGGACTTCCTACTGAAGGTGGTCACCTTTTCCGTCGAAATACCGAGATCAGTAACAGTCGGTAGTCTTAATGACAACTACGAGTACGGCTGAGAGAAAGAAAGGTCCGTAGTAGCTCGTGTCCCTGGTCGGAGTGAGAGGGTAGGCCATAAAGAGGGTCCTTCTGCAATTGGTCCCGTTGTAGTACATGGCAGGAGGGTGACGTCGGGGGGTGGAGGTCCTCTAGGCCCGGAAGAGGAAACGACCATTACGAAAATAAGGGGAGATAAAACTCTACGGGTCTGACGAGAGACACTTCGAAGTACCGTACGAAAGTTATTTAGAAATAAAACACAGAGGATCCACCGTTCCGGACTTACTCCGGAACCTCTCGATCACCACTCGGTTTTTTCCGTAGAACCGTTCAAACCCCTAGATCCATATCTCTTTTTAAACTCTTTATAAGAGTGATTCCCTCCAAATTAGCGTCCGACTCTATTCACAAGATTTTTATTCCTTCTTTCGAGTAAGGAGTCATTCCCTACAAGTCAGAGTCCGACTCTATTTTCTATGACTTCCGATTCTATACGTTCGATTTCTATGCCTTGACCTACATCGTTCAGACTGGATCTGATTCCCAGGTGACCTCCGACGGAGTCCCTCCAGAACTACCACCTCCCCACCCATCTTCGATTGATCCGACTCACACACAACCCTAGCAACCCTCTTGTAAGATTTCTTCATGTGTGTGGGGACACGTCTCCGGGACCCTCTCTCTCTTACACTGAAAGACCCCTGACTTTTTTCAGAAACACAGACCTTACACCTCCCAACTCGTCTCACCCCTACTCGGACCTACCCTTCTCTCTCCCGTCCCCGGGACACATGGACGTCTCTGTACCTCGAAATAGGATTCTTGTTCTTCTTGGACCACCTCCAAATTTCTATGTCTTCCGACCGAAAAGTATTCCTTGCGAAACTGACGTCACTTCTCTCTCCTAAACTTCTCCTCCGATACCGTCTACCCGTACACACTCTCCTTAGATCACTCTTCCTAGGGTACGTCCGTGGAAAACCCTAATTTTGATCCTAAACTGTTTTTTGTGGAACATTTTTTTCTTTTCCAACTGGTTCTCTTATTGAGGGTAAAGATTAAGTCCGTTCACATACGGAAAGGTAATTCAGTTCTGTCTGAATAGGAACGGTGGGAGAATACAGAGGGAAACTGGCTCATAAGTTTCGACGATTCAAAATTCAGAGAAAGGGATCTATGACCCTACCGGTTCTTTAAGTAAGTCTAAAAAGGTATGATAGAATACCTTTTTGGGTTTACTTGAAGAACCAGTCGGAACTGTGAAGAGACGAAACCTTACGGAGATTTTTAGAACTTCGGACAAAGAAATACTAGAAATTCTACAAATACAGGAAACACCGAGTCTCCATTTCGTAGACGGACGTTACACCCTGTGACCCCAAGTTAGGGACCCAGCCTTTCTAGGGGATCTTCTCCCGTACCGTTGGATGAGGTCATAAGAACGGACCTTTTAGAGTACCTGTCCTCTCGGACAACTCGATGTCCCGTACCCCAGTGTTTCTCATTCTGTACTGACTCGTTGATTGTGAAAGTGTGAAAGTTGTGCTAATTATATCTCTTAATAAAAACATATCATCGAACTTAGTATGTCTTGTTAATCACTAAAGATTACCACTCAACTTGTGTCCAACTTATCAAAATCTCAATACAAAATATCATACCGTCAAAATTTCATTATAGACGGTAATAAATATATCTACATTAACAGATCTTCTATTAACTGAGTTTGACTTTTAAGGATTCGTGACCCTATATGGAGAAGAGATTCCTCATAGGAGTAACAGACACACACACAAATCAGTGATTCAGTACAGGCTGAGGAACGTTGGGGTACCTGACATTGGACGGTCTGAGGAGACAGGTACCCTAAAGGGTCCGTTTTTATGACCTCACCAAACGGTAAAGGAAGAGATTAGGGGTCACAAATGATCGATCTATTGAGTGTCGGTCACTTTTACAAGTACCAGGAGATTGGGGTTGAAATGTTCTGGATGAAAAATATTCTTTGAGTCCAATAGGTCCCTAATCTCCTTTTCTTTTATACAGTCTGGACCAACTTCAATAAAGGTTTAGACGATATAAGTGGATACAAAGACCTCGGAAAAATCTCTCTCGTCTCAACATAGGATATATTAGATACCCTATTTACGGTGCTCTATTTAGTGAGTGCGACAATGTCACACATTTAGTTACAGGGTCCGTAGTGAGTTAAGATGTCACTTTGACTGGGTGGTCGTTCGGAACGGTCACTATATACTGTAATGGGTGTAAGTGGCTAAACATCCTAAAATACATGACCATTTTACCCTGGACTTACTTAGATAATATTTAGTGAGATTGACGACACTATATTTTAATAAGGTGAAACACCAAGAAAAACAATGAATTTTAATTATAACCGTAGTAATTTGAGTTGTATTATAATCTTTTATTAGACCACTAGAAAGAAATTTGGGGTACCTGACATCGAGTAGTCCAAGGAGACAGGTACTCCGTTCTTGTGACCTCACCCATAGGTAAGGGATCCCCTAGAATGACTGGGTCCCTAACTTGGGTCCAACGTCTGTCTAAAAAACGGCAAACTCGGTGGTCTATTCGGGGGGAATTTGGTATTATTGAATAAAAAGATTGAAAAGAGGATTATATAAAATGAAAAAGGTAGGTAAAGACCGGGGGTTTACAAGTTATATTACTAAAAGACAGAAGACAAGAGAGTCCAGAGGGTCTTAGTCACTTTAAGGTGAAGTGTCCATTTTTAAAATTAGTGTTAGAAAATTCTTTGGAAAAACAAGAGAAGTAACAATGAAATCGATAAAAGATTCTCGATAAATTTTCAATGTATATTGTGTTTAAAGAAGATTTTATTAGTGTACGATCAATTTATCACTATCGAGTTGAAACATAAGTATCCCTTTTACGAGGTGGTTCCTATGTTTCCTAATCACAAGAAATTCGGGTTAAAGTTGAACAAGATAATAAATAATTTTGCTCCATTATTACCAATTCTAGAGTCTGAAACTTAGGTCAGACAGACTCCAAGTCGGACGAAATTCTTTCAAAGAATTGGAAAGACACGGAGGCACGGAATAGGTAGTTACCCCTATTATTTATTATTAATATATACACATCTCGAAGGTTTGGGACTTCCTCCCGTAGTGTTGGGTGAGGTCATAAGAACAGACCTCTTAAGGTACCTGTCTCCTCGGACCGCCCGATGACAAGTATCCCAACGTGTCTCAGCCTGTGCTGACTTCGTTGAGTCGAACGTGTGTACGACGATGACGACGATTCAGTGAAGTCAGCACAGGTTGAGACACGTTGGGGTATCTGTCGTCGGGTGGTCCGAGAGGGCAGGGACCCTAAGAGGTCCGTTCTTGTGACCTCACCCAACGGTAAAGGAAAAGGTTACGTATGTTCACTTTTCACTTTCACTTCAGTGAGTCAGTACAGACTGAGAAACGCTGGGGTACCTGACGTCGGATGGTCCGAGGAGACGGGTACCCTAAAAGGTCCGTTCTCATGACCTCACCCCACGGTAACGGAAGAGGTCGTGTGTGTGTATCTCAAGGGTTTTATCACTAACCCTGTATGTACGGACGGAGTAAAATAACGTGAAATAACACGAAGTGTCTATAACGTAAAAAATGTTTAACTTCCAAACATCGTGGGGCCGTATCTTGTTCAAAAAGTCACGGTAAAAAGATCTTCGTAAACGAATGAAGGACAGAGGTACAGTGCAAAACTAGTAAGAACATTGTAAAGTTTGAAAAAGTAATAATAACATAAACAATACCACTAGACACTAGTCACTAGAAACTACAATTATAACACTAACAAAACCCCTGCGGTCCTTGAACGACTATATTCTGTCATTCGAATCATTTACAACACACACAAGAGAGACAGGGTGGTTGACCGGTAAGGAGATAGCGAGAGGAAGAGAACCCCGGAGGTATAAAGGACTCTGGGTGGTTATAACTTCAATTTGGTTAATTATTGGGATGTTACTGGAGATTCACAAGTTCACTTTCCTTCTCAGTGTGTAGAGAGTGAAATTTAATTTTTGATCTTTATTAATTCGAATCCTTCCTTTCTTACAGTTTTCGATTTTGTCCGATTTTCGATCCAGAGAACACGGTTTGTCGGTTCAACATTTACGCTGTCTTTTCAAGAACTTCCTTTAATTTTCACGATGAGGTTACTTGTGTTTACTATTCTTTCGTTTCGTCGGAACAACGACTATCCTTTTTTTCAGAATTACCGGACCCATCTTCTAATTTGGTCAGTGTTGTAAGGGAATTCGATTTCAAATTAGGTCATGTTCTAGGATTGAGAGTTAAGACACTTTCGATTCTCTCCACTCTTCGATGTCTTCTTTTCAAACTTCGATCGTCTCCAACTAAGTACCCTAATTCCTTTCTTCGGTAGAATTATTGTACTTTCATATTCCACTTCGACATTCACGACTATATTTTCGACGTCGTTCAATAGGTCTTCTAGATCGAATCGATTAAGTACTTCCACCACTGTGATTTCTTGTTTAAAAGTCACATCCACTTTGTCAGAACGCGATCTTCTTCTACGATAGATCCTGAAAGTATCGATATCTCCTCTTCAGTCAGGGACCGAAGTTTACTGTCCGACATAACAATTTCCGATTATGTCGACCACTGAAATTTAACTTTGGTTACGAATAAATGGTAAGGTTTTTAGGATCCCGGGGAATTCTTAGTTCATGATTTAGATGAGGTAGACCCGAGGTATTTACCTTGTTGTTTCGGACGACGACGACGATTCAGCGAAGTCAGCACAGGTTGAGACACGCTGGGGTATCTACCGGTGGATGTTCCGAGGAGACAGGGACCCTAAGAGGTCCGTTCTTGTGAACTCACCCAACGATAAAGGAAGAGGTTACGTACTTTCACTTTTCACTTTCACTTCAGCGTGTCAACACAGACTGAAAATCATTGGAGTACCTGACGTCGGGTGGTCCGAGGAGGCAGGTACCCTAAGAGGTCCGTTCGGACCTACTGTCGTTTAGACACATGTTGTACCGAGTGACTTATAAAATTCGAGTCAGAATTCTAGATGATGAATCCTTTTTTTACTAAAGAAAACTTTATAACGAAGAATAACTGTTATATAGACCACGGGTTCTCGGGACTACCTCTACATGTTACTCTAATTATAACACAAGTACGGACAATTGTATCATAGGTAAGACGTTGGGTATCTAGTTCCTCATTAAAACTGAAAACTCAGAATAATATATTTTATATGTTAAACACTACGATATCGATTGTATCTATCCCTAAGGATCCTACCTGACCCGTTTTATATAACTGTTGGAAGACCTTCCCTAAGTGGTAAGATCTACAGTAATTCTTGTAGGTAAACACCCTTCTCCAGTTTTATAGTTGTAAATGTCCTCAAACTTTGTCCAAGTAAGATTGGAAGAACTTACCGAAACTCCCCAAACTCTGAAATCACCTCCTTCATTGACGTCTATACCTTTATTATTCTCTTGATTTTAGTCTTCACCTCACAGTCTATACAGACTAACGACGATAGAGTACTATTTTGAAATTACTCACTCAACAAAGAAGTCAAGTCAGTCAAGTCAGCGAGTCAACACAGACTGAGAAACACTGGGGTACCTGACGTCGTGCGGTCCGGGGGGACAGGTAGTGGTTGAGGGCCTCAAATGAGTTTGAGTACGGGTAACTCAGTCACTACGGAGGTTGGCAGAAGAGGTTGGACAGTGGAAGTTAGAAAGGGTCGTAGTCCCAGAAAAGTTTACTTAGTCTAGAAGTGTAGTCCACCGGTTTCATAACCTTAAAGTCGAAGTTGTGGTCAGGAAGGTCACTTGTAAGTCCCGACTTAAGGAAATCCTACCCGACCAACCTAGAAAAACGTCAGGTTCCCTGACTGAGAGTTCTCAGAAGAGGTTGTGGTGTCAAGTTTTCGTAGTTAAGAAATCGTGAGTCGAAAGAACTATTAGGTTGAGAGTGTAGGTATGGACTGATAACCTTTTTGGTATCGCAACTGATCTACCTGGAAACAACCGTTTCATTACAGAGACGAAAACTTATACGATAGATCCAACCAGTATTGAAAGGAAGGTTCCCCATTCGTAGAATTAAAGTACCGACGTTAGTGGTAGACGTCACTAAAACCTCGGGTTTTTCTATTTTAGACTGTGACAAAGGTGATAAAGAGGTAGACAAACGGTACTTCACTACCCTGGTCGACGGCACTAGAATCAAAAGACTTACAACTCGAAATTCGGTTGAAAAAGTGAGAGGAGTAAGTAAAAGTAGTTCTCCGAGAAATCAAGAAGAAGTGAAAGACGGTATTCCCACCACAGTAGACGTATAGACTCCAATAACTATAAAAAGGGTCGTTAGAACTAAGGTCAAAAAAGAATTAATCGTTTCTTTCACCAGTGAACTCCAATTTACATGAGGATAATTTCTACGACGTTTCTAATGACTTTACTGTTGTTTCCTAAATCTTATAATGTTTTTCAAATCAACCATTTCGTCGTAGTCCCAAACTCTTCTGACTGAGTTTAGAAAACGTTTTCCTTCTGAGTCAGTCATATCGTTTGAAGTAACAGAATAAAATTCTTTAACGGTGGTGGTAGGGTTGGAAGTCGTTGGTGGTGGTACTAGTCAGTCGTCGGTAGTTGTAACTGAGTTTCAGGAGGTGGTCGTTTTTTATAATATTAAGTAACCTCCGAATCTACTATCGATCGTATAAATCGTCATTTAATAAAAAGATTAATTCTATACATGTAATAAGAAATTGTATGTACGTATTACGGATTGTATTACGATACCGTGTGAATAATCTGATGTTACATCATACTTGTGGTAAAAATATATGTGATCCTTCGGTTTCTTAAGTACACTGAACGAAATAATATCGTAAGCGAAATAACGTCACCAGACTTTATAGAGACTTCGTACGGATATTAGTAGGGATGTACTGCGAGTCGATTACTTACTTACCCGAAGGGGCCACCGAGTCTACCATTTCTTATACGGACGTTACGTCCTTTGGAACCAAACTAGAGACCTAGTCCTTTTAGGGGACCTCTTCCCTTACCGATGGGTGAGGTCATAAGAACAGATTTCTTAAGATACCTGTCTCTTCGGACCGCCCGATGTCAGGTCCCCGAGATTTCCTTAACCTGTGTTGCTCGTTGATTGTAAAAGTGAAAAGTATCAGATTTTATCTCGAAAAGTAACTTACGAAACGATGAAATTCGTTTTCACAACACTGGGTCTCTCACTCAACACTGTCGACACACACTTTCTAGAGTCGTAGGATCAAAATCAAGTCTCACACTATCTTCGATTCACGGTCATTCGTTTTTGTCTTAGTCTCGACCGTAGATACGACTACACTTTATCTCTGTGTGAAAGAATATATCCAGATCTCACTTCCACTAACTGGTATTTACCGTACCTATGTAACGACAAAGGAACCCTGACTGATAAAGTAATCTCAGTTGGTAGGTGTGCAGGATAATATCAAGTACATCCCGATTTACAACCACTCTCTCTTGCAGTAGAGGGATTTTAAGAGTCTATAAGTAAACAAGAAACTTTCGATTTTTTTAGTGTGAACTTCGTTGTCATTTAAAATCAGAAGACAGTGACAACCAAAAAAACTCTAAAGTAACTACATATACATACATACATTTTGTATATCAACTACATAAAGTCCACATGTTGTATTACTCACTATAAACATATATGACACTTTACTGGTGGTGTTATTCAGATCAATTGTAGACAGTGGTACATTTCAATCATTTACAAAAAGGATACTATTTTTGAAATTGAAATAAGAGAAGTCAAGTCAGCGAGTCAGTACAGGCTGAGAAACGCTGGGGTACTTAGCGTTGTACGGTCCGGAGGGACTATCGTATAAGTTTTCGTCACTGTAATGAAACGGTTGATTCCAGGCAGATCAGTTCCGATACCAAAAAGGACACCAGTACATACCTACATTCTCAACCTGACACTTCTTCCGACTCGTGGCTTCTTAACTAAGAAAACTTGACACCACAATCTTTTCTGAGAACTCTCAGGGAACCTGACGTTCCTCTAGGTTGGTCAGGTAAGACTTCATCTAGTCGGGACCCTAAAGAAACCTTCCTTACTACGATTTCGATTTTGAGACCATGAAACCGGTGGAGTACGCTTCTCAACTGAGTAACCTTCTGAGACTACGACCCTCCCTCTTCCCCTGCTGTCTCCTACTCTACCGACCTACCGTAGTGACTGAGTTACCTGTACTTAGACTTACTTGAGGCCCTCAACCACTACCTGTCCCTCCGGACCGCACGACGTTAAGTACCCCAGTGTTTCTCAGCCTGTGAATTGTTGAAAGTTTACTATAATTACTAATTACTAATATTAGTGGTATAACAACAAGTTAAAGATTCAGTACAGACTGAAAAACGTTAGAGTTTCGTTTTACATACTTCTGGGAGGTCCCCTTGGTGAAAAACTGTCATAATTAAGAAGATTAAGTACTTAGTCCCTTATAGAAAGGTACATAAACACAGAAGTCAAAGAAAGTAACCACAGTATATCAAAAGTATAATGTTCAGAAAGTGAAGGAAATTATTTAAATAGGGATGTACAAATTAAAAAACTATGTTGAGATTTGCTCCAATAAAAGGATTAAAGGGAAAGATTACCAAACAATAATCACATGTCTTACGTTGTCTAAAAACACATAACTAAAACATAGGACGTTGAAATGACTTAAAGAAATAAGTAAGAGTCAAAAAATCACTTCAGAAATTCCAAAAGATATATATTATAAAGTAGACGTTTATGACTGTTAAAAGAAAATAAGACTAAACCTGTGGAAAATAAAGAAAAAGATCATAACACAGTAACAACTTTTCTTGGGTAACAACCGAGTAAAGATCTGAAGAACTAATAATTTGTTAAACGTCATAATGAACATAAATTCGGAATACCGTTATAACATTTGTATCCAAAATAAAATCGTAAAATTTCGACTCTTTTGATTCCTAGTTATATCATCATTAGACGGGTACAAAGATATGGACCATTTGTCATGTTGGTCCTAAAATTGCATTCAAAGACTGAAAGACTCAAATCAGACCAGACATACACAAGACCAGTACTTTTTGTTTGTTCATAGTACCATCACACGGGCAAATCTAAAATTCGGAGTCATTATTAGACTTTCGAACTTATCCACTTCCCCAATTGATAATTGAAGGGGTTCTGAAATTCAATTTACTAGGTACTTGGATAATATGTCTCATTTCTTTTATCTGGAACCCGACTGGAATTTAATTAAATAGAACAAAGACGGACTCCAAGGAAATAAAATGACAAGTCACTAAAAATTTTAAAAAATAAAATCTGTCAAAAAAAATCTCGTCAAAATCCAAATGTCGTTTTAACTGTCCTTCCACGTCTGTAAACGGGACACGGGGGACGAGGTCGTGTACGCATCGCATCGGGGTAGGTCAACAGTCGTACTCAGTGATCTTACCATGTGAAGAGTGGTCCTATTTAGTTGTGACTGTGTATTAGTGGGTTTCAGCTCAAATGAGATCTCAAGTGAATAAAATGTAGGATACCCAAATCTGGTTACATACCGTAAATAGGTAGTAGCATAGTATGTCTCAACTATGACATTACGGGATTTTAAAAAGACACGAAACGGATACGGGGAGGACGTTGGGGATGGAGGGTGGAAACCGTTTGTGATAAGAATAATAACGGAAGGTACGAAAATGGGAAAAGTCTTATAGTATATCAACTTAAGTATGAAAAATCTGACCGAAGAAAGCGAATCATTATACGTAAATTCTAAGGAGGTACAGAAAAGTATCGAACCATCGAGTAAATAAAATCACAACGTACTATAAGGTAACAGATCGACTTGGTATCAAATAAATAGGTAAGTGGACGATTTCCTGTAAAACTTACGAAGGTTCAAACCCGGTAACACTTATTTCCACGACATTGGTAGACACACGTCTAAAAAAACACATCTGGAAATCACTTTCTCGGTTAGATTTTTCATACTCTGGTCTTTGTTAAACTGATAAAGAGTCTCTTTATTTTTTATAACGAATTTCTTTCCCAATCTGTACGTTAATTACAAAACTAACATTCAAGAATGCAAACGAACGATTCGGGACGCGGTAGTACCATATAAAACAACAATACATTAAACATGATCCGAAAGGTACACCGAACCACCATTCCTTAGACGGACGGTTACGTCCTCTGCGGTCTGTACGCCCAAACTAGGGACCCACCCCTCTTAGGGGAACCTCCTCCTTTACCGTTACGTGAGAGAAGGTACTCTTTAGGATACCTGTCTCCTCGATCACCCGATGTCAAGTATCCTAGTGTTTCTCAGTCTGCACTGACTCGTTGGTTCGTAAGTGTTTAAACATGATTTTTCATTGAAAGGAGGGAAATGAATATCTCCGTTCCTACATGAAACCAGTGTGCCTAACAACTCACTATACTGGTTTCGACAAATTCAAAAGCCAGAAAGGAGGAGAATACATCCCATTCCTACCACTTCCGAGGGTTTCCACGAGGAGTGAAGTTTTTTTTTTTAGTTGCATTTGTAATTTTTTAACATAAAACGTTAATAAATAAAAATAAATTGTTTTCCGGAAGAATTGCATCTAAGGTTCGTGAAGCCTCTTAGGACTTAGGTGACTTTAAATTCCTTTTCAACCTTGCGAACAGGAGTTCGAGGGTTTTAATTCTCAGTAACCAGGGTCCCGAAGGGACCACCAGGTTACCAATCCTGAATTGGAAAGTTACGTCCTCCACTCCCAAGTTAGGGACCAGTCCCTCGATTCTAGAACGTACCGGTTTTGTGGTCTTGTATTTAGTCTTCGTTATAACATTGTTTAAGTCATTTATAAAAAAAAATTACCAGGTGTATTTTTTAGATTTCTTTTTATCTCCTTTGTAATTCCCTTATTTTTTTCTTCTTAGTAACTAGGATAGAGACCGGTAGGTCTCTCGTACTTTCTAACTTGAGTTTTTTCGTCTACGTTATTGAAACTGTAAACTGGTTTGCTGGTGACAGTATTTTGACAGTAAGAGGGTCCCTATTACAGCAGAGAGGAAGTCCTCCCGATAAAGACCTGAAGAGATTCCTGTACCTTGTCTGGAACAGTTTAGGTTGGCATAGAAAATCAACACAAGAGTTCCTTTTCTGTTTAGATTTTGGACATACCTGAGTAATCATCCTCAGTGATTTACTACGAAATGAACCGACTTCATCTCCAGTCTAAGAGTGACTGAACAATGATTCAGATCCTCTTTCATCTTTTCATTTTTCAAAGAACATTACTTGGGTACATATTCGTCTGGTGTGTAAATTTTATAGTTGTCACGTCGAAAAAGTCATCCGTGACGTCTATTTGGGTGACTACTCAGCCACCACGTCCATGAGGATGTTTGGACTGAAAATCTCTTCCCTTACGTACATCCCATACCTTTTTTCTTTGTTCTCAGACCGTTGAGACGAAAGTAAAGGGAGGTCACTAGTCGAAAGTGAACCTACAGAGTCTATTAGGTTTATTTTATAATTCCAGTGACGAAATAAGTGTTTCTACAGAAGGTGAATAACGTAACTTGTATTACTCGACCATTTTTACCCAGACGCATGAAGGTTTGTTTATGGTAATTTTAATGAACACATCTGTAAAGATAGGAAAATTTTTTAATAAAAGACTACTCTGTATTTGTTCAATAAAGGTTTTCTCTAAAGAACTTTTACACAAAGAGACCTTCTTACTTAATTTAGATGTTATTAAGATTTTTATTTTCGAAAATAGTCGTAATGGATACTCACTTATAAACTTTTAAGACTTTATCAACCCATATGGTCTGGTGGACTGGACGGAGAACTCTTTGGATATACGTCCAGTCCTTCATTGTCAATCTTGATCTGTACCTTGTTGTCTGACCAAGGTTTATCCTTTTCCTCATGCAGTTCCGACATGTAACAGTGGGACGGATAAATTGAAGATACGTCTCATGTAGTACTCTTTGTGACCCAACCTTCTTTGTGTTCGACCTTAGTTCTAACGACCCTCTTTATAGTTAGTGGAGTCTATACGTCTACTGTGGTGGGAATACCGTCTCTCACTTCTCCTTGATTTTTCGGAGAACTACTTTCACTTTCTCCTCTCACTTTTTCAACCGAATTTCGAGTTGTAAGTCTTTTGCTTCTAGTACCGTAGACCAGGGTAGTGAAGTGCCCTTTATCTACCCTTTTGTCACCTTTATCACAGTCTGAAATAAACCCCCCCCGAGGTTTTAGTGACGTCTACCACTAACGTCGGTACTTTAATTTTCTACGAATGAGGAACCTCCCTTTCAATACTGGTTGGATCTATCGTATAAGTTTTCGTCTCTGTAATGAAACGGTTGTTTACAGGTAGATCAGTTCCGATACCAAAAAGGTCACCAATACATATCTACACTCTCAACCTGACACTTCTTTCGACTCGTGGCTTCTTAACTACGAAAACTTGACACCACAACCTCCTCTGAGAACTCTTAGGGAACCTGACGTTCCTCTAGGTTGATCAGATAGGATTTCCTCTAGTCAGGACCCACAAGTAACCTTCCTGACTACGATTTCGACTTTGAGGTCATGAAACCGGTGGAGTACGCTTCTCAACTGAGTAACCTTTTCTGGGACTACGATCCTACCTAACCCCCGTCTTCCTCCTCCCCTGTTGTCTACTACTCTACCGACCTACCGTAGTGGCTGAGTTACCTGTGCTCAAACCCATCTGAGGTCCTCAACCACTACCTGTCCGTCCGGACCTCACGACGCTAAGTACCCCAGCGTTTCTAAACCTGTACTGACTCGTTGATTTGACTTGATTTGTAAATAGTTATAGTGGAACAACACTTTCAACGAAGAATTTTACTGACACAATAATACCAGGAAATCGGAGAAACAATAAGTCATCTTTCTCGAAACATCTTATCGAGTGTCATAGAAGTGAACGAGGGAATGAGAAAGGTAAACATTCGTAGAGAAGTCTCACAATTCCATTACATTTTTTGTTTTGAAAATCGATGTTCAAATATCTTGAACGGATTTCCACTGGTCTGACGTTCCACTAAATATGGATACACACATACACGCGGGAAAGATCAAAGACTACCTCTTGTGTGTTCAGGTCTCTACCGGGAATGGTAAGTGAATGAAGCGTGTCTAGTCGTGGGTGGTCACAAGGTCCAGTGTCGAGGAGACGAACTCCAGTCGGGTCCTCCGTCGTGAAGATATCCATTCTTGACCCTTGGACGTTCTTTTACCGATACTTCTACCTTGGTATAAAGTGATTGTCAGGGACAAATTTGGAGAAGTACCAATGGTTTTTCATCACTGGAAGAGAAGACCTTCAACGTACGAAAGAGTCGGTATCGTCAGGGAAACCGGTAAAGGTACGTTTACCTTCGTTGTCTCTCTTCCTTTATTTGGGAAGTCTCCGGTTACGAGTTACTACCTTATGTTGTGACTTAAGTAAAAGGTCGGAGGTCCTCAAACTAAACAACGGCAGTGATTTTATATTTCATTGTCTCTCGTCTCTTCTCTGCACTCCCTTTACCAAAGTTCCCGACGAGAACAAAAGATGACTCTCTCACTTTTCATTGTCCTCATCGTCTAACGTTATTGGAAGTCTTCAACACTGCTCGATTTCAACTGGGTTCACAAAATATACACTAAAATAAATGGATAATCATATGAGTGAGAAATCTTCAAATAAGAAAATGCTTCTTGTAGACTTCTCCCTTCTCACCTATAAAACTAAAAACATTCCACACAAGAATATGTAGGAATAGGTCAAAGATGGATAGTCATAACCGGAGTTCACTTAATAGTAGGTTGAATGATCGTTCAGTATCTATATTTCTATTGACAGGGAAGACGGGGTGAGGAAGAGAACACTACACTACCGGTCTCCTTGGTAATAATTTTATTCGACCGAGGAGAAATCTAAGTCTCTTTCCTCTTCCCTTCTTTGTTATTATTCGTTTTTGGTGAAGGTGCTCATAAAATACCTTCTTTTGGATGGATCAGTCAGTCCTGACTGGAAAAACACCTGGCGGTAAGGGAGCAAACATACCTTCTTTTTCCACAAGACTTAAACCTTGATGGCTGAGTTTATTTGAGAATTTCTTGAATGAATGTTAAACACTTAACTGACATAAGTCAAAAGAGAGAAAACACCAGCTAAGTCAACTCGCAAAAACATTGGTAGCCCAAAGGGTGTTGTACCGAAGGTCGGACCGGACCCCGAAATGACATACACCTCACATCTCAACGATTGTAGGTGTCGAGTGGAACGAGATAAGAGGACTGATGTCTTGAAGTCAACCTTCATGCTCTGTGCTTCTGTCACGGACTCCTTGAGGAGAAACTCGAAGCCTTCGGAGGTGTCGTACCACACGAATAATTCATATGTCGACCCAGTGGTCCCGGGTACCGGTGTCCATCGGACGAGTGAGGCAGTAACCGGAGGACCTTGAAGATTAAAAAAAGTTGATAAAATTACAATAACCTCATATCAACTAAATGTTACAAAACTATCAAAGTCCACATATCGTTTCACTAAGTCAATATGTACATGAATATAAGTAAGAGAAAATCTAAGAGAAGAGCATATCTTATAACAAGAACGAGGTGTCAACTAAAATACAGAGGTTGTTCTACATTTCGTTATAACACCCTATTCCTCCATGAATCTTTTTCCCTTCTGGAAATTACAAATCAGGTAACCGACTTCATGACCCCTGAAGGAAGAGACGTGGTGGTGGGTGTGAGGTTTTGATACTTCGAGAAAAGAGTCCACCATATATTTTAACTAAAGATTTTGGACCTCATTCATGCAAGCCTTGTTGGAGTACTCAACAGTCGAGGTACACTTACTTAGAAGTGTCATAGAATTTGTGAGACTGAGAATCTCATATTCGACGTACATAAAAGTAGGCAATTTTTTTCACCAATACACTGGTCGAAAGGTTTTATTAAAAATAACATGAAATAGGTTAATATTTTTAGTACGTACGACTAACAAATCCTTTATGTCTTTTCAAGTTTCTTGTGTTGACTTGGATTAAAAATTATCAATCGAGAGTATATAACTTCACTTATACAAAGTTTGAAAAGTGGAACCCTACGATATATGAATAACACTGTTAGGTATAAAAGAGTTTTGAAAGTACATTAAGGATTATCCGTACATTATTACACAAGAAGACTTATAACGACGTCTCTCTCTTACAGTTGAAAAAATGGAACTTCGATGTATCCTAAACATTGTTGTTATTTATCCGTGAACCCTAAGTGTTTCTGTCTAACAAAAATTTTTCAATGACTCGTTTTCTTCATAGTAATACTATCTAAAGACCATAGGATTCCCTAGATACAATCCTCGTATTGTCAGTATCGGGCCAAAGAAATTATAATATAAATTGGTTGTAAACATATTATCTATACACTCAAACTTTCTACAAACATTTTATGATCAAAATAATAGTAAAATTCCTTGTTAATGTGATCGTAGTTCTCTTCCGAGCCTTCTTCTTTTGTTTCTTACTTATTTAAAAAATCAACAGAATATATGGTAGTTAATAATATCAGTCATTAGACACTCCTTTATCTCAACTTGTGTTGTAGGTTCTTCTGGTCAAGGAGTCGACACGAGTCCTCAGTACCCCGGGGTACCGTGATTCATCGTAAAGAGTATTTTTCCCAAGATACTGGTTTGTTAAAATTCTTCGAAAGTATAATATATAACTTCTAAGATCTTTAGATCACTTAGGACGGTAAATTTATAAAATTTAAAACAAATTTGGATACAAAGAATTTACAATTACTGGAACTTTAAAAAAAAAGGTGTGTTGTGGATAGTGGATTAATACTTATCTGAATGTGTCACATCCAAAGATCTGAATGTGTCTCATCCAAAGATTGAAGTTCATATGAAAAGTTCAAAATTCACAAAAAATTGAAAGAATTGAAAATTTTATTCGGCAGTCATAATACCAATCTAAGATCTTCCCGATAGTATTTCTTATCTTCATACGGGACATAGCAGATCTTACTTTTCACTTCGCATCTCGAATCTCTCCGTCTAAAACCGAGGTAGACTAAATTTCGAAATTTTTGTAAAGTCTCAATAGAGGTCACCTTAGTCGAGGGAACATTTTACCACTCGGAGGGTGGAACTCGATACGACTTCCTGACCGATTTCTTGGGAAATGTTCCGATTACATTTCTCTTAGTATGCAACCCACCAACCAACTTGATTAATCGAATGATGAGAGTCCCAAATACTAGGACATACACGAAACTTTAGGATTCTTAACAAGGGTCTTCAATAACCCCAAAACGTTAAACAAAACAAGAACTTTCCACTGTGAAAGTGTATACTCCTACATCTCTTTTTACAGGACGTCATAGATGTGCTACCGAGCAGACGGGTCCTCCTGTCGTACCTCTAGAATCAGTGTCTGCCGGAAAGGCGGTGTTGTCACCTGCACTCCCACCTCCATAGGGACCGGCTCCGGGCCCCCGGGGCTGACCGACGACCACGGAGCGACTCGTAGTGCCAACGGTCATTCTCATGTCGACACTAGTGAGCCAGTGTGGACCGAATACACCATTCAAGAAAGTAAACAGAAAAACAGGTGACGTGGGAGACTAGTCCAACTGATCTTTCACTCCGGCACCGACTTGTACACCCGGTAGTCCAGATACCGGTATTTCCTTGAAAAGCAGTCGAAGGGATAGTAAGACGAGAAACGTTCATCACTACGAGAAATAAGGTCGACGAGGGTGACAAAGGGGTCGTCTGTTCACTTACTCGTCTTGTAACTACTTTTACGTGACTCTTACACATTCCTACCCACTAAACGTGATCCTTTATCATTGTCACAGTCTTTCGGGTTCAAGGGTATAAAATTCGAGGGAGGTATCATAAAGTTTACCCTTAAAATCTCCTTCTCGTTGAATCTCCTTAAATGGGTAGTTACTGACTATTCAATACCATAAAGTACCGAGTGAAAAGACTCTCTGTCGGGTGAAGAGTGATCGCAAACAGAGTCCAGGTCGAGACCTGGCTTACGACCGTGCGAACAAACCGTCCTAAGGACTGAGTGGGAGGTAAGGTACGGGGTGCTCTTCGTCCCTGGTTCCCATCTAAGTCTTTGAGACAACAAAAAAGGTGATCAGACTGGAATTAAACTATACACTAGGACCAATTAATTTGAGTAGAAGAAAGAAACTGAAATGGAGACCTCGATTCCATACATACAACACTTGTATTTGAGAGACACATTTTTAGTATTACTCATCAAAACTGTTTATGTAACTTTATTTTTACCAATAGACTTACTATTAGTGAGAATCATAACTTAAAAAGGAAACGATTAGAATTTTAAAGGAGGTTATTGGACCGGAAATTTTTTTAATGACATATCAAAATACATTAGGAAAAGACTCGACTTCTTATACCGATATTTTAGATCCGGACTTATCATCGTACATTCTATTTCGTAACCGGACCCTAGTTAACGAAGTTAACGAAAACGTGTCTAAAAGGGGATTTTAACAGAAAAGAATTGAATACCCTTTGACGAAAAGTGGGACTAAGAAGAGTACCCAGATCATGTCAAAGTCTTGTGAAAACCGGAACAAAAATTTAACTGTCCACTAAGAATGGGATCCAATACCGGAAAACTCAGAATACTTTGTACTTAAGTATTTTTAAATACTTATGTCTAAATTAGTTATCTAATGGTTCCGAACTTTTTACAAACTGTCTGGTTTTATCCTAAGGTCCTCGTCAAGGAAGGGTAATTCACGTATAATACTTGACGTCTAGTTTTACGTTCGGGTAACCGTTGACTTGTACATAAAAGTCTTTAGCTAACTTACACTTAAATGGGTGACCTCGTCTTTCTTCTGAGGTTTTCTTAATAAGATCGAGTGACTTTCGTATCGTATAAAATTTTTCTGAATCGATTCAATAAATAATTATGATTGAAAGAGACTCACAACACCTTCTTAAGAAACGAATTACAGTACCCCTTCTAAAAAGATCCATACGTATCAATTACTCAAACGACACTTGTAGGTCTTTTCAACCCTTTCGGTAGGGTTTGGAACCAGTATTTACCCCGTCAATAACACAACACGAGCACAGACTGAGAAACGTTGGGGTACCTGACATCGGGCGGTCCGAGGAGACGGGCACCCTAAAAGGGTCATTCTTATGCCCTCACCCACCGGTGAGGGAAGAGGTCCCCTATAAAGACTGGGTCCCTAGTTTGGGTACAGAGGACATAGAGGACGTAACGTCCGCCTAAGAAATAGCGACTTGGTGACCCCTTTGGGTCTGTTATTGTGTTTCCTTGTACACTCGGATAAGAATTAATGCGATAGCACTTGACGTTCGTCCACTTTACTGCAGTCCTCTTTGTTTTCCGTTTTTACCCGAAGACACACTAAACGAAGAATTACCAAAAAAGGACATGTGTTAAACGACACATGACGTTCCTTTGTTTATCCGCTCCCTACACACCCAAAATGCCAATTTTACTTACCCAAGAGTAGGTTCGAATGGTGAAAACGATCACATTATTGGGAACTGTGCAATAATTTGAGGGATCCCGAGTCAAAAGAGTAAACATTATACCTCTCCTACTATAATCTAATTAGAATTTATCGATTATCTTAACGATACGTGATCGGTTTTTATATAATTAAGTTTTATTTGGTAGATATTATTATAATGTATTACGCATACTCCATATTTACATTGTTTTCTACATATTGAAGATCCCTTTTAACTACGATAATGACTGATCTTTCTTTTAGGTTTCCCTAAAGAACTGTTTCAAAGTTTTTATTTTCCTCTTAAATCCTTCCCCGACCTATCTTCTAGTTGTCTTGTTATCGTAAAGATATATTCTCGTTTTTTATAGGTTATGTAAATTGATTTTTCTATATGGTGAATTTTATCGCAGTGTTTTTAATATAAGGAACCTGATTTAGATTGTTTTTGGTCCGTTATGAAAATGTCCCTTTTAACAGTATGAATTAACCGTCCGTAAAAATTTTCGTGACGACGACGACCACCATTCAGTGAAGTCAGCACAGGTTGAGACACACTGGGGCATCTACCGTCGGGTGGTCCGAGGGGGCAGGGACCCTAAGAGGTCCGTTCTTGTGACCTCACCCAACGGTAAAGGAAGAGGTTACGTTCTTTCACTTTTCACTTTCACTTCAGCGAGTCAACACAGGCTGAGAAACGCTGGGATACCTGACGTCGGATGGTCCGAGTAGACAGGTACCCTAAAAGGTCCGTTTACATGACCTCACCCAACGGTAACGGATGAGGCAAATTTTCGTGATCCTCTACGGTATAAGTATCCTTATAAATCATAGTCTTTCTATAGTTAATAGGGTGTTATACTAGAAAGGTAAGTTGATTCATGATCAGTTTTCAAGTCACTGGAAAATTACTAGAACTATTCGAGTAAGATATTACATAGGTACGTACGATTCAGTGAAGTCAGCACGGACTGAGAAACGTTACGATACCTGACATCGGACGGCCCGAGGAGATAGGTACCCTAACAGATCCGTTCTTATGACCTCACCCAATGGTACGGGAGGAGGTCCCTAGAAGGGTTGGGTCCCTAACTTCCGTGTAGAGAATGTAGAGGACGTAACCGTCCACCCAAGAAATGGTGATCGTGATGGACCTTTCCACAGATATTACAAATTTCTTGTTGTTTTCCGGTTTTAAGACTTTTACTTACTGTCCTCCCGTCCCCAAACGGGATAGTCTATAGTCCTAAACTATATTTATACGTGACAAATTTAGTCAGGTGTGACCATATATGATCTCTCAGATCTTTATCTGAGTATGAACTCTGACATTTTATTTTGTCTATATCGTTTGGTCTAACCATATTACCCTCTTTGATAAACTTTGTACTTAGACGTGTTTAATAATAAGTATAATTTTTCTTTTGTTCTCGAACATGACGACAGAGTGTGGGATCTGTCTATAATTGACATCGTTTAGTTCAGGAATTTACAGTATACATTTTAACATGTTAAGAAGCATCCCATATCCACTTATAAAAGTACTATTACCCTTTTCCTTCTTAAAGAATTTGATGTTTCTCTTTTATGATTGATATTTCTTTTCTAACTTTTAAACTAACATAATTTTAATTTTAAATACAAGAGGTTTTGTGTGGTATTTATGTGTGTGTGTTTTTTTGATGAATGTTTGACCTTTTTTCTATACATGTTGTGTATCTTGGTTTCTATTGTTTCTTTTATATTCATTATAGACGGTTATTTCTTCTTTTTCTATTAGGTAGACTTTTTACTTGGCCTCTGTACTCGTCCTTAAAGTCTTCTCCTTAGGTATCCCGGTCATTTCTATTCTCTGTAAGTGGAAAAATCTGTAGTCCTTTGCGTCCGTTTCTGACATACGACCAATCATGGTTAAGTTGACCGTTTTTAAAAATTTATACTTTTATGGTTTACAGTTTCTCCTTTACCTAGATGTCCTCCAAGAAAATACTACCTCGACATTTAATCTTGTTGGCGAGACCCTTCCTTAAACTGTAACAGAACATTACTACTTACAAGTACAAAGGATTGGTAAGGAGAGGACCTAAGGAAAGGTTCCCTCTTAAAGTGTCCATGTATTCTATGTGTGTTATTATATGTGTTCTCATGAGTGTCGTTACTTTCACTTTCAGTGAGTCAACACAGGTTAAGAAACTCTGGGGTACCTGATATGTCGTGTACCTTAAGAGGTCCGGTCTTATGACCTCACCCATCGGAAAGAGATAAGGTCACCTAGAAGAGTTGGGTCCCTAGCTTGGGTCGAGAGGGGTGTAACGTCCTTCTAAGAAATGGTCGACTCGGTGTTCCCTTCGGGTTCTTATGACCTCATCCATCGGATAGGGAAGAGGTCCCCTCGGAGGGTTGGGTCCTTAACTTGGTCCCAGAAGACGTAACGTCCACCTAAGAAATGGTTGACTCGATAGTCCCTTCGTGATAAATATTATTGTCAATGTGATAAAATATCATCGTTTTTATGACTTTGTTCGGGTCACAGATAGTCGTAGTTGTTTGCCTTATTGTCTATTAAACCTCGTATGAATAAGACACCTTATGATCTCTTGTAAGTCTTCTCTACTTGTTATCGAAGTGTTTTGTTGTAAGTACCTAGAAAGTCAGTCAAGTCAACGAGTCAGCACAGACTGAGAAGTACTGGGGTACCTGACGTCGTGCGGTCCGAAGGGATAGGTAGTGGTTGAGGGTCTCGAACGGGTTTGAGTACAGGTAGTCCTACCACCACGGTAGGTTGGTAGAGTAAGAGACACCAGGGGAAGAGGAGGACGGAAGTTAGAAAGGGTCGTAGTTCCACAAAATATTCCTCAGTTAAGAAGTGTAGTCCACCGGTTTCATAACCTCAAAGTCGAAGTCGTAATCAGGAAGGTTACTTGTAAGTCCTGACTAAAGGAAATCCTAACTGACCAAACTAGAGGAACGTCAGGTTCACTGAACGTTCTCAGAAGAGGTCACGGTGTCAAGTTTTCGTAGTTAAGAAACCGTAAGTCTAAAGAATTATCTGGTTAAACGTGTAGGTATGTACTGTAGACCTTTTTGATATCGGAACTGATCTGTCTGGAAATAACCGTTTCATTACAGAGACGAAAAATTATACGACAGATCCAAACAGTATCTAAAAGAAGGTTCTTCGTTCGTGGAAAGTTGAAGTACTGACGTTAGTGGTAGAGGTCACTAAAACCTCGGGTTCTTTTATTTATTTTATTACCTAGAATCGGTAGAAGATGACTCACTTTGGTCAGATAAGACTTCCTCTAGTAGGGGTCCTAAAGAAACCTTCCTTACTACGATTTCGACTTTAAGGTCATGAAACCGGTGGAATACGTTTCTCAACTGAGTGACCTTTTCTGAGACTACGACCCTCCCTAACCCCCGTCCTCCTCTTCCCCTACTGTCTCCCACTCTACCGACCTACCGTAGTGACTGAGCTACCTACACTCAAACTCACCTGAGGCCCTCAACATATCTGTCCCTTCGGACCGTACGACACTAAGTACCCCAACGTTTCTCAGCCTGTGCTGACTCGCTGACTTGACTTGACTTGACTCACTTTTCTTATATTTAGTATCTATTACTTTTTATTTTAGTACCTAGAATCGTCAGAAGATAACTTACTTTTCTTTCTCTCTAGGGTGTTCTCCTCCCAGATTGAGGGAAAAGTATGTAAAATTTTTTATGATGATGAAATGTCATCAAATGGTTGTTTCCAGACATATTAGTTTCGATACCGAAAGAATCATCAGTACATGTTTATACTCTCAACCCGATATTGAGAGTGGGAACTCATGGTTACTTAACTACGAAAGTTTGACATCACGACTTCTACTGAGAACTCTCAGGGAACCTGTCGTTCTAGTTTGGACAGTTAGGACTTCCTTTAGTTAGGACTTATAAGTAAGCTTCCTGACTACGACTTAGAGGTTATGAAACCGATGGACTACACTTCTCGGTTGAGTAACCTTTTCTGAGACTATGACCCCTTCTAACTCCCGTCCGCCTCTTCTCCCACTGTCTCCTACTGTACCAACCTCCGTAGTGGTTGAATTACCTGCACTCAAACTCGTTTGAGGCCCTCTATCACTTCCTGTCCCTTCGGACCGTACGACGTCAGGTACCCTAGTGTTTCTTAGGTTGTCCTGAGTCGTTGAGTTGTTGTTGTTGAAATGTTATTATATAGTTTGATAAGGTTCTCTAAGTTCCTTCAGTTTTTCGTTCTAGGTACCATACTACCATCTTGGTCCCTGTCCTACTTTCTCCTCGTATTTTACAATTAGTAGTCTCAAGAGTAGGAACACAACTTACCACACAGTTATCTACATATCTATTATTTTTTCTTTTACTTTTTCACTTAATTGTGTTTTACCCATTCTTCCAGAAGCTCATCTTTTTAATGTATTTTAGTTCCAGATACAAGAATTCTTAAAAAGTGGGTGTAATAGAACCTATAGAGTTTTATCATTCAAAGAAATTTACTACTGTCGTAAGTCTTTTTTTAGGTCGACTAAAGTGTGACATAGTTTGGGTTGTCAGTGAACTCTAAACTTTTTAATATTATTCAACCCGGACTGTACTCTATTCGTAAAGAAACGGTTTAAAGGGTTACACCTTAAATCTTCGACAAGTAAGAGTAGTTCTCGGTCCTCGAGACAGGAACATCAAATAGTGGTAGAGTCTTCTGTCACGGAATCTTGTGAACCGACAGAAAATTTTTAAGGGGGAGTCTCCGATGAGTGTCGTTATAATATTGTTCATCAGAAAACCTTCGGACGTACAACATAAACTATTGGGTACTTCTTTTTATCTCTTTGAAAATTTCATATTTGAATCCCCGACAAAAGACTGCAAAATGTCGAAGTTATTTAAACACAAAAGAAGGAACAACGACAGTTCACTACACTCCTTTATACCTTTCAAGATACTAGAACGGAACTCCGAGACTTGACGGTTGAATTTTTCCAGGGGTTCCTATCTTTACTCTTGGACGAGGGGGTCTAGTGGTCCGTCGACACGAGTGTAAAGACTAGAGACTGGAGTCGATTGACATGTAGTATCGGTACGTTCAAACGTACACTTTCATGTAAGCCAGTACATTATAAATAGAAGTAACAACGACACCACTTCACATCTCACGGGAGCACAAGTGTCGGTTGACCAGATTTTCTACTTACCGAGTCCCCTAGAAAGGTTCTTCTACAACGGAGGGAAGATCTATAAAGGTTTTTATAGGAACTTCTTTCTTCTTCAACAAACGATTCTGTAAGTTAATAACAGAAGTCAATAAGAGGTGTATCTTTGTTCTTCGGTTAAAATAAAGAGTCATTTATTTATCACGTCTCCTTTCCCTTTATTTATCAGAAGTAATCCTAACCCGTAGAGTCCCCAACTCGTACGTATCCGAACCAGTCTTACTTTAAGTATTCTGAAGAATTTAAAAAGACAATTCCCTTTTAAAAAATAACACAACTGATGAGAAATTTCACTCAGGAATGGAAGGTAGAAACAAAGTGACTTAAAATTTTAGTAACAATAGTATGTAAAATCGTATCCTAACGTATCTCAGTCTGTGCTGACTTCGTTGAATCGTACGTACGTACGCAATCTCTTCCTTTACCGTTGGGTGAGGTCATAAGAACGAACCTCTTAGGGTCCTTGCCTCCTCGGACCACCCGACGGCAGATACCCCAGTGTGTCTCAACCTGTGCTGACTTCGTTGAATCGTCGTCGTCGTCGTCACTTCAAAATGGATAAAAGTTTTTAAATGGAAAAAGATTTTTCGTTTGACATGATTTTTTTGAGATCTTCTTCGGATGTTGACACAAAGATCTTCTTACTGAATATAAAGACTGGTACAAGACATGAAGTGATTTACGAACATTATTTTTGGTTTGAAATACACCGAGAATGTCATTGGTAAACCGAAAGAAAGAAAGAAAGAGAGAAAGAAAATATGGGGTATGAATTTCACGTAAAGGACGATAATAGGACTCGATGAGAAGTTTCTACTGACAGTTTCTCTGTAAAATCCTCCTTATTTATCACTCTAAAAGTACGTCAAATTGTACCATAAGGAATTCCTCTAAAAAGTAAATCGTCTTTTTCTTCGTGGACATTAGAAATGACTTTTAGGAATGACAGAAGGACGTTTACATGTCAGTACAGAATATAGTAGAAACGAACGAATCCTACTAAGAAGGAGACTGGGTCTCTAGACCTAAGTCTATTGAAGAGACGGGTACATACCACGAGAGAATTTTTGGAGTCCTGGACTCCACCTTCTTGAGAGTCTCTAAAGATTAAAGTGATACCTTCTGTAGTTGTTGTTCTTTTAATCCATAATATTGGTGGACCATGATGTGTCTTAAAAAAAATTAACATAATTTTATACATTCGTTGATTAGGTATCAAGGGAACATTCTAATACAACGGAGACCGGTGTAAAAATTTGTCTCTAAGTCAGTAGAATGAACTGGACTGTCGCATCGAGTAAGTAAGGTAAGAAGAGAACTGAAGAGAACTATCCATAAACCGGCGTAAACTCTGGCCACCAGTAGGTCAATGACTGTCGAAGGTGAAGAGACAGAGACTATACCTGGTGTTGGCAGACCTGTTAGTCTTCAAATGGTAGTGGTAGTGCGGGCTGTTCCTAGGTGGGGGTCAGTAACGAAAACGACTGGAATAGTGCCATTCGTCAGGTCTAGTTACTTGACATCCACGACATCTTTCGACCTCAGACGCGGTGACACTTACTTCCTAAAGATGGATTTGACCGACAGTCCAGGAAGGGGAGTTTATAGATTCGGTATCTTAGTTCGATAATACCGAAAGTTAGTAATCAAAAAGTTTCTCCTACTTTTATTAATTTACGTATTCTAGTTTAGTAATATAGGTGTAATAAATTAATCAGTTGTTTATAAAGACACGGTCTGTGTCTAGATAAACACACCAGAAAACATATGATACGATCTACACATATCATCATCCTCACATCTCTACACAAAAACTCCACAAATATCAGATTACAAACGTCGTTGATTTTGTATCCTTATACCTATCACAGGACCCAGTGTAGAATTCGACTCAACTATGAATAGAGACATTTGTTATAACTGTCAAGGAACCACACACCTCCCACCCCCAGGTACATTACATGGGGCTAATACTTCAATGGGCATAGACTCAAGTTCACGGTCAAGCCAATGATTGACTGACTAGAACCTGGTTAATATATTAGAAAGAATCGGAGTCAACGGAGTAAAAGTTTCACAATGATGATAAGGATAATGTGTCTCCTAATGAGACTACTACTTATTTTATCGTACTTTTTCGAGATCATGTCTTGACCGGGCATCATCCCTAAGGTATTTTCAATTAAGTGAAAGAATAAGGTGAGATACATGTATGGTATTATGGGTTTTGAGTCCTAAAGACTAAAAGAACTCGTTAACTTTTAAACACGTTGACTCAACAAAGACTTACCAAGACTATAAGACGAGTAAAAAAGTACAGGTGTGACCCCTTCGGAAAACGTGGAAGGGGTAAGAGTCTCAGTCCCACTGGAAGGTCAAATATTAAACATTTAGAAGGACATAAATCGGTTGTCAGTAAGTCTTCAGTTCAACGTATAGGTCGTCCGATGTTTTTTGTGATCCGAGTCCAACGTTGTAATCGTATGTTTTGTCCCGGGCTTTCCTCTTTCCATCGACCTCGATGACGAAAATGAATTTGGCTAAATAATAAGAGAAACTGTCATTACTATTCGTGATCGAAAGTCCATGCCACTCGGGACAGAAGGAACGTGGAAATTCGTATGTGACAGTGCCCTATTTCCCCTGAAATAGAGACCACCCTTGAGGATATCCTGTCCTACGTGAGTGACATAGGTTCCCTCCTGATCTACCTAGTAAGACTTCGACGCCTGAAAACTTGCAACTATGCTTCCTTCCGTCGGGAGAACGGTACGTTGACAAGGCTCCACCCACTAATCTTACCCGGTCTCGACGAAATATTGGTCTAGGTAGTACCTTCTTCGTGTCGAAACTTCCGTTTGTGCCTGCAGTGACGCAGACTCGCACCGAGACTCTCCACGACTTCCTACCGGGGTCGTCGACCGTGTAAGGAGTAGAACAGACATCTCTTAGACGGAGGAGTTTGTTTACCTTCCAGTGGGGTCCGTCGTTAAAAGCTAAGTCAGGAAAAAATGACGTCAGGTGCATTGGCGGGTTCCTGAGAGAGGTTAGAAAAGAAAGAATCCAACTGCTCCCTCCCTCCTGGGGTGAGAGAAAAGTGGTAAAGAAGCGACGACGTCGACTCCTGTCGAAGGTCCTCCTGCGGCAGTAATTCGATTCGCGGGACGGGGTCATACCGACGTAGCTCTTGTGCCCCTGTCCATGGTCGGACCGACATCTTAACAAGGTCTGGACCTCTCTTCTCCGTCCCACCTCCCCCAGTGACGGACGTTAATTGGACCTGTCCCTCTGGGCTTCTCCCCATCTTGATAAAGGTTCTTTACCTTCCTTCCAGAACAACTGAGTTGTTTATAACCGACTCGTAAAGGACATACACTCCGTGAAAAAATTCGTGACCCCTATCTAGTCATTCCCCGAAGCGACCGCCGAGTTACCATTTCTTAGGCGGACGTTACGTCTTCTGTGTCCTCTGTACCCAAGTTAGGGACCCAACCCTTCCAGGGGACCTCCTCCCGTACCGTTGGGTGAGATCATAAGAACGGACCTTTAGAGTACCTGTCTCCTCGGACCACCCGACGACAGGTACGTCAACGTTTCTCAACCTGTGTTGACTTTGACGACTCGCATGTGTGTGTATCTAGTCATTTGGTCTGTCTTTGGGAATGGAAACGTCACGGAATCTAAGACCACCCTCCTCTGTCTATTCTTTGGATTCTTTACTCTTTTAACACCTTCTACAATCCTCCAGTCAGTCACGGCACCCCTTTTGATCTTGTTCCCTTTTCACGGTCGGTAATCCTGTCTCCCCGAACCCCTAACGTGAGCTTTAACTTACAGTTCCTTATTCTAACAGACAACAAAATAACACTCCGTCGATGACAAATCGACTTGATCTCAACTATGGAGTCGAAAAAGATTTATATACTGTACTTAATTTTACGTACGAACAGACAGACACTGGGAGAGGGGGTGGTAGACGGGACCTGGGTGACGAGAACCACCAATAGTGTCTCCTCCCTTCCCCTCTCCGCCCCTGACAGGTGTCCGGGGGACACAGGTGTCACTGACCGTCGACTCTGTCGAGGACCGTCCACTGGCATGGTGGTAGAGACGACCCTCCGAGGACTCACGATCGCGAGCCGAGATTGACCGCACGTCGAGTTTCGAGGGTGTCTCTCCGATAACTGACTTCCACAGACACCGGACGCACTACGGACCCTAAACTCAGATCAAAATGGTCTTTGAGTAAATCGTCCCCAGTACAAAAGGATCTCTTTTGGAGCTCAGAAAAGCGGTAGAACGAAACGTCTCACACGGGAATCTAAACAAATAACGACTCAATCTAAACCCGAAGAGAACACAGAGTCGACCATTTCTTAGGTGGACGTTACGCCCTCTGGACCCAAGCTAGGGACCCAACCCTTCTAGTGGACCTCTTCCCTTTCCGATGGGAGAGGTCATAAATTCTCCGTCACCTAATATTTTCTCCTTATTCTGTCAGGACCGGAGTGCGTCCTCTGTCTATGTTTCTGACTACCATATTAGTACTTTGTGGTCTTGTCCCTTTCCTTGTTTCGTGGTTCTTTCCTATGTCCTGTTTCGTTAGTGAAAACGGACCCTTCCGCCCTTACAGACTCCTTCCCAATCACCCTCAACGACACCCGTCTCCCTTTTGTCACAAGGAGCGTCTTCTTTCTCGTGTTTGTTTTCACCCCTTAGTCTTTTCCTACCAACGGGGGTCGGAAGAGAAGAGAGACCCACCAAAGACTATTCCGAAAGATTACGACAAAATACAATTGGACCTCACGTGTGTCTCCTGATAAAGTGACCAGGTCTTCAGTTTAAAGACCGTCAAGAATCGGGGAGAATTTCACCAAGAGTTTGGAATTACGAGTCTTCCGAGTGGACCTCCCGGACTCGTTGGTGTTAAAGGACCTGTCATTGGGGTTTCAAGGACAACGTCTTCCAACCACTCTAGATACGTAATCGTAAAGAGTGACCGAGTGTCCACCAAGGTAATGACGACCAGGTCCCTGGTGTGAACCTCTGGGTTACGAGACGTAATCATGCTTGGACCTTCATTCCTTTTCTGCAAGTCCCCCCGTTTAGTAACAGGATTGTGTGTAGTACATTCCAGGGTAGGAAACGAAGCACCCGAAAGTCTTATCTCAGAGTAAAATACATCGATGGATCTAAGTCTCAGGTCGACTGGTTTTCTTGTAGAAAAATTTTTGTAATCTTCTTCTTAGTAAATTCAAGTGTGATCGTGTTCTTGTCTTATCAGTATAACAAGTCATATTTTAGATTGTCGCACCTTGGATGTAAGGAAGTCATGGTCGTGTTGATCACTTTCGGCGAGTCAGTACAGAATAAGAAACGTTGGGGTACCTGATATGTTCGGCACCTTAAGAGGTCCGGTCTTATGACCTCACCCAGCGCAAAGGGAAGAGGTCCCCTAGAAAAGTTGGGTCCCTAGTTTGAGTCCAGAGGGCGTAACGTCCGTCAAAGAAATGGTCGACTCGGTGTTCCCTTCGGGTTCTTATGACCTCACCCATCGGATAGGGAAGAGGTCCCCTAGAAGGGATGGGTCCTTAGCTTGGCCCCAGAGGACGTGACGTCCGCCTAAGAAGTTGTTGACTCAATCATACCACGTGTCGATCCCGGGTGGAATTAATGGACAACCCGTAGCGACATAAGGTCGTGTCACATCATTATCTACAAGTACTATATCGGAGGTGTGTAGTTCTTGATAAATTAAACGTGTATTATATAAGATAACTTCTTC
Source organism: Capra ibex (assembly GCA_006410555.1). Classification (NCBI taxonomy): domain Eukaryota; kingdom Metazoa; phylum Chordata; class Mammalia; order Artiodactyla; family Bovidae; genus Capra; species Capra ibex. Next base: position 79,001,330 of record SJYO01041852.1, read on the forward strand.
CGCTCCTTTGAGTAATTATTCTTACCAAATGTACTTTTTTATCTTCTACGTCAAAATTCTTAGTTTTCCCAACTACGAATTTCGAAGTCACTGTCTAAGTGAACAACTTATCGAACACAGATTACTACCTTACAGTAAGATAAACTTATATAAAAATCCGAAGTGAATCACATAAAAACGGTGTAAAGAATATAAATATCACTATTTGTCTTTCTCTTTTAATTTCAAAATTCCTTAATATCGTTAAGGAAAACCTTTGAGACTTGACACACGGGATCCCCAATAGTCGAGTGATTAGTGAATCTCAGGGATACGAAGACCATAGATCTCCTTAGTTTAGACTCCCCATGTTAAATTCTTTTAAGTGTAGTAACTTTTTTTCTTATAAACAGAACTTAAGAACAGTGTTTGTTTAACATTTATTTTGTAAAAGTAAGGATGAGAAAGTTAAACCTCCAGTTGTTTTTTACTGGGACAGACAGAAGCTGATCCTTCAGTCAGCGGAACATTATATACTAGAGTAGAAACGTTTTTGGTCCCTTCTCCCTTTCTCTTTCACAATAACAAAAGTCTAGAAGATAGATGTGAAACGAAACAACTACATATAGATCCCTCACAAACTTTTATGTCCCCAAAGAAAAAAAGAGGAGAGAAATCTTCTTTTACATTGGTAAATTTAGCTAGTAAATCTCTCTAAATCAGGTTTATTCTCTGTTCAGTAGGTTGTAAATGTGTCACGAATAAGAAAGGGAACCGGAAACCCCAACCTTACTTTTCTTTTGTATTGGTCGTGAAAGGTACTTTGAGACTTACTATGGACTTGTAGAGTCACGGACTTGATGTGGACTCGAGACCTACCAGGGACTTGTAGTGTCACCGAGATCACATGGTAAGGTCCCCGACTCGTGATCGGGTACTGCAATGATCTCCAAAGAATTACTTGACTTAACAGTTTACTTTTGTACGAATTCCTCTATAAGGAATCTAAATTTCTATATGTCAAGTGTGAAAGAACACATCTCTTTTTTCCAAAGAGAACGTTTTACCAAAACTTTAACTGATTTCACATTTTGAAAATAAGGATATAGTTATAAACAGGGTACTGAATAAAATAGTTTATAAAGATTGTTTTGTTGGTAACTAAGACACGAGATAATTTATTATCGTCAGACTCATGAAAGTCTGTACGCTGAGTAAACTCAGGGTGAATAACTACTCTTTGTCGCCCCTTTGACCCCAGGGTGGGTTCAGAAGTTTAAGGTAAGAGGGTGGAAATAAGAGTTTGAACAAAAGTAGAAAACAACTATCACGACAGTACGAAAGACCAAGTCGAGTCTTTCGTCCTTAAATACCTAGTTCTATTTTCAAGGGAGAACGACAACCACGTCCACTAGCCAAACCGGGACCTTGATGGTCACTGGATCTCCGTAGTAAGGGATAAGTTCTACAGGACCTTTTGATGTAAATGATGAAAGTCTCACAAGTACTTTCGTAACTCGGTTGGGTGCTATAAAAGTCAAAAATACATTCACTACCTTTGTCAGCTAGTCTTCAGGTGTCGTAGTTGTAGTGGTAGCTCCATTTCTGAGACCTTCAACTTTTTCAACCCGGAAACTGGTGTTATAGGGTGGTAATCTATCGAAGTTTTCTTGAGTTTTTGTTTATTTTAACGCAACCTGGAAGTTAAAATCTCCAGTTAAATTTTTCGTATTGGGACTGGAAATCCTTTGAACATCTTAATTCCGACTGTAAACCTCTACCATACTGAACCTTTAGACTTAAAGGTAAAATCCTATTTTAGATAGACCAGACACACTTCTGTGAAACAAGAGTGTCTGTCTCTTTTGACCGATCGGAGTATACTCCACTTTTCATTGTATACGAATAAAAAGGGACGTTAATAATATACATCAAGATACATGTATGAACGAAAAAGATTGTAAAATCGCGTAAACAAGTAGTATGATATTGTAATTTCTTTACACAAGGGACTACGACATATATAAGGGAAAACTCGTTGATGTATCCGAACGAGACAGTCGGACTCCTCTCTCTCTCTATTTTCTATTTTGAGTCTTACCTTATGGGAGACGGAACTCTTTTGTTTTGTACCGTGAGAGTCGTGGGAACCCCCTGTTCCCACCTCCCCTCGACTGAAGACGACCCCGACCAGTCCGTCTGTCAACTTTGTGGACGTGAAAGTTTATACACAGGGGATAGTATCCAAGATTCTGTCGATACTAAAGTTTTTTTACACGGGAAAATAGGGGGGTCATGTGAACATGAACAGATTGGTGTACAGGTATAAAGACCGTAGACCTTTTACGGTAGTAACATGGATACCTCTTACGGACTCTAAAGACATCGTACAGGTAGCTCCCCTATAGACCAAATACACTAGACGAGTCGAAAGTTGTATTGGTAAAACTCACTCTTAATTTCTGTGACTGTATAATCCACGTTTGATATATGCATTTTATTTGTTATTCCTAAATGACAGATCGTGTCCTCTGATACAAGTTATAGAACATTACTGGATATCACCTTTTATTAGACTTTTTTATATATTGACTTGACGAAACCACATGTGGACTTCGATTGTGTTATAACAATTAGTTGATATAAAGTTATTTTTATGTTATTGTTGTTGTTATTGTTACTCTCTATTACTGTGTAATTTACGATAAAGTCACCACTTTCAACTACACTACCACAATGACATAAACTTATCACACGCGAGAAAAAAAGAAGAATTTGGTCATAGACACACTCTGGATTATAAAATACGAAATTAGTCTCCTTCTTGCTGCTCGGAGGGTCTCACTGGAACTCCGGGGAACCGCACGTCGACTCGAGTCCTCACCACTAGTCGTTAAGAAGAAACTCGAACGTTCTGGACCTGTGAGGTCTATTACTCGACTAAAAACATAACTGTTTTTTCGGACCGGTGCCATCCTGTATTGACGATACCCTTCGAAGAATTAACTCCACGAGCTACCCAATAATCTTATTTGTGCAACTAAAGTCGACTAGTAAGGAGATGGAAGGACCACGTATCAGGTAAGTAACGTAGTTCCATATTAGTTTAAGTGTCGATCAAATATAAGAAACCCCAGTGGTATCTGACCAACAAGATTTTCGGACTGAGGACCCATTAACCACAGAGACTTTAAGTCAAAGTCGACAAAAGAACGAAAGAAGACATCGGAGTCCGTCTTGTTCAAAAGTCTTAGAAGTGTAGGAGAAGAACCTCACCGGTAGTAACGAACTAGTAGGACCCGATAAAGTATGTTTCTTGTCTTATCGGTGGAACATAAATTAATGTTTCCCACAAGTAAAGTCCAACCTCCACACCATCTATTAGAAATACTCGAGTAGACAAAACGTTTCTTTCGTGAAAAGGACTAATTTGGTCTCCAAATTTTGTGGTGGTACCATTAGAAGATGGATGAAGGTAAGATTCACGATTGATGGATCATAATCGATTTCGAGACGTTCAAAAGTAGAGGATTCACCACCGAACCACCGGATTACCGACAACTGGAAAGTGTCTACTCTGATAAGGACAACTACCTCTCAAGTGGTCTCTTCGACAACCAGTAATGTAAAATCGAACGGAGGTAGGTGAAAGTGAAAGAAATTACTTTGTGACACAAAGTAATGTATGTGTACTGGGAACTTTTATCGTATTATATGGAGTCGGGATCCTACGAATCACAGAAAGACTTGTACTTACCTCAAATTTTATTTAGGGAGACAGAGTAGGGTCTACGGAGTCCTCCTTCCGTCGTTCACCTCTCACGATGAAAGTGGGATGTCTTCCCCTTTTATTCCGAATCTATCACTTCACTCAAACTTAAACACCTCTCTCTAAACTAAGAATCCGGTGACATAAAGGTATAAGTAGACACAGGGGAATTCTCTAAAAATTAGTCCTTTTCACCTTGAAATAGAAGAAATAAACCTCTACTCCAGTAGCTCGCAGTGGGACACGAAAACATATTTTAAGACTCAACAACCAATGAATACGTGCACGTTAGTTGTACAGGTTCCCCGAACCGCAAGATGGGTCCGAGTTTCAACTGTTTTAGTCTATTGCAAAATCACGGTACAAACGAGATGGTATACCTACACTCTCAACCTGATATTTCTTTCGACTCGTGACTTCTTGACTACGAAAACTTGACACCACTACCTTTTCTGAGAACTTTCAGGGAACCTGACGTTCCTCTAGGTTGGTCAGGTAGGATTTACTCTAGTCGGGACTTATAAGTAACCTTCCTGACTACGACTTCGACTTTGAGGTCATGAAACCGGTGGAGTACGCTTCTCAACTGAGTAACCTTTTCTGAGACTAGGACCCTCCCTAACCCCCGTCCTCCTTTTCCTCTGTTGTCCCCTACTCTACCGACCTACCATAGTGGTTGAGTTACCTGCACTCAGACTCACTTGAGGCCCTCAACCACTACCTGTCCCTCCGGACCGTAAGACGTCAAGTACCCCAGTGTTTCTCAGCCTGTGTTAACTCGTTGACTTGACTCGACTACGTTTCTCGACTCAGTAAACTTTTCTGGGACTACGACCCTTTCTAACTCCCGTCCTCCTCTTCCCCTGCTTTCTGCTACTCTACCAACCTACCGTAGTGGCTGAGCTACCTGTACTCAAACTCACTTGAGGTCCTCAACCACTACCTGTCCCTCCGGACCGCACGACATCAAGTACCCCAGTTTTTCTCAGCCTGTGCTGACTCACTTACTTGACTTGACTTGACAATAGAAAGAAAGAAAAAAAAATGAAGGAAGGAGTCCAGTAGACGAGGCCTCCGTTTGACGAAGACTTGGAGACCTCTTACCCTCCCAAAACCGGGTCCCGAGGAGGAAGTGGATAGTTCTATAGGACCGACCCGATCAACCCATATACGGACCACCAGGTCCACACCGTCACCTACTCAAGGCCAAGAGGGAGTGACTACCGGAGGTGTGCCTGTGCCCCTCCTACCTCTATATATATCTTGACGGATGTTCACTGTTGGGGGTCGACCGACATTTGTCTCCGGAGGTCGAGAGTCGTCCATGGTGTCCGTACCTTCTCTCACCGGTACCAAAGAAGAAACAAGGACGTGTCACGAAGGAAGGTACAGTCGTCACACCCTCCTAGAACTTGACCCACACGTCTCAAATCCCTTTGGACAACAAAACCCCTGTGATTCGCAACACTTACTGTTCACACTTTAGAGACTTCAAGAAACCTGGTCTGCGGACACAGACACTTAGACTCCTTTCTGACGTTTCTCAAATATCATAAAGGTCCCAGGAGTCTTATAAGCAAATACGTTGGTGAACATCCAGGACTAGAGAATCTTGTGACTGTGACGGGTTGTTTGGGATGTCTTTGTTTGTTGTTTCAGATCGTCCTAAAAGTTGTACGAAGAAGAAAAAAAAGGAAATTTCAGTACCTCTCCGTTTACCCTTCAGTAGTACGTGATCCTCTCTAATATAGTCATTAATTCTTGGTAATATATACCACAAGAGGCCTCTTCCGCTACCGTGGGGTGAGGTCATGAGAACGGACCTTTTAGGGTATCCTCCTCCTCGGACCATCCGACGTCAGGTACCCCAGCGCTTCTCAACCTGTGCTGACTCGCTGAAGTGAAAGTGAAAAGTGAAAGTACGTAACCTCCTTTACCGTTGGGTGAGGTCACAAGAACGGACCTCTTAGGGTCCCTGCACCCTCGGACCAACCGACGTCAGGTACCCCAGCGCTTCTCAGTCTGTGCTGACTCGCTGAAGTGAAAGTGAAAAGTGAAAGTACGTAACCTCTTCCTTTACCGTTGGGTGAGGTCACAAGAACGGACCTCTTAGGGTCCCTACCCCCTCGGACCACCCGACGGTAGATACCCCAGCGTGTCTCAGCCTGTGCTGACTTCGCTGAATCGTCGTCGTCGTCGTCGTCTATACCACAAGATCCTAGATAGTAAGGGTCAAACGACCACCTATTCGTTGTGACTTCCTGGACACTGTTGACACCCAGAACCTCAGTGAAACGTCATCCTTCAATCAATGTCTCACCTGGAAACCAGGTGTCTCGTAGATATAGTATGACCTGAATACAAACGAACAGACAAGAATCAAAGTGTACATAAAACATCACTTTTTTATAAACCATCTTGCCATAAACTTTTACACCTCTAAGGGTTTCCAGGGTTCATACTCCAGACCCTGAATTGAAACGGGATAAATATCCAATTATTCAACTGGATAATGAGAAAGTACCTACGACCAGTTTGTGTACTCTAAGGAACAACAAAAATAAATCAGGGATTTAGTGCAGACTGAGACACTGGGACCCCGACATTGGACGGTCCGAGGAGACAGGTACCCTAAAGGGTCCGTTCCTATGACTTCACTCAACGGAAAACGGTGAGGCTCCCTTAGAAGGACTGGGTCCCTAGTCTGGACGTAGAGGAACTAACGTTCTCCTAAAAAAATGACGACTCGGTGACCCCTTCGACTCTAAGGAACCAGTCTTTATTTCAAGAAACACTGTTAGGGGAGGTTCAGGGTGTCCCTGCTAAGTCTCCCGGGTCTGCTTATGTAAACACACGTCCCACTACTTAATGTCTTTTACTTGGGACTCGAACCCTCGAGAGGAACAATATCATCGCTATTCGTTTGGACTAGACACAGGGTCTCCTTCTACAGTGGAGGAGGGAGTCCGTACGAGGGACTCTTATCGGGTCTCTTGTTCTCCAGTTTGGAACGTAAGAACCGTAATGGGTCGTTTTTGTATGTCTCTGCGAGTCCCGGGTACCGTCTGACGGTGAGGTGTCTGGTCCAAGATAATGTGTACTCATTGATTGATCCTGGATGAAATAGTCTTAAGTGACAAAATTGCACTCTTCACCCGATCTCTCCTCTTGTTTCTCCTTCCGGGACTCTTCTCCACGAACGGTCCTCTGTCAGGGTCCACCGAGTCACCATTTCTTAGGCGGACAGTTACGTCCTCTGAGGTTTCTACGTAAAGCTACCCCAGCGTTTCTCAGTCTGTACTGACTCGTGTGTGTGTGTGTGTGAGACGGAACGGAGACAGGGGTCGTGGACCCGTTAGAAGGTCCTCAGTCGTAAGTCTAGAGGGACGAGACACAGAGAATAGTATCGGAGATAGAACCTCCTTGTCACTAAGACTGATAAGCCACACTCTGCCGTTGGTCTATACAAACACTCAAGTACATTTCGACAAAAAACTAAAAAAAAAAAAAATTAAAATTTTAGAAATTAAGAATGTACGCAAGGGTTTATACTTGGGGGGAGGGTGGAGGGAGGGGTGTTGTAGAGAGACCCAGTAGGGGTACGTGGTCGGGGTTCGTACGACGTGGGATGCAGTCTGTACCTGACCGCTAAGTTAATAATGTACTGTCATATGTACAATCTTAAGGGTAAGATGGTTTAGTAGGGTGGGAGAGGGAGAGGGAGACTCAGGTTTTCAGGCAATATGTGTAGACACAGAAAAAAGGACAGAACGTATGTCCCAGCAGTAACGGTAGAAGGATTTAAGGTATATATACACAATCATATGACATAACCACAAAAAGAAAGACCGAATGAAGTGAGACATATTAACCGAGGTCAAAGTAGGTAGAGTAGTCTTGACTAAGTTTACTTAAGAAAAATTACCGACTCATTATTAGGTAACACATATACATGGTGTCGAAAGAATAGGTAAGTAGACGACTACCTGTAGATCCAACAAAGGTACAGGACCGATAATATTTGTCACGACTAAAACACAAAAAAAAAAAATCACTAAACCACTAGGAATTCTGTCACTTATTTAATCCAGGTTCGGCCAGAGTAACAGCAAGACTCTCAGTAAATGTAGTGTCTCGATCTTCAAGTCTTGTATCTAAATCCACGATTGACTTTCCAGTTCCCTCTCTCGCTAGTACACGTCTCTCACTTTAACCTAGTCTTCTTTTTCCCCGAGCCTAGATTTGAGTTCCACTTTCAGTGGGTCAACACAGGCTGACAAACGTTGGAGTACCTGATATCTCAGGTACCTTAAGAGGTCCGGTCTTATGACCTCACCCGTCGGTAAGGGAAGAGGTCCCCTAGAAGGATTAGACCCCTAGTTTGGGTCCAGAGGATATAACGTCCGTCTAAGAAATGGTTGACTTGGTTTAAGTCCCCCACTAATCTTTTAACCCTTCAACCCTGATAAGTGAATCCCTTTAATTTTACATAAGTCGACCTTGGTCTTCCCGTTCGTCGACTATAAAAGAAAAATAAAAGATTTCCTTCCTTTAACAAAATAAATAGACCGACTCGACCCAGAAGTAACGAAGTACACCCCAAACGTCATACGTCCTAGATCGAGAGACTGGTCCCTAGTTTGGGACCCGACGACATATCCCCTCGTACCTGGGAACCGGTGACCTGGTGTTTCCTTCAGGGCATCGACTATGAAGGAATCTGGCCCCTCACACACTATTAAATCAGAGGTCAGAGGATTTTAGTAAACTGGACGACAGGTTTTCGTTATTACCCCTTCCTGGATCAGAGAGGGTAAGGGAAGGTCCCAGGCATCGTTGGTAGTGTCTTGTCGTGAACTTTCACTGCCTAGGACTGAGTCTACTGGCGGTCCACTACATATAGAATTTCCTTCTAGGACCTCATCCCGCGGACGTCTACCATTTTGCACTGTCGGACCTCGTCTAGAGGTGATCTCCGGGGTAGGCTTCAAAGTGGGTCCGACTGGAGTGAGTTCCAGTCCGTGAAGAGGATGAGTCTGAAGGTTTTTGAGGTGGGGGACATCAGTTTACCCTTAACCACGGACCATCGGTTACCGTCGTTTGACACGTGAGAACAAAACTTAATTCTCGACTCAATATCGAAGTAAATAAGAATGAACAGAGGAGGTAAAAAACCAAACCTTTTTCGAAGGGAAGAACTGATTTTACAAGAGTACGAAACTGTATCGGAACTACTTTAACTCCCGATAATATCTCCTTTTTTAGTAAAACTGAACGACACTACGATTTTTCACATACTCTCTCTCTTTCTCTCTTTCTTTTTTCTTCACTTAACCCTACCTAATTCCACTTTTAATACGGACGGAATCCACTTGTTAAATATAGAAAGAAGTCGAGGGGTTTCTCGGGTTCAATTACTTGATTCGTTTTACCTTCCCGTATTTAGCCTCGACGGAGTCCCTCTAATGTATCGAGTAGGGAAGAGGTCCTTTACGACTACATTACACTTTCGTATTTACAATTTACGATGCATCAATGGCATGTCACGAAAGTCCCTATTCTTTCCTTCTCTTCAATGTATAACTCTCCCTTCATTAGGTTACAGTCCACTACTGTGCGTTAAAGGCAGATCTCCACCTTTGTACGAGGGGATCCTGGTCTTATGTCCAGGACAGACACGTGCGTACGGATCTTAACTATCGTCGGGTTTATAGTACCTGGACAGACATGAAATTACTTCCCTCACCTTATTAAGGAATCAATAAGGAACGGAACCACAGGGAAAAATCTTATACTCTCGTCCCTGAAGAAGGGTCTACAAACCAATATAAATGTAACGATCTAGGAATATTCATTACGATACCAAATTATTTTTATATTATATAACCCAAAAAGGGAAACCCAGGTTAACTGTAGATCCATCTCAAATAAACAAAATAGACAAAGAAACAACCAACCAATATAGGGTGTGGAAAGGATTTTACTAAATTCTGACCCTTTGTCCTCACTGTGGAATCCCCTCGAGAGACTCACCAGACACCGAGAGACAGGAGGACGGACACTGTACCTATCTATTTTCCCGGTGTGGTCACTACACCCAGACCAGTCACGGGTAAAGACGTACCCGTCAAAACGACTGGAGTACTAAGTACTCCGAAGGAATCTCTGAAGGTGTCTAAGCCTCGGAGTCGACATTCGTTTCGGTGAAAGACGAACCCCACTAAAATAGTACTTCAGTGACTACTCCTCCGTCAGCGATCTACTTTCCCTCCTTTACTTTTGTAATCTGATTTGACAGTTTCCGTCACAGTTTCACTCTCCCCCCATTAACTAAGTAACCACACTTATGGGTAACTTAAGAGTGGACTGTAAAGTCTTTATTCCGGTCTTTTGTGTTTTATCGTTTGACACTAGAAGAGCAGGAACAATATCCGGAATATCTTATGTCAGTACCTTTTCCTCTTAGACCACCCTTGAAACGAAAATTTAAACTACACCAACTACCTCTTCCGTTGTTTGACCAACCGGTCAGTAAAAGGTAGTCACAAAGTCCATTCCCCCGTGACCCACAAACTTTCAAGAGGTCGTCAAGACTTCAGTGCACCACGTATGGAACTCAGAACTCGGAAAAGAAATGTCCGAACACACCTTTAGACTTTAGGAGAGTTGTGACAAGGTGTTACGACACCGAGAGACTACATGAGAGACTCTCAGTCTGGACCCCTAATACAACTAATAAAACTAAAATGAGGACCTGTGATCCGGGTCTTAACTTTTTTTTTTCTTCGTATTTTCCAACGACAACAACAGTCAGAGATTCAGCACAGGTTAAGAAACGCTGGGACACGCGATGTCGTACGGTCCAAGGAGACAGGAGGTGATGGAGGACCTTAAACGAGTTTAAGGACAGGTAACTCAGCTACCACGATAGATTGGTAGAGTAGGAGACGGTGGGGGAAGAGGAAAACGGAAGTTAGAAAGGGTCGTAAGTCCCAGAAAGGGTTACTCAGTCAAGAAGTGCAGTCCATCGGTTTCCTAGTGTAAAGTACAATGAGAAAGACTATAAAAGTCTTCTGTTTAGGGGTGGTCAGTAGTAGTGGTTATTTCCCGACAAGAACCTGCTTTTGAGCCACTTCTTCTAGTGGTGAGACGTTGAGAGACGGTGACTGGTCCTCTGTCCTGGGCGTCTTGACCAGATGTCTTAGTGGTCTCTCGGGGTCGACCCGGTGGACCTTGTGTGTCGTAGCGGTCCATTCGGGTAGCAGAGACTGAAGTAGTCTGGTTTCGACCCTAAATCATTCACGGTCCCCGTCGGTATAGTACACGTATGCAAGTGGACCTTGGACCGAAATAATCATACGTAAAGACCGTAGTGATAAAGACTGGTAACATATGACGGAACGTAATATGAATCTTATGTCACACGAGGTACGAATGAACGACCTTCAACTAAACTATCAATGTGAAACTACATTTGGCAGAACGACGTTGTGATCTTAAGTTGTGTATCTTTCACTTGTACGTATAACTTATTCTAGGACCAAGTCGACGATGTCCCCTTCTTTTTCTCTACTTACTCTGTAATGGGGTTGGTAATCTTAGAAGACAACCTACTCTATTCCTCGGAAACGTATGTTGGCATACATTCCCTTCTTCTACTGTCCACAAAATTCTTGACATATTTGGACGGTAGGATTCTCAAGTTTTCGTTTTCTCCACTATAGTCTACCCTTCCACGAGTCTCCACCACAAATTCTCACGGGAACTTTCTATCTTAAACCCGACTGTCTTTAACACAATAAAGGTCTCTATCCTTGTCGTACACCTGAGTAAGGTTTTTAATACTCACCCGGTCAAAACGATTTCGTATATAAGACTTTTATCGTGATCTAACCCAAGTACCCATCTGACTCTAAAATACTACCCAGAAGTCTCACCGTTAGTCATTAGGGACAAATTAAGTTATCCGTTATTCCTCCGGGACGTCTTAAAACTTGTCCCTTCTCTTTACTTAAGGAGGTCACAGGTCATCCTATTTGATTTTCTTTCCTTCTTTTTCCTCCGTCACTGTCATCCATCTTTCAAATCGTAAGCCGGTCTACCCTCGATCACTCCGGAGACCGTCACCCCGTCGGAGGTACGCCCTTATTATTCTACTTTTATTACTTTCACTAATGGGGACGATGGATCATTCATAGGTCATTTGTCATCAACCACCTTCCTTTCTTCCTTCCTTTCTCAATTAAAGTCCTTCTCTTTGATATCTTAAACCGTTGAACTTACTTACACTTTCTGTTCTCTATAAACGACTTATTTGTTGGATTTCCATCCTAACTAAAACAGGTAGTATCCTCGTCACAGTCGAACGTCCTTTAAATCTAGTAACCAAAAGAAACCTAAAGTCCAATGTCTAAAAAGAAAGTAAGTTGGTCCCTTTATCGTCTTATCTCCTTCATGGACGGGACTACGACCCCCAGTCTGCCATCCGTTTGTTCGTTCATATATATAGTACAGTCACCACTACTCAATCCCTCACTTTACTCCCGTAAGGACCCCACGTTCCTGGTTACTCCACTCCCTTCCGGAGGATTATTATTCTACTGTAAACTCGGTTCTAGACTTCTTACATTCCCTCGGTCGGCACGACTGTATATTCCTTTCTCGTAAGTCGTAGAAAGGTCCCGTAGTCGCTCATAGTTGTAGGACTTTACCCTAGTCGGTTCGGGTAGAGCAAGGTCAACGTCGTTCCTCTGGTCACACAGACCCCGTTTCACTCATTCCCTCTCTCACCCCCACCCACTCGATCTCCCCTTATACCAACTTTTCTACTCCCTCCGTCTGGTACAGACCCAGGTCGTACTACTACCCCCTCCCTCACAACATACATACAACGTCCCGCCCCCACGTACCCCTTCCGACTTGTCTGACCGGACTTAGGGATTACGTTTAATTTCGGGTACGGGAGGGGAAAACAGGGTTTCAAGGATCCCCGTCACACGTCTAGTCGTAAGGGTTCTGGAACCGACGTTCTCTATAAACTATTGATTAAGTACTCGATTAACGAAGACGGTCTTAAGACAGTCCAACGACTAATATAGAGAGGTTTCTACTTTCCCGTCTGAGAACCGACAACACAACCCCGTTGACGTCAATGTGAAATGTCACGAGGTTTTCCGAACCTCGTAGTACGTTCCTGAACGGTCGATGACCACTCTGGGATCGAGAGGAGTCGACACAGTGCAGGACCCCGTCCACCGAGGTTTAAACGGAAAAGACAACAAATGTCAGAGGTGGAAGTGAATTTAGACCTACGGTCATGGTCCGATCGTGACGAGTCCCCCGGTGGGTATTGTCTAGGGGGAAGAGGGAGGAGAACCCTTTCGTCTGAGATTTTGTCTCCCTCCGTACGAAGGGACGGGAAAGGGTGGTCCGAACTGAAGGAGTAGATACACGAGAGGACACGGGTGGTCAAGAAGAGTTAGGAGGACAAAAATTTTTAAGATTTATCTGGTCTATTCTGCTAGAAATGAGGACCTCCCGACAGGTAAAAATTACTCGTCCTGAAGGGAAGGGTAGGGGATGATGGTCCAGACGACAGGTAAGATCTCTTAGATCAGTCGTAAGAAAGGAAGGGACAGAGGGGATTCACCTTGACCTAAGTACTTAAACTAAGAAAAATTTACAGTTTCCAAAGGGAAGTCTCCTTCAGGTACAACTAATACCTAGTGGGAGAGTCTTCCGTCAACCGTGGTCGAACCTCTTTTGGTGGAGTAGGGTAAACAGAGTCCCCCACTCCTAACCAGATGGACCACGGTCTCGGAGAAAGGTTTGTCTCGTCTTGTCGAAAATCTGGGCACAGAGGTACGTCCGTGACTCGATAAACCCAAGACCTCCGGGGACCCTTAATAGTAAAGGGTGGTCACGAACGTCTGTAGGAGAACTACCATTTGATACTTTACCTAAATCAGAACACGGTCGACACAATCAGTCGACTAACAAGAGAAATCTATCTTCTCCACACTTCCAGGAGAGAAGAAGGGGGTTCCTCTGTGTCCCTCGGTACACGTGCCCCCCTCGGCACGTCTTCTGTCTGTGCTCTAAGGATGGTACCTCCTCTCGACGTAATTCGAACTCAGGGACACACCCGAGGAACGTCCCAACTCCCGGGTGTTGGAGTACAGTCCCTGGGATTCTTGAGAGAATGAGAAAAGTAAAACCCCCGACACGACTCGTCGTATACCCTAGAATCAAGCGACTGGTCCTTGACTTGGTCGAGGGGAGTGTCACTTTGTACTTCAGAATTGGGACCTGGTGGTCATTTCAGGATCCTGGGAGAGTAAGATTTCTTTAGTGTCATTCCTCAATATAATAGTCCTATCTTTGATTCGAAGACCCCTTTTCGTTGAGGTTTTATGTCATGGAATGTATTCAAATAAAAGTGAGTGTCGTTTTAGGTCTCCGTCCACCAAGTCACTGGGAGGTGCACTCCGAGGGTAGAGACCAGGTTCCACTGATGACATAACAGTCGTAGGGGTCGATCATCGACCGTTCTTTTTTGGTCACCGCAGGTGTAGGTAAAGAAGAAATCGTCTTAACGACCCTTATATAGGGAAAACCAGTGTAGGATCATTCCTCCATCGGTATAATCCGATACTCCATCGACCCTCTAGATCTGGAATTGACCTGTAAATCAGTGAATTGATTATTTGTCGTCAACGTAAAAATTTCAGTCCCTCGTTATTATAACTTGTATCGATAGAGGTCGTCTGTGACCAGGAGGGGAAGGGGTCTGTACATAACACATCGACGTCGTCCTCTTTCGAACCCAGAATCTTCACCCTCTGTATATTCGTTTATACACGTTCACATACAACCTCCGACACTGTCGTAACACACTCCTACAATCCTCAGTTCCCCGACGCTCACTCAGTCAGTCACTCACGAAATGGATTCCATAAGGAACCGAAGGAGAGATAGAGTCGGAGAGTCATAACACTGTGGTTGGTTTTGACTTACGTGGACCACAGAATCAAGTCCAGGAAGACTCTCGTCTCCACGGAATCAGACGACCCCGTCGACAGTATTTGTCGACGAATTTGTCGTCTTCGAATAACAGAGTGTCTACACCCCCGACCGTCAGGTTCTAGTCTCACAGTCGTCTCAACCAAGAACGACTCCTTCCGAGGTAAGATCCGGAGAGAGGATCCTAGTATCTACGGACAGAAGTACAAGTGTACTGTAAGAGGGACATACATACACAGACACAGTTTTGAGGGAGAAAATTTTCCTGTAAGTAGTTTAACCAAATCCCGGGTAGGATTACTGAAATGGAAAATTTTTATGTATTAAAGTAAATTAACACGACCTAGCAACGAAGTACCCGAAAAGAGACCAACACCGTTCACGCTCGATGAGAGATCAACATAACATTTCGGAGACAAACACCACCGAAGAAAAACAGCACCTCGAATCCGAGATCCCACGTGCCCGAAGTCATCGACACTAAGGACCCGAGATCTCGTGTCCGAGTCATCAACATCGGGTACCCGGGTCAACGAGACGTCGTCCACCCTAGTAGGACCTAGTCATAGCTTAGGCACAGAGGACTTAATCGTCCGTCTAAGAAATGGATGAAGAAATCGGTGATGTCTGCGGGGGGTCCTGGATTAGAAGTGTTTAATGTAGACGTCACTAAGACGAAGGTCTATTTCAGAGTAACACTCCGTGACTCCCAATCCCGTAGTCACATACTTAGACCCCTCTATGTTAAGTAAGGTAATTGTCCTCCGAACCTTCTTTTATCCTTCGTCTCTTCGACTCTCAGATGGGTCGTACTCGAACTCCACCCTTGTCTGCTATCCGTGTCTCGGTAGGTGTCGACGCGACTTCTTCCTCTCGGTGCCGGTAAAGGACTGTAGGATAATCCTTCCGTTAAAGAAGTTTCTACGAAATGAGAGTGTGGTGAAGGAACGGGACCTGACTTGAAAGAGATTGTAAGACCGGGAGGTCCCCTCAATCTTTTGACTGTCCCAATTACACCCAGAGGTATTACGACGGTCTATGTATCCAATCGGTCGTCAACCACTGACTTTTGTGGAATCTACCCTAATTTTTGGAAGTTCTATAAAGTTTGTCATTGATGGACGACACTGTCAGTCATTCCTGTTATACAATAATCTTCGTCGTAGAACGGTCCACTCACTTGCCGACTTCGGAAGGTTATCGGTTAATCGTTGTCGATTTTTTTACAAAATTCACATATCTCTAACTCTTAGAGACGAATTATCCTGGAGAATCTATCATTAACATCAGTTACCTGATTTAAGTAAGTGGTTTATACAAAACTCTTGGAGGGAATACGGTCCGCTACGTGTAATCACTTCTTTGTCGTTTTTAGAACAGGAAAACTTCGAATGGAAGATTACGTCGAACAATGGGAGACCGTGAATTAATACCGATAGTAAATTTAGTATTATGATTTATGGGGGTAGTTTTAGTCGTATAGTCTATTCTTTCTCCAATATCGGTCTTTTAATGAGATACTGAGTTTAAAAATTTTTTTTTAAACGTTACCACTATAAAGTCACCATCTTGATACTCACCAAACATTAAGAAATGAAAAGACACAAAGAGTGTTAAAGAAATTATGAGTACATAGTGAAAATAAACTGTTTTTTAATTTCCTATTCACACTTTAGGTTTGCCGAGGAACAGATCGGGTTTTGTCGATCTATTCAAAATGTTTTTCGTGAGGATTGTCTTATTTTTTATAAAATATGTATATATATATATACATATTTTAGAGTAAAGTTATACATTAGTTGTATTCTATTTCTTCATGAACGTCGTCCGGATTCGAAACCTTCACTCGTTCGACCTCAAGGGCAGAGTCGTGACGGGAGAATGATCGACAATGGAGTCTGCCCAGTGTAAAGAATAGATAAAATAATCATAGCATTAGATCTTTTTACTACGGTTGGGACTGGACGGTCTCGACAACTCTAAATTTTTTGGTTAGACCCATGAAACTACCACCAGGTCACCAATTCTTAGGTGGAACGTTACGTCCTTTATATGCAAACTAGGCACCAGCCCTTTGATCCTAGAGTGTAGATCCGTTGATCGTTCTTCGGACGGTTGACGTCGTTTCCGGGGACGCGGTGTTGATCCTGGACTGTGTCGGTTTTTAATTAATTTAAATTTTTAAAAAACAAAAATTAGATATATTCGTTTAAACTTTGTTGTAAGACGTACACCATTCATGAGTCACAAACGATCTAACTTAACCTTTTCTAGGTGATTCTCGTGGGCACTTGACGGTCACCCCTATATTTTATCATGAAACGAAACCTTTTATCAAACCGTCTAAGGACTTTTCAATTCGTATGTGGAATGCACGTGAGGATGACAGGGTGAGAATCGTTAAATGGATCCTTCTTACTTTTGAAGGTGAGTCTCTGAACACGTGTTCACTAGTATGTTTGAAATCAACATCTTCAGGGTTTGATTTTTATTGGATTTACGGGTACTTGTCTATTTACCTATTTGTTAGAAACTATATTGGTAGGTTACCTTATCATGAGCGCTTACTCTTCCTTACTTGATGTTTATGTACGATGTCATACCTATTTAATACAAATCGTTTTATTAATACGATTTATTTATTCTTTAGTAAGTAGTCCATCATATATGACATACAAAGACAAACAATTTTTTAAATCTCTCATACGGTTGATTAGATATTACTGAAGTAAACGAAGAAACCCTACCTCACCCTGAATCCCTTTCTTCCCTACCTTCCCAACGTCTTACAGTCTTTGAAAACCCCACTACCTTTGTAAAGTGATAAAACTAACTCCACTACCAAAGTACCTGGATTGCTTCTATTATATTTGAATATGAAGTTTATACATATTATATAATATGTAGTTAAAGGAGAGTTATTTTTTACAATTTTTTATTCTAATTAGAGTCATGAAGGAAGACTTCTTCTTCCCTTTAGATAGTGGAAAAAATTAGTCAGAAGCTCAAAGTATTTCCCTTATCACTTAATCCACTGGTCAACTAGTACTCTTAGGTGTATCCACAAAGGAGCACTCGACACTCTTACCTAAGTGTCGTCCCCTTCTCCAAATTTAAAGAGACACATAGGTCAGACTTCAATAATTTAAAAATTTCTTACCATACTTAAAGACAGGTCTTGGTGTTCTACTTTGTATATTTTACTCCCACCCCCGGCGTAAAAACGGACAGTTCTTGACCAGATCATTCG
Organism: Capra ibex; assembly: GCA_006410555.1. Classification (NCBI taxonomy): domain Eukaryota; kingdom Metazoa; phylum Chordata; class Mammalia; order Artiodactyla; family Bovidae; genus Capra; species Capra ibex. The sequence continues at coordinate 79,019,350 of SJYO01041852.1, forward strand.
TGTCTTTATATTTACGGAGTAGTTTTTTAACTACGGAGTTATAAGTCCTCCGATGACATGGACTTACTGTAAAGTCTACTATTTGTCTCTATGTTTACAATTGGTACGACCAACTACACAAAATAAAAATTCTGTTTCGTTACTATAATTACAGTGTCAATTTACATTTTATCAGTTTCATCTTAGAGAAACCAAAAAAAAATTTCATTTCTGATTGACCAAAACGGTCCTGATCGTCACTGTTTATATTTATTATTTAAGGTCCTTCATCGTCTACTTAAAGTCCTGGTTTCGTTTCCTGACCTAATTTATTTACTTGTGAGATTGTGGGTCTTAGTCTTTCTACTTTAAACACGACTCTCTAATTTCCTATACGAAAACAAAGTCTGAACAGACCGTGGGTCCCTACCTGGGGTCCTCGGGATTCTATCTTGGTTCTTAAACCCCGACAAAACGGTTTACAACAACTCGTAAACTTTTCTATCTCTATAATAAGTAATCACCCTATGGAACCGTAATAAATTTTTAGTGAAGTCCAAAACAAACATTGAAATTTTAGTGAGACTTTTTATCAAAAGAGACATAGTGTAAAAAATTTCTATGACCATCCAATAAACTCTCAACTCTTTCTTACTAACGAGTTTGAGGTTTCAGTACACCATTGAAAACAATGACGGTAGAACCGGTTTAACCATATATTCTTCGATCTTAGTTTCTCGACTCTTACTTCCTCTGGAACTTCTTATAGGCTACTCTAATATCGAGTGGTTAGAGTCTTTTTGCCAAGACACATCGGTTCGGGAACCTGGGGTCACAAAGTTGTGATTCGGTAGTGTGTCATAAGTTTTAATCCCGTCCAAAAGTCTTTCCTGATGCTCCGCTACCCCCTACGTTTTGAAGTCTCGCTCTTCAGACCGTTTCTGCCGTTACCGAGATGGAAAGTGTCAAACTGGACGTATGTATTTGGGGTTCTCTCTTCTCTCCTTGTAAATAACTCGTGGTCGACAACGGAACCGTGTCCCATCTTCGGATCTATTAAATATGTACAAGGGTGTCTTGTATACGACAACGTCCCTTTTGTGTGTCTGACGAGATTGGGTTCCAGAATCTCCCGTCGTGTAGTTACGACATTCTTTTTCTGTTTCCTGAGAGAGACCACTGTCACACTGTAAAGGGAATGGACTCTCGGTACTGAACGGAGAACTGTGGGAAAGAAACCAAGAGCAGAAAACGATCCGTAGGTCTAATCAAGGAAATGCGTTCGACTGGAGTGAAGTCCTTTGCAAGTCATACAGGTGAGGTCACTCTGACTCTTCGTAAGGCTGCGGAAGTCGAAATGCGAAAGGCTACCTCAGGTGCTCCACCCACTCCTTGAGCGAAGGGAGGAACCATCCATAGTTAAGTCGCAGGAGAGGAAATTGACCTCCCGGACCTCGGTGGTAACAACTCTCTCGAAGTAAAGGGAGACGAGAGTCGGGTCCTGTCTCCGTTTCTCTTGAGACAGAACGGTTTTTCTTAAGTGGGGACCCAGGACCAGTTAGTCAGTGCGGTCCTTGCCACACTTTCCCTTTCGTCTCCCGTAGACGGAAGAGGAGCCCACCGACGACCCCTGTCCGCCGGGTGGACGCGAAAAGGCGGGACATCCACTGAGTCTGAAAGGCGTAGTGAGAAGCGGGACACCTACTGCGTGACGGGGTGCACGTCTTGAAACCCTACGCCCATGTCCTCCCACACTTCTTCCGGTAGTGCCTCAAACTCGAATTTCGTCACCTACGTCTGTGTCTCCATCCTCACGGGACCGGAGACCAGGTTACTCTACGGACAACGAAACACTGTCATGTAGGGTTCCCGTCCCGCTTCCCACCCCACTTTCGTTATGTTCGTAGGAGTTTTCTAATTTTCGGTCTTGTATGGTACCGGACGACCCTTTTTTTTTTCGATTATGTAAACTTTAGTTCAACAAAAATTTGAGAATGTCTTTGGGATTTATGTAAATAGGAAAGGGTACTAACGTGTATTATTAGTACAATTGTAAGACTAAAACTAATACTAGGTGTCTTTTAATCCAGCTACCGTAAAGTAGGTTAAAAATAATGAGCGACAATAATTACTTGTTCCTAAAAGAGAGGAGATGTGAAAGAGAAGGAAGTAGCTCTGAAGTGACCTACTATTGATTAATAACGTCACACTTATAAGAGTTTCTTGGTCCGAAATATCTCATCTTGTCCCGTACAGCTCTGATTTCAGAAGGAGAGGATTACGAAAGGTTAATTTCTTAGATTATAAGACTGTACTAAATCGAGGGTAATTCCCATGGTGAGTGAATAATTAATCAAGACACATACGGGAAGGGACACGGTCGTACGTGAGTAAATAAATAAGTAAGAAAGTCGTTCATAAATAATGGTTCCAGTCGAGATCTACGATTTCTGTCGTGACACTTGTTTCGTCTAGTTTCACGATCGGAATCCCTGAAATGTTGGAAACCAATCCCCCTGTCTACTATTTCTTTCTTTCTTGTATCTGATAGCACAGTCCACACTATTCACGATCTTTTTCTTTATTTCACTGTACTTCCACTGTCTCTAACTACACACACGACAAACTCTGTGTCCAGTCCCTTCAAAAGTGACTCACCGACTATGAAATCGTCTCTATCCTTCTCTTTCTCGTCTAACACGTCAAAGGACCCTCTTAGGGAGTCCTCCCGTTTTCGGGACACCAGGTCACGCGAACCTTATGAACTCATCGGTCCGCTTCCCAGATCTGGGGTCACTTGTTCGTCCTCTCCTTGTCCTACTCCGGTCTCTCCTTGACACCTTGGTCCAGTGTCTCCTGGAAGAACCGGGTTCAGTCCGGAGACGTAAAAGAAGGTTCTACTACCCTTTAGTGACCTCTCAAGATTCGTCCTAAAAGAAGTATTCATAAAAAGGAAGAGTACAGTGGGATCTTCGTCAATAATCTTTACCCTTTAAACACCCTACTTAACTCTCCCATCGCAACTGTATATATGTGGCGTACACATTTTATCTATCGATCACCCTTGGACGACAATTTGTCCCCCTCGAGTCGACCCCCGACTCTACTGGATCTCCTCACCCTACCCCACCACCTTCCCTCAAACCTCTCCCTCCTCTATATACATGTATCTACAGACTAAGTAAAGTGACATATCGTCTTTGATTGTTGTAACATTTCGTTAATGTGAGGTTAATTTTTTTATTTTTACCCTTCAATACGAAGACAAGACTACGTATCTACGATACATACTCAAAACCTTTTTACACACACGACCCCCTCCTCTCACGTACTTTTCCTTCACTCACTAAAATTTTCCAGACCAAGAATGGTAGAATCTCCAATTTTTAAGTTCAAAAGGGGATACTGGGGTTTTCCTGTTTAAATTTACAGAATAGAATTTTTGTCTTCCGTCGTCTTATCTTCAAGTTAATATCATTGGTCATATTAAAGAAAGGAATCGAACTAAAAACCACAGATATTTCTTTTCTGTCAGAAACAAAATATTTCCAGAAACCCAAATTGATGGGGACCGGTGGACAACTGGTGGGGAGAGTGCAGACCGAGGACTATGTCTCAAGGGAAGAGGAGAGCAACGGAGGTACTGTCCGGCTCAGGCAGTGTAAGTGCCAGCACGTCGGGGGTGCGGTGCCGTAGTAACTCGCTTGACGGCTACCCGTCGGGAAGGTCGAGTGCGGGTGGAAGTGGTACCTCCTGTAGATGGTCTCGGCCCAGGCGATGTCGGTGCTGCCGTCGTTGAGGGAGGCTCTGGCTAAGTGGAAGTGACACCGCCTGCCCTGCTTGGGAAAGAAGTAACAACTCCTTCCCCCTTTTCTCCACTCCCCGTCTCTGTCGTCTCTCCCTCCACCTCGTGTCGTCCGGTCTCGAACAGACCTCCGACTTGTACCGTAAAAATCCGTTTCCCATTTGGGTGAGGTCATAAGGACGGACCTCTTAGGGTGCCTGTCTCTTCGAACCACCCACGTCAAGTATCGTAGTGTTTCTCAGCCTATGTTGACTTCGTTTAATCGTGCGTACATGAGTTGTGACGAACTCAAAACCAAGACAGTGGATTAACCGGAACCTGTTTACTGAATTGAAGGTATTCGGAGTCGAAAAGGAGACATGTCACCCGTGTTCCTAGTAGTGGTCGAAGGTGACCAGATTCCTAATTTTTCTAGGTATTTTTTACGAATCGTGATAACCGTTTCTGACTCTCGAGTGTCTTTTCTACCAGCAATAACAATAATAATGACGATAATAAAAAGGAAAAGGAAACGTGAATGGGAACAAGGAAGGAAAAAAGAAAGTAGACCCAAAAGTTATTCTAGTGTCCCAAGGTTTAGTAGAGGACTCGGTCAGTCTCAAAAGTCAGAGTACTTCTTAATGTCACCGATTCTGATACCGAAAACGTAGGTTTTCTGTGACTAAATTTAAGACGAAGACAGTGAATGATGGACTCACAGAAACATTCAGTAAATTGGAAAGATTCGGAATCGAAGGAATAGACATTTTACTCCTACAGATGAGGGGACTAATGTGTTTCGTGAATCGGGTCACGGAATGTGTCCTTTGTGTTCTTTATCGGTTATTTAATACCGATATTAGTAGTACCACCAGTGAAATCCTGGTCGAACACCTTGTTTACTTCTACGAAAAGAAAACTCCAGTACTTCGACAGTTCGAAGAGAGGGAATTCCCTTAACGAGTGAAGATTGTAAATCCACAAGTCTTCTTTGATATTTGTAGGGGAAAGTGAGAGAAGGGGACGTCAAGATTGAGAAAAAATCGTCTAAAGGACGTCGTGGTATTTGAAGGGGATCCTTATTGACGTTGAGACTACTTTCCACCTGGGGACTGCAGAGTGTGTCGACAGACTGAGTCGTATTCGTCAAAATCACTCGTGCACTAGTGTGGGATGACAAATGAAGGTCGTATTCGTTTCCCAGTCGTCGTAGAGAGCACGGACGTTAAAAAAAAGGATGAAACTACTACTTACTAAGAAACGGACCGGTTCTTTCTAGGAGACCACACGAAATCTTTGGTTGTCGGACACTCTTCCAGTAAGAGTCAACCGGTTCCACAGTCATCCTTCCGAGAACCCTAAAGGGACGGCAAAGTCACAGACGACGTAGAGGTGGACCGTCCAGTAGTGCAAGTAAAAGGGAGAGGGTATGACACCGACGAAGGGGTCACGCAAACTGAAAGTCTTCTCTTTTTTTTTTTTTTAAAGTCCTACTTAGTTATTCTCCCGGTGGAGAGACTATTTGTATTTTCCAGTGTCGACCAGAGGTCCCCCTGGCACCGTAAAACTTTTACCTTTAATAGACCCTCCCAACTTAACGACGGGACAGACGGTCGAACAACATAGTCAAGGTTTTACCCCTCCATGACCTGGCGTGAGGGGTGTACACAACACTTATACGGACACATATAGACACACCACTATTTCAGTATTTGACTTTCAGAAACGTGATCAGAGTGTGTGTGAAAAAAAACCCCCCCTCCCCCTCATCACCACGACCCAGAAGTAACGACACTCGTCCGAAAGAGATCAACGTTGCTCACCCCCGACGAGAGATCAACACTACGTGTCCGAAGAGTAACGCCGCCGAAGAGAACCACACCAGAGATCCCGAGCGCCCGAAGTCATCAACACCGGGCACCCGAAACAAGGAGGTGTGGTACACCCTAGAAGGGTCTGGTCCCTAGCTTGGGTACAGGGGACGTAACCGTCCACCTAAGGATTGGCGTCCTGGTGGCCCTTCAGGAGTGTTCACGAGAATAAGAACTAAAGAAGACGGGGGAAAGAGGTACACTTCTCAAGCAAGAGTTTTTTTTTTTCCTTTAGAGAAGGGCTTTGCAGAAAAGTGTAGATCGTCTTAGGATGGACTTCTGGAATTGTAATTGATTAAAAAAAAAAAAAGGACCGTTACGACATGGAGTACGTCCTAGAATCAAGGGATTGGTCCCTAGTTTGACCCCAGACCCTAACGTCTCAGAATTGGTGACCTGGTGGTCGCTTCAGGGACTGTAAGTGTAAAATTACTACCTTCAAAATTGCTCTCAATATCTTTCCTTCTATAAAACAAATAACAAAGTGGAACCCCTATTATAACTTGAGTTGATTTCTTTCGAATCCAAACCCTTTTGGTCGAAAGTATCATCGACTTTAAGGTCGTTCTCACGGTGAACACAGAACGAAAAGAAGAGTATAGTAAAGGTGAAACAGTCAGTCGTAACAGGGACTTCGGAGTCCTCGGCTCACCACTATTCGTTACCTTTGAACGAGTCAACGGACAAAACTTTACAGTTGTCTAAAGTCCCCAAGGTCGAAGACATTCAGGATCTGGACTGTACGAAGTCCCTACACACTTACTACTCAAAAGAAAAAACCGAAAGTAGGGTCTAGTATTGTCGTCGTGGAGTCGTCAAGACCCATCTGTAGGAGGGTCACCTACTACCGTGGGGATTCTAACAATGGTTGGAGCCTGAGGTTACCGACCTCATGTACCTACCGTTCCATTCCGGAAAGGTAGACGATGACAGAGTGATTGGTTGAACCCGAGATAGGATAAACACTGTTATACTTGTCTTGATAAGTTGAATACACATAAGGAGGGATTCATTCGACTCAAGAATTCTAACGACTCGAGGTACTCAGACGAATCTTAACATAATATCAAATTATGTATCAAATTATCAAATTATGTATCAAATTATCAAATCATGTATCAAATTATGTAGACATTCTACAAGAATGTCTTACTGGGGGTTTATATCATCGAGTTTGTCCTATCTTAAAAAAAAAGAGTGCATTTCGTACCTTCATCCCTCCAATCCCCAGGTGTACTGGTAAGTCTCTACGTATAAGGAAGACAGAATGAAAAGACGATAGTGATCTCACAACGATAGTTTTTCGTCCCGGTTTTTTTTTTTTTTTTTTTTCGTCCCGGTTTTGAGGTCGACAAGTAGTCATGACGTATGGTACCCTTCTCCTTATATCTTTTCGTCCCCCGTTCCTTGAATTAGAGTTCGTTCACTATGTCTTTAATTTGTGTAGTGAATGTGAGTATAACAAAATTCTTCTTTAACTAGGATACCGGGATAGACAACGTACCTCACAGGTCGACCTGTCAAACCACGAGTCGATTTTCAAACAACTGATCTTTTTCCCCTCCTACCTAACCCCTTTTGAAGAACATGTACGGTATCTACCTTTCCTTCATTCAAAAAACCATCTACTCATAGTAGTCTCCTAAAGATCTTTAAATTAAAAAAAAGAGGAAAAGGATTCAGGGTTAACCCAGTAAAATTCTATACGGTATTCAGAGTGGACCATGATACAGTTCGTAATTTAAGAGTAAAGGTGGATTTGTGTGTGTCAAGAAGTCGAGTCAAACCCTTGACCAAAGTATGAAAACAAACACCATAACGGAGATCTTACACGTAAAAAGGTAAAGGTACAGTGACAACTCAACCAACATATACATCGACACCACAATGTCGAAAGGTGACTTGAGTAACCCTTAAAATTTTATATACTCTGTTTTAATCATGTCTAAGGAGAATACGGGACAAACTATAAAAAGAGTTATGAGTCTTGGTAGGATAAGAGAAGAAGAGACTAACCAGAAGGTGGAGGTTGAGAATGGGATGACGTCACTGAGAATAGTTTCAGTAGTTACCGGAGTCAAAGTGGTTTAGTTTCTAGTGAATGTACGGGAATAAAATGATCCGGATCATTGTAAGTTATCACAACTGGTAGGAAAAAAAGAGAGTTTGGAAACCAGAGTAATTTATAAATAACTTACTTATTTACTCACTTAATTTTAAATCGGTCATATAAACTTGTCATAACCCTATAATATATAAACAGACAGAATTAAAGTTCGTGACATTAGTTGAGAATATACCATATTTAACTGGTAGAAGGGACAACATAGGAAGAAAGTTTGAAGGTTGGAAGAAAGTTCCGGTTTGAGTTCGGTGGGGGTAGGGATTAGGTCTACCTTACTTAACAGGACCGAGGGATTTTGACATCACGTCAGAAAAGACGTAGAGGGTGATATCGTGAGTGGTGTCAATGGAACGAGTATTCGGAAAGAAGGGGTTCTTTCTTACTTGTAGTTCCCGTCTCCGACCCTACCAAAGATAGGAGTATTGGAGAAGCTAGGACTGTTTCAAAAGGTCCGTCATTTACGTGAATCATTTAGTACCAACTTGACTTAATTTAGACTCAGTCTCCCAGACCAAGTAAGGGTAGAGTCCTTAATTTAAATTACCCAAAGATAAGGTCCGTTGGTTGAACTAGTGGTTCTTCCTTGACGACTGGTACCTGGGCCTGTGCCTCCTGGACGTTGAACAGATACTCTAGTGGTGTCCGGGGTTCGTACCGGTGCACCTCTCGTTCGACGTCGGACCGTCCCGTCACCGATGGAAGTGTGTCCCACTCGCGTCCTCGACCCGGAGGGACTACCGAATCCAACATTTCTTGAGCGTACGTTAAGTCCTCTGGGCCAAACTAGGGACCTAACCCTTCTAGGAAGACCTTTTCCCTTCCCGTTGGGTAAGGTCATAAGAACGGACTTCTTAGGTTACCTGCTTCCTCGGACCGTCCGATGTCGGGTACCCCAAAGTTTCTCAACCTATGCTGACTCGTTGATTATACTCTTCACCCTTCCCAGACAAGATTGGGGTCAAGGTGACGGAGGGAGTAGAAAGAGCGTTGGTGACGGTCGACGAAGGCGGGTCCTGGATAAATGTCTGTTTATCTAGGAAACCGTAGATTGGTAGGTTGTCACTTTAAAATGAAGAAGACTATAAAAAAGGCCAATGAGGTTTAATACCGGGGGGTTTTCTTTTAACAATAGAAATGGACCGAAGGAGTCAAGGGTTTAACGAAAGTCAAAACTGGTTCAACAAACCTTTTCTAGTACACTATGAAGACCCAAACGAAAGTTTTGTTTTTATCGGTGGTCTGAAATTACTTTGTAGACACTAGGACACACCAATTAAAAAAAGAGATTTCCTAATACCTAAAAAATAAAGAAGTCGTTTCTTTCTTTTTAGTTGTACCCATCTAACGAGTTATCTTAGCAAAGGACAAATCTTAGTGTAGTTCGTTTGGTTAAACATAAAATCAAATAACCTTTGAAAAGTCTCAGAAGATCTGACGACATCCCCTACCTGGACTAACCCATCTGTGTTGACACAGAATGTTAAATACACGGTATAAAGGAAAATTAGGGACAGGAGTTAGGTAAAAGAAAGGATCGGGGTACAATAGACACAGAACACTACCCCCGACAAAATTAGGTTGGGGTCGAAAAGAGTCATTGTGTATGGAAGGTTTCTTGGAAGTAATACTTCCTTCATCCCTGTCTAAATTCGTATATACGTACCGTCTGTCCCAGTCTCTGAAAGGAGACAACCGAGTTTCTAAACGAAAATTGAAAGGTATCTGTAAATAATTTGACGAAAAAACGGTTCTGGGACCCTAACAGTAACATGTTGTCGTATTCCCATGAAGGACATGTGTTTGTCTTAACGTCCTAGAATAAAATTCTAGACCATCTTTGTAAATAAAAATTCTGACGTTAGTGAAAAACAAGGACCTTTTTATTCAAAACAGACATTATGTGATCTTCTTATTTGACCTACACAGCCCTCTTTAGATACTCCGACAGAAATGTAGGGGACCAATTAAGTCATAGAAAAAAAGGGTGTCTCCTGCACTTGAACCCCAACTAAGCAATGCACAACGTACTTCTCTTCTAGGTACTCTACTACCTATCAAAAGTCAAAGACCACTTTCTGTCATTTGGGTTACACCAGTTACTGTTGTAGAAGGTATAGGTCACCAGGGAGTAGTCAAAATTTATATGGTCCATGTTCACGATATCCACAAGTAAGAACTCTTTACTTTGTCCTTTCGTCTCCTTCGGGTCTACTTCGTGGAACCTCCAGTCGACATTAGTAGGTCAGTACTACCACCCTACTATTATTCTTATTTTTATTATTAACGTGATTTATAAAGAACTTATGGTATATATGGTCCGTGACATCACTCATTAACTATATGCAGTAGAACAAATTACGAACGTCAATACTCTACTTATTGGAACAACGGAGGTGTTATTGCTTCGATTGTCTCTGTCTTTATCCAATTCATTGAATATACTCCCGAAGGGTCCACCGAGTCACCATTCCTTGCGTGGACAGTTACGTTCTCTACGTACAAACTAAGGACCCAGCCCTTGTAAGGGACTTCTTCCTTTGTCGTTGGTGAGGTTATAAGAACGGACTCTTAGGGTACCTGTCTCCTCGGACCATCCAATGTCAGGTACCCCAGTGCTCTCAGTCTGTTTTGAATCACTGATTTGTTGTAATTGAATAGACTTCAGTATATCGATTATTCGTTATTTCAGGTCACTAGAATTGGTAGTACGAAATGACGAAGAGGACTTTCATAAAAAGGAAGACAGAAGTTCAAATCTTCTATTAGGTCTTCTTGACTACCCCCTTTTCTATGTAACTTTTTTTATTAGTGACCGGACGTTTTTGTCAGAAACGGAAGACAGAGGTAAGAGGGACAAGAATTCGAACATAAGAGGGGGAGCGAGAAAACCATATGTGTCTTAATACATAGAAATCAATTTTTAAGTATCGAATTGTGTCTGTCGAGAAGTTCTACGAAAACAGTAGAACGACCCCTCAGGTCTCCGTCTCATAGTGACTCACCATTTTGTGTCTCGACTAAAATATCTAATCTAATATTGATCCTGACATTAAAAACACCCTCTATATTAATAAATTTAGATGTAAAATGTCTGGGTGCTTCTTTGGTTAGAGTAATATTAAGTTTACTTTCAACCTAGAACCCTTCTTTTCTTCTTTCGTACGCTTGAACCAAAGTACAAGGGGTCTACCTCCGATAAGGATGACAGTGTGTGTGAACCTCTTACTCACCTTTTATACTTAATTGTATATATACACAATACATATACATGAATAACAGGTCAGTTATTCAGTACAGGTTGAGAAAACACTGGGGGTGTCTGACATCGAGTGGTCAGAGGAGACAGGTACCCTAAAGGGTCCGTTCTTATGACCTCACCAACGGTAAAGTAAAAGGAAATATATGTATGTGAGACGACGATAAATGGAGAATGAACATTGAGGAAGTCTTGACTTATTCAACTTATTTTGACTACTACAAAAGACCTGTTGGGAGATTACAAACTACCTGATTGATTATGTCTCTCAGGGGTTTGACCGTTACTTCTATATGGAGAGTTTCTGTGAAACGCCCGTTCGGAGTGTCGTTATTCGGTGTTCAGTTTCAATTACCGGTAGAAGTCACTACTTTTTGTTTCGGGTCGAGTCCAACTCGAAAAGAGTTGGACCTAACGAACAATGCTTATTTACCGTGGATATATGAAACGGAGGACGAAACGTTAAGTTATCTTTAAGGATCGTTGTTTGATTCAATTAAGACACAGAATCACTAAGGTCGACGATATTGTCTTATGGTATTGGAACCACTGAACATTTGTTGTCCTCAAATAAAGAGTGTCGAGATCTCCGACCCTCCAGGTTCTGACTCCACGACCGTTTAAGTCACAGACTACTCCCGGCCGAAACACTAGATACCTCTTAACTCAAGAACGACATTGAAGAGCACCGTCTTCCGTCTATCTCGAGAGAAGATACTGCCGTGATTAGCGTAAGTACTCCCGAAGTGACAACACTGGATTAGTGGAAACGTTCCCGGGGTGGGGACAATGACAGTGTCTCCCCTAATTCCAAAGTTGTATGTCTACACCTCCTCGTGTGAAGGTCAGATATCGTGGAACCGGGAGGGGGTAACAGTATTTCGGGGTAAACGGAGCTGTGGAAACAATGGAACCGGGTCAAGAGTAAAAGAATGGAGACCGTGGTGAGACCGAGAAAATTTGTGGGATCTCTGGACCAGGTTCAATAATTAACCGAAGGTTCGTCGAAAGAAGGTTTCCTTGAGTGACTGGAGACGATTAGTGAGATGGTGTGACCCTGCTGTAACAAACGATAAAGAAGCACCAGACTTTATGCCTCCCGTATCGAGAATACACGACTGACAGGAGGTTGAGGAAGATTTTTACCCCGTCTATAGGAAGACGTAGGTGAGGAAGAAACCAGTGGACGAAGACACTGACAGTGGTCACTTATATCAGGGGGGCAAATGTCGATTGAAGAATATCTTTGGTTTGGTGGAGGAGAGTCTTGACAGACTGGGGTGATTGGTTGGGAGTCTCTATCCGTAATTCGTGTACCTAAGAAGTGTCGGGAAAGTCTCAAAGTCTCTACCGGAAAAACACACGAAGGTCGATGTTGCAGTCACTCTTTCGTCCTAGTCACTCACAGTGTCACGTCTCCTGCCCCTTGGACTTGGTCATGCGGTAACAGGACACAGCGTGCCTCGTTCCGTGCCGGTGGAGGTCGAGGGCCCACCCGAGGGTCGGCCCTGTCGTCCTGATACACCTCATACGACCGGTCCATCCACCCGTACCCCCGGAGACTGAGGACTTGACGGCCGCCCGACGTCGGTCCGCCCCTCCGCCGATAGCAGTCGGATCAAAGGGGGAACAAATGGGGTCGAGGGACGGGCAACGTGGGAACGAGCCCGGTGACGCGACGCAGCAGAAGGGTGTCCCGAGAGAGGAAGTGTCAGATCAGGGACGACGTCAAAATTGACGACAGACCGAAGAGTTAGAAGTGTAAAGCGAAGTACTGGTTCTTTTCAGAGGGTCCGTGGTACGACATGTGAGTCGGACACTATAGGATTGGAAAGGAGAGATGAAGAGTAATGGACTTCCCATCCCTCTGATCAACCCCTCGAGAACCTTAGTCGACGTACTCTCTACTCGAAGTAAATATTTCGCTTCCACCTCAAAAGTTAATTGCTTATGTGTGATGATATGTATATTTTAACTATTGGTTACTTCTGGACAACATATTGTGTCCCTTGATATGAATCATAAGACACTGTTGAATATTTCCTTTTCTTAGACTTTTCTTCTGTATACATGCATAGTGACTTAGTGAAACGATATATGGACTTTGGTCGTGTAACATTTAGTTGATATGAGGTTATTTTGTTTACTTCACTTCCATCTTTGTTCACGCACCTAAGTTGTCTGGTCATTCTTAACTATCCTAAGTCGTCACCCAATGTCTCACCTGTCTTCTCTCTCTACCTACCACTACGGAAACGACCCTCCCCTATGGTTTCTCCTCGTCCAGACCGCTCCCCCACTAGAACTAAGCCGAAACCTGTACAACTCACACTCAACGGAATCTCTTTTAGTCAACCGTCGACAAACTTAAACATCCTCACATCTATGTGTGTATACATACGTACGCACGTGTGTGTGCGTGTGTAAACGTGTAGAGATAAACTGTCACCATCGTCACCATTAATCACGGTCCACACTTACTTCCTCTTTTTTCTTTTTCACTTTCGCTTTCTCTTTTCTCCTGTATTTATTATTTGAGGAAACACCGTCCTGCGGGAGATGCACAGTCTAAATTCATAAAATGTTATGGACCGTGAATAATCCATAAATAATTCACAAAAAAAATTTCCTCAAAGTAATAAGAATACCGTCGTACTTAGGGACATTTCTCTTCACCCGACAGAAAGACTTCGTAAAGTCGATCTGATTCGATTACAGAGAATACAGTTAAAAAAAAAAGTAAAAATGACTTTACATCAACTAGATTTTACACACAATCAAAGTTCACATGTCGTTTCACTGAGTATATATATAAGAAAAAGTCAATAAAAGGTAATATCCAATAATGTTTTATAACTCATATCAAGGGATACGATATTTCATCCAGGAACAATAGAATATATACACTTTCAGTGTGTCAGCACAGACTGAGAAACACTGGGGTACATGATATGTCAGACACCTTAAGAGGTCCGTTCTTATGACCTCATCCATCGATAAGGGAAGAGGTTCCCTAGAAAGGTCGGGGACCTAACTTGGGTCCAGAGGACATAACGTCCGTTTATGACTTCACCCATAAGATAGGGAGGAGGTCACCTAGAAAGGTTGGGTCTTTCACTTGACCCCAGAGACCGCAACGTCCGTCTAAGAAATGGTCGTCTCGATAGTCCCTTCGGGACTATAGAATATTTATCATCACACATATAAAATTAGGGTTGAAGATTAGATACAGTTTAAATTTATTCTTTAACGTTATCTAGTCTATTCGATTCCTTAGAAAATCGTTTTATTATTTCTCGTGTATGAACACAAAAAGTCTCTTACTGTTGTCTGTCACACGAGATCTGGATTTATGTCTGGAAACTCGTAAAGTAAATCGACCCTCGTAAAATTTTACACCTAGAATCATTTTGAATTAAACTATGTAACTAATCTACACCTTATCATGTAAAAATAACTACTTTTCGTACACAAAAAGTCTAAACACACTGGGGTCTGCAAATCCCGATTAAAAGTGTGTAACATCGATAAAGTGTTTTACGTCAGGTCCGGGTGACGGACAGGTGAATCAAAATCTGACTAGGTATTGGGACCAAGGTACACATCCAAAATTCATAGTAGAAAAAATATTTCTGTTTCATTTTGGTCTTCTTTAGGGATATTTTAGTGTTAATATACGTATATTTAATTAAAAAGATAAAATATAGTCCGATTCAATTAAGTGTAATACCTAGATGATGTAGATTTACCCTTTCCTACATTATCATTTCAATTTTAAGTCAGACCGGACAAGTATTACACTGAAAGAGACTTAAGTTTGAGGTATTAAGTCACGTGACTCTAAGATACAGTCAAAACTAATATACTCCTTATACCACTACTACTATTATAGAACGTAAACAAGGTACGAAATTTCATTTCAATCACGGAAGTAAAATGTAACAGAGTAAATCAAGAGGGTCATTCATACACTTTATCTGTATAACAACAATAAATCGGTTACCGCTTAGACTCCAAACATTTCAAAATATCGGATTGGGTCGAACCTTTATTGTCTCGGTCCTGAACTCCGGTCTTAAAGTGTGAGGTTGAAGTTTCTAGAAAGGTCAATTTGAGCGGTGTTTATCTTCCTCTTGACTCATTAGTTTACTGAACACGGCACTGAAAGGACCACCAGGTCACCGATTCTGAGGCACGAAAGTTACTTTTCCCGGACCCAAGGTAGAGACCAGTCCCTTGATCTAGGGTGTACGGTTTTGATTCTCAAACGAACGGTGTCGATTTTCTAGGGGACACTACGTTGGTTCTGGGTCGTGTTGGTTTATTTATCCTTTCGTTAAAAAAATCCACGAATTTTTTTACTGAGAACGATAGGGTCGACTCAGTTGTTTTGTCCTATACTTATCAATGGATACACCAAAAGATGTAAATGGTGTACCATCGTCTGTAGAGAAGGAAGGTACAGACATATGTCACTTAGTCGGGGCCACACGTCTGCATCTTACCCCTCTTCACTATATCGTCCTCCCTAACCGACCTTCTTGGTTGATAAAGTAGGTGACCGGACGGGTGACCTGAACCCAGGAGAAAAAAGAATACTACGAGAACCCCTCGTCTAGTCCCCTTAGACTCCGTGTCGAATAGAGGAACAAAAAAGGAAACACTGTCCACGTCAAACTACTCGCTCTCCTGTGGTTCAGGACGTGGTAGCAGTAGTTGCTACTGCTACACAAACTCTTGTAGCTCTCAAAGTGGCACCTCGAGTCGTACGGTCGCATGCGGGATGATCCCCTCAAGTGGGTCCGCTTCCAGTAATAGTTACTGTGACTCCTGCTCGGGTGTAATCTCAAACTATTCTTCTGGATGGCCCAGTTGCTCTCACGACCGAAAGACAAACGTGGATAACTTTCTTTTCCAGACAACCACGGGTTCCGCAGTTCCTCGACATTATTATCGATTGTAAATAAGACAGGAAAAGTGTACGGTGCACGAGTACATGGCACAATTGAGTGCACACCCCTACGTAGTGCCCAATAGTTGAGTGAAGTTAGGGGTTATTGGTAGGAGGGATGTCACTCAAGATGTCTGCCGAAGAGGCAACTTCAACAAACGTACGGGTAAATAAGAAATCACCCTGGTCTTCCGATCAATGTAAACCGGAACGTTTACTGAGGACTTGAGTCTCAAGAATTAGTCAGTGGGTCAGGTTTTTATAAATCATCGGAACCAGTTCCGTCCGTCAATGTCACACCGAAGGACAGAATGAAGAACCCTCTGACTCTTACATAAATTTCTAAAGGGGTACACTCACAGTGTACATCTCGAGTCCACTCTTTAATTGGTACACACTCTTTATTTCCCACTAAGGTGACCCCACCTTTTAGTTTTCTTTCTAGTATACCTAAATACTGACACTTTATAACACTGAAATTATTGTGTACCTTTGACTCCCTCCCCGATATACATATACCTAAAAACCAAGTGAAACGACATGTCGTCTTTGATTGTGTTATAACATTTCATTAATGTCAGGTTATTATTATAAATTTTTGTTTAAAAAAATTTGTGTACCTTTAATCTAGGGATAAGTTTCGGTGTTGGTCTGACATTCACTACTACAGTCCATAAAACAACGTAGACGACTACCACAATCATACCGGTTGTGATGTCCATTGTGGTTGGAAACCACTACGGTGAGTCTCCTGTCCATTCAGAACAACCAACGAGACCCAGTCGGTCGACTCGGGTTTATCGGATAGTGGGTCCATTCACCGTCGCGATTATTCATTTCAGCAAACAAGTCTCTCCGTCCCAAAAAACAAAACAAAACAGAGGGAAAAAAAAAAATTTGTCCGAACAAAGAGGGACCCTTGATTTCACGTCTTCAAATAAGTCTTTCCGTCACTCGACACGAGTATCGTGAACACACGACACATATACGATACGAGTATCATTAACACAGAAGTCCTGTGTTAATGAAAAGATGAATTTCATGGTTTATACAGAGAAGAGGGAGGCGGACGACACCAGAATCTACCGCCCGTCACTCAGAACACTTAATTATCTCGTACTTTAAGTGTTTTATCCTTTAGGTAAGGTCCAACAAACCACTTCCTAGA
The DNA here is from genome assembly GCA_006410555.1 of Capra ibex. Classification (NCBI taxonomy): domain Eukaryota; kingdom Metazoa; phylum Chordata; class Mammalia; order Artiodactyla; family Bovidae; genus Capra; species Capra ibex. The sequence goes on from SJYO01041852.1 coordinate 79,036,484, forward strand.
CCCTATACACTTTAGGAGTTCACCGAATCTGGTGTCCGAATTCTGTGACGTTTCATCCCTGTAAAGGACAATCTCAAACCTACCTTATACAGTTTTTCTTAGTATGGGTGGTTTTAATGGTCTCTAAAATTTTGAACTCTTTACGAGTAAGTCGATAAAACCATAAGAACGGTAAACACAAAGTCCCCTAAGTTCGTCGTAACATAGACACTAGACGATGTGCCAGGGGTTCAGTCGATACCCGTCATCGGAGATACGAGATCTTAGCCCGAGACTAAAATTTAGATCTCCCTACAGACGGCTCTCAGCTCACTATAAACCCGGACCACAGTGGTACAGGTGGACACTACAGTACTAGTAACTACTGTCGCTCATGCTTCTCCTTCTCCTCAAACTCTAACGGGACTGTCCACGAAGGCTGTTACGGGCGTAGCCTTCCCACCGCAGACGGTTCCACGAGTAACGACCAGGGTTACTACGAAGATGACACAGGAACCCGTTGTGTCGAAAATGGTAGTCGCTCCTACGTCCATTACCTCTCGTAGAGACCCGAGGGGAGTGAGTACAGGACTAGGGAAGGACTTTATCAAAGAAGAATCAAAACTCTTACGGGAATCCTACAACTCTTACGGTAAGGAGTGACTGTGGCAACAGTCAGACTCCGTCCATTATGAGTCGTAGTTTTGGCTCTTACTTTCTATCACTTCCAATCCCTTGAGGTAAGTGAATAGAACGAGACGACTGACCACCGTCCCTCTCTGGACTGAATCTCGAGTGACCGACTGGAGACACCAGGTTTCCCTACCACATCACGATTTGTAAACGTGCACTTCCTCCCCCTATACTAGACAACTTCTACCTCCATTTAATAAATCACATGACGTTGACGGTATTGTTTATTTAAGTTTTAAAGTCACAAAATTGTTACCTTGAGAGTAAGGATATTGTCGGGTTCCGTCAGTCACCCGTCTAAAGAAGGTGGGTCCGGAGAAGAGAGAAACCCGAGGTGTACCTAGAGTTTCAGAAGGAGTATAACAACTGTCTGTAGGACGATAATTATCCTCTCAGTCACCAACACGACTCGTAGACGATTGGACTCGAGGACTAGTTCCGGAACGTGGAGAAACTTCCACTATAAGAATCGTTATCATTTTTGAATTCTAAAACCTCATAAATGACTTACGGTCGGTGGAACGGTACACGTAACGTAAGAAAGAATAAATATTTCTTCTCGTTTACCTCAGGGTCTCTCCACTTTATTTAGTAGTTTCTGGTCTATTATATTGTCTTGACCCAATCTTAGGTCTGGAAAGATAATATGGCACAGGGGAAGGGGTATGTTGTTTACGGGTCGGTACTGACGAACAGTGGAGTGCCGATAACCGAGCTTGTCATGCTAACTACCTGAACAGTGCATCGAAAAGAGACTGAAACCAACACTTTTGTCGATTTTTAAATGTACGTATAGTAATCCCGGGATGTTTCATACAACAGTGTCGCCGGTCTTCTACTCGAAGAAGGACTCTATTCGTTATTCGTGTATACCAAATTCATTACTACACACGTCGTGAGTCTGTCTTATCCCTTTAGTGGGTCAATCCTTGTAAATTAATCCCTGTAAGTCGAGGTCCGGAGTATCTCAGGGGATCGACCAAGAAGGAATTAACCGATAAAAGATCGAGTAGTAACTCCGGGAGCAGAGACTCAAAGAAGAGGTATTTATCCGAATTCCACAAAAAGTCACCTGGGAGGGGAGAAACAACAACAGTAAGTCAACGAGTCAGCACAAGCTGAGAAACACTAGGGTACCTGACGTCGTGCGGTCCGAAGGGAGAGGAAGTGATAGAGGGTCTCAAACGAGTTTACGCACAGGAAACTCAGCCACTACGGTAAGTTGGTAGAGTAGAAGACAACAGGGGAAGAGGAAGACAGAAGTTAGAAAGGGTCGTAGTCCCAGAAAAGATCACTCAACCGAGAAACGTAGTTCACCGGCTCATAACTTCAAAGTCGAAGTCGTAGTCAGGAAGGTTACTTATAACTCTCAACTAAAGGAAATCACCTGGGAGGGGAGAATTCAGGTAACAAGACACTTCTTCGGTGTTTTGACGAAAGGGGATTTCCGACAGAAGGACCGTGGTGGAGGCACCCCGGGAGGACGTCCAGACGAGAACTTGAATTATAGGTATGTTGCTCCCTACCACTGTGGAGACCTGGAGTCTCCCGCGTGTCTCGTAGTGACTTCCACCTGATCCGTTCCACCGTCCTACGTCGACGACGCCGCTCCCTCCTGTAACAAGACTTTTGGTGTGAGTGTGAGACCAAGTTCCGACTGGTGACTTTGCATACGAAGAGTTAAGTCCATGTCACTTCTAGGGTCAATAGGCGGTACCCTGACTGGAAAGGTGGAAGTGCAGACAGACCACACGGTGCGCCGGGAGTCTGGGTCGAAGACGGTGGGGTCCTCAACTGATGCAAGGGTCGAGATCCTTCCACCTCAAGCCTGGTCCACAGTGACTCGTCCACACGTACATCTCCAGTTTCCGGTCTACCTAACAAGTACAGCAGAGATCAGACGAGAGGTTTCAGAAATCTCCTGAGATTTTATAACTTTATAATGACAGAAGGGAAAGAAGTCTGTAGAAGGGAAATTCTACAAATCTTTTCGAGTACCCACTATCTGTGGTTTAATAATCTTCCCTAATGGACATACCGTGTTGACATCTAGGGTTTACATTATAACACTTCAATTATAACATTAAAAGTAGAAAAATTACACGGCAAACCGAAGGTTGATCCGTCCTACTCTGTTTTTGGTCGAAACAGATAGGAAAGGGACGACGACGACGATTCAGCGAAGTCAGCACAGGCTGAGACACTCTGGGGTATCTGTCGTCGGGTGGTCCGAGGGGGTAGGGACCCTAAGAGGTCCGTTCTTATGACCTCACCGAACGGTAAAGGAAGAGGTCAGGAAAGGGATCGGAATGGGATTAAACTACCAAAACTGCAGACACAAAGACTTCCCGATTCAACGGCAATGAAAGGGTAAGTGGAGACCCTACTCCTTTCCCCTCACAGCTTCTCCGCTTTCTGAACATAAAGTCCTGGTAACCTCTTAAGTTTTTGTCTTCGGTTGTTTCTTTGAATCTAGAAACTGTTTGAGAGGTTTACGGTAAAAGTCGTATTATAGGTCGTAGTGCCTAAATCCCATCTTTGACGTGAACTAACTAAAGTCTACAGATCTCTTTTTTGTGGATCCCATACACTATTTATCTAGTAGTAAAATACCTAAATTTTTAAATGAAATTCTGGTTGTCTCTTTATGTTCAACAATGAAAACGGGATTAGAGGGTTCCGTTTATTCACAACCCACCACTCATAAGATATTCTAAACGAAACTAAAAAGGAGAGAAAAAATTAATCTTTTTTTAAAATACCTCCCCATACACGATTCAGTTCCACATTAACTGTATATTGTAATATAGTCTAAGTCCATATGTTGTATTACCAAGTTATAAACATTTATAACATTTTACTTGTGGTGTTATTCAGAACAATTGTAGGACTAAAAAGAGGATCATAACGTGGAACTGGTAGAACCTACTGTGAGTCATAGGTCACTAACTTCCCGACCTCTGTAAACACCAAAAGGAGTCGAGGGGTGTTCCCCGGCTTGACTGTTTTGGGAAGGTCCGACAGTAACGTTAATTGCTGTGTAAGGTCCTACCATTCTCAACCCCTATGGTCGACCACCGAGTCTAGTCTAAAGATAATAAAGGAATTATAGGTGTATGTATTGTAACCTTGAGTAAGTGTAAAAGTGAGTTCTTTTCACACACACACACATACTCATGTACGCACACGTGTAAAAATCTTTATACCCCGTCTTTATTAGTAAGTACAAAGACCGTGAGACGATCCGTGTGAACCCCTAATAACGTGTAAGTCAAGGTCCAGTGGTGAAATTTCACTCATAGTGCTATTTCGTTCCGTCTACTTAAAAAACCAAAGGGTTACATATATTTTTCAAATGTGGTATGACATCAAATAATCCCCGGACGTAACACAGATTTTTTTGTTTTCATGGAATTAAAATTTTATAAAATAACGATTTTACGATTAGTAGAATCGGAAAGCGTTTAGTATTAGAAAGGAAGTCATCCTTGTAGTTTCTAGTGACTAGTGTTAGTGGCATTACTTATATTGTTATTACTTTTCCAAACTTCATAACCCTCTCAATGGTTGTACCTTGTATCTCTGTGTTTCACTCTTTTACGACAACCCTTTTACCGTAGTATCTGAACGAGTTGTGCTAACGGTGTCTAGAAACTAAACAGTTTTTATATCAAAGATGTTTCCCGTCAGTTCACTTCATGTTATTTTACTCCGTACGGACCAACCCGACACAGGAGTCTTTGGGTTCGAGATTAACCCCCTAGTCTGGCAGTCTCTCTTTTTCATCTTATATAATACTATTTACTGACTTAATACACTATTTAGACCATCACATACCCTCTTCTCCGACTTAGCATTGATTCACACCTTCTTAGTATCTAAAGTGTTTCCCTCACTATAAATTGGTCTCAGAAATCCACACCATCCTCAAATAGATTACCTATTATTTCACAAAGATTTACCTCTTGATATCATACACATTCCATATGTTAAAACTTTCTACGTATAAACCTCTTGTCACTCTACGAACGAAAACGAAGCTCGGACCGTCCTCCACTTACCCTCCTTTACTTTACCTTTCTGTACAACCTCTGTTCAAGATTCTACAGAATACCAGGTCGTAGTCCTTAAATATCCATGTCCCCTCGTCGCCTACGAAGACTCGTTTCCTCACCACACTAAAAACAATTTCCTTTAATTATGACTGGCAGGACACCCACTACACGTCCTTGTTTACCTGTGTCCGTGGACCTGTTTCACCGTGATTACCATTTCTTAGGCGGACGGTTACGTCCTCTAAATTCTCTGCGTCCGCGTTAGGGGCCCAGCCCTTCTAGGGGACCTCCTCCCGTGTCATTGGGTGAGGTCATAAGAACGGACACCTAAGGGTACCTGTCTCCTCGGACCGCCCGATACGAAGTCTCCCAGTGTTTCTCAGCCTGTGTTGACTTCGCTTGCTCGTGCGTTCTCGTGGACCTGTTTTTATACTCACGGGTGACTTCTCGACCGGAGGTATTGTTCACTTACTTGTCCTTTCGTGGTAGCAAAGACCTCTTCTTAACCACTTGAGATTTTAACGGTCTAAGATCTCAACCCATCTCTTCTAGTTCAGTTTGGAAAGTGAAGCTCGTCCCCCTGGGAGGAGTCGGAGAAATGCCTAACTGTATCTTGGGTGTCACTGCAAAAAGTCACAGTAGTTTCTTCCTTGTCCTTCGGGTCGTCCAAATAGTAGTTACAGAAACAAGAATTTATTAAATAAGTGAATGTATCAAAAGTTTTTCCGAAGGATCCACCGAGTCACCATTTCTTAGGTAGACGGTTACGTCCTCTGTATCCAAACTACGGACCCAGTCCTTCTAGAGGACCTCTTCCTTTACCGTTGGGTGAGGTAGTGAGAACGGACCTCTTAGGGTACCTTCTTAGGGTTACCTGTCTTCTCGGACCGACAAATGTCAGGAACCCCAGTGTTTCTCATCTTGTACTGACTAGTTGACTCGTGTGTATTGATTCTTTTTCATTTGTCGTTTTTAGTATGATACTTTTAACAGAAGGAAGATGAGGACAGAGGGTTCGGAGACAGAGGGGAGGGACTTCTGTTGATAAACTTCGTCAAAAAACAATATACAAAAGTATATAGGTTCTATCATAGAATAAAATCTGAATCCAAAGAACTCCAGATTGTATGTATTCAGTTTCAAGTGGGTGGTGGTGTTAGGTTCTACAACTTGTCAAGGCCGTAGGATGAAGGGACTCACCAAACTGTGATACGAAGGTGTCGTCTCCCACATTCAAACTAAGGACCATCTTCTTCATTCTAGGGGACCATCCCCTAGGGTGTATGACGGAGGTACCAGTTTTTTTTTTTTTTTAGGAACGTTTCAGTCGAAAGTCGGAGGGTTTCACTAGAATCGAGGAAAATCTTTACCGATAATTTAGTAGATTCACCGAGTAGAGTCTTATAAAAGACAAAAGTGGAAAGAGAAGACGAGACTATGGATCTTAATCTGAACCACAACGGGACTTCTACGACTCGTTCCGTTCTTTCCGGAACATCGACGATGGCGTCCCGTTAGAACATACACGTCAACATAGAGTGATAATTGAGTTTCTTACTCTCCATCCTCAAAAGGAGTTAGTGTCTGAATTGGTAGTGGGTATGTCTCAGGTGACGTAAGGTCCGCCCAACACAAACGTGAATGAGAACAGTCAATGATTCTTCTAATCGTCCACTATAAAAGGTACGGATTCTGACCACGAATTGTGATCCCTAATGTCTCCTCATCTCTCATCTCAGGACACTAGATAAAGTCCTGTGGTCTGAATGTGTTTACACTCCTAATGACGTTTGACTACAAGAGTCTCTCCACAACCGTTATCACGCACTATGGGTGACGCTCGGGCCCTCGGAAGGTCCTCGGAAGACACTCGGAAAGAAGAGGGTAAGTGTGTAGGATAGGACTTTATCTTTACCAAGACGTCAGTCTGTCTTGACTGGGAGTCCCGGTCGTGGGAGTGAAGGCGACTCCTGACATCACTCCAGGGGTCGTGGTCCGGTACCTGGACATAAAATAGGTACCGGACAATCCTGGACCCCGTGTGTCCTCCTCCACACACCGTCCGACCCCTTGATTCGAAGTAGACATAAACGTCGGTGAGGGCAAACCTGAAGGGACCACCGAGTCTGACATTTCACAGACGGATGTTATACCCTCTGGGCCCAAGTTGGGGATCCAGTCCTTCTAGCAGTCCTCTTCCTTTACCGTTAGGTGAGGTCATGAGAACGGACCTTTAGGGTGCTTTCTCGGACCATCCGATGTCAGGTACCCCAGCGTTTCTCAGCCTGTACGGACTCGTTGAAGTGAAAGAAAGTGAAGGGCGAAACCAGAGTAATGGTGGACTCGAAGCGGAGGACAGTCTAGTTGTCACTGTAATCTAACAGTATCCTCGCACTTGAAATGACACTTGACACGTACGCGCCCTAGATCTAACACACGAAGAATCCACTTAGTAGGGTTTGGACGGGGGACGTGGGTCGAGGACAGGTACCTTTTCAACAAAAGACACTTCGGTAAGGGACCACAGTTTTACCAACCCCTAGCGATGGAACATTCCAAACAGTTCTCCTATTCTTTACTACACATACCTTCGAGATGGTATGTGTAGTCCGGGAAACATGTAGAATTCGAGGTGCGTATTTAAACAGGGGTTTAGGTTTAACGGAAAGGAAACAGAGACGAGTCAGAGGGTGACTTGACTCCCGAGGAATTTTCGTCTTGGAGAAGGGTCTTCTGTCAGTGCTCTTCACAAGTGGGCGAAGAAAGAAAAGAAAAGGAGAAAAAAAAAAAAAAAATTCGTCTATCCGTACACTTTCTTTCCACTTCACTTTCACTTCAGTGAGTCAGTACAGGTTGAGAAACGCTGGGGTACTTGACATCGGGTGGTCCGAGGAGGCAGGTACCCTAAAAGGTCCGTTCTCATGACCTCACCCAACGGTAAAGGAAGAGGTCCCCTAGAAGGTCTGGGTCCCTAGCTTGGACCCAAATCACGTAACGTCCGTCTAAGAAATGGGAGACTCGGTGGTCCCTTCGCTATCCGTACCCTCATACACAATTTATCTCCCTTTTCCCTTTCTTCAGAAAATGTAGAGTTCTCTTTAGACTCCGACTAATTATGTACTGTCCCGGGTTTGTAATGGTGAAATCGAAAATTAAGTGGAGGTGGAACTACGGACAGTTCGGTCGTTTTTTTAGTTAGATTTCGTAATCTATTTTAGACGGTACTCGTCTTTCAAAAGAACGAACACAACGAAAAACGGACCGTTGTTCGAGGGAAGAACAGAAGTACACGTTCCAGTACAGTAAGGGTGGGGAAAGAATCTTCGTGTCTGTCAACAAGACCTACCTTTCTCAGGGTCTACCCATTACACATCCTGGAGTATGGTTTCAGTGAGTAGAGAAATCTCTATAGAAGACCCAAAAAGAAATCACTATTTACCATTACCAATCCGAATCGAGTCTACTATTTAAACAAAATAAAAACGGTTACGACTGTCAAGACTCGTCACCTGTCCAACCTTCGTCTCTCGAAAGATATACAACAGAACGTGTGTCGAAACACGAGTGGGTAAGACAAACAAGGAAAGTCAGACCCGTTCCGTGCAGGTCCTCCGTCGGTCCTTTATGTCCAAATCGAAATTCCAGTAGAAAGACGTCGAGGTTTCTGCTAAACTGTATACTGACCTGTCTACTGATGGAGAAACATAAAAAGTATTTCTTTTATTATTGACAGTGAGTCGTTTTACAACCAGAGTTTTCCTCTGTACGAAATTACGTCTTACAATGGATTCCGGAATATCTTTCGTTCCTCCTTTTTGACTAGGTTACATAAGTCTTCGGACCTCTACCCTTCGTTATGTGTGGTACTATATCATTAAGGAGGGTTATAAACGAAGTTTAAAACTACGACCTCTTCTGAACTTTCAGGGAACCTGTCGTTCCTCTAATTTGGTCAGTTAGGATTCCCTTTAGTTGGGATTTATAAGTAACTACAACTGACTACGAGGTTATGAAACCAGTGAACTACGTTTCTCGGTTGAGTAGTCTTCTCTAAGACTACGACCCTTTCTAACTCCCGTCCTCCTCTTACCCTACTGTCTGTCTCCTACTCTACCAACCTACCGTAGTGGTTGAGTTACTTGTACTCCAACTCGTTTGAGTCCCTCCATCACTTCCAGTTCCTTCGGATCATACGACATTAGGTACCCCCAGTGTTTCTCAACCTGTGCGGAATCACTGACTTGTCGTTGTTGGTTGTAAACTCACGGAAGACAAATGACATAACTCGTGACTAGAGTAAGTTAAGTTAGGAGGGTTCTTAAAATTTTTAGTCTATAATTGTAAAGGTTAAATGTATAAAATTTTTTCCTTTTTCGTTCCAAGTCTTAGATTCATTGAAAAGGACGGCTCTCTCTGACGGTCGAACGAATCAGTACAGGCTGACAGCCTGTACAGACCGACAGACACCCTGGACAGGCTGACAACCCGCACAGACTGACACCCTGTACCTGACATCGGATGGTCCGAGGAGATAGGTACCCTAAAGGGCCCGTCCTTATGACCGTACCCAACGGTAGAGGAAGAGGTCCCCTAACAGGACTGGGTCCCTACCTTGGGAACCGAGGACGTAACCGTCCACCTAAGAAATGGTGACGCGGTCGGTGACCGGTTTATGTCGAACACCCACACAAAACAAACCGACGTTATCAAAACCGGACTTACCTTACAGAAAAATGATAAAATTAACGAACGATAAAACTTTAAATCCTCGATACTGGATTTTTACGTCTAGAGACCGAAGTAAACTTTTATCCCTGTGGACGGTTGTTTTCTTACTTCGATTCCCCGTCGGGAGAATTTTGTGCTGGACAAGAAAGGAGAAATGGTTAACAGGGACAAGAGATAACAGAAAGACCGGGCCGGTGTGCACACTCACCAGTAAATAGTAGTCAAAATGTGACGACAAAAGGAGAAACATCGGAATCTTCCTTGTACTTGTAAAAACCCAAGAGTCCAGAGTTTTAAAAAGAAGGTGGACCGCGTATAGAAATAAACGTAGTGGATAGACGTAGACTCTACCACTGACAAGGGACTTCGACTCGTTTGAACTAAACAAGATAAAACAACCTTGATGCGAGTGTCACCTCGTCCGAAGGTACCACCGAGTCTTTCATTTCTTAGACGGACGTTACGTCCTCTGACCCCAAGCTAGGGACCCAACCCTTCTAGGGGACCTCTTCCCTGACAGATAGATAGGGTCATAAGAACAGACCTTTTAGGGTACCTGTCTCCTCGGACCACCCGATGTCAGGGACCCCAACGTCGCACCCTGTACTGACTCGCTTGTTGTGGCAGTGAAGTGAAAGTAAGTGTGAGTACCACTCTTGTCAAAGAACCAGGACTCTCGCCATCCGTCCGGAACTTTAGACGACTGACGGACACTAAATAGTCGGAGACCACCAGGAATCACCGTGGAAGGACGGTCAACGACTCCCGGGTGCTCCCGATAGCGGTGGAGGGAACCACAGAGTGATTGTTACGGAGGTGGAAAGGAAGAGAGTGGGTCACGGGTCGTACGTCAAACGGTTCCTAAACGAGGACCACTTCCTCTTCCTCCCACAGGACGTGCACGGGTAGTAAGCCTCACCTCTGGACTCGATACTCAGCAGCCACTCCACGATATGAGTCCCGGAAAGTCGAGTCCAGTACCTCCTGAAACTCCTCTCTTCTTTACGTCTGAGAAGTGCCTAATGCAAAGAGTTTCCCCTCTTTCATTCACCTAAGTACCACCGACTTTCTACCGAAGAGAGGAAGGAACTACGGAAATAAACAGGTATCACTTCATTAAGTCTGTTTGAGACTTGTAGGATGATGATGATGATTCAGTGAAGTCAGCACAGGTTGAGACACGCTGGGGCATCTGCTACAAAGATTAATTAACAAGTATAGCCCAACCGGTTTTTCAAACAAGTCTCAAAAGGTAATGTAGAATGTCCTTTTGGACTTGGTTGAAAAATCGGTCGGGTTATGAAAGTTACTATAGTAGAGAAGAGGTATCGACAGAAGAGACAACGGGTGAATCGTGGTCGATGGACACAGTAACCAACTGACCCTTCAAATCTACCACATCTTAGAAAAACCTTAAATCGTCTTAGTTTACTGATCCCTGAAGAGAATTAGACTTTGATGTAACTTCTCCTTACGTGAGGTGTTTACAACGGATCTCTTTTGCCAAAAGATTATGAACCCAGGGTCACCGTTCCGTCATGTGTAAGACCATATCCCGGACGTCATGTCCTAATGTGTCCACATCTCAACTCGTCTAAGTCCAGGCCCCTCATAAAAGAACCATTATATTACGTTTTACTACGTATGTCTATGTCCTTAAGGACTCTTTAAGGTCAGTGATTTATACCGACGTAGTCTTAGTTTATCTCGAAGGGATCACCGAGTCTCATTACTTAGGTGAACGTTACGTCCTTTGAGTCCTCTACGTCCAAACTAGGGAGGTCCTTTCTAGGGGACCTCCTCCTTTACCGTTGGGTGAGGTCATAAGAATGACCCTTTCAGGGTACCTGTCACCTTGTACCGTCCGATCAGGTATCCCACTGTCTCAGTCTGTACTGACTCGTGTGTATGCAGTCTTAGTTCGGACGTCGGAGTCACATAAAGGTTTCGTGCACAACTTACCCTCAACATAAAGGGGTCAAAAACCTAGAGTCAAAGTCTACTGATTCAGTCAACACCGGGACTAACGGTCCGACGTCGGGAACCAAGTCTCATACGTCAAGGGTGACAAGTCAAGTTCCGGAAAAGAGTAAAACAACTAACTAAAGTAAAGTAAAATGGGGATAAGACGTCTGTCAGTGTCAGGAAGGGATAGACTCCAGTAGTTAGGTAACAGACAATTACACACAAAGAATAAACATAAACAAGAAACTTTTACGGAGCGAGAAGTATATATAGTAAAAATTAAATATTTTGACGATGACACAATATAAAAAGTGTACAAAAGAGTCGTTATACAAAACCATAGACACGTACAGTAAATACACATATAGATTAGACAACGAAGTTTGACAACGGATCATAAAGTACTTCATGTGAATAATGTAAAATGGGTAAGTGAGAGTCGTTATCTGTCACTTCTAGGAGGTAAAGTCAAGGGTCAGTGGAGGATTGTGAGACGGTAATGATTGTCATGGTGATCCGTTTAGGAGGATGGACAGGTGAATCAGTCGTCGTTTTAACGACCTGGTGTCCCGTACTTACACGAATTAAACTTTTTTTTTTTTTTTTTTTGTCATAATCCTATGAAAGATTTTACAGTGATTGTCCTGTACTTCCAACAATTTTGGGATGTAGGAGAAGATATGAAAAGGTCAATGACTAAAAATGATTAAACTATACATATTATAATATAGAGTAAAGTTAAACGGAAACAGGTTAATAAAGATACGAAACGAGTCTACCGTTTCTTAGGTGGACGTTACACCCTGTGGACCTAAGCTAGGGACCCAACCCTTCTAGGGAACCCCCTCCCGTACCGTTGCGTGAGGTCATAAGAACGGACCTCTTAAGGGTACCTGTCTCCTCGGACCGTCCGATGTCCAACGTTTCTCAGTCTATGTTGACTCGCTGATTCGTTTCGTGTACAAACAATCAAGTGACTCAAAGGAGAATGTTCTTAGATAATAAAAATTGGAAACAATGAATAAAATAACATAACGATAGAAAAGGAATGACTAAACGTCATCAAAGAACATATGAGATTTATAATAATTATAATTATTAAGATTTATTATTATAATTAGGAACGGTTGAAATCTGTAAAATCGAAGATATTCGTATCAAAGGAAAAGACAGAGAGTAGATAATGGAAACTGGAACCACAAGAATCAACTTGTCTTTAGAAGTAAAACTATATTAGTTCGTATACTTCAAGTCAAGTCAATTGAAGTCGAGTCAACGAGTCAACACAGGCTGGGAAACACTGGGGTGCCTGACGTTCGTACACTTTCAAAACGGAATACTAATCAAGAAAACTTCAAATCGTATTCTTCTGAAATGGGTAGGGTCCAGTGGGGTCTAAGAAGGAGGTAAGAAATGGTGGTTTTCTTTTATTATCAAAGGAAGAGACTCGGACAGTTCAGAAAAAGCGTACGTATTGAGTATTTTGGGGACAGAATCAAAACATAAAATACCCTTAAAAAGACCACCGTCCAACTTTGTGTATAATTTTGTGTGTGTGTGTATTCATGACATTTATGTTAGAAGTCGAAACTCAGACGTACAGACATAAACAAAATTTAAGTTCTCTCCTAAGAGACGGATAGGTTCTCCGTCAAACATTAAATTATTTTAGTATTTCTTTTATGTCGAATCATCAGATCTACAATGGGTGTACCGTCGGATAAGTATTCGTATAAAACCTTAGAAGTAGAGGAAGCAGCAAGACTCGTTACAGAAACCTTGAACAGTAAATGATTTTACAGGAAAAAATTTTAAATAAAAATTAACGTCTTATTAAAAAAAGGTCACCAAAGACGGTATCTTGTTACACTTAGTTAGTATTCATATGTAATATAGGGGGGTAGGACGTGGGAGGTCCTCCTTTCCCACCCTACTTAACTCTCTCATCGTAACTTTGTATATATAATGGTATACATTTTATATATCGATTACCTTACAACGACATATTGTGTCCCTCTCACAGAAAATAAAAATTCTATATGACTTCTCAGTCATGATTTAAGTACGAAAGGTATTTCTTTAAGAATGACATTCTTTTTACACTCTCCCTATTATTTTCGTAAGAAGTCCTTGAATTTTGGTCCAATCGTTTGGTGTTCATTTACAAGTGTCTCTATCAGAGGGAGGCAGATCATACTGAATCCTCCACACTGCCACTTTCGAGGTATAGGTGTATAGGATACGTCATACCATCATATCACTCAAATTCTAGTCGGTTGATTTTTATTAGTGTGAAGTACAGTATACTGATACGATAGTTCCGACGAGACAACAACACTGGAATAAAATGTAAAGGGGTTCTTCTGACAGGAGTCATCTCTTATAAGTCAAACCCTTCGTAAACTAAAGAAAGGTAGGTTGTCCCTAAATCTAACACAAGAGTCCGTAAGTCAAGAGTCGTCAAAAGTTCACTCTGTGGTAAACCGTCGAGAAATATCTCAAGACGTCGAAAATTTCCACAGAAATCGGATTGTCCTTCGAAAGGACTGAAGGAATATTCTCAGGAGTTAAAAGTGTTTCCTTTTTCTTGTAATAAGTGGAGAGGTCCTTAAGATTAGGTATACAATTTGGGAGTGGTGGTCTTCAGATGGACAGTATTGTACATGTTCCCATGTCTACTCAGGTCCGTTTTACACCCCTTCGTGGGTTTACAAGAGGTTTACGAAAAATCACTAAGTGAAATAACGAGATCGAAAAGTATTGAATACTGGTCATTAAGTTTTACCCAACCTTACAACTTATGTTTCGAGGTGTACATCCATCCAGGTAGGTCCGTACTGACAATTCTGAATTCATAAGATAAAATATTTACTTTAACAACCTTTAGAAAACTTAAACACAACCGAGAAACTACGACGTTTCTTTTTTTTAATGAAAGGTCCCTTTCCACTCGTTTATTAACTAGGGAGCGACGTTTAAACTTAGAGAGAACACGGGAACCGAGATCTACTTCTTGACATGACAGATATAGGTGCTACTGAGGTACAAACTCGGACTCCTCGTCAAGTCCCAGATGGAGCCGGCAGGAGAACCCTTGGTGACCTCACCTCGGTCTCAACCTTTCTTAGTGTACCGGTGGTAGTGGTATCGGTTACTACTTCTACCATTGTCTTCTTTAACGGAAATCAAAGAGAATCCAACTACCCTGAACTTGACTACAAAGTATGATTACAAAATTACATTAATATCCACAAAACTTTTGACTTTCGTGATATTTTTACAGATTACCATTGTCGACCTCATAATTATTTTCTTTTTGTCAGAACCTTATAAATATCTTTTGTTAATATGAGGTTAAATTTTTTTTTACAACCGTCGTTCCCTAGGGAAGGTGTTAGGAGACTATAAAAAAATGACATTAAAAAAAAATTAAAGTTAACTTTTAAAAATTTGTATGTCAAAATAGACCTACAAATAAACCCGAAAAAACAAGGACGACACACTGTGCATCTGATAATCAAGGGACTGGTCCCTAACTTTGGTACCGGGGACTTAACCTTCGTCCCTCAGAATTGGTGACTTGGTGGCCCCTTCAGGGTCTCGAGGTCATAAAAATTAGTGTAACAAGGGATCGTGTAGTGGTTCTGTATTCCTTACTCACACCAATTCTCGATCCTGTCTTTGTGATTCTGTCTGTGTCTTATTTTTGACACAATTCAGGGTCGTTAAGTCCTCGTCCCGACCTTTATGTTAGTCTCAGTCAACTTAGGTTACTTGACTAAATTTTGTGACGGTGGAAGGACCTTTTCAGATTAAAGAGTCAAAATAAGAGAGATTAACTAAACCGGATGATTGGATTTTTATGAATTTAAGAAATCAGTTCACGATCGTTGTTTACTGGGTTCGTGGTTTCTTTTGTTTTAGACAAAATTTATCCCTGTATCGACAAAATAATTTTATCTATAAAATTACTTACCTGTTATCATGATGTTGATCATTATCGACAAAATAACCTATGACTAATATATGGTTCTTGACAATATTCCTATAATAAATTTTTTTTTGTTTTGAAGTAAATTAGGACTGTCATTGGAAAACTCCATCCACAATAAAATAGGATATAATATCCATCTCTTTAACTTGGGGTCGTTTCAATAGAATAAATACGAGAATCAAAGTGTCGACATTCGTTGTTTTGACGTACTTTTTGGAATAAAATAGTCTAAGATCTTAGATGTGTTCAGTCACTCTAAGTCCCAAAAATTATATTTTATCTCTGATTGAACTTAACTCCCCTTTTTTTAATCTTCGGTCGGAACTTCAACTTAATCGGGAAATGGCTTCCTCTGTCCAAGTCTAGACTCCACTTGGGGAGGACGAGTGTGTCATGAATCTAACATGAATCGGGTCATGAATCCGAGTCTCTTCAGTGGCCAAGTGTGACAATGTCACTGTGTGGAGTCAGAGTCTCTCGCATGTGTCATTTTGATACTTCAGAGTTTACTCTACATAGAAACTGTTAATCCTTCTTGTCTAAAAGACTCTCTCTTCTCCCTTCATTTGTATCTCTGTGGTCTGTAAAGACCTTTTCAGGTACTATACAAAAATCTCCCATATTCCAAACATTAACGAGGGTTAAAAAGAGAGAAGAATAGAGTGACAAAGGCGGTGATGGAGTAACGGGAAGGGGAACTCTTATATTATGTTTCCTTCCGTACCAAGCTTGAGATTTCTTTTGTTAATAAGTAAAGTGTCGTTACTCCCATCATGAAGTTTAGTCTAACACAAGCCTTTAGGATACAAAGACTTAATAACAACATCGTCAGTGATTTTGATGAGTGAGAAAAAAAAATTTTGAAAAATAAAACATAACTCCATATCGGTTAATTGTTACAGCGAAGGTCGCTTGTCGCTTCCCTGAGTCGGTATGCATATGTAAAATAGGTAAGAGGAAGTTTGGGGCGAGGGTAGGTCCGACGGTATATTGTAACTCGTCTCAGGAGACACGATATGAAATCCAATCGAATAACCAATGGGTAAAATTTATATCGTCACACATGTACAGTTAGGGTTTGAGGGATTGATGGGGAAGAGGGGTAGGAAAGGTGGACCGTTGGTATTTAATCATTTTGATGAGTAAGAATTGATTGGACACTATAAATATCTATGTCGATTCCCACCCCCTTTCACTTTCGTCACCCTCCCTCCTAGGTCCTCTACTTCTACCCTCTATCTAAACCATTTACATTTGTCATATATTTACTTTAAGTATAGAGTATTTACTTTTTCTCAACCAAGTATGTTAGTCAGTTATCTATAAATAGTTCCCGAATGAGACAGAGCCAGGGAACTATTTAACACGTCTAAATTTTTGTACGACACTCGATATTCCGGATCTACCTTTGAACCTATCGTACGTAAAGTTTCACGAAATTTTACAAAGGAGATGGCGTGAGAAAAATTATTCTTTATACACTCTTTGTCGAGGACATCTTAGTGTCTACTTAAGGAAAAAGGTTTCATAACGAATCCCCATTTATGTCTAACTAAAAATACTGACGTTCGATAAAACGGAAAACATAACAATTGATCACACTTTTTAAGGGCGAACAGTAATATTTCACAAAAGTACCCTCGACCTTAAGAAAAAGTGAAAAGGTTGAACGAGAACAAGAGGATTGGAACAAAGGAATCGAGGATGGTAACTCAAACTTCTTCGACGTATGGTTCAGGCCCTTGGGAGTCCCGGTCTACGGTGACGGTAAGACTTGCAGTCCCACTAGGCGTCTCCCCTAGTCTTGTCTTGTAGGTTCTAAGCGACATCGTGTGCCCTACCCAGTCGGGTCAGACCACACCTAATAATGGGTTTCTCGGCTCAGAACTTCAAGTCAGGACCATTAACTTACGGTTAGGGTTAATCATCCAGAAGGAATTTCACAATTAACTAATCAACACAGACTGAGAAACGCTGGGGTAGTTGATATCGGGTGGTCTGAGGAGACAGGTATCTTAAAGGCTCTGTTCTTATGACCTCACCCATCGGTAAAGGAAGAGGTCTCCTAGAAGGACTAGGTCCATAGTTTGGATCCAAAGGGCGTAACGTCCGTCTAAAAATGACAGACTCAGTGGTCCCTTCGGAGTATCCATAATGAATTCTTTCTCCGATTATAGAATACAAACTTCCTTTTTTATTCGTCTTTTAATTTTTATATATATAAAGGTCATCGTACTTCATGAATCATTCGTGTGTAAACTCCAACATCCTTAGAATTGTAAAAAATTAATCATTTTTACCGTATCCTATTCTTCTTTTTTTTTTCTTTACGGAATGAAGTCTCGTAGGATCCGTAAAATCTAGTAAATTTTCCTAAACAACAACAACAACAATCGGATACTAAACCAACTCGTTACCCTCGTGGACTCAAAAATTTTTATATACACTACGGTAGTAAGTCGTTTGTAGTCATACCTGGTAACACGACCCGGGAGGCCCGAATGAGTCTGGTCTTCCGTGTTAGAGGTACAAGTTTGCCGAACTGTAGATGATCCGTTACGATACGTCTACTCAGTACCTTCTCTCTTTCTACTCTAAGAGTGTTGGTCGATAAATTAACAAACTCCATAAAGGAATTACCTTCCTTACTCTATTTTTTTTTTCCTCGACTGAAAATGAGATCTGAAAGGGGTTTTGAAAGACCTCGTTATATTCCACTTTTCCGACCACATATCGGACCGTGACAAACACTACATCGGTCTTCACCCGTTTTCACCATCTTCTGGTGAAGTCTCTACTGTACCGTTCTCCTCCCTCCTTTACGGAGGGAACCTCTACCTCCCCACGGAGACATACAGAGGTAGTGGGGTACCTCGAAGTTTCCCGAAAACCGAGGTAGGGAACACGCAGACCGATCACAAATGTCCCTTCCATCCACGGGAAGGAGGTGTAGGAGTGTTCCTGGAGAGAAGGTTCGCAGAATCGAAGAAAGAGAAGACGTATTCTTAGACCCCCTTTCCGTCCAGGATCTTCATTGGATCGGGTCCACAGATATCCTCCTTCTTCCAGTAGAACTGGTGACGGTCCCCAGCGACGTGGGAGTATCTTAGTGAAATATATTTTGTACCCCTAAAGACTCGAGATTGGGAGAGGTAGGGTACGACCGTTTGACAGTGTAATAGCAGAACCGTCTCTGTCGGGACAGAGGAGCGAAGGGTCCTCTGTCGAAACTTCCCACAGATCACACATTCGTGAGTGACGGTGTGTCCCCGAACAAGGATTCACATTTCCCTTTGCTTTTTAATCCGGTTTTTTTTTTTTTCGTATTGGTCCCACCTCACAAAAAATCTAGTATCTAAAAATAATGGTGGTCGATCATAGTCCGTCTCCGGTAATTAAGAGTACACCACAACTTATCATTTAGACATCCTGACTCGGAGGTGGTGTCCACCTTAAAATGGATATTTTGACTGGGGAGTGACCTCTACCCCGATTTCACTAACCGCCGGTGACGTAACTCGGAGACTTTGTACTTCGGAGTCGTCACGGTTGGACGTGACAGAATTCACCCAGTGAGTACTCCTGGAAACGAGGGAAACAAGACAGGAACCGTTTCCACACCTAGTGTAGAAGAAATTTCAGCTCTAGGATAGGTTACTCCTGGCCCTCACCGTACTTAGCAAGAGGGATCAGGAACCGGGCCTACTGGGTCACCTTCGTCAAGAACCGCTGCACTGGTGCCGGTGTCACTGCTAAGATCTGGTCCTCCGTCGACCCTCAGAGTAGGACGGTCGTGGTGGGTAACATTCAGAGTGCTGGGTCTCCTACCAACGAAGGCAGAATCCGTAATCTACTCTTGAACTCTCTTCGTCCTGACGAGCACAGGGGAAGGGGTTTAGGGAGTGAGGGTAGTGGAGGTCCCAGTAGATCATTACAGACCACAGTAGACACCAATAGTACTGACAGTGGGACCCACGAAGATCGTAGATCTCCTGCCTTCAGTCCCTACGACGACTTGTAGGATGTGTGTTATGTGTCCTGTCAGGGGGAGTAGAGTTGTTTCTCAACGGACCGAGTTTTCAGTCATCACGATTTCTCCTCTTTGGAACAAAGGTGTATTCTCGCTCTGGTTTGATACAACTCTGGAAGCAGATTGTTTCTTTCATGTTATGGTAACCAGAAGAGTAAAGAAACCACTCGGGATCTTCTCATTTTTACCTTAGAAGGGGGTATAGATAATAGGATGTATGAGTGGCGCCCGTATCTTAATTCACAGATACCTCGACATGGTGGCACAAAGGGTTAAACCCCTATTTGTCCTACTTACGTGGCTGAAGTGTCAATCCTCCTTTTGAGTGTCTCCAACGGTACTCAGGGAGTCAGTACAGGCTGAGAAACGTTGAGGTGCCTGACATCGGGCGGTCCAAGGAAACAAGCACCCTAAGAGATCTGTTCTTATGACCTAAGGGAAGAGGTCCCCGAGAAGGAGTGGATCTCTAGCTTGGGCCCAGAGGACGTAACGTCCACCTAAAAAATGACAGACTCGGTGGTCCCTTCGAGGGTCTTCAACGGTTCCCCTTAAATTGTATCCTATTACTTCGTCAGGTTTATTCAGAATATTGAAGGAGACTGATTGAGTATGTTATCTTTCTGGTAAAGTTTTATACAGAGAAACTTGTACTTTGTTTATATATACATACAAGTCAGTGATTCAGTACAGACAGAGAAACGTTGGGGTACCTGACGTCGTATGGTCCGAAGGGACAGGGAGTGTATATAGGAAATAAATGAACATAAAACGGTCTACGTGATGACGGACGGTAATTGTCAAATTACGTTGAAAATTGATTATAGACGGTAAATACTATCTCAAAGCCAATGTCATACACCCCCCACCTCACAAAAAGTGAACTCAGTATCCTTAGACTAAATCCTTACTCTGGTAATTCTATGATTTCGAAAATTGAGTCCCTCCTCCTCCTAGAAGGGATGATAACTTCTAAAGGTCCTAGAAAATCCTTACGGACCAATTCGTAACAATTTTGATGACGATATAAAATTTCTTAGGGATCCTCAATTCACTAGTACATCCAGAGACCCCTTCTCTCGAAATCAAAAGACTGACAGGGTTATGGATGGGTCCCGACTTCGATACAACGAGGAACCGTCCAGTAATGTGAACGACTGATACTGGTACACCTTCTCCAATGGTTCCTCCCTCAGTTCTTTAGGGGGAGGGGCCCGATGGGCGACCAGACACAGTGCGGGACGCTGGGGGTAAAGGGGTTTATACGACAGTACTTCCTCGCGACGGTACTCCGACCGTAGTTGGTCTGCAGACACGTCAAGTCGACCCTTCACCGGCGGGGGTGACTACCGTTACCCCGGGCCAGAGGGAAGCTCTGGTAGTGGCTGTTGTGCGGTAAGTGGTCACAGTTGGTGTACCATCCAGACCAATGTCTCCCTCTCTGGACCGGAAAGAGAAACAACGAGGTCGAGACAGTTTAAGGAACTCCAGGGACGTACGGTAAACCATATTTGATTTGTTAATTCGTCCACGTTGTGAAAGGAAAACAAGAATGCATACTCTTTTCCATTATGCCACACCGTCTTTCTCCTGATCCGATCCTGAGGTTGTTGGACGATGTTCGGAGCTAAGACGGACAAGACTTGATACACTAGAATTCACAAATGCAGTGGAAAGACTCAGAGTCAAAGGACTAGATGTTTTATTATGGAGGAAACGAATTAGGTGAACTGTTCCAGTAACTGTTTGTCCTTTCACTAAATGTTTACTACTTCATTCAGTTTCTAAGATCCATTCATGTTTATTACTCAGAGAGAAGTGTAGAGAATTTAGTAAGTTATTCTTCATCCCATATTTAAGGAATTCTTTTTTCCTGGTTCTCAAGATGGTATAAACATATAGGTTAGGTTTCACCGACGGTGTAACCACCGTGTGTCACCCCTGGTCAATAATTTATTTTACTCTCATATGAATAATTCACTAGTCATAAAAAGTTTCGGACCACCCTTCTATACTTTTCTCCAAGTCTTACAGCAACGACAGGAGTCTCTCAATCCTCCGGTCTGCGTGTGGAGGCGTTGGTAGTCCCTCGGTGCAAGTCGTCACGAAACGGGTGCGAGTCCTTTGTCAGGTCACAAGACTGAGACGAGTAACGTGATCACTACAAGAAGTCTCTTTCTCGACTTTCGTCACCTCTAAGTCCGAGGTGTCTCGTAGGCCGTGGGTCGTTCGTTGGTTAGTAAACACTGACTTTACTCACGTAAAGTATTAAAACCTTTAGTCTTTAAAAAAAGTCTGAATTAAAGAGATCTAAAAAAGGATGTTTAGGTGTCAAACAAGAGTGAAATTGTTCACGTAACCTGAAGAGATCACCAGGCCACCAACCCTTAGGTGGATGGACAGTCCCTCTGTTTAGGTTAGGTAGGGACCAGGTCCTTCTAAGGTGTACGACTCCTCGTCGATTCGGGCTCGTGTTGTCGACCTCTCATCGGGGACGAGTGGTGTCGCTCCCCTTTGGGCACGAGTCGTTACTTCTGGGTCGTATCGCTTTTATTTATTTATTTATTTCAAAATTTTTCTTGAGAGAACTCATCTATCACCTTCTTTCGACAATCTGTATGCACCCTCGGAAACCTATTACACCCAGGGAGCACAGGTAACAGAAACCGTGTCGAATAAGTCTTTCCGGTCTTCTAATTAAGAAAACGTTGTATTAGATCAAGTTTAAATTTAATAGAAATAATAATAATCTTTACATTTACCTTTCTGAATTGTCGAATAACAAAGTATTTATGGAACAAGAGACAAGTTGTTTGGGTACTTCCCCGTCAACCAAACTAAACTCGGCTTATATGTAAAAATAGTCCATGGTTCAAATGCTAAAACGGAATATAAAGTCAAACGGAAGAACACTACTTAACCGCTGATTAGGAGAATGGGGTCGAAGGAGACGAGACGGAAGTAAAGAAGTTAATAAATAAATTATGACAACATCACACACGTAAAAACATTCTACGGAGTTTAGGGAAGACTTACTTCAGGTACATATTTATTTATTTATTTCAGGACCGTCGATTAATTTTTTTAAAATTACCTTTTTAGAAGAAGTTAAAAATTACCTGAAGTCACTTTTAACAAAGGTACCATCTTAAATATTCAACCATACTAACGAAACACCCTCTAGACGACGTGTGTCTTGATGATTACTCAAAAAGAATAATATATGAAGGGATACAGTTACGTGATCATTGGATCTCTCAAAGCCACTGGATCCAATGGAGACATATCTAACGTAATTCGTGAGTACCTAAGACACACAGACCTCGTACTCTTTTAGACATCTTTCTGAAAGTTCCGGTCATCCACAGTCTCCGGTTCAAGAGTTGAAGTTCAGACGGTACAATAACATTGGGAATCATTAATCTCCCCTCAATTCCCTCCCTTACCGTCATCCCTCCTTTCTTTTGATTCTTGAGGATCTTTTCTTCACAGAAAGGAGAGATAGGACTATGGTACGGAAGTCGTTTTCACTGAATCTCCGTTACTCAGACCGACTTTTTAGTCCATCAGGAGACTTGGATTATACATTTCTCTTGTTTACAGTAACCCTTAGTCAGTAGAGATCAAAGAACGAGGTGTAAACAGATGAACGATCAATGGACCGAATGGTGGATTCCGAGATTCATGAGTCACGAGACAGGGCCCACGGACCGAGGACCATCTTTCAGTTATGACTCCATCACTCACTTACCTATCCACCCATCTAGTTACCTGTGTATCTACCTATCTACCTACCTATTACCTACCCCACCCGATTCTTACGTCGGACGGTACAGTCAGGTGTTTCCTGCAACGTCGTCGTCGGTGACGTCGGTCACCCTGTGGGATTTCTCTGAGTCCTACTCTTTTGTGTCCTATGACCGGTGACTATCGACTCTCCGGATAATTTCCTTACTAAAGTCACTCGCTGAATCGTCGTCGTCGTCGTCGTCGTTTGATCAAGTAGAAGGGTATGTACCTTTTCACGTTTTAAGGAATTGAACTCTATAGGTCAAAATTGTCAGTAGAAAACTACAAGGTTGATGGACCGGAAACAACGTTTTTGAGACTAATTATACATAGGACCGAGAAGGGTAAGGAGAAACCTCGTCAGAGAGTGTCAATAGATTCTACGACATAGGGCCCGAATTCAGGAGTCAAATCGGACGACATATTTTGTATTGAGAGTGGAAAATCCAACGCATCAAAAAAGTCGACTGTTCCCAGAAGTGTCTAATAGTGTCTAATAGTAGGTCTTCTGTGTCATACTTCTCGACAACTCCGTCGTAGGTGCACAGACTCCACTAAATAAGAAGGACTATCCAGGACCTGTCGTAAATGAAGTCGGCCTCCAAGGTACAGGCAACACACCGGTTCCGACACCTGTTCCACCCGGTACACCCCTGGGGGAACTCCTCGTTGTAACAGTGGTAGCCTTGTCTGTCGCGATAGACGGTGTGAGGTCACCACCGACCCTGTCGGGCTCCGAAGGTCCGAGTCAGGAAGTAGCGCTGGAACTTTATGGACCTACAGTTTGTGTTCCTCGTAGGGTTGTCCAGTCCCCCTTCACGGAAGGTACTCCTCTACCGTCTCTCTCAGGGGTCGACACGTGACACACAAAAGATCCACCCTGTCTAGTCACTCACTACGAAGACGTTTTATTCTTATCACCACTACTTACGAAGTATTTTTCAACTGAAAGAAGTTTACGCGGGATTATAGACCGGGAACAGTTAGAACGATCGGAGTAAAGGAAGTAGAACAATAAAAGTGGACGGTCAGGTGGATGTCCCTTAGTGTACATTGAAGGAGTCCCAAAGTTCGTGAGAATCCACCGGACTGAGACGGTACACCGATGAGGACCGAGGTCGGAAGGGGGCAGGGGAAGGTGAGGTATCAGAATTTAGGGTAACAGGGTGGTATGGATTCGGTACCGTAGAGAGATCCTTGAAAAGGTAGTAGAGGGGGTCAAATTAAACCTTCGAAAATGAAGGGCGAAAAGACCGTCGGTGTAGACGGAGAGGCTCTCACAATAGTAGTAAGTAAGAGAGGAACAGTAGGGGTGGGTCGTCTGTTACCACCGTCCCTGGTACTGACAAATAAAACGTAGGGGAGACGG
The DNA here is from genome assembly GCA_006410555.1 of Capra ibex. Classification (NCBI taxonomy): domain Eukaryota; kingdom Metazoa; phylum Chordata; class Mammalia; order Artiodactyla; family Bovidae; genus Capra; species Capra ibex. The sequence goes on from SJYO01041852.1 coordinate 79,061,083, forward strand.
ATCTTGCAAAAAGAACCGTGGATTCTCCGTGAGCGATTCATGGGTCACTCGTTTATTCATTTTTGTGATCACTTAATATTAAGTCACCCGTCTATACGGAAAAAAAAAGGACACAGGATACTAGAACTACCTTTTACCTACGAAAGTAAAAAACATATCGTTTTTTTTTTTTTTTCTAAAGTCCATCCAATATGTATAAGTAGTCTCTTCCGTTACCGTGGGGTGAGGTCATAAGAACGGACCTTATAGGGTACCTACCTCCTCGGACCACCCGACGTCAGGTACCCCAGCGATTCTCAACCTGTGTCGACTCGCTGAAGTGAAAGTGAAAAGTGAAAGTACGTGACCTCTTCCTTTACCGTTGGGTGAGGTCACAAGAACGGACCTCTTAGGGTCCCTACCCCCTCGGACCACCCGACGGCAGATACCCCAGCGTGTCTCAGTCTGTACTGATTTCACTGAATCGTCGTCGTCGTCGTATGTATAAGTAATTTGGACCATCATAAATACACGTACGGAAATACTCGTTGACTCAAGTCTCTTTCCCCGAGTAAATGTACTTTTTTTTTTTTGTCCAAACTTGTACCTCGGTTTTTATACGTTTAGGAAGAGAAAAAAGATTGTCTTAGTTTAAATAAAAACATTTTTCGTTATTGTCTTCACAGGTCCCAATGATGACTGGGGCAAGGAATGTTTTTCTCGGTAAGACAAGTATAAGACTCCAAGACTAGGAAGAAATTTTGTACTCAGAAACAAGACCCTCTGTTCGACATTTTTGAGTGTTACGTGGGAGTTATTTGTACGACTTTTAAATTTGAACTTGTCACTTTTTTAACGTCGGGGAGTCATGTCAAAACAACACAATGTCAGAATTGGCCATAAATAATTCGAGTATAAAATAAATCTTAACACATGATGTCCGAGACCTCTTTGTCTTCACTTCCTTTACCAGGAAACGGGAGAATCACCCTTCCGTTCTGTCTGAGAATTTCGTATGTTCTTTATCGTCGATTATAATTATTCAATGTCTGAAGGGCCATGTTTCCGTAGATTTCCGTCTTCTTACATCAAGTTCCGTCTCGAACGACGTCTAACTCCGGGCACTCCCGACCACCGGAACGATCTTGAACGACCACCCCTTCCCTTCCGAAAAATTCAACCCCTCTCTGGTACACACAGAATCAGTGAGTCAGTACAGGCTGAGAAACGTTGGGGTATCTGCCATCGGGTAGTCCGAGGAGACAGGTACCCTAAGAGGTCCGTTCTTATGACCTCACCCAACGGTACGGGAGGAGGTCCCCTAGAAGGACTGGGTCCCTAGCCTAGGACGTAATGTCCACCTGAGAAATGGTGATCGTGGTGGAACCTTCGGGGTTCTGATAACTTATCACCTCATAATGATAAAGATCCGAAAAAAGGACCCATCCCTATGACCGGAATTTCAAATTCTCGAGTTACTACAGAAAACCCGTGTTTATGAAATCTTTTAAGACACCGTTGGGAGGTGTCTGTCTCTTTCTTTGAATCGGCACGGATATGGTAGGTGAGTCGAGGTCGAGAACTCCTTTGTTTCGAAGGAAAATTTTGTCTTCTTTCGATATTAAATACCAACGCTACAATAGAAAAGAACATATGTGTTTTTTAGATACTAAGAGCTAATGATAGTCAGGACTGAGACCTCCTAGAGGGTCCCCGACCTCCCTCCTCTTATTGGGACGTGCGTGAAACATGGGAGTACATGTCCCTCTTGAGGATGTACCTTTCGAAGTCCTTTTTTTTGACCATTTAAGTGACCACTTCTGTTTAACTCAATACTCTTTCGTTCTTTCGACAGGCAAAGGTAACTGGAATCGGGGGGTATGACCCCCGAAGAGTTCACCGTGATCACCATTTCTTGGACGGACGGTTACGTCCATCTGCATTCTCCACTCCCAAACTAGGGACCCAACCCTTCTAGGGGACCTCCTCCCGTACCGTTGGGTGGGGTCACAAGAACGGACCTCTTAGGGCACCTGTCTCCTCTACCACCCGACGTCAGACACCCCAGAGTTTCTCAGTCCGTACTGACTCATTGACTCGTGTGTGTACATGTGTCACATGGTACGATCGATGAATATCGTCCGTGGACTTTCGTGACTAAAGACGAGAACAAAGGGGGGATCTTAGGTGTAAAGGCACGTCTAGGGCGTGGTCCTACCTTACGACGGTGAGTAGAGGTGGTACGGCGACGTGTTGGACGTAAAAGAAGATAGACTCAGGTAGATGTCCGTGGTTGTGCAGACGAGGTTGGAGCAGTGGTGGGCCCTGGACTCTCCGTAGAGTCCACTCCCCTCTGAAGGGACAATCACACGGGTCGGGTCGTGCTACTGGGAATCCCTACACCGATTCACTTGAGACGAAAAGTACAAAAGAGCAGGAGTTTTAGACGTACCAATCACCTAGACGAGTAGTCGTTCGTCGGTTTGTATCCGTTGAACCTGTCACTGCACTTATCCTTTTTTGTTTCTGAAACCTTAGTTTGACTGTTCCAAGTACAGGGATAAGGTGAGGGACATGTTGAGTTGTTTTTATCGACCTGTCGAGACTCGGTTGACGAAAGAATAGATAGTGTACTCTTCTTATTAACGAGGGTTTGTTCCATCCCTAACTTACACGCCTGTTAAAATTTTGGGGGCAGGACCAGTTAAAATCGCGGAAGGAAGAGGACGTGAACCAAGGGTACGAGAGTCGTAAAATATTTCGAGGACACGTTACCATCTTTGATGTCCGAGCAAGAGATCCTCGTCATCGGTTCCACCTCGAACCCCATACTCCACAAATAACCCGTAGGTGTAGAGGATTTCCCTTTCCCTCCTTCGTCCTGACCCGTCTCCCTCTTCAGACGTCACACCGGTTACTTTGGTGTTGGTCAAGAATGTCCCTCGAGACCTCTCTCGGATCGACAGGTAGCACAGGACGAAGGTCGGGGTCACCCGTCTGGAGAGACGGGGTGGAGCGAGTCAGGCACCTAACGTCTGACGACCTCGTTCACGCACGGCACCCCGAGACGTCGACTAGGTCTGGGTTCCCGTGACTGCCGACTCCGTCGTGTAGAGGACAAGTGGTCCCGTCTGCAAAATCAAATGTTTCTTAGGACAGGCAAAGGTAAGTGGAATCGTTCACGTGTAATTTACGCGTAAAGGAGGGAAACGTTGACTACTTAGTAAATTGTCACGAAAACTTCTGTCCTTCCGTAAGCACACGAGAAGGTATAAGTAATTCGTAGTGAGACCCATCACTACCAGAACTATGTCATCCTTAATCACCTCACATTTACTAAGGATTCAGTGACCCGATGTCTACTTTCAAAGTAACCAGACGTATACGTTCGATCACCTTCTTTGTATGGTACAGATATCCGACTTTCAAACGTGGAGAAGGATAAACTTGTGTTAATCACGTACAAGTGACTGTGGGATCAGAAACACCACGTCTCCCGACACACGACCACAGTTTGTAAGACTCTTTACCTAGTCGAGAAAGCCTTATAGTATCAACGAAAGTCTTGGTATGTTTCCAATTGGGATTATAAGATTTTAATACAGACATAAGTCGAGAGAAGACGCATTTCCAGAAGGAATTGAATCTTGTCAAGTCAACGAACCGTCGTAAACTAGGTTATTAAAAACGGACATCGTTCCCTCCGAATCAGTTCGTAGTAATCGCTCGATAAATGAGTAATTGTGTCTTAATTCTGAAAAAAAAGACGTTCTCAAGTCTTTGGTATCCTCCATCCCCTCCTCCATCAGTCTACAAACAAACGACCGAGGGGTATTTTCGATAAAAAAATTTTTCAGTCAGAACTCTTTCTTCTAAAGTGGTTGTCTAAGAGGTAGAATATTTAGGTAAAGAAGTTCCTGACTAACACTTCGTATCGTGGTCGGACCCGTCCACACTGTCCGTTCCGAAATGACACAAGAAAAGGTTCTCTATGTGTCCCGGTGGTCCGTGACCGAAGAAGTAAATACCAGAGTAGGTAAGTAGAAAAGAAGGGACCGAGGACGTCGTAGAAGGGACTCAGACACTGGGGTCAGTGAGACAAATTGTGCACCGTTGTCCGTTCTACTGTTCGAGGGGAGCGGAACAGTGGCTCGAACACAGTCCTCGGGACCAATCAATTAATCACAATCAACGAGTCAGTACAGGTCGAGAAACGTTGGGGTACCTGATATCGGACGGTCCGAGGAGACAGGTACCTTAAGAGGTCCGTTCTTATGATCTCACCCAACGGTAAGGGAAGAGGTCCCCTTAGAAGGGTCGGGTCCCTAGCTTGTACCCAGAAGGTGTAGAGTCCGTCTGAGAAATGTCAGACTCGGTGCTCCCTTTGGACCCTCGGGACCCCACGAGATAATCAGTAGAGTCTTCCTTCCTTTCGAGAGAGACACACAGGTTTCCTACACCGAGAAGGAGAGGGGGGTCCAGGACCCTTCGACCACTTCCCGTCCACGTGTCTGACCTAATGACAAGGAACGAAGAGGGAGGGGGCGTCTCCGTCCCAAGGACCTGCTGTCCCAGGTACTGTCGCACCGTGACCCCGGACCGATGCTGGCGGGGAAGGTCAAACTGGGGTCGCACGCCCTCGGTTTCTGGTAGGTCGAGATGTTTGTGGACTTGGACTTCTCGACGCAGACCTGCAAACTACGGATAATACTGTACTGCCTCGACTAACTACAGACACCCCCCAGACATTGGCGGCTGAAGGTCCACCCACGGGGTCCCCAGACAGACTTCCAACGCACGTGGACCTATAGTACAATTTCGAACAAGTAAGCAACTTGACTTCGTGAAATCGTGGGTCAACGAGGGTCTTGACGTGGTTGGTTCCCTGAAAAGAAAGATTTGGGACATTCTCTCTGGAATCGTCGTAGTATCGATCTCGTTCGGGGGGTTTCAGGAGAGTTAGTCGATTAATCTTTTAATTATACCTTCTACAAATTTAATTCAACTTCTTTTAATCGACAGACGGTCAGTAAATATATTTTTAGATTATCGGAATGAAGAGATCCATATATTCAAAAAAGGAGACCCACATAAAACCTTTCCCGAAGGGTCCACCGAATCACCATTTCTTGGGTGGACGGTTACGTCCTCTGTTTCCAAACTAGGGACCCAGTCTTTCTAAGGGGACCTCTTCCTTTACCGTTGGATAAGGTCATAAGAACGGACCTTTTAGGGTACCTGTCTCCTGGGACCACCCGATATCAGTACCCGGACGTTTCTCAGGCTGTACTGACTCGTTGACTCGTACGTATAAAACCTTTCAGTTTTTCCAAATGGAACTATCCTTCTACTACCGATTCAGCTACACAAAAGGGGCGCACCCCTTTACTCAATTTTACTGTCTTCAAGGGACAGAAAGTCGTCTGTTCATTTCGTGACAACAGGGTTCGTAGTACCGTTGACAAATTTTGTGGAACGACAGTATGGATAAGGTTTGGATACCAATTATCAGGAATTTGTAGTCATTATTTCTTTCAGGATCAGTGAGTCAGTACAGGCTGAGAAACACTGGGGTACCTGAGATCGAACGGTCCGAGGAGACAGGTACCCTAAAAGGTTCGTTCTTATAACCTCACCCATCGGTAAGGGAAGAGGACCCCTAGAAGGGTTGAGTCCCTAGTTTGGACCTAGAGGGGGTGACGTCCGTCTATAAGAAATGACAGACTCGGTGATCCTTTCGGGTTGTTTTGTTTTGTAATATCGTTCTTCAGTGTCAGCATCCGGTAATTATAGTTTCCCTAATCCGATTACGTAGGAGTACCCTTTTTGTTAAGATTTCGTCCGCGATGGGTTAAAATTCATCAATAGAGTTACTTGATTCTTTTAGTTTATAAACAAAAAGTGAAGTTCAGTCCAAATTGGTGTGACTTTCTCCCCTGAATGCGTATTAGTAAAATCCTTTCAAAGAAACTAATTTTAAACAAAGGAACTCTACGGAGAACCAGACCAATTAAGAGTAAAACATATGTGATAGCGGGAGATGACTTATCTTAAAATTCCGGAAGACTCCAAAGGAAGCACGAAGACGTCAACGTATTGGATGTAGGTGAAAGTTTATACGTTTTCGAGTCGCTAACCAGGAAGAAACCGGGAGGGGGGGGTTTTTTTAATAATAAGAAAGAAGAGGGACTGAAATTAATATCAAAACCGATATAAATAAGTCTTATACGAATTTTTACTGTTTCTGTTCTTTAAGAATAATATATACAGGGTGAAAAATTTGGTTATGTATATATGGTGTCTTCATGAAGTAACGACAGACAAAGAAATTTTTATCTACTTTGTTCACCATATACCATCTCACATGTTGAATTTTGAGCGGGATCAAGGACAGAAAGAATTAGTCTATAGCCGTCTTAATCTCTTCTGAATTGGAGCGACTTGGAGTAGACTTTACCCGTGACCATTAGAGTTCCACCCTGTCGTAGATCGTTCCAGACGGTGTTTTCTCAACACGTCATTTATAAATATTCTCAACAAAAAAAGATTCCTAATTATTCATTATACGTCCAATTACCTCTTATTTGTCTTTGTCTCCTTTTTATTAAAATGGTCAGTCGATCTTTTAAATACCTCCAAGATTGTAGTCGTTACCACTTTAATCCCGTTTACATAAATCTTTTTGGACATGTATGCCCCTGTCTTGTACTACACTCTAGGTCTATGTTAGTCTTTTAAAGGGTTTCTTCTGTCTCATTCTAAAAGTGTTTTCCCAAAATTCACGTATTCCTTAATTACCTCGGAAAACTTCTTGAACCTTAGGTTGAAATTTAGGGACTGTTGAAACTTATACTTTCTTATGAAACCTTTTTATTTTAAAGTTACAGTATTTATAACTAATTCGTAAACCGAGAAAGGGAATTGATGGGTACCTTTGTACAATGTAACATATAAGTTTGTTTTAACATACATTCAAGATATTACATAATAGTGTAAACCGGTTACTGTTTTATATTAACAAAATCTCATTCGAAAAAACAGTATTTCCTTTATGTTATATGTAGAGTTTTTACTTATTTGGTTGACGGAGTGAGTATATGTCGAAGAGGTACTTCCGAAGACGAGTATAAAACAATACAAAGTTAGGTTCAAAACAATTAACACATCATTTATTTTTATTATCTCGGCTTAATTACCGTTATTTTCCTTGAGGAAGTCTTTTCCACAAGAGAATCTTCATACCACACGACGGAAAAGTTGTATTAAAGTTGTTTCGTAACTTACTTTATCCTTCAATAGGCTGACACTCGACAGACAACCATTCAAAGTATCATACTATAGGTTTAGGGTACTGGAAGAAAGGAGAACCTCTTCCAGACTCATGAGTGATTCTGTAGGTTCAGTCGGAGTGCAAGTAGGATCGTACTGAACCCGTAGGAGGGTAAATCCCAACGAAATACGAGAGGATACCGAAAGACTTTTGATACCAGTCGGTCCCTGACACACGACCGCATCTAGGGTCTAGACGGGTCTAGGAAACCCTTATTGACACTACGGAATTTTTAGAGTTGGTTCCGAAGGTCGTTTACTAGTCACCTTCCTCTCGAAGGGTATGAAGTCTTCACAAAAATCCCTTGACGGACTCTGAGGGACGAGGGTTACGTTCCCGGGTCCAAGGTAGGCACTAGTCCCGTGACCTAGGGCGATTTCTAGGGTGTACGGAGTTGATTCTGAGTCGAGTCGGTTTTATTTATATAAAAAAAATTTTCAATTCACAAAAATTTACAATGGAGGAACTTTCTCAGAAGAGACTAATAGACTAACTTTCTTCGTAGGACTGGTGAAGGGTGGGGAAATAAAAAGTGTAAATATATAGAGGGGATGATCTGACATCCAAGGTATTCCGTCCCTAAAATCAAAAAAGGGTGACGATTCCTGGGTCGAGGATCGGACCACGGACCGTGTTAGTACTCGCGAACTAATTATGACTTATTCACCGATGTACTCACTTACTTCTAACTTGGCCACACTCTACGAGTAGATGGAGAAGCACGGCCCCTCTTTATTGGGAGAGACACACCTGAGCGAACGAGCCGTCCACTCTCTGAGCCGAGTCAGGAAGGACTGCCACGTGCACGGAGAGGTGCACAGGATGCAGATGCACTGCCGGGGGTCCCCGACCCGGAGGAACCTCGTGGTGTGACTCTACCTCAAGAGGAAGAAGATACTGTGACAAGAGACCTCTTGTCCATATGAGCGACTGTAGAATGGTTCGGAATGGAATACGAATTCGTCGTAAAAAAAAATTTCATAACGTAAAATTACCATCGACGTAAGGAGTAGGACAACAGGATATATGGTAGTTTCGTCTCGGTGTATTTCACATCTTTCCTATGTCGAGACACCAAAGGCTCTTTCGGACTACAGGCATCTACAATTACGACCTTCCGGAGGTGGTAGTTCTATTTAAGTCAGGTCCCTCGGTCCCGGGGTCTCCTCTCCTACCGTTCACTATCTGTTCAGGGTATGACGGCTTGCTCACACACAAGAAAACCTTATATCAGATCTTTTTTACTACACTAAGTACAACAAATTCCTCTTGTCTCAGAACTTTAGTCTATGTGTCTTCACCTCTTTATGTAGTTCTTATTGGGCCCAATGCAATAAGTAAACTATAGCTCAAACGAGATAACAACGTAGGAATTTTCATCCTTAAAATTGGGATGAAAATGAAATTTCTGCTGTTACGACTTAAAAAAGTTAATGGAAGTGGGGTCCGAACAGACACAGTAACGAGAGGAATTCTCCTCCGGGGGGTGTCTCGGACCTACCCACGACTGGGAAGTCGATTCTAGGAGTCCGGAGAGAGAAGACGGAGAGAGGTGGGTGGAAGAGGGTGACGGTGGGGTACTTACCAGGAATTTTGAGGTACTAAGAGAGGAGGTAAGTGAGGTTACCCAGACTCAATTAAAAAATAAAAAATAAAAGATAAAAACCACAGAAGATGAAGTTTGTGTTGGGGTTCGAGTAAAGGAGAATAACATAACGAGGGTAAGAAGGAGGAAGGGACCACCACTAAATGAACTAGCCTCCGTCAATAAAGTAGGTTCATCTAAAGAAATCTACCCCGAAGTCAAGATGATTACCTTTTATGTCAGGAGGGAAGACAATTTACCAAATTCCAATTTAGTAAATAAATGTAATATAAAGAGTATTCTTTATTGGGGTCCCTCAAAATGTCAGACCCAGTCTATTAAGAACTCGACCCCAAACAATTTGAAAGGGAGAAGAAACGAAGGGGAAATCAAAAACCGGTATGACTTGAGTTACCCACAGTACGATTAACGAGAATAATTTTGGTGGCACCTGAGTACAGGACAGTACACGTTGATCGAAAGACGTTCGATTGGACATTAAGAAATAACGAAAGTTATACTTCATATCGGTGGTCTTGTAACCAATACCAAGACAATTCAGGACTTTCTACAAGACCGTTCCTTTTCTTTTATGTCAGACTTTGTCTGTCCGACATTGGTGTAGGACCACATTTCAATTATCATTCTTCTAAATCCCTAGTAAAAAGGACACGAGACTCCACCCTGGGACACGGACGAGATTCCACTGTAGACGTCCATATTTCTGATACAGTCTTCTTATCTTAACACTTTTTCTTGGTCTATCTTACTCGGCAGAATGTTGCGACTGACCGAGTACAGAGATTTATCTGAAACAACAACAAGTCAGAGATTCAAACTGAGAAACGTCGGGGTGTCTGACGTCGTGTGGTCCGAGGGGACAGGAAGTGACAGAGGGTCCCACACGAGTTTAAGTACAGGTAACTCAACCACTACGGTAGGTTGGTAGAGTAGGAGACGGTGGGAGAAGAGGAGAACGGAGGTTAGAAAGGGTCGTAGTCCTAGAAAAGGTTTATCTGAGACACAAGTAGGTTCATACATTTAAACAGGATTTCTGAAGGGACCACCGAGTCTGCCAATTCGCAGACAGATGTTACGCCCTCTGGGCCCAAGTTAGGGACCCAGCCCTTCTAGGGGACCTCTTCCTTTACCGTTAGGTGAGGTCATGATAACGGACCTTTTAGGGTACCTGTCTCCTCGGACCATCCGATGTACATCAGGTACCCCAGCGTTTCTCAGCCTATGTTGACTCGTTGAAGTGAAGTGAAGTGAAGTGAAGTGAAGTGTAAGTTCATTNTGGGCCCAAGTTAGGGACCCAGCCCTTCTAGGGGACCTCTTCCTTTACCGTTAGGTGAGGTCATGATAACGGACCTTTTAGGGTACCTGTCTCCTCGGACCATCCGATGTACATCAGGTACCCCAGCGTTTCTCAGTCTATGCTGACTCGTTGAAGTGAAGTGAAGTGAAGTGAAGTGAAGTGTAAGTTCATTCGTACACCGAGATGAATCTCCACAGGGACCCCATTGAGTACCCATCCGATGACAGACCCTCGAGAAGAGGTTCGGAAGTGAACTTACAAGACACACACCAACGGATGGGTCCTTAGGTCTGTCTGTCACACGAGAGACGGTCCGAAGTCTATTATTCCTAGATGTAAGCTCTCCTACCGGCAGACCAATAACTTAAGTTCTGGGTACGGTTTAAGTCTCCATTATAGTCACGACAAGAAAAGGAGTTTAAAAAAAGAAAAAAATTAATGATTCTTTACAAATTTGTATCTCTTTTCAACTTTCTTATCCTGTTACTTCTTGTTTCGGTTGTAGAACGATACACGTACATACATGTATGTGTGTGTGTGTGTGTGTGTGTGTAAGGGTAAAAAATTTAGTGTAGTAAACTTCTATTCAACATCCGTGGTACGGTGTAATGGGATTTATGTCATTCAGGGGTGTATGCTTGAAAAGTTCTACGTTTACACGCAGATCAAGGTGGTTCTTTGGTTTTGGATTTGGCAGTTACAGTCCGCACTCACTTTAACGACGAACGGGAGGCAGAGGATAACGACTGCTAGGAAATCTGGACAGTAGAGGGCGGAGGAGAGAGAGGAGGTTAGTCATTAAGAAAAACGGACAACTGAACTACGGTCGGTAAAATGACATGACGATGTGAAAGGTTCCATGACATGACATTCTTATTTTTACAAAAGACACAAAACACAAACGTAAAATACATGATAAACACACCTTTCGTAATATTTGGATAATATCATGTTATGATATATCGGCTAATAATGCAATCAACGTATGGATCCGACTGAAGCAACCTGAATCCTTGTTTGACCTGAATTGCTAGTGTGAAAATTTTGTCTTGAGTAAGCATACGTCCCCTGAATGACATGAAGTCATCTGTGGAGGACTTTGTTCCTGGAAGGGAATGTGTAGTGTTATCGTAAGGACACCGGTTCGATACAGTGTGATTAGATTATTGTAGATCAAAGACAATCACAAGGGAGGTAGACACAGGGTGTTTACAGAAAATATGGATAAAAATATAAACAAATATAAACGAAACGTAGACAAATATATTTTGTTTTCACTTAGGTTAGTCGTAGGTATGTAAGGTAAAACCGACACTATGGAGAAATCAGATAAAATTACATCTTACTCGGTGGGAGAACCGAGTCAACCATTTCTTAGAGGGACGTTACGTCCTCTGAACCCTCCTAAGGGACCTCTTTCTTTACCGTTGGGTGAGGTCATGACAACGGACCTCTTAAGGTACCTGTCTCCTCGGTCCGTCCGATGTCAGACACTCTAGCGTCTCAGTTTGACACACTGATTAAAAATGAAAAATTAAAAAAGCTATATCTTATCAAAGGGATGAAAATAAATAAGTACTGTGATTTACTGACATGAATTTTCTCACCTCCACAGAACGACTCATTAGAAATGGAAAATTCCTACAAATATTAACGGAGGAAGGTGTTTCCTGAACTCACCAGGATTACTCTAAAAAATTTAGACTTTAACTATAAAGATAAATACTTGATGACTCTAGAAAGACGGAGGTTCTTTGTACAACCAATCTTAAGTTTCGATTCACACAAGTTACAAGTAACAGTGAATTCATGAGTATAATAACACTTATACGAGTAATCCTGGTAAAGATGTTCCGTGTGAGTAATAATAAATATTTACATACACTGGATTGTTACTAGTACTCATCTCACTACCTGACTCCATTCTCCGGTACGACAGGGTGGGTCACACCCTATATAAGAGTCTTGGTTCACCCATCCATATTGGAACTAAAAAAATATCTTCTTATAATTAAGTCAAAGTTCCGAAAGCATCCCCTAACTGGTGTTCGTTTGAATGTTTATTCACAGACACACAAAGGGGAACTTTATCCTGTCAAACACTACCTCGTGGTGTGGGAGGGACTACACTTTAGTAAGTATGACTGAGGTCTGGTGGAGCCTCCTTAACTTAAACTGGACGTCGAGGACACCTCACGAGTCTGAAAACTAAGAGGAATAGTTGAGACCGCTCGATGTTCGAGAATATTGTCCACTCATATCCTACCTCAAGTCCCCATTTAGACTTTACAAAAGACAAAGAAATTCCCGAAAAGAAGTTTTCGATCTTCTTTTGAGAATTTTGAAAAGATAAAATTTTCACTCTATCTGTCTTCAACGGTAGACCGTGGATCTCTTTGTCTACATCGAGTCTAGTCAAAGACTACATATTTAACCTGTCCCTAGTGGGAATAAAGTTCTCATTCTTATCCGTCCCACGTGTAGTTAAAAAAAGTGTAGTGTAACCGGTCTTGAATCAGTGTACCGTGTAGATGGACGTTTCCTTCGACCCTTTAAACAGGTTGATTATAGAATCATATTATTTCTTTAAAGTAAGGTCACTAGTGTTGGTCATGTTTTAGGTCCTAGTGATCAATAGTCCAGGTCTACAGTGGGAAATGTTAAGTTACAGGACATTTTATTTATTGTTCTAAATCAGAAGAGGATGTGGACTATATCTCCATCTTACTCTAACCTTATTTATGTCAGTCGATAAGGTAAACATTTTCCTTTCTTATCCTGTTTGTTTTACTTTTGAAAATGGTAATTTTCTTATTACCTTAGATATCATTTATAACAATCGGGGTAAAACATCCAGTATTTTAATCATGGATAGAAATTGTACTTTTAGAATAATAAACGTTAATTTTTCACCGTTTAACAGAATTCTTATTAAAAATTTTTAAAATAAAACCAATGTTTACAAACCAGAATATAATATAAAAAGAACATGTAGGACTAAGGAAACTTTAGTTATATATTGTTTTATTGGAAATAACACAAAGGATCTTGGAGTACTCTAACATGTACATGAACAGGGTTAAATATCTGTGTCTTTACCAGGAGAAATTTAGGAAACGACTGAGGGGTGACGAATGGTTTACTTCAGGTCGAGAAACTCGTCCTGGGTATAGGAAGGGAGATTCGGAGCGGAGTTTGGGTCGGAAGATTGGTGTACACAAGGGTTGGAGACTTAGGTGGTCGGGTAGGTATGGAGAAACGAAAATATTTGGCGGATGGGAAGAACGAGGAAAGGAGGACGTGTAGAGTTTGAGGAGACTCGAGATCGAGTCTATAGTTGGGAAGACTCTGTGGAACCGACTGAGAGGTACGACACAATCTTAGAGAAGGAGGACCAAACGTACAACAAGGTCGAAAATGACATTGTGTCGAGTCGTATAATATTACGAGACTCAGGGTAAAGGTAATCTAACACTCGAAGAGTTCCCATTCGGGGTCTTGACGTGTAAACTCGTGTGTCATCAAAGACTTATTCGTTGGAAATACTCGATTGTAAACGTCATTCCTACAATTTAGGGTATCTATTTACCGTTTCGTTTCTTATTGTGGTTCGCAAGACACGACACATGTGGCACTCGGTACGGCTCGTGAGTCTGGTGTCGACGAATCCCAACCCTCTGGTATGGTCGGCCCCTTGACTGGTTCCGAAGAGCCCCTCCGACTCGTTGACTACCCTCTGAAGTTCAAAAGTCTTTTCTCCTCGTTTCTTGGTGTCCTAATCTTTGGATGGAGGTCTGACACAACCCGTATAAACATCCTTGTCAGTCCTTTAACTGGATTGTGTATAAGTCCCCACCCTTTGTCCTGACGTCGGACCCCTCTGGTACGGTAAACAGAACGTAAGTAAACAAGTTATCTATAAATAGCTTGAAAATGATTCTTATGTAGCCACCTGTTTTATTTTTAGAGACGTGGGTGTCCATCTGGATTACTTACTCATGTCATAGTGTACAATCTTCCACTACAACGACAACAACAAGTCAACGATTCCGAACAGGCTGAGTCGTGTTACCTTTTTATTTTCCAGCTCTCGACCCATTCCCCTTAGTCCTCAGCCCCTGTAACATTAAACAACCAATCCTTCAAGTCGGATCCGGAGTAATTCTTCCATGTAAACTCGTTCCTTCCTTTGTTCCCTCGAGTGATACATCTAATAGACCCCCTTCCCCAAGGACCGTTTCAAGGTCTCAAACCGTTTTAAAACCACCGACCTTACCTCACCTACTTCTCCTATTGTTCTCTGTCCCAGCCCGACGACACCTCGGAACTTCCGGTCACACACCTGAAAAAGTGAGATTACGTTGTCCCCGGCGATGTCCAAACTCCCCTCCTTGTTATCCTAGACCGGAAAAACAAAAACAAAAACAAAATTAACCTTATATCATCAAAACGTTACAACCTAATCAAAGACGACATGTCGTCTTCACTTGGTCGTTTCACTTGGTCGTTTCACTTGGTCGGTGTGGATATGTATATAGGGAAGAAGGAACCTAAAGGAAGGGTAAATTGGGTAGATGGGGTGAATTTTTACCCAAATTGGGTAAAGGGTAGATCGTGTCTTGTGACTCATCTCAAGGGACTCGATATGTCATCCAAGCGTAATCAATAGATAAAAGATGCATCATAGTTATCACACATATATAGTTAGGGTTAGAGGGTTAAGTAGGGTAGGGTAGGGATAGAAGGGAACAATAGGTATGTAAACAAAAGATGTAGAAACAGAGATAAAGACGAAACGTTACCGGACTGACAACCTTTCGTCCTCAGTCCGTACCTGTCAAGACGGATTAATTCATAAAGATAATTCTTGATGATACGTGTAATGTGTCCAGTTAAAAACACATTAAGTTTCTATCATATGTTCTAGAGTAAAGGACGACCAAGGTCGAAACCTCCTTCCGTTCCTAGTTCACTTTTTTGACGTCTGTACGTCTGGATGTCCGTATGTTTGAAGGTCCCGTGTTTCCCCGAATCCTTGATTCGGGACTTTCAAGTGGACCAAACAGATTTTCACATGTCGGTACAGTCTTCGGTCCGTTCCCGTCCCAATCTGGCAGAGGTGTAAAGGTCGGACCCGGTAGAGTGATTTAACTGGGGTCCGACACAGGACTTTCAACATGAATGAATAAATAAATAATTCATCTTCACAATCAGTGAGTCAGTACAGGTTGAGAAACGCTGGGGTACCTGACATCGGACGGCCCGAGGAGACAGGTACCTTAAGAAGTCCGTTCTTATGACCTCACCCATTGGTTAGAGAAGAGGTCCCCTAGAAGGACCGGGGCCCTAGTTTGGGTCCAGAGGACGTAACGTCCGTCTAAGAAATGGTGGATTCAGTGGTCCCTTCAACCGATGAATAAATACAAATGATTTAGAAACGATAGTGAAATGGTTATTCGTCTGTGTTTATTACGGCTTCTTTATCAGTTTCTTCCTTGTACCTCTTTCACCCCTGATTAGTGTTTAGTACGATCAATCTTAATTCTAAGTGTCGGGACTCGAGGAGTGAGTCATCCACCGTCGGAGGGTTCCGGGAACTTCTTAGAAGGACGGCGAAGACCGACAGACCGACGGAAAGTCCGTCGGACGGTCCCCGACTCGACGACCTACTGTTCACACCCTTTACTTCATCCACTCCCGATGGTTCCGAGACATGAGAATCCCAGTGCTGGATGTCTTAGAGTACGGGGTGACATTTGTGTCTTTAAGGGTCGTTCAGTAGAGGCTACTCTTCACTACGACAAGAAGTTGAAGCGAATTTCCTCCTCCCAAACCCTCTCTTCAGGACTTTGACTTACGATTACTTCACCCCCACCGTCGGTAGAGACCTCACCCCAATCAGTTGGGGGTCCGGAAGTGATGGAAAAGTTAGTCTCGTCGTCGGCGGCGACCGAGCCAGTGTAGAGTCATTTGTTTTCAAAAACGTCAGGTCTTGCACATTGTCCCACAGTCGGTCGTTCTTTGTGATTTGTCTGCGACAGTTCAGTCAAAGTGCCCCCACATTTTTTCCTACACCGGTCCAGACAAAACGGGAGTAACCTCGGAAAATCTAAAAATAGTTGTCACACGGAAAGAGTCGTAAAGAGTACCTTTCCCGAACTTAGTTACTTTTCTTGAGATAAATTGTGGAGACCGATCATGAGACTTCACACAATCTTGTTAGTGTTCACACTACTTAAGGACTTTTAGTACAGACGTCTGAACACTTCAAGAACCACCCTACGACTCGTGTTCATAGTACACTTTTGAACAGATGACTTCAGTCCCATAAAGACCCATTCATTCATTAGAGATTTAGGTAGAGAGATTGGCATTAGACGGACGGATAAAGGTCCTTCCTAATGAGGCCCCTCATGTGGTAGATGGACTAGGGAACGTGTCACGTTGGGTGTGTCGGTACCCACCTGGGTCCTCTTTTCGGAGACCGGACGTGACGTGTGCGGGGTCTCTCCATCCCTCTCTCCTAACTAGGAGTGATAAACACTTGAATGGATAAGTGACTGTAAATAAACATTGGGGCTTAGGTTAAAAACACTACGATCGGACTAGCAAGGGACTGGACGTCTCACTACTTTATCGCCAGTAGACTCGGTGTAAGGGTCGAGTCTAAAGAGTAGGACACTTGTTCACAGGGAAAATGTCAAGTAAACGACGGTCCCAAAAGTTTAAAAACAGGGAGTATAACCACTAAAAAAACAAATTTTACCGAGGGGTCGTCTCGCGGTTTCACGGTAGAATAAAGGATGTATGTTCTTCCGCCACTACTCGGTTTACCTCACAGTCTACTCGAAGTAAGGTCGTACTTGAAGTCTCGGTAGTGGTGTTCAAGATACGATTCCTTGGTTGTCATATAAAGTTCATTCCACAGAAATCTGTCTTGTTGCGTATTTTGTCAAGCCATAACTAGTGACTACTATTACAACTCTCGTCTCCGACGTCCTTGAACTGGGGACTAAAGGGGGGTACCCGTCGACAAGTGTTAAGTAAGTAAGGCGCAAGTAACGTCGAAATATCTTACATTGATGGTACTTATTGTTCTTAGTTTGACAGGTAGTCGGGTACGGGTGGAGACTGGACTCGGACAGGAGCAACACGGCTACAAGTAAGTAAGTCGGGCATAAATAAGTCGGGAATAACACAGGAACCGAGATCAGAGTCGCACCTCTGAGATCGTCTCCTAAATTTCAGTGGCGACGAGAGTTCGTCACGTCTATCATATCACGGTGGAAAGATCCTCGACTCGTCTCACTGACCTTTTGCAAAGTCTCTCTTCTGTGACGTTTGTCTTAGACTGTAATTCTCTTCCACTAAACCTCTCACTGAAAGTTTAATTCTCAGACTCTGAACCGGTAACCTAAACCGGTGTGTCTTAAGCAGGTATTAGAACTATGTCCAATCCAAGTCACCTGACTCTTCCTACTCCGGACTAATCTCACGCAAGTTCTCTCTCCGTTCTTGCACCTCTATTTTCCCTGTTTCGTTACGACTTCCTTAAAACAATATTTTCCAAAGTCTATCTCCCCGTAATCACCCTTCTCTACTTCCTAACTTCCTCCAAAACAAACACACACAAAATCTACGTTTTATAAAATCCTACAAACACACAACCACTCTTCTCGGGACAACCAGATGACCCCCTTTGTCTGGTACGTTACCCTTCTCCCTTCTACACGTCTCGAGTCAGGAACTCACCTTGTCCCTTGTCTGGGTCTGTACGCCCCTGCCCGGTCGGAATCGGTCTCCGTGTCTGCGAAGTAGATGATTCTTTCCTTCCGTCCGTGTCAGATACCTATGTCCACTTCCCTCTTAATCATCCAACCCTCCCATTCCTACTGGTTCCTCTGTAGCCTAAGTCAGACAAAGAGGTTCTTTACTCTTCAGTTCGTATCGACCTTCATTCCTTGTCACTCCAAACTCTTCTCTCCTCCTGCACTTTATTTCAGTAGAGACTCTCACCTTTCATACCATCTTTCAATGTCTGTGTCGTCTAGTCGTCACGACTCCCGGGATAACTTAAAAAAAAAAAAAAAAGCTTTTTTGTAAACAAATAATTAAACAATCGACGTAACCCAGTATCAACGTCGAGTCCCCTAGAAAGTAAAGTCTCGTGTCTGAAGAGAGATCAACACGTACTCCAGAATCAACGGACCTCATTACATCTTAAGGGGCTGGTCCCTAGCTTGGACGCAGGGGACGTGACCCTCCGTCTAAGAATTGGTGACCTGGTGGTCCCTTCAGGGACTTAACGGAAATTTAATGGTAATTTAACGAATAATCATATTCTACTGATCATACACAAATTCCGTGTATGTTAAACTAGCTAAAACTGTATATACATGAACACTTTATAGTGGTGTTAATTCTATCACCACTACAGGTAAAAGAGGTTTTCAAAGGAGTACTGGGAAACCATAGGGGAGAGGGTAGTGGAGGACTGCGGGTTGGGGGAGCCATAGATGACTAGGAAGACAGTAATGTCTAATCGAACGTAAAAGATGATTAAATATATTCACCGTAGTGTGTTATGCTTAAGAAAAGGAGACTGAAGAGAACAAGTTGTACCAATAAAACTGAGTGAGTACCAACGACACACATCGTCACCGAACAAGGACAACGACGACTCGACATGCGGTACCACACGTGTGTGATGTCAAGTAAATAGTTTAGTCAATCAACTACCTGTAAACCTAATAAAGGTCAAACCCGACAATATTTATTTCAACGACATTTGTATGTATCTATTCGGAAATATACCTGTGTACGAGAGACAAAAGAACACATTTATGGATCCTCACCTCACCGACCTAAGATACCATACAAATTGAAGAATACTTTGACCGTGTGAAAAAAGGTTTCACAAATATTTACACATTGACACACACATAGGGGTGGCACTCACACAGTCAAAAGGTCCAGAAGACGTAGGACCATTTACACCAACGTCTCCCGGACCACACCAACTTCTTAATTACTCACCCTAATTTTCTCCACTCGACCTTTCTATCCTTCACAATCCCATCTCTCCCTCTGTAAACTTTCACTCCAAAATACCTCCTCCACGGATCATCCTACCACCCCGTATCCGCCGACGTCACCTTTTCCCGTACACGAGAAACCTCCACTTCTGTAGTTCCTTGACTCTCCAATCCCCCCACCTACAAAGTAGGTAACTTTAGTAACTCTGACTTCTGTCCTCACTATGTCCTCTCGGACATCAGTCAGTTCACACCCTCCCTGCCACTGGTCCTTTTATCACCGACCGCCGTCATTCCTTCTTGTCTCCCGTTTAGCAGACTTCTCTATACGACCCCTTAAAAAATAAGTACATTAGGTAAAAATAAAATAAATAAATGAAGAAGGAAATAGAAAAACCGACACGACCTTCCGGACATCTTAGAATCGAGGGGTCGATCGCGGGGACGTAACCCTCGTGTCTCCGAATTCATGACCTGGTGGTCCCTTCAGGGACATTATTTAAAAAATTTTAATACTTTACAAAATTATGGGTCTTCTGGTTTGTAACACCTATATATTTTGGAGTTCTTGTAATGGGTCATTCTCAATATTGACGGTACTTAACCCATAGGGAACGCGATACTAGGACTACGATTCACTTATTATTATTGACGGTCACCATAATCACAGACACATACCTCACGTCTGATACACCACCCGAGACATGATTCGAGAAAAAAATTTTAAATAAGTAAATAAAATTAACCTCCGATTAATGCAATCTCATAACATTCAAGTTCAGAGTAATGTCACTAGCGGGAGTTCTAATAAATGACATAAAGGTGAAATCTTGATTACTTTGACCTCCAGCCGTTTTTTTTCCTTTGTAAGGATCATGGAAAATTTATGGAAGTTACGGGGAAAGTCAACATGAGAGGGGTAGAGAGGTGATTCAATTGGTGATCGGACCATAAACACGGATAGTAGAGAACAAACCCCGAAGGGATCACCGAGTCTACCATTTCACAGACGGACGTTGCGTCTTCTGGACCCAAGTTAGGGACCCAGTCCTTCTAGGGGACCTCTTCCTTTACCGTTGGGTGAGGTCATGAGAACGGACCTTTTAGGATACCTGTCTCCTCAGACTACCCGATGTCAGGTACCCCAGTGTTTCTCAGCCTGTGTTGACTCGCTGAAGTGAAATAGGGAACAAAACCGACTACCAAGTGGAGTGTAAATCCAGAAGGGATATCGAGTTTGAAAAGTGAAAGTAAGTAACTTCTTCCTTTACCGTTGGGTGAGGTCATAAGAACGGACCTCTTAGGGTCCCTGCCCCCTCGGACCACCCGACGACAGATACTCCAGGGTGTCTCAGCCTGTACTGACTCGCTGAAGTGAAAGTGAAAAGTGAAAGAACGTAACCTCTTCCTTTACCGTGAGGTGAGGTCATGAGAACGGACCTTTTAGGTACCTGCCTCCTCGGACCACCCGACGTCAGGTACCCCAGCGATTCTCAACCTGTACTGACTCACTGAAGTGAAAGTGGAAAATGAAAGTACGTAACCTCTTCCTTTACCGTTGGGTGATACCTTTAACATTACCCACTTAGTCTGAAACTAGTGTGTAAATTTATCTTATCGTTCGCTGTTATTCATGATACTCTTTTTTTTTTTTTGACGTGTCACATAACTTTTGTTTACTATTCTCTAGACTGGGTCGGACCCTCCCTTCTTTTTCTTCCATTCGAAGGATCTTTTTCACCACGAACTCTAGACTTGTCGTTCTCAAGAGATCCGTTACCCACCATCGTCTGTTCCTCCCTCGTAAGGTCATCTTCCAAACAGTTCCAGTTTCAGTCTTTTGATTTAAGTAATGGTGATTAGAGTTAAACTTGGAGTCCCGAAAGGTCTTACTCTCCCGGTCCTTTTCGTTTCTCACAACTTTTCAGATTTCTGGTTAATCTAATAAGGACGAGGTTTCTCGTCTACTTGGAGTATTCTTGACCTTGATTTATTCCAGAGAGAGGACAGTCAAGTCAAGTCAAGTCAGAGAGTCAACGCAGGGTGAGAAAGACTAGGGTACTGACGTCGTACGTCCGGAAGGACAGGTAGTAAGAAAGGGCCTTAATGAGTTTGAGTACAGGTAACTCAGTCACTACGGTAGGTTGGTAGAGTAGGAGACAGTAGGGGAAGAGGAGGACGGAAGTTAGAAGGGGTCGTAGTCCCAGAAAAGTTTACTCAGTCAAGAAGTGTAGTGCATCGGTGTCATAACCTTAAAGTCGAAGTCGCAGTCAGGAAGGTTACTTATAAGTCCTGACTAGAGGAAATCCTACCTGACCAACTTAGAGGAATGTCAGGTTCCCTGAGAGTTCTCAGAAGAGGTTGTGGTGTCAAGTTTTCGTAGTTAAGAAGTCGTGAACGGACATGGGTAGAGAAATAAGTGATTTACAAAATCGTGGATGTCGTTTCACGTCCCACCCTTGTCCTCTCGTCGGGTTTACTGACTACTTTTTAGTTAGGATGAGAGTTCCTCAAGAACAAAAAGACGTAAATCTAAGGACTATGGGTAACGTAAGGTCGTCTGGTTGGCGGGACAGGGACAACACATAAGCGAGTTATGACTTAAAGTCGAGACGTTGTTACTCTTCCACAAGGATTACCTGGGGTTGTGAAGACTATACAGTGACCGTCTTTACCTAATGTTTCCTCGGAAGAGCTTTCCATTCGTAAGGGAAGTGGGTTTCTGTCTCTGAGGTTACTCGAACTCTTCAATAGCCTATCCAGAGGATCGCAGAGACGAATAGCCGAAAGTCAGTCGAGAGGTCCCTTCTCAGGGGATCGCGACCAAGGTCGTGTCGGTCCCTAATCAGTTCCTTGTCTGAGTATAAGAAGGAAGTCCAATAAAGTTTTATTCTAGCATAAGAAACACGACATTATTAGTCGCTACACTACTCACACTTTCACGACTACTCAGCATTCTTGTGTCCCCGAAGGTCGGTCTAAGATTACGTAACAGATTGAAACCCACTTAACGAAGTAGAGAGTCAAGGACTCTATCATTATACTGACGGATGGTCGGAGTTTTGATGCGGTTTGGAGGTACAGAACAAGTCGTCCGAAAGAGATGAACTTTACCAAGGAAACGGGAGAGGGACGAGGTCTGTACGGAGGGAACTGAAAGACGAAAAAGTCCAGAGATAGATTTACGATTGGAGGGGTTTCTCTGAACGAAACTGGTATGGTCAGTTAGATTATAGCCAAAAGTATAGAAAGTGAAAGTGATTTACCACAAGTAAAAAATATCATGAAGAGTGTTAAAAATTATAGTATAAAGAAATGAATAAATAACGGACAGACAGGGTGATCTTATGTCTAACACCAATTTATAGTTTAAACATACAGTACGGTGGTTACGGATCCACGAGTTATTTATAAACAACTTACTTATTTGATATCTACTTAGTTGGGTAATATAAAAGAAGGTCAAAGAGAGAAGAAAGAAAAAGAATGAAAATTAGAAAACGAGTATAGACTCAAAAAAAAAAGAGAGTAGGATTTGTGTGTAGGGTATTCTCTTTTTAGAGAGTAGGGATGGGGAGCGAGTTTGGAGTTGGGTGTACAGGAGGAAAAGAAAGGAGACTCTTAGAAGGACTTCCTCACCACTTGACTGGGACAGGGGTACCGGGAAGAAGGGTCAGTGAGGACGCAGCAGACGACGTCTGACCGAAACAGGCTGGTGCCGAGTCTTAAGGGAGAACAGTTACTATGGTTCGGGTACCCAAAACTGTGAAGCAAACCAAAGGAAACGTGGTCGGAGAGGACTGCGGTAGAACGGAAAGACTGGTGATGGGTGAGAGACCGGGAGGTAGGAGACGGGACAGTCATACCGACAGAGGTGTAAGGAACGAACCGAGGAAGACGAGAATGAAGTCACGAGGAGGTCAGTGGGGGTACTGCACCGAGGAGGGACAGGAGACTTGAAGGATTGGTGGACGATGAGGTGTCGGCGAGGTACTTTTAATTGGAACAGGGACGAGAGAAGACTCGAAGAGAAGGTGTGAAGGTGTGTGTCTAACTTTGATGGTTTGGAGAGGTTCACTACCGTAAGTCTGTGGAACAATAGTAACGAGGTAACGAGTCAGTACAGGCTGAGAAACGTTGGGGTACCTGACGTCGTACGGTCCGGATGGACAGGAAGTGATAGAGGGACTCAAATGAGTTTGAGTACAGGTAACTTAACTCGTCTGAGTTTACTACGGTGAGTCACTACGGTAGGTTGGTAGAGTAGGAGACAGGGGGTGAAGAAAAGGACGGGAGTGAGAACGGGTCGTAGTCCCAGAAAAGGTTACTCAGTCGAGCAGTGTAGTCCATCCGTTTCATAACCTCGAAGTCGAAGTCGTAGGTAGGAAGGTCACTTATAAGTCCTGACTAAAGGAAATCCTACCTGACCAACCTAGAAGAACGTCAGGTTCCCTGAGAGTTCTCAGAAGTTTTCGTAGTCAAGAAACCACGAATGGAAAGAAATGTCAGGTTGAGAGTGTAGGTATGTGCTGATGACCTTTTTGGTATCGAAACTGAGATACCTGGAAACAGCCGTTTCACTACAGAGACGAAAGATTATGTGACAGATCCAAACAATATCGAAAAGAATTCTACAGATCTTGACCTGAGTAGAGGGGGATCTTTACAAGGAGAGTGTAAGTGACGGGGTGACTGACGTAGTCGTTCGAGATCCACCGGTCGGTTTCTAGAGTCCCGATTGCAGATGAAGAGGAGATGGGGGAGATGGGGTGGGGACTACCATTATTCTACTGACCGTAAAGAACGGAAGTCAGGGAAACGACAAATCAGAGAGTCGACACAGGCTGGGAAACACTGGGGTATCTGATATCGGGGGGTCCGAGGACCTCACCCAACGGCAAAGGAAGAGGTCCCCTAGAAGGACTGGGTCCCTAACTCGGGTGTAGAGGTCGTAACCGTCCACCTAAGAAATAGTGACTTGGTGGTCCCTTTGGGAGTTAGGGGAACGGAGTGGCGATATAAAACAAGTAAACGAACAAAAGTGGTAAAAAATTTAACCTAATATCGAAGAAACTTTACTACACTACTTAGCCGTCTGACCCTAACTGTATGTATGGGTGACGATATAAACCTATGGATAAAGAACGATCTCGTAATGTTATTGAGAGATGAACATGGAGATCAGAGAGACAGTAATAAGAGGTACAAAGATTTGAGGTCCACAAAACTACAATTCAGGTGTAAGTTTTGTAAGGTCCCTGAAGGGGCCACCAGGTCACGAATCCTGTGACACAAAGGTGACGGCCCCCATGTTCAAGTTAGGGACCGACTCCTTGATCCTAGGAGGTACGGTACAACGTGCTGGTTTTGGAAAGGCACAACGGATGATGAGGACATGAGTTCAGGTCTTAGAGTCGTGACAATTAGTTAAAAGGGTCTCGGGGACGGGGGTGGGGGGCCGAGGGTAGCGACCGGACGGACCACGTGTCATTTACAAGACTACGCGTAAGACTCAGTCTGCCTAGACACAAGTGTAGGAGGAGGGTGTACAGTGTCTACGCTTTGAAATTTGTTCAATAAATTGTATCCCCGTGATTAACTTGGGTAGAGAATCCGAGAACCCTCTTAATTTATTCTATGACATCCATTTCTTAAACTACGGGATCGTCCTTGATTCTTTTTAATTGATGTGGTCCTGACCATGGGAAGGTCGTAAAACATAAAACATGTACCTGAACGAAAATGGACCCTACGAGAACGTCGGAGAGGGAGGGGTGAGTCTACGGGGTCGACTGTCGAGTACCAAGTCTTATTTCGAGTTCACAGTAGAGGAGAAATATGGGAAGGTACCACGAGAGGTCCGTCTGAAACCACGATTCGGGAGTAACAGTCGAGACACGACTAGACTACAACAACTGGAAGGAGACACCACTCCATTGTCGTAGCACACCACCAATTGTCACACCCACAAAGTTTGGTTCGTGGAAGCTGAAACTTAGGGTGGAAGTGGTGAGCCACTGAAACACTGGAACTTGTTTAACGGAGTGGTGAGTTACGGAGAGGATATTTTAACACTCGTGGAGGACTCAAGAGGGTACCCTTCCTGAATCATTTTATGGAGAGGTCCTCATACTCAAGTTATTTACGATCGACGAAAGTCGTTAACGAAGCGAACATAAAGACGGGAGAACCGACACAGAGTGAGTGGAAACATAGGGAACGTGTATTCCCTTACGAACGGGATGGGATTTATGAAGTCCTTGTAAATGACTAATTTTCTTTGTCATGTACTTAGTTACACATAAAATCCCCGTGTACCTGGGTCGTCGAGAAGTATCTTTCCATGAAAACTAAGACTTCTTCGTACAATTTCGGAAGGATAGGAGCTGTGAAAAAAAAGGGAGAAAGAATTTCAGACTGGATTAATTACGGAACGTTAGAAAAGTCCAGTTTAGGAGATACCGGCTCAGGAAACCTTAGGTCTCGTTTTGGAATTAAGACGAATGTTCGAGGTCGACCTCTTCCAGATAGAAACATGACCTTTCCTACCGATGCACGGAAAGAAACTAGGGTGTCCCTGGTAGATGTTACTTCCCGGTGTCATACCTACGTAAGTCGGTTTGTTTGTAGACTTTGTGTCTAAGGACGACGACCATACGACAAACACAATTTCCCGACTGTGTGCCTATCTAAAGAGGTCGATATTTAAAACGGATTACGGTGCGAGTTAACAAAGATGTCTATGACAATAACAAAACAACTACAACAGAGACAGTCGAATTAAGATCATGTATAATGTTTCGATCACTATTAATACCCCCCCCTCCACATTGTTATAATGGTTGGGTCCAGACCGACGAACGGTGACTTTTCGGTTATCTTTCCAACCACCTTTCCTTTCAAACGAAATAAAACCTACGACTATTGGTTCCCGTCTACGTACAGATTTCCGGTCAAGAAGGGGACTGTTAGTCCCCCGTTCTCGAAAGTATCTGTCACCCTTCCCCAACGTACGTCTTTCTCATACCAGTCGAAACTGTCAGCAATCACCAGACTGGTCTCAGTAGAACTAACAGAACTTATGACAATCAGAAGTCAAGATCTCAAGTAAACAAAGGTAAAGAAACGTTAGTCAAGAGTCTGGCCACCGTCAAACATAGTACCGATGTCAGACCAGTTGTACATGAATTGAAGAAGGTGGACCACCCTCAAAGTTATAGATGTTCTGTGGAGTGTCCTATACCGAGTCTTATAATAGATATCGGGAACGACGACGACGACGACGACGACGATTCAGCGAAGTCAGCACAGGCTGAGACACGCTGGGGTATCTGCCTTCGGGTGATCCGAGACGGCAGGAACCCTAAGAGGTCCGTTCTCATGATATCGGGAACTCTTCCTCGATTTCCAGGAACGGACACGAATTACTGATGCAATAATAATAAACCAGAGGAAACTAACAAAAGGAAACAAAGACGTAAAAGAGTGAAGAGACTAATTTGCATAAGAAACCGGTTTCAAGAAGGTGTCTGTTTCCCGTTCGACTTCTGTACCTCCGTCCCCTCCCCGTTCCTGGTCTCCCAGGACGAGGTAAAGTCGTTCTGTTCGACAGTGACTGTAAAAACCTTCTCCTTTCTGATTCTGTCATAAAGAGTCACACAGGGTCTCAGGGGAGTTATATAGGGGTCATAAGAAAGTCCCGGAGGTACTCCAGTTTTGATGAAAGCACTACTATACTACAACGAACAAAAAAAGTGTGCGCAAGGGAGTGTGAACGTCTCTCATACGTCCAAATGACTATCCCTTAGTGTTAAGCATAACACGGACTAGAAATTTTTTGTGGTGAAGGACTCCAAACTAAATCATAGTTTTTTCTTATACGTGTTAATAGACTTTTTCAATAAGTTTGTAAAGAGAGGGAAGATCGATAATTATGTATCGAGTACACTCCGGTCTAACAGAAGTGTATAAAGTCGGTTTTGTTGTATAGTGTTGACTACCTTTTATCTTCGTTAATACTCTTAGATGAAGAAAAGATCGTTAAACGGTTTTACATTTTGTTCCGGTTGAGAGAAAAACCCACCTATACTTATATCCACAAAAGTGATTTTTTATACAATGAATACAATTGTACATTACTCAACGAGTAAAGAGAGAATTTTACTTAATCATTTATAGATATAAAAAAAGTAATTTTTTTAACAAGTAACATCGTATAGTGTCACAATTGAAATTATGCCATTTATAACTATCTATATTTAGTGTATTTTACTTTCGAAACTCTGTAGAAATTAAAAATTCAGGACTCCTGTGTATCGAACTCTTAACGACCAGATCCGATAGAATGAACAATACAAAGTTCTAGTGTCTCCGGTGGTTCACAGGAGGGGTCTCCCGTCACCCACGGGTCCCCGTCGTCAGATGAATTCCGAGTCCATTCCCGAGGACGTCGTGTGCGAAGGGGCTGGGTCTCCCACTGACGGAGGAGGGACACTGGCGGCGGACGGTCAAGTCACCAAGGTAGAACGATCTCGAACACAAAGAGAGAAGGTTGAGGATCCTGGCGTCAGTCGGTCTCCATTGACTGTTCATGAAGGTACTGCACGGGAAACTTCGGGTAAAACGAAGGCTCAACGGACTAAAGGTTCACCAGTCGTCGTACGGTCCGCACCTACCTAAATGAGACTTCCATCTGCGCGAGATATTCCACTCACACCACTCTTCTTGCCTTCATCTCGTGGTTAAGTGAAATTTCCAATGTTTCTCCTCCTACTGTAGAAGAGACGTTACGGTCAAAGAAAAATATCGTAAGAACGACCGTCCAGAAAAATAACAACAATTTGAATGGTAACAAGTTGGTGATTCAGGACAGCTTGAGGAACACTGGGGTACCTGACGTCGTACGTTCCGAAGGGACAGGAAGTGGCAGAGGGTCTCAAGTGGGTTCTAGTACAGGTAGCTAAACCACTACGGTAGGTTGGTAGAGTAGGAGACAATGTGAGCAGAAAACCGAAGGCAGAAAGGTTCGTAGCCCCAGAACCGAAGGGACCACCGAGTCTGTCCTTTCGTAGACGGACGGTATGTCCTCTGGACCCAAGTCAGGGACCCAACCCTTTTAGGGGACATTTTCCCTTACCGTTGGGTGAGACAATAAGAACGGACCTTTTAAGGTTCCTGTCTCCTCGGACCGTCTGATATCAGGTGTCCCAGTGTTTGTCAGCCTGTACTGACTCGTTGATTGTATGAGTGGAGTCTAAAATAGTAGATAGGTTATCTGGTTTCGTTATTATTTTAAGAAATTAAGTGTATATCAGAGTAGTACCGAGACACGTCGTGGTCGATAAAAAGTGTTAGTACACCTTTATAAATCGTTTTAGTATTTATGTTAGGTCACTAAAGCTTATCGTTCTTAATGATCATAAACTATTCGTTTTTATGAGAATTCAGGTTCATTATTCGTACTTAAAGGTTCTAGTTAAAGATGAGAAGAGGTAGAAGTTTATCATTCAGTACTGGAACTTAAAGTCTTGATAATAGTGAGAAGTCTTTAACAAAGTTTTAGTACCTCCCAGAGTTACCCGCCGTCTACTTCCCCTTTATTTTACGAACTACTGTATTGGTGAGTCTTCTACTAGGTTTTTCACAAGTCTAAATCGTTTAAAAATAGTTCACAGACAAATAATGCACGTCTCATCCACAAATTACTTAGAAATAACTTACTGAGATAAAATCGATTTCAAGTAGTTGCTTATCATTTAATCGTATGTTTGGTCACCTTCCAGTGACCCTTACTTAACCAATAATTATGATAATGAGATGAATACAGTTATTTCTGGTTGTTTAACATTCGTAAGTGATTCGATGTCTTTGGGATTTTCTATTTAAGAATCCCGATAAAGTACCTGTTCATACCTTTGTCTTTTTTTGTACTTATAAACGGGATTCTAGTGAAATTAAACCTTTATCTGATCTTAGGGTTTTATAAACCAAGTCAAGAGATAAGTCTGTGGTTGGTAACGATTACGAAAAGAAAAAGAAACAAAAAAGATATGAAGTAGTTTTGGAAATAAGACGATGTCAAAATCACCGTATGAATGATTAGGAATTTACTTGGTGCGCATCAGAATAGAGTTGTAAAAAATTTCCTCCGGTCACTGGTCACTATCAGACTAAATAAGATACTGAAAATTTTTTTCTAAGAAAGAAATCACCCAGTCAAGGGAAAGAAAAAAAAGTTAACTTTATATAAACTATATGTTACAATACAATCAAAGTGTACACTATGTACCACTAAACTGAAAACGTATATAATACTTTACTAGTCACACCATTTAGATCATTGGTAGACATGGGTATGTTTCAATAATGTCATAATTTCCGGTATAAGGAATACGACACATAATGTAGAGTACTGAAGAAATAAAATATCGACCTCCAAACATGGAGAACTCGGGGAAGTACATAGGGCCGGGGGTTGGGGGAGGAAGTAGACCGTTGATGGATAAATAAGAGACATAGACTTAGACAAAAGTAAAACAAAACGAACAGAAAAAAAAAAATTAAGGTGTATATTCATTTTAGTATACCATAATCAGAAAGAGACTGACTGAATAAAGTGAATCATATTATGAAAGATCCCGAAGGGTCCACCGAGTCACCATTTCTTAGACGAACGGTTACATCCTCTGTGTCTAAACTAGGGACCCAACCCTTCTAGGGGACCTCCTCCTTTACAGTTGGGTAAGGTCATAAGAATGGACCTCTTAGGATACCTGTCTCCTCGGACCATCCGGTGTCAGGTACCCTAGCGTTTCTCCACCTTTACTGATTCATGTCGGACATGTCGGATTATTAAAGATCCAGGTATGTACAACCGTGTTTACCGATCAACAAAAAAAATATCGACTTATCATAAGGTAACATACGTATATATATATATGCGACGACGATTCAGCGAAGTCAGTACAGGCTGAGACACACTGGGGTATCTACCGTCGGGTGGTCCGAGGGGGCAGGGACCCTAAGAGGTCCGTTCTTGTGATCTCACCAAACGGTAAAGGAAGAGGTTACGTACTTTCACTTTTCGCTTTCACTTCAGCGAGTCAGTACAGACTGAGAAGCGCTGGGGTACCTGACGTCGGAGGGTCCGAGGAGGTAGGTACCCTAAAAGGTCCGTTCTCATGACCTCACCCCACGGTAACGGAAGAGGCTATACCTTTATATATATATATATGTGTGTGTGTGTGTGTGTGGTGTAGAAGGAAAAGGAAAGTAGACTACCTGTACGTTCAACAAAGGTATAGGACCGATAACATTTATTACGCCGACACTTGTGACCACATCGATTACGAAAAGAACTTCGGTAAATGGGTGTCTTCGAACACCACTCGTCACCAGAAGGGCAGGGGAAGGAGCCCACCAGACGCCCGTAGTCGCTGTACAAGTCAAGTAGAGAGCAGAGGAGGAGGACGTCCACCTTCGTCCTGTGGTCACCATGGAAGTCCACTAGATGCAATAACCAGGACTATGGTAGAGTCCGGGGTCCCAGGTCGCGAGAGAGTGCCGGGGAGACTCCGCGGTGGCTTCCCTGGACCGTCTGGGGTCACCGACCGACTCGGAACTGCTCAGGGAGTAGATACTGTTACTCCCTCTGGTTCAGTTCTTACCGTGGTTATACTTCAGGGACTTGGACCTCTACGTTCTCGGGTAGCATCGACGAAGAGAGAGGGTTTGGCCCCGCAGATAGCCGTCGCGGGAACGACGGTAGTACGAGGATGAAGACCACAGAAACCACCGAACAAAGTAGTGGTCCTTTACGGTCTTTGTCTCCTTCTTCGGCGGGTGCCCCCTGTAGGACCTCCTTATGGGAGACTTATGGTTCCACCTGTACGGGTTCGCCCCGCGTCTGTCCCACCTCTTCTTACACCTGTCTGTCATGACGTGGCACGCGTTACACTTGCATGAACCACTTCGGCTCCCGCGGATACACAAGTTTCCACGCTTTCCTTTCTTTAACTTAGACCTTCAGTCTCAAGTGTTGTTAAATGTCCTACCTTGTCTTCAAATTACCTCCTCTGGGTGACACATAAAAAAAGGATTTCAGTAAAAATATTTTGTCCCCCCTTTTATGACTATAAAAATATTAGAACGGTTAATTTTTCCCTTATACTATCGCAAGTCACCGCCTTCCGTGTGTAGTGAACGTAGTTGAGTGTTGACTCGATGGAGTACCCTGTTTCTTGGTGACTCTGGGGTCTCCTACCTTCCTCAAGAAAGGCACCTAGGGTAATTGTCAGAGACGTCGACGTTTGACAAGGAAGACATTCCGATCAGAACCTTTCGGTCACAAGTCTCAATCCTGCACTGAATCCAGTCGCCTCCCTCGCGTGTACCTACATGACTTTCCAGAGTCTCCGTCTTTCGTGCCGCCCCCGCCCCCCNCCCCCCCCGCGCTCCACTCCCCCCCGTCACGAAAACCAGAGGTGAGGGGGTGGGAGGGGAGGTCGAGGTCGAGGGAAGACGAACGCGAAAAGGACCCGCAGACTTGGCGTCTCAAGTGTAACGACTACGTGTCTAAGGCGAGTCTTAAGACGATTAGTCGTGGATACACAAACGAGCACGTAGGTCAACTGTCAGACGTGAGAAACACGAGACTGACATGAAACGTAGTGGTCGGGAAAAGTGGACCCCCAAATTTGACGAGACCTGATCTCGTAAAGAGGCTCTTTGGAGTCGGAGAGGACAGTCCGTAGTCCGTACCCCCTTTGGGGGAGGGTGAAATACTCCCCCGTGACTTTGGACCCCTCTTCCTTCCTGGACCGTCCACAGAGTCTCGTGTAGTCTCTCCGAGACGCGGGAGCCAGGTCCCCTACAGGAACACGGGTCGACCAAATGTGACGTCGGTCCTCCGTAGGAGGGGTCCGTTCTAGCGACGTGACACGGGGAAATCGGTTGTAACGGACACCCACGAACTGGGGTGGATGGTGTCAAGGACGACGGGGTCCGAAAAGGGTCAGGCCATTATCTGTTCGGGACACGAAACGATCGACACCCCGAAAATAAAACAATCCCGAAGTCTCTTCAGTCACTAAGCAAACTTATTTCGGTTAGTCCTCTTTCGAGTCCGGGGTTCATTTTAGTCTCAACTCCTAAGGGACCATGAGTGTCGTGTTTTCACGATCACGAGTGTCGTCTGTCCCATGAGCGAGTCGTTTATTTCCGGCCCGAAGGCCATGTCATAAAGTCCCTAAAGAGAAACCCCCAAGAAAAAAACCATCGAGTCCGTGAATAAAATGGTATAGTCGTGTCGTGTACTATTCCGGTACTTGTGTACCGAAATTTTGCTAAATCACAAGCTTATCGTCGAATTACTGCATCATACATCACACGTGTGGTGAACGAAAACACAACAAAATAAAGACGACTCAACCGTTTTTGTATTCGTACGTACAGTACAACAAAACTTGACCTCCGGGGAAAGACAACAAGCTCTCCTTTTCTGTGAAGGGGAAGGACTGTGGGCAGTGTGGAAATGGCGACTCGTTTAGCGCCTCGTAAGTGTGACACATTACAAACATAATCTCAACTCGGAGTGAGACTCTTGTAAGGTGTAACCTTCGTGAAACCAGGAGTTTCGATCTTTCTTACTTGGTATATTCCAAAGTCCGTAGAGACGACCTCAGGTTCGAGGAACTCTCCTCCCGCCCGCAATCAGTACAGAACCTAAGAGGTCGTCACGGACCGTGTAGTGTGCGTGAGGTCCTTATACACAATTCACTTGTTTATTTACTACAGTACCCACTTCCTATCTCCTCAGTTAAATCCCTTCTCCCCTCTCTCATACCACGGTTATAGTATTCCCGTTCATCTCTTTTTTTATTGGGAGGATGAACCTAGTATTTTATTAGAAGAACAACCCCGTCTCTTCGTCGTGAGCTGTGTCCGCACTTAGACCGTACCTGACGTCCTCCCGACTTGGTTCTTCGACCGTATCGTATAATTGTCCTCCACTTTGACACTCCGTCAGAGGACTCGTCCTGTCAACCTCCTCTCAAACTACTCGTAAGGTTCTACTCACACTCAAAGATCCCTTCCCTCTCAACCTCTCTAACCCGGGGGCTTGGGCTAAGAGGACGGACAAGTCCACTCTGGACGACCCCACAAACCTCCACCTTACAGAGATGACCGGAGTACTTGTGGGTCTTGACCACAAAGTACTGGCCTCTCGAGTAGTTGGGTCGTGTCTTAAGAGAGGTCTCGTTACTTCGTTTCTTGGGCGGACGGTTACGTCCTCTGTGTCTAAGTCAGGGAAGCACCCCTTCTAGGGGACCTCTTCCTTTACCGTTGGGTGAGGTCATAAGAACAGACCTCTTAGGGTATCTGTCTCCTCGGACCACCTGATGTCAGGTACCCCAGCGTTCTCAGTCTATCCTGAATCGTTGATTTGTTTTTGTTGGATATACTCTTTCAACGGTGATAAAGACGGTCCTGTCTCGGTCAGTGAGCGCCTCGTTGAAAACGACCCCGGACAACACAGAGTGGTGAGGATCTAGGGACTCACGAACGTACACTTTCGTCGTCGAGGGGTGAACGACCCTCTCTGAAGACCGTGTCGGGAAGGCTAGGATGATTTGTCCCGTGTACCCACCCTTCTCACTCCTGTCCTCCGTCTTCCCCCGACCACACCCTTCCTCACCTCCGACTAGAGTCGCGCGAGGATCGTCGGAGACACCTTCCCAGAGTTCACTGTGCCCGTCGCAGATACACCTGGTACTCTATCACTCAACAGTCACACTTTCCCTTCAGGAACCCTGGTAAACACGGGGGGAAGGAAAGATAGGAGGTGGAGGTGGTGTATGTGAAGTAGGAAGAGATCACCTACGTGTGCACACTTTATCCTCCACAAGTCTCTACATTTCGCCTCTGCCTGACGAAGCTATGTCTTAAAAAGTAAAGTAAAATATGTAGTATGTATACTCCTTCGTCTTTTAAACGACTGACTGGACCCTACGATAAGGTCAGTTTCGAGAGGAAAGTTAAGATTGAGCGAGTGATTCCGGAACACACACAAAATGATTGGAAAGGATGGTACGGAAATCCACTTGTCCTTGTTTTCGGGGAGTCCCCAACAATAAACGATAGTGTTCGACCGACACTTCTAAGTTTCTTTCTTCTCAGACATGGAAAAGGGAGACTAACACGGGGTCCGGAGGACCGGAGCACGCCTAAGAATACCCCTCTACGTCTTTCTCACACCCTTACACAAACGTGTTAGAATGCTATAGATCAGAACCACATGGGATCCATAAGTAAGAGTCTATGATGTGTGGACGAGTCTGAACTCATTTTGTAGACACCACGACAGTTGGACTAAGGAACTGAGACTTTACTAAAAACATAAAGGTTATGGTTAGACACACAATACTTAAAGACTAAAGAGGTTATCGTATACGGTGATATATTTAAACATAATTATTTACTGTCGGACACAAAATAAACGACACAAGTAGAATGATCTAAGAAATAGAGTAGTTGTATTCTGTTCACGATACCTCTACCGTTTTAGTAAGATTTTAAACTCTGTCTAAAAAAACCTCTTTTAGGGAGACTTCCCCAACATAGACTCTGTAAGTGATGAACCCGATTCCAGTTCTTATTCAATGAATAGGAGCATAATAGTATCAAGAAGAAAACGAGAGGTAACTTTGGGGTCCTTTTCTTATTAATTTTAAAAGCACACGTTTTCTACTAGTAGCTACGACATAAATAGTAGTATTTTGGAGTCCTGTGAACTTTATCACACTTTTACTGATACAGGAAAATACGTCCGTGTTTCAAATAAAATTATAAATAAAAATAAAGAAATAAACCGACATGGTCCAGAAACAACACCGTGTACCCTAGAAATCAACACCGTACACCCTAGATCAAGGGGTTGGTCCCTAGTTTGGGCCCGCGAGACGTAACCCTCACACCTCAGAGTCGGTGACCGGGTGGTTTCTTCAGTGACCTGTGTTTCCAAACACAGGTATTGAGTGGGACGTTGACTGTTTAGAGGTTTATTCTTAAATAACCGGCCACGTCCTTTTTACCGTCTCAGTCTTACTTTGACTCCGGTCCGTAAGACGTGCGGACAGGAGGGACTCTTTGGTTACTGTCATTAGTGGTTCCGAGACAACCATGTAAGATTGTCGTGTAAACGTTTGGGTCGTTCTGAACTCTTTCTAAAAAGTACTTTAGGTCCCTTTTCTACGGTGTTGGATTGGATCCCAAAGGAAAAGGAAGCTACAACGGTACCCGAAACACATTTGAATTGAAGGAGTCTTAAAGGATACTAACAAGAAACGGATTTTCGTCCGGAAGTCGGGGTCTCACATAAAGAGAACCCGGGTACTTCTTCGACTAAGTCCTTGGTTAGATACTTAACGGTTCTCAACGGTAGTCTTACGAAGAACTCTGGACTTTAAAGTACCTTTGAACCTCCTTTCACCATCTTTTAATCAAGAGTAAATCTAAACGCTATAGAGTCTGAACCCAAAACTTCTTTGTATTACTCTCGTCCACTCCCTTTGATCTCTCTTGTAGGATGATCTAAATTGGGGTACTTTAACGATTAAAACATTCAGTTTTGTCAGGTCCTAGTCATCAAATGTGGAGAGTTGGATTATAAATCTACGGTGTCACACATGATTTCTAAGATAGGGTTCAAAGGGACTACCAGATCACCAATTCTTAGGTGGACGGCTACGTCACTTATGGTCAAGTCAGAGACCAGGCCTTCTAGGATGTACGACATCCCGTTGATTCGGACACTCGGTGTTGATGACTCGGGTGCCCGAAGTTGATGACTTCGGGTTCGTAGGACGTCGGACACGGGGTGTCGTTCTCTTCGGGGACGTCACTCTTCAGGCCCATTGTGTCTCTCATCGGGGTCAAAAGGAGTTGATCCCTCTCGGACACACGTGGTCACTCCTGGGTCGCTTCAGTTTTGATTTATTGAAATTTTTTTTCCTTCAAAGATAGGGGTTTACTCAGGCACTATCGAGATTGGTCCTCGTGTGACGTCGATCGGGTCCATTTTAGGATCCCTGTCACAGTTATAGTATAACCCGTGTGTCCACCGCGATCACCATTTCTTGGGAGGACGGTTACTTCTCTGAGCTCTACCAAAATAGGAACCCAACCCTTCTTGGGGACCTCCTCCCATACCGTTGGCTGAGGTCATAAGTACGGACCTCTTAGGGTACCTGTCTCCTCGGACTGCTCGATGTCAGGTACCCCAGCGTTTCTCAGCCTGTGTTGACTTCGTTGAATTGTACGTGTGTACGGTCAGTTCTAGTTACTAAAGAAGTGGAAGAGATGGAGTAAGTCAGGACCAATACTGGGACATTTTATCCACTTCTAGTAACAGGACCTGTTAAAAAGACACTTACAAGGTGTACTTAGGGTCCTAAAGTTCATAAACGTGTTTGACTATAACGAATTTACACCAGGTTTCGAGGATATGGAGACTAAATTACGAACAGGGTTTTTTAGGTCGGTGAACTAACCATGTTCTTTTATCGGGGTACCACGTTGAGAGAGAATTTTTTTTTTTTGTTGTGTCTTTCGATGGTCTTAAAATAGGGGTACCAGTAAAATTAAATTCCGACGTCCGATGTCTGGTACCCCAGTGTTCCTCAACCTGTGTTGACTGGTGTGTGTGTCGTGGTTTGAGGTTCTGGTCGTTCAGTCTTTTCAAATAATCTTAGGTCCGAAACCCTCTCACAGACATTTAACAATTTATTTTAAAAATTTTTTACAAAGTGCTACAGAGGGAATTTGTAAGGTTGATTTAATCCTTACACAGGTTTTACTTGATCGCGAGTTGTGGTCATTGAGTGTCTTCAGGAACCCGACGAATAAGACAAACGGAAGTGTGGTCAGGAGACGGGGTCAAGGATACGCGGTCCCTTGACCGAAGGGCTTTAACGAAGAGGTTTCGAAAGAACCCGGGAACCGGAGATGGGAGGGGGGTCACGAAACGGGACCAACACCGGTACGAACGTAGGGAGGATCCGGTGTCCAGGACAACCCGTTGAGAGAGGGTAAACTAATATTAAAGGATACTAAAAGATTATACTGAAGCGTGATGTTACAATATAAACTGAGAGTTCAACAAGAAAAATCATCTCTCCTTTCCCCTGTATCCTTTCCGTCGAAGAATATTTTGATGTCGCAAGAAGTTACGTAAGTCTTACCACTTTCAAAGTAGTTTGTCAGAAAAGACCCCAAAAAAACCTACTACTATTTGTATCAAAGACCCTAGGATTATAAATAGTAAGAATAAAATGGTAGATTTTAAATGAAGACTCTTTTAAGTAGGAAACTCCCTTTTCGTAATTAAAATGTTTATGTGACGTCGTACTAAGATCAAATTTACCACCATTGACCCGTTAACAGTGTTGATCTTTTGGATTTTTTTGTTTCACGTAAAACAAAAGTTCAACAGTAGGCCTTTGGTTTCTCCAATTTAAGACTTGGACCTCGTTGATTTTATTTAGGTACATTTGTGGTGCACAATGATATAGGAAGACCCATCTTTAGATTGAAATAATGAAGGACCAACACACCCTGTGTTGACCGTCTTCAATGACTTACGGTGACTCGGACAGAGACTTAAACGTTTTATGTCCATTAGTGTGTGTGGATTAAATTCGAGAAGACATCTGTACTTTATTCGGTTATATACGGTTCACGTAAAGAGTTACAGTATATTTAATACCCGAGAGTTATGTATAGGGGGACAACGAGGGTATTATTAGGGTCTTACAAGGTCCTACTCAACCCTGAACTATTAGATAACATCGTCAGGGACTTACCCTCAGTCTTACCTTCCGACAAGATAGAACCGTCTTTTGAGTTGTACAATCTAAACCTTCAGTCCACCAAGGTCCCGTGACTAACTGTTCGTTCTGGTGGAGAGACGAAAGAGATAACTTCGAGGAGAAGGTAAATTCCTTCCTACAGGAGAATTTGTCCGAAGGGACCACCGAGTCGTCATTTTCTAGGTGGACGTCTCGTCCTCTACGTCCTCTGGACCCAAGGTAGGGACCCAACCCTTCTAGGGGACCTCCTCCCGTACCGTTGGGTGAGGTCATAAGAACGGACCTCTTAGGGTACCTGTCTCTTCGGACCGTCCGATGTCAGGTACCCTAACGTTTCTCCACCTGTGCTGACTCGCTTACTGTGTGAAACTAGGTTTGGTTTCCAAGTCTTAGACGTGGAAAGTTTCGTACCATATTACCGAAACGTTATCGGGTTTCAAACCAAAGGTATACACTGTTTTAGGGTTGTAAGGATCCTTTTGGAACCTCAACAGTGTCCGTAAAACCAGACAAGATCTAAATTATTAAACGATCAAAGAGATTAAAATTTTATTGAGTAGTAAACCGGTGGTTATTTAATATTTTTCTGGAGAATATCCGGATTGCGTTTGTTTGTGTGTTATCTTGTCGGATCCTTCTAGTCTGTTTAAAATGTAGAGTTTCTATGTATTTTCGTATGCAAAGGGAGATCCTTCAGAAACAAATTTCAATGGTCCGGTCGAAGAGGAAATTTTTTTTTTTTTTAGTGGAATTAATGTATGTGTTATTTTTCTAGAGGGAGTTTTTTTTGAAAATACACACACACTCGTGAAAGTTAAAGGTTAATTTATTTATGAACAGTATTGATATCCAACGATCATTAGATCCTAAAAAGGATCCCCTGAGTCTACTTTAGAATCTTATTCATGAAGGGTAAGATCGAGTTCGTCAATCCCAGACTACAGACACGAGTGTTTGGTTTCATTTGTTCGGTTTGGTACTATCGTCCTTCAGTGATTTTTGTTTTGTTTACCGTTTCTCTACGAGTCTTTAGGTTTTTGCTTTACCGTTCTTACGGGGTTTATACTGAAAACTCAGGGTGATTCGGACACTGCATACAGGTTTCGTCGTGCAATATTTATCCCTGGGGGAAGATATCTCTCTGTGGGGGTTTGACCTTGACGTAGTAAAGGAGTTTGCCTTTTGTAGTGCTCCACGTGTGGGTCCCCTGAATAGATTTATGATCACTCACAGAGGTATGTGTTCTGCGGGGTAAAGACTAGGAGGTTATAGGTCACAAAGACCCCACCTTTCAAGTCCTTTTCATGTGAGTCGGAACCGTCGACTTTCCCATTAAAGAGAGGAAAAGAGGTAGTGTCAGGGTCTCAAGACGTCGGTTCAACCGTCCGCCCAACCACACTAGGGTCGCGGCGGGATACTTTTCTCAGGGACCACAAGGGTATCGGTTCTCCGGGACACCCCGGTTGAACGGCCTGTTCAGGGGGTTTAACAACGGTTGGTTTTAGAACCGAAAAAGACGGGTCACTTCGACTAAATTTTTATACCTTTGTTTCAAACCTCCATTATCTTTCCACCGAAATAAAGAGTCGGTCGTCTCTCCCGACGGAGAGTGGGGGTTGGGGTGGTACTCCTCAGATTCCCTACTGTCGAGCGTCAGTCCGCAGTGGCTACTCCTTGTTTCCCCAATCCTAGAACGGTTTCTGTGGCTATCCGACCGTAGTCATTGGGTCGTTAACTCGGAACATCAAACCACCGAGACTCAGGAAGAAAGACTATACATCGATGTTCCCCTTCCTTCACAACGTTCCCATTCGTTTCCTATTATCCTCGTTTTAAACCGCGGACGTATCAATCCCCCGTCTTTTCGTTCAAATCAACGTCTATCCGTCTCAATCCTCGTTAATTTCATTTTTTCTTTCTTACTTTTTTTTTTTTTTTTGTTGATTCCTACAAGTCCGGACGAGTGACAAGGGAAAATAGAAAAGACCAGAGTCCTTTCCCTTCCTTTTTGAGTAAGGAGCAAAAGGAAAAGTGACGCTGCACCCCTGACAGAGTAGAAACTTAGGTGTTCCGGTCTTGTTTTGTGCGTAACGTTTTATAGACTTTTTTTGAATTTCACTGCCTCTTCACTTTTACCTTCTNTTTTTTTTTTTTTTTTGTTGATTCCTACAAGTCCGGACGAGTGACAAGGGAAAATAGAAAAGACCAGAGTCCTTTCCCTTCCTTTTGAGTAAGGAGCAAAAGGAAAAGTGACGTTGCACCCCTGACAGAGTAGAAACTTAGGTGTTCCGGTCTTGTTTTGTGCGTAACGTTTTATAGACTTTTTTTGAATTTCACTGCCTCTTCACTTTTACCTTCTGTGCCCCAAAGTGATACTCCTCCTCTTTCCTCCCACCCTTTCAAATCTCTAACGGGAATGTGAGGTAGGCCCTCCAGATTCTGCGTGCACACCCCTTGACGTCGGACCCCTGGGCCCCGCGCCGAAGGGAAAAGGCCGGCGGTCCCCGCTCGTCCACCTCGGCCCTCCTCCGCCTCCCCGCCCTCCTTCCCCACGCCAGGGCCCCGCCCGACGGCCCGCCCTCCCTCGCGCCTCGTCGCAGGGCCCCGCGTGAGGGAGCGACCGTCGAGAAGGCGTGCGGCCGAGGGCCCCGCCGAGGGATCCATTCAAGTCGGAGGGGTGCGGGTCGGCGTTCGGAGAGGGCGACGGGAGCGACGGGACGCCGGGCTTAGGCGCTCACTCGCAACTGGAAGGGGGCGCTCGCGTCGCGGCCCGACCGTGGGTGCCGCGCCTGGCTGGGCCGACGTCCCACGTCCCAGGGTCCCCCTACCCGGCCGTACCTCAGGTGCCGGGGCCAAAGTCTTAGCTCCTTCGGCTCCGGGGTCCGTCGTCTTCACGGACGGGACTCTCCCAGTGGGCCAGGACCAGTCCCGCCCCGCGTGCGACTGGTCGAAAAGTAGGGTCGCTCGCCCCGCCCCTACGTAAACTGGTAGAAGCAGAGGGGTTGAGACTTCCAGAACCCTTGTCTTTTTCTTGCCCCTCAATCTTACCGGGAAGGCCACGGACCACAGAGGCCTCATCAAGACTTGAGGCAAGACTCCTGAACCTTTGGGTGGGTAGGAACACTCGTGCAGAAGGAGGAGTGCATCCGTGAATTAAAATAAAGTGAACTGAAAAATTCCTCAACTTTCATACAAATCTATAACTCGCAATCCTCGGGGTCTTCAAACGGAAAGGAAGTTTTCTGAGTGGAAAAAGAAACTAATGTTATCAGACTAAGTGACCTGCACTTAGTAAGGGGACCGTAAACTCAGTTGTCTATCCCCTAGACTCAGGACTAACGTTGACTGGTATATATCCTTTAACACCAAAGGGGGGCCAGTTCTTCCAAGTCCCAGCGACCTCCGGGGAAACCGACGACTATTCTTCCAACAATAGATGTAGACACTGAAATAAAGCCAAAACAATTCATTCAAGTAAACCCTCCTTCCTCCCCCTCCCTATTTAATCCTCTAACCTTAGTGGGATATGTGTGACGACGACGACGACGACGACAATTCAGCGAAGTCAGCACAGGTTGAGACACGCTGGGGTATCTACCGTCGGGTGGTGCGAGGGGGCGGGCACCCTGAGAGGTCCGTTCTTGTGACCTCACCCAACGGTAAAGGAAGAGGTTACGTACTTTCACTTTTCCCTTCACTTCAGCGAGTCAGCACTGAATCGCTGGGGTACCTGACGTCGGGTGGTCCGAGGAGGTAGGTACCCTAAAAGGTTCGTTCTCATGACCTCACCCCACGGTAACGGAAGAGGTGATATGTGTGATGATATATATATATAAATTTTTTATCTATTGACTATTCCTGTACATATCGTGTCTCTTGAGATGAATCATGACACGTTACCGGACACACCCTTTTCCTTTTTTTTTTTCTCACCGATATCCATATTATCTAAGTGAAACGAGATATGTACTTTGATTGTGTTGTGTCACTTAGTTGATATGAGTTTATTTATTTTTATTTTTTTCTTCTGTCAACATTGTACCGTCCGATTTAAGAATAGTTCCTAAACACAAGGTGTATCTGTCTGAAACGGGAAACCTCATCCATAAAGTGTTGAAAATTTTTTAGTTGAAGCACTTTTAACATTGAGTATTTTTGTAATGCGGTAAA
Source organism: Capra ibex (assembly GCA_006410555.1). NCBI lineage: Eukaryota > Metazoa > Chordata > Mammalia > Artiodactyla > Bovidae > Capra > Capra ibex. The sequence goes on from SJYO01041852.1 coordinate 79,103,366, forward strand.
CGACAGTACTTCCGTCTTTTGAAGTCTGTCTATTCTTTTGCTTAACTTTCTACATTTCTTTTGGTCTCCCGAAGGGACTATCAAGTCAACCATTTCTTAGACGCACGTTACGTCCTCTGGGACCAAGCTAAGGACCCAGGCCGTCTAGGGGACCTTGGCTATCCGATAGGTGAGGTCATAAGAATCCGAAGGGAACATCGAGTCGACCATTTCTTAGACGGACGTTACGTCCTCCAGACCCAAGCTAGGAACCCAACCCTTCTAGGGGACCTCTTCCCTTTCCGATGGGTGAGGTCATAAGACCGGACCTCTTAAGGTACCTGACACATAGTACCCCAGTGTTTCTCAGTCTGTTCTGACTCGCTGAAGGTGAAAGTCTCTTCTGGTCTCGGAGCAAGGGTCTTCGGACACCAAGATATCTCTGTAAACAACTTTATATCCGTGGTTTCTCCTTTATTCCTTAACTACACTTGTGAGATTAGAGAAAGTCTTTTGCCACAGAATTCCAAGACAGCAACGCAGTAAATCTGAGGTGACACCTCATTAAGAAGTGAAGAATCAAGTCAAGTCAAGTCAGTGAGTCAACCCAGGCTGAGAAACGCTACGGTACTTGGTGTCGTGCGGTCCGGAGGGACAGGTAGTGGTTGAGGTTTGGGCCTCAAGTGGCTTTGGGTACAGGTAACTCAGCCACTTCGGTAGGTTGGTAGAGTAGGAAACAACAAGGGAAGAGAAGGACGGGAGTTAGAAATGGTCGTAGTCTCAGAAAAGGTCACTCAGTCGAGAAGCGTAGTCCACCGGTTTCATAACCTCAAAGTCGCAGTTGTAGTCAAGAAGGTCACTTGTGGGTCCTGACTAGAGGAAATCCTACCTGACCAACCTAGAGGAACGTCAGGTTCTCTGAGAGTTCTCAGAAGAAGTTGTGGTATCAAGTTTTCGTAGTTAAGAAGTCACGAGTCGAAAGAAATATCAGGTCGAGAGTGTAGGTATGTATTGATGACCTTTTTGGTATCGGAACTGATCTACCCTGAAACAAATGTTTCATTATAGAGGTGAAAAATTATACGACAGATCTAACCAGTATTGAAAGGAAGGTTCCTCATTCGCAGAAAATTAAAATACCGATGTTAGTGGTAGACGTCACTAAACCCTCGGGGTTTTTTATTTCAGACTGTGACAAAGGTGACAAAGGGGTAGATAAACGGTACTTCACTACCCTGGTCTACGGTACTAGAAGTAAAAGACTTACAACTCGAAATTCGGTTGAAAAGTGAGAGGGGAAAGTGAAAGTAGCTCTCCGAGAAATCAAGAAGAAGTGAAGAATTTGGACACTATTTACAAGTATTAAATATTTAATATGACATAGTCGTGTATAACCCCGAAGAGTCCACCGAGTCGTCCATTTCTTAAACGAATGTCACGTCCTCTACACCCAAGTTAGGGACCTAACCCTGCTAAGGGACCTCATCCCGTACCGTTGGGTGAGGCCATAAGAACGGACCTCTTAGGGTGCCTGACGTCAGATATCCCAGTGTTTCTAAGCATGTGCTGACTTCGGTGACTCGTACATTCGTGCATAACTCGTAATCGAAACTGTCACATAACCGACCCGTGAATCCATTCATTCTTTGAACCCCAATTTACGTGTAGAAACCTCACATTGACGGATCCAAGTCATCCCCTGGTGAGTGAGGGACACACCGACCTTACATCGGAGGCAAAGCGTCGGTTTGAGACCAACCGCCTCGGACGGGTACGCCTTGGGGACCCAAGGTCCTCGGTTGACATGGTACGGGAACACATATTCCCTAAATTCGTGGGAGTCTAAAACAATTTACGACCTGCTCCAACCCCTCTCCCGGACCCTGGTACCTATGCTTCCCTGAGACCCTGGTACCTACACCTCCCTGACTGACATGGAAAGATACGGAGTCGAAGGAGTAAACGTTGAACCTCTACAATATTTACTATGAGCCGAGAGGACCTAGTAACACTCCGAATATAACTTAGTAAATAAGTAAGGTATCGTAAAAAAATCATGAAGACACGGGGTCACTTGTCTGTACTGCTTTTAGAGATCGGAAAGTCTTAACTGGTATAGCACAAAAACATAATAGACGTTGTATCATCTTTGAGTTTTGTAAACGAGGATAATAATTGTGTATATTAAAGTAAATTACGGTCTTCACCGGTAGGAGAGGGGGAAAAATGTTTACTCCTTTGACTCCGAGTTTCTCTAACACAGACCGAAATTCCCCGTTTTGGTCTTGATTACTATAAAACTTAGGTGACGTACAAATCTCCCTACATTGTAATCGACAGTATTGATCTCTCAGTCGACGGGAAGGCATTCACTAAGACTCTTATAACTCCGATTTACAAAGATCCCTGATTATCACAGTAAAGGACAACATGAAATGACACCCGATAGTGACTTATAAATCTTATAAAACAAGGAACCTTCTCACCCTCGTTGAAAATAAAGATTCAGTTGGGACCTATAAACGGTCGTGCAAACTTGTTACAGATGTATACTGTCACACTGACCTAAGGGTCAGTCCTGAGACAGTTTCTTTATGGGGAAATATGGATGTCCGAGATGGTTCTATACCTGGAAGGAGTTTTTCGTTCGTACAAACAAATATTTTCTGACATCTGAACCTCGGAACATTTTACATTTACCTCTAAAGTCTTTGTGTTCCTAAGTTTGACTTCGATCAATTTTTAACCTCTTCTCCCCTGTCCAAAAAGGCAAGGGACACTACCACCCTCCGAGGGGACCACTGAGACTACCATTTCTCAGACGGACGTCACGTCCTCTGGGTCCAAGTTTGGGACCCAACCCTTCTAGGGAACCTCTTCCTTTACCGTTGGGTGAGGCCATAAGAACACACCTCTTAGGGTACCTGTCTCCTCGGACACCGATGTCAGGTGCTCCAGTGTTTCTCAGTTTGTACTGACTCGCTGAATAGAAAGAACATTTGAATACGAAAGGTCATTTGTATAAACGTTTGAAAAACTTATCTCTCAAAAAAAAGAAGAGAGAACGAAACTTGGGAAGTGTCCAGATCGTGTCCCGAAATGTCCACTACGATCACCATTTCTTAGACAGACGGTTACGTGTTTTGTGTTCTCTACGTCTAAGTTAAGGAACCAGTCCTTCTAGGGGACCTCATCCTTCCTTTACCGTTGGACGAGGTTATAATAACGACCCCTTAAGGTGCCTGTCTCCTCGGACCACCCGATGTCAGGTATCCCAGTTTTTTCTCAACCTGTACAGACTTGTGTTTGTCTGTGTGTGCCCAGATAGTGTCAGGGAACATCGATCAATAGTCGTTTATAAACAAATCGTTTACCCCATGAACTATAATCTCTGTTCAGAAGAAGGACTCAACCAAAGAGAAATTTATAACCGAAGACAAAAGACCCAAATTCCTAATCTGACTCTAATAACACGAGACTTAGGGCCCAACTATGGTAAGTCACGAAATAAAAAGAAAATTATCCAATCACACTAGAGTTGAGTTCTCTTTCCACCCGATAGTACCGTAGATAGACCCATTCATTTTTAGTTCGGAAACATTGTCATTGAATAGGCTTAGTTTAGTTTCATGTCTTCTAGTTTTACAATTCTTTTTCAACTTTAAGCTATTTTTCAAGGACACTTTTTAATTGTACGGGAGTTTCGATCTCCTACAGATTTTCATTCTTTTATAATTTTACATAACATTTCCATGAATCAATTTTATTAAACATGACTACGGTTTTATCTCTCCAGTTATTGTCTTATTTAATACACTACACCCTTAAATAATATTCTTTTCTGTAAAATATAGTCTCTCCTCTTCCGAATAGATTATTTACTATAATACTTTTACAGATCGATAAACTTCTTTTTCCATTTAGACATAAGGTAGAGAGGACAAAGTACTTTGATTTAAAGTCTATAAAATAGGTCTACCTATTTTATAACTTTACTTTCTCTGTTTTATACCCATTTAAATTTTTTAATAGAACCTCACCCTTTTCGTCAATGTTGGTATTATGTTTGGTTTTCGGATTTTCTTTTTATAGCTAGATAAATTGATGTATGTTTAAATATTAAATACTGTCGTTCGTTATGATAATCACCTCAGTCTTCCCTTGGGTGTCCCCTTTTCGTAAACGTTGTGTAAGTTGTTTTCTAAGTAAAGTAATTGTATTTTTATCGAACTTATTTAGTTATGCTTTTCACTTGAACTACTTTTTCGAAAACTCCCTGTACTTATCCTATACTTTTCTTAATGTTTATTGTACGTTTTGCTTATATATTTTTCTACGATATGTAGTGACTCTTTATTCCTTTACATTTATTGTGTTACTCTATAGTAAAGATAGATTCATAACCATTTCCACTTTTTTTACATGTTTCTGGTCACAACGTCTCCCACACCCGACTCTCCGTGAGAGTATAAGACAAATACCTTCTTATTTGAACCGTGAGAAACCCCTACCATAAAACCGTTATAGATAGTCACAGATTTACGTGTGGGGGACATTGGGTCATTAAGGTGAAGAGCCATAAATAGTATGTTTATTATGAACGTATCAGTCAAGTCAATCAAGTCCACGAGTCAACACAGGCTGAGAAACGCTGGGGTACTTAACGTCGTACGGTCCTGAGGGACAGGCAGTGGTTGAGGGTCTCAAGTGAGTTTGAGTGTAGGTAGCTCAGTCACTACGGTAGACCGGTAGAGTAGGAGACAGCAGGGGAAGAGGAGGACGGGAGTTAGGGAGGGTCGTAGTTTCAGAAAAGGTTACTCAGTTGAGAAACGTACTCCACCGGTTTCATGACCTCAAAGTCGAAATCGTAGTCAAGAAGGTTTCTTGTGGATCCTGACTAGAGGAAATCTTACCTGACCAACCTAGAGGAACGTCAGGTTTCCTGAGAGTTCTCAGAAGAGGTTGTGGTGTCCAGTTTTCGTAGTTAAGAAGCCACGAGTCGGAAGAAATGTCAGGTTGAGAGTGTAGGTATGTACTGGTGACCTTTTTGGTATCGGAACTGATCTGCCTGGAAAAAACCGTTTCATTACAGAGACGAAAACTTATACGATAGATCGAACCAGTATTGAAAGGAAGGTTCCTCATTCGTAGAAAATTAAAGTACCGACGCAGAAAATTAAAGTACCGACGTTAGTGGTAGACGTCACTAAAGCCTCGGGGGTTTTTAATTCAGACTGTGACAAAGGTGACAAAGGGGTAGATAAACGGTACTTCACTACCCTGGTCTACGGTACTAGAAGTAAAAGACTTACAACTCGAAATTCGGTTGAAAAGTGAGAGGAGAAAGTGAAAGTAGTTCTCCGAAAAATCGGAGAAGTGAGAGACGGTATTCCCACCACAGTAGACGTATAGACTCCAATAACGATAAAGAGGGACGTTAGAACTAAGGTCGAACACGAAGGAGGTCGGGTCGTAAAGAGTTATGAACGTATTCCGACTTTTTTATATCCGACTACCTGTAAGTAAATATGATTACTTTTATACGTCTGTCGTATTCACCGGTAGACACCCCATACCATAATGAGTCAACATTGAACATCGGTAAAAATACAGTAGTGAATTTTTATTCTTTTTCACCCAGTCGATACAGATATAACTATACTCTTTCACAGGTTTATATATAATTATTTATTTTTTGGTTCAATATCTTATCATACCTGTCTCGCTAAGACAAAATCTCTTTTTTTCTTCTTTTTTTATATATGTATTTCTGATAAAAATTACGTAGTGGAAGACACGAGATTATAAAAAATTACTACTTTTACGTAGGATAAAATATCCACTCCCCGTCTCTCCGAAGTTCCCATTGATGTTCCCTCTACACTCGTCCGGAACCATGTGAACCATCTACATAGCAGTACTTCGAAACGAACCACGGTGTGCTAAGGGGCAGTGACCAGTCATCCGACTAGAAGACGAAAGGTCTAGACTTTAAGGACACCGATAATACCGAGAGATCTCGAAGGAACCACCAAGTCTGTTATTTCCTAGACGGGTGTTACGTCCTCTGGGACCAAGCTGGGGACCCAGCCCTTCTAGCGGACCTCGTCCTTTCCCGTTGGGTCATAGAAACGGACCTCTTAGGATACCTGTCTGCTCGGACCACCCGGTACCCCAGAGTCTTAGTCTGTACTGACTCGATGATTGTGTCGTGAAGTAATACCGAGAGATCAATACGATTAATGAAGTCAGTACAGGCTGAGACACGTTAGGAAACCTGTCATCGGACGGTCCGAGGAGTCAGGTACCCTAATAGGTCCAAAGACGGTTCAGTATGTCGGGATTTAAGTCACAGTAAACTAATATTAAAAGATTATATTTAGTCTTCATTAGCGAACTTAAGTTTAGTACAGAATTAAAATTTAAACGGGTAATAACAGTAGTCACTACACACACACACACCAATCAGTGAGTCAACCCAGGTTGAGAGTCGCTAAGGTTCCTGACTTCGGGCGGTTCGTCCGATGTCAGTAGTCACCATGTGACTATTTATAAAGTACGGGTCGAAACTTCAGTGGTGACCTGAGGAGACAAGCACCCTAAGAGGTATGTCCTTATGACCTCATCCAACGGTACGGGAGGAGGTTCTCTAGAAGGGTCGGATCCCTAGTTTGGGTATAGAGAATGCAGGTGGACGTAACGGTCCACCCAAGAAAGATCATCTCAGACTACGTTTTTTTATAAAGTAGAGAGGTTTTTTAATCAGAGGGAGATCGGGAACAGGTAACCAAATAACTGTAATTACTAAATCAACCAGACCGAGAGGGTGACTGTGTGGAAGTTTCAGTACCGTGTAAAAGACTTCCAGACCCTCTCTGGGTCCATACATCCTCTTTCCCACATAAGTAAAGGAAGACGAAAGTATTCGTCAGTGGTGTGTAAATCGTCGAATTTAAGTAATCTCGGGTTTTACCCAGAGTACCGTGATTCTAGTTCCTGAGCCGTCCCGACGGAAGGAAAGACCTCTGAAACCCTTCTTAGGTGGAGACTCGAATAAATATATGCACGTACGAATCCACACAGGTTGAGAAACACTGGGGTACCTAACATCGGGTGGTCCGAGGGACAGGTACCTTAAAAGGTCCGTTTCTTTCACTTTTGGGTGACCTCACCCAACGGTAAAGGAGGAGGTCCTGTAGTAGGGCTGGGTCCCTAATTTGGACTCAGAGAACGTAGAGGACGTAACCGTCCGTTTAAGAAATGGTGAAGAAGTGGACCCAACAACCGTTTTAAGTCTAGGAACGTCAATACTCTGACTTAAGGATCGACCGACAGTCGTCCTCGACAGGAATAGAGGACCTCCGGTGACGATCAGGAACACGCACTGGAGATGTAGAATCTCGTCGATGTCACGTACCTTAGGCAAAACACCAAACATAAGAGAGATCGAACGGGAAGACCCCGGTGTGGGTCTATTAGGTCCTATTAAAGAGGTAAAACTAAAAAAAAAATTAAACATGAAAAAACCGACACACTCACCGTACACTTTAGAATCAAGGGACTGGTCTCTACCTTGGGGACAGGGGTCGTCACCTTCGAGTCTCAGGATTATAACCTGGTGGTCCTTTCAGGGATTAAAGACAAAATTCCAGACCTTGGAATTAATGTAAACGTTTGAAGAAGTCAGTACATTGTAATGTAAACGTCCCAGGTTCCTAATGACACACTTGTAAAATAAACCCTCGGTACCAAGACGAATGGTGTTCCCTTACCCTCCCGACCCGTAGGTCACTGTCCTTTCTTCCCTTCCCTTGTCTTTTCCCTTCGATACGACACCCACGTCTTAACTCCCCAAGTCACTTCTTCCTCCGAGATCGGGCTCTCCCCGAGGGTGACGGAACGAAAAAGAAAGGATAAAAGGAGGAGAGAGTTTTTTAATCGTAAATACTCACTCTACATACTCTCTTTTATAATTTTTGTTGAGTCTCGATGACACCTTTTGACATACTACCAAGGAGTTTTTTATTTTTTATCTTGACGGTCCTGAAGGGACCACAGGTCACCAACCCCGAGGGGTGAGGGGACCACTAAGTCTGTTATTTCTTAGACTGACGTTACGTCCTCTGGGTCCAAATTAAGGACCCAACCCTTCTAGGGAACCTCTTGCCTTACCGTTGGGTGAGGTCACAAGTACGGACCTCTTAAGGTACCTTTCTCCTCGGACCACCCAATATCAGGTACCCCAATGTCTCTCAACCTGTGTCAACTCACTGATTATGAAATTGAAAGTGACGGTCCCGTTCAGACCCAAACTAGGGGTCAGTCCCCTGACGACGACGACGACGACGACGATTCAGCGAAGTCAGCACAGGCTGAGACACGCTGGGGTATCTGCCGTCGGGTGGTCCGAGGGGGCAGGGACCCTAAGGGGTCCGTTCTTGTGACCTCATCCAACGGTAAAGGAAGAGGTTACGTACTTTCACTTTTCACTTTCACTCTAACGAGTTAGTACAGGCTGACAATCACTGGGGTACCTGACGTCGGGTGGTCGAAGAGACAGACAACCTAAAAAGTCTGTTCTCCTGACCTCACCCCACGGTAACGGAAGAGGTCAGCCCCCTGATCCTAGGACGTAGAACGTTCCATGTTGGCTATTTATTTATTATTATTTAAAATTTTTTATCTTGATGGTATACTAGGTCGTTAGGGTAAAGACCCATATATAGGCTTCTTAACTTTCGTCCTAGAAGTTCTCTATCAATGTGTGAATTCCAAGTATCTTTGAAATAAGTGTTATTGATTTTCGACCTTCGTTAGGGTCACAAGTTGCTACCTACTTACCTATTTGTTTTACACCTCACCCGTATATCACCTTATGATAAATCGAAGATTTTCCTCCCTTTAAAACTATATACGATGTTGTATCTACTTGGGAACCCTGTAATGCGATTCTCTTCATTCGGTTATTATTCTTCTGTTATATGACACACTAACTAGGGTAAATATTACTCTATAGACTTCATCAGTTTAATTAAGCACTTTCGTCTTTTATTTTACCACCAACGGTTCCAGACCCCTCTCCCTCTTTTCTATTAAACAACGGACTACCTTTAGCTCCAAATCAAGGCATGTTACTTCTTCAATTTAAGACCTCTAGACAAAGTGTCGTTACACCTATAAGAGTGGTGATGACTTGATATGTGAATTTTTACAAATTGCACCAGTTAAAATACAATACGAAAAAAATTTTGGTGTTAAAAATTTTTCGACAGTCTAAAGACATTTATGAGAATAGTGATTCAAAAAGACAAGAGAAAAGGGAGAATGGGTGTTTTCGTGTATGTGTGGGTTTGTATTTACTCGTTACTCGGACACGAAAAGATGTTTTGAACCAACAAACACCAATGGTCTCACACCAGTCAAATAACCTCACTATTCTAGTTCTCCCGTCTAAAGTCAACGTTAAAGTCATGTAATAGCAACTTCTACTTTCTAACCGACCAAAGAATTCTGACATATAAGACAGATCCTCACAACATTGGGAGGGCAACAAAGTCTACAACGAAACGATAAAGGAAACAAATCTTAAGAACTTATACCATTGGAGTGAAAAGCTTTCAAATGTAATGTAGTGAAACGAAAATACTTTCTGGATGTGACCATGTCCGTGTGTAACCGGTATAACGTCCAACCAAGGTCTGGTTGGACCTTGGCGTTATTTCGTTATTTCGCTTACAGTATTCTTTCGTTCAGTGTACTTAAAAGACCAAAGGGTCACGTAAAATCTAAAACCTTTGGTACTTTGAGGATCATCTTTTGTAACTATCTTATGAGACACTATATTTAGACATCGTTACAAAAAACCTAGACAGAGGATTTCGTTTCCTTTATTTTTGTCTTTATTTGTTCACTTTGGATTAATCTAAATCCTAAAACGTGTCGTTTCCTTTGGTAGTTACTGTACTTTTCCGTTGGATAACTTTACTCTCTTTTATAACCGATTACTTTACTGGTTATTCCTCAATTAAAAGTTTTATGTAGTTGTCTATATTGAGCTGTAGTTATTTCGTCTGTCCGGTTAAATTTTTACTCATACACACACACGTGTGCATACGAGACAGTGCTGACCGAGAAACGTCGTGGTACCTGATATCAAGCGGTCCGAGGAGACAGTACTCGGTTTATCTGTAGAAAAATTTCTTCTGTACGTTTATCGGTCCTCCGTGTACTTTTCTACGAGTCGTAGTAATCAACACTCTCTTTACGTTTAATTTTGGTGTTATTCTATAGTAGAGTATGGATAGTCTTACCAACAGTAATTTGTCTTATGTTTATTGTTTATAACCACTCCTACATCTGGTTTCCCTTGGGAACATGTGACAACCATCCTTACATTTAACTACGTCGGTTACACCTTTTGTCATCCATCCACACAGTTTTTTGATTTTTATCTCGATGGTATACTGGGTCGTCAAGACGAGGACTCATATATAGACTTCTTCTGTTTTTGTGATTAAACTTTTATATGTACATAGGGTTACAAGTATCTTCGTAATAAATATTAACGTTTCTATGTCTTTGTTAGATTCGGTAGTTGTCTACTTACCTATTCCTTCTACACCACATTTATCCATCTGTCGGTTCCTTTATGAGTCAAGTCAAGTCAAGTCAAGTCAAGTCAAGTCAGTGAGTCAGTTCAGGCTGAGAAACGCTGGGGTACTTAGCGTCGTGCGGTCCGGAGGGACAGGTAGTGGTTGAGGGCCTCAAGTGAGTCTGAGTGTAAGTAACTCAGTCACTACGGTAGGTNGAGTCAGGGAGGGTCGTAGTCTCAGAAAAGGTTACTCAGTTGAGAAGAGTACTCCACCGGTTTCATGACCTCAAAGTCGAAATCGTAGTAAGGAAGGTTTCTTTAGGGTCCCGACTAGAGGAAGTCTTACCTGACCAACCTAGAGGAACGTCAGGTTTCCTGAGAGTTCTCAGAAGAGGTTATGGTGTCAAGTTTTCGTAGTTAAGAAGTCGCGAGTCGGAAGAAGTGTTAGGTTGAGAGTGTAGGTATGTACTGGTGACCTTTTTGGCATCGGAACTGATCTGCCTGGAATCAGTCGTTTCATTGCAGAGACGAAAACTCATATGATAGATCCAACCAGTATTGAAAAGAAGGTTCCTCATTCGTAGAAAATTGAAGTACCGACGTCAGTGGTAGACGTCACTAAGACCTCGGGTTTTTTTATTTCAGACTGTGACAAAGGTGACAAAGGGGTAGATAAAGGGTACTTCACTACCCTGGCCTACGGTACTAGAAGCAAAAGACTTACAACTCGAAATCCGGTTGAAAAAGTGAGAGGAGAAAGTCAAAGTAGTTCTCCGAGAAATCAAGGAGAAGTGAAAGACGGTATTCCCACAACAGTAGACGTATAGACTCCACTAACTATAAAGAGGACCGTTAGAACTAAGGTCGAACACAAAGAAGGTCAGGTCGCAAAGAGTACTACACGAGACGTATCTTCAATTTATTCGTCTCACTGTTATATGTCGGAACTGCATGAGGAAAAGGATAAACCTTGGTCAGATAACAAGGTACCGGTCAAGATTGACGACGAAGGACTGGACGTATGTCAATTTTTTTTTCTTACTTTAACACGGTAAACGTCGTTGTACCTATCATATCAGGTACCCCAGTGTTTCTTAACTGTGGTGACTCGCTAAAAGTGAAGTGTTCGAGAATCCATATTTTATTCGATATTTCCTATATGACATGTTGTACCTTTAATATTGGTCTTTTTTTTGAATATGACATCAGACAACACATGTTATCACAACAGATTTCTTCCTTACATATATGGAATTAAACTTTTACGAAATAACGATTTTTTTTTACGATTAGTAGTAACTTCGGAAGTCTCTCAGTATTAAAAAAAACATTATTATTGTGGTCATTAACGACTCGTGTCTAGTGGTATTGTTTATATCGTTATTACTTTTTCAAATTTTATAACGACTTTAATGGTTTTACACTACGTCTCTGTAAGTCACTCGTTTACTCCGACCTTTTTCACCACGGCTACATGACCAAACTACGTCCCAGCAGTGTTTGGAAATTAAACATTTTTACGTGATACACACTCCGTGTTACTTAACGTTATTTCTACACCAGACTAACATGGACAAAAACTTTCTTTAGGCTTCTCCTAAAAACGAAAACACGGCAGTGATATCATTACGCAACAAACAACAAGTCAGTGATTCAGTACAGGTGGAGACACTTGGGTACCCGACGTCATAGGTCCGAGGAGACAAGAGGTGACAGAGGGTCTCAAACGAGTCTAAGTACAGGTAACTCAGTCACTACGATAGATTGATAGAGTAGGAAGAGGAAAACGGAAGTTAGTAAGGGTCGTAGTTCCAGAAAGGGTTACTCAGTCGAGAAGTGTAGCCCACGTTTCATAACCTCGATGTCGGGTTCCCTGAGAGTTCTCAGAAGAGGTCGTGGTGTTGACCTTTCGTGGTTAAGAAACCACGAGTCGGAAGAAATACCAGGTCGAGAGTGTAGACATGTATTGATGACCTATTTGGCATCGAAACATGTCTGGAAACAGTCGTTTTACTACAGAGCGAAAAATTATACGTCACATCCAAACAGTATCGAAAGAAAGGTTCCTCTTTGTGGAAAATTAAAGTACCGACGTATAAATTACATCCAGAAAAAATTTTGTCTTCACCAAATTTCACTTGAAAGTTTTTCGACCCCTCTGGGAATCGAAATGTGGTAAAACCGAATACCTTCCAAAGTATTGCTACGAGATGTAAGTCAATTGTTCCCTTTGGATCCATGGAGACAAGTCCGAACCGAAGACGATGAAGTGGGGTCTAATCTCCTGGACCACAGTATAGCCAAACGTGAGAAACTTGAGTTTTAGAGAGCAGTATACAGCGGAAATGTAGATATCGTTCGTGAGTCCGTCAGGTGCTTAATCTTACAGAACCTCGTAAAAATAATTCTACGGTATCGACATAAAAAGGATATATGTGGAGACATCCCGACCCAAAGAGGACTCTTATACGACTCGAGAAACGAGGAACCAGTCAAAGATTGAAAGAAAATGTCTTGTAACTACTTACGTCCAGTGAAACAAACTTGAGAGTTTTACCATAAAAAGAATACGATGATTTTAAAAAGATGTAATCGAGTATTAGTGACATTAGTAGTACTCGAGAACAATGTAGACTTGAACGATATGTGAGAGGAAAGGGGTAAGGTTTGAAATCAAACGTTTTATTCCTTTTCCTTGTATCCCGTCGAGACTGTGGTTCCATATCTTCTTTAAAATATTTTTATATTAAAGACAATTTATATTTCTTCAAGTAGGTTTCCCACACACGTACACACGATTCAGTGAGCCAGTATAGGCTGAGACACTCCGGGATACCTGACATCGGACGGTCCGAGGAGACAGGTACCCTAAGAGGTACCTGTCTTCTTTTACGATTTTATCCACACCAGTCTCTCGTAGATAAACCCCTTTTAGGTAACCAAAGTCTACCGAGTCTTAGTAAGGCTACCCGTCCTCCTACGATAGTTAAATATTATTTAGTCCAGGTCCTTTGTCCGTCTTAGAAGGAATGATCTTGTCGACGTCCCTATAGTCAATAGTTCCTTATACAAAAATCTTTTTTTTGACGATATGACTTTACTATTACTAATGTTGTAGGTGACTCATGAGTGATGTACGGTCCAAGTCCGAAGTGTACTTGACTAGATTACGAAAATTTCGAATCTCCTATATGCATGACAATAATATGAGGAAAATGTCTCCTCCTTTATCTGTATCGTTCTCTGTTTCAGAGACGAGTACCAGTATAAGTTCTCAAACGGAAAATAGGTGAATCAGTACTTTTCCTCTTGACCCCAGTACCGACCTGTCAGATGTCATCTCAGGTAACTTGATCCATGAACGACGAAAGTACCAAATTGATGGGAAACCTACTCGGTCCACCGCGATCACCATTTCTTGGGTGATACGTTCTCTGGTTTCTCTACGTCCAAGCTAGGGACCCAACCCTTCTAGGGGACCTCCTCCCGAACCGTTGAGTGAGGTCATAAGAACGGACCTCTTAGGGTACCTGTCTCCTCGGACCGCCCGATGTCAGGTACTCTAGTGTTTCTCAGTCTGTACCGATTCGTGTGTACGGTGTCCAAATTCTCGAGACAAGACTGAAGTCTGTCCTCGTCGTTCAGAGACTCGGTGAACGACAAGACTAGGTCCCCGATGTGTAATCTCCCACAGGTACTGGGACAAGTCATTAAGAGATCTTGTGGAGTGTCTTAAGTGACTTTCACATAAAGCCTGACGTTAAAATGACATTTTGGATGTGTATCTCGTTTCAGACCCTCCCGAGACCTACGTCTCGAAGGAGTGGAGAGGCGTACCTCAGACCCGGGGAGTGGAAGGGACGTGTAGCCACCCAAGTGGTCGTGGAGACTCGGAACTGCAGCTCTCGAAAGTGACCTCAAAGTAACGTATCGGTCCTAACTAATTTAGTCACCGGTGTTGACTTGAACCAGAGGTCAGAGGAAGGGGAGGGTTTCACGGTTAGAAGATTAGTGTACTGGTCCGACTACAAAGTCATAGAATCCCGGACGGAACTCAATGGAGTCATCGTATTGTTTCTGTGAGGGTAGTGAGTCCTTTAGGGTCACCTAAAAATTAATAAATAATTAACTAAAAAACCGACACGACCCGGAAGCAACGACGTCCGCGGAAAGAGATCAACACCGCTCGGACCCGACGAGAAACAACGTCACGTGACGTCCGAGGAGTGACACCACCGAAGAGCAACGTCTCATGGCCGAGATCCTGTGTGTCCAAAGACATCAACGTCGTGTACTCAAACCAACGGTGGTCCGTACACATTAGAAGGGCCTCGACCCTAGTTTGGGTCCAAGGGCCGTAACCGTCCCATCTAAGGGTTGGAGCTGATGGTCCCGTCAGGGAGTTACCAAAAGCTCGAGACACCGACCTTAGGTCCTGTTTGTAGTCGATATAGAAATGGTTTGGTATATATATATGTAGCTCCTACTCATTTCACAGATTTTGTAGTATAAGGACATTTGCATAAGGACGGTAAAAATACCTTTACCGTGACCAATAGAATTCGACTAGTCTTCGAGACTAACCTTCAGTATAGAAATTAGTGTCTATTCTGACCTCCTACACTCAATTACAAAATATCATCGGGGTCTAACCGTCCGTCTCAGTGAGTTTTGTACCCCAGGTACCTCTTCTTTAATTTTTCCCCTACGAACTACCACCTTTCCAACCCCTTGCAAATAGATTTCACCTTTGAACGACCATACTCTTCGATTGGGTAGGATACACAGGTATCACTCAATCTCTCGTGTCGAAGGGAAGGGTGGGGTGGGAAGGACAAAAAGGACCCTTGTTCTAACAACGTCAAACTGTCTCCTTCTATGTTACAAGGGTCACACATTGAGCATTAAGTCCAGCCAAGTCAGTGAGTCAACACAGGCTGAGAAACGCTGGGGTACTTAACGTCGAGCGGTCCGGAGGGACAGGTAGTGGTTGAGGGTCTCGAGTGAGTTTGAGTACAGGTAGCTCAGCCACTACGGTAGGTCGGTAGAGTAGGAGACAGCAGGGGAAGAGGAGGACGGGTGTTAGGGAGGTTCGTAGTCCCAGAAAAGGTTACTCACTCGAGAAGCTTACTCCACCGGTTTCATGACCTCGAAGTCGAAATCGTAGTCAGGAAGTTACTTGTGGGTCCTGACTAGAGGAAATCCTACCTGACCAACCTAGAGGAACGTCAGGTTCCCTGAGAGATCTCAGAAGAGGTTGTGGTGTCGAGTTTTCGTAGTTAAGAAGTTCGTGAGTCGAAAGAAGTGTCAGGCTGAGAGTGTAGGTATGTACTGGTGACCTTTTTGGTATCGGGACTGATAATCCTTTTCTGTTATTACCATCTCGAGGGTCCTTTCCATGTCACACGATCACACCTCCCGTAAACCCCTTCCGTCACGAAATTTAAGGTGGGGTACCTATTGTAGTCGGGACCCGTAAACCTGTAAAAACCAGGACCCACGTTTCCTAAGTGCCCGAAGGGGTCATCGAGGTGCCATTTCTTAGACGGACGGTCCGTCTCCTGTGTCCTCTGTGCTCAAGCTAGGGACCCAGTCCTTCTAGAGGACCTCCTCCTTTACCGTTGGGCGAGGACATGAGAACGGTCCTTTTACGAAACCTGTCTCCTCGGACCGTCCGATATCAGGTACACCAGGGTTTCTCAGTCTGCACTGACTCGTGTGTGTGTTTCCTAAGTATTCTCGGGGTAGACGAAAGTATAAAGAACGAAAGGTTGATCTGGAAAGAAGGGACACACAAACGAGAAGGACTGACGTTTGACTTTGGCCCACTTTCCTCTTGTGGACACAATGTATGTGCACACACACGACTTAAAGAAGAGGCCACAGGGATAACAAATGAAGTAGAGTCCCGACCTACTGGATCGAAAGATTGACAAAAATACCTTTGCCTGAAGAGTGTAGAGTCCGTCATGTCGGTAGGACGGACTCATCCATGAAAGTTGTACTAACGCTGAAAGACAGACCACATACATAGTTTGGTACAAAGGGCTTTGAAGAAATCCATTTATAACTGTGAGTCTGTCATTGTGTCTACCAGAAGACGTCCATCAATTACTTTTTGTCCAATCTGTACAAAACAATCTGTAGTTTTGTAAATCTCGAAACAAAATCCTGTTTCGGACGTTTCTTTATGACATAATAGACTCACTCTTCCCTCTCCGAAGAACCCTTACTCACCTTACTTGTAATTTCCCGACAAGAAACGGTGAGGAACTGGGTTCGAATTGGTGGTTCCTCCCTCCCACGGAGAAAATATAAAATAGTATCATTTTTCACATTAAACGGTCAGATTGCACATCGGTAACTTCTTCGGAAATTTAGTCTCCACTTCTCCGTTACTCGTTCAAAATATAACTCTCGTTCCTTACACTTCCCCTCTTCGCCTCTACACTAAGAGAACTTACAGAAAGAACCGTCTACGTTTCGTCAATCTTTCGTATTCATAATTCGTTATTCTAATTATTGTCTGCAGAGTGTACTTACTTCTTTTATTCAGTTTTCCCGTCTTCTAAGAGTGCAGATGGGGAAGGAGGTAAGAGTCTAGAAACGAGGGAAGTAAAAGTTGATAAACACAAACTAATTTACGGGGTGGATCTAGGACCTCAGTACAAATTTATTCTCATCACTGTCGGGGTACACTTGTCCTAAATGTTTGCCACTTCTCACGTAAACAGTCTAAAAACTCTATGCCGGACCTCGAGACTTTTGAGACCATCTTTCGTAAAACATGAGTTTCCCGTACTGTTGGGTGAGGTCATAAGAACGGACCTCGGAAGGGACCTGTCTTCTCGGACCACCCGATGTGCAGGTTCCCTAACGTTTCTCACGCTGTGATGACTCTTTGATTGTGAAAGTGAAAGTAAATAAGTACGTTGTCTATAAACGATTCGTAGATGATACACGGTCTGTGAAAATTGGAGACGTCTAGGTCGTCCCTTTCTCTTTAATTTTTCGGTACCTCGCATGTACGGAAAGTGAAAAAAAAAAAAAATTACTTAAAAACAAGATAATTGGTCGTTTGTAAAAATTCGGAAAATGTAGGGGACACAGAATAAATAAATGGATACAACCCGACCCGACCTAGAAGCAACGACGCGTGCCCGAAAGAGGTCGACACCGCTCACCCCTGACGAGAGATCAACGTGACGTACCCGAAGAGTGACACCACCGGAGAGGACACCACTTCGCGCCTGACATCCCTCGGACCCGAGCCATCAACACCGTGTGTCCGAATCAACGAGGCACCGAACACCCTAGAAGGGTCTGGTTCCTAGTTTGAACACAGAGAACGTAATCGTCCACTTAAGAAACGGTGACCCGGCATTCTCTTCAGACGGAGACTAAAATGATCTCTTCTGTCGATCATTTACTTTTTATTCACACATCATATATTTCAGTCAAAATTGACGAGACCTCTTCTCGACTCCATCCCGCACTCTCACTACCCCACGTAATAAAAGACGAGTCCATGCACTCGTCTTCAGTTGGACCTCGGTCTCTCACCTGACCCTCCTATAAACCCCCTTCTCGTAGGTCCGTCTCCCTTATCGTCCACATTTTGAGACTCCACCTTCTCGTTATTCTTTTGAGGGCACTTCACTGTTCTAAACCCCCTCGTATCTTCGAGAGAAAAAATAGTTAAGTCCCCGGGAGTACCCGGTGCTCTGAGGGTCATCAGGGGCGTTCTTGACAACCACAACGGCAACAGATACGAACGAAAAAGGGGTCACCGAGTCACCATTTCTTAAACGGACGTTGTGTCATCTTCGTCGTCCTCTACTTTCAAACCAGGGAACCCAGTCCTTCTACGAGACCTCTTGTTTTACCGTTGGGTGAGGTCATAACGGACCTTTTAGGGTTAGGTACCCCAGCGTTTTCTCAACCCGTGTTGACCCGTTGATTTGTTGTTGTTTCCGAACGAAACGTAACGACGACGACGACGACGATTCAGCGCAGTCAGCACAGGCTGAGACACGCTGGGGTATCTGCCGTGGGTTGTCCGAGGAGGCAGGGACCCTAAGAGGTCCGTTCTTGTGACCTCACCCGACGGTAAAGGAAGTACAGTGAAAGGTTTGTATGAGGATGTTTTGAGTATTTTATTACGTAAAATTGTAGTATAGTACACCTGTAATGACTGGAACCGGTAGTCACATTCTTTGTAAGAAGGGTCTTACGATACTCGCCATTTACAGAGACTAGAATCAGGGTACCTAAGGGTAACGGTATCGTCACTTCACTCTCCACTCACCCACAGTGGTGATATGAGGAGGTTAAGACGGTTCCGTCAGTGGTAAGCGTCGGTTCCTGAAGGAATTTTCTACATCTACAACGGTCTAAAGAGTGACGTCACTTAGTTCAAGGGATATAGAAAGTGTCAATGTCACTGTCAGGGAATCCACCTCCGTAGAGGGGACATTCTACCAATCTATACGTGTCTCGACTCCCAAACTGGTCTTCTCAGAAGTTGAAAAACACCAGGAACTGGTTCTTCTCGTAAACTAACACTTCAGAATCGATTCAATTCGAGGACTAAAACTAACACCAGATTTTTTAATTAGGAGTCTGTGACCCCTATCTTCTGAGTTTTCTTCTACTAAGGTCGCATACATATTCGACAGTGTTTGTTCATTACTTTTACTACGACTCTTTCTTCAAATACAACTACGTCAGAAAAGTCTCCACGTTACCAAGTTCGAGTTAGGTCTGTAGACCCAAACGACGGAAACTGTCTCTTTACGACTCACGCACCTCTCTGTCCTTCCTTCTATGTCATCTTAGTGACCTTTGTAGGGTCCACGTGGTCCGTACTTTCTGGACCACGGATTTCTTTGTGAATACATCAGGACTGTAGAAGGTTTAGAGGGTCGTATACCACTAGTGAAACTAAAGACCCCATAGCTATAAACTTCCTTCGTTGAAATAGTCCGTCGGTCGACAGATCCCATCTGGAGCCTCTTTCAGGAGTGGAACCCTACAGTGACAAAACGAAGACAGACGATTGTCTATCTACCCCTTTGGTACCCTTGTCACTGTCGAAAATAAAAGAACCCGAGGTTTTAGTGACGGCTACTACTGACGTCGGTGCTTTAATTTTCTGCGAACGAGGAACCTTCTTTTCGATACTGGTTGGATCTCTCGTATAATTTTTCGTCTCTGCAATGAAACGGTGGTTTCCAGGTAGATCAGTTTTGATACCCAAAAGATCATACCTACACTCTCAGCCTGGTATGTCTTCCGACTTGAGGTTTCTTAACTACGAAAACTTGACACTACAACCTCTTCTGAAGACTCTTAGGGAACCTGACGTCTCTCTAGTTTGGTCAGTTAGGATTTCCTTTAGTTAGGACTTATAAGTAATCTTCCTGACTACTTCGAGGTTATGACACCGGTGGTCTAAGCTTCTCGGTTGAGAAATCTTTCGGGGACTACGACCCTTTCTAACTTCTGTCCTCTTCCCCCGCTGTCTCCTACTCTACCAATTTACCGTAGTGACTGAGTTACCTGTACCCAAACTCGTTTCAGGTCCTCTACTACCTCCTGTCCTCGGACCACACGACGTTAGGTGCCCCAGTGCTTCTAAGTCTGTACTGACTCGTTGATTGTGTTTAGCGAACAAACAGGGGTAGAAGGGTTTAAAGACTTAGTGTAAGTAGAAAGAAGAGGTCCAGTTGTGGAAGGAAACAATAGTGTAAGGTTACGAGACAGAGACCCTGAGGGGACTACTTTAGTCTTGCTCTTTTCGACCGTACACACCCATAAAAGAGTAAACTCGCTAGTGTCCTTCCTTACGTTTGAGAAGGGAACTTGTAGAACCTACACGACGTTTGTTTCGGTATTACCTTCGGAACCCTGAAGGGACCACCGGGTCACCGATCCCGAGGTACGAGGGTCACGTCCCCCGGGACCAAGATAGGGACCAGCTCCTCGATCTAGGGAGTACAGAGTCGATTCTCAAACGTACGGAGGTTTTGTAGGGTGTACGGCGTTATTTCTAACTGATAGAGTGTACGGCGCTGATTGTGGGTCGAGTCGGTTTATTTGTTTACAACAACAAGTCAGCGATTGAGTACAGGTTGAGACACTGGGGGTATCTGACGTCGCACGGTCCAGGAAGTGGTAGAGGGCCTCGAACGCGTTTGAGTACAGGTAACTCAGTCACTACGGTAGGTTGGTAGAGTAGGGGACAGTGGGAGAAGAGGAGTGTGGGAGTAAAAAAGTAGTCCCAGAAAAGGTCACTCAGCCGAGAAGTGTAGTCCACCGGTCTCATAACCTCGAAGTCGAAGTCGTAGTCAGGAGGTCACTTATAAACCGTAACTAAAGGAAATCCTAACTGACCAAACTAGAGGAACGTCAGGTTCTCTGAGAGCTCAGAAGAGGTCGTGGTGTTAAGTTTTCGTAGTTACAAAACCGTGAGTTTATGTATCTAAGCTCGTGAAAAGAGGTCATCGTCGCTCGCCCCCGAAGAGAGATCACGTCCCACGCCCAAAGAGTAACACCACGAAAGAGAACACCTCGTACCCGAGATCCCGTTCGCCCGAAGTCATCAAAGTCGAGGGCCCGAGGTCTCGTGTCCGAATTATCAACACCGCGTGTCCGAATCAACGAGGTTCCATACACCCTAGAAGGACCTGGCCCCTAGTTTGGGTACAGAGGACGTAACCGTCCACCTAAGAAATGGTGACCTGGTCGTCAGCGTTCAGGTAAGGTCCCGGAAATTGACAATTCAAAGAAACAAAAACTTTTCGTGAAAAGGGACCTTTTAACTTACTCTCCAAAATGTAAAAATTTCAAAACTAACGAAAATAATTAAAAAATCAGATGAAGTAACAACGGAAATAAGATTTGGGAGTACTGGGTCGTCTGAGAAAGTTGTAACTCGTCTCTCACTGGTAAAGAGGGACCGAGAAACTCTCAAGGGTTCAGGATCTCCGAATATTCTCCGAAACTAAACTTCCGAATTGAGACCCTGTACCGGAAAGGTCCCGAAATACTTCACTACCCCGAGACCGAAACGGAGTGAAAGTTTTACATGGACGTCGTCGACGATAAGAACGAGACCTCGTAACTCGAAATTTATACAAACGAGGGACAGCTCTCCTAACCGTGGGAGACCAAAAGAGAAAGTGGGTAAGAAGACTCATATTTTCAAACTGAAGAACGTCTGCGTCACGGAAAAGTACTTCTTTATCTATGCTGACTGAAAAGACTCAATTCCTGTCAGACCGCAGAGAGTTCGCATCATCGTCTGTCGAGGGGTCCTGACCGAACCGTCCGGTCACCGAAGTTCTACAGTCCACGATACTGGCTGTACCCTTCCTCTCAAAATCTCGTAGTACCTTTTGATTCATCCGTACTTCATCTACGTAGATCGTAATCCTCGTTTCTGACTGGTGAACGGTCAAAACACTTGAACCTGTTGTCGAAACAGAAGTAGATGTCTACCCTAAATAACTATAAGATAGACGGAATAGTCAAATGACACTCCCGACTTACTCGATTACGTCCTTTGCACGAATCGTTTAACACTCATCGTCGTTAACAATCATTACAATTCTCGACAATAAAGGAGGGAAATAAATCTGTAAGGAACGACATTTAAATAAAAGGTTGACCAAAGTACAAGGGAAACCCCCGTAGACTGCCAGTTCAAACTCCCCTTTTTTTTACGCAATTTCCTTTTACCTACTTTTAGACTAGTTAGAACTGATTTTTATTTTTCTGAAACGGTACATAAATACACTACAGGACGTGATCGTGACTGTGAAACAATCCCATCATCCCAAGCACCTTTATTCGATTCATAACTAATTATTAAATTTACAGTTTCTTAATTCGGACGGCACCTCGTCCGTTACCTTCGTCAAAACAAACCAACATTTTTACGGTTGTAAGGACTTTGTCACTCGAGTAGTAGTTTAAGAAGAAGGTGCGGGTATTTTCTTAGATACTTAACAAACGAGCTAAAACAAAACCAAAAGACCCGTTGATTCTTGCTTTATCCCGTCACTAAGAGTTCGTTCAATCTCGTAATTTCAGGAGACCTCCCGAACACTTTTTGCACCTGGGACTTAGAAGCGTGGTCTCAACAACTAAGTCATTCTGCCCCCACCCCGGACTCTTAAACGTAAAGATGATTCAAGGGTCCGTTCCGACTACGACGACTAGGTCCTTGACGTGAAACTCCTGGTAATTATACCTTACAGGACTCCGGAATGTTGCACCACCTCTGGAGTCCCGCTAAATCAGTGGTCCTTCACCCAAGTTTAAGACCCAGACAGGAATCATCGTCTCTCGTCTTAATACAGTTCGTTTATTAGAGAGACTCTAGGTCAAAGAAGAAGACAAAAATTTACCTTTACTATGTCGGAAGGGGGAGGAGGGGAATTCCAGTAGCCTTTTGAATTTCTTCTACAGACACTTTGTGAAACAAGGGACGGACTGTACGTAATTAAATTCTCAGGTAATTGAAGAAAATGACATTCTACAAAAAAGTATTCAGCACATAAATAAAGACTCACAAACCCCGTTCTTCGAGACAGTGCACCTATTTGACGAGTAAATTTACTGACTTCGTCAAACTTTCTAAAGTGATTCTAAGGTAAAGTCTTAATGGTACAGTAAACAGTACGACTACACACACACACACATGAAAAAAGGAAAATTAATTTAATCAAAGAAGGGGAATTTAAGAATGTTCTCATCGTTCTACGTATTATCTAACCCTTAAAGTAGGAAGCAAACATGTAACCTTAAAGTTGTATAAAAGTACGCAACCAACTCCCGTCACCTTTCCAGTGTCGATCTTACTTTTGGGACTCAAAAGTATTAAGTACCTGTTAATCTCAGACTGACTTAAAACAGAAAAATAAGTTTTCGTTGGTACACTCATAGAGGGACTGTGTCTTCGTGGTCAACGACAAGTCAGTGAGTCAGTATAGGTTGAGAAAGCCTGGGGCACTTGGCTTCGCGTGGTCCGAAGGGACAGGAAGTGGTAGAGGACCTCAAACGAGTCTGAGTACAGGTAACTCAGTTACTACGGTAGGTTGGTAGAGTAGGAGACAGTAGGGGAAGAGGAGGACGGCAGTCAGAAAGGGTCGTAGTCCCAGAAAAGGTCACTCAGTCAAGAAACGTAGTCCACCGGTTTCACAACCTCGAAGTCGAAGTCGTAGTTAGGGACGGCACTTATAAGTCTTAACTAAAGGAAATCTTAACTGACCAAATTAGAGGAACAACAGGTTCCCTGAGAGTTCGAAGATTTGGTACTTCATAGATTGTGGAGTAAAGAGTCCTGGTAATAAAGTAGACAGATCTCATCCCGGACCAGTATACGTAAAATTAGTTACTTTTTAATTAGTCAGTTAGATACTTTCTTCATCTTTCAAAATAAGTTCGGTCTAACTCCTAATACTGGACCCTTCTCCGAGAGTCTTTCGAAGTTCCTGACAAGACGGGTGATCTTCAGTTTCGTGGCCATCCAATTCAAAAAACTTTGTCTCTCGACAAGGAATTTACTGTATAATAACTGTCAAGTGTGTCAGGTGTAACCGTCCATGTTTCACAACGCAGTGGTACTGGAGAAGGTTCTAGTTCCTCTTCTTACAATAGAAATTCTTCGACAGGACAACCATAACCCTCTTACAACGAGAAATACCGACTCGTCCATAAGGACGGTTACCCGTTCCAGACAAGACACGCATTACTTAAATGTATCACGTCACAACCCCTCTCTCCTGCGGTTTCCCGTCTCTTTAAAAATACACATTTAAAATGAACAGAACGGTATTTTACTTAAAATAAAGTGTCTTCTTAGTCGGGTCCACCACGTCTCTGACGTAAAATTCTGTCTGTTCCTTTCCCGACGTTACCAGTTCTGTCTAAAGTCCAAGTCTAAGACGACGAATTGATCGATACACCTGAACTCGTTTAAGAGGTTAGAAGAGGGGGTTGGGGGTGGCGGGGTTAAACCGACAAAGAAAAATTTAAATAAAAAATATAATTAGAACTAACCTCATATAACGAAATGTTACAACACAATGAAAGAGGACATGTCGTTTCACTTTGTCGGTATGTATTTGTACTTTTCACTTTCACTTTCACTTACACAATCAACGAGTCGGCACAGGCTGAAAAACGTTGAAGTACCTGACATTGGTCGGTCCGAAGAGACAGGTACCTCAAGAGGTCTGTTCTTATGACCTCACCCGACCGTAAGGAAAGAGGTCCCCTAGAAGGGCTGGATCTCTACCTTGGGCACAGAGGACGTAACATCCACCTGAAAGACTCGGTGGTCCCTTCGGGGTATATGTATGTATATAGGGGAGAAAAGACCTAAAGGAAGGGTAAACAATTATCCAGTGGTGTCTCGTGACTCATCTCAAGGGACTCGATGTGTCATCCAAGAGTAATAGCGGTTAGAAGAATTAAGAACCAGAGAGTATACACTGTACCCAGTAAGAATGAGTAACCCTGGTAATATGTCCAATATATCAATCACCTAAAATTTTTACGGACCGTATCACGGTCAGTGTTTCGTGAGTTTTCGAGGTCA
Organism: Capra ibex; assembly: GCA_006410555.1. Taxonomy (NCBI): domain Eukaryota; kingdom Metazoa; phylum Chordata; class Mammalia; order Artiodactyla; family Bovidae; genus Capra; species Capra ibex. The sequence continues at coordinate 79,128,544 of SJYO01041852.1, forward strand.
TAACACTACCAAGAAGATTTTACGGTGTGTCCTTTCCACCTGTCTATTCTATTTGTGTTTTCAAGTGTTTCCTGATCTTGACTTTACTTCAGTTAACCGACACACAATTAGGTATTTTATAAATGATTCAGAAGTTCTTTCTCTTAAGAGGTTTCTAATACAACTTCACTGACTAAGGAACGTCCACCAAATCTAGTCCATGTAGGCACTGATCAAAGATTGAACCATATTAGTGAAAGTTTTTTTAAAATAAATAAATAAATAAACTGACGGGACCCAGAAGTAACGACACACCCGAAAGAGACCAACGTCACGAGTCCGAAGAGTAACGTCACCGAAGGGAACAACACCTCGTGTCCGACATCCGGGTGTTCGAAGTCATCAATACCGGGCATCCGAGATCTTACGTTCTAGTCACCAACACCGGGTACCCGAATCAGCGAGGCATCGTACACCTTAGAAAGGCCTAGTCCTAGGTTGGACGCAGGGGACGCAACCGACCGTCTAAGAATAGGAGTTATGGTGGTCCCTTCAGGACATGAATGAAAAAATCATAGTTTTGAGTTAAAACCTGTGGAATTCCATTTTACTACAACCTAACATAACTTTGTTTAATTAGTTCAGATGACTTAGTCGTCTGATAGTAAAAAATGGCAGTCCTGTAGTTAAAAGGTAAATGAAAGTGTACTGTTCTATTACAGGAAAGTACTTTTATGATTTGTGAAGTCCTCTACGATTTACTTTGTAGCATTGTGTTCTGTTGTCTCGGTCACAATGAGTCATTATCCTACCCTTCTAGTCAAATCTTTCTTTCGTCATGATAATATCTGTTCAAAAATAAGTCTCTAAATTCTTTACGGTATCTTCATATACAAATGAACCTAAAAAGAGTTAAAGAGAATTCGTTAAAATTATTTAAAATAAGGAAGATATCTTATCAGAAAGGGTCGAATGACTTTTTTAAAATTTAATACACGAATTTTAATCATAATACCGTACAAAAGTAAAGGTACGACAAGGACTTCTGGCAGTGTCACCTCGGAAGTCTTCTCTTAAATAAGCGGTGTTAACATAAAGGTAATTTGTTTCGAATTCTTGTCTGTCAGGATTACCCCAAAAGTAAATACCTAGGACACCCATCCCAAGGGGTCCCTCCTACCAGTTGTAATTAATTTTGTAGAACTCCGGACACTCGACGTTAATGAAGAGGCACTCTACGTCATTTCTCGAAACATATTAGGGTACTTTTGTCTCCTACGCCCTTTAAGGACGAAAGAGTAACGAAAGTACTTCTACGTCGAAAACTCGTTTATAAGAAGTCTCAATGGTGTTAACTGTATTAAGTAACGAGATCCCTTGTTTACAAAATATGAAAGTTAAACAATGGGTCTTTTCCTCTCCGGAAAATATACCCCATCAACAGTACAACGGACGTATAGATTCGGTCCTCTCAGAACTTGGTGGGGACTTCACTACTATTCCACACGTTTAATACCCAAACAACACACCAAGGTCATCCGTATACCCTCATACGTATACATTATATTCATTTCTACAGTGAAACTTGACCACCCTGACAGCCAATAAAGAAAGATCCAACCTTTCGCTCCCTGGTATTCTCTAGTAAGACCGAAATTGGGTAGCCACCTACGACTTCGCTAAGCATTCCGGTAGTCTCCTTAACCACTCATTACGAAATGCTAAAGAAAGAATGACAACTTCGTCTAGTCCTTAATTTCGATTTTCACGTATCCAAGTCCAACGGGTTCAACGGAAAAAATGAATTAATCTCTTTACCATTCCGTGGAATTTTTGAACACTTCTCCTTTTCACATCCCATGGGTCAGACACACACACACACACACACACACACACACACACACACACACACACACACACACAAAAGGTGTTGTTAGTACACTCCACCTCTGAAAATAAGAGAAATCAAATGTCTACCCCCTTGACGTAGAGTCTCCACCACTCAGTAAAAGGATCCCAGTGTGTGCTCACCGTCTCGACCCTAAGTTTGGGTACTAACTTTATGGTCCAAAGAAGGTCCCATGGTACGAAAGTGTTGTGGTCCTCTCACAGTCACCCGTATCCGTACTGGACATTCTCCATAAATTCAAAGATAAATAAATCAAAATAGATACCGACACGACCCAGAAGCGACGACGCGTGACCGAAAGAGATCAACACCGTTCGACCCCGATGAGAGACCAACGTCACCCTCCCGAAGAGTAATGTCACCGAAGAGAACAACACCTCGTACCCAAGATCCCGTGTGCCCGAAATCATCAACACCCCGTACAAAGGGATGCCGTACACCCTAGAAGGGTTTGGTTCCTAACTTGGTCACTGGCACCGTGACGTTCCGCCTAAGAATCGGCGACCTGGTCACCCCTTCGGGTCCTTGGGTCCAAATAGGTCAGAATTATAAACGGTACAAAGTCAAGTCAAGTCAGCGAGCCAGCACAGGCTGAGAAACGTCGGGGTACTTAGTGTCGGGCGGTCCGGAGGGACAGGTAGTGGTAGAGGACCTCAAGTGAGTCTGAGTACGGGTAGCTCAGTCACTACGGTAGGTCGGTAGAGTAGGAGCCAGCAGGGGAAGAGGAGGACGGGGGTTAGGGAGGGTCGTAGTCTCAGAAAAGGTTACTCAGCTGAGAAGCGTACTCCACCGGTTTCATGACCTCAGAGTCGAAATCGTAGTAAGGAAGGTTTCTTTAGGGTCCCGACTAGAGGAAGTCTTACCTGACCAACCTAGAGGAACATCAGGTTCCCTGAGAGTTCTCAGAAGAGGTTGTGGTGTCAAACTTTCGTAGTTAAGAAGCCGCGAGTCGGAAGAAGTGTCAGGTCGAGAGTGTAGGTATGTACTGGTGACCTTTTTGGTATCGGAACTGATCTGCCTGGAATCAACCGTTTCATTATAGAGACGAAAAGTTATACGATAGATCCAACCAGTATTGAAAAGAAGGTTCCTCATTCGTAGAAAGTTGAAGTACCGACGTCAGTGGTAGACGTCACTAAAAACTCGGGGGTTTTTATTTCAGACTGTGACAAAGGTGACAAAGGGGTAGATAAACGGTAATTCACTACCCTGGTCTACGGTACTAGAAACAAAAGACTTACAACTCGAAATCCGGTTGAAAAAGTGAGAGGTGAAAGTGACAGTAGTTCTCCGAAAAATAAAATCAAGGAGAAGTGAAAGACGGTATTCCCACAACAGTAGACGTATAGACTCCAATAACTATAAAGAGGGCCGTTAGAACTAAGGTCGAACACGAAGAAGGTCGGGTCGCAAAGAGTACTACAAGAGAAGTATCTTCAATTTATTCGTGCCACTGGTATATGTCGGAACTGCATGAGGAAAAGGACAAACCTTGGTCAGACAACAAGGTACAGGTCAAGATTGACGACGAAGGACTGGACGTATATCCAAAGAGTTCTCCGTCCAGTCCACCAGACCATAAGGGTAGAGAAAGTCTTGAAAGGTGTCAATTAACACTAGGTGTGTCAGTTTCCGAAACCGTATCGGTGATTTCTTCTTTATATCTACAAAAAGACTTCGAGAGAACGAAAAAGATACTAGGTCGCCCACAACCGTCAAACTAGAGACCAAGGAGACGGAAAAGATTTTGGTCGAACTTGTAGACCTTCAAGTGCCGAGTGCATAACGACTTCGGGCCGAACCTCTTAAAACTCGTAATGAAATGATCGTACACTCTACTCACGTCAACACATCATCAAACTCGTAAGAAACCGTAACGGAAAGAAACCCTAACCTTACTTTTGAAAACGGTACAAATAAAGGAAGATTTGTGATGGTACCCGAAGGGCCCACCGCGATCACCACTTCTTGGACGGATAGCTACGCCCTATGACTGGCTCGTTGATTGTGAAACTGAAAGTTTGTGACGGTACTGGTAGTGACGATAGTTGTCAGTAGTAGTAATAGTGGTACTTAGTAATGTCTATGTCAGGGAAGACTAAGACAGACCTAGAGTAAGGGTGGGATAAGAGATCTCTATTTGTTGTAAGATTTAATCTTTATATAAAGGTACTTTGAAAATTAAGACATGAGGTCTACATACATGTATAACAAAACGTACCCGAGTTTGTCATATTTACCTTTAGGATGACATCCATAAGAAGACGTTGAATAAAAAATAGGGAATTGTAATACAAAAACTCTAAATAGGTACAACTATACAAATCGACATCAAGTAATTAAAATTGATGTCTCATCAGATAACTTAATGAGACAGCATTCTACCTTTATCACTACCTTGAAAATTTAACGGATGTTAAGAAAAGATAATGTCATATTTTCATGACGTGACTTATCAGCACGAATATAGAAGACACTTACAAACGATCGTAGAGAGATCTTATATTTAAATGATCTTTAAAACGGTTTGACGAGAGAGTTTACTGAAATGTTTAATCGTAAGGATGGTCGTTATACCAAAGGGTCCACCGTGTTGTCATTTCTTAGGCGGCCGGTTACGTTCTCTGTGTCCAAAGTAGGTAGGACCCAGTCCTTCTAGGGGACGTCTTCCTTTACCGTTGGGTGAGGCCATAAGAACGGACCCTTTAGGGTACCTGTTTCGTAGGACCACCCGATGTCAGGTGCCTCAGCGTTTCTCAGTCTGTGTTGACTCGTTGACTTTTGTGTGTGTCGTGGTCGTTACATATTCTGAAGGAGAACGGGTCATCAGAGTAGGTATGAACGATACCAGTAGGTCATCTCACCCAGATTTTAACATGGAGTAAGATAAAGGAAGGAGAGAGAATAGGGAGTAATGACTACGTCAATTCGTAGGAAAGAACAAATAACCGAAGGAAAGGGTACTTAATGAGGAGGTATGGAAAATAGGTAAAAAGTCAACCCAACACAAGAAACCGAACCGTTCTTTATTAAAAAATTGAATAAAAAATTTTATTTAAGACCCATACTTTGTAAAAAAAAATTAATGTTCGGTACTTTTGTAGAAAAGAGTCTTACACTAAAGGAAAAGTGAACGGATGTCATTGAAATTAGCTTATCTTCAAAATTTAAAATCACTTTAATTGAAATGGTTATAAAAAACATTATTGAATATGAATGACAGAAAAGACACCACTCGTGTATTTCTATGGGACGACATAAAAGAGGGGGTCTAAAATGTTAGAATAAAAAGTGTAACTCTAGAAATTAGACGGACCTCATTTACGAACACTTACCGTAAATTTAGATTAAACTAAAATACACCGATACGTTAACAGGGTCACGTTAGCTAACTTCTCAAGTAGGAAAGGTGTGACTAAACATTACGGTGGTGACAGAGTATTCGAAACGAGAAAAAGACGAGAGACAATGTAAGGTAACCAGATAAACGGAGAGGGACAGAAATATGTTGTAACAGTATTGATGACAATAATAAAATATCACTGTGATCAAAGATAAGAAGAACCGAGGAACGGGAGAGGATATTAAAATCCCAGTCAAACAGTTCAAAGTACTTAATATAATAATTCCAAAATATAGTCAAATTATAATATCATAAAGACGGACAAATCCCAAAAAAAAAGACAAAAATTTACTTTCAATAAAGAAATAGATGGAGAACAAAGGGATAAAGGTGTGTCACAACTTATCTGAAAAGGTACTCCGATAACAGTTTGACTTACGTAATTACCAGAAATTTAAGAGAGACAACAGAAAGACAGAAATGTAATACAAAGAAGCGTGCAAACGTCTGGGTGAGACTCCTCCAGAAGGAAACATTTTGGTCCACAGCTCCACCGTAAACGGAATCCCCGCACACTCTAGGTCGGAGACTTGGTACTCCGTAGAACCAAATTAAAGACCAGAACTCGTAAACGTCTTTATTCTCTCCTCTCTAACGGACTACATGTTGGATGCACACTACAGATCCCCGTATTCCATATCTCTTCGTCTCTTCCTCCACCCTTTAATCTTGTCTCTGTACTTCGTTCTCGACCAACACCGCCAAATCAGTGATTCAGCACAGGCTGAGAACTCTGGGGTACCTGTCTCCTCGGACCGTCCGATGTCAGGTACCCGAAGAGGTCCGTTCTTATGAGCTCACTTAACGGTAAAGGAAGAGGTCCCCTAGAAGGGTTGAGTCTTTAGTTTGGGTCCGAGGACGTAGTATCCGTCTAAGAAATGGTTGATTCGATGTTCCCTTCGGGTTCGATCCAGGTTTCTTTGACCATGTGTTCGATTCCTCGAATTCGAAGTGGGACTTCTAATGTCTCTTAGAAACCCTAAGGATAGTTCCTTAACTATACTAGACAAATTTTTTAGTAGTAACTATACTACACGAATTTTTTAAATGAATCCGTCTTGAGATGTCATACTTAATATTACCCTAGTTCAATCCTCCGATGACTTCAAAGGTCCATTTTATACAACTTACGTGTCATCGTCTTTTCTCCTGTTTAAGTTCTCTAAGGCAACTAACGATGTTGCATTTCTCATCCCTTCTCTTTCCTCAGATCCTACTGAACTCTTAGAAACGAACCTACTGACATAGACATAACCATAGTAACTGAGCCCTTGTGTCTTACTTTCTGCTCAATCTCTCCTTCGTCTTGTCATACTTATCTTAGGTCACCTTACTTACGTTTATCTTAGGTTTATCTCACTTACGTGGGACCTCGTCGACTCAAACTCTATGAACATCAATCCACGAGTCAGTACGTAGCCAGGTCTACGGTACTGTCCAGGCTCAACTATTAGTCTAAGTGTCTCGTGTTGCTCCTAAATTAGATTGAGACAAAGGAATTGATGTGTCTCTTATGTTCTGGTCTCTAGGTGACCCCGTCGGAGAAAGTGACCGTCCGGGTCGTCGATCAGTGTATGTGAAAGAAAACGGGGTAGTAAGTACATCTCACTTACCAGGTACCGTGGTGACGATACCTGTTTACCCTGGTTCCGCACACACCTAGTGCGTTGTACCCCTTCTACTCGGAACTCAAGGTTGACTAGAAAATATGGTAAGATCGGTTGAGTGTCGGGGGTGGGGTCCCCATCAGGAGATGGTGTTTCCTCATCCATCTGTGGTGAAGGTTGTTATAGAATTATGAATTAATGATTCTTTTACCACTGCATCTCCAGTAAAAGTACGGTCTGTGCGTAATTGAGAAAGTCAAGTCAAGTAAGCGAGTCAGCACAGACTGAGACGTTGAGATACCTGAAGTCGTACGGTCCGGAGGGACAGGTAGTGGTTGAGGGCCTCGGAGGAGTTTAAGTACAGGTAGCTCAGTCACTACGGTAGGTTGGTAGAGTAGGAGACAACAGGGGAAGAGGAGGACGGAAGTTAGAAAGGGTCGTAGTCCCAGAAAAGGTCACTCAGTCAAGAAACGTAGTGCCCCGGTTTCAAAACCTCAAAGTCGAAGTTGTAGTCAGAAAGGTTTCTTATAAGTCCTAACTAAAGGAAATCCTACCTGACCAACCTAGAGGAACGATAGGTTCCCTGAGAGTTCTCAGAAGAGGTTGTGGTGTCACGTTTTCGTAGTTAAGAACCCAGTCGAAAGAAATATGAGGTTGAGAGTGTAGGTATGTACTGGTGACCTTTTTGTTTTCGAAACTGATTTGTCTGGAAACAACCGTTTCATTACAGAGACGAAAAATTATACGACAGATCCAAACAGTATCTAAAAGAAGGTTCCTCATTCGTAGAAAATTAAAATACCGACGTCAGTGGTAGACGTCACTAAAACCTCGGGGGTTTTTATTTCAGACAGTGACAAAGGTGACAAAGGGGGAGATAAACGGAACTTCACTACCCTGGTCTACGGTACTAGAATCAAAAGACTTACAACTCAAAATTCGGTTGAAAAGGTGAGAGAGAAAGTGAAAGTAGTTCTCCGAGAAATCAAGAAGTGAAAGACTGTATTCACACCATAGTAGACGTATAGACTTCAATAACTATAAAGACGGTCGTCACAACTAAGGTCGAAGACGAAGTAGGTCGGGTCGCAAAGAGTAATACATGAGACGACGACGACAACGACGACGAGGACGACGATTCAACGAAGTCAGCACAGGCTGAGACACGCTGGGGTATCTACCGTCGGGTGGTCCGAGGGGACAGGGACCCTTAAGAGGTCCGTTCTTGTGACCTCACCCAACGGTAAAGGAAGAGGTTACGTACTTTCACTTTTCACTTTTTTCAGCAAGTCAGGACAGACTGAGAAGCCCTGGGGTGTCTGACGTCGGATGGTCCGAGGAGACGGATACCCTAAAAGGTCCGTTCTCACGACCTCACCCCACGGTAACGGAAGAGGACTACATGAGACGTATATTCAATTTATTCGTCCCACCGTTATATGTCGGAACTGTATGAGGAAGGGGATAAACCTTGGTCAGACAACAAGGTACAGGTCAACATCGACAACGAAGAACTGGACGTATGTTTAAAGAGTCCTCCGTTTAGTCCACCAGACCATAAGGGTATAGAAAGTCTTAAAAGGTGTCAAACAACACTAGGTGTGTCAGTTTCCGAAACCGTATCAGTTATTCCGTCTTCATCTACAAAAAGACCTTGAGAACGAAAAAGTCACCAGGTTGCCTACAACCGTTAAACTAGAGACCAAGGAGACGGAAAAGATTTAGGTCGAACTTGTAGTCGGGAATGAACATGAATTTTGTCCATCAATTCATATACCCAGACTTTACGGACTCTGTACATACCTGGTCACCTGTATCTTTGTGTACAAAACCAGATTTTCCAAACCTAATTCCAAGTTTAAGAACGGCACGGTGAATTTTCGCCGTACTGAAACCGTTTACTCCACGCAAAGGATTCAAAAATGTAGAAATAGAAATCTTGTCAAATTAGTATGGATGACGGGACCTGTCATAATTTATACTGTTATTTATTTTCCACGGATCACACACCATCCAAGAGTCAATCGTAGTCAAGGAAAAAAGATCTCTTTTTTTTTTTCACTGAAACATATGGTTTATACCTCTATTCTCTTTCTATCTTCCACTTTACTGTCATTGACTTGGAGTGTTCCTACTTTCTTTTGGATGAAGTTTTCGCCGTACTAGGAGCACCAAGAAGGAGACAGACTACAGACCTACCCTTATAAACTCGGTACTACCGAAAGAAGGGGATTTTGATAGGTTTATTTCAATTAAAAGAAAGGAGTTTAGCTCCCTTAGTTTCTTTATTTCTACGGTTGGACTATTCTGGACCTTTAATCTTTAATTTTACGGAAGGAGAGACGTAGACAAAGTCTGTCAATTAGTAGAAAGAAAACAAGTACTGTCTATGTAATTCGTATAAACCCAACTACCACTTATGTTAATAAAAGTAGAGTAAATCCCTGGCTACTCTTTTGTGACTAGTCGTAAGACTGACTCTCCTGCTTACGTGTTGCCGTCGACTAACGATTCCTTATAGTTCGTCATACACCTTTCCATGCCAAAGGGATTGTATTGTCCGTCATTACTCGATTAGTGACTACCTAGTCCCGACGAGGGTGCACTACTACGGGGGTCTAGAAAATAAAGTCCGGTTCCCATTGTCTTTCACAGGTCATATAGGTCAGTTATCGGACCTTATCTACACCAAAACGGGAATTGACAGACTTACCGGAACCTGTACAACAAACTGGAAAGACCTGGAGTCAATAGAAGTGGTAACTTATTCCTCCAAACGGAACCTAGTCACCGAGATTTAGTCCCTACTAAAACGAGGGGTCACCGATAAACCGTCGTAGAGGTCAGTACGACTAACGGTGTTGACCACCCTCTCCCTACAACGACGATGGAGTACCCTGTTCTAGTCTCTTCGACGGGTTGTAGGAGGTTACACGTTCTGTCAGGGGTGTTGTTTCTTAGTAGACTAGTCAATAGACTATTCAGGACAGAATCCACTAAAAGTTAAAGAGAAAGTAGAAATTATATGAATACATTAATATCTAAAAATTTAAGTAAGTCACTTACTTTTAAATGATTTGTGGTCTTCAAAATATTCTTGAGAAGTCCTTGTAAAACACACAGAAAAGGTGGATCAAAAAACTCACAACTCAAAATCCGGTCGAAAAAGTGAGAGGAGAAAGTGGAAGCAGTTCTCCGAGAAATCAAGGATAAGGGTAATACGGTAATCACACCATAGTAGACGTATAGACTCCAATAACTATAAAAAGGGTCGTTACAACTAAGGTCGAACACGAAGTGGGTCGGAACGTAAAGTGTACTATATGAAACATGTCTGAAATTTATTCGTCCCACTGTTATATGTCCGAACTGCATGAGGAAAGGGGTTTAAAACCTTGGTCAGGCCATGATTGATAACGAAGAACTCGACGTATATCCAAAGAATCCTCCGTCCATTCCACCACACCATAAGGGTAGAGAAAGTCTTAAAAGGTCAAACAACACTAGGTGTGTCAGTTTCCGAAATCGAAGTAAATCAGTTACTTCGTCTTCATCTACCGAAAACCTTAACGGCACGAAAAAGATACTAGAGAAATTTTTTTAATCGTCACCGGTGTCCTGACCTTTTCTAGGAGAGGAAAGGTCAAGTATAGTTTAAACCGTTAAACTAGAGACAAAGGAGACGGTAAAAATTTAGGTCGAACATGTAGACCTGTAAGAGCTAAGTGTATAACAACTTCGGATCGAACTTCCTAAAACTAGTAATGGAACGATCGCACACTTTACTCGTGTCAACACGCCATAAAACTCGTAAGAAACCGTAACGAAAAGAAACCCTAACCTTACTTTTGACTGGAAAAGGTCAGGACACCGGTGACGACTCAAAAGGTTTAAACGACCGTAAAACTCACGTTGTGAAAGTGTCGTAGTAGAAATGTCTGAACTTTATCCAATCGACCTTAAGGTAGTGGAGGTGATCGAAACTAACACCATTACGAAGGATTCCAGGTGAACTGAAGTGTGTGGTCCTACAGACCGAGATCCACTCACTGGTGTAATAGCACCAATAGACCCAGTAATTCTGGAAAAAACATATCAAGAAGACACATAAGAACGGTGGAGAAGAATTAGAGAAGACGAAGACAATCCAGGAACGACAAAGACAGGAAATAGCGCGGGGAGAAACGTACTTTACAAGACAACCATAAAGATTAAAGGAACTTCTCTAGAGATCAGAAAGGGTAAGATAACAAAAGGAGATAAAGAAACCTAACCAGTTAATTCTTCCGGAAGAATAGAGAGGAACGATAAGAGACCTTGAGACGTAAGTCAACCCATATAGAAAGGGAAAGAGGAAACGGAAAACGTTTCCCTTTACGATATTACATTAAAAATAAAAATTTTCTAATAAAATCGACGGATCTATTACTTGACCATTCCCTTCTCATCTTTGTGTCGGGTCAGTCCGACAACCTAGGTCTTAGTTCTCCCACAACATTGGTAGGCGTCCGTCTACTCCGGAGTGGGTCGTTACAAGAGGGTCGGGTGCCGAGGGAATTCTGTGGGAGGAGGCACGAAGGGGGTACACGCACGAGTCAATGAGTCTACATAGGTTGAAAAGCACTGGGGTGTCTGACATCGGGTGATCCAAGGAGGCAGGTACCCTAAAAGGACCGTTTTTAGGACCTCACCCAACGACAAAGAAGGAAGTCCCCGAGAAGGGGTGGGTCCCTAACTTTGACGTAGAGGACATCACGTCCGGCAAAGAAATGAGGCCTCGGTGACTCCTTCGCGACACAAGGGAAATAGTCTATAAAGTATATAATGTACCTTTAAAATAGAAACTGATAAAGACAAAAAGGGAAATCCCCTGTCACAGGATCCCCATTCCTAACACAGGTTGAGTAGTAATTCACGGACCGTATCTCGTCCATGGGTCATTTGCGAACAGTTTAATTTTCTTAACGGTTCGAAGACCGGTTCCGTTGTATGGGTACATGTCCCTTACGCTTGCTAGGGAACCGGAAAGTCCTAAAAGTTTTGTGCCTCCTTCCTATCTCCCCTTCCTACTTTTGGTACGGAGCTTCACCCTGCCTTCCTCTCGGACACTTCGTTCTAGGCCAACTCCTGTCTACCCAACCTCACATCGGCAACTCCTCCTTGGGAAGTCCTACTGATGTCACCGAGGTAAGGTAAACAAAACCGTCCTCGGATGGGGGTGACCCGGGGGTCCCAGTGCCTTCTACAACCAGACGTGGGTGTAGCAGTATCGTCAGGCCACCCGAAAGTCGGAGAACAAAGTTCCGACCTCTAGTAGTTCTCGTCCTTCTTATTAATAAGTCATTATAAGGAAACCGATAATTTTCATCTTTGGTATAATGAACGGAAGTTCGTTCCCTCTACCTAACCTGAATCCATTGCACACTTTTGTGACGGCTTTCTCCCATACTCATTCATTCCAAAGGGACAACGGTGTAAAGATCAAAGGGGACGAGAGCAACGGTCTTTTGACGAAACCCACGAAGGACCAGGGTCTGAGGCTCGTCTCCGTTTACTGGTGCGTGACAGAGGGGAGTAGAAGAGGGAAGTTTCGACAAACCGTCTGTGACTCTTCGGTCCGCCTTACCTCGTGGAGGGCAATTTTGACTCACACTTAATGCCCCGAGGAGGGGGTAGGAGAAGGGAGTGGGGGTCGAGACTCTTGTAGTTCCCGGACCCTTTACGTAAAATTATCTGTCAAGGACAGACACGGAGAGTGTCCTGGAGGAGGTGACGGAAGGGAAGTCCTTTGGTAGATATTTTGTCTTGTAAAACCTTCGTCAGTATTTTACGTCTAATTATCGGTATCTTCATAAAAGTGGTAAAGACAAATAGAGGACACCTACATGTACAAAAAACGGACTTAAGTATGTAAGTGCCGGTAGATAATGATCTACTGAAACCTCCTTCTCTTCACCAAGTACTAAAAGAGAAAGAAAATTAAAGTCCTTGACTTTCTACTGAACTTCCCACTAGAGAGACCGGTGAAGTTCCCAGAGTACCATCGGGACCACTGGGGTGGCCGTCACAAACTGCGCTTTGTCGACTTCTTTAGGTACTTCCATACTCGAGACGTGTCCGGCAAAGACGGATCCTAAACTACTAGTCTTTCTCACAGAAAGAAGGTCACGTGTGAACTCGTACACGAATCAACGAGGCAGTACAGGCTGAGAAACCTTGGGGCACCCGATATTGGGCGGTCGGAGGAGACAGGTACCTAAGAGGTCCGTTCTTGTGAGCTCACCCAACGGTAAAGGAGGAGGTCCCTAGAAGAGCTGGGTCCCTAGAAGGGCTGGGTCCCTAGAAGGGCTGGGTCCCTACCTTCGACTCAGAGAACACAGCGGACGTAACCGTTCGCCCAAGGAATGGGGGCCCTGTGACCCCTTCCGGACGCGGGAACTCCACACCCTCAGTCGCACTACCCAAACCTCTAAGGCACGAGAGGTCGACAATCTTGTCGGGACTTTACCCTTCGTCAACACCTTGGAATTCGGGTGCACAAGGATCGGACTTTCCTATAACAGGTTGAAACAAAGAAACTGGACTCTTCAGTTTAAGAGACAAAACAACAACGACTCTCAATCGCCGCGGTAGTAATTGGGGTAACGGACCCGGGGTTTTGATCTTGATAGGAACTAGGGAGCGAAGGAGAGTATGTAGTTTCGACGGAAAAAAAAAAAAAAAAAAAAGTCTCTTCGAGTCGAGAGAAGAATTAATTCCGAGAAACTGACTAACTTAATCCGAACGAATCTTATAGATTCTACGAGGGGCTTTTCCAGCTAGCTATTATCTGACATTGACGTTTTATGAAAGTGTCGTTGTAATCTAATTACAGACTAATTTATTGACTCCTGACATCGGACCGGTCTAACTGCGTATTTCGACTAGTAATGTGGGAGAGGAGGGGACGGGTGGTAGGGTTAAGTAACGACATCGCCATGACCGAAAGAACTACGAGACACCTGTAAGAGTCGAATAAGGATAGAACTTCAGAAACATGTATTACAAGAAAGGTAGACCTTGTGACAAGAAGGTCTATAAAAGACAATTAAGTGAGTCAAATTAAAAGAATTAACGTGGATAATGGTAGATTTTAATAGAACAATTAAAAACCAGTAAATGTATATTAAAAAAGGTAGGTTACTTGTACGTTTGAAACTAGTATAGTCCCTTAGAGTAGGGAAATCCTTGGAGGAGACCAAGATCTCCTTTCGGACACTACTTTATCTACGGACTGCATGCTTACTCAAGGCTCTCACTCAAACATTCCAGGTCAAACAAGTATTTAGGTTGTTTCAATCGGATCCATGGGTTGATAGATAGTCGATATATCATGATATGACATTATATAAATATTATGACAAGTGTGTTTATTATGTATTTTTCGTTTGTGTTCCTTATCTTGTGAAAATTAGAATGTTAGAATGTCATAATTATGGAACTTTTCATGTCATCATGTCATGTTTTCAACCGTATGTCCTCGGACAAGCTCAGAAACTTTCAAACGTTGATTTCCAAACACACATCTCCGGAATGACATAAACAACTGGACTTCCTCCCCTTCCTTCTTCAGATCAAGACTCCGTTCTGGTAGAAGAAGGGTAGTCTCTATTAGTGGAAGAAAAGACACCTTCTTCATATCCATGGGGTGTTTCGTCTACTGTTCTCCACGTTCTCTATATAACCCACTTTACGAACGCTTCCTACTTCTTCTCTGTCTCGTCCCATCCACCCCACTTTGACGACTGATGTCGTGCTCACACTTTCCTCTCTCCCTTCCTTCATGGACACTTTCCTCTCTCCCTTCCTTCCGCCGAGTCTGTCGTTCTCGGAGGCAGATGTCGTGACGAGACTCCTTCGGCACCGTCTGGCTACCCCTCGGGACTCGTTCCACACGGGAAACCTCCTCAGAATGTACCCCACCTTACCACCGGGTCGAAGCCAAGGGGAACGTACGAGTCAGTATCGCCTTTCGTCGGACCTCTCTGGCACTAGAACCACACTTAAAACACCGTCTAGGTTTCCAACCTTCGACAGTCGGTCGATGTAAGAAACGTCGTACAAGAGAACTTTACTTTAGAGTCGTCACGTAAAGACACCGACGATGCCCCCCCCGTCGAATCGTCCACTTTACCACTCTTAATCTAATCGGTTGTTCCTAATCTTTAAAAGGGAGATACATTTTCTTCAGGTTTCCTTCGGCAGGTATCGAGTCATAGTACGTGGTAGTAATAGTCTGGAAGTCAGAACTCCAAGGTGGTAGAAGTCGGACATCTAATATGAAGAATAGATCTACCGACGAGTTGTAGGTCGGTAATGTGGAAGTAAGGTCTGTTGACTTTTCTCAGTTTCTGGTTCTGCACAAGTAGAAAAGAGAAATGCCTGAGGGTCTTTAACATGCACTCCGTAGTGTACATAAAGTACCTAGTCTTAAATCAATATATCTATTGAATCGAGATTCCCTTCGACTCTTTATGCCAGAAATAAACCCAGGTACACACGATTCAGCGAAGTAAACACAGGTGGAGAAACGTTGAGGTACCTGATATCGGGAGGTCCGAGGAGACAGGTACTCTAAGAGGTCCGTTCTTATGACCTCACCCAACGGTACGGAAGGAGGTCCCCTAGAAAGGTTGGGTCCCTAATTTGAGTGTAGAGAACACAGAGGACGTAACCGTCCGTCCAAGAAATGGTGACTCGGTAGATCCTTCGGTGAAATAAACCCATCGAAACACGATTCAAACTTTTACCCCTAAGACAGTTGTTACTTAAGACTAGTTGCTACTATTTTCTTTATAACCTAGACGAGTTAAAACGGCATTTGGATCTTGACGAGATTTTACTTAGTCCTCGAACCCTAATTGTATACGTGTGATTACATATTTTCTATCTATTGGTCGTTTTCGGATGACATATCGAGTCCCGCGAAATGAGTTATAAGACACTATTGGATATACTCTTTTCTTACATATATACAATTACATATTGACTTAGTAAAACGACATGTGGACTTTGATTGTATTGTAACATTGGTTGATATGAAGTTATTTCAAAATTCTTCTTCCTTTCGTCGGGGGGTTTTTTACAGATAAATTTTTATTATTTTATTTATTAAACTTTTCCTCTAGATAACCCCTTGGTGATCCTTAGAAACGGTGTCTCCCTGTGTTAAGTCGGAGAAAAGAATATGATGGAACTGGACGAAACTAGTTCACGATCACATTTACCGAAGATGTCACACTGAGTCACTGGAGTTATATTTGGTTCTGAGTCCTTAGTGATCGGAGATTTGGTCGACCCGAGTACCAGAGTATATTATAGCTCCGAAATTTTTGGAGGGGTCACTTCTCCTACTACGAACGACTGGTTGAGCCATGTACCCGTGTTCCTACTTGCGTAAGTTTTCTTAACGTCTCGGGAGAGATTTATGTTACTATGTAGACTTACGAGTGAAGGCTAGGACTACATTCGAAAGGGAAATATGAGAAAGGAGGACCTTAATCAGTTACTTAAAAATGTGATGTCGTCCTGTAAAAGAAATTTGAAAATTACAGTCAATTGAAATCTACTAAGTACAATAAAATTATGATTTTATATGTCTTTTAAATTTATGACCGAATTTCTTTCACTAACTGATTTTTACTAAGAAAAGAAGGTACATTTTACTCTATAATTCTGGTTTCACACATTTCGACTCAAAAAATTTCACAAGATTTTTATCAAAAGGTGCTCTGAAGGGACCACTAAGTCACCAAATTTTAGACAGAAGGTTAAGTTCCCTCTACCCAAGCTAGGAACTAGGTCCTTGATTCTAGGGTGTACGACACCCCGTTGATTCGACCGTACGGTGTTGATCTCTAGGACTTACGGTGCTGATTCTGGGTCACGTCAGTTTATTTATTTATAATTTTTTTGTTTCAAAAGGAAAAAGAAAGATCCCGTGCCCCTGTTTACTCCTACGTGACTAGCTTTAAGATTGGTGATCCTGCTCGTTCGTCTACGTCCTCTAGCCGGTACGGATGATATGTCCACTAGTACAAAAGACGAATGGAAATGGCGACAAGTGTGGATATACTCGGTTACGATAAAAGGGGGTCTTTGGGTGGTTCGAGAAGAAGTACTCACTAAAACTCTTCCGTTCTCATATTTTTCCTCCTGTGTAAGATGTTACCCGATTCCTGACACCTAAAAAGTCTCTTGTAAAATTATACTAGACTCGATCTTTGACGATATATCGTTACCGTAATTACGAAACGTACATTTGTAATGTTGAGATCACCTAAAACGAGAGTCGTTAACGACGAATTAACTTAGTTGGTAAAAGTAGTTACCTTCTGAGTTTAGTAACATATAAGTATACTGTACGATTTTTGTGACCCGAATCGGAGTACTAAAAACCACACCCTTTAACACACACACACACACACACGCGAGTCAGCACAGATTGAGAACCACTAGGGTACCTGACATCGGGCGGCCTGAGGAGACGGGTATCTTGAAAAGTCCGTTCTTACGACCTCACCCAACGGTAAAGGATGAGGTCCCGTGGTAGTTCTGACCACCGCACTTCTCTGCATGACTCTTTTCAGACCCTCCCAGGGTTTGTATCGTGAACCTCCAAACGTTCTACGTAGGGGGAGGGTCGTGTCGCTACATAGTTAACTTGACGGTTGGCCCCTCCCAGTGAACCAGAAACCACAGACCCCAAAAGTCACCCGAAAATAATGTGTACGGACTAAAAAAAAATCTTTGGTTCGTCGTCTTCGAAAATGAACAAATAACTAAAAGCCGACGTGCCCCAGAAGTAACGACGTGTGTCCGAAAGAGACCAACGTCGCTAGTCCCCGATGAGAACCAACACGACGCACCCGAAGAGTGACGCCACCGAAGAGAACGACGTCTCGTACCTGAGGTCTCGCACGTCCGAAGTCATCAACGCCGTGTGTCCGAATCCACGGGGTACCGTACACGCTAGAAGGGCCTGACCCCTAACTTGAGTACGGGAGACGTAAAGTAACGTGCACCTAAGAATGGGTGACCTGGTGGTTCCTTCAGGATGTGTCCGTACTGACTGACTGAGGTAGCGTCGGTACACTGACTTGAGGTAGAGATCAGGGGAGGACGGGTGATCTCCAGTCCGACGATAGTGTACCAAGTTTCGGAATTGGGAAATCAGTGGTTCAACTAGAAAGATCACACTGGGTCGTGGTAGACCTCAGTAGAACAATCGTATTTGAGTCGACACCAAGTTCCCTGGGAGGTACTTATTGTTACTATAAGGATAACCCCTTTAAGACTAACGAATCTGCAATCGACGTTTTTCGTTCCCTGTTACTGGTCGGGTTAAGAATAATTTGTTGTCGAGGGACGTGGGGGAGGTTCATGGAATTCCCTCGATACCAAGGATACCAAAACATAGTACCCTCGAAAACGTCACCTTCTCTCGTTTTCCTCCCTATATGGTCAGGGGTCCACCCACAATCTCTCAAATGAAACTCTTAAAGAGTAATTTTACATCTAGGGAGTTTCTATCCACTGATAAAATAACAATTACACGATTAGTCCAGATCAGTCTTTTGGTCTTTGTGTAATCTCTTAAAATTATAGTTCTTAACAAATTCGTGGAAGACCTTTTGACTTTTTCACCTTGTCTTTGTGTCCGCATCGAGTCTTCACATTGGGAGCTCCGGCCCTGCTCTAATCCCAAAAATCTTTGATCGAGTCTCCTCCCACGACCATGAAAGGCTACAACCATGACCCAACGGGTCTTCAACAAGACCAAAAAGACATTATAAAAACCCTTTTGGGTTTGTTTGAAAAACCGGTTGAGTTACGAAGTCCCCAAGTCTCCTCTCCGGAGTCTTAACCTCAAGTCTAAAGGCACCTCCCCTTCCCCCGAGGTAGAGCGATCCCGATCATGGAGGTCCCCGTACATTTGTCCACTGAACAAGATCCTCGGACCTCGGTTGACGACGACAGACCCACTTAGAGAAGTGGCCCAACTGTGACAGGAAGGAAGGAGGAGGACGGAAGGTAGACTAGAGGGAGATGAGGGGAGTAACCATCTTGGACTCTCCCTCCACCCCGCCACCCCCGCTGTTTTCTCTTTATATTAAACAGCTCAGGACGGGGATCGAGGTGTTCAGTTCCACATCTCCTCGTTTAAACCCCATCTACTCTGGTAACGAGTTTTTATCCGTATCTACCCATGTACCACCCACAAATTACAGAAACTAAGGGAGTCAGGTTGTTCTACATGAACATTTTTTAGTGCTCTGGGGCCCCGACATAGGGTTCTACGATACAACGAAAAACCATAGACAATTTTCTCAATGGTGAGGTACTCAACTGACTGGGGTTTTAAGAGGGACTTCAAGTCGTAAACAAATACATGTTTGTCGGGACACCACATTAAAGATACTTCCCCCTCAAAAACAGAAAAAACGAGACACAAAATAAAGGTCACGAGTCTTATAAAAAACTTACCTATAGGGCTTCTAACTCTATCCCCTGGAGTTCTCGGTTCACTTACCCTGGTGACAAAACGATTATACTGTTCACCTAGGAACAAGTCTCCATGGTCTACAGGGCCATAGACACACTCAATTCGAGAGATTTCGATCTTTCTTAACTTGGTGTAGATCCAAGGGAACCATTCATCCCTAAGTACTATGTGTTCTTAACTTTCTTCCTTTATCATTTTCTTCCTTCTCTCGATGTCGGTCATTAGAGTCAGTACATCTCGGTTCGACTATGTCCTGTGTCTTGAAAGGACCCCTGAGTCGGAAGGTCAGTGAGGGAAACGTAGTCCGTAGGCACCGAGGGGACATGTAGAGGTAGGCTCGTTGTGAAAGGGGAGGAAGAGTCGGAGATGACAAGAACTTCTCTGGTTCATTGTAGAGAAGTGAGTGGTGTACCATACACAGAGGAGTTCCGAACGTAAACGAGTGCCAAAGACTAAAAAAGAACCGAAGTCAAAATACGAAATAAAGACCCTCAGAAAGGTGAAGTAATAATGAGAACATGTCGAGTGAGACATTGTCTCTTCTAAGTCACCCGAGTCTTTCCGTGAAAGAAAATCCGTCTCAAGAGGGTGGTCCAGTGGAGTATCCGACGACCGATGGAGATCAGTCTCCGGTTGAGACAACGTCAGTCGACATCACTCTCGCTACCGCAGTATATTACACTTTGTCACTGGATACGTAATCTTTAGGCAGTCTGCTTGACAGTTGTACCGGGAGTATCTTCCTGGTCCATATACCTCACCGAACATGTCATGTTACTATGTTATTGTGAAGTTACTTATCTCTAGATTTAAGACTTGAGAAGGGTCATAAGATTTCAGTTGTCACGAACTCTCTTGTGACTTAGTCCTTAGTTCTCGAGATTGAAGACGAAGTTTAAGACGTAATAATTCTGTGACATAAACAAAAAGACATGGGATGACACCGGGTTTTACGTATTTCATCAAAAGTTGAAAATAACTTTTTTTGAAGTATAAAAATCAGAGTCAAGTCAAGTCAGCGAGTCAACACAACCTGAGAAACGCTGGGGTACTTGACGTCGTGCGGTCCGGAGGGACAGATAGTGGTTGAGGGCCTCAAGTGGGTTGGGTACAGGTAACTCAGCCACTACGGTAGGTCGGTAGAGTAGGAGACAACAGGGGAAGAGGAGGACGGAAATTAGAAAGGGTTGTAGTCCCAGAAAAGGTTAGTCAGTCGAGAAACGTAGTTCACCGGTTTTATAACCTCAAAGTCGAAGTTGTAGTCAGGAAGGTTACTTGTGGGTCCTGACTAAAGGAAATCCCACCTGACCAACCCAGAGGAACGACAGGTTCCCTGAGAGTTCTCAGAAGAGGTTGTGGTGTGAAGTTTTCGTAGTTAAGAAGTCGTGAGTCGAAAGAAACATCAGGTTGAGAGTGTAGGTATGTACTGATGACCTTTTTGGTATCGGAACTGAGCTACCTGGAAACAACTGTTTCATTACAGAGACGAAAACTTATACGATAGATTCAACTAGTATTGAAAGGAAGGTTCCTCATTCGTAGAAAATTAAAGTACCGACGTTAGTGGTAGACGTCACTGAAACCTCGGGGGGTTTTATTTCAGTCGGTGACAAAGGTGGCAAAGGGGTAGATAAACGATACTTCACTACCCTGGTCTACGGTACTAGAATCAAAAGACTTACAACTCGAAATTCGGTTGAAAAGTGACAGGAGAAAGTGAAAGTAGAAGTGAAAGACGGTATTCCCACCACAGTAGACGTATAGACTCCAATGACTATAAAAAGGACCGTTAGAACTAAGGTCGAACACGAAGGAGGTTGGGTCACAAAGAGTACTACATGAGACGTATATTCAATTTATTCGTCCCACTATTATATGTCGGAACTACATGAGGAAAAGAATACACCTTGGTCAGACAACAAGGTACAGATTAAGATTGACAAGGAATGACAAAAGGACGTTTTTTTATGGACCTCATTTTTCCTCCACACCCTCCAACGTACTCTGAGTAGATCTATTAAGATCATAATATTTCATGAAGAGGTTTAAGATTGTTTAGTCGTAGTAGGAATCCGAACTATAAAAATTTAATTTTAAAAAAAAGATTCTCACTTCCTATCTACATTGTTATTGTACTCAATCCCTTTTACTACGGATGATTTACAATTATAATGAATCTATTTATTAGACATAAATATCACCTAAAACAAATGAACTTAACGAGACCTTTTAATATCTAAAGTATGTTCTCTGAATGATTTTAGTATGACTTTTTCAAAGAGAAAGTTGTGTCAAGAATTCTAATCTATTAGAGTTTAGTAAAAGACAAAAATTTAAACAAAAACCGAGGTGACCCAGAAACAACGATGGGAGCCCGAAAGAGATCAACGTTACGTACCCGAAGAGTAACGCCACTGAAGTGAACAACGCCGAGTGCCCGACATCTCGCACCCCAGTCACCAACGTCGTGGGACGTTGAATCAACGGGGAGTCGTACATCCTAGAAAGACCTGGTACTTAGTTTGGGCACAGGCGACGTAACCGCCCACCTAAGAATTGGCGACCCGGTGGTCCCTTCAGGAGTATAGTGAAAGATATCAACACGAAATGACTAAATTTTCCGATTCATAAGTATACTGATCAAATATCTCAAGAACTCTTACTCCGTCCGTCAAGTTCATCGGGGTACCATAGTCGACGTAGGTCCACATGTCCACCGAGAAATCATGTCCCGATGATTTTATACACTTGTGTATCAACCGTAAACAATACCTTTTTGTCATACAAAATCCCATCGAAAGAATGAAAACTCTCGATAGTTTATTACGTTGGATCGACATACGTAATTCTAATCTCTATCCAAGTTATGTCGTTTTTATTGTCACCGAGTTCATTCTACTTGTAAATAAAGAAAGTATATATCTTCACATCTGTATTCGTTAAGATCCTGGCCATACTATCGAGGAGTCTTGAAAGTCCTTGGGTCTGGGGAAGGACGAATAAAAATACGGTAGTGAGTCTACATCAAGAAGTGTCTGGTTCTACCGACGAACTCGAGGTCGTTAGTTAGATGTGTGGTTCGTCATCCTGCCTCCTTCCGTGCTTCTACCTGTACTCGGTAGTGATTCCTCTAAAGGGTCGTCACAGGATTTCCAGACGGATGTAAAGTACGGTTCTCCTCTCGTCTCTTACACCAGAACTTCGACACACATGATACAGAATGAATTCCGGTCCAAAGATAAGGACACCTTCTTTCTACATCATCTTTGACCTTTCGTTTGATTATCGAATCGGTGGGATCGAAAGAGTGATATGTAAACAATCATGGCATCCGTCTACTTTACTTGGTACTAAACTAGGTCTTACCGTCGAAAAAAAAAAAAAGATAAGACACGATGATGGTGTGGTGTGTGATATCATTATCAATATTCTTCTTAAATAGATAACGTCTTCTCGTGATTTTCTAATTCTTTTCTTCGTCATCGTTCTAAATAAAATAGTCCATGAGTAAGGAACGGTTACAACTGTAAATTCGAAGAGACAAAATTTTACTATAAAAATCGAAGAGTTCCGAATCAAAGTAAGAATAGACCAAAGTCACATGTTCTTCTCAGAACCTCTACTCTAATCAAGACTTTGTAGCCCACTAAAGGCCTTTCGAGACAACTAAAACCGTTTACATTCAAAAACAAAAAGTAAAAAGTAAAAGGGGTTATTCTACGTACGAGTTATTACTAAAAATCCTTCAAAAGTTTGTTGGTTTAACTCTGTCACTCTGACGTCAAAAGGAATACTTTACTAAACAAGTAAGATGTAAACGTAGTGGTGGTACGTCGTATTATAAATTGATGGCAGTATTTTCATATTGTATTACTCATCTGTTTTTTAGAACAAAACTAGTCATATACCTAATTTACATAAAACTAGTCTCAAACATTATGTAATCTTTTATAAGACATTCAAGTAGACCCGAAGGAATCACTGAGTCTATCATTTCTTAGGTGGACGTTATACCCTCTGGATCCAAATTAAGGACTCAGCCCTTCTAGGGGACCTCCTCCCCTACCTTTGGGTGAGGTCATAAGAACGGACCTCTTAGGGTACTTGTCTCCTCGGACCGTCCGAGGTACCCCAGAACTTCTCAATCTGTGTTGACTCGTTGATTTGTGTGTATGTTGAAGTAGATCTTCTTTTTAGTAAATAAAGGCAACATTCACAGAGGTAAAAATTCTTGTACGACTAAAAGAAGACTTGAAGTTTCTTATATAGTGAAAACCATCGTAAATTTAATTCATCCTTTGTATTAACTCTTAATGGAAGTCTCTTCAACATATAGTCAGAGTCCTGAATTTTTCACTGAAAGACGTTGAAGTAGGAACGGGAGACACCTTCTCGGCTATTTGATAAGTAGTGGTACACTGGTTTTACACCGGTGTGGAACGACAGAGACAAATCCTATGAGTACCGAAATATTTTTTCTACCATTCCAGTTCGTGCTATTTCCCACCTTTACCATACCCGGATTGTCTTTGTCTTCTATAATTCTTCTCCACCGTTCTTATGTGTATTCTTGATATGTTTTTTCTAGCAGTACTGGGTCTTTTGGTACTATCACACTACTGATTACATCTCGGTCTGTAGGACCTTACACTTCAGTTCACCCGGAATCCTTCGTAGCGATACTTGTTTCGATCACCTCCACTACCTTAACGTCAACTCGATAAAGTTCAGACTTTTCAACTACGACACTTTCACGACGTGAGTTATATGGTCTTTTAAACCTTTTAAGTCGTCACCGGTGTCCTGACCTTTTCGAGTCAAAAGTAAGGTCAGAGTTTCTTTCCGTTACGGTTTCTTACAAGTTTGATGGCGTGTTAACGTGAGTCGAGTGTGCGATCGTTTCGTTACGAGTTTTAAGAGGTTCGGTCCGAAGTTGTCACGTACTGGATTCTTGAAGGGCTACAAGTTCGACCTAAATCTTTTCCGTCTCCTTGGTCTCTAGTTTAACGGTCGTAGGGGGCCTAGTACCTTTTTCCTTCTCTCAAGGTCTTTTTGTAGCTGAAGACGAAATAACTGATACGATTTCGGAAACTGACACACCTAGTGTTGTTTGAGACCTTTTAAGAAGTTCACTACCCTTATGGTCTGGTGGAATGGACGGAGGACTCTTTTAGACATACGTCCAGTTCTTCGTTGTCAATCTTGACCTGTACCTCGTTACCTGACCAAGGTTTAACCCTTTCCTCATGCAGTTCCGACATATAACAGTGGGACGAATAGATTGAATACACGTCTCATGTAGTACGCTTTACGGTCCGACCTACTTCGTGTTCGACCTTAGTTCTAACGGTCCTCTTTATAGTTAGTGGAGTCTATACGTCTACTGTTGTGGGAATACCGTCTTTCACTTCTTTTTGATTTCTCGGAGAACCACTTTCACTTTCTCCTCTCACTTTTCGAACCGAATTTCGAGTTGTAAGTCTTTTGATTCTAGTACCGTAGACCAGGGTAGTGAGGTACCGTTTATTTATCCCTTCTTTACCTTTGTCACTCTATGAATTAAAACCCCCCGAGGTTTTAGTGACGTCTACCACTGACGTCGGTGCTTGAATTTTCTATGAACGAGGAACCTTCTTTTCGAAACTGTTTGGTTTGTCGTATAATTTTTCGTCTCTGTAATGAAACGATTGTTTCCAGGTAGATCAGTTTCAATACCAAAAAGGTTCATCAGTACATACCTACACTCTCAATCTGATATTTCTTTCGACTCGTGGTTCCTTAACTACGAAAACTTGACACCACAACCTCTTCTGACAACTCCCAGAGAACCTGTCGTTCCTCTAGGTTGGTCAGGTACGATTTCTTTTAGTCAGGACTTATAAGTAACCTTCCTGACTACGACTTCGACTTTGAGGTTATGAAACCGGTGGACTACACTTCTTGACTAAGTAACAATTTTCTGGGACTACGTCCCTTTCTAACTTCCACCCTCCTCTTCCCCTACTGTCTCCGACTCTACCAACCCAGTGACTGAGTTACCTGTATGTAAATTCATTCGAGGTCCTCAACCACCACCTGTCCCTTCGGAACGTATGACGTCAGGTACCCCAACGTTTCTTTCCTTGTACTGACTCCCTGACTTGACTTGACTTGACTTCCAGTCCCTACTCCATGTCAGTATCTATACACATTCTCCCCGAAGGGGTCACCGCGATCACCATTTCTTGGGCGGACGGTTACGTCCTCTGTATCCTCTACGTCCAAACTAGGGACCGAACCCTTCTAGGAGACCTCCTCCTCTACCGTTGGGTGAGGGCATAAGAACGGACCTCTTAGGGAACCTGTCTCTGCAAACCGACCGATATCGGGTATCCCAGGGTTTCTCAACCTGTGTCGACTTCGTTGAATCGTATGTGTGTGAGTGTACACGTTCTCTCCTTTACTGAATTCGGGACAGAGTTGTCGGAGAAAGTCGACTAAATGTGTGGGGAAGTCAAGTCAAGTCACTTAAGTCAGCGCGTCAGTACAGACTGAGAAACGCTGGGGTACTTAGCGTCTTACGGTCCGGAGGGACAGGTAGCGGTCGAGGGCCTCAAGTGAGTCTAAGTGTAGGTAGCTCAGGCACTACGGTAGGTCGGTAGAGTAGGAGCCAACAGGGGAAGAGGAGGACGGGGGTTAGGGAGGGTCGTAGCTTCAGAAAAGGTCACTCAGTTGAGAAGCGTACTCCACCGGTTTCATGACCTCAAAGTCGAAATCGTAGTAAGGAAGGTTTCTTTAGGGTCCCGACTAGAGGAAGTCTTACCTGACCAACCTAGAGGAACGTCAGGTTCCCTGAGAGTTTCTCAGAAGAGGTTGTGGCGTCAAGTTTTCGTAGTTAAGAAGCCGCGAGTCGGAAGAAGTGTCAGGTTGAGAGTGTAGGTATGTACTGGTGACCTTTTTGGTATCGGAACTGATCTGTCTGGAACCAGCCGTTTCATTACAGAGACGAAAACTTATACGACAGATCCAACCAGTATTGAAAAGAAGGTTCCTCTTTCACAGAAAATTAAAGTACCGACGTCAGTGGTAGACGTCACTAAAACCTTACGGTTTTTTATTTCAGACTGTGACAAAGGTGACAAAGGGGTAGATAAAGGGTACTTCACTGCCCTGGCCTACGGTACTAGAAACAAAAGACTTACAACTCGAAATTCGGTTGAAAAAGTGAGAGGTGAAAGTAAAAGTAGTTCTCCGAAAACTCAAGGAGAAGTGAAAGACGGTATTCACACCATAGTAGACGTATAGACTCCAATAACTACAAAGACATCCTTTTAGGGCTAGTGACAGGGTCGGACTCCCAGCTCCGATGTGAACAGTAATACGATGATCCCTTGTTAAATAGGAGTAATATAAAAGTCAAAAAAAGTTACCACTTTCGGAAGACTTCAAACTTAGATATTTAAGTTCAACTACTCTGTAGCGATGTTTGTATGTTAGGGTGTCCAGTCATAAGGATTCACATGTAGATGAACGTACACACCACTCGTGTGTGCGGGTGTCCTCCGTCACCTCTCGTCCCGAGGACCTGTCCCAAAGTGTTAGCCCGGACCTGGAAGGATGAGGAGACGACGGATGGTCGAGATACATGAATTTGTTCAATGAAATTGAGTTCGGAATTTCGGAAGTAAAGTGTAGATATTTTACTTTTATTATCATAATGGTCGGTGTTTCCCACGACACTTTTATGTCTCTCTCTTTCTCATATTTATTGTCGTCTCTTTCAGTAACTATGCACCATCGCTGTCGAATGACCTTAATTACGACTGCTAGTAGTTGTGAAAATAATAACCTTGGCTCACTTACTACTTTCCTTTTGTTCTTTCGGTGTTTGGTCTCTTCCGATCAATCTCGTCTCATCGTCGTCGTGACCTTCGGTCTCTTTTATTTAGTACGTTTTCAGTCCGTCCGTATGTTTCTGGATTATAAACATTTATCCGTATTTGTATAAAAAAATTTAAAAACAAATAATAAATAAATATGACTTCGTATTAACGACTCAACTACGAAAACTTAACACCACAACCTCTTCTGAGAACTCTCAGGGAACCTGATGTTCCTCTAGGTTGGTCAGTTAGGATTTCCTTTAGTCAGGACTTATAAGTAACCTTCCTGACTACGACTTCGACTTTGAGGGTTATGAAACCGGTGGACTACACTTCTTGACTGAGTAACCTTTTCTGAGAGTACGACCCGTTCTGACTTCCGTCCTCCTTTTCCCCTGCTGTCTCCTACTGTACTAGCTTACCGCAGTGGTTGAGATACCTGTACTCAAACTCGTTCGAGGCCCTCAACCACTACCTGTCCCTCTGGACCGAACGACGTCAGGTACCACAGCGTCTCACCCTGTGCTGACTCGCTGACTTGACTGACTTGAAATAAATATCAATAGTATTTTATAACTGGAATAAAGGACACAACACGTCACATAGGAATATCGAATAAAATATAGATTATTAAATATAGAGAATAAGGGGATTGGGATATTACGGGGAACGAGTGAAGGGAAAGGGGTAAGCATTGGTGGTCAAATCTTGTTTACGTAAAAAATTTCATAATCTCGGTTTTCAAAGTAAGTAGACAATAAACGTTTTATTAAGTCCGTTAGGAGAAAGGAAGAGGTAGAAGGTAGAAAATATTACAGGACTTATTAAATACACGTTCGTGTGTGTGAATCGGTGTCTCGGAAGTTGTCATCTCTATCACCCCTTAGAAACTCAAACCCCAAATAAAATTATCTAAAATAAAAATCTCGTCAAAATCTAAAGGTCTTTTCACGTCGTCTTCGATGTCTTTGGAGGGTGTACGGGGAGGAGGAGCGTGCGTAGAACGCAATCGTACCATGTAACCAATATCAACTACTTACTTAATTCACTATTTACTTAATCTACTACTAACGTACTACTTACTTACTTGACTGTGTAATAATTGATTGCAGGCATGCAATCCTAAGTGAGAAACGTAATATGTCAGATACCCAAACCCGTTTACAAATGACAGAACACAGGTGGTAATGTCTTAGTATGCCTTACCAAAATGACGGGATTTTTAGACACGAAGTCGGTAAGTAGGGAGAGAAAGAGGGAGACTTGGAGACCATCGGTCGCTAGAAAAATAGAGATATCAAAACGGAAAAGGTCTACCAGGATATCAACTTTATTATGTCACATACCCGAAAAGTCTGACGTAGTAAAGTACCGAATTATTGAGAAAAGGAAAAAAAAAAAGTAGTGACTCACGATAAAGTGACACCCGAAGGGTCCACCGAGTCATTTCTTAAGTGGACGGTTACGTCCTCTGGACACAAGTTAGGGACCCAGCCTTTCTAGGGGGCCTCTTCCTTTACCGTTGGGTAAGGTCATAAGAACGGACCTTTTAGTGTGTCTGTCTCCTGAGACCACCCGATGTCAGGTGCCCCAGTGTTTCTCAGTCTGTGCTGTGTCTCTCTCTCTACAACAACTCGTAGAAAAGTACGTGAAAGAGTGGTAAACACATAGACTATAGATAAGTCTACGAAACGGGAAAAAATTAACCCAACAAACAAGAGAAAAGCAGCTCAAAATTCTCGAAGATACATAAAATCTATGTTCGGGACATAGTCTATACACAAACGTATGTAAAAGAGGATTCCACCCCGAACAGAATACTAAGGGACTTCTGGAACTCAAAGGTCTTTTCCTTTGAGCACGAACCTTCTGACATCCCTAAACGATGTCTAAAGTAAAGATCAGTCGCCGTCCCGGTCTTTCTCTCGACACTCACGAGTTAAGGAAGCCCGGTACACCAGGAGTGACCTTCTTTGTCGAAATTCTCCGGGGCACCCAAGTTTACGGTTTACCACCTTATAAATAGAAATTTTTCTGACGGAAGTAAAAATAGAAGAGAGTAATCCCGTCTTCTCTACTCTCAGATTTTCACCTACTCGTCGACCGGTTTTTCCTACGAGTCCAGTCATTGTCTCGTCTCCTTTGTAGAGGAACTTGAGAGGAGGGAGGAATGACGGAAGAATATAGAGGCTGTAGTCGACCCCGACACGAGAGAAGAAAAGACAGACTTCCTCTTCGGACTTCGGGTCGCTATGGAATCGAGGTAGAAAGACGGAAGGGGTCACGACCAATAATAAGGGGACCGAGGACGGTGAAGTTGACGGTCGAAAAAGACGATCTTCACTCTCTGTACCGAATAGCTTCTGGAGTTACTGGATACTATATTTGAATGGGGAGAAGAGTAGGGTGGAGGAGTTTTTCTCTGTCTTAACCCAGGCATGATCGTAAATGCAGAAGAGAGAAAAGGTTGTCTAAGAGATATTACGACCACTTTTCTCTACCCCGTGCCTACTTCTACGGAAGTGACTGTAGGACACAGATTCCTCGAAAGGAGTTAACTTTGACTCATATCTGAGTGTAATGTTAGAAAATTAAAAAAAGAGACGCAACACAACAAAAACGTTCATGAAGTCCCAAATTATATGTATTAAGACCTTTTACTTCAATTTTTACCACTTCCGCCAGGGTAAAAATACATGTCTGTAAAATCCTTTACTGGACCCCTTCGACACGAGGTTGAGTTCCTCTTAGTTGTCATGAGCCCAAAATGGGAGCCTCGACTCATCTAATGGACACACACAAGTCAGTGAGTCAACACAGGTTGAGAAACGTTGGGGTGCCTGACATCGGGCTGTCCAAGAAGACAGGTAGCCTAAAAGGTCCGTTCTTATGACCTCACCCAACGGTAAAGGAGGAGGTTTCCCTAGAAGGACTAGGACCCTAGTTTCGGTGTAAAGGACACAGGGGACGTAACGTCCGTCTAAGAAATGGGGGATCACAATTACAAGTCAGTGAGTCAACACAGGTTGAGAAACGTTGAGAAACCTGACATCGTACGGTCTGAGGGCATAGGAAGTGGTAGAGGACCTCGAACGAGTTTGAGTACAGGTCACTCAGCCACTACGGTAGGTCGGTAGAGTAGGAGACAATATAGGAAGAGGAAGACGGAAGTTAGAACGGGTCGTAGTCCCAGAAAAGGTCACTTAATCAAGAAACGTAGTTCACCGGTTTCATAACCTCAAAGTCGAAGTCGTAGTCAGGAAGGTTACTTATAAGTCCTGACTAAAGGAAATCCTAACTGATCAAACTAGAGGAACGACAGGTTCCCTGAGAGTTCTCAGAAGAGGTTATGGTGTCAAGATTTCGTAGTCAAGAGGTCACGGATCGGAAAAAATAACAGGTCGAGAGTGTAGGTATGTACTGATGACTTATTTGGTATCGAAACCGATTTACCTGGAAACAACCGTTTCATTACAGAGACGAAAAATTGTACGATAGAACCAAACAGTATCAAAAAGAAGGTTTCTCGTTTCAGAAAATTAAAGTACCGACGTCAGTGGTAGACGTTACTAAAACCTTGGGTTTTCTTATTCAGACAGTGACAAAGGTAACAAAGGGGTAGATAAACGGGACTTCACTACCCTGGTCTACGGTTCTAGAAGTCAAAAACTTACAACTCAAAATTCGGTCGAAAAAGGAAGAAGAGAAAGTAGAAGTAGTTCTCCGAGAAATCAAGGAGAAGCGAAAGACGGTATTCCCACCACAGTAGACGCATAGACTCCCATAACTATAAAGAGGACCGTCAGAACTAAGGTCGAACACAAAGTAGGTCGGGTCGTAAAACGTACTACATGAGACGTATAGTCAATTTATTCGTCCTACTGTTATATGTCGGAACTACATGAGGAAAGGGTTAAACCTTGGTCAGGTAACAAGGTACAGACCAAGATTGACAACGAAGAACTGGACGTATGTCTAAAGAGTCCTCCGTCCAGTCCACCAGACCATAAGGGTAGAGAACTTCTTAAAAGGTCAAACAACACTAGGTGTGTCAGTTTCTGAAATCACAGCAGTTACTTCATCTACAAAAAGACCTTAATGGAACGAAAAAGATACTAGGTCGTCTACAACCGGCAAACTAGAGACCAAGGAGACGGAAAAGACTTAGTCGAACATGTAGACCTTCAAGAGTCAACTACATAGCAGTTTCGGATCGAACTTCCTAAAACTCGCAATGGAAGATCGTACACTTTACTCACACACTGTCTATTATCTGTCCCAGCCAAACCCTCCCTCCTTTCTCCTCGGCGGGAGACCCGACTTTCGTCTCTCGTCACAAGGACGACTACCGTCTAGGATTTAGTGCCGAAGGTCGGGGAAAGAACGGATCAATCGATGAAAGGTCCTTTTGGTCCGTAATGCCCACTAGAGACAATTACGTATTTATGCCTAATAGTAAGTCGAAAAAGACTATACTTCCATTTACCCACGTCACCCCTTCGACAAAAAGAGTCTGGTCGATAAGGTACCTTGACGCTTCGTGGGTGCGGAAGTGAGTACGTACAGGGACCCAGTAAGACCTTCGTTGTCGTGGGTTTTTAGATCTTGCGGTGAAGGACACCTGTAGATTGACATAGAAGGAACACGACCAGACCTCTTGGTGGTGCCACGTACTGATGCGAATGTGGCTCAAGTACCCTTTTACTCCTCTGAACCTGTAACTTTAAAGTAGGAAAAATATTTTACTATCATTAATATATAATATCAACGAAATAATTATAGAAATAAACTTTTTATTTTTGGTTTGTTAGTATCTAGAGGTTTAAAACAAAAGTTTAAAATGAACCTTTGTTATATGAACCGAATACTTCATAGGGAGGTTCGATCCACCACACACATGTCCAAAATGAAAGCCCTTTATAACTGGTTCTTGAAAGTTACGGAAGGTCATTCATACTTTATCCGAGACGACGGAACCCCTCACTAAATAATAAAGTCGTGTTTCTTTAGGAGTGTCAATTCTAAAGTCATCGTCTAAATTTTATATAAACTGAGTACTGGTGTAAGAACAAGGAGTCCACGACAATAGAAAATTCAATGGGGTGGAACGATCTCTTTAACAAATAGTAAATTGGAAAGTCCGATAAAATTTACGAATGTCGGATCCTACCCCTCCCTTCTTTCCTCTCGCTCTCTAATTAGTCACTTCTTTTACCGGATACTTCAAGTTCAAAATAACAGCTACTATAAAATTTTTTCTTTAGCTTTTGTTTTTGAAGACACGACTCAAAAACTACCAAATTTCTTCACAAACACGAACGATGAATTATTGTACTAAACGACGTATAGTTTAGTCTTCGATTTTATATAAGTCCACAGTTGATCCTACGAAAGTTAAAAAAACGCTACGACGAAAAGTCGTAAACTACTTATGTCTTTGTAGTCGGTCTTCCTGTAGCTCCTGTCGTATTTTCCTCTTAACAGACCCGTAAAACTTCTGAATGACGACCGGTATCCATTCAGGTATTCATGAATATTTGACTCTGTGAAACGAGATCAAAAGTTAGTCACAGTCCTAGTCGAGAAAAGTAGAGTCTTAGGATTGACTAGGTAGAAATACGAGGGGTCTCGGGAGGCGTGTCAGGTACCATGTGTGGTATACGAGTTGTTTATAACACTTTACCTACGTCCTTCTACAAGAGACAAATCCCGAAGGAAACGACAAATTGAAACACAAATAGAACCATGGTGCAAACCTAATATTTGAGGAACTCTTTCTTTTTACAATGTGAAGATGACCGTAAAAATACCTCGGGTAACTTTCGGATCTAGATTCGGGTATACCATTAATTAGTACAAACCAATAAAAACCTTCTACAGTCACCGGAGGGTTGTAATTTGAGTCCTGTCTTGACGCCCAGAGGAGGAACAACCGACACGCTTGTCCCTCTTAGTCTTTCTTTTATTCAGTGCCTGCCTTAGACACGGACCTCTCTGTGCACCTAATTGTCCGTCTGCTGTGTACCAATACATTCGACCAGACAGAAGAGGCAGTCCAGAGACGTCGACACGAAAATCCGTGGGTTTCTTGTGGAACGTTCTTTCTACGTAAGTCTCCTTTCTCTGTGAGAAGTTTCTGGCCTAAGTCACTGGTAAGATCAGGTTCAGTTCGCACGCTCTCACGAATCAGTCAGTCAACACAGGGTGAGAAACACTGGGGTACCAGACACCGGGAGGTCCGAGGAGGCAGGTACCCTAAAAAGTCCGTTTTCATGACCTGACCCAACGGTAAAGTAGGAGATCCCCTAGAAGGGCTGGGTCCCTAGTTTGGGTACAGAGGACACAAAGGACGTAACATCCGCCTAAGAAATGGGCGTTGAGTCAGATTTACGAGTATTCGTCTGTCCTAACAAGTCTTAGGGTTTTAAGAGATTAAAGACCACTGACAACCAGAACGAAGAGACGATTACGGTCCCATCCTCATGGACAGGAGGTGTTTTGAATAGTAAAGTGGTTACTTTATAGTATAGATTGTAGTTATTATTATTAATTATCGAAGAGATCACTCTATTTCTATCGACTATAGATTCGCATGGGAGGTCTCACTCCGAGACTAAGTAGAAAGTTTACAATTAATGGGAGACCTCCCACCTTCCACGGAGTTTAACATGAAAAATTTATTCGTAAGCAGTCCGTGTATGCTGTACGAGTCGTAATACGATTGGAGAACCGTTTGTTGTTGGGTAAATTAGGAGTACTGTTAGGGTACCCACTCCCTAACAATAATAGGGGTATCCTCTAGACTCCGTGACTTTCCAATTCAAGGAAAGGGTCCAATGAGTCCCTTTCACACCACCTCGACCCCGAGATTGGATCCGTAAACCCGAGGTGTCGGACACTACAATTGGTCGGAGAGGTTACACGAAGTCCCCTTTGTCTCTAACTTTGGACGTGCACAGTGGGGTAGGTGTCACTTCATAAGATTTAATGTCTTTTTCATGGTCCCTCGTTCGGGAGGGATTCCAAACCGAGATAAGAGTCCTAAAGGAGACGTACACAATAAAGTGATTGAAGACTAGGAGAGAAGTCACGGTTCTTATCCTAGGTTTACGACGAAATTTTTTTTATACATGTGTGTGTGTGTGTGTGTGTGTGTGTATATGCCCGAAGGGTCCACCGTGACCACCATTTCCTGGGTGGACGGTTACGTCCCTTGTATTCTCTGTGTTCAAGTTAGGGACTCACGTCTTCTGGGGGACCTCCTCCCGTACCGTTGGGTGAGGTCGTAAGAACGGACCTCTTCGTAACGTACCTGTCTCCTCGGAACATCCGATGTTAGGTATCCCAACGTGTCTCAGCCTGTGTTGACTTCGTAGAATCGTTCGTGTATACACACACATACATATCCACTGAACGATTTTCTGTCCGGTTCTTTCTTATTTTTCGAAGAAAAAGTTAATTTTTTTTTTTTGCTTAGTCTCTAGTCAGAGGTATGAATCGAAACTCTTATAAGGTCACAGTCACTATTTCGGTCAATTAACAAAAGTAAAGTAGGAAATTGGAAATGTAGTCAAAACGACGAAAAGTGGAACGGACGACATAATAAACTTTTTGAAATAATTCTCCATGTCTAAGAGTGAAGTAACTCGATTCTCCGTAAAAACCTTTATCTATGACTTAATACGTGATTTAAACCCGATGTCACACACAATAAAATAGTTCACTTTCTTTGTGAAATTTTAAATTGATTAAATTTCAAGTTCTATACAGAGTGAAAGTAAAAGATAAAGTCCGATAGTGACCTTATGTAAAATTTCTTTAGAAATAACTCTATCTTCAGTTCATGGTATTTTAAGTGGGCTTCATACGTTAAGTCACGAGAGACGAAAGTGTCTCAACACGTCGAAAGTGGTCCTAGATTCAAACCCTAGAAAGGTAGTCGAGAGTTTCTTTGGGACACGGGTGATTGTCAGTGGGGGGTAAGGAGGGGTGGGGACCGTTGGTGGTCAAAGGAAAGACTCAGTTATCTAGACGGACAGGACCGATAAAGTATGTGTTCCTTAGATTATGTGACGGTTGTGTATCGAACGCTGTGCTTTTTGGTAGATTGTAGACTCTTTACGCGTCATCCTTCTAGCGACCAACAGTTTAGACATGCATCTATCCTTCTTCGAAAGAAGTTTCTCTGATAAAGTAATCCCTCTTCTGAAATTAGAGTCTTTACATATGTCCTCAGACTTTTAGTTTGTCTTTTTCGAAAAGAAAATACCTCTTCTCTATTTGTCTAGAATCGTCTTCGAAAAAAAAAAAAAACTCCAACTAAACAGTGCACGACCCAGAGACGACGTACTCGAAAAGAGATCAACACTGCTCCCCCCGAGAAGAAATCAACACCAGACACCCGAATAGTAACTCCACGGCAGAGAGGACCTCGTTCTTGAGATCCCACACGTCCGAAACCATCGATATCGAGAACCCGAGTCATCAGCACCGTGTCGTACACCCTAGAGGGGCCTGGGTCCCTAACTTGGGACGGAACCATCTACCTAAGAATTGGTGACCTGGTAGTCCTTTCGGGATCGTCTTTAAAAATTTCTTCAACCTGTTCGTTCCTCCGTCCTAGCAACCCCCGACTTTCCTTCGCACAGAGCGAAACAGTCGAACAAGAATCCTGTTCGACTTTTCCTCCGTACAACCGTAAAACCATGAACGAGTCAGACCCCTGGTTCGCTCCTAAGTCCCCGGACACTGTCCCCAGTCCCCTTCCGGACTCTTTCAAACCAGTTTTCTTGTGTTTACCATTCTTCGTCCGTTGGTACTTGAGAACTAGTAGTATTGCTTGAAGTCCTCTGAGGGACTAAAAAACCTTAAAGGGACTCAAAAGGATGACC
Organism: Capra ibex; assembly: GCA_006410555.1. Lineage (NCBI taxonomy): Eukaryota > Metazoa > Chordata > Mammalia > Artiodactyla > Bovidae > Capra > Capra ibex. Next base: position 79,164,739 of record SJYO01041852.1, read on the forward strand.
CCAACTCAGAATTTCGTCCGAAGGAATATGACATATGCGATGGTGAACGGGTTTATAAGTGTGTACTCCTTGTTTAGACCATCGATTCTGGTATTTCGCTTCCTCTCCTATTTCCTAATACCTTTCTTTCCTAAGGGACGTAAATCAAACACCCCTCGCTCTACTAACTTTCTGAATTATCCTATTTTCGTCCGTATTGTTGAAAGTTAGTTTACTAATTCCGAACGACTTATATTCAAACTCTTTTTATATCCATTATGGTTAAGTGTAGGTACCAAAGAAGAGTCTGTTAAAGTTTAGACATCGACAATAGTACAAACAGGGTCTAAGGTACAAGGATTATGTAAAGAGACAAAGGGAATTCTGTGTCTGTGTTTTCCAGAAAAGTGAAAGGAATTTTCTCAGACTTTCCGTGATACTCTTTCGGTGACAAGAACAAGACTAGAGGTTTTAAGTAATATTTTAAGTAAGTGAAAACCAGTCGAAAGATGGATCTCTAGTTTAAATTCTACTATGTTCATTAACACAACGTTATTTGTCTGAATAAGGGATGTCTGAAAAGATCAGGACCGATGAAAGTGAAATTTCCTATTAAGTAAACGAGTACAAAAACGGTCAATACAAATAATAATAATAATAATAAAGACGAAATGAGTAATAAAGTTTTATTTCTTAACTTTCTAAAATCACACAAAAAAATTACTGACTTAAATCTAATGTGCGTGACCAATATTACATTAATTAGTCAGATATTTAAGATTAAGTTAGTGAATTCTTTTTTTAGATAACCTTTTTAACCAAAACTCGACTCGAGGTCACGGGGATAAACGGATTACTCAATAAACCTCGTTGTAGAGACGTTAGAAATCTGGGTTCGATAAGTAGTCATCAGTTTCTACAATCTTTACCTCGTCGGGATGTGGGATCCCTCAATAGTTTACACTCGCATCCACAACCACACAGACCCTAGACCTTTACTCAGTCGACGACACCCTCATAGAAACCGTCCATTAAAATAAAAGGGACTCCGATTCCTATTAATGACACAATTTCAAGGTACGTTTATACTGTAATATTCCGAAGTTTTAAGTCCGACTCGTAAGTAAGTAAGAAAGTAAGATTTCTTTTCGCTCCTCATCCCTCCTCCTCTTACCATACCACTAGGTTTTTCTTAGAAAAAATTTTTACATAATGATATCTAATTGAGTTAAAGATAATTTACTTTGACTTGTAATGAAACGAAAAAATGTTGTCAAGCAACACGCTCCTTGTGCGGACGGAAAAATCGACTTTCTGACATGGTTCGAAACTTCCAACCAGACCTTTAAAGTAAATATAAGAATCGCAGGGAGTTCCTTTTACATTTTTATAACGAATTATAACTACCGTAAAGGATAAAGAAAAGGTAAAACTATCTCAAGAGAAAACATCGATTAGACAGATGATTAAACCGAGTATCCAACTATTACTCAAAGGATTAGTAATGTCTCCATCCACGCGACTTCACGACTGATTTAATAAAGAGGGTGAAGTGTCATTACATCCGTCAACTAACCAAAATCCTGTGGTCGGGAGTTTGCACTAGGTCACCGGAGAGTTCGGTGGAATGAATTGGGTGTGACTCGATCGGCGGAAAGTCCTACATCTTTGGGACACAAAAGAGCAGACGACAGTGAAGATCCGTCCCTCGAGACACTTAGACAAGTCAAGAAAGAGTAAATATAGAAGTCTGGGAGTATCACTCGGACCGTACGTCTTCTACGCCTGTCGTCAAAGAAGGACCTATAAAGGATATCTTTAGGTGCACGGGAAAGTTTCGACACAGACGTTATTTGTGTCGTGAAAGCAGTGGAGGGTAGGGTCAGAACGAGACGGAGGACGGAAGTCAGTAGAGTCACCTATTGTGGCTATCCTTGATCGGAAGGAGGGGTCGGAACTAGAGATGTCGAGTCGGTGCAGTCGGAAGAAAGACAAGGCACTAATGAGGTTCGCAGATGGGTACAGTCCCACAACCGCAAACAGTACGAGGGACGGGTCACACACAGAGGAGGTCTAGATAGATACCGACGGAGGAGAGTAGAGACTCCAGAGTCGAGTACGTAGGAGGACTCTCTCCAGAAGGGACAGATGGGTCCAGTGGACTGAAGGAAAGTGACTGTGAGGTGGGGTAGCAAGAGTCATGGTGATTGAATGACAGGAAGGGCAGGTGGAGGTAGTCGCTCTTGAGGTACTCTCACACACGAGACATTCGTAAACAACACGAGTCATTCGTAAACAACTTATTTACTTACCACAGTTATAGGTGGATTGACGAGTCGATCTTTAAGATGTGAAGAGAAAGGGAGAAAGAAGAGTTTGTAGTAATTCTAAACAGTCAGACGGAAATGCTCGTAGAGAATTTAGAATAGTTAAAAGAGGTAGGGATGCTGGTAATAACATCTAGTCCGGCAGTTGTAGAGAAAGACAGAGAGAGAACCAATATATTAGTGAGGACCTACCTAGAGTTTCGAAGGTCAGAATAAGACAGTAGAAGTAGGATGAGAAAAGGACTTTAGGTAAGAAGTCTGACGACGACAGTTTCCTTGGAAGACTTTAATGTTTAGACTAGACTAGAGTTGTGTGAGTAAAAATTGTCTGACGTTTATCAAGAAGTGTGAGTCCTACTTCAGTCTTAAAGTAAAGTACCAAATATTCCAGACCGGAAAGGTCTATATAAAGAACGACAAGGAAGAATAATGAATACATAAGAATTTACACCATAATAAAGAACGGGATTTCGTAGTGCATACGACATAGAATATAACTTTGTAAAAAAAAAAGGGAGACGTATTATTGAGGTAAGGAAGAAGAGGACCGACTGATAACCGGGGTCGAATTTAGGGTGAAAGAGTTTGTCAGGAAATGATTAGGAACTAAACTTATACCATCCGGAGGGATTGTATTCGAGAGTATCATGGGTTGTGAAGGGTATATAGTCTAAAATAACATTACCGGGTAAAAGAGTGGACATGGGAAATGTTTTGACTTTCGAATTGTCCCCGCAGAGCAGAGACAAAAGTCGTAAATCGTTACGTTACCGTCTTTTACAAGAACTTATTTATTTACTCCCACAAATTACTTTTTACTCTCTTCCTCAGTGACGCCAACTTATCAAACACATGGCACTAGTCACAGAGTACTTATCTCTAGGTACACAACAAAACACTCGTTACTCTAACCAGAGCACCTGTGAACGTAAAGAATTGTCCCACGGCCTTGACTACTCAAATGAGACTTGGCTTATTACCAAAGGTCTAGTCTTTAACTGGAAGACCTGTAAGCTCGTCTCAAATTCTTCGAAAGACCGATGAGGGACATAAGTCGTTAATTTCATTCAGAGAAGAATTTTTATCGTTTTGTATAGAACGGAGAGAGATGGGCAGCAGAAAGGGAATATTAGGAGTTTAGTACCGTTAAGTACTCAATCCAAAGAGAGAGGAACAGTCACACATTTACACAAAAAACTTAATAAACAGTCGGTACTTTTCCTCACTTAAACTCAGTCACCACTACACCTACTTAGATCTCAGACAGTATGTCCCACATCATTCAGTCTTTCTCTTTTCGTTCACAGTACATATTTACGTGTTTATACCTTAGATCTTCTTACCACGACGACTTGGATAAAAGTCCCGTCCTTATCTCCGTGTCTCCCTCTCTTACCTAAACACCTGTGGTCCTCCCTCACCTTGTTTGACTCTCTCATTGTAACTGTATATACGTGAAGAAACCCACTTTGTCGGTCACCCTTCGACGACACATCGCGTACCTCGAGTCGGACTACGAGTACTACTGGGTCTACCTACCGTATCCCCACCGACCCTCCCTGCAAAGTCTCCTTCCCACATACACATATGTATACCGACTAAGTACAAAACATGTCGTCTTTGGATTGTGTTGTAACATTTCGTTAAGATAAGGTTGGATTTCTAATTCTTTTTTCTTTCTTTCTTTGGAGTTTGTTTCTCACTGTTTTATAAAGAATTTCTATTATTAATAAAAAGTCGAGATTTTAGGATCCATGTATTTTCCGTGAGTTGTAAAATAAAAAAATCCAAATCACCGGTGACTAAAAAGAAGAAAACACTTAACGTATACGTTTAACGAACAGACAAAAGAATATAACATGACAAAATTAAATAAAGTCAATAAGAAAGACCGTCATCTTGTTTTCATACATAAAATGTAAAGGAGAAACAAAATGTGTTTTCTATTGTACTAAGACGTGAAACGTCAAGAAAAGTAAAGTCCTTCCTTCGAAAGAGTAAGAAAAAGAAATTGAAAAATAAAACGTAACCTCATATCGACCAACTATTTGTTACAAAACTATCTAAGTCTACTTGTCACTTCCTTGAGTTGATATGTATATGTACATAGGTAAGAGGGGGTTTAAAGGGAGGACAGGTCTGACGGTGTATCGTAACTCGTCTCAAGGTACTCGATATGTCATCCAAGAATAGCCAATAAGTAAAATTTATGTCCTCACACATGTACAGGTAGGATTTGAGGGATTGACAGGGAAGGGAGGTGGGAAGGTGGACGGCCGCCGGTAGTCAAGTAAGAGATTCTGACACTTAGAGAAAGACAAAACATTCATTCACGTAAACATAGTAAAGAAAAATCTAAGGTGTAAATTCCCTACAGAATGTTATAAAGAGGAAGAAACAGACTGAATGAAGTGAGTCACACTGCGAGAGATTCAGATGGTACAACGACGTTTACTGTAATAAAGTAAGAAAAAATTACCGACCCATTATAAGGTAACATACATACATGGTATAGAAGAAATAGGTAAAGAAACAGCTACCTGTAAATCCAACGTTCCTTCAAAAGAGTAAGAAAAATTGTCGACGTATAGTAAGGTAATGAACATATAAACATGGATGGTGTAGTTGTCTACAAAGTTCAAACAACGATAAGATTTGTTGTGACGTTATGTGCACACACTAAAATAGTCCATGTTCACATAGACTTCCTACTCACGAGTTATCATCTATCGTCACGACTCTGTCTACAGTCATGTGGACATTAAAACTAACAACAAGTCAACGATCAACACAGGTTGAGAGACACTGGGGTACCTGACGTCGTGTGGTCCGAAGGGACAGGAAGTGATAGAGATTCCTGTCCCTTAAAACCATTTATAATAGTTAACTGAAGGTGACGTGGAGTTAATCAGTTGATCTAAACGGTAGTTTTAGTAAAAATAAAAAAAATTACTCTCGACAGACAACAAAAACACGATTTGGAAACGTCCTTTTCTATGTACGAATTCAACTTTTTCTTTTAAATAAGTTTTTCCGTTGACAGGTCAACGCGGACCCCGAATCGTGTCTAAAGTAGTTGACGAGTGCGAGTTACGTTAAACTTAGCTAAGACTGTGTAATGTTATCAAAGTTAGTTGTCTCCTTCTATCTTATTTCAATTGATTTAACATGAATAGTTCCGTCTTTTCCTCTGTGTATGTAAAATATTTCTAAAGGTCATTGTTCCAACTTTGTACTTCTCCAGGAAACCAAGTGGGAACCGTTTGGTCTTTTAAGTTAATTGACTATCGAGAGGGAGAGGTCTACCGGACCCATTAACTTCGAATAACATAATCCTTTGTACATTCGTTACACATAGAACTATCTTTTCTTTTTAGGTAACGACTTCTCAAGTCACACATTAAATTTTAATAGAATCCAAAGAAGTAAAGACAACGGATTGTATCTAATAATTCATTAAAGTAATGTAAAAGCTATAACTACTTATCTTAGAAAAACAGATAGTAGGAACGGAACCGAAGACAGAAGGAGAAGGAAGACGGAAATCAAATCTGTAAAGAGACGAGTAATTGTGGAATCCACTACTGACCTCCCCTCTTCTCCTTCTTTCATTCACTTTTTGTTTACACACAGAGAATTATGATTCTGTAAAGTTTTTTGACCTACTTTAATCAAAAACCATCTAAAAGAACTAGTTGTTTAATTCATAGATAGATTTTTTATTGAACTGAGGTCTCTGAAATTCTCTTTTACATCATCGATGGGAGTCAATCAAGGATTAAATACACATCTGAACTCCATCTGTATTTATTTCGTTAAAGTTCTATTAGTAGTATAAAGTATAACCATGAAGAACGATTTTACACTCTGACATTTGCGTTTCTTTGAACTTTTTTCCTATTTCATCCGACTGTTTTATTACACTTTGTCGCATTTTACTTTATAACCTACACCCCAGATCTCCTCATTATCTCCTTAACTCTCATTGTCTACAAACCCTAATCTATCTCTTAGAAGGGTCCACCACGACACACACACGAATCAGCGAGTTAACACAAGTCAAGAAACGTCGGGGTGCCTGACTTCGGGCCTTCCGAGGAGACAGGTACCTTAAAAGGTCCGTTCTTATGACCTCAGACAACGGTAAAGGATGAGATCCCCTAGAAGGGCTGACTCTCTAACTTGGGTGCAGAGAAGGTAACCATGTGCTCAAGGTCCACCACGATCCCCATTTCTTGGGCGGACGTGTACGTCCTCTGTCCTCTCTATGTCTAAGGTAGGGACCCAGCCCTTCTAGGGGTCTTCCCCTCATCCGTTGGGTGAGGGTCATAAGAACGGACCTCTTAAGGTACCTGTCTCCTCGGACCACCCGATGTCAGACATACCTGCGTCTCTCAGTTTGTGTTGACGTCGCTGAATCGTGTGCCGTGTAAAGAATCCCTTCACTCAGACTTCGAATGGAAAGTCCAATTATTCGTACACGCCTCACGGAATACTCGGACCACGATACGACCAGTTATCTCAGACTTTCCACTCACGAGATCTTTGTGTGCAAACTACTCTTCATCTTCCTATTCATGGGGCACGTCACAAGAACGGACCTCTTAGGGTCCCTACCCCCTCGGACCACCCGACGGCAGATGTCCCAGAATGTTTCAGTCTGTACTGACTTCGTTGAATCGTCGTCGTCGTCTTCCTATTCATAATTATTCCACGAACTAAGTAATCCTCGGATGGAACCCTTATACCTTTTTATGTTAGAACCACCGTTCTAGGTAAGTCAACTTTCTCTCGGAACTCTTGTCCTTTAACCATAAGGTAAGTAAGTTAAATTTTATGAATGACTTTCATATAATACACGGTCCGAGTCTCATTGTTAATATTCATTTCTTTTTTCAAAAGACGGGAATACCTTAATCTTTATTTACATTTTAATGTCGGTACAAGCTACATTTCCTTTCTCTCTAACACGACATTCTAGTGTATTGTCCTCCCAAACTGGATGTCCTTCCAAAACTAAGTCTAGACTTTTACTAATCTGAATTGTTCCGTTTCCAACATCCCCAGTCTTAAGTCGTCTCGTAAGATTGTTTTCCTCAGTACTCACTTTTCTGGAGTACCACCTTCTTTGCATTACTTTTTGCTCCGACCTCCCTGGCCTAGCACGTCCCGGAAAAACCGTTACAAATTTCTAAATAGAAAACGAATTCTCGCTACCCTTCGGTAACTTCACAAATTTAAAATTCGTGTATCACAGTACTGGTCTTCACACAAATCTTTTCTAGAACACTGAGACCTCTTACTTAACCTGTATTCTATCTTCCCTACACCTCACTACCCGATGACATAATCAGTATAATCTCATCGAGACTAAGTTTTATCAACTACGTTTCGATGACGATTATGTTTCTCTCCTTTTTCGTTTCTGAGTCTTCTATGAATCCTCAATTTTGAAGTTTACTGAGTTATACTGTAGAACACTTTTCTTTCTTCCTCAACTCCTACTGAGGGTCCACAGACCCCGAAGGGTCCACCGAGTCGCCATTTCTCACGTCCCCGACGTCCTCTGGACCCAAGCTAGGGTCCCAGCCCTTCTAGGGGGACCTCTCCCGTACCGTTGGGAGAGTTCATAAGAACGGACCTCTTAGGGTACCTGTCTCTTCGGACCGTCCCCATACCAGGCATCCTAGCGTTTCTCAGTCTGTGTTGACTTCACTAAATCGTGTGTACGAAGAAAGGAATGTTCATCTAGTCCAAAAATCACCAAAAAGAAAAAAAAAAGGGGGAAACTCCCCTCAGTCCCTCTTTTAAGGTGTACAATTCAAGCTCCACAGAAAACAGCTCAATTTTTGTTTACGCGTTGCAGTCTCAACGCTTAATACAAAATAAACCCCGTTTTACTCCTGACGTCGGGTCCCTTAGAGTGAAGTCTATCGAGACTCCTTGATGAGGTTTCTCCACCTCCACCCCTTCCAGTTATATATACACTAAAACCAATTTCCCCGCAAGTACCTTAGTTCGCGAATAAAATGTTTTCCAAAAGACGATCAGTACTCCTGGACTACAGTGGTACTTCCCTAAATCACTAAAAGATCTATACTCCTTTACGTTCCTAACCCAAGTATTTTAATCAAGGATTTTTACAGACAGACTTCTGGACAAGACGATCAAAAGGGCCTCATGTCACCGAGTAAGGACTGGAGGTGGGACTTGAAGGAGGTCCCCTATAACTTCCTGTCGAAGGACCTCGTCGTGTACTAAATTGGGAACATCTCCATCTACGGTTTACGAGTACCGTTCAATGTCAAACATTGACTGTGAAGTTTTGTGCGTTTATCTCTACCGCTCAACATCGATCACCATACCCTACATAAAAGTCTTTATTAACACAGTGACTTAGAAACCTGTACGTACGTTTAAGAGATCCCTCTTTTATATCTAAGTCTCTTTTACATTATACTTAAAATTCACTATTTAACCCTAAATTCGTAATGATCGTCACTGACCGATTTCTCACCTCCTACTCAGATGTTTCTTCTGTCTTCACCTCTACCGTCTCTCCTTCCTTCTTTTCAGTCTTGATAAATGTCCTATTCTCTCCCGAAGAACGAATTACCCATACTACCAGTAACTTGGGTAAAGGGTTTTGTTCTTCGTAATTGTGGAACCTTTTATGCGTAACTCTTAGGTTCCTTCGATTACTGTTCTCTACTCTCGGATCTTATCTAAACAACACCAGTCTTACCTTTTTCTAACCCTCTCCTCTCTTGGTGGTCATGGTGACAATTTTTATCCGGTTGTCTTTGTAAATCAAAGAATTCTTGTTAATTATACCGGATTAATCCTTCGACATTTAATACAAATTTCCAAAACTTTTATGTAACTATAAAAACCTATTGTTAAAGATTTTGAGGTATTTTATCTTAAAAAATAAGTATATCTCCTGAAGCGGAAGGTTATATCTCCTAAACTCAAACTAGGGACTACTCCATCGATTCTAGAGTGTACGGACCACCAGTTTTTTTTGTTTTGTATTCTATCTTTGTTATAACATTGTTTAAGTTATTTCTGAAATTTTCACCAGGTGTAGTTTTTTTAAGAAAAATTTTTCTTATCGATAAAAGGACTTTCTGTATTTCCTTATTTCCATCCTCTTTTCCTACTTGTAAATAACAGATGTCACCTAGTTTTACAATACAAATCAAGACAAAATTTGATGAACCTACATAAAAGAGTCGATTGATTATCTTGGGGATTATGAACGAATGTTGAAACTAGTCTCTACCGATCTCCCTCGACAAAATTATGTTTCGGTCTCGCAACGACTGAACAGTCACTAAGTTCTCTGGTAATATGTCCCGTTTTGTTCTGAATTCTTGATTTTAAATACATTTTGTCTTCTTACACATAATTCCGGACAACACAGAATAATACTTTCGTTACGAATCAGAGAAGAGATTCACTGGGAAGAAGTAACGAAGGAGATGGAATGATGTTATATTTAAGATTGACTATTCTTCAACGGAACTTAGTTTATTCTTATTACACTCCTAAAATTCGTTAGAACCAGTTTTCGGTTCAAAATAGTGTCTACGATACGTTTGTAAAACGGAGAAAATGTATTGTTTGTACCGTTGAACATGAAATTCGGAGTCAGAGGGATTACCGAGTCACCATTTCTTAGACGAACGGTTACGTCCTCTGCTCCCTCCGTACCCAAACTAGGGACCCGACCCTTCTGGGGACCTTATCCTTTACTGTTAGGTGAGGTCATAAGAACGGACCTCTTAAGATACCTGTCTCTTCAGACCACCCGGTGTCAGGTACCCCAGTGTTTCTCAACCTGTGTTTACTCGTTGACTCGTGTCGTATGTGTACCATAGAAAAGACTTAGGAAAAACCGATAGGATCCTCTCTCCTTGACCCTTTGTATGAGATATCCTTCCATCGAGTAAAGTGAAAGAATTCAGTCCTTCATATCTTACCCCCATTCGTCGGTCCAATTGACCGAGACTTAAGGCTAAGACGCGAATAAGAGATATTAGACCCTATTTATAGGATTGGAGACAGAAAGAGTATAATGAAGAACCAATTTACCTCTATCAATACCATGGATGATGTGTCAACAACATTCCTAATTTCATCAATTGGAAATCTTCTCGTTCACAAACTATTCATAATTATATTTATATCATTTTATAAAAAATTTCAAACCACTCTTTTATTTCCAATACATTATAATACACTAACTACATGAGAAGGAAAAAATTTTTTGGGCTCAACTGTAAATTGGCGTTATATAGTGCGTCTTAAATTCATAACATATAACATTCTTCTGCGATCCGACTTTGCGCTAAAGGGTGTCTATACTGACCTACCACCTTGACGTCCACATATAATGGTTTACCATGTCCAGTACTCGAAGGGTGCGGCCACTGACGGGATCACGACGCCCTAAGCTAAGTAGGTACCAGGGGAGTAATAAATGCGATACAGAGAGGAAGAGAGGCGGACAGGACAAGGAACGTCAGTCTATGAAGACCTCTGATACTCTAGTGTGAGAATTTCTAGACACCTCCTCTACTGACTCAGTTCTTGTAGGAAAGGTTTCCGACGGACGAGGGTGCTACCCGTAAAAGGAGTCGAGACGGATGAGGAAAAAGTGCCATAAATGTTCATGTTCGTTCACAGGCGTTATAGGAGAAAAATTGTCTTTAAGAGTAACAAGGTATTATTAGTATTGGTGTTTTTCACTAATAACAGTATCTTGCAGAGTAGTATTACATCGGTGAATATTTACTGTAAAAATTTACTTTAATTTCTAGACGATTATGATGGGTTTAACGTAAAGACGAAACCTTCACTCTTAGAAACATAGCAAGATTTCGTGAGTCACGGTTTGTCACATTATTTCCAACAACGGATACATTTTCCACTAGACAGACAATCAAAAATAGTAGACGGTGGCAACAAACCATGGACCACGGTTACTGATTTCTATAAAATTTTGTACAAAAACAACATTTTCGACACCAACGAAGTTACATAGATCACAGAATAATTAGTGTAAGTAGAAATTCTTTCTTCATTTTTACTTCTAGATACATTAGGACCGGAGGGAAAAGATCCCTCACCGTTACGTACTCTTTGATAAAATCGGGAGTCTATTGTAGGCGATTTGACAACTAGATTGGTGACGGATAGACTTATCACTTGTACTGAACACCAACAAAGTACGATTTATGATGAAAGGGTCTTACTCATAAATCTTAGTTCAAAGAATCCATAGAAAAAGGAGATTTTATTCAAACGTCTTGATATGTGAAAAAGAAAATACAAAAAAAAAAAAAACTTTCCCTGGATTCTACTTTATGGAGTTGATTCTCCTTTACATATTCCATGTTTCGAGATCCATCTCAATACTCGGACTCGTCTTTATCTTTGCTATCTACATACTTTTTATCTCACTACACACTCAAGTCTTGAAAATTAGTCATCTAAGGTGTGAAGTCGTAAAGACTCTGGAAAGTTTATCTACCGCTTCTTCAATAAAGAACAGGACTCTAAAGGTTTTACGTATACCCTTATTTCGTGCTCCTAAATCTTAGATGTACGGTCCAAAACTGTAGGACGGAATCTTTCACTTTCACTTTCGGTGAGTCAGCACAGGTTGAGAAACGTTGGGGTATCTGACATGTCAGGTTCCTTAAGAGGTCCAGTCTTATGACCTCATCCGTCGACAAGGGAAGAGGTCCCCTAGAAGGGTTGGGTCTCTAGTTTGGGTCTAGAGGGTGTGACGTCTTCCTAAGATATGGTCGACTCGGTTGTCCCTTCGGGTTCTTATGACCTTACCCATCGGATAGGGAAGAGGTCCTCTAGAGACACTGGGTCCTTAGCTTGGCCCCAGAGGACGCAACGACCTCCTAAGAAATGGTTGACTCGAAGGACGGAATGGTATGTCGGTTTATTTATTTATAAACTTTTTAATTTACCACTATTAATATGGTGAATGAAGAAAGGATCCAAATTCATTTTATTGCGTGAATCGGGATACGGACTTGAACTGTGCACACGTCACTGACGCAACAGTAAATGACAATCGTTCGCTGTAGTTTTACTGGTCCTGTCGTAACGTCGATAAGAAGTCGTCCGAAGTCAGGTAGATAGTGCACGGTAGGGGACACGATTCATTCACAGCCTACGAGGTTTCCTCGAGTCTGAACAAATGAAACCGGTCTCTCGAAATTTTAGACAAATCCCTCTCTCTGGCTACACCCACCCCGAATCGTATGTCCTCCACTGGTCACTGTTCCCGATCTGATACTTCCAGAGTGTCTGGTACGATTTCTCAAATGTTCGTTCCCTCTCAGTACCTGCCTCGTAAGGTCCTCCTAAAGTCAGTCCCTTTACTACAGTTTAAAAACTAGTCCCTTCTTATATACCCTCTTCTTTCGATTTCCGTCCCTCGGGCGGACCGTTTAATCAAGAAATTAGTTATACCTTCACAGTCGGACTCGATTCTATTACCGTCCCCTCTTTTCCTTCTTTTTATGTGAGTAAATTCATAAATCTTCTATTTACGAAGATTTTTAACTATCTTGTGTCATTAGTTTTCTCAGTCCACAGCACATACGGGAGTGTTAAAACCGAATTCACTCATTCATATAGGGACTCGTTATTTAGTAACGATTATGAGTAACTCACGGACAACATATCGACATAATTTGTCACATCATATATAATTTAGTACGTAGGAGTTCCTTGAAAGGCTACATCCGTAATTGAGTTTCTGTGTCCTTGTCTTCGACTCTCTTTAGTTCATGCAACGGGTAACCTTCTCTGTTCTAAATTTGGGTTCGTCAGGTTGAGTTGGTGCAGGTCTGGTAATTGGTGATAAAGGGAATCACAAATAGGGTAAGATTCCGGTGACAGGAAAAGTTGGAATTTTGAATCGACAAATTTACTTCCCTAAAAACAGACAACGGAAGAGACGACGTAGGGATCACAAATTTTGTATGTGTGTATGATACCCCACAAATATCTGCAAAGTAGTGTATCCGAACTAGTTAGTAATTCAGGTAAAAGTCGGGAAAAGGGAAGAATCTTTAAACTCCTTGTCCCGACTTTTAAGGTTTGGAGATTAGTACCGAAAAAGAAAGGTTACTGGTCGGGAGTAGGTCCTCAGGTAGGTCTCGGCGGAGAAATCGTGTCTGGTTTATAATCCTGTTTTCTATGAGGATCGCAAGAATAGTGAATCTTTTAATGTTCCCAAAATTCTCGAGACACGGTCCTTACTCCCCCGTCTCTGGTTATATATTACAAAAGACAATAGAGTGGTCCCTAAGGGACACATGGGGAAGTATTTGGTGATACTTACAGTTACATTTACAATAGGTAGAGATTTAAAGATCGGGTCAAGGGATCAGTATCATCCATACACTGGTCAAAATTACTGTTACTAAACATTTCACCCTATCATCTAGAGAGGATAGTAAACATGGTCCAACTACATTCCTCCTGTACTTTGTTACTAACCTCGATGGTACTTTTCACAATGTACACTAAGTTTACACTCCACCTTAACATCTGAATTATAATTTTCTTAGCTAAAAACAACACATATACTTAGTTCCTGAGTGATCCCTGACTCGTGTCCCGATCTAGAAAATCTAGAGTAAATAAGACCCTCGTTCCAGGATACACAGTAATAGGGGTAAATGTCTACTTCTGCTACTCTGAGCCTTTCATAAATGAACGTCCGTACAACGTACGATTCAACGAAGTCAGGACAGGTTGAGACGTTGGGATACCTAATATCGGACAATCCGAGGAGACAGGTACCCTGATGATCGGGTTTCAATGTGTCGTCTCTTTGGTTCCAAAGGGAACCAAAGGGTTATGTCTACCATAAACACGTACTCACGCATACTTCTTTCTATTCTTGTACTTCCCTCACCAGTAGTGACCTGTCTTGGGACGTTTCTCTTTCCTTGTAACTCTATTTCTTTTTAAAGTCCCTTTCGAGAGAAGAGTAGGGGACCGGAGGACACGTAACCCGGTCGACCACTGACTACCTAAGACTACTAAGACTACCTTATATCAATAGAGTTCTACGTCCCAATGACAATCACTGGGTAGGATTCTTGACGCTATAAATAAAAAATTATAAATTATGTACAAATTTATGTACTTTTACTCTTCCCGACATATACCGGGTCCCGTCACGGACCAAATCACGTACTCGGACCCCAGTGCTACGGGGGTAGCCACTGACATCCGGGTAACGGAACGACTCAGTGCGTAAGGAGCGGGAATTTTACCCTTGTTATTATCAAGGATGGAGCATTTCAGTAAGATGATTAATTCACTCTTTTGTAAATTTTCGATAAAACGTATCACGGACTGTATGCTATTTGGGAGTTATTTACAAACAGGTCCAGTATAATGATAGGTTCCCGGTACAAAAAAATAACGGAGGTTAAAGGTGTTCCACCGTCCAGCTCAAGTTTCACCTGGGGTACCGAGACACAGGGTTTCCGCTTTGGATAAAATTAACGAAGTGTTATTGTCCCGGGTTTTACTTAACAAACTTTTGTACAAGTAACAGACATCTTACAAACAATGGTAGGTCCGTAGAATAACAACGACATTTTGGGTAGAATTACCTTGTATACATAGTAAATTAAAGTAGGACAACAAAGAGTTCTAAGGGTCCTGGTAGACGTAAATGTACTTTACGTATAATTGAGAAGGTCCCCAGAGAATCGATTCACTTATGCAAGTTCAATAGAGTAAAACGCGACAATCAGGGACCTGTCGACACTTCTCCTCTTTTGAGCGTTCGGCCTTGTTCAGGACCAGAACCACTCGACGTCTTCCGTCTAAACACGTGAAGCAGGACCTCACTCTCCCACGAACCAGATAAACACTCCGCGATGGTTTGTTACTGTTTACCTCTAAAGCTTATCCCCGCACAGATTGGATAAAAATTCTCGTATAACTCTCTTTACGAATTGAGTATTTTAAAGTCTAAAAAGAAGACACATAGGAGAGGAAAAAGGTAAGAGGATTAAAGTATAGTATAACTATCGGAGGTCAAAGATGTTAAAACGAAGTAGAAACTGTGTAACCATAACCCCAGTCCAGTTTGACCCAGGTTTAGGACAGAGATGATGGGTAATATCGTCGTAAATATCGTCATTCCTAAACTGTCTGTGAATCGAAGAATTATGGAGTTAAGAAAAGAAGGGGGAAACCGACGAGACCCAGAAACATCGACGAGTGTCTGAGAACCAACGATACGTGCCCACAAGAGATCAACGCCGCGACGAGAGATCCAACGTCACACGGAACCCAACGTCACCACACACCGAAGTCCAACGTCACCACGAACCCGGATAGTGACGTCGCCGAAGAGAACAACGCGGACCCGAGATCCGCGAGTCCGGAGGCATCAACACACGAGCCCGAATCAACGGGGCGTCGTACACCCTAGAATCAAAGGTCTGGTCCTTAGTTTGGACACAGGGGACATAATCGTCCGTCTAAAGATTGATGACCTGGTGGTCCCTTTAGAGGGAGTTAAGAATTTAATTAAAAAATTAACTCCACCGTAACTAAGTATTGTGATGGGTTCAAGGTGTACATGTTACAATATAGAGATGAAGATATATGGGATGTCGTAGTCAAGAAATGGACTATTATTGCTTTGGATGGACTTTCTTAACACTCCTAATTTACTTTATTTCGTACGGTTCTTAAATTCAGTTAGTCTTTATCAATGATCATTAATCTGATTGTATCGGAACGGGTCTTTTACCGTCTATCTTCCTCGAGTTATTGGTAAACATCTTCTTTATAATTATTTACTACGAATAAAATCATGGTGTGTCAATATTATTGAGATTCTGACCGGAACCTTCAGAAGTTCTTGTGAATGACTTTAGTCACACTAAAACAGTTGACACAGGAGACTACTGAGTCAGTTTCTACATTTCGAAGAGACCGAATAAAGGCGGAGTAGTGAACTATTTGATCCACTGTACACTCGTCAGTTAAATCTATTGAAGAGACACGGAATCAAAGAAATAGGCATTTCGACCTTACCGTTATCGTAAATTACCGAGTCTAAGTCCACTGACACTCCAAAGTCATTCAGACGACACCCGAAGGGTCGACCGCGTCACCATTTTCTTACGTCCTCTGAGTTCTCTGCGTCAAAGTTAGGGACTTAGTCCTTCTAGGAGACCTCATCCCTTACCCTTGGGTCAGGTCATAAGAACGGACCTTTTAGAGTACCTATCTCTTCGGACCGTCCGATGTCAGGTGCCCCAGTGTTTCTCAGTCTGTCATGAGTCGTGTCTCGAACGGTATGGAATTTACGAGGCATTTACCCTCGATAATAAGAGACCGAGTGAAACCTTCTGGATATCAACGAAGAGGTACTAAGTGAACCCCCTAAAAGTCTATAACACTTCACTTGAAAAGATCAAACATTAATCTTTTCTTCTATTTGGTCTAGAGAACCGGTAAAGGAGGGAAACTTTGGAGTACAAAATACTTGGTGCCTTTCATGGTGTTTAAAGAAAAGTTGGGTGGGGTCGTTTGACTGTTTAAGCCTATAAAAAGTGGGTGAGAGACATGCAGAGGGTACCCTGACACTTTTATTTCCTTCATAAGTAACGAAACACACATTCGACAAAAGGATCACAGATAAAGATGACTCAAAGCTGTTTGAGTCGAAAGACTGTCAAAGTAGATGATCTGCTAGTCGGGACGAGGTTCTGATCTCAAACGGACAAAGACACCTAAAACGTTTCAGTTTTCACCCTCTCTCCTCTTAAAGTTCGCTCCTCCTCTCAATCTCATCCTCACTGTAACTTCTCGACGACGTCATTTGTCATTATTCTTTAGGGTTTGAGAGTTCGGGTCCTGTGGCTTTGTCGGGTAAGACGACGTACTCAAAAGTTTGGTCGTACTCTTTTGTCCAGTAGTTTTGGACGCCCTCAGGAGAAGGTCGTGTTCGAAACCACCTTGACCTATACCGTCATTTATTACCGGGTCCCACTGAACGTCTCAAGACCCGAACGGGACTTCATTGACTCTTGTCATCGTTGGTAGTCCGTTTTCTCTTGAACCTGTTTCCTGTGACTATAGTTTAGTCGTGGATGTGTGTGGTCGTACGGTGTCACCCTCCTTCACACCTCTTGTTTCCAAGGACCACCTTTCACTCCCTCTTCCTCGGTTTAAGTGTGGAGGGGAATCTCCTGTCGTCGGTCCCGTATTCACCGGAGCTGGTCACAAGGACCGGTGTAGGCAGTACGGCTCTAATCTCTAAAAGTTACCCCTTTTAACTTTGAAACCAAAACACAATCTCTCGGTTCAAATGTTTCTGTTTAAGTCTAGTACATCACGCATAAGAGAAATTTGTCCACAACTGACTAGAGAAGTCAGTTTGATAGAAGGAACCAACGACAGTCAGTGTAGTTGAGGCACTCAGAATAAGGAAGTTCATAAACGAGAGGCCATTGGTATATCGGGTCATTGACACGAACCACGACCCCAGTATTCCTACTTATTTCCTTGAGTAAAAGGATGGAGTTTCTGAACTATAAGATCCCCCTTACTCCTTCTCTTTCATTTCTGTCTACGGACCGATTAATTGTTTCTATTGTACCACGACTAGCACGATCACACCCCCCTATTACACTATCACACCCCCCCACTACACTACCACATCCCCCCACTACCTACCACCACCACTAACACTATCACATCCCCCTACTACGCTACCACACCCCCTACTACGCTACCACCACCACCACCACTAACACTATCACATCCCCCTACTACGCTACCACACCCCCTACTACGTTACCACACCCCCTACTACGCTACCACACCCCCCTACTACACTACCACCACCACCACCACTAACACTATCACATCCCCCTACTACGCTACCACACCCCCTACTACGCTACCACACCCCCCTACTACGCTACCACCACCACCACCACTAACACTATCACACCCCCCTACTACACTACCACATCCCCCCACTACCTACCACCACCACTAACACTATCACACCCCCCTACTACGCTACCACACCCCCCTACTACACTACCACACCCCGTACTACGTTACCACACCCCCCACTACACTACCACCACCACTAACACCATCAAAACCTACTCACTACCGACCACAATCCTAACTCCCAACTACCATCATCACCTACCAAATCTCTCGTCTGTCTGGACCGACGGGATAAAACTTCGACAAATGGTAGTCTGTTCTAAGAGTACCAACAAAGACTGAAGGTCTCAGTTGTTTATTTTATAAACTTCTTTGACGACTAATGACTTGACTTCATTTTAAACGAATCAGTGTAGGCTGAAACACTGGGGTACCTGATATGTCAGGTACCTTAAGAAGTCCGGTCTTATGACCTCATCCAGCGGAAAGAGAAGAGGTCCCCTAGAGGGGTTGGGTCCCTAGTTTGGGTCCAGAAGGTGTAACGTCTGTCTAAGAAATGGTCGACTCGGTGTTCCCTTCGGGTTCTTATGACCTCACCCATCGGATAGCGAAGAGGTCACCTAGAAGGGTTGGGTCCTTAGTTTGTCCCCAGAGGACGTAACGTCCGTCTAAGAAACGGTTGGCTCGATAGTCCCTTAGGGATTTCACTTTCACTTTCAGTGAGTCACCACAGACTGAGAATCCCTTGGGTACCTGACATAGTCACTCAAGTCAAGTCAAGTCAGCGAGTCAGCACAGGTTGAGAAACGCTGGGGTACTTAGTGTCGTGTGGTCCGGAGGGACAGGTAGTGGTAGAGGGCCTCAAGTGAATCTGAGTGCAAGTAGTTCAGTCACTACGGTAGGTCGGTAGAGTAGGAGACAACAGGGGAAGAGGAGGACGGGGGTTAGGGAGGGTTGTAGTCTCAGAAAAGGTTACTCAGTTGAGAAGCGTACTCCACCGGTTTCATGACGTCAAAGTCGAAATCGTAGTAAGGAAGGTTTCTTTAGGGTCCCGACTAGAGGAAGTCTTACCTGACCAACCTAGAGGAACGCTAGGTTCCCTGAGAGTTCTCAGAAGAGGTTGTGGTGTCAAGTTTTCGTAGTTAAGAAGCCACGAATCGAAAGAAGTATCAGGTTGAGAGCGTAGGTATGTACTGGTGTCCTTTTTGGTATCGGAACTGATCTGCCTGGAATACCTTAAGAGGTCCAGTCTTATGACCTCACCCATTGGAAAGGGAAGAGGTCCCCTAGAAGGGTTGGGTCCCCAGTTTGGGTTCGACTAATAATCTCTACAATAATAATAATCTACAAGTCAATAAACAACAATTTAAGTACTTCCCGTCACCAATTCTCAGATTTCGGTCAGTCCAAGTCCAAGTTTAAAATCGAGATTTGTATGATCAGTACCTTTTTAATAAATTTGTGAACCAGTGAGGCAAAGGAATAGACACTTTAAACTCTCATTTTTACTTTGGTTGGTAGAGTCTAATATGTCTACTGTATCTAGTTACGAACATTCGTTAATCTTGTTGAGTCCCTTAAAATACATGATACACTCACGATCGATAAATAGAACTTGACATCACTTTTACACTATACGAGACATTACTAGAATAATTTTTAAGACTTTGATGATGAGTGGTAATTTTACGTATCTATATCTATCCATCTATCTATGTGAACATTTTCTCTAAGAACTATAAAACGGTGTGTCTCCTTTCTTATTTTTTGTACAAGCGTTTCGTCACCCTTTATCCTTTGGTCCGTCTGACACTTTCGAGTACTGTCTCCACCAACAAGTAGAGACCCACCGAGTCCGTTGCGTAAAAGAAGAAAAAAGATTCAGTATGAAATATTTTAACATTGTGAGTAACCAAGGACACGAGTCAGCAATCCAGTACAGGATGAGAACACTGAGGCACCTGACATCGGACGGTCCGAGGAGACGGGTACCCTAAAAAGTCCGCTCTTATGACATCATTCAACGGTAAAGACGGAGGTCCCCTAGACAGCCTAGGTCCCTAACTTGTGTGTACAGAGGACGAAACCGTTCACCTAAGAAATGGTGAGTCGGTGGTTCCTTCTACAAATTGTTTACAAACAAATGAGTAAAATTTTATACAATTTTACTTTGAATTTTACTGTGCTTTTCTACGAACCTCGAGGTCACTTCCTAACTATTCTAGACAGTCCCTTCCTAAGTGACCTTTACCTTTCTGACTCGATTTATACTTTCCTTAATTAACCATCCCCGAAACTGTCTCCTACTCTACCGACCTACCGTACTGACTGAGCTACCTGCACTCAGACTCACTTGAGGCCCTCAACCACTACCTGTCCCTCCGGACCGCACGACGCTAAGTACCCCAGCGTTTCTCAGCCTGTGCTGACTCGCTGACTTGACTTGACTTGACTTGACTTGAACTTCTGTATTTCTAATCATGTCTCTACTGTTCAAGGGTTCTTGACGACTTAATACATAGTAAACTAACATTCCCTTTCAGTTCCCTATTGACCCGGCAACTGGGAGTCACTTCTCGGAAGAGAACCGGACTTATAGCTCAGGGAGGAGTTTCGAGTGAACACAAGGACGAGGATGTCATAGACCGCCTTCCAAACGAGGAGAGAGTGGGAGTCTTAGAGAGAGTCCGAACGAGAGTGAGAGCGAGAGAGAGAGTTAGAGAGACTAAAGTTTTTGGAATAACACCTTGGGACAGACAACTTCTATCGATCTCAGGTCAAATTCAGAAGTAACACTACCTTGGCCGTCTTCTCTATCTACGATTAATGTAACGGAGAAAAGGTCTATGACTGTCCATTGGACTCTCGGTACACCTGGAGGGATAGCGCCACCTCTTGGTCACATTCTAGACAGAACACCTACCTGTGAGTTTCGACTCAGAAGAGATCCTTCACTCACTTTGTCTCACTGTAAGTTGACCCTTACCAGGACGAAAAGGTCGAGAACGAGACGAAGTAGTGT
The DNA here is from genome assembly GCA_006410555.1 of Capra ibex. Classification (NCBI taxonomy): domain Eukaryota; kingdom Metazoa; phylum Chordata; class Mammalia; order Artiodactyla; family Bovidae; genus Capra; species Capra ibex. Next base: position 79,186,048 of record SJYO01041852.1, read on the forward strand.
CTGGGACCCTAAGATTTCCCTCATGGTTTGACACAACGTCCGTCCCGGGTGGTCGGGGTCCGTAGACCGTCAATAAAGTCTAGAAAACCCATGGTTCCGTGTGGAATCGGAAGACAGTGTCTCCCGATTTACCTCCCGATTTAAACTGTCGTTACTAACCTCTTATACGAGTCTACAAGTCAGCACGGACGAAAAAACACTGGGGTACCTAACATCGGGTGGTCCGAGAAAATAGGTATCCTAAAGGGTCCGTTCTCATGACCTCACCCAACGGCAAAGGATAGAAGGGGTGGGTCCCTAGCTTGGACCCAGAGGACGGAACGTCCGTTAAGAAATGGTTGACTCGGTGGTTCCTTGGAAGTTAAATAAGGATATACAAAGACCTCTCTGAACTACTCTTCCCCTTTTTTCGTCGAAGGAAGGAGAAAGATGGAGGACGGAGAAGAATTCGTGAGACGGAAGTAAAAAGACCGACTGAACTCGTTACGACCGTTCTGTTTCTCTTCAGAAAGGTGACAAATCAGATGCAAATTAATAAAGTTCTACCCCAGGAAGGGACCGGTGGTCCGTTGCTCGACAGGCAAAAACTCAAAGAGGAGTAAGAATGAAGACCCATAACCCCTACATCAAACCAACCTGGTCCACGTCGACCTTTGAAGAACCCTCCAGGATCCAAAGGGTCTTAAATACTAGATGGGCCTCTTTCGGGGACACCCCTTTGAGGCGACGAGGAGGAGACCAATGGGTGAGACCCCTGTGACGCCAACAGGAGAAAGAGGATCCGGCGGAACCGAAGGAGTCACACTACAGAGACAGAAGAAAGAAGTCCTTTTTGTCAGAGGGACTAGGGGGGAGGGGGGGAAGGATCCATATTTCCTTTCTGAGATTCGAGATCTCAATTGGAGCCTGAAGTTTATGGTGGATGAACGATACATTGAAACCCGTTTCATGAAGCACTAAGACTAGGTGGTAAAGGAAAACAAATATTCTACCCTCCTCACTTTATTCAGTCTGTCTCTTTCTATTTATGACATACTAGAGTATACTCCTTGGATTTTTTTACTTAGAATATATATCTCTCTTGTCTAACCACCAACAGTCTCCACCCTAAACTCTCCACCCACTTTACCCACTTCCGTCAGTTTTTCATGTCGAAAGGTCAGTATTCTATTTCTTCAACACCCCTTTATAATGTCACTGATATTAATCATTATGACACGACACAAAAACTTTCAATGGTTCTGTCATTTGGAATTTGAAGAGTGGTATTCTTTTTTTTTTCATTGACACACCACTACCTACAATTGATCGGAACAACACCACTAGTAAAATGTAATCTATACACGTAGTTTAGTAATACAACATATGGTCCTTGATCATGTGATCATTAGATATAGAGTTAAACTTTTTTTCTACCCTTATTAGAGACATTGAGTGTCACGGTCTTCAGAGTTCCTCCCTTATTGATCTAGATAATCCCTTCTGACCTCTTCCTTTACCGTTGGGTGAAGTCATAAGGACGGACCCTTTAGGGTACCTGTCTCCTCCGACTACCCAATGTCAGGTACCCCAGCGTTCTCTACCTGTATCGAATTACTGGTGGTGGTGGTGGCGGTGGTAATATCTTCACTACTTCTCAAATTGTTCCATTGTTTTCAATAGATTGATTTTCGTGGTTGTCTCGTAGACTTTATCACATTATTGACCTGTAATAAATAGGGAAGGAGACAAAAGACAAGAGAAAACGATAATTATATCCATATACTAGGAAAAACAAAGTCTACAAAAAGACAATTATTAATATCCCGTTGACTGTGTCATGACGTATAAGACAAATTATTGGTACCCCTTCAAACCGTCGAATTGTTTGTAGGAACTGAGGGAACGTCTCTCCTCTCGAGTTGAAGGGAACCTGAAACCGAAGTTCTGGAGTGTAAGAAAAGAGTCTTTTGTCTGGGTTTCTGGGTCATCCACAATTGACACGAGACTAGGAAAGTCCGTAGAAACAAAGTCATTATTATCTGTGGTCAAACAATTGTGACTTATACTCGTTTACTATCTACAATAAGGTAAATTGGAGTCGAGGTACTCCGTCCACTGTAGTAGGGGTAAATATCGATCCTTTGACTCCGAGTCTTTTCGATTCGCGGTGGTAAGAAATGTATGGATCTAGTAAGACTTTGGTGTTCTGTTTGGTTCTATAGATTCTGAGGTTTTAGGTATGGGAACCGTGAGAGAGGTTCCACAGAACTCCGTTATCGTCGTCGTCAACGTTTCGAGAAATGAAATCTCCTGAAAAAGGTTCCCCCTCCTTCCCAGATCTTTGAACATCCAGAGTACTTTGGGGACCGAAGAACGGGGTTCGTTGAAGTGTTATATAGTGACCGTACATTGTCAGTGTTCACACGTGCCGATTGAAGTCAGCCCAGACTAAGAAACGCTGGGGTACCCGTATCGGACGGTCGGAGGAGACAGGTACCTTAAAAGGTCCGTTCTTATGACCTCACCCAACGGTCGTACTGACGGGAGGGTGTCAGTATTCCTGGCTTTAGTTTTAATCGGAGAGCCTTCAAATGCCTAGTTATTTGCTTTCAGTAGATCATGTCCTGTTTTCGGTAGTACTATCTCTTTCGTGACTGACAATAGAAGTTTAGACACGGTCCTCCGAAAGTCTGACCTTGTCTTACCAACCGAGAAACAGAAGACGAGTGACTCGTGACGTGACAATTCCGAACTCTTGAGTGTCTCTCCACCTACCTGGTCGCTGGCAGTTCGTCTCGTTTCATTCAGTCTTTCTCATTTTGTTTATAGCATATAATTACGTGTATTCACCTTAGATCTTTTTCCTTGGATAAACGGTTCGTCTTTATCTCTGTGTCTGTGTCTCTTGTTTACATACCTATGATTCGCCTCCACTTCCCCCGCCTACCCTACTTAACCCTTTAATCCTAACTGTATACATGTGAGGATTCATATTTTATCTATTGATTACTCTTGGAGTCCACGTCGTGTCCTTTGAGATGAGTCACGAGACGCCCCTCGATTTACCCTTCCTTTAGGGGTTTCTCCCCTATATACATTTGTACATTGACTGAGTCACGCGACATGTCGTCTTTGATTGTGTCGTAACAGTTCGGTAATGTGAGATCATTTATAAAAAATTTATTTCTCTTAAAAAGACTTTAATTTTTTTTTTTTTATCCGAACGCTTGAGATCTTACACGGCTCAACCTTGGGACTTGTTTGAAAGGGCGCACTGAATGTCTTGCAGGAACCAAGACAAAGGGTATGAAAGGCTCCCCCTTCATCCGAGAAAACGACAGAAGTAAAGGGGTATGACGGGCCTCGTCGTTATTATGACTTTGGTAAGTCACCACACTTGACCCGTTACAGATTTCCAGTGCAGCGGGCGGCCACGTCGGACTCAACTCCGCTGGTCTCTATTGTTCCACTAGTTTGGACAGGTAGGATTTCCTTTAATTACGACTTATAAGTAACCCTCCTGACTACGACTTCGAGGTTATGAAACCGGTGGACTACGCTTCTCGGCTGAGTAACCCTTTCTGGGACTACGACCCTTTCTAACTTCTGTCGTCCTCTTCCCCTCGTGTCTCTTATTGTACCCATCTATCGTAGTGACTAAGTCACCTGGACTTGAGTCCGTTTGAGGCCCTCTACCACTCCCTGTCCCTCTGGACCACACGACGTCAGGTACCCCAACGTTTCTCAGTCTACTGAACCAATGACTTGTTCTTCACTTCCTTGACACGTATGACTTCCGAATGACGCATGAGTCGTGATACGGCGTACGAGAGATCTCCGGGAAATCGTCTGGGAATTGTTACGTTAATTTTTCTGAAGTAAACAGACGATGGTTGATCAAACCTCTTTGACCCTCTTAGCAAGTCAGAGAGACTCACAAATAGAAATTTTAAGTTTATTATTAAAGATATAATTAGTGACTCGAGTAGCTATAATTAACTTCCGGATGACACACGATTCGTAATGTTTTCGACCTATGTGTACCTCCATTTAATTTTACTTGGTAACAGAATATTCATTCAAACCCCTGACGTTAACAGGTCGTACTACTAATTTCAATTGCTATGACATAAACAAATAAAAGACTCTCATTTAGAATTTTCAAGAGTATGTTCTTTTCTTAACATTGATATACACACACTACTTATAATCGATTTGAACACCACTAATAAAACGTTATATACATATATGTATGTATATTTCTTTCGACTCGTGACTTCTTAACTACGAAAACTTGACACTACAACCTCTTCTGAGAACTCTCAGGGAACCCGACGTTCCTCTAGGTTGGTGAGGTAGGATTTCCCTTAGTCAGGACTTATAAGTAACCTTCCTGACTACGACTTCGACTTTGGGGTTATGAAACCGGTGGACTACTCTTCTTGACTGAGTAAACTTTTCTGGGAGTACGACCCTCTCTAACCCCCGTCCTCCTTTTCCCCTGCTGTCTCCTACTCTACCAACCTACCGAAGTGGTTGAGTTACCTGTACTCAAACCCGTTTGAGGTCCTCAACCCCTACTTGTGCCTCCGGACCGGGTGACGTCAGGAACCCCAGTGTTTCTCAACCTGTTCTGACTCACTGACTTGACTTGACTGACTATATATGTATGTATACATATAGTTTAGTATATATACATATGTATATATTTATAGTTTTAGCAGTACAAGAAACAGAATTTAAATACTTAGTACAATATACAGTTAATAGAGTTTTTAGAGTTGAACAGAGTTCTTTCGACCTTTTTAAAATTGTTTCACTTTATTAAGTCACAGACAAAAATCTTTGTACTAAATGCTTGTGTCCGTTCACACCATTTAATATATTTTATAAACCCTAAACCAGTAACAAAGTAAATTAGAAGTGTCAGTAGGATACTTTTCATACGAGAAAAGTGTAGTTACAATAGATGTTAACAATTTACAACTTTTATTTGAATCCGTCTAGGTCTGACTCTTTTTTCTATGGTTCATGATCTAAGTAGAATTAACGTCTTCAATCAATTCACCGGTAGTAATCGACTAGCAAAGTAGACTAATTTCAAACTCTTACACCATATAAAGTATAACTTTTTATCTGGAACAGAAAATAACTAAGTACGGGTCAAAGTCACTTGTAAACACCAGGTAGTAACATAAGAATAATCGTAGACCGGGTCACAGACCATGTATACTCCACTCATTATGTATTAACAAATTATTTTAGTTGGTGAATAATGTAATAATGGTCCGTAATGAATAAGACCTTTTACCGTAACATAGAGTAGAAACAAGGATCTTTAACGCAATTCGGACACCTATTTTTGTACTTTAAGACCGGGTTATTCGAAATCTTTTAATACAGTTATGTTTATTTCCCTTCCTTCTCATCACCTCTGATCAGAGTCTACTCCTCACAGGGGGTGTTGAGGTTTTATTGGGGAGATAGAGATGAGACTTGACGAAAGGTCTCTTGTGGGATGTCCCTCTTACTCGGGGTTAACGGGCGTCATTAGGTCTTTTTGTAGATAAAGACGAAATAACTGATACGGTTTCGGAAACTGACACACCTAGTGTTATTTGACACCTTTTAAGACTTTCTCTACCCTGGTCTGGTGGACTGGACGGAGAACTCTTTGGATATACGTCCAGTCCTTCATTGTCAATCTTGACCTGTACCTTGTTGTCTGACCAAGGTTTATCCTTTTCCTCATGCAGTTCCGACAGATAACAGTGGGACGAATAAATTGAAGATACGTCTCATGTAGTACTCTTTGCGACCCGACCTTCTTCGTGTTCGACCTTAGTTCTAACGGCCCTCTTTATAGTTAGTGAAGTCTATACGTCTACTGTGGTGGGAATACCGTCTTTAACTTATCCTTGATTTTTCGGAGAACTACTTTCACTTTCTCCTCTCTCTTTTTCAACCGAATTTCGAGTTGTAAGTCTTTTGCTTCTAGTACCGTAGACCAGGGTAGTGAAGTACCCTTTATCTACCCCTTTGTCACCTTTGTCACAGTCTGAAATAAAACCCCCCGAAGTTTTAGTGACGTCTACCACTAACGTCGGTACTTTAATTTTCTGTAAATGAGGAACCTTCTTTTCAATACTGGTTGGATCTTTCGTCTCTGTAATGAAACGGTTGTTTTCAGGCAGATCAGTTCCGATACCAAAAAGGACACCAGTACATACCTACACTCTTAACCTGACACTTCTTTCGACTCGTGGCTTCTTGACTACGAAAACTTCACACCACAACCTCTTCTGAGAACTCTCAGGGAACCTGACGTTCCTCTAGGTTGGTCAGGTAGGATTTCCTCTAGTCAGGACCCACAAGAAACCTTCCTTACTACGATTTCGACTTTGAAGTCATGAAACCGGTGGAGTACGCTCCTCAACTAAGTAACCATTTCTGAGACTACGACCCTCCCTGACCCGCGTCCTCCTCTTCCCCTGTTGTCTCCTACTCTACCGACCTACCGTAGTTACTGAGCTACCTGCACTCAGACTCACTTGAGGCCCTCTACCACTTCCTGTCCCTCCGGACCGCACGACGCTAAGTACCCCAGCGTTCCTCAGCCTGTGCTGACTCACTGACGTGACTCGACTCGACTTGTGTGGCCATAACTGAGGGAAGGACTAAGATACAGTGTAGACGAGAGTGAAAGGTCCCGGAGGACTTTAGGGACCTAGGAATAGAGTCTCAGAGAAAGACCCGCTTGCATGAGATTTTATCAGTTTAAAACAATTCGGACTCCGTATTGACGCACATATTGAAACATTCCAATGTTCCCATCTCTTCAACTTCTTTCTTATACCTCCGAAACCCGATCGTTATTGAATCTTTCCAGTTAAGAGACAACCGCACGATCCCTCAATGGTTCTCTGGATTTCCCTTTACCTCTCCGCCCCAGTCCCACGTCGATTTCAATCTCTCGTGTCCCGCCCTTCACTCGGACAGAAGTCTCTTGACGGAAAAGGAGGTTTTTGTGTCTCATTGAACCTTTGTGACCTTCTCCTCATTTGTCTCCCGTTCCCTATCCTCGTTTTACTTCTCCTCCTTCCCGAGGGTAATTTGTAATAGATGGTTCAATGATCACCCGAAGGGACCACCGAGTCAACCATTTCTTAGACGGACGTTTCGTCCTCTGGGTCCGAGCTAGGGACCCACCCCTTCTAGGGGACCTCATCCTTTACTGATGGGTGAAGTCATAAGGACGGACTTCTTACGGTACCTGTCTCCTCTGACCGCCCGATATCAGGTACCCTAGTGTTTCTTAGACTGCACCGAGTCGTTACTTTGGTGGTGGTGGTTCAATGATCATGATGGAGGATGACGACATACAAATAAAGGTACCCCAGAAACTTACAGTTCAGATCCCACACCCCCGTGTACTTCTTAGTTACTAAGGTCGTCCGTTCCGTCCTTCGTCCCTTCCGTTTGTCTTAATGGATTATTTCCTCCTATCTGACACACTTCGTCCTCTCCCCGAATGACTCACCCCACCTCCCGTACTGTCCGACACCGACGTTCACCCTTTTGTTACGAGTCTTTGTCTGACCACTTTCGGGACTCCCACTGAGGAGCCTGACCACCTGGTCTCTACCTCCAGCAATCGGGTCCGTTACCCGCTCCCCAGTTCCCTAGACTTCCCAATTGAGTCTAAACTTCAGTGATTTCTACTCCCGTTCCCTGTGCCGTCTCCCCTTCCCTGACCTCAGTCGAGTTTCGTAGAGTCCTTCACTCTTGTCTAGGATACTCAGTGTTACGACTCTACCACGTCCGAAGTGGACTTGTCCACTCTAAGGGACTCCTATCCCTCTCACACTCGTCCATGTGGCGGTTCTCGTTTCTCGACCGTGAGGTAGGACGGACACTGAGTTCCCCCACTCCGTGTTACTCCTCTTGATAACCCTCTTATGGTTAAAATCCGTTCTTCTTCTTTCCCTGAAAAGGACCACCAGGTTACCAGTTTTGAGACGGGAAGGTTCCGTACCCCGGGTTCAAGATAAGGACAAGTCCCTTGATCTAGGAAGAACGACGTTGATTCTGGACCGTGTCGGTTTATTTATTTATTATTTTAAAAAAAATTTTCCTCTTCCTTTTTTTTTCGAAATTTTTCTACCTAAATATATTTACCTTTACATTACCAATAAAAATGCACAGTTGAACCGATCCGATGTCGTGGGTCTATAAACTAGTTTGTAATACGATATACAAAGATACCTTCGTAAAAAATCTACACCAAAAAGTTCCAAATAAAATAAAAACCAACAAGACCCAGAAACAACGACGTGCTCCTGAAAGAGATCAAAGTCGTTCGCCCCCCATGAGAAACATCGGTAGTACCAGAAGAGTGACACTATCGAAGAGAACACCTCGTGTCCAAAATTCACCCGCCTGAGTCATTAACACCGTGCTCCGTACACCTTAGAAGGACCTGGTCCCTAGCTTGGGTAAAGCGGACGTAACCGTTCGTCTAAGAATAGGTGACATGGTGGTCCCTTCAGGATCTACACTGAATTTAAATTTAGTCATGTGAAACTCATTTCGACTCACGGGAGGTATTGTACCCACGCACGTACACCGGATTCGACGAAGTCAACACAAACCGAGAAACGTTGGGGTATCTGACATCGGGTTGTCCGAGGAGACAAGTACCCTAAGAGGTCCGTTCTTATAACCACTCCCAACGGTAAAGGATGAAGTCCTCTAGAAGGGCTGGGTCCCTAGTTTGGACACAGAAAATCCAGAGGACATGACCGTCCGTCTATTGTGCCCCCGCCCCGCCCCTCCCCCCCCGGAGTAGGTTAGTCGACTTCCGGGAGTCCCTTTTTGTGAAAAGAGGGGGTTTCTTCCCCCTTAAGACGGTCGTCCGACGGAAATCCGAACTTGACGTTGAAGTCGAGAGAGGACCCAGAGGACGAAGGACTGGGTCGGGACGTCTAAACCTGAACGGACGGTGGTGTTGTCGTACTTGGTCAAGGAATTTAATTAGAGAAACAGAGGAGGGATTGAGGAAAGAAAGAAAGAGAGAGACAGAGAGAGTCATCTACTATCTACTATCCCTACATCACTTTTTGTTTTTGTATTAGATAACGGAGATGAACTATAATATAGTATTTGTTTACCCGAAGGGTTTACCGAGTCTGTCATTTCTTAGACGGACGTTACGTCCTCTGGACCCAAACTAGGGACCCAACCATTCTAGGGGACCTCCTCCCGTATGAGGTCATAAGAACGGACCTCTTAGGGGTACCTATCTCCACGGATCCCAATGTCAGATATCCCAATGTCAGATATCCCAGTGTTTCTCAACCTGTAGTGACTCGGTAATTCGTCTCGTCTCCCTACATCTCTACATCTCTATTTGTGCGTTGAAAGATAGATGTACAGATGTAGATCTATGTGTGTGGGATAACCAAGACAAAAAGACCCCTTTAGACTGATTATGTTCCTGGGACCCTGAAAGGGTGCTATCTCACCCCTAAGGTTTCTAATATCGCTTTCGGTTTTACCATTATCTCACTCCCTCTTGTTTTTTGCCCGCTCTCCCCGCTCTGACTGGGTTACCCCTTAAACTCTTATTCCTTGTTTAAACTCCCTAAGCACCCCTATTTCCACATTTAGGGACAGTTAACTCAAACTCACGTCTTTCTTCTAGTAAAACCAATAAAATTAGCTCAAACCTAAATTGTGTCCCTTAACCCACGAATGTTTTGAAATCCTTTTCGACCGAAAGACCTTTTCTAAGGATCTTGTTGTGTCGGTCACCCGGAAGACCCTCGATGAAGGACTGGTGCTTGTCCTTCTACCCGTGAGTCTCGGCGGTGTCCTTCTGTCCTTTCCAACTGGAACGTTTATGTGCCGAAATCGACTTAAGGACCCTTGGATTGTGGTACCTCCACCATCTATGTTACGGTCGTTATGTAAATCCCCGGGCATTTTGAAGAATGGTTGTTTAAATAAAAAACGAAAAAATTGATAAAATAAAATAACCTAATATCAACGAAATGTTACAACACAATCAAAGACGACATGGTGTTTCACTTAGTCGGTATTCGCATGTATATAGGGAAGGGAGAACTTGAAGGAAGAGTGTGGGGGTATTTTGAATTAAAGAAAATTTTAATCTAATTTTTACTTTAAAATCCGATTTAATTACAAGTTCATAAATTATTATTGTAATTAGAAATAGGGTCACGTCAGTATCTCATATTAAAAAATTACTTCCTTCCCCAAGTAACCGAACGGATCCCGGTTACTTTCAGTGTTCCCCGGGCCTTTCGGCAACGACGACGGTGGAAACGTTAACGGAACGCTGAGGAGACTCTGATCGCCTACCTGGGACATTACACGACGTCTTTTTTGTGTCACTTCCTTTTTCTTCTTTTGGGACGAAGGTGGAAGAATTGACTACGTTTACGTAGATTAGTTACCCTTACTAGACCCAGGCTTGAGAATCGAGGTGTCCTTAGACCTTGTATGTCAAAATCTAAAGTAGAGGTACCATGGTCTTCTGTGTGTGTTTCCTTCAGTCTAGTCTACGACTCTCGAACAGAACGGTGTAAGTCGTGTGAACGCAATCCCTCGTGTCCTCATGGAGTCCCGGAGTGCTATCTCCTGTTCCTTCCTGTCTCCCGGGACTACAATCTATTCAATCCGAAACGACTTTTACTTTCTTTACGGAGAAATGAGAGGTTCCTTGTGTCCAAAGACTGTCACTCAGAGTCCAAGACTAGGGTGGGATCAGGTTTGTCGATAATGGTGACCTGACTTTGTCAGATGAGGGACAGGGGTTAAAATGATCGTTTCTAGGTGTGTATTCTCCTACCCCTGTTAAGTAGAAGTTTAGTTGTCGTCGAAGGTCGAAGAGAACCATAAAAAGGAGGGGTGACTAGAGTAGAAATGGCAAGAAGGGAAAAGAGTGACACAAGGTCATCGTTTGCAGGATTTTGTGTTGTTTTGTGCGCGTGGAATCCCCGAAACGTGAACGATAAGAAATCATCCTTTATCGGTCTGAATGAGAGAGTGGAGGAAATCCACGGAGAAGTTTACGGTAGAATAGACACCGTGAAATACAGTTTCCCGTTTACCGTTTGAGTCCGTGTAGGACAGAAAGGGAGACGAGATCAAAGGACGATTCGTGAATCGTAGAAGATTGTGTGCGGTAAAAAAAAAAAAAAAACCGTCATTTTAACTAAATGTGGAAACACAACCGAAGACCATATATCGTGTCACAAGTCTATATATATGTATACTTCCTGTCCCTTGATATAAGTTATTAAAAATTATTTGGTATTATCTTTTCTTATACTTTTCCTACATACATACATATATATATATATATATATTATTGACAACAAATAGACAAAACGTATATCGTTAAACATAGACGATTAGTGTTTGAGCATGAAATAGGGATGGGGTGAGAGAAAGAGGAAAGTATTTGACCTTGTCGGTGATACCTTTTGTCATACTTCAAAGGAATTATTTGATTTTTATCTTGATGGTATCCTAGGTCGTTTGGATAAGGATCCGTAATCTCTTTTGAGATTAAGTTTTTCTATGAACGTAGGATTACAAGTATCGTCGTGATAAATATTATTGGTTCCATACCTTCGGTTCTGTACCTTAGTTGTCTACTTATCCCTACTTGTCTACTTATACACTATGTCCCTAAAGGGACCACCAGGTCACCGATTCTGAGGTGTGAGGTTTACGTCCCCCGGATCCAAGTTAGGGACCAGTCCCTTAACTTAGGGTATATAGGGTTGTTTCTAGTTTGTACGACGTTGCTTCTGTGTTGTGTCTGTTTATATATATAGTTTTTCTTATACGTATATATGTTACCACATAATGAACCGGTATCTTTCTTACTCTATTACGGTAAACGTCGTTGCATCACTTGAATCTCTAATAGTATGATTCACTTCATTTAGTCTGTTTCTTTTTATAGTATAGGAATACACACCTCAGATTTTCTATTATGTCTACCTGAATAAATGTTTTCTCTTTGTCTGAATCTGTGTCTTTTGTTTGACTGTGTGAGGTAAATTATATAAACTAATCCTACATAGAAGTGGAGATCTTTTATCTAAGATACTTCTTGCTCTGACAAGTGGATATAGGAGTCGTGGACATCATCACGGACCACGAAAACTTCATGAGTTTTTATAAACACTCGTTCACTCACTTACTTACTCACTTCTTATAAGTGGGAATCTCAGATGAAAAGAGGGTCGATTAAGTAAAACCGATTACACTAGTAGAAGTTTCAAGAGACTGCATATGTCAAACACAAATCTAAGTACGTGTCTTAACTTTGACTCTTCTTATTGTAGAGGTTTACGAGATAAAGTCAGTGGGTCTAAATATCGAAATACGAGAGAGTGCAATACACAATTCTCTCTAGGTTTCTCCTCACTGACGTTTCCCCACTTTCAACCAGTCAACACAGGCTGAGAGAAGTACCTGATATGTCAGGTACTTTAAGAGGTCCGGTCTTATGGTTCACCCATCGGAAAGCGTAGAGGTCCCCTAGAAGGGTTGGGTCCTTAGTTTGGGTCCAGAGGACGTAACGTCCGCCTAAGAAATCGTGGACTCGGAGTTCCCTTTGGGTCTTGTTTCAAATCCAGGAGACTAAGACTCGAGTCTCATAAAAAACGAGATTTGGTAGTACTAAACATAAGAAAATCGTAGGAATAAAAGTACATGTGAGATCCTTATTAACTCCCCTTTCTATCGGTTGTACCCGTTTATGTTTAAGTTTATAATAACGAGTCAGCACAGGTTGAGAAACCCTGGGGTACCTGACATCGGGTGGTCTGAGGAGACAGGTACCCTAAAGGGTCCGTTCTTATGACCTCAGTCATCGGTAAAGGAGGATGTCCTCTAGGAGGGTTGGGTCCCTAGTTTGGACACAAAGGACACAGAGGACGTGACGTCCGTTTAAGAAATGGACGACTCGGTAGTCCCTTCTAGGTTGTACCCGTTAAGAGGTCTTTTATTGAGATTAAGATGAGAAAGAGGAAGTTCTTTTCCATACCTTATGTTAACTCACTCTCATGTAATAGTATCCTATATAATCAATTCCCCGAAGGGAACATCGAGTCAACCATTTCTTAGGCGGATGTTTTGTCCTATGGGCCCAAGTTAAGGACCCAACCCTTCTAGGGGACCTCTTCCTTTACCGTTGGGTGAGGTCATAAGAACGGACCTCTTAGGGTACCTGACATCGGACGGTCCGAGGAGACAGGTACCCCAACATTCTCAGTCTGTGTTGAATCGCTGATTTGGTGGTGGTATAATGAATTCTAGAAAGACCTACTCTTTCTGTTTTAGGAAGAGTTTGACTGAATGAGTTCTCTTCCTTAAATAACCTAAAACATGATTTTTGGGTCTCTATCACATCTGAAGTCCGTGTCAACCTAAGTCTGAAGTTTTACATAGTATTTTTGTACCATAAAGGAGTAGAGAGTCGAGACGGAGGGTGACTACTTAAAGTCGGAGTCAAAGGTGTACCCTTGCTTAGTGACGTCCTCAAGACCGGAGTACTGTCGAGGTACTACCAAGTGTGGTTAACTCTCCCTTACAGACAAGGACGAGGTTTCGGAATGGTTTCGAAGACAACTTAAAACTACCGACAATACCCGGTACACAGTAGGGAATTAATTTATATGTCAGATCTCATCCGATCTGAGAGTAACCGGTCTTATAAAACCTCAACCCCTACCTTTTTAGTGGTCTTGGTGACCTTGACTCTCACACCTTCTTCATTCAGGGACTAACTTTCATTCAGGGACTAGTCCCTCACTATACTTCTTACGATTTTTAGGTTTATTAAATTTTACAGGTGTTCTGTACCTTTTAATAAGTATAAGTTTAAATGATATAATTATGATACACAGAAAACTATGTAGGGTATTGACGTCCTCTGTCGTCTCTTATAACTGACATTCTAACTCTCCTACTCGTTGAAACTCAAGTATCTATTCTCATATCTTGACCCGAAGTCGTACCGACTTATTATTAGAACTTAGAACAAAACTGGAGTCTGAAAAGGTACACTAGGACTCATTAAGTGGAATGGAAAGGCCAAGAGGTCGAAAAAAAAAAGTTAGACAATTTGTCTACTTTCTTTGTAGATAAACGTAATGGATCGAGCGACCAATGGTACACGGACTTTAGTCTAGTTTAGTAATACGTTCCACTCCGTGTATCAAAATAATCAAATAGTACTCTCTAAAAGGTGTGTTTATAGTGTATAAAACAAAGTTATTTCCTACTACTCCGATTAGATGGGTCACTGAAAATCAAGATTCACAATATTCAACTTAAAGACTGACGTTTTAACTTCGTTGAAAGAAAACAACAAAGGTTGTAGACTCAGGTTTCAAATTGGTCCATAAGTGACTGACTGGAGAGTGATTCTTTCTTGTAAACTTCTCAATCGGATTCTAGACTCTACTTCCGTTAGGTAACTGTCTAAAAATTTTAAGAGTAACTAAGTAAGTAAGGAAAGTGTCTATTAAAATTCATGGATAATGTACTATTTATTATATTTGTTCCAGGACTTAGGTATCTTGAATCTTAGTTCCCCCGTAATTCTAAAATTTGATTATTAGTACGGTCACTTACCCGAAGGGACCACTGACTGATCATTTCTTAGACGGACGGTTACGTCTTCCACGTCAAAACTAGGGACCCGACCCTTCTCGAGGACCTCTTCCTTTGCCGTTGGACGAGGTCATAAGAACTGATCCTTTAGGGTACCTGTCTCCTCGGACTACCCAATATCAGACACCCAATATCAGGTACCCAACGTTTTCTCAACCTGTACTGAAGTCAAGTCAAGTCAAGTAAAGTCAACGAGTCAGCACAGGCTGAGAAACGCTGGGGTACTTAGTGTCGTGCGGTCCGGAGGGACAGGTAGTGGTTGAAGGTCTCAAGTGAGTTTGGATACAGGTAGTTCAACCGCTACGGTAGGTCGGTAGAGTAGGAGACAGCAGTGGAAGAGGAGTACGGGGGTTAGGGAGGGTCGTAGTCCCAGAAGAGGTTACCCAGTTGAGAAGAGTACTCCACCGGTTTCATGACCTCAAAGTCGAAGTCGTAGTAAGGAAGGTTTCTTGTGGGTCCTGACTAGAGGAAATCCTACCTGACCAACCTAGAGGAACGTCAGGTTCCCTGAGAGTTCTCAGAAGAGGTTGTGGTGTGAAGTTTTCGTAGTTAAGAAGCCACGAGTCGAGAGAAGTGTTAGGTTGAGAGTGTAGGTATGGACTGGCGACCTTTTTGGTATCGGAACTGATCTACCTGGAAACAACCGTTTCATTACAGAGATGAAAAGTTATACGACAGATCCAACCAGTATTGAAAAGAAGGTTCCTCATTCACAGAAAATTAAAGTACCGACGTTAGTGGTAGACGTCACTAAACCCTCGGGGGGTTTTATTTCAGACTGTGACAAAGGGGTAGATAAACGGTACTTCACTACCCTGGTCTACGGTACTAGAAGTAAAAGACTTACAACTCGAAATTCGGTTGCAAAAGTGAGAGGAGAAAGTGAAAGTAGTTCTCCGAAAAAACAAGGAGAAGTGAAAGACGGTATTCCCACCACAGTAGACGTATAGACTCCACTAACTATAAAAAGGGTCGTTAGAACTAAGGTCGAACACGAAGAAGTCGGGTCGCAAACAGTACTATATGAGTCGTATATTCAATTTATTCGTCCCACTGTTATCTGTCGGAACTGTATGAGGAAAAGGATAAACCTTGGTCAGACAACAAGGTACAGGTCAAGATTGACAATGAAGGACTGGACGTATATCCAAAGAGTTCTCCGTCCAGTCCACCAGACCATAAGGGTAGAGAAAGTCTTGAAAGGTGTCACATAACACTAGGTGTGTCAGTTTCCGAAACCGTATCAGTTATTTCGTCTTTATCTACAAAAAGACCTTGAGAGAACGAAAAAGGGACTAGGTCACCTACAATCGTTAAACTAGAGACCAAGGAGACGGAAAAGATTTTGGTCGAACTTGTAGACCTTCAAGTGTCAAGTGCATAACGACTTCGGACCGAACCTCTTAAAACTCGGAATGAAATGATCGCACACTCTACTCACGTTCACACGCCATCAAACTCGTAAGAAACCGTAACGGAAAGGAATCCTAACCTTACTTTTGACTGGAAAAGGTCAGGACACCGGTGACGACTCAAAAGGTTTAAACGACCGTATAACTCACGTCGTGAAAGTGTCGTAGTAGAAAGTCCTAAACTTTATCGAGTTGACCTTAAGGTAGTGGAGGCGATCGAAACAAGCATCACTACGAAGGATTCCGGGTGAACTGAAGTGTAAGGTTCTACAGACCGAGATCTACTCACTAGTGTGGTAGTACTAATAGACCCAGCACTTCTAGAAAAAATATGTCAAGGAGACACATAAGAACGGTGGAGAAGAATTATAGAAGACGAAGACAGTCCAGGTATGGTAAAGACAGGAAATAGTTCGGGTAGAAACGTACTTTATAAGGGAACAATAGAGATTAAAAGAACTTCCCTAAAGATCAAAAAGGGTAAGACAAGAAAAGGAGACAAAGAAACGTGACTCGAGACTTCTTCCGAAAGAATAGAGAGGAACGATAAGAAACCTTGAGACGTAAGTCTACGAAAATAGAAAGGAAAGGAGGAAACGAAAAGCGAAGAGAAGGAAAGTATCGATAAACATTCCGGAGGGGTCTGTCGGTAAAAAGAAAAAACGTAAAGAAAAGGTACCCCTACTAGAACTAGGGACAGAGGACATGTTACAGTGCTTGGAGTAAGGTATCAAGTAGTCCATGAGACAGATAGTCTAGATCAAGAATTTAGATCAAGAGTGAAGGTGACACATTAGTATTCCCTAAACTAAATCCAGTATAGACTTACCAGATCACCAAAAGGGGTGAAAGAAGATAAATTCAGAATCACTGATCTTTTGTTGTCCGGTCACTTATATATTGGTTTTTGACAGTTCTCGATATCCTGGTAGACTACTCTTGAACATTAAATTGACTTCCTTCGGAGAGCCCACTTTACTGTAAATTAGACTTTGAGTTTACCGTTCATATGAATCAGTAATCTTTTAACACCACTACCACCTTCACCACTCATTCTTAGTCCTCACAAGAGTCTCTCCCTTTCCGACATGTTTACTCGGTATAACTCACAGACGATAAAAACAGATGGGTCTTAGGGATAGAGGGAAGAGAAAGAAGAGAAAACCATTGAATTTGGAAGAGAGGACACTCCTTGGGTAAGACGGTGTCGAATCCATCTATAGACCGACTATGACTGGTGTTGTGAGGAAGAGGGTGAATCCTGTGAATGTAGTTCGATCTGTCGGTTCCAAAGTGGACGTTGGAAAGAAAATCTCATAGTCTTATTTGTCTTAGTACACCGATGTCAATAATTCGCTTCTTACACATTACACATTCTTTTACATATTCTCTTAATCGGTTACCAATCTCCCCCGTACAAACGTGTTCTGGTAGGAGTGAAGACGTGGTTCGCGTGTAAACCATCAAGGGTCCTTTACCGTTAGGTGAGGTCGTGAGAACGGACCTTTTAGGGTACCTGTCTCCTCGGACTATCCGCTGTCAGGTACCCCAGCGTTTCTCAACCTGTACTGACTCGCTGAAGTGAAAGTGTCGATGGAAGTCAAAACTCTTAATCGATCTTTTTGTTTCAAGTGAATTTCGACACCTTAATCAATGTCAAATAACGTCCGTTTCCTATGTCTAATTTTAGTCGGTTTCCGTTTCTGAGTGATCGGTCCTCCCATGGTTTGGACCTCATAACTCGACAGGAGAGGGTCACCTCAGTTCTAACGTAATGAGAGAATTGTGATGCACACTGTTGTACGTGTCTTACAACGGTTAGTCCTTTAAGTAAACTGGTAGTCGTAGGTCTTGAAAGTGTTCCCGAAGCAGGGGATTTATACTACACCCACCAGAGTCAGGGGTCGGGGAGGTCTCCAGTTGACTATGGTGACTGAGTTTCAGTGGAATTCTACGTGTAACGACTATAGCTAGTTTCGGGAACGGAATTGAGTGTCACAATGATAGACCGACTACATGTCGGGGGTCCGTTCATCTCTGTGAGCATAGTTCGTACCGTAAGTTTCACGGATTTCTAATGAAGGGTCTTCGGATCCTAGTTCCCTATTTCCGGTCTGGAGAGAGACCCATTTTAATTAAGAAGTAATGTATTTAGTCGTAGAATCTCTCACCTATAGAACGTAGACACTCCTGTCTAGTACAGTTTAGTTCTTCTTAGTTTGGTTTCTATTCGTCTCAGTATTTTGTTGTGTTATTCCAGTATTAACCTCAAAGACCTTAATCGGTGCAAACTGAAGTCAAGTCAGCGAGTCATCACAAGTTGAAAAACACTGGGGTACCTGAAGTCGTACGGTCCGAAGGGACAGGTAGTGGTTGAGGGCCTCGAACGAATTTGTACAGATAGTTCAGCCACTACAGTAGGTCGGTAGAGAAGGAGACAGCAGGAGAATGGGAGGACGGAAGTCAGAAAGGGTCGTAGTCCCAGAAAAGGTTACTCAGTCAAGAAGTGTAGTCCACCGGTTTCATAACCTCGAAGTTAAAGTCGTAGTCAGGAAGGTTACTTATAAGTCCTGACTAAAGGAAATCCTATCTGACCAACCTAGAGGAACGTCAGTCTCCCTGAGAGTTCTGAAAAGAGGTTGTGGTGTCAAGTTTTCGTAGTTAAGAGACCACGAGTCGAAAAAATATCATGTTGAGAGTGTAGGTATGTGCTGATGACCTTTTTGAGATTGAAACTGATCTACCTGGAAACAGTCGTTTTATTATAGAGACGAAAAATTACACGTCAGATCCAACCAGTATCGAAAAGAAGGTTCCTCGTTCGTAGAATCGGTGCAGACTTCGGTGAATCATGCACTGAATGACACAAGGGACAAAAACGAATTCAAACAAACTCAACTAAAAACAAGAATGTTAATCTCTCCAAGAGTCCGTCCAAGTTAGGGACCTAACCCTTCTAGGGGACCTCATCCTTTACCGTTGGGCGAGATCATCAGAATGGACCCTTTAAGGTACCTGTCTCGTCGGATCCCCGAATGTTCAGGTGGCCCAACGTCTCTCAAGTCATACTGTTCACTGATTTGTGTGTGGTCCACCCTTTCTTGAGTAAGTAAAGTTTCCAAATTTTCTTTTCGGTATTACATTACTCGTTTCCCCTCACTAACGATCTACTGTGATTTCTGCATCCTTTCTATTCTGGTATATTCTCAAATATACGACATAAATAATTCATTTTAGGTCCCTTAAATAAGATTCTGTCACCTTTAAAAGATTTCTTAAAATTCTCCCTTCACTGTAGACTAAATGTTAAAATTAGTATTTAGTGTTTAAATTAGTATTTTACCCTCCCCACTTCCTCTTACGTCTACTTCTTCTCATGGATGAAAACTCTTTTTAATCCTCTATTTTGACCGTCCTGCACTACTAACTAACAGATACCTATCACTCTTTCTTCCTACACAAGTTTCACTGGGAGTCTAAGAACCGTACTCGGTGATACTACTCACCTTAATGGTGAATAACTCTACTTTCTTACTTCCCCATCTTCAATCTCTACTCAAAATCTATAATATGAAAGTTTTAAGGACAGTAAGTGTATTCTCTAATAAAGTTCCTTGGTTCTCTTCTTTTATACAGTACTTCATACACTGACGAAATCGTAGTCAGGAAGGTTACTTATAAGTCCTGACTAAAGGAAATCCTACCTGTCCAACCTAGAGGAACGTCAGTCTGCCTGAGAGTTCTGAAAAGAGGTTGTGGTGTCAAGTTTTCGTAGTTAAGAGACCACGAGTCGAAAAAATATCAGGTTGAGAGTGTAGGTATGTGCTGATGACCTTTTTGATATTGAAACTGATATACCTGGAAACAGCCATACACTGACTACATAATTTAGGACCCTCGATGTCACTCCTGGTTACTCACAGACGACCTAAACCTTTATACCGTAAATATCTCACGAAGTCGTCCTCGTCAAAATTACCTCACCACCGTTTCTTCGACATACTCAACCCGACGTTCACTTGCTCTTCGTTCGTTAATTCTGACGTATCTCTTGAAAGGATTATTCTAACAGACACCTTCCTTCAGGTCTGTTTTGACCCGTTCTTACACCTCAGTCCCCTTCATATAAAAAACCAAAACAAAAGAAAATTCTATCCTCTACGAACCAGTACAGACTTAAGCCTATATCTATCTAAGATCATCTCTCTTTCTATATCTCCTTTCTTTTTATTTCACGATCAATCAGTACTATGGACGATATTACTTCACTGAGTCGTTATATGTCATCCAGTTTGTATTATCTTTAAAAAAGGATACCATATATGTTACCTTATAATAAGTCGGTAATTTCCTGGTGTCAACCCAAGAAATATATTTCTGTACCTACCTGGATCTCTGATAGTATGTCTCACTTCATTCAGTCTCTTTTCCTCATGGTATATAATTATGCATTCATACCTTAGGTCTTTTTACCACATCCACTAGAGTGACCCTTTCGTCTTTATGCCTGTGTCTTCACCTCTCGTTTACATACCTGTGGTTCCCCCCTTTCCCTTCGTCACCCTACTTGACTCTAACTGTGCATATACGACTATCCATTGATCTCTCTGGGATGACATACCGAGTCCCCTGAGATGAGTCACGTGACACCGCTGGAATTACCCTTCCTTTAAGTCTTTTTCTCTCCTATATACATTGTACATCGACTAAGGTTCTTTAATTTTCTACGAACGAGGAACCTTCTTTTTGATACTGGTTGAATCTATCGTATAATTTGTCGTCTCTATAATAAAACGACTATTTCCAGACATATCAGTTTCAATACCAAAAAGGTCATCAGTACATACCTACAGTCTCAACCTGATATTTCTTTCGACTCACGGTCTCTTAACTACGAAAACTTGACACCACAACCTCTTCTGAGAACTCTCAGGGAACCTGACGTTTCTCTAGGTTGGTCAGGTAAGATTTCCTTTAGTCAGGACTTATATAGTAACCTTCCTGACTACGATTTCGTCTTTGAGGTCATGAAACCGGTGGACTACACTTCTTGACTGAGTAACCTTTTCTGGGACTACGACCCTTTCTAACTTCCGTCCTCCTTTTCCCCTACTACCTCTTACTCTACCAACCCACCCATCGTATTGACAGAGCTACCTGTACTCAAACTCGTTCGAGACCCTCAACCACTACCTGTCCCTTCGGACCGTACGACGTCAGGTACCCCAGCGTTTCTCAGTCTGTGTACTCACTGACTTGACTTGACTATCGACTAAGGACCACCGAGTTATCATCTCTTAGACGGACGATTGTTCTCTGCGTCCAAGTTAGGGACCCAGTCCTTGTAGGGGACCTTCTCCTTTGCCAAGGATAAGGTCCTAAGAACGTAACCTTTAGAGTACCTGTTTCCTCGGACCACCCGATGTCAGAAACCCCAACGTTGTCTCAACCTGTGTTGAATCTCCGATTCGTTATTATTATCGACTGAATGAGACGACATATCATCTTTGATCGTACCCGAAGGGGACACCGAGTCGATCATTTCTTAGACGGACGTTTCACCCTCTGGACCCAAACTAGGGATCCAACCCTTCTAGGGGACCTCTACCCTT
This sequence comes from Capra ibex, assembly GCA_006410555.1. Classification (NCBI taxonomy): domain Eukaryota; kingdom Metazoa; phylum Chordata; class Mammalia; order Artiodactyla; family Bovidae; genus Capra; species Capra ibex. Next base: position 79,207,772 of record SJYO01041852.1, read on the forward strand.
TCCGATGGATGAGGTCATAAGACCGGACCTCTTAAGGTACCTGACATGTCACCATAATTGAATTCCATATGTTGTACTAAACTACATACACAATTATATATAGAACTTTACTAACGATGTTTTTTGAATCGATTGTACGTAGTGAAGTGTTTACCGTTGGGTGAGGTCATAAGAACGGACCTTTTTAGGGTACCTGCCTCCTCGGATCGGCCGATGTCGGGTATTCCACCGTTTCTGACCTTGTGCTGACTCACTGAAGTGAAAGTGAAAGTCTTTGATCGTGTTGTAACATTTCGTTGATATGAGGCCATTTTTTATTAAAAAAATTTTGTTCCTTAAAAAAGAGTAAATGTATGACAAGAATTGTGTCTGCAAGAATTACCGTCCACCCAGAGAGGTTTGCTACTAAGTTCTGACTCGGAGACATATAGACACCTAGGAGATAGAAATCATATACTCAAAATTGAAACGACACGGAGAGACATGGTTCACTCGTCTTCCCCTTTCTTCGTAAAGGCGAAAAAAAAAAAAATTAACCTCCTATTAACGAAATGTCACAACACAACCAAAGACGGTGTTGTTACGTTTAGTCGGTATTAATATATAGAAGAGGGAGAACTTGTAAGGACGAAAAATTCGATGAACCAGTTCTTCGTTACATATAGTGAATAGTAGTGTAATATAACTATTCTTGATCAGTGTAACGGAGTGCACTTCCACTCTCTCCAACCCCTTACAGCAGACGTAGACCTGTCGTTGAAAGATCGCTGTTGACGTGCATAGTGTTCTGTCTTCGGACTTCAATCCTCCTGTCAATGAAGACAACGTCTTTTATCGGTTGACTCCCTGAAGGGACAACCCAATCACCATTTCTTAGGCGGACGGTCATGTCCTCTGTCCCCAAGCTACAGACTAGACCCTTCCAGGGTGTACGGGCCTTGGTGTTTCGGGAACGTAGTGTCGATAACTCAGGCACGAGATCTCAGGCCCTCGACACTGATGACTCGAACTCACGGGATCTCGGGTGCGAGTCGTTGTTCTCTTCGGTGTCGTCTCTCTTCGGACGTACGGGGTTGATCTCTCATCGGGGGTGAGTGGCGTTGATCTCTTTTTCGGACTTCTCGTCACTTCTGAGTCCTAATCAGTAAGTCAGTACAGACTGACGGGGTACCTGACATGAGGAGACGGATATCTTAAGAGGTCCGTTCTCATGAACTCACCCATCGGTAAGGGAAGAGGTCCCCCCCAGAAGGGATGGGCCCCTAGTTAGACCCAGAGGCCATAACGACCGTCTAAACAATGGTGCACTCGTTGGTCTCTTCGGTGAGTCGAGTCGGTTTTTAATTTTTTTTTTTAAAAAAAATTCCGTTTCTTTTATTGGTTAACTTGTATAAGGAACTCTTTCGTCCTACCTTACCCAAGGTCTTATGTGTACTTCTTAAACTAACCGTCTCCCTGTTTGAGACGCAAAACACCCCTTCCTTCTTCCTCTTTTACTCGTAAACACAAAAATAGTGTTTCGTGAATGTCCCTCATAGTCAACTTCCTTTTCTTATTACATCCTCCTCAACTTTGGACCGACACGAATTTAAACTTCAGGGTCTGATAGTGGGTCTTAAACCGATTCCTTAGTAATTACCGACCAGTGGATGACATCGTTCTCAAAAATGATTATCCTATCTTAGTTATCTGAGTTATGTCGGTCCTAGTCAGGACGGATGTCTTTCAATTCTCATTAAGAATCCCCCGATGAGGACAGGAAACGGTACTATTGGATTTTCTTTGTGAGTATCTCTCATTCAAAACAGAATTTTACTTTAGTAGAATTTCGTCTCGGTTTCCGAAACGGGAGGGAACTTATATTATCGAATTTTTTGTTTGACTTTGGAACAATTTTCATTGGATTCCCCTGTTCCGGTTTCCTACTTGTTAGAGAACGAGAGTTCGAACATCTTCGGCTCCCTTTCGACTAGTCCCCGACCCCGTCCGTTCAGTCACAGCTATGGTGGTGACCTCTATTTCGTTCGTCGCGTTTAAGTTTTTCGGAACGACATGATTTATTCGACGTGTTAGAACCGAGGGTCTGTTCTTTCTCTTGAACACTGGTTTTCCCTGTGAGGTTTTTCTTAAAGTTACTTCGTGTTGAACTCAGTTTTGTTATTCAACGGGTCTAATGAACCGAACACCTGTCTGTCGGACCGTACACCTCACTTACAGTAGTCGACTCTTGTGTCGGAACTAACCATCGGTACCTCGGACGACGGGTGCACCAGGGGAGTCCGACCGAAGGACCACTTACGATAAACCACTCACGGTTAGGTGAGGGGAAGACAAACGACAAAAAGGGAGGGAGGTTTACTAAGGGTGTCTTTAGAAAGGGTGGGATCTGTGACACTATTTATACGAAATGATTTTATGGTAGTGTCAAAATATTTTTTGAAAGAAGTCGTACGTCTTGTTGTAACTACCATACTTATATTTTACCAAGTTGGGAAACTTCCTGACACACCGTCAAAGAATATTACTATTTACAGGTACATTGGGTATTGGGTTGTTAAGGTGAGGTTTCATCCATGGTAGTGAAGTACTGTTTACCTTCCCCTATTTCACCTTCGTCGTTGTCTGAAGTAAAAGAACCCGAGGTCGTAGTGAAGTCTACCACTGACACCGGTGCTTTAAATTTTTACGAACGAGGAATTTTCCTTTCGAACTGTTTGGATCTACCACATAATTTTTTGTTTCTGTAGCGAAACGGTTGTTTCTGGGTATATCAGTTCCGATACCAAAAAGGTCATCAGTACATACCTAGACTCTTAACCTGATATTTCTTCCGACTCACAACTTCTTAACTACGAAAACTTAATACCACGACCTCTTCTTAGAACTCTCAGGAAACCTGTCGTTCCTCTAGTTTGGTCAGTTAGAATTTCTTTTAGTTGGGACTTGTAAGTGACCTTCCTGACTACGACTTCAACTTTGAGATTATGTAACCGGTAGACTATATTTCTCGGCTGAGTAACCTTTTCTGGGACTAGACCCTTTCTAACTTTCGTTTTCCTCTTCTCCCGTCACCTACTCTACCAATCTATCGGGTAGTGACTGAGTTACCTATACTTAAACTCGTTTGAGAACTCTGTCTCCCTTCCTGTACCGTACGACCTCAGGTACCCCAGTGTTTCTCGTTGACTTGTGTGTTACTTTTGGTTACAAGTATACTTCTGAAAGTAGTTTTACAAGTATCGTCGGAAGGTATATTATCTGTTTTTGATCTTCATTGGATTTACGGATGGTTGTCCTGTAACCGAATTGTCAACACCATATAGATGTATTGTCTTATGATAAACCGTTAAATTTTTTTTTTTTTCTGACTAACTAAGTAACTGTATCTACTTAGAGTTTTTGTGACAACTGACTTTATCGGTCTGTGTGTGTATGATAGTATGTTATCCTAAGATCCCACTGTTTTTACAAAAGATAGAGCAAAGCTCATCACCAACGTATCTATATTTCTAGAGTTTTGAGTAGATTGATTTGTAGGTTTTAGTCACCAAAAATGACTTATATTAATCACGGAGTTATTTTTCTTTATTAGACAGAGAAATAACTTCACAATAATTGTACAGAAGACGTATAAGAGTCTGAAGTCCACGAACTTTCATTTGAAAGATAGAGTAAAGTACGAAATCTTACCGAACACTCCATTCAGAGTCTTTTTAGGCTTCCGTTCGTGGTTGTCTCGATTCACTGTCTAAAAACGATTGGGGTCCCTCTTAGGCCCGTTTAAGACCCTGGGTCGGTTCACCGAGATACCAATTTGAGAGGGCCGACAAAAACGGTTGTTGTCTGGGGAGAAGAACACACGGGACCTTCCTCCAATCACGATAAGGTCGACTTCAAATGTGTCTGTCTTAAATAGTCCTCAATTAGGGATACCAGAAGACACATCAGTAGGAATTGACTAGGGATATCTCTTGTGAGTGGAGGGACTTACAGACAACATAAGAATTGATATGGTATGTCGAGTCGTAGATAAAATATGGATCATGGGAGGTCTTCCGTCCGTTATGTCATCTTACAAATTTTCACACCAGAAACATTAGTCTCTGGAGTCAAGTTTAAGATAGAGACAGTGAATAAAAAAAACGGATTTAAACTTCTGACGTGAGTCAGAGGAATTAGAAGATATTGATAAACGTGTTTCACTTTCACTTCAGGGAGTCAGCACAGGTTGAGAAACGTTGGGGTACCTGACATCGGATGGTCCGAGGAGGGAGGTACCCTAAGAGGTTCGTTCTCATGACCTCACCCAACGGTAAAGGAAGAGGTCCCCTAGAAGGGCTGGGTCCCTAACTTGGGACCAGAGGACGTAAGGTCCGTCTGTGAAATTGGAGACTCCGTGCTCCCTTCAGGTTGGCAAACGTGTTCTGTCCCTAAAAAGGTTCTACCTTTCTAACTTCTTCCTCCATAGTATGATGGTGAATTTGTTAGTCAAAGTGGGAGGACCTCCCCTCCGACAACACGATTGTCCGACAACACGAATGTCTGACAACACGATTGTCTTTCGTTTTTAACCTTTACCCCTGTTTCGTAAGAGGGGGATCGTTAAACCTACACTAGAGTGGTAAAAGTTTCGAGAAAGTGGTCATAATGGATGATCCGTCGTCCATGATAATAGGTGTGGAATATTTATACCTTTCACTCCAAGTTTTAGTAACAGACATGGTTGTATTTCGACTGTTATCGTCGATGTAGACATTCAGTTGTTTCCCAAAAGCTCCAAGAAATAATTACAGATTAACCCCGTTTATAAAATATAAAAATAACTTCTTAATTCATGTATTTCGTTTTACGTATTCATTATTCACATATGTAATTATATACAAATGTTTAACTTGTATGAGTACATCAGTATCGGGTTTAATTCTTTAGTTTGTGAGATACGAGGAGAGTACACCGAGTCGACATTTCTTAGGTGTGCGTTACACCCTCTGGACCCAAGGTAGGGACTCAACCCTTCTAGAGGACCTCTTACCTTGTCGATGGGTGAGGTCATAATACCGGACCTCTTAAGGTGTCAGACATATCGGGTACCCCAGCGTTTCTCAGCCTGTGTCGACTCACAGAAAGTGAAAAGTGTACGAGGAGGTTTCTGGTCGGGGAGAACGTCGGACACTGGGAGTCGCTACTGATCGAGTGGGAGTTCTTATTGGTATGGAATTGAAGATAAAATCTGACTTTCAAACACAGGGGAAGGTTCAAGTATCGAACTTTAGATCAGGGACTACACTACCTTAAACGTTCACCCGGGAAACCTCCACTGACTCTAATTACGGGAATACTTCGTCTGGGGTCTGTCAAGGGAACAGGGGAAACGGTGCACTACTGCGTCGTTCTTCTGTCGGCAGGTACTTGGTCCCTCCCCCGAGAGTGGTCTGTGACTTAGACGGCGACGGAATGACAGTCTGAAGGGTCGGAGCTCTTTACACTCTTTATGTACAAACGACAAAGATTCGGTGGGTCAGATACGACAAGACAATATCGTCGACGTTGTCTGTTTCTGTGTACCGTAGTTTCAATCATGACGGACAAAGACTTAACGTATGTTTACCTTAGGACGTCCTAATGGGTCATCCATGAGGAAACACAGGTAACGAAGGCGAGTCAAAACATTCTAAGTGGGTGCAACAACACTCAGAGAGTAAAACAACGATGTATCAGAAGGTGACGCTTCTGTGCGAAGTCACACAGGGAGGTAACAGTCACCCACCCGTAAATCCAACAAGGGTCAAGCCCCGAAAATACTAAGCACGACGATAAATCGTACTTACAGAAAGCCCGTAAAGACAATCCATTTGTGGATTCGCAACTCAACCCCGAAAGGTCCACCGTGTCACCATTTCCTAGGTGGACGGTTACGTCCTCTGTATCTCTACACTCAAACTAGGGACCCAAGCCTTTTAGGACCTCCTCCCGTATCGTTGGGTGAGGTCATAAGAACGAACCTTCTAAGGTACCTCTCTCCTCGGGTCGTCCGACGTCAGGTACCCCAGTGTCTCAGTCTGTGTTAACGTTGTTGATTCGTACTCCCCATCCCAACGACTCGAGAACCAGCACGCTTAGATGGTATTCAAAAGGTTTCATAAACATGGTTAAACGTGTTGATGGTCGTCGTTAAAGAACACGAGGTCATAACAATGGTGGGTCGAAAAAGTAGATTCGGTAAAATCACCCCGACCCCGTGTAAAAATAGAAGTAAACTAAAGTCATAGTTGACAACTGTTGACAAAAAAAAAAAATTGACACCGAAATTAATAACGTAAAGGAAAGTATACCACCGACTCTATGAAACTAAGGTCAAAGAAATGAAAGGAATTTTAACGAGTGGGATATCCTCTAACAACTCAAGAAAGAACAGAGAAGTCGAGTAGAAAGTAAAAGAAAGGGACTGACAACGAAAAACAGCGACAATGTGTATGAAGTGTCGGTGGGAAGTCTCGTTCGGGAGGACGTTGTAGGCGGTCTCGAGAGTCGGTCCACCTAAGAGTCCCAGGGAGTTACGTTTAAGAGAGGGGAGAGATCAGAGTAAGTGTGAGTAGGACTCTGATCAAGGTCAGGAAAAAAAAGAAGTCGTCTAGTCAGGGATTTTTGAGAGTCTATAGTTTTTACATCCTAAACTCGTAGGTACCTAAAACCACAGGTACACCCAGGACCTTAGTCAGGAGGTATCCATGGTTCTTTACTAACATCAAATTTCAATAACTCCTAAATGAGATAGAGGAGGGACATCGAGTCAGTCATTTTTTAGACGGACGTCACGTCTTCCGGACCCAAACTAGGGACCCAACCCTTACTAGGGGACCTCTTCCTTTACCGTTGGGTGAGGTCATAAGAACGGACCTCTTAGGGTACCTGTCTTCTCGGACCACCCGACTTCTCATCCCACCCCTGGAGACCACCCCAACGCTTCTCAGTCTATCCTACCTCGTTGATTGTGAAAGAGAAAGAAAGAAATGACACGTGGTCTCTACAGTGTTATGAGGATGTGAGAGGTGTTTTTTTGAGATGTGGTATGTCTACTCCTTTGACTCCACGTCCATTCGAATTCGTTTAAAGAGGTCGAGTTTAGTAATCATTACCTGTCTCGGTCCTACGTATAAGTCCTGGTGATTGGGGTCTCGTGCACGAGAAGTCTGCAACCGATTGAACTGATTTGAGTTGTCGTGGACAACACACAAAGTGAGTAGAACGTCAACACAAAACTGGGAATATAGCAACCAGTAGGAAAATGAAGGTAGTGGCACTACGACTCAGAAAGTCTAAAAGACGGACTAAAACATTCCGTAAATTTCTCATCTTTAAACTAGTTTTGCATTTTTGAATTTTGAATGTGTACTCTTTTTGGGGTTCACTGTTTGGTCTTCTTTTCACTTTACCTACTGTTTTTAAATTACAGAAATGATATCACCTGGGAAAATGTTTAGGTCTTCATTCTTCCGTTCAGTGTCTAGTCAATTTATCAAAAAAAAAAAAATTCTCACTGTATCTTCATTACACTCGTTAAGTGTGATCGTCTTTACTGTTTAAATGGTCCTCAAGATGAAGTCACCATTAGTTTACTTACTTTTAATTTTACTAAAAAGTGAAAGAAATATAAGAGGACACAATAAATACATAAATAAACGTTCGTCATTCACAATCAAAATAGGAAAAATTTTCTTTCAGTAAAGAGAGAACCCTTTTGTTTTCTCATATACAGTGATACAGTGTGTAAAACTCTCCGTCATAGTCTTGGACTTCGAACGACCTCAGATTTCCAACCTGAATTGGTCAAAGCCCCGTTTCCCGATATAAAATTCCTTTGGTAAATAGTAAGTGAGTTACAACATTTTTTATGGGAGTCAAAAGACTGTGGCACGAAGGAGACAGTCAGTACAGGGTTGAGGCCGTAGTCCTAGACTGTATGGAACGAGAAGGGGATGATAGGAGGGGTTGGGGCGAAAAACAGGGTTTATATCATCTCGGGATGTTTACTCTGAAGAACCCCATCGTCGTTACAATGGAAGGGGTGGGTCTAGGGTTAGTCCGACCCGAGGAAAAACCGGTCTACGCGGTTGGAGATTCTATCGGATAATTTTTCGGTACAATGAACAACAACGTTGTCAAGAGGACCAGTCTTTAGAGTAGACAATGGGAACGGGAAAGAAGTCCAGGAGAGGACTGAAGAGATGAACGTCGGTACTCAAATTTGAGAGGATGGATACCCTCAGAAGTCGGGTATTACGACAGACACTTTCACTACCAACGAGTCAGTACAGACTGAGAAACGTGGAGGTACCTGATATGTCAGGTGCCTTAAGAGGTGCGATCTTATGACCTCACCCATCGGTGAGGGAAGAGTTCCCCTAGAAGGGTTGGACCCTTAGCTTGGGTCCAGAGGGAGTAACGTCCGTCTAATAAATGGCCGACTCGATGGTCCCTTATGACAGACATTAAATGTCAAAAAAGTAAGAAAAAAATAAACCAACGTGACCCAGAATCACCGTAGTACGTCGTAGAAAAAGAACTCCGTGTACCCGAGATTTCACGTACTCGAGTCATCAACGCTCGTCCGAATCAACGAGACACCGTGCACCCTAGAATCAAGGGGTTTGTCCCTACCTTGGACACAGCGGACGTAACGTTTCTCCTAAGAATTAGTGGCCTGGCGGTCCCTTCAGGCGACTCACAAATAAAGTACGGTCCTTTACTGTATATAGGAGATAAAGTCAGGAAGGTTGGTATGAAACTCAATTTATATTAGTGATGAAATGACTGCTTTGATTGTTCGCAGTGGCTAGTCTCGTGTCGGTTATAACTTTCTACGCAGACAAAAAGAGGGTTCGACCCCAGAAAGAGGACAGTCGAAAAGAAAACGGTTCTCCTCGGGGACTGACAAGAGACGCCTCCGAACCTAACGATGGTTGTTAACGATGGATGGTTTCCACTGGACGAAAGAGAAGATTGTCTCGAGTTCGTTCGGGAATGGTCAAAGGAGTGTCGTAATCGACGTGTCTATAAACATACTAATCTGGACGGGTGAGTAGAGAAGGACTTAGTAATGAAAGTCGTGGACAGTTAGTTCATTCGGGTTAGTCCTCTGGGAAGAAGGGTAGAGGTCCCCGTCCATCGTAGTCCAGGGGAAGTTCAAATTCACTCTTCTATAAAACACAAAGAGAACCAACTCTCTGACTTCTCTGAACCGGGATGGTCCTTACATAAACACGAAAATTTTCTTCTTACATAGATAAATTCATTTAGAGAATATGTTCACGTAAGAGATCGTCCTTCTTTAAGTTTTGTTCCCCTCCCCTCGTTTAGACTTAGGGACAAAATGGTTGTTCCGTCCACTCGGAGTCTTTTAGAAACCGAACCGACTGTCAGTCGGTGTTTTATACTTTTACTTCGAGAAGGAAGATTAGCGACTGAGGCTTGAAGGAAGAGGGACGGGGGTGGGGCCACGGGTAGAGGTGGTCGGTGGTTCGACGGGATTTTGAGAAGGAGGGGACAGAGACACGAACATCCTATTAGTAGAGAAGTCTCACGGGACCTCTCCCCCGACCCTGTCGCAAGGGAAGCAAGAAGGGGAGGTTTCGACCTGAGATTGGTCCGAGAGTCACTCAGGAGAGCTACTGATTTTCACGACTACTCTGGTAAGTGAGGTAACGTTGTGAAACACACAGTAATAATAAACTACTCTATTTTACAAGTCGAGAACGAGTGGTCAGAAAGGGTTAAAGGGTGGATCCTCTACGAGGGATTCTATATGTGGGTTCAAGGTATTTCGAAAAAGTGAGTATGTAAACAAATCAATTCACAGCCTCGGTTTTCGTACAGTCCAGGAACCCTTTTTTTCTTTTCGGGGGATGAGGTATCTTGGTCTCCAAACTAAAATACTTTTCTAAACGAAGGTTAAATGACCTGAGAGGAACTGAAGGTTTGAAGGTTCAGAATTTCACTCGGACGTATGAACGTTCAGAATCTGTCAACCAGCAACCAGTATTTTTTACCACGAGGTACCCACTTGACCAAGTGGACTTTGGGGTGGGTCTAGGTGTGTGTGGCCGAAACGTGTGTCGCCGGGTTCCTTGTCGGACGTAACAGGTTCCCGTGTTTCGGTTCAGTTCTGACGGTGGAAACCGAGGCACTGTGGTAGGCTGTCTCGTAAGTAATAAAGTGAAGGTGTGAGGTACGGAGGACGAAGACCCATGGAGATAACAATACTACGGGTGTGAGTCGTCCCGGTACGAATGACGAAGTCGTCGACAGGACTCTGGGTCGACGGACTGTAAGGTCTGTGTCCATGTACCAGAGTTTCACATGAATAGGTAGAAACACAGGACCGCGGATCTTGTCAGAGATGGTGGATCGTCCTCGAGTCGTTCATAAACGACTTACTCCTTCACTTCCCGGTCTTATGACTTCATTGAGCGTATACTATAGATCGAAGTAACAACAACAAGTCAGCGAATGAGTACAGGCTGACAAACGCTGAAATACCTGACGTCGTGCGATCCGAAGGGACAGGAAGTGGTAGAGGTCCTCGAACGAGTTTGAGTACAGATAACGTGACCCCGGCGGTAGGTTGGTAGAGTAGGAGACGACGGGAGAAGAGGAGAACGGGAGTTAGAAAGGATCGTAGTCCCAGAAAAGTTACTCAGTCAAGAAGAGTAGTTCACCGGTTTCATAACCTCGAAGTCGAAGTCGTAGTCTGGAAGGTTACTCATAAGTCCCAACTAAAGGAAATCCTCACTGACCAAACTAGAGGAACGTCAGTCTACCTGAGAGTTCTCAGAAGAGGTTGTGGTGTCAAGCTTTCGTAGTTAAGAAGTCGTGAGTCTGAAGAAATACCAGGTTGAGAGTGTAAGTATGTACTGATGACCTCTTAGATATTGAAACTGATATACCTGGAAACAACCGTTTCATTACAGAGACGAAAAATTATGTGACAGATCCACACAGTATTGAAAAGAGGGTTCCTCGTTCGTAGAAAATTAAAGTACGGACGTCAGTGGTAGACTTCACTAAAACCTCGGGTCCTTTTATTTCAGACAGTGACAAAGGTAACAAAGGGGTAGATAAATGGTACTTCACTACCCTGGTCCACGGTACTAGATGTAAGTCTACGGTACTAGATGTAAAAAACTTACAACTCAAAATTCGGTCGAAAAAACAAGAGGAGAAAGTGGAAGTAGTTCTCCGAGGAATCGAGGAGAAGTGGAAGACGGTATTCCCACCACAGTAGACGTATAGACTCTAATAACTATAAAGAGGACCATTAGAACTAAGGTCGAACACGAAGTAGGTCGGACCGTAAAACGTCCTACATGAGATGTATCTTCAATTTATTCGTCCCACTGTTATATAGTTCAAATCTTCTCTTGATCTGTTCTTGGGACCGAGGGGTTCAGGTTATAGTACGAGTAAGTAGAGATAGTGGAGTCCGAGATAATGTTCTCGGAGGACGTTTTTTCTTTTTCTTTTACTTACTCTCGTTCCCTTCCTCCTCTCCTATATTTTCTCCTTTGTATTCTTTATTTTAGATCCCCACTTAAATATCTACCGTCTTGTCGTTCGGTTCTCGCCTGTAAAAGGACCCAGTATCCACCAGACGAGGTTCCGTCTATGTAACATAATTACCAATTTACCATGACAGCGGGTTTAAGAATGTAGACTTTGTTCAGACCATTTCGTACACTGACGTCCGTATCACCTTCACCGAGTCCTACGTATAAATACTTTAACTTTATACCGATAAATTTTTTAGACGGACGTTACGTCCTCTGGTACAACCTAGGCAACCAGCCCTTCTAAGGGGACCTCTTCTTTTACCGTTGGATGAGGTCATAAGAACGGACCCTTTAGGGTGTCCGTTTCCTCAGACCGTCCGATGTCAGGTACCCCAGCTTTTGTCAACCTGTACTGAATCGTTGATTTGTTGTTAGTGAATGGGGTGGAGGTTAATAGTTCAAAACAAAAACAAAATTTAGAGTGAATTTTCTCTTTATTCCCCTGAAGGAACCACCAGGTCACCAACTCTTAGACGTAAGGTTACGTCCTCTACACTCAAGTTAGAGACTAGTCCCTTGATTCTAGGGTATACTGCACCCCGTTGACTCGGGTGTCAGAGTGAGTCCGTTGATTCGGGCTCACGGTATCTCGGGTACGAAACGTTGTTTTCTTCAGACATACGATGTTTCCGGGTCGTGTCGGTAATTTCTATTTATTTTATAAAAGGATTAATAGGGTCGGTTCATCTACAGGGGATTCTTAGACCTTAACAAAACCGACGACAATGAAATTTATCGAATTAACTGCGTTCGTATAAGTTATAGTAAATAAAACTAAATTAATCATACCTAGTTAATTCTCTTTAAGGTCATTCTTTTACAAAAAGTCTAATACTGAATCTACACGTAAAAAAAAAGGTGTTCCATAACTAACTACTTCTAATCCCTTCTTTTCATAGGATTCTCCTCTAAAGAAACGTAATCGACATACATACAATTCTGATTTCCGGACTCCGTCTCCTGACCTCATTACTCTTTTCCTACTGTTCCGTTTAAATCCGTACAACAGTTTCTCGGGTTAATTCACCAAGACCTTTAATAGTAATTAAGAAAATGGATTAACCCTTTTTAAATATGTCTTTCGATATTTCTCTAGTTATAAAGGACAGTAACCTTTTATTGACTTCGATTCCAAAATCATGTATTAATACGTTTCGATCGAAAACCACGTAAGAATTCATTAGAGTTTAATAATTTTTTATATTTCTCCATTGTTCCCTGGACCCCTTCCTACCGATCCCTCATCGTCATCCTCTCTTTAAAAAGTAACACATTTGTGATAATACGTAGGAAATTTCGAACAGAAAAAACTTACATAGAGGATAGTTTTATTTAGTTAAAATTTAAATTTTAGTTCTAAAATTTTTATAAAAATTATATTTAAATAAATAAAATTAACCTCCAATTAATGAAATGTTATAACATGACCAAAACGGTATGTAGTCGTACTTAGACGGTGTCCATATGTGTACAAGGGGTAGGACTCGGGGGGAGGGAGGAGGGAGGGAGATGGTAGGGAGACCCAGTAGGGTCACGTGGTCGGGGCTCGTAGGACATAGGACGGAACTTGGACCTGACCGCTAAGTAAAGAATATACTATAATATGTACAAAGTTGCGGTAAGAGGGTTTAGTAGGGTGGGAGAGGGAGAGGGTGTCTCAGGTTTTGCGACAAGATATGTAGACACAGAGAAAACGACAGAGTGTATGTCCTAATAACAATGGTAGAAAGATTTAAGGTATGTATTCGTAATCATATGACATAACGACGAAAAGAAAGACCGAATGAAGTGAGACATATTATCCGAAGTCAAAGTAGGTGGAGTAATCTTGACTGAGTTTACATAAGAAAAATTACCGACTCATTATGAGGTAACACATATCCATGGTGTCGAAAGAATAGGTAAGTAGACGACTACCTGTAGATCCAACGAAGGTACAGGACCGATAATATTTGTCACGACGCTACTTGTAACCCCATGTGCACAGAGAAAGTTAAGACCAAAGGAGTCACACATACGGGTCGTCACCCTAACGACCCAGTATTCCGTCAAGATAAAGGTCAAAAAATTCCTTAGAGGTGTGACAAGAGGTATCACCGACATGATCAAACCTAAGGGTGGTTCTCACATTCTCCCAAGGGAAAAGAGGTGTGGAAGAGGTCGTAAATAACGAATATCTGAAAACCTAGCGTCGGTAAGACTGACCACACTTTACCATGGAGTAACACCAAAACTAAACTTAAAGAGATTATTACTCACTACAACTCGTAAAAAGTACACAAACAATCGGTAGACATACAGAAGAAACCTCTTTACAGATAAATCAAGAAACCGGGTAAAAAACTAACCCAGCAAATGAAAAGACCTCAACTCGACGTCCTCAACGAATATATAAAAACTCTAATCAACAAACAGTCAACGAAGTAAATGATAATAAAAGAGGGTAAGACTTCCGACAGAAAAGTGGAACGAATATAGAAGGAAACAACACGTCTTCGAAAATTAAAATTAATCTAGGGTAAACAAATAAAAACGAAAATAAAGGTCTTAAGACCCTCCACCCAGTAGCTCCTAGGACGACATTACATACAGCCTCTCACAAAACGGATACAAGAGGAGATCCTCAAAATATCAAAGACCAGAATGTAAATCTGGAAATTAGGTAAAACTCAAATAAAAACACATACCATAATCTTTCACAAGATCAAAGTAAGAAAATGTTCACCAACTGGTCAAAAGGGTCGTGATGAACAATTTCTCCAACAGAAATTAGGTAACATATAAGAACGGAGGAAACAGTTTCTATTCCACAGGTATCCACGTACCTAAATAGAGACCCTAAAGATAAAACAAGGTAACTAGATATAAAGACAGAAACACGGTCATGGTATGACAGAACTACTGACACTGAAACATCATCTCGGACTTAAGTCCGTCCAACTAAGGAGGTCAAGGTAAGAAGAAAGAGTTCTAACGAAACCGATAAGCTCCAAAAAACATAAAGGTATGTTTAACATTTTAATAAACAAGATCGTGACACTTTTTATGGCAACCACCGAAATATCCCTATTTTTTATCCTTGTCTCATCAAAATCTAAGTGTCATCTTATCCCAAAAAAAGGTGTCATTAATGTTATTATTTACACAAAAACATTGGTATTTACATAGGCCAATAACGGTCGAATTTTTTTTGTCCCCCTCTTAGTTTTTCATGTCTTTGTTTGTCTGAAAAGGAAGGAACGGTAATGAAGTATACAAGTCATGGGAGACAAAGGGATAGTGACGACTATACGGCAAGACGAATGTCGGGTCAGATATCTTCGATCCAATATATGCCGAAGAAAGTAAAGTAAAGATAAGACTACTACGATTAAGGGTTAGTCAAGATCAATAGTGACTCTGAACGAGTATAGTTAATACAAAGTAATACTCGATTGACGAAATAGATTGAGAACAATACTTACGAGACTGATATCCTCTTGAGTAAAAGGTATAATAAAGAAGTTCGAAAAAAGTTCATACACATGTGTGTAAAATGTATCTTCAAAACAAAACAAAAGTGGTCTTTTTTTACTCTAGTATTATTTGTGTCATAAAATCTGTAAAACCACCCCCTCAACCCCCCGTCCCACGAAGGGACCACCGAGTCCGTCATTTCTTAGACGGATGTTACACCCTCTGGACCCGAGTTAGGGACCCAGGTCTTCTAGGGGACCTCTTCCCCTACCGATAGGTGAGGTCATCCAAACGGACCTTTTAAGGTGTCTATTTCCTCGGACCTAGGTACCCCAACGTTTCTGAGTCTGTACTGACTCGTTGATTGTGAAAGTCTGTAAAAAATTTGACTCACTATGTAAGATTTGAGAAAGTATGATTCGTTGTATCCAGAAGGAAAAGTAAAATTAAGTAGTGTAAGATGAAATAGATGTTATTTTCAAATTACTCTGGGAATCTATATATACCAGAAACTTGTTTACTTATGAAGTCCTTAAACGAAAAGAAATAATTTTTCCGGTACGATCAGAAAAGTCATAGAAATGTTACAATCGTATATTTGATAATTTTACTCACACTAAGACAATAGTAAATGTCTGTCTGTGTTTCTAGTCACTTCCGACTCTAAAGATATCCGGTTTCGTTGGGATCCTCCATAACGGAAACGACTCCGATATTGTTTGGGTCTTCATTGACTTCCGGTGTGTTCCAAAGTCTAGGTGGGTGACTTCCCTCTTAAACACATATTTAACCGTAAGAGTCTAGACGATCTTTAGTTTAGTAAAGGAACCTATCCCTAAAGTAAGATAAGATAATTTCGACAAAAAAAACAAAAAAAAAACAAACAAAACAACAACAACAACAACAAACAAACAAAAAATCATTTCTCGTTCCGTCTCACAATTCCTTCTCCCTATGTTTTGATTTGACTCAGTGAGATTAACAAGTCCTGTGATCGTCAGGTCATCCCTTTATATATCTGTATTCTGTATGAGTTTATTCATACTACGTTTCTTCTGAAGATTCATTCTGTTTTATTTTCACAAGATTCTTTGTATCGTATAATGTTTCGTCTTTGTAATGAAACAACTGGTCCCAGACAGATCAGTTTCGATACCAAAAAGGTCATCAGTACATACCTGCAATCTCAACCTGGTATTTGTTTCGACTCGTGGTTTCTTGACTAAGAAAACTTGACACCACGACCTCTTCTGAGAACTCTCAGGGAACCTGACGTTCCTCTAGTTTGTTCAGTTAGGATTTCCTTTAGTCAAGACTTATAAGTAACCTTCCTAACTACGACTTCGACTTTGAGGTTATGAAACCGGTGGACTACACTTCTAGACTGAGTAACCTTTTCTGGGACTACGACCCTTTCTAACTTCGGTCCTCCTCATCCCCTGGTGTCTCCTACTCTATCAACCTACCGTAATGACTGAGTTACCTGTACTCAAACTCGTTCGAGACCCTCAACCACTACCTGTCCCTTCG
This sequence comes from Capra ibex, assembly GCA_006410555.1. Lineage (NCBI taxonomy): Eukaryota > Metazoa > Chordata > Mammalia > Artiodactyla > Bovidae > Capra > Capra ibex. Next base: position 79,224,364 of record SJYO01041852.1, read on the forward strand.
GACCGGACGACGTCACGTCCCCCAGTGTTTCACAGCCTGTCCTGACTCGGTGACTTGACTTGACTTCTCTGTATCTTCTCGTCCAATTTAACCCGACCCTTTCCACCGTAACCTCAGCGAAAACATACTCAGTCGCCCACCCTGACTGTATATGTGTGATAACTATAATACACATTTTGTGTATTGGTTGTTCTTGGATGATATATCGTTTCCCTTGAGAGGAGTCACGAGACACCGTTGGATTTACCCTTCCTTTAGGTTTTATTTCCCCGATATACATACACCTATCGACTAAGTAAAAAGACATGTCATCTTTGATTGTGTAGTCACGTTAATATGAGGTTATTTTTACAAATTTTTCCACTACTCAAACGTCCTCTTCTCTCTTCTGTTCTCAACAACTGTATCCGAACTAAGTTCGACGAGGTTTGACATCTCGGGGGGAGTACAAGAGTGAGACGGGAAAAGTTAAGAGAGAAGAACGATGCAAAGACCCATGGGGAGTTCCTAGAAGTCTGAACTATTTGGTCGGTACGTCTCGGACCGTAAAGTTATTCTTCGTTTTACGACTCATTATTGTACTTCAGTTAGGTAACGAACGGTTCTCGACCCTCCGGACCTACCAAAGGGTTAGAATTTCTCTATCTTTCTACGATTTCTGTCGGAGGACGTCCTTTTGGACCCACCTAAATGGTTGTGTCATTTACAATACGTTAAACCCATCCATGTGTGGGGACGCTAGTGATGCCCAGTGAGAGTCTAGTCTACCCGTTTGACTTCGAAAGTTAATGAAACAGAAAAAAAGGGTACTGTCTGATTGTAGAGTACTTACCGAATGAAAACACTTCTTAGACAGTACGTGACGTCTTGTCTATAACAAGTCAGTCAAGACCCAGTTTCTCTTTTTCAACTTCTTTAAATTTGTCCTTTACTGAGCCGATGTTTCTTAAGTTTTCATATTCACTTACTTTGTTCGGTCCGTGTTTACTACTCAGGATCCACAGGATCATTGTGGTCCTTTTTGTGACCTCATCTGAGAATTCTCAGTGACGTTGTCGTTCCTCCAGTTTGGTCAGTTAGGATTTCCTTTAGTTGAGACTTGTGAGTGACCTTTATGACTACGACTTCGAGGTTATGAAACCGGGGAACAATACTTGTCGGCTGAGTAACCTTTTCTGGGACTACGACCCTTTCTAACTCCCGTCCTCCTCTTCACCCACTGTCTCCTACTCGACCTACCATAGTAACTAAGTCACCTACACTTGAACTCGTTTGAGGTCCTCGACCACTCCCTGACCCTTCGGACCACACGACGTCAGGTACCCCAGCGTTTCTCAACCTATCCTGAACCGTTGGCTTGTTGTTCGTCATTGTTGTCTCGGGTGGCGGTCGAGTTTACCCACCTTAGATCCGACTACTTTACAAAGTCTTGCGGTTCCTCCAGTGAGGACTTAAGTAGTGTGTGTACAGTGTCCAAAAGGTGGTCGAGTTGAGAATAAGTTGTAGGACTCCGGAAAACAGGTTAGAGCGTACAGACTGGTTAATGTACAAGATCCTTGTGTATATCCCCACTGAAGTCTCAGATATTGACTTTACTTGTCTCATTAGTCTTCAGTCTGTCTCGTTGGGTTCGTTCTGACCCCGGTTGAGTCCTTAAAGAATTAGAAGGGAATGTTAAAAGTTAGTTTATATGTTTTGTACTTATATTTTTATTATAGATGAGAACTACCTTTGAAACCTTTTTGTCTTTACATTTTATATCCTTTTTTATGTTCAAATGGTGACTGTATATAACCCACATAAAAGCAAGAGACAAGGGACGAGTGGACTTATTTATTTTGACTCTAGTATAATTTATATGTATTAAAATTCAATTAAAATCGATTGAGATATGATATCAGTCAAGGGTACAATAATTCTTAACTTAAATTACCGACATATTATGAGGTAGGATGTCCATTTACTGTTAGACAAATTTGTAAGGAGAATAACCTTGTGAATCTAACAAAGGTCAATAGAAAAGTAAACAAAAACACACTCAAAACGAAAACCAAAGAAAAGGAAAAAAAAGACTTCATTACGACACTACTTATAAACATGTACATAAAATGATGTTAATTTAAATAAAAGATTCCTAAACTCGGTTCATCTTAATAACTTCGTCTATCATGAGAGTTAAAGAAAAGTTCCATATTTGTCGGTTTGGTACGACATACTCGTTTAAATAATGTCACAGACTTGTACGTTGGTTCCAGAAACTTAGTGACACCCACTCAGTCCAACAGGTTTCGGTGCGAGTCATCGTAATAAAACCCGTAAAGTGGACGTCAGGGAACTTGAAGGAGTGTGGGACGGGGGCCGGGGTTAGATTGGTCACGACAGAGACTAGAAAAAGTCAACTTCTCAAACTTTCGACAACTTGAGTTACCAAGGAAGAAGAAGGGTCCGTAAAATGAAGGTTTACTAAACTTCCTAGTCCAAGAGACTCAACACTCTGACTTAAGAGATAAGTGGATAAAATGGGTAGATGGATAGAGATGTGTGTATATATATATATACAGAAGAGAAGACATTTATAGTATATGTCCAACAGTTGTGGGTTCGAATGGAGAGGTCGGGTTTAAAGAGGGGATAGCTCAACGGTTGTACCGTAGAGATAAGTCTACAGATTATTAATAGAGTTTGAATCATACAGATTATAGTTTAACGACTTGAAAGGGTTTGGTCAAGAACGACATCAGAAGATATACATTCAATCACCGTTTTGGTGGGAAGAGAAAAAGTACGATTTTTGGAACGTCAAGTAGAAGTACGGAGAAACTGAGAGTGTGGGGTGTAGGTTAAGTAGTCGTTTATAATTATAGTAAAGAGTGACTGAATAACGTTATTAGAGGAATGACCAAAGTGACGAAAAGTCGGAGAGTTATGTTCTCAGGCTTGCCAGGATAATTTTGTTTAGTACACTGGAGATACGTGTTGAGGTGATTTCTGAAAGTAAAGTGAATCTCACTTTTTATTGCAGGAATATTACCGATCTGTGTTAGAAGGGGAGGGAGGGAAGTATCGGTAAAGTGAGACAAAATGAGAGTAGAGAAGATAACAGAAACGACATCGGCGTTACCGGAAGAACGAGCAGATTCTTGTCCATGAAAGGAAGAAGACCCAAATTTGGGTACGGAAAGTACGACGAGAGTCTAAAGACATGGCGAATGAGGGATGAAGGAAGTTCTAAAATAACCAAATAGAAGAATAAGCTGGAAAGGATTAGTAATTTACAATTTATGCTTTGAGGACAAGGTCGTGAAGTCTAGAGGAAAAGATGGAATAAATAGAGGTGTGAATGGTGAGTGGTTATCCGACATAAGTAAACCAAATAACGGACAGAGGGGTGGTTTCCGTTCGAGTCAGGAAACGTTATCTTCTACTCAGTTCTGTCACCTCGTGACCAGGACTCCGGACCGGTACGTGGATCCTACTCCTGTCTCCCCCTGGTGGGAGCCCCTGGTGGGAGGGTGGGAGGTGGCACTCCGTGTCTACTAGGGTCTTTCAGTGTGTGGGTCGCGTCGGGGTCCCACCGAAGTGTTCGACAGACAAAGTTACTTTCGATCGATCCCGTTAGCAAGTAAGACCAAACAGGACAACCAGTCCCGTTAATAAAAATCAGGAGGGATAATAAGAGTCTTCACAGGGGTCAAGTCAAGTCAAGTCAACGAGTCAACACAGGTTGAGAAACTCTGGGGTATCCGACGTCTTGCGGTCTGAAAGGACAGGTAGTGGTTGAGGGCCTCGAACGAGTTTGAGTACAGGGGTAACCGACTATTTAATGTATCGATGACGTAGTCCAGAGGTAACGTACAAATAATGATATAGAAATCACGGAGTCAATCACGGACCGTTTATCAAACTTCGTAGATTGTATGAACGACTCATTTCATTTTCGTTTGATACTTTTTCATAACCATTCCTGAAGACCCAGAACTAGTACTCTTTCGTTATCCATGGTTTTACGGGGGTAATTTATAAAGACTAAGGATAATGTCTTAGTCCCGGTTTTCATGTGTGTTAGTCTTAATAACGTCTAGTTCATTTGGCCCGAATTATAGAAGATCAATTAAGAATCTAAAGAAACACCTACAGTGTGTACTGTCCTTAAAAATTTTGAAGACATGTGATCTCGTTTAATATTGTAAAACTTTTTTTTAAACCCCCCAAAGAGTCGTAAAGATGAACTAGTCTCTTACGCCGCTCCCAAAGACTTTTAATTTGGTCATATTTTCCTCCTTCCTGACTTTTATTGTGTCTTAACTTACCGAAGATTTAACGATTCGTAGAATGTTATATCAGTTTCTTATCATCAAGTTAATATTGATATAATTTTAACTCCAATTCTCTCATTGAAGAAGTTTGGGTGTGTCCATCAGTTACTTTATGAATCTTAAGAAGAGTGATCAAGGGGTCATATCTCGAGTCTTAGACAACGATTATAAAGTTGACTAATTTACTGAATCCTCTTTAGTAAATTATAAAGACAGAACCAATAAACGTTTTGTTGCATGTAAGTGAAATCTGTGTATGGAATCTCACTTAGTCTCACTACTGGAGTCAGAAAGACCGAGAATAAGTAAAGAGTCAGGAAAGTCGTTTTTTCTTTTACAAGGTTTACTAGTTCAGGAACACCGAGAACACAAGGAGTAAGTTTAGAAATTTGGAAGTTCAATTTGGTGGTGGTGGTGGTGTTGTGTTTCGGAGGACCTTGTAAAAGGGTTCACCTTGTTTCTCAGATCGACCCACTCCCGCAGTCCGTTTCGATCTTTACCTTGAGGAACGACCGATAGGTACACTTCCTGAAACAAATTCCCTCGGGGTACAACGGTCGCGTCAGCAAACAGCTCCTGTTATCGACGACCGTGTCGTAATTATACACTTCTAACCCTCTTGACGGTCACTTTCGTTTGAGAAAACACCACACATGATACAACAAAACCCCGTAGTCGGCTTCAAGTGGTGACTACCGGTAGACTTGTGACGGAAAGTGACTGGTAGGTGGTTTGCCCGTTGAGTCGTTTGACCTCCTACTTAAAGATCCCTCTGTGGTGTATCGTATTACCCCCCCCCCCCTCCCCTTCTCTAATCTCCACTCCTTTAGAATTATAATTAAGGTCATAACACTGTCTATGGAGGAAATTGACTGGACCCGGGGTAAAAGGAAAAGTGAATGAGTAGGTCAGTGGGTAGGTCTGTAGGTTGACCGCAAATAGTCTACGGTCGAACAAAAATTCCCTAACCCAGTCTACTACACTCGTAAAGTACAACGACGAAAGACACATACTCCCTATTATCATCAGAGTCGACGGAGTTGCACTACATTACTTCTCCTTTTAGGTCAACAACGTAATTATCTTTACCTTTATTAATACAAACAAAACGAATAAGGCACCTAAATGAAACTCTCAGTGAATTCTATTAATACCCTCATATGAAATACTTGACTTTCGTATCTTTACACATCCTTTTATCCATTCTGCTTTAAATATGGTAACAACTTATAATCACTCTCTCTCTTTCACTGAGATCTTTGATTACTCTATATCACGGTAAAAAGAATAAAAACACTTTTGTTCTGAAGACTTTGATTTGTATCTTCAATGAAATTTGTTGACAGAAATATCAAGATTCTTTTATGTGTTATGATTGGTTCGGACACCAAGTTTGATATGAGAACATAATATGACTGATGGTCACCAAAATCCACAAGTTGGAGGTGTTAAGTTACAATCTTGGCCCACACACACACACACGAATCAGTGAGTCAGCAAAGACTGAGAAAACGTTGGGGCACCTGACATCGGGCGGTCCGAGGAGACAGGTTCCCTAAAAGGTCCGTCCTTATGACCTCACCCAACGGTGAAGAAGGAGGTCCCTTAGAAGGACTGGGTCCCTAACTTGAGTACGGAGTTCCCAGAGGACGTAATCGTCCACCTAAGAAATGGTAACTCAGTGGACGCCTCGTCTTGACCCTCATCCTTAAAAAAGAACGATTACATAGTCAATCCCAATCCAAAACGACGTGTAATTTTTTTCGTTGTTCTTTTGGTGAAGGTCACGGATTTCGTTATTGGTTCCATCTTTATAATTTACCAAAGAGGATTCAGTAGATTAATCAACTTTATAATCCTTGTCTAAGATTTAAGATATATCCCCTCGATCACTCTTCTTTGAGATTCATAGGGTGAATGATGGATACACTCAAACTTCATCAATAAGAGAATTGGAGTTAAAATTATATCAATATTAACCTTATGATAAGGTTAAGGATTTGATTGAAAGGGACAATAGAATCGTACAGAAAATAATAATTCCGGTAGAGTCCCGACATTTTCAAAATTAATAGTGTAGACGTAATGTCCTATTTTCTTCCTTTTCGTCTTTCCTGGGGGAGGGACGTCTCGTCGGAAAGATCTGAAGTGTCGATCATCATTACGAAAAGAGAGTAACTATCTTTTATCAGTGTACCGGTGTAATTCGGTGTTCCCTCCGACCCTTTACATTAAAAGGTACCTCTGGAACATGGACTGATTTTTAACTCCAACACAATTTCTCCTTCCCTTATAACCGACACTCCAATCAGTTGGTCGTCAGAGACGGTGTGTTTTAGCATTATTTTCAGTTACCTTTCTTAAGGAAGTTAAATTTTAAAAGGAGGTATTTACAAGGTATAAGAAAACCAAAATGATTATAATGGTAGAGATATTATCTTGTGTTATCTAGACTAAGTCATCTTTTATTATGTGAAAATAACCATTGAACTCATAAACATAAAGTAAAATGAGACGGTTTCGTTGTATTCCCTGAAGGACCACTAGGTCAACGATTCTTAGGTACGAGTGTACGTCCCTCGGGTCCAAGTTAGGGACTAGTCCCGTGATCTAGGGTGAACGACATTGATTTTCTGTGACGAACGGTGTTGCTCTAGACCACATCGGTTTCACTTTTTTTTTTCGTTGTACTAAAAGTCCACAAAGTAGTGTACTAATATAAACTCGGGGTAAGTCAAGTCAAGTCAGTGAGTCAGAAACGCTGGGGTACTTAGTGTCGTATGGTCCGGAGGGACAGGTAGTGGTTGAGGACCTCCAATGGGTTTGAGTACAGGTAACTCAACCACTACGGTAGGTTGGTAGAGTAGGAGACAGCAGGGGAGGAGGACGGAAGTTAGAAAGGGTTGTGGTCCCAGAAAAGTTTACTCAGTCGAGAAACGTAGTCCACCGGTTTTATAACCTCAAAGTCGAAGTTGCAGTCAGGAAGGTCACTTGTGGGTCCTGACTAGAGGAAATCCTACCTGACCAACCTAGAGGAACGTCAGGTACTCGGGGTAATTAGATTTAGTTTCCCGAAGGGTCCACCGCGAGTACCTTTTTGAACGGACGGTTTCGTCTTCTCTACGTCCAAGTTAGGGACCCAGCCTTTCTAGGGAACCTCTTCCCTTACCGATGGGTGAGGTTATAAGAACGGACCTTTTGGGGTACCTCTCTCCTCAGGACTTTGGTCCGGGACACTTATGATGTTTACGAAGACCTGACTCCGACAACTTCCTACTCTCGACCGTCCTGAGGACGTCTATGATTTTAAGAACTTACGAGTTCGGAAAGTACATGTTATCGTACCAACGTGTTTTGGATACATGTGGGACAGTATGAAATTTAGTAGAGAACTAATGTACATTAGAGATCGTTCCGTGTTTAAGATTCATCTATCAATGGTAACGAGTGACGAGTCAACGATTCAACACACTAAGACTCTGGGGTACCTGACATCGGGTGGTCCGAAGAGACAGGTACCCTAAAGGGTCCGTTCTTATGACCTCACTCAACGGTAAAGGAGGAGGTCCTTTAGAAGGACTGGGTCCGTACCTTAGGCACAGAGGACATAACCGTACGTCTAAGAAATGGTGACAGGGTGGACCCTTCGGGTTTATCAACGGTCTTCTGTCGTTTATCTTGAAAACGAAAAACCTTAAAATGAAAGACCTTAAAAAACAAAAATTATATAAAGGAGACTCTTATCAACTTAGGTACCTACGTCTTGACACTTATACCTCCCGGCTGATCTGATATGCTTTTTCGTGTGACTGTACTTTTGGTCGCATTTTGTTCCGTAGAGACTTACAAAAAGTTGGGTCTTCTTACAGGAAGGTGACACCGGTGTCGTACACGTAGAAAGCTGTACACAGGAGTTTAAGGACGAGACTCATTTTAGGGGAATTCACAAAGTGCAACTCGACTAGGTAATACACATAAACACAAATAAACTTGAAAGACAAATGAATCATAAACCGAATTCTGGAATTTATTGAGGTTCGTTGTCACGGACTCTTCCAGTAAAGAATTGGGTTCCTCGTACCGTTTGGTTGACCCATTACTTTCTCGTCCCCTCGGAGGGTTTGGCAGGTCTAACAAACTCCTCACAGGAGACGTGTGGTGTTGTGACCCTGCAGTCGGTTTACCCTTTGCTTTCGAGACCTAAAGTTTCGTTTCAAAGATAAAGAAAGTTTTGTTAATAGTGATAATACTGTATTCGAATTTAAGTTGGGTTAAACCCGGAACGACCGTCATCATATTAAGGACCTATTTTAGTCCAAACCTCTTTAAACTTTTTAGATTATGAAATACCCTGAGACCTGTTCAGTAAATTGGTGTAGTTTAACAACAATAAAATACTTATTGTTATTATCGATGTAATTTAACAATTGTACCATTAGGGGGGTTCCATAATGTTATGATTATTTATTTACATTCTTTTTACTGAGGACTAGTAGGGGATAAACCGGTTTCTTAAAAACAGTGAATGATCCTGTCAAAACCGTTTTGAAAGTCAACTTCCCAGTTATTCAATAAGATAATATCTAATGTCTCTTGACTTGAGATATATTATAGGATCGACCGAAATCACAGGATGGTGAGTTTTAGAATGACAGAAATCTGAAAAAAAGAAGGAACCCAACGAGGAATTAAGACCCGTAAAATGGTGGGTAACAAAGAGAGAGATTTCCAACCGGTTTTTTTATTGTCGTTAAGACTATTTATCTCGTTTATAATTACCTTTACTCGGTTTGCCTTGAGACAACATAAATCATCTTTTAGCATATAACTAGTTTACGTGACATTGAACCCTCCGTTTTATTTTACCATGGGATCTTGTCTCCGAGACCTCAGTCGTCACCCTTTCAGAACGGAACTTTAATAAGACAGGACCGGTGAACTGGAAGTTACTTAGTATGTCGGAGTCTCTGAAGTAGATCTTTGGTATCCACTATTATTATGGATGGCAGATTCTAAACACTCTTAAGTCACTAATAATGGGTATAACACTCGTACTTTCTTAAAGTTAGATTTAATCTTGACTTCCTATATTTTACTTCTTAAAGTACGTATACGGGAGATCCTTCCGTTTTAAATTTTTGATTCTCTGACTAAAGGCATTTACGGACTAAATGTTGTTTTGTATCATAGTCTTAACAGAGTTTGTCCCCACCCTACCCCAACTAGTCGTCATGGAGAAGAGTTTGAACCCTTTAAAACGATATCCATACTTGTCTACTGGCCCCAGTCCAAACAGAGTGTTTCACCCGACTTGACTCGAAACACCCTGACTTGACTTAAACAGACAAACACTTCAAAAGTTCCGACCGGAGAAAAACAAAACTAGGGACTGACTGACATTGACTTGAGAGGGGAGAAATGTAAGCGACGTGTATTTATGTTCGATGGGGTCTGGGAGTTGTCTAAGAGGTTAACGAGTGATGTCAAACGAACAGAGTTGAACTTTAAGGAGACGCGAAGGACTTGTTTAAGTAAAAAAATCGAACGAAGTCAAATAGAGAAATAAATTCAGTCGTACCCGTTTCATGATTTACGATGGATAATGAAAATTCGCTACGAGAATACTTTATCGAGATATCCGAAGGGAATATCAAGTCAGCCACGTGCTCTGACCCCAAACTAAGGACCCATCCGTTCTAGGTGACCTCTTCCTTTACCCGTGGGTGAGGTCATATGAACGGACCTCTTAGGGTACCTCTCCTCGGACCGTCCGATGTTAGGTACCCCAGCGTTCTTAGTCTGTGCTGCATCGTTGGTTTGGTGGTGGTGGTAGTTGTTGTTTTCTTAAGGGGATTCAACTTTCAGGTAAATCAAGTTCGTTATAAAAAAAATTATAAAAAAAATTACACCTGGAAAAAACTTCAGAAAATAACTTAAACAATGTTATAACGGAGACGAAAAAACAAACAAACAAACAAAAAATTACAAAACCACAAAACCGATTCCCCGTACACCCTAGAATCGAAGAACTACTCCTTGATTTGGACGTAGGAGACGAAAGTCAAGTCAAGTTAGCGAGTCAGCACAGGTGGAGAAACGCTGGGGTACTTAGCGTCGTGCGGTCCGGAGGGACAGGTAGTGGTAGAGGGCTTCAAGTGAGTCTGAGTGCAGGTAGCTCAGGTACTACGGTAGGTCGGTAGAGTAGGAGACAGCAGGGGAAGAGGAGGACGGGGAGTCAGGAAGGGTCTTAGTCTCAGAAAAGGTTACTCAGTTGAGAAGTGCACTCCACCGGTTTCATGACCTCGAAGTCGAAATCGTAGTAAGGAAGGTTTCTTTAGGGTCCCGACTAGAGGAAGTCTTACCTGATCAACCTAGAGGAACGTCAGGTTCCCTGAGAGTTCTCAGAAGAGGTTGTGGTGTCAAGTTTTCGTAGTTAAGAAACCGCGAGTCGGAAGAAGTGTCAGGTTGAGAGTGTAGGTATGTACTGGTGACCTTTTTGGTATCGGAACTGATCTGCCTAGAATCAGCCGTTTCATTACAGAGACGAAAATTTATACGATAGATCCAACCAGTATTGAAAAGAAGGTTCCTCATTCACAGAAAATTAAAGTACCGACGTTAGTGGTAGACGTCACTAACCCCTCGGGGGGTTTTATTTCAGACTGTGACAAAGGTGACAAAGGGGTAGATAAAGGGTACTTCACTACCCTGGTCTACGGTACTAGAAGCAAAAGACTTACAACTCGAAATCCGGTTGAAAAAGTGAGAAGAGAAAGTGAAAGTAGTTCTCCGAAAAATCGAGGAGAAGTGAAAGACGGTATTCCCACCACAGTAGACGTATAGACTCCACTAACTATAAAGAGGACCGTTAGAACTAAGGTCGAACACAAAGAAGGTCGGGTCGCAAAGAGTACTACATGAGACGTATCTTCAATTTATTCGTCCCACTGTTATATGTCGGAATTGCATGAGGAAAAGGATAAACCTTGGTCAGACAACAAGGTACAGGTCAAGATTGACAACGAAGGACTGGACGTATGTCTAAAGAGTTTCTCCGTCCAGTCCACCAGACCATAAGGGTAGAGAAAGTCTTAAAAGGTGTCAAATAACACTAGGTGTGTCAGTTTCCGAAACCGTATCAGTTATTTCGTCTTTATCTACACAAAGACCTTGAGAGAACGAAAAAGGTACTAGGTCGCCTACAACCGTTAAACTAGAGACCAAAGTGACGGAAAAGATTTAGGTTGAACTTGTAGTCCTTCAAGTGCCAAGTGTATAACGACTTCGGACCGAACCTCTTAAAACTCGTAATGAAATGATCGTACACTCTACTCACGTTAACACACCATCAAACTCGTAAGAAAAGTAATGGAAAGAAACCCTGACCTTACTTTTGACTGGAAAAGGTCAGGACACCGGTGACGACTCAAAAGGTTTAAACGACTGTATGACTCACGTCGTGAAAGTGTCGTAGTAGAAAGACCTAAAGTTTGTCGAGTTGACCTTAAGGTAGTGGAGGTGATCGAAACAAGCATCACTACGAAAGATTCCGGGTGAACTGAAGTGTAAGGTTCTACAGACCAAGATCTAATCACTAGTGTAATATTACTAATAGACGTAGCACTTCTTGAAAAAACATGTTAAGAAGGCACATAAGAACGGTGGAGAAGAATTATAGAAGACGAAGACAATCCAGGTATGGTAAAGACAGGAAATAGCTCGGGTAGAAGCGTACTTTACAAGGGAACCATAGAGATTAAAAGAATTTCTCTAGAGACCAGAAAGGGTAAGACAACAAAAGGAGATAAAGAAACGTAACTAGCGACTTCTTACGAAAGAATAGAGAAGAACGATAAGGAACCTTGAGACGTAAGTTTACCCAAATAGAAAGGAAAAGAGGAAACGAAAAGTGGAGAGAAGAAAAGTGTCGATAAACATTCCGGAGGGGTCTGTCGGTAAAACGAAAAAACGTAAAGAAAAGGTACCCCTACCAGAACTAGGGACAGAGGACATGTTACAGTGCTTGGAGAAAGGTATCAAGTAGTCCGTGAGATAGATAGTCTAGATACGGGAATTTAGATAAAGAGTGGATGTGACATATTAGTATTCCCTGAACTAAATCCAGTATGGACTTACGAGATCACCAAAAGGGACGAAAGAAGTTAAAGTCAGACTTAAACCATTATTCCTATTTTACACCAGGTGACTGTCTTACACCTGTCTTACCAGGTGACCTCTTCCCTTACCGTTCGGTGAAGTCATAAGAACGGAACTCTTGCAGTACTTGTCATGCTTTTCCGTTTTACTATCCTATGACTTTCTCCTTGAGGGGTACAGTAATCCACGGGTTATACGATGACCTCTAGTCCCCTCTTTATTGTGGTCTTTCTTACTTCCCTACCTCGGTTTCGTTTTTGTTATGGGTTAACACCTACACTGACCGCTATCTTCGTTCTAAGCTACGACGTAACTCGTTATAACGTATTCAAGTCAAGTCAAGTCAAGTCAGTAAGTCAGCACAGGCTGAGGAACGCTGGGGTACTTAGCGTCGTGCGGTTCGGAGGCACAGGCAGTGGTAGAGGGCCTCAAGTGAGTCTGAGTGCAGGTAGCTCAGGTACTACGGTAGGTCGGTAGAGTAGGAGACAGCAGGGGAAGAGGAGGACGGGGGTTAGGGAGGGTCGTAGTCTCAAAAAAGGTTACCCAGTTGAGAAGTACACTCCACCGGTTTCATGGTTTCAAAGTCGAAATCGTAGTAAGGAAGGTTTCTTTAGGGTCCCGACTAGAGGAAGTTTTACCTGACCAACCTAGAGGAACGTCAGGTTCCCTGAGAGTTCTCAGAAGAGGTTGTGGTGTCAAGTTTTCGTAGTTAAGAAGCCACGAGTCGGAGAAGTGTCAGGTTGAGAGTGTGGGTATGTACTGGTGACCTTTTTGGTATCGGAACTGATCTACCTGGAATCAGCCGTTTCATTACAGAGACGAAAACTTATACGATAGATCAAACCAGTATTGAAAAGAAGGTTCCTCATTCGTAGAAAATTAAAGTACCGACGTCAGTGGTAGACGTCACTAAGACCTCGGGTTTTTTTATTTCAGACTGTGACAAAGGTGACAAAGGGGTAGATAAAGGGTACTTCATTATCCTGGCCTACGGTACTAGAAGCAAAAGACTTACAACTAGAAATCCGGTTGAAAAAGTGAGAGGAGAAAGTGACAGTAGTTCTCCGAAAATTCGAGGAGAAGTGAAAGACGGTATTCCCACCACAGTAGAAGTATAGACTCCAATAACTATAAAGAGGGCCGTTAGAACTAAGGTCGAACACAAAGAAGGTCGGGTCGCAAAGAGTACTACATGAGACGTATATTCAATTTATCCTTGGACCTTACAGTCCAGGTACTTAGTTCCGTTTAACCTTCACCAGTTTGTTCTCTACCGTTCACACTTGCAGTTGTAAGATCCTTAGTCGCTTGATTTTACCTGACCTTACCCACTTAAATTGAGTCTACTGGTAATATAGATGATGACACCCGTCCTTAGGGAGTCTTCTTTACCTCATCGGTAGTACCAGTTGTTTTCTCAGGTTTTACGTCATGAACTTACGTTAGAGTTTTTACTGTCTTACTAGAGACAAGCAGAGGTTCCGTTTGGTAAGTTATAGTGTCAATAGGTTCAGATACGGGGTTGGTCATTGCGACTTCTTCGACTTCAACTTGTCAAGATACTTCTGGATGTTCTGGAAAATTTTGATTGTGGGTTTTTTCTACAGAAAAAGTAATATCCCCTGATCTTACGATTTCATTCTTCAGTTCTTTGTGGACCTCATTGTCCGTTTAAACCGGAACCTTACGCCTTACTTCGTCCCGTTTCTGATTAACTCAAAACGGTTCTTTTACGTGACCAGTATCGTTTGTGGGAGAAGGTTGTTGTGTTCTCTTCTGAGATGTGTACCTGTAGTAGTCTACCAGTTGTCACTTTGGTCTAACTAATATAAGATACGTCGGTTTCTACCTCTTCGAGATATGTCAGTCGTTTTTGTTCTGGTCCTCGACTGACACCGAGTCTAGTACTTGAGGAATAGGAGACGTAATCTTTCAGAATCGGTGACCTGGTGATCCCTTCAGGGAGTTCGTTACGAACTAGGGTACGTTTAAATCATGTTATTCTGTGAGGACCTTACTGACCTTGTCCTGATTCAGACAAAGGTTCAACAGAGTTATCCTTTAAACTCTGAAGTAATAGACTGAGTTTCGTAAGACATTAGGTGTCAAGTGAGCATCAAGGAGCGATGAAAAGACAGGAGGAGAAGCCAACAGAAATTGTCGGTACACCGAAACTCCGAAAGACGAGTAGGGTTCAATGTCAAGTCAAAGTAGTCGTGAGGACAAAGGACAAAACAGGGACAGATCCGACGAACAAAACGTGGAGTTCGAGGAAGGGGAAGGAAAAGTCTCTGATGGTCGTTGTAAAGGTCGTCCCTGCCCGTTACGGTGGTCGAAGAGGACGACGTCGAAAAGGAGAAGAAAGAAAGAAAAAAATTGGAGGAAACTTGGAAGGATTCGAGAGACATTACTGATGTAGAGACAAAGTCGATAAAGTCATGAGGACACCGAAATCTAGAACTAGGTCTAAGTACAGAAGATCGACTTTGGTAGGTTTGTTCATCAAACTCCAAAAACGACCTTCCATTAAACGTAAACAAATGTACCGGTCGTTGAGGATTAAATCTACAGTTCTCTATAGACCTCCCCTCTTCACTGGAGGATCTAATGGAAAGAGAACAATGGTGACTCGACACAATAATCATCCCTACCCGACAAAACAAGATACTGAGTTGAAGCGAAGAACATTAAGATTTATTAATGACGATTTAGTCCTCTTGATCCTATCAGAAAGTCCTCCCAATTGCTTCTCAATTGTTTCCAGTTGGTATCTATGTCGACATAAGGATACGGAACTGTATGGATGTAGTTATACTTACTAGCGTATGTGTGTATATTTGTGTGTCATTAAGAAAATATTAGAAGACCGTAGAAAAGACGTTCCTTCTATGCTTAAGTTTAACTTACTTGTTTTATTGAGTCGACGGTACCGTTTACTGTCTACTACAGAAAACGAAGAAAAGAAAAAGAAAGTAAGAAAAAAATTTAAAATAAAAACCAGTAGTGACCAATCCACTTCTCGTTTTTTCGGGTTTTATAAAAAGTTCGACGACAGTTTACTAACTCGAGAATCTACACATAATAAGTAAGTCACTTATAAATGGCTCGTGGATGATACGATGTTCACGAGTGTTGTACACGCACACACGATTCAACGAAGTCAACACAAGTTGAGAAACGTTGGGATACTTGCCATCGGGTGGTCCGAAGAGATCGGAACCCCTAAGAGGTCCGTTCATATGACTTCACCCAACGGTACGGGAGGAGGTCCCGAGTATTGTGTCGATAAATGTTTTGTCTAGTGTACGGTAGGTCTTGGAACCCAAGTCAACACATTAATAGAAAGTCCTAGTCGGTAGGACGAGTAAACTAGTTTTAGGTCACACCAAATTCTAAGGTAACCCGTCTCCCGACTCCGTTCTCGTCTCTCACCTCAGATAGTGTACTGGGTAACACACCAAAGGATTGACCGGTTTACGTTGTGTCGGACCCCATAACGAGTGAGAAGGAAGGACAAAGACAGCGAGTCTTGAGTGTCTCTGTGTACTCCTCGATCTATAAAGTAAAGGATGGTTGGAATCTGGAAACGACACAAAGAATAATAAGAGTGATTCACTCTCCCGGTAAGAGAATGGATTGTTATAAAGACGGGTCGTAGGACAGTTGGGTCTCATCTTGAGAATAGAACGTAACGAACGAAAAAAGGTCCTCCGTTCTATCAAAGAAGAAAAAAAAAGTCGGTACGGAGCGTCGTACACCCTTAGAATCAAGGAGTTGGTCCTTAGCTTGGCCACGGGGGATGTGACCTTCGGACCTTAGAATTGGTGACCCGGTGGTCCCTTTAGAGTACTCCGTTCTATCGAAGAATCTCCCTGAAAGAGAACGAAACATTATAGTGACAAGTCTGACTGACTCTACAAATGACTTTTACGATGGACAATTTTCAGTGGTGTTCGAAGAATTGACTTAGGGGTGAAATCAGGAAAACACAAAAACCAAATATTCGATTTTTTTCATTCGCTCACAAACGATAAGTCCAGAAAACGAGTAAATACACTCATACAAAAACTTCGTATAGATATCTATTTTTCGTGAAAGGTACAGAAAAAATGATGATAGACCAAACACACCTCACTCCTTCATCTTCACTCATATAAACGGGAAACAAATATCTATCAACATTCATAAAGATTTCTAGAAGATAAAAGATTCTTCAGAATGACAAGAACAAAAGTTGATTGTTTTTACCCTTTTATTTCTAACACCCTCATCTTTTACTTACGAACGTTACAAACAGTAAAAACTTTGGGATCAAGACACCGAGAACTGAGAAAGATACTACTGAAGTGGATTTTCGATTCCGGTTCGGTCTCGGGAACATTTGTTCACTGTTCCCTGTACTATCGAACATTACTTACGTTAGGCCCACGAGACACCGTATAACATACTTACCTTTCATTTTCCGATTAAAACTTGTGTTTCCTTTACTTATTTCGGAGAACGGTGACTCTTAATTCTCTTCTGATACTCTTCCGTCTTTACAAGACACGTCGACCTCGATATGAGAGGGTAGCTAACCGGTTGTGTGGTATACCATTCCTTCAGACCTAGAATGGGTTCGTCGAGTATAAGTTAAGAGGTAAACCCATTCTAAACCCTCCTCTATCTCTTTGTCGTTTCTGTGACGGACCTACGTTCAGGACGGAGATGGTGAACAAACGATACACAAAAGAAATTATTGGACTCGGGTCTTTTTATGATGAACGGAGTATCCCAACAAAATTCTAAATTTACTCTATTAGATGTATTTCGTATGTCGAATCGACCGTGAATCAGTAGTCATACTTTATAATAACACTACTACTATTACTACTACTAAGACCCACAGGTTCCTTTGCGGACCGACTCACATAGACCGCACTGAGTTATCCAATGACCTTCAGTCCTCAGACTGTATACTTGGTCCGTTGTTCGAAGTTTTACACCAATCTCTTGACTTCCCCATTCAACCGTCTCAATAATTCTTCCTGTACACCGTTACGGATATTTTAGTTTTCCCTGGAAAACAGAGGATACCCTGTTTCATATACTGGACCAGATCTAGGTCGATGTGTTCCCGGACCTGGAGTCGTCTCTTCTGTAACTTAGGTTGATCGTACCAGTTCCAGTTTACCCCGTTTCGAAAAACGAAAAGACAAATAAACAGACCAAAGTTTCTAAGGACTTCTCCTTAAAGTACCATAAGTGAGAAGATTCTAGACTGAAGATATATTACCTTCCTTTTTATCATGAGATCATTAGGAGAGATTTCGGTACGTGTACGTAGTAATTTATTCCTCTGGGACACATCCTACTATCCTTATAGAGTGGGATGACCTAGTACTTCTTCTCTTTAAGGGAAGATTACTACCCTTGGACAATGTCAATGTATTCGGTATTTTATATAAAGATATTTTATTCGGTAGTTAAACTCTTATGGTGTGGATCTCAAAAATACTAATGGTTTGACCGTTAACTTTTTACATTTCAACTGTTCTGAGTTCTTTATCGATACCTCCCAGATAAAACACGTAATAATGTATTTCTGTCTTAGTACAATAAGACAACGAAATACGTATCTAAACGTAACGGACCAGTTAAACATTAATTAAGACAGTTGGAAATGTTTTTTATTACTGGGTCTTAAGGATACCCTTTATGTCATCGTATATAAGTATTTAAGTATCATAAAATTTCGATCTTCTTAAGAGTTTTCTCTTATTATCCGAACGAAGTTTTACAACCAAGTCCAGGGTTCCTCCAAAACTTTAAAATTTTATCATAAAACTTTGGCAGAATATTTGTTTTAATAAATCACTTTATCTAGTCGACCGAGTGACCTTTGGGTGGATGTTATTCTTAAATAAGTAGGATCGTAACAGTTAAAATCCTTCACGTTTTATCTTTAAGTCTATTGTATTTACTACCTAAGTTCCACTTACCATACTTAGTAAGTAATGTCCCTCTACTGTTAGTCATTCTGTAGATTTACTTCTTCCTTTACCGTTGGGTGAGGTCATAAGAACGGACCTCTTAGGGTACCTGTCTCCTGGAACCACCCGATGTCAGAAATCTCAGTGTTCACAGCCTGTGCTGAATCGCTGATTTACTGCTGTTTCTGTAGATTTTCTTTATTGTCGGTTGTAAACTGACCAAACTAATAAAGATTTTCATAAAAAATTTAAGACGGGTCGAGGAGAACTCCATCTGTTTACAATTTTATCTTTCTTCACCAGTACACGAAAACAAGCCATACCCGAGTACCCCTTTCGGGATATTATAAAAGTCGACCAACGATACCTCGGTCGGTTGTCACTCGAGTCGATTATCTAAACCCGACTGTAATAACACCCTACCATCCTGTCACCGTTACTTATCTGTTCATTCATAACCTTAACATGTCGTCTCCCTTTCATTCCGTCCTCTTACGATCGTTTCAAGTGGTCTCACTTGTGTTCACGTATTCTTGTGTCTTAGTGTTTCACGTGTGTTCTCACCAGACCAAAAGTTTACAGTGTTACCTTTATGTTTAGGACTACTTACTCTATACGTGTAACGAATGGGTACTTGGAATGGTGTCCATTTATAGGGTTCCCCTCGTTAAATGTACGTGTTACATCGGTCCCGTGATCCCCTCCGACCAATATGATAGACTTCGTTGAGACTTTTGGGTACAAGGTCCGAGTAACCTAAAGAACTTAACAACGTATAGGTGACATCTTGAAGACTTTTATCAGTCTCAAAGTCAACCTTTCCCAATTTCTTGATCGACAGGAGTAAAACAAATTTACCCGTTACTTCAGTGTCACTGTCAGTAGTAATCGATAAGAGAAGATCCCGACACCTGTCAGGACCGAAAGAAAAAAAAGGACAAGTCCCGAAGGACGAACCACAAACAGATTCGTCCCTCCTTTCAGTACCAAGTTTGAGACACTGTTGTCTAACGTTCGATTCCGAAAAGATACGAAACAAATTAAAAGGACTTTACAGGAAAAAAGGTCTTTACTAAATAACCACTGGGTCTTACGAAATGAAGAATGAGTCGTGAGGGGACCCCTACATCAATTTTGTGGTGAATCACCATTAAAACATTAAGAGGACCCACCCCTTCACCGCCCACCACCGTGACTTTGGTTTCGGGTCTAAACTCGTTGACGCCCGACAACTGAAATCGGATCAGAAAGTACTTCCCTTGGGAGTTTTGTGGTGCCGGTAAATCGTTTGTCACACGTAAAGTAGATTCGGACCGACCGAAACACGAACGGAAAGAAGTCCGATCTTACTAGGATTGGTCGTTACAGAAACACAGTACTACGTCTTTCAACCGTTCATGTGTACTCCTATTACGACTTCAGATTGAAGACTCACCCCCTCCCTTTTTCTCACTCTGCATTCGAGATGTGTTACCGATCACTAAAGAGAAGACTACAAAAAAAAAGTTGTCTTTAGTTAGTAACACGTAACAGAAAACCATTCACTTATGTCGTATAATAAAAACTCATTTTAAACTCTAAAGAAAACCACCATTTCATAACTATATATCTTTTATCTTCGAGAGATATGAACTAAAGAAACGAAAGTAAATTTATAGAGGATTTCCGGAAGAAGATTCTCTTTCTTTTACTGTATTATCCGGAGATTTTTACTTTGACGAAATTACTATCTTTACAAGCGATAGTTTAGATGACTTTAATCATCCTATACAATGGTCACAAAAATGCGTAAAAGCAGATATCACTTGATGCGAAGATCAAAAAGGGAAGAGTTTTGCAGAAAGGGAAGAAGGGGTTTCTTGGAGTTAAAACGAAAGGAGAATAGATCGGTACCTGGACCTTCTATAACTAGGATCCCGTTCTCTCTTCAGACCAGTCAGATTCGTTACGTTGGGAGACAGTCCGTTGGTTAGTCCTTTACCTGTACACTAAGTTAAGACCGGTCATTCCACGTTCGTCTTCAAACAACTTCCTAAAACTCTTCAATAGGAAACGATAAGTCTCTTAGTGTCAATACGTAGGAAAAGGAGGAACGTGTCTTCGTTCCGTCGTGTATCAGGGTCATCATACCAGTAGGATGTAGGTTGTTCTCCTTGTTTTAACTGTAGTTTCGACGTTTACCAGGATTACTGTAGTAACTCGGTCATCTAGTTAGTTATATGAAGGAACAACAAATTCGGTAAAGTCAGGTCAGATATGATGGTGTCAACTTCCGTAAAAAATTGTGTCTCACTTAGATGGACGGTTCGGAGTAGGACATGTAGAGAATCACAAAATGGGAGAGGAGAAGAAAGGGAGAGAGGAAACGTGTATACTTGGGGGTGGAAACGAGATTAAGTGTAATCGGGAGGGAAGGAACGGAAGACACGGGGACGAGAGACAGGGAGAGGGAAAACGGGAAGGAGGGTGGTCACCATGGGTGTCGATGCATAATAAGAGCAATCAGGTGCCGGTCCTAGTTTTCTCATCCTAACGGTGGTCCATGGTGAGACTTTGTCCCCCTCAAAAGGAGGAAAAAGGAGGAACGTGAAACAGAGAGTTATGGAGAGTGGAGGGTCGTTAAAGGAGGGGACGAGGTATGACTGGAAATGATGGACACTATCTCAGACTGCAAAAGGAATGCGAAAATTTTTGTTAAACAGAGATGAACGGTTTGACTGAAGTACCCGTCCAACACTGGTAGGGTTTGTCCCGGAATTGGGTGTCGTCTTTAATTACCCGTTATACTGTTAGTGTGTTCCTTCAAAAACTCCCCTCAGTTCCAGAATGAGTTTGAAATTATTTTGCCGTCGGTTGTGGTTGACCTCCCCAAGTCAAACACACTCAAAGACATTATAAAAAAAAGACTTTTTCGTTTCTCATTCTCTCTGTCGCTTATGACTGTTTACTGGGTTAGGATCATTACACCCCTAGAGAGAAAGACTTCCTGTTTTCATAAATTGTTTGTGGTAGTGTCAATAAAGGTTTTCAATCTCCAGAAAAGAAGTTCTCGACAACTACAAGGTCTCACTTGAATAACTAACCTAAAAATACGAATTGAAAAATCCAGAATAATTTATGTAAACAAACTAGAAAGTAAACGACCGAAACGAGGAAGAAATTTTCTCGACCCTTAAACGTTGTCGTCAAATAGACATTCGTGGTAAAAATATGATAACCTAACACAGGTTTTATACAATCGAAAGGACAACTATTGTTCAGTAATAGTCGACATTGGTAAGAATGTCGGACATGGGCTGTTTCCGACGTGCATATCTCAGGTATCTTACGAACTTCTAGTGTAATATAGGACCTTTCGGGACAAACATTTGACATTTCACGATACATTTATATTTTATACTAATATTTAAAAATTTTCATTTTTTGAGAGAAACGAATTCTTTAGCGAGTACTAAAAAATAGACAGACAATTACCATGGTTCAGGACACTTAAAAGGGGGTGTTGCGATTATGTGTGTGTGTATGTGTGTGTGAACTTAAAATTCAGATATAAGTTCTGTTCCGTCCGATGAATTAATAGGTGTTCGGAGTTCGGGAGGGAATGTCTTATATAATCCTTAATCCAGAAGAAGGAGATACAGATAAATATAAATACCCGAAGTGACCACCGAGTCTACCATTTCTTAGACGGTCGTTAAGTCCTCTGGACCCAAGTCAGGGACCCAGTCTTTCTAGGGGATCTCTTCCCTGACCTAAAGGTAAGATCCTAAGAACAGACCTCTTAAAGTACCTGTCTCTTCGGACCGCCCGATATTAGGTACCCCAGCGTTTTCCAACCTGTTCACACTATATGAGTAATAATTAACAATTTACTACACTGCATGGGAATTATCGACTGTTCCAAAACCTCTGTCTTTCCGAGGTGTAAGTGCAAATGAAGAATGATTGAGACACTTGAACCCACTCAATGAATTGGAAGACTCCAGACCGTAAAGAGTAGACATTTAATCACTATTATATTTAGGAAAGTGTTCTTACAATATTCTAACTCCAATAGAGACGGGTAATTTAATTAAAGTACTAAGTGATCACCTAGTACTGGTGGCTTTTGTGTCGGAATTAGGTGTCGCATTTCAGACTAGAAATCTTAGTCTCCGTGTGCTGTCTAACCATCGTACGTCTGTACACACACACACCCCATACACACACATTTCGTGAACCGTGTCATTGCTATTGATCGTTTTCAAGTCATTTACCACCGAGTTCTTTAATATAATAATTGTCATCATTGATCACTGTTAACACTGTAAAATTAGAGTATCGGGAAAATGAGATTTTTTACGTCTTTAGATCTTATACTATGTAGAACGAAAGAGAAATCACACTTCTCAGGAGAGGTGAAGAGGGGTTTATGGGTTCACATGTTGATTCCTACATATAGTACCGGTACTATGAAACTTTTTATGACGTTATGTGTAAAGGTTGAGAAGCTCCACACACACAGACACAAACTCACTCCTCCCTGTCCCACGACCAAAGTTAGAAGAACGATTTCCTTGAAGGAATTTTTATTTATACGACTTTTCATTACTGTCCTTTGAAGTGGTTTAGTTTTTTCTCCTACAGTCCTTCATGTCCTACACTCCAACAAAAGTAAAGGAAGTCACGATAAGAATAATTAGTATATATAAATATTGAAATTTTTCGACTTTTTCAAGTACAGAATTCTGGGTCAAATATTTTATTTTTTCGACACTAAATTTTTTTTCTCGATCAAACTAGGAAAGACATAATATTTATCGAAAAAATCAGAGACTAGGATACAATGACCTGTAGACTTCTCCATGGACGGTGTCAGTAAGAGCAAGTAAATGTTTTGACAACGTAAGAGTCCGTGAAGTACGGTTATACCTTTCCCGTATTTTCGTCTCGTTATTTTCCATCTTTAACTTTTCTTTTCCAAAAAAAGAAAAAAGGGGAATTTATCACTAGTAGTGTGTCCCTGGACCTGTGTCGTTGTTTACGAGTTTTGATTTAGGGGGAAGAGGGAAATCCTTAGTTCCGATGTCCCTGAAGGGGCTACCAAGTTGCCAATTCCGATACATAAATGTTGTGTTCCCCACGTCCAAACTAGGGACCAGTCCCTTGATTCTAGGGTGTACGGAGTCCCGTACCGGTTTTTACTTCATTAAAAATTTTTTTCTTAGTTTCGATGTCATTATAATCATGAAAGTTACGAGCTCGTCGGTACACGGTCTCCTTGTAAGACACAAAAAAGTGAATTCTATATTTACTCGTACAACGGACGTGTAAAAGGAGGTACTTGACTCCTGGAAGTAGGACACCAGATTACTGGTTCCTCGCGGAAACGAGGGTCAGTGACACCAGGAGACATAACGACTTCTTTATCTATACTTCCAACACTCATCCGAATAGAAATAATGAGAGAAACCGAATAATTGTGGAACCATGAGTTTCGTATTCCAAGTCAGATAGAAAACTTTTTAATACTGGAGTCAGTTTACCAAATTCTTCTGTAGTAAATCGAGGTACCTCTCTCAAATATGAAGTCTCTGACTTTCAAAGAACGATCATTTTCGTCGGAGAGGAAATTAAGAACTATTTTAAGAAAAACTTTCACATACCTCCCCTATATAAATGTACATACGTCGTAGGGAACGAGACCTGTTTATTGTGAGAGGGAAGGTTTACTAAGATCACACACGATCCAGCGAAGTCAGCACAGGTTAAGAAACACTGGGTTACCTGACGTCGGGAAGCCCAAGGAGACAGGTACCCCAAGAGGTCCGTTCTTACGACCTCACCCAACGGTACAGGGGGAGGTCTCCCCGACGACTAGTGACATTGAGTGAGGGTGTATCCTGTATCTAGACTAGTTAGGATTTTAAAAGAAAAGGACGTTACTTCTATACTACGTTTCAAGTTAGCTATACGAATGAAAGAGGACCCTACGGTTTGATCTGGTCTCCAGGGTCTCGGTGGTCGACGGTTGAAGTGGTGGGTGCCTCCTCCACCGCTTCCGGTACGGTGTCTTCCTCTCCTACTGTCTCTCGTTTCTCAATCTTCTTTTTCCCTTCCTTTTTTGTCGTTCCTTCCCCTCCCCTTTCCCCTCCTGTTCTTCTTCTCCCTCTTTCTTTTCTTTAAATTAGATTAGAGTTACCTCGATACTGACTCGACTAAGAACTTGAAAGATCTATAAGCGTAGTTGTTTCAGGAAGAGACAAGTGCGGTAAAATTTTCTCCTTAGACGTGGACTCTCTCAGGATGGATTTGTCATCGACTACAAGGCAATAAGTAAGTAAGTTGTTTGTAGATAGCACACGAAGGATATACGGTCCGTGACTTACCATCCCCGACCCCCGTGTGCCAGAAACGGGAGTGTCTCGAATATAGGACTGACTCCTTAATTTGTGATGTGTGTGTATGTAAGTAAGATAAACTTATAACTATAAGTTAAAAAGTAAAACACCTTCTTTATCGTGACCTCCTCTTCCTCAACTTTCAGAGGTCATAACAATCTTATCATGAATTTTACTGTGCGCACCTAACACCAAACCCCTGTGGCTACTCCGTCGAACCTCTTTTACAGTAAGTATCAGGTCTCTGGTCCTCGGAGTAGGATCGAAGTAGTTTTGGACGTTCTCGAACGGAGTAGTCGTTTCTTCGTTATTGACAGAAATAAAGGGTTCCCAATATTACTTTTAGTTTACTCTTTTATGTCGACTACGTGTAAACTTTTCTTCTCACCCAATTTTAGGTCCCCCGTGTCCTATCTTCCGTTTATCCTGTGTGACCCCACAGAGAACCCTTCGGACCTACGACGGGGCAGTACACCTGTGATTCGGCCTGTTTGGACACTTCCAATTGCCGGGATGTCACCAGTGATAATCGTAAGAAGCACATGGCTTTCCGGTGCATTGTGTTAGAAATAAATAAGAAATGAATGAATAAGATCGGAAACTACACAACAACGAATGCAAAGTCAATTATTACAAGACTCCTCTGTCGAGACTTAGTACAAATTATATTATTACCCAAAAAAACTTCGGTGAATTCCATAAAAATGAAAAGCAAAGGGTCTACCGAAAACACAAGAGGAATGTTCTGTGAAACCCAATAAAAATTTTCCTTACCGTTTTCGTTTTATCGTTTCTTCCTCAGTGGTGATAAAGAGGTTGAAAACTCATTTGAAATTTTTTAGGTCAATATTTTCAATATTTTTTAAAAAGTGATCTAACACTTTTTAAGTTTATTATATCTGCTCACATTTCACTTTTCAGGAGAAGCGTGGGTGGGATAAGAGGAACAGGTCTCCCTTGATTAGAATTGTCAACTACGAACGTTTTGTTCGTAGGGTTCTCATACAATAGGTCATTTTTTGACACCAACTCCCCACTTAAACACAGAACCGATGAAGGACGAGAAACTGTAACCAGGAACGGGAGACGTTGAGCTGCGATACGAGATCCGTTCGAGTCACCAGTAAAGGTGATTGGTGTCTGACAGGTACGTAGGCAGATGTCGTCACAGGACCGTCTCAAGATTCACAGACATACCATAGGATTGAATGTATATGTATCTGTAGACGTCGATGTGGTCACCATTTCTTAATGTTCGCCAGTTCCTAGACGGATATTATATCCTCGCCGTCCTCGGTGTCAAGGTAGGGACCCAGTCCTTCTAGGGGACTTCCTGCCGTACCGTTGGGTGAGAACGGACCTCTTAGGGTACTTGTCTCCTCGGACCGTCCGTTTCTCAACCTGTACTGACTTTACCGAATCGTGTGGAGGTCGCAGATCTCCTCCCCTACCAACTTCCGAAATTTGTTTCGTCACCGTCCTTAGTCTAAAAGGAAACTTTTTCATAGAGACTACAGTAGTCCCTGTCACCTCACCTCCCTTTGTTCTGATCTCCGTCACTCTGTTCAATCCTCTGACACCTTTATCAGTTCTCTCTCAGCAACACCTGGGTCGTGGAATTAGAAGAGGACATAAACTCTCTCAAAGGTAAGGAAACAAGATACTGAACCTCATGTCTGATTAAAGGATGGCATTTTCTGTTTTTCAGTCTCCGTACGTAAAGATCGGAAGGAACATCAACTTTTCGAAGGGTCCACCGTGTCACCATTTCTAAGGCGGACACTACGTCCTCTGTACTCAAGTCCTTCTAACGGACCTCCTCCTTTACCGTTCGGTGACCATGTTAAGAACGGACCCTTTAGGACACCTGTCTCCTCGGACCCCCATGACGGGTACCCCAGTGTTTCTCAGTATGTACTGACTCGTTGACTCGTGTGTTGCGAGAACATCGACTTCCATTCTGACTCTGTTATTAAGTAGGATCGTCACGACCAACGGGGTCTCCGTTGTCACTACCACCAGTTTCCCTTCGACAGGCCTTCGGTGACCACCACCGTCTCGCAGAAACGATGTCCCCGAGTCACACTACCACAAACACCGACGGACTCGAGAGAAACAAGGACGGCTAAAAGGTGCGGACAAAAGTCTAGAGACTCGTTAACGGTGAGTTAAAAATTTTATTAGGAGTACCTCCGATCCCTCTACCATACTAAGAGTAATTCTATTTTGACCTTTCTATCTACTAAACAAAGTCTCGTTTTTGACCATTCGTCGTGTGACTCCGAACTTAGGTTCAGAAATGTTACCCCGGGTTATGAGAGGGGGTGATGGGGAAACGAATAGTTTGAACCGTCGAGTATTAGGGACCGAGTACACCGTTTCGCTTCCCTTCACGATCTTTGACACCGAATGAGGACCGTGTCGAAAGATGTCAATACATTTTCAGAATAATTTTCGATTCAAAAAATGCTAGTATATGTTACCCAATTTTTGGTTTTAGATCCATATAAGTCTTTTAAGTTTATTTTCAACATGGAAACATTCTTCACTCGTAGATCTAAGGGGTCCCCATGTTTTCGTAAGTAGAGACATCAAATATGGAACCGACTTTACACATTCTGTAAGACTTTACTTTGTCGGTTAGGGATCCAATCACAACGTTAATTGATTTACAGGGGTAAAGTGAATCATTGGTGGATTCAATTGGGACGTATAGACTAGATACACATGTGCACATTATGGGAGTAAGTATATACAAGAATTTCGAGTCTTCGGGTCTTGTAGAATTATTTACACATTATTTTACTTACACTGATTTCTAACCTTCTCTACGTTTACAATTACGATGACTTTTATATACTTTGTGAGACCATTTATGGGATGACTTTTTCTCTATTTACAGAAAAGGTATAGACGTACAATATACCTTTACTGATAAACAGTAGACCTCTATTAATGTACGCTACTAAAGTATCACTCCTTTGTTTAAATATAAAGTTACTTTCCCATTCCATCCATACTTTGTATTAGTAAGATTTAATATCAATAATTTTAAGATATTTAAGTTTTGTAAAGTCAAGACATTGAACCCGTAACTCAGATGAGACTCGTCGTCACTTGTTTATCATAATAAAAGTCTACAAGATTTATATCATCCGATGTCGACTGGTGTTTTACAAAGAGATCTAATAATGATGGATACGGGTATATAAGTAAGACGACAAGTAGGTCCGTGACCATCCAGACTTCCGTTCTATTTATAGTGTATTTATTCCTTAACATTATACTACACTATATATCATTACCTTCATGTATCTTCCGTGTCGCATTCGTAGTTTCTTATTTAACAGATAACCGAAGGGACTTCCCAACTAAGAGTAGGAACCCTAACCCAGGATTCCGACTTATACTTTTGTCGTCACCTGTCGTACGAGTCTCCTCCTTTTCACTCGTCTGCTATCGTAAAGTCTGTCTCGCCAGACGCACAAGTCCCTGTTCCTCCGTATTTTATTAAATTACTCAAGTTTCTGAACGTTCATAAAAACACAAACACCTTGGATTGTAACTTTTCGATACTACCTTATCTTCGATCCGTCTGTTACCTGTCGAGCATAGTTCATGGAATTTGTTAGTACGATATACCCGAAAATAAATTACCTGTACCTACTGTGAGACTCAAAGTCCATCGTTCGTGTACCGTTCGTGTGTCGTTCTCTCAAGAACGGTAAACCCTTTTACTGAAACACCTCTATCGAACCTCTCCTTTCTCTGTTTCCATCTCTCAGGTCCACTTTTTAATAATTCTGCACGTTTATCTCTACTTTTTTACTCTTGTATTCACTCTTTAAAGATCCAGTGTAGTTATCTTAAACGATTATGTAACCTACTCTTCCCTTTTCTGACCACTCCTGAATCTGTTTACTCAATAATAGTTCGGTTTTTTTTTTTTTGTTTTATCTTTTATCTCTTGTCTAAACCAGATATATTTTTTATTCGAGTTAAAACCGTTCTTACATATCCAAATAGACACCTACTATGTCCATCTGGATACCCTGTCCGCTACCATATGTACCTTCTTCAGTCTCGACCACTATGATTAAATTCAGTAACTAGTATGTCCATCATTACTGTTGATACCCTTACTCTAACGAGTTATCCTTTTTCTATAAAAATTTTTATAATACATATACGGACTTCACAGTAATTATCAATGGTGTAGAAACAGTCATTGTTAGCAACCTCACACAAAAAAGTAAGCACGGATCCTTACACGTGGTACTACACCGTCTTTTTCACGACCTAACCCCTCGTCTTCCGAACCAGGTCTAGGACCGAGGGAACCCTTCAGTAACGTCCTTCAGTACAACCCGTTCAGTGAGTCGGGAAGGAAAGGAACCAAAGAGATAGACACTCTACTCCTCCAACCTAAGTTCCTCGTTATTGTGAGACATTAAGAAATTAGTCGAGAGGTTTCGAACACTAAAGGGAGACTACCCGAGACTACTTCGTCGGTCACTTTGGACTTTATTGTTTTTTATGTGTAACTCCCACTTTACACTGGGTCCTTCTCGGCGTCTGAAATATTAAAAGAGGACTCATTACTTTTCAATTGGAACTTTTTTATAAAAGCAACATTAAACTCCAGTGAATAACACTCATAATACTTTTACATCCCGATAAATAACTTTACTTTATAAACCAGGTTTTATAAACCCAAAACTAACCTACTGGTAAGACCAAGTACAAAAAACCTTTTATCGATACATTATAACAAGGTAAATTTTCAGTAGATGAGTATCAAAGTATGAGTATCAGTTTCGATACCAAAAAGGTCATCAATACATACCTACACTCTCAACCTGGTATTTCTTTCGACTCGCGGCTTCTTAACTACGAAAACTTGACACTACAACCTCTTCTGAACTCTCAGGGAACCTGACGTTCTAGTTTGGTCAGGTAGGATTTCCTTTAGTCAGGACTTATAAGTAACCTTCCTGACCACGACTTCGACTTCGAGGTTATGAAATCAGTGGACTACACTTGTCGACTGAGTAACCTTTTCTGGGACTACGACCCTTCCTAACTTCCGTCCTTCTCCTCCCCTGCTGTCTCCTACTCTACCAACCTCCTGTAGTGACTGAACTACCTGTCTTAAACTCGTTCGAGGACCTCTACCACTACCTGTCTCTTCGGACCACACGACATCAGGTATCCCAGTGTTTCTCGACCTGTGTTGACTCGTACACTTGTCAAAGTACAGTAATTACTAACACATTATCCGGACTATTATAAACAGGGAAAACCGATTCATACCGGTGGATGTTTATGAGAACGGACCTTTTAGGGTACCTGTCTCCTCGGACCATCCGATGTCAGGTACCCCAGCGTTTCTCAACCTGTGTCGACTCGTCGAAAATGAAAGCAAAAAAGAAAGAAAGAATATTCATTATGTCCTTATCTTTTGTAAATGACGTTAAAAGAACATAATTTTAACATACAAGAACTTTGTATATATAATGGTATACGTTTTGTCTATCGGTCACCCTTAAACGACATACAGTGTCCCTCAAGTTTGGACCACGAGACACTATTGGATCTCCCCACCCTACCCCACCCTTCGCCCTCCCTCCAAGTTCTACACCCCCCTGTACATATATGGACACCGACTAAGTACGACTACATACCGTCTTTGGTTATGTTGTAGCATTTCGTTAATGAGAGGTTAATTTTTATTCATTTGTAAATTTTTGATATACAAGAGTACTACCGATCGTCAAGTCCACTAACTCTTCTTTCTTGAATAACTATCCACCCGAAGATCCACGATTTCACCGTGGGTTTGATTTATGTACTTTACGAAAGGGAAACACAAGGGGTTTTACATTCCATGTCACCTAATGTTCGTGGTTCCTTTGTGTCTGACATCAAGTTGATTGTTTAGTTTTTAGATACTTCTCTAAGTGATCGACACAACATGATACATTCACTGTGTCAAAAATAATTTAACAAACTCAACATCAGACCTTCATGGGAATATGACGACGATTCAGTGAAGTCAACACAGGTTGAGACACGCTGGGGTATCTGCCGTCGGGTTGTCCGAGGGGGCAGGGACCCTAAGAGGTCCGTTCTTGTGACCTCACCCAACGGTAAAGGAAGAGGTTACGTACTTTCACTTTTCACTTTCACTTCAGCGAGTCAGCGCAGGCTGAGAATCGCTGGGGTACCTGTCGTCGGGTGGTCCGAAGAGGCAGGTACCCTAAAAGGTCCGTTCTCATGACCTCACCCCACGGTAACGGAAGAGGCTGGGAATATGATTCGTAGACTTAATATTAATGAGAGACTTATAATCTCCTAATGGAACAGTACTTCTCGGAACTCGAGTGACTGAATTGTCGTTAGTACCGTAGTTCTTAAAGTCTTGTATCTCGTGACGTAATATTTTTCTTTAGACCCGGTTCTCGTCAAATAAATTGAATTAGGCTCAACACTTGTACAAATTTTTAGTTTCGTCTCATCTTCTCATTTCTCAATTACTTACTTTAATTAGATATATTTGTCTGTTATTGAATAACTTTTTACCTTCTCTTATCTTTTGGTTCGGGGTTTTCTGTACTATGGATCTTTATTTATGTTCTTTTTTATACACCCGAATGGACCACCAGATCACCAATTCTTAGGTGGATGGATACGTGCCCCGTACCCAAGCTATAGACCAGGGCCTTCTAGGGTGTAACGGTTCCTCGTTGATTCGGGCCCGTGGTGTCGATGACTCGGACGTGAGAGCTTTGAAGCGAGGTTTTGATCTCGAAGGAGAGTGACGTTGATCCCTTTTTAGAGTTCCTTCTGGGTCGTGTCGGTTTTTATTTATTTGTTTTTTTCTTTACAAATTCTGGATACACTTCTTTTTAAGTTTTGTGATGACGGACCAATTAGTTAATATGAGGTTATATTTTATCTTTTAAAAACATTTTTTCGATGATGACGTACTTCGACTTCTACTGAAACCTGTTTACTTTCTTAAGATAAACCTTTTTGTAGGTCCTATATAATAATTCATTTTATTTGTTCCTTATCTTGTCATACATTTCTTAGAATGAATAGTGTATTTTTGTTATTCTTGAATGTAAAGTTAAATGAACACATATTTCTTTGAGACTTCTCTCAGTATTTTTACATGGTTACCTCCTACACCTTTTACATTCTTATCCTCTGTTCTCACCTTCTCTCCTAAAAAATTATAGGCAACATCTCATGCAGGAGTAAATCGAAATGTTGATATATCATAAGGTGAGATACAAACATGACATTAAACAAAATTAGTCTGAAGACAACTGTAGATTTAACAAAAGTCAGTAAATGATAATGTTAGTTTAGACGTTAATTAGTAAACTTACTAATGGAATTTTTTAAAAAAATTTTTGGGTTTATTTTGAAAGTCTACTTTTTTTAGGTCTTACTCTTTCGTTTGTGCAAGGATACTTTCGAGACTGAATTTATATTTGTCTTCAGTTTTACCATCCAGAATCTTCACCGGTGACGACGACGACTCAGTGAAGTCAGTACAGGCTGAGACACTCTGGGGAACCTATCGTCGGGTGGTACGAGGGGGTAGGGACCCTAAGAGGTCCGTTCTTGTGACCTCACCCAACGGTAAAGGAAAAGGTTGCGTACTTTCACTTTTCCCTTTCACTTCAGCGAGTCAGCACAGACTGAGAATCACTGGGGTACCTGACTTCGGATGGTCCGAGGAGACGGGTACCCTAAAAGGTCCGTTCTCATGACCTCACCCCACGGTAACGGAAGAGGCTCTTCACCGGTTCAGGTCTGATTTGTCACTCCGTAGGAGTGAGAGGAGAGGAAAAAGATGAGGTTGGTGTCTGGTGTATGGGTTTGGTGTGGTCGTGAGAACGAATACTACTTCGTCGTAGGGACCGGTAGAAATCTTTTGGACGACACGTCTACTCTTTGTTCGGTTTATTAAAGTAGGTACGTTCAGTCGTGTCCCGAGTTTTCAGTCAGATCAAGTAGGTCGATAGTAAGAGTGGGACAGAACGGTACCACTGATAAAACGATCTGACCATCCACACCGTTCCATTAAATAATGTTATAATTGAACACATCAAAAGGTAGGATGCAAACTTCGTCTATCGAGTCCAAAACGAGAGAACAGAGTCTCCACCAACCAACAATTTACTTTTTACCTCGAAGTACTATTTTCCGTGACCTAAATAAACATCTGGCAGTTAAGTATCTTCTCTCACATTATTTACAGGACTTAACTAATTTCTCTTTCTCTTCACAGATACTGTCACGTTCTCCTCTTTTCCCAATTGAACAAGTAGGTCTTGTCCCTATCATCAGTTGTCTAAACTTTTCACGGTGGACGAGGACCGAGGGTCCGGTCCGGAGTCAATCCTACCGACGTACCGGACCCTCGGGGTCCGTAGTCCCAGGGTCGGAACCAGTATAGGATACAAGTCCCCGGGTGCTCGTCAAATAGTGACTTAAAGTTCCTTGGTGACCTGTTATTTATACAGTCGTCGGTAGGTTCTACCTGACCTGTTATCTCAACAAAGGAGAAACTTAATCAATTTTTACGAAATTCGACGTTTATTACTTTTTGAGTGTTATGTCACTGAATTTGTTTAATTTAGGAATAAAAAAAGTGAGTGTTGTTCTTCAAGACCTCCTTTCACTCAGGACCTTAACCAAGTCACCGAGTTACTACAACCCCCGTGGTTTAGACGTCGAGAGGACCGGATAAGTACCAACGTTCTACCGACGAGAATAAGGTCTGTAGTGTAGGTATAATTGAGTCCTCTTTCTCTCCTTCTTCCCTAGGATCCTACAACGTATATAAAATATTCCTTTCCGTTTCGCATAGGATACGTGGGTCGTCTACAGGGGAATGGAGAGTAACCGGTCATGTTAGTGAATTGTTAAACAGGTGGGAAACGTAGTTCCTTCCACTAGTTTCGTCCTCAAACCTTTAAAGACAACCCAACCTGTTTTGGTGTAGGTTAAAAGACTCGTAATGTATTCGTAGGAACTCAGGACACACTAGTCACCCTCTACTTTGGTGTTATTACTGTTAAAAGGTGGTGGGTTACCTAATCTTACTTAAAATTTCTTTGGTTAATTCTTTTTCATTCATGTAATTTTTTTTCTCTCTTTTTGTTCTCCATTTTCCACTACAAAAAATGTATAGTGTCAGACACCGCCATTTAAATAATGGAAAATGCACCCGCGTTTATTTTTATTTTTTATTTTTTTTGTCACCATCATCTGTGAAGCAGCGTTCGTCAGAGGTCTAGAAAAGTGGTTCCTGGACGTTTGAGTCCATGCGTGCAAACTTGTGACCGTTACTTACATTTGGGGTAAATACTCCCTGTAAACTGATTTCCAGTTGTAATAAATTTGAATCAGTGTCTCTGAGATTGGAAACACTACGTCCACCGACCTATACCTGAGAATGGTTCAGAGAATTGACCTATTGTGGATATAAAATTTACAGTCTACTCTCAGAAAGAAATAATTTATATTAGTCAAAGTGATTTTGGGATAAGAACAAACCGTCCACGGGGTATAAAGATTTAAAGACAAGACAAGAACGAGACACAGGAAACCCTGAAATAAAAGTGAAACAAAAATTGACTGTAATTTGATCACTTAAGACAACAGAGAATTGGTCCAAGGCTAGGGAGAAGGGAAAGGGAAGACGTCACAAATGCAAAAGAGAGGGTCTCGATAAGGGTCCTTGTAAACAGAGGAGCAGCCGACAGAATAGGGGGGTCTTTGTCGTATTACTATGACGGACTTCTTACCGTCGTCTTAGACCCTGGTCCGTTTGTTCACTGACGAATAATATCTCTATCTGGCAATGGAAGTTCAGTACTTTGTGTTAAGCAGTCGTATACAGGACGTTTGAATCATATTCTTTCGGTAAAGGGTCACCACTGGTGAACTGTCAACTCTGAGAAAATGTATACTAGTCCTATCTACTTTGACTACCCCCGGAAACTTAAGAAGGACTCCTTAATAGAGATATTACACTACCAAACGAGGTATAGTACTAACGTAACGATTATAATTGTTCTTGATAAATGTTCCCCCGACCTCTATTTTCTACGTTGTATTTATCTTACTCAGGTAAACCCCTTTAACTTACACTTGTGTTCCTTATAATGTATACGGTAGTTTCGTGACACCTGAATAGGAGTGTCAGTACATCGATTCCTGTCACGAGTTGCGAAAACTTGTACCAAAGGGGGTATTCTGTGTTGAAAGGTAAATTTTAAAAATCTAAGTAGGTCATAAAATAACTTGTACTTGTTCATGTAATCACCTTAGCAAAATCTTTAGGTAAAATAAACGAAGAGACGGAATACCAATCGAAACAAATTAGATTGATAAACCTCCGTAAAAGTA
The DNA here is from genome assembly GCA_006410555.1 of Capra ibex. Taxonomy (NCBI): domain Eukaryota; kingdom Metazoa; phylum Chordata; class Mammalia; order Artiodactyla; family Bovidae; genus Capra; species Capra ibex. The sequence continues at coordinate 79,259,620 of SJYO01041852.1, forward strand.
TATTGGGGATACCCAAGTATATTGGGGTTAAGTTGTTAACGAAATTTTTTTTACTTATATAAACATGTTGATATTCAAAGGTATAGACGTTTTGATAAGTTATTGGTTTCTGACCTTTGTGGGATTTTCAATAGTTATTTTTTCTGATCAATTTCTTTAATACCACGTAGACAGACTTATGACACGTCGACATTTTTCTTTACTCTTTCCAGAGATACACGGTTATACCTGTCTCAACGTTTTGATGTAACATTTTACTTCGTATCTTACTATATATAAACACACGCACACACATATATATATATAACGACTAAGTCAAGGTCTGGTGGTGTTATTTCACTTATCAATGTATTTTACTCAACGTGCTTAAAAAAAACCAAAGGGTCACGTATATTTTCAATAAAAAATGTGATGTGATAGAAGATAATTCGCACGGTATCGTAGTGTACATTTTTATGTTATATGGATGGAATTAAACTTTTCTGGAATAACGATTTTACTTCGGTTTTGTTAAGGTTATCATCGGAATTTCTAGTGACTCGTCTCTAGTGGTATTGTTTATACTATTATTGCTTTTTCACACGTTATCACATTCTTACCACGGTTTTAGATTGTATTTCACTCGTTTAGGACACCCTCTGTACCGTGGTTATCTAAACGAGTTATTTCCCAACGATCTTTGGAAATTAACCGTTTTATGTGTCACAGACTTTTAACGTTATTTCGTTTCACTTTAGTTTACTTCATACAGACCTGTATTGTACACGACGATACACCATGTCATTTTCTACCCCTCCCCCTTATTTCTAACTATAAATGTTACAGATATAACCATATTTTATTAAGACCTTCAAATAAACGAAATTTTTTGTATAATTTTTTTCTAATGAAACAAAGACTTCGTTGGCTTTACAGGTAGTTGTCTACTTACCTATCTCTTCTACACCATATATATATATATGTTATCTTATAATCGGTATTTTTCCTTGTTTTAACCCAGTAAACATCACTACACCTACTTGGATCTCAGACAGTATGTCTCACTTCATTCAGTCCTTCTCATTTGTTTATAACATATAATTACGTCTATATACCTTAGGTCATTTACCATATCTATTTGGATACAGGTCCCGGCCTTATACGTACGTCTACATTTCTTGTCAGTACACCCGTCTCCCATCCTTCCCCTCCCACCCAACTCGATTCTCTCACGCACGTACGATTAAGTGAAGTCAGTACAGGTTGGATTTACCTGACATCGGGTCGTCTAAGGAGACAGGTACCTTAAGAGGTCCGTTCTTATGACCTTACCCAACGGTACGAGAAGAGGTTCTCTAGAAGGACTGGGTCCCTAGTTTGGACACAGAGAATGTAGAGGACGTAACCGTCCGCCCAAGAAATGGTGATCGTGGGGAACTGTATATACGTGATGGTTCACATTTTGTTTATCGATCACCCCCGGACGACACATCGGTCGTGTCCATCGAGTCGAGTCACGAGACACAACTGGATCTCCCCACCCTAAGCCTCACCTCCACTCTTTCTCCAGGTCCCTTATATACATATGTGTATCGACTAAGTGCAACACCATGTTCTCTTTGATTGTCTTGGAGTATTTCTTTAATATGAGGTTAAATTTTTTCGTCACTTGTTTAATTTCGGACTCTTGTTTTTTTTTTTTTTTCTCTCTCTCTCTTCTTTCTCTGTAATAGATACCATCACAATCCAGACCTTAACCTATTCCCTCTTTATCCTCACCTTCATTATAAAATGTCAAATGTCGAAATACATAATATATATATGTACTTTCTTTCACTTTCAATTCAGCGCAGGTTGAGAAACGCTGGGGCACCTGACATCGGGTGGTCCGAGGAGGTAAGTACCCTAAGAGGTCCGTTCTTATGACCTCACCCAACGGTAAAGGAAGAGGTCCCCTAGAAGGGTTGGGCCTCTAGCTTGGGTCCAGAGCGTGTAACGTCCGTCTGCGAAATTGGAGACTCGGTGGTCCCTTCGGGTATATATATGTATTATGTAATATATACAGTCACATATGTGTGTGTGTGTGTGTATGTGTGTGTGTATATGTGACACTCTTACGTAATAAAAGAGTATTTTAGTTCTTTTCTTGTTCTTTCACAAACCTACGAGACGAGGATAGAGTCACATAAATATAAGAAATCGGAAGGTTCACATTCACTGTAATATTACTCGAGTACTTTGAAGGGGACAACACCCTTAGAACGGTAAGAGAATCGAAGGTACCGTGAGAATCCTGTCTAGCGAGTGGCGGTACAGACTAATAATAAATATCTACAGTAAAAAGTCCGACGAGAGATGAATGGAGGACGGTACGTCCTCCTCTTCCCCCACTGTCTCCCACTCTACCAACCTACCGCAGTGGTTGAGTCACCTGTACTCAAACTCGTTTGAGGTCCTCTACCACTTCCTGTCCGAAGATCCCACGACGTCAGGTGCCCCAGCGTTTCTCAGTCTGTGTTGAATCACTGACTTGTTATTGTTTACGAACGGGAGTGGAGATGTACGACATGAAAGAGTCAAAGAACTTGTCCAACGCAAGGGAGGGCGTCTCTTCGGAGAAGGTTAGGGGAATTGAACCAACCCAAGGGAACGATAATAAAAGATAGGGACATGTAAGGAAAAGTTTGATGGGTAGAGTGAACAATGATGAACAGTGTAGCCAGAAGAGGTAGACGCAGATCTGGTTTTCGAGGTACTCCCCTGACCCGACATAGCACATAGCTCTGAAAACACAGAGATCCCAAATTATGTCAGGGATCGTTTCCAATCGTTTATGCACAACTGACCTTCACTTACCATAAGGAGGGAATGGTCTCTTACTAAAGGAATACCCATTCAATACGGTAGACAGACGTCGGGTGTATTATATTTCCTGTCGTCCGGGGCACCTATGGTCTGTCCCCAAGCTCATTCTCATGACGATAAGGGATTGAGACCTTAGAATTGGAAAGTTGGCGAGACCCGAAATCTCAAGAGTAGATACCATTCAAAAAGTAAGTAAGACAATAAGTTATTATAAATGACTAATAGTTGGTACACGGTCCGTGACAAGATCATTGACACTATGTTACTAAACGTTGGGTCTTTTCACAGACGACAGACTCTGTGTGTAAGATTAACGCTATCCGTTCCTCTATCACCTCTCTCCGCGTTTTGTGTTTACTTAGTTTTAAGGTCCACCACTAGTTCCGATGGTATCTCGTTGACTCCCACTGATTAAGTCTCGTCGGTCCCTTCCGGAGAGCCTCCTCTATTATAAGCTTGACTCAGAAACTCGTCTAATTCACTCTATCGTAGACAGTTATGAAATTTTACTACAGACCGTATATTATTTGAAGTTATTCACTATTGAACGATAATTGAACAGTTTTCTTACTTGACCTTCAAACTCTTTTATATTTGTCCAACAGAAATCGTATATTTTATGATATTAGTGTTGTAAATATACACCTAAATATACATAAAGTCAAGTCAAGTCAGCGAGTCAGTACAGGCTGAGAAAGGCTGGGGTACTTAGCGTCGTGCGGTCCGGAGGGACAGGTAATGGTTGAGGGCCTCAAGTGGGTCTGAGCGCAGGTAGCTCAGTCACTACGGTAGGTCGGTAGAATAGGAGCCAGCAGGGGAAAAGGAGGACGGGGGTTAGGGAGGGTCGTAGTCTCAGAAAAGGTTACATAAATATATCACAAACACACACACACACACGACTCAGTCGTAAACACTGATTCTCTTAGAGGTAAAAACAAAAAAAAAATATTTCAAACAAAAATACACCTGGTAAAAATTTCACAAATAACTTAAACAATGTCATAACAAAGACAAAATACCAAGTCAAAAGAACCGGGACTCCGTACACCCTAGAACCGAGGGACTGGTCCCTACCTTGGGTATAGGGGACGTAAGCTTCCATCCCTGGACGTGACTTTGAGGTCTTTTCAGGGGTTCTTAGAGATATAGAGGTAAAAAGTGAGACTTATCAACTACACGTGGGCGGCGGGGCTCCGTCATGTTAAAAATGGGACCCTCACTAAATTAATGAGTGTCGCGGCTGATTGTTACATAAGTTCCTCTTTAGTGTCTTTGTGTATATTGCAACCAAAAGTATTTACCTAAGTTACGAGAGACTACCTCTACCAAATCAGAGATTCTACACAGGTCGAGAACACTGGGGTACCTGACATCGGATGCTCCGAGGAGACAGGTGCCCTAAGAGGTCCGTTCTTATGACCTCACCCAACGGTGAAGGAAGAGGTCCCTCAGAAGGGTTGGGTCCCTAGTTTGGGTCCAGAGGGCCCAAAGTCCGCCTGAGAAGTAGTCGACTCGGTGATCCTTCGGGCGTCCCCTAAGATTCCCGGGTACTTGGATACTTCAAAAGAAAAATTTATAAGTAATACAGACTTATTACATTTGTGATTGAACAATGTCGACTCTACTACTTTCTCTTACCAATCCCCATTTCAAGACTCTCTATCTGATCCCTACACAGGTTTGATAATTTTTTTTTTTTCTTTAGTGGCTGGTAAGTGTAGAAGGACCCCACCATCATTTTAATAACCACACATGACTGACCACACATATTTGTTCCGTCCCGACTTTTGGAAGAGACAGAGTCCGTGGTGACCAAAGTAGGGAAGTTTTGTATACTTCACTCATCGTAGAATCCGCCCCAAGAGTCTTCGACTAGGGATCTACACCTTCGTCCCCAGTTCCATACTAGAGGTGCACTTCAGATGACCCCGGGACTTTCATGGTCCCTTAAAGTCCCCATACTTTACACAGGGGTAATCTCTATCCCCAACCCACACATGTACACGTCTTTGTTATTTGTTTTGGGTCTCTCCCTGAAGGGACCACCGGGTCACCAATTTTGAAACGGTAGGTTACGTCCCTCACGTCCAAGCTAGGGACCAGTCCCTCGAAGCTAGGGTGTACGGAGATCCGGCTTTTTGGTTTTGTATTTTGCCCTCGTTATAACATTGTTTAAGTTATTTCTAACATTTTCGTCAGGTGTAGTTTTCTTTCTTTCTTTCTTTCTTTTCTGGGTTCCTTAGACCCGTCTCTTGACTGTCATAGGAGACGGAATAAGTATAAGGATTTAATATCTTCTCCTTTAAACCCTCACGCACGTGAGTCTCTCCAACGTATGAACAAGTTCCGGTGGACAGATAATTCACCGTCTCGAACCTATGTTTAAGTCTGTTCAAACTTTAGTGTTTAGTACGAGTAAGAGAAGATGGTTTACAAAGAGGGAAAGGACTGGTAGGTAATCGGTTTGTGAGTCTTTGTATAAGACATAAATATATTTATCTGTAAGAGTGGGTCGAAGGCCTCCGTCTTCCAATAATCTTTAATAGTACTTTGTAATATAAACCCTTAGAGATCTCTTCGTGACAGGTTATCTTTATCTTACGTTCAGTACATGTGCCAAATTCTAAACGACCATCAGTGTTATTTTTTCTTTGTTCACTTTACTGTAACTATCATACGAAATAAATCAGGTCATGTAAGTATTATAACGATAAATTATACATTAGTTATATTTTTTTATTATTCTGTAAAGTTCAAGAATAAGGTATGTTTCTAAAAAACACATAAAATGTGTTTCGAATAGAGTTAAGTCGACACTTCACAGATGATCTTTATAAACTACAATTAAATCTAAAGTACTTTAACTGTCAACTTTTTTCATCTAAGAGTATCGGTTCAACCAGGTTTGTATAAATTTTCAAAAAGTACTGTCTTAGTTCATGGTGAAAACTTACATTTAGTTAATTTTAATTTGCGATTTTTATAAGTCGAGGAGTTAGTGTGGCCTGAAGGGACCACCGAGTCTACCATTTTTTTAGACGGACGTTACGTCCTCTGGTCCTAAGCCAGGGACCCAGTCCTTCTAGGGGACCTCTTCCCTTACCGATGGGTGAGGTCCTAAGAACGGACCTCTTAAGGTACCTGTCTCCTCAGACTACCCGATGTCTGGTGCCCCAGTGTTTCTCGACCTATATTGACTCGTTGAAAGTGGAGTGAAGTTAGTGTGATCGATGTAAAGTTTACGGGTCATCAAAGTATACCGATCACCAATGGTATAACTTATCCTGTCTTTTAAACAGGATACTCTTCCATGCTCCAGTACTGAGACATGTGGTAGTCCCTTTCTTTGTTTATAACACAAATAGTACGACGTGTGTCTACATCCATGTCGTCACTTTTTTTTGGACACTGGTCCTTGTCAGTTAACCTCAACGAGTTTCTCTTACTCTTAATCGGGACAATTAACAAACCCTAGTCTTGGTGAGTCCTTCTTCTACTACTAGAAACGAACTAGAAACGATTTGGTGGATGTACGTGATGAAATAAAAACAGAGACCCCCGGACTAAAGGGTCAAAGTCACGTAAAACATTAGACCACTCTACGAGACGTTGGTCGAGTTGTGTCTGTCCATCTGTAAAACTGAGGTATCGGAGTAGATATGTACGGTCTACCACGATCTTCGTATCGGTCCACGTTTGTGTACTTTCACGATCTTTCTGAGTCGGTTTAGACCTTTGTATACACGACCAGAGGCGAGTTTTTCCGAAGGGAGAATCGAGTCAACCATGTCTTGGACGGACGTTACGTCCTCTGGGTCCAAGCTAAGGACCCAGTCCTTCTAGGGGACTTCTTCCTTTATCGTTGGGTGAGGTCATAAGAACGGACCTTTTGGGGTACCTGTCTCTTGGGACCGTCCGATGTCAGGTACTCCCAGTGTTCTCAGTCTGTGTTGAATCACTAATTTGGTGGTGGTACGAGTTTTTTATAAAGGCTTTCAGGACACGGTTTTACAAGTACCATGGAGGTAAGGATTAGAGATTTTGGTTTTTATTAGGTTTGTGTGTAATTTAATCTTGTTAAATTATTTATCACCTTAAAAGACTTTATAAGTACGTCACTCTATGGGATATCGTTACTCTTACCTTTTGGATGTCTATATAGGTCGCTTTGACTACTTAGAAATTTTACATGACTCAAACAGACTCCGTCTGTCTTCTTTTCTTTTTAAACATCCTAAGGTAAATAAGGTTCAAGTTTTCGTCCGTTTTCATTAGATACTAAAATCTTCAGTCCTATTAGTAATCAAAACTATCTCCCCCTTTTTTCCTCTAAGACTAATTTTTCACCGTACTTCACCCGATGACTCTACGACCCTTCAAGACAAAGAATTAGCATTCGACCAATACGTCCATACAAACAAATTACTTTTCTCTACTAAACACGCGATAAACCACATATGTGTGTGCGTTTATATACAAACCGACATTCACTTCACTTCACTTCAGAGAGTCAGCACAGGCTGAGAAACGCTGGGGTACCTGACGTCGGATGGTCCGAGGAGGGAGGTACCCTAAGAGATCCGTTCTCATGACCTCACCCAACGGTAAAGGAAGAGGTCCCCTAGAAGGGCTGGGTCCCCAGCTTGGGACCAGAGGACGTAAGGTCCGTCTGTGAAATTGGAGACTCGGGCAAACCGACATTTTATATGTATTATTCATTTAGTCAGTAACTTCTGTTTGTCTCAAAACAACAGGTAAGACCTCGAGATTTCTGTTCGACCTTTAATATTCTTTCAGTTTCAATAGTAAGGTGAGACACCAAGATGAAAGAATTTTAGTGTTTGTAGAAAGACTATTTTCTACGACTTTATCGAAAGTCGTTTCCTTTTAGTTCGACTAGTATCTTGGTCTCCTCAGGTCCTCCTGTCTGCCATTATTTTTTTCCCTTGACCAAAAGTACCTACAAGGAAACGGACGGTACAGGAAGGGAGTGAAGACGGGTTACTTCTTGATTGGTGGAAGTTCAAGGTAAATACTATGAAGAAGGTACTTCCGTAGGAAACAACAGTGTTTGTTTTTACTAGAGAAATATCCGTTGAACAGTCGTGATAAGTAGTATATAATATTACGGTACGCACACATGTACAAGTCAACGAGTCACGGGCTGAGAAACGCTGGGGTACCTGACATCGGTGGTCCAAAGATACAGGTACCCTAAAGGGTCCGTTCTTATGACCTCACCCAACGGTAAAGGAAGAGGTCCCCTAGAAAGACTGGGTCCCTAACTTAGATCCAGAGGACATAGAGAACGTAACCGTCCACCTAAGAAATGTTAATTCCCTGTACCCTTCGGGGAAAGTTAAGTCAAGTCACCAAGTCATCACAGGTTAAGAAACACTGGGGTACCTGACGTCGTACGGTCCGAAGGGACAGGTAGTGGTTAGGAACCTTGAATGAGTTTGAGTACAGGTAACTCAGCCACTACGGTAGGTTGGTAGAGTAAGAGACAGTAGGGGAAGAGAAGGACGGAAGTTAGAAAAGGTCGTAGTCCCAGAAAAGGTTACTCAGTCAAGAAACCTAGTCCACCGGTTTCATAACCTCGAAGTCGAAGTCGTAGTCAGGGAGTCTACTTATAAGTCCTGACTAAAGGAAATCCTACCTGACCAACCTAGAGGAACGACAGGTTCCCTGAGAATTCTCAGAAGGGGTTGTGGTGTCAAGTTTTTGTAGTCAAGAGCCACGAGTCGGAAAAAATATCAGGTTGAGAGTGTAGGTATGTACTGATGACCTTTTTGGTATCGAAACTGATCTACCTGGAAACAACTGTTTCATTACCGAGACGAAAAATTATACGACTGACTCGCTGAAGTGAAGTGAAGTCCAATCAGTATTGAAAAAAGGGTTCCTCGTCTGTAGAAAATTAAAGTACCGACGTCACTAAAACCTCTGGGAGTTTTATTTCAGACAGTGACAAAGATAATAAAGAGGTAGAGAAACGGTACTTCACTACCCTGGTCTACGGTATAGAATCAAAAGACTTACAACTCAAAATTCGGTTGAAAAAGTGAGAGGAAAAAGTGAAAGTAGTTCTTCGAGAAATCGAAGAAGAAGTGAAAGACGGTATTCACACCACAGTAGACGTATAAACTCCAATAACTATAAAGAGGGTCGTTAGAACCAAGGTCGAATACGCAGTAGGTCAGGTCGTAAAGAGTACTACGTGTATTCAATTTATTCGTCCCCCTGTTATATATCGGAACTACATGTAGAAAGAGTTAAATCTTGGTCAGACAACAAGGTACAGGTCAAGATTGACCACGAAAAACTGGACGTATGTATAAAGAGTCCTCCGACCAGTCCACCAGACCATAAGGGTAGAGAAAGTCTCAAAAGGTGTCAAACAACACTAGGTGTGTCAGTTTCCGAAACCGTATCAGTTATTTCGTTCTCATCCACAAAAAGACCTTGAGAGGACGAAAAAGTTACTAGGTTGTCTACAACTGTTAAACTAGAGACCAAGGAGACTTCGAGGAATCTACGAAATATTACTTATTTGAGTAATACGCACTTTGGTTCTTCCCGGGACTCCCCGGAATGACCCCTACTTGGGGCTGGACAGGGGACGGACAGAGAACAAACATCAGAAAGAAACTCTAGGTTTCTCGTTTAAGTTAGTCTCTTCACTTTTTTTTTTTTTTTACGCCTTCGTTTCCTTTACTTAGCTCGTTCTACCTTATTATTATCAATTCGGTATTTTGTTTCCGTTCCTGGAGACAAAGAGGGATTACCGCTAGCTATTACAGGACTCGGTATAGGAACACAACAAAACGTCTATGATTTTGGGGATGGTCCATCTGCTTCAATTGACGTACGACTGGGGTCTGATCAACCTTGGTCTTTTAACTACTGACTCTAAGGACTTTGTAGTGGTACAATGGAGTGGGAGTCGGTTAGTCTTCCTCCACGTACTCGACTGGTGTGTGGAATACTGAGAGAGAACATGGAACGGAAATTTATGGGAAAGGACTTTCGGTGACCCCTCAAACTTAGAAAACTCGTACTCGACGGGTAAGAGGGACGACCCTGGGTGTGACCCGCAGAACGTTATTTACAAAATTAAAGGAAGTAGTGTTGGCCACAGTCCTCTAACCGAAATGACTCATAGCTCACTCGTCTGGGTTCAGACCGAGTCATTGTGTGTGTAGGGTACATCCGACCGGAAGGTCCTTCAGTACAATAAAAAATACAAAGGGTGGTATCGGATTCGAGGTATTCTTGTCCGTGAATAAGTGCCATTATAGGAGGTGTAACACATTGAGACCCTAAATCCGAGACATCTACGAACTCAACTTAGTGGATTTCTTACGAACGGGAACGAGTGTACCGTTATGAGTCTCGTTAGTTTCCTCTTGAAGATATTTTGAGTATGGTATTTAAAAGGAGAGAGACCCCACTGGTTGGATAAGCGTAAATGGGAACCGACACGGTCAAACCCGTGACTTTTCGAGTATTAACCCCTTTGGGGAGTCAGGGTCTGTTTTTCAACTGAAGGAGATGGACGTAGTCAAGCATATGTGGACCCGACCGTCGACAAAAATACCTACTTGTTGTAGTACTAGGATAGATTTCGGTTCGGGAACAAGACCAGCCATAAAGGAGACGGGTGAGAGCCTGACCCGGGATCTCTGAGAGGAGAGAGGAAGGACGTGAAACACCCTGGAGGAAAGGGTGGTGACAGAAGGAGAGAAGGAGACGGGACGGGTGGCCGACGGAACGAGACAGACTTTGTTGTCTCGGTGGGATCGGAGGATCCGCACTCGGATGACGAAGAGGACGGGTTTTCCGGTAAGGGGATTTACTGTCGTACTAGGTGAGGGTGTGAAGGAGTCAGAGAGGAGTTTACAATGTAAGGAAGAAAACTGAAAATATAGTACACACAAGAGTCAGTGAAGTCAGTACAGGTTTAGAAGCGCTGGGGTACCTGACATCGGGTGGTCCAAGGAGACAGGTACTCTAAGAGGTCCGTTCTCATGACCTCACTCAACGGTAAAGGAGGAGACCCCCTAGAAAGGATGGGTCCCTAGTTTGGGACCAAAGGTAAAGGCCACCTAAGAAATGATAGACTTGGTGGTCCTTTCAGGGATCTATTTTGACACACACATACCCCCCACCCGCGACCCTCCCACACATCCCTACACGAAGGGTCCACCGCGATGACCATTTCTTAGGTGGACGGTTACGTCCTCTACATTTTCTACACCCAAGTTAGGGACCCAAGCCTTCTAGGTGCCTCATCCCGTACCGTTGGGTAAAGTCATAAGAACGGACCCTTTAGGGTACCTGTCTCCTCGGACCACCCGATCTCGGTGATTCTCAGTCTGTACTGACTCGTAGACCCGTAGTTAAATTCTTTATGAAAGGTCCACTATCTGAGTACAATATCTGAGTTATATACAAGAGACATGACTCTTGTACTTCTACTTGTGCTATACTGGAGACGGGAATTCCTTTGACGAGTCAGTCAGACCTCTGACCCGAAAGGTCCTTCGAAAGGATCATACCACCGGGGATTCTACTTAGAAGGTCCTTTTCTTCAAGTAACCATCTCCTTCCTCACTAGTCCGTTCATTCACTGACTCTCATATATGTCCCTCTCATATCGTTAAGGATTACACACACCCAAACTGTTTACGGTGAAAGCCTCCAATATTCTAGTCTGAATGGTGAAGGTTTTGGATCAGTGTCCGATGATACACCCGTGTTCTCTACGAGTCAATTGGTACTCCTACCCTCGGTTCCCCTGTACGATGATCCCACCGGTTCTGGGTGCTGGTCTGTATTCCAACGTCTCGTGACGACACTGTTCTCCCCTGAGTCCGTTTGACAATCTTACTCGTCGGGTTATCTTCCTCCCTCTGTATCGGGTCGTATTCCCGTCTTGACTTCTTGTCCCTAAGGACGTTGTTTGTTGTAAATGTTTCTCTTTGTCACCACTCAGGCAATACGACTGTCGGAGGTTACTCGATCAGAGGACTATGAGGTGCGGGAGGAGTCAGAGAGGGGAGCTTAGACCCGAGGTCGACACTGAACGAAATTGGTTTGTCAAGTGTTGGTCCCCTCTAAAAAAAAGACGTCCCCTATAAATTGTTACCTCTGGTAAAAAAAACCGTGATCACCATTTCTTTGGACGGACGGTTGCGTCCTCTGAATTCTCCGTGTCTAAGTTCCGGACCCAGTCCTTCTAGGGGACCTCCTCCCGTGTCGTTGGGTGAGGTCATAAGAACGGACCTTTTAGGGTACCTGTCTCCTTAGACCGCCCGATGTCAGGTATCCCAACGTCTCAGTCTGTACTGACTTCACTGAATCGTGTGTACGTGTCTCCTTCATCTTCGAGATGACCTTAGATCGTCCATCTCCGGTCCCGTCACAATTTATAGTCTGTCACGTCAAGGGGGGTTATGGGGAGAGGGGTACTGTTTCTTAAGAGACCGGAGTTTAAGAGACCAGTTACCACGACTCTAACTCTGTAGTTGTCTTCCGTTAGATTCGGAATTCTGTTATGCGGAATTCCTAGATCTTCGAAGGTGACAACGTGGGAACCCTCGTCTTCTGAGGGATCTCTCTCGTGTAGTCACTGATGCACCTTTCCCTCGTTAGGATTCCGATGTACCTCGTGACTCGTGAGTCGACTGTTGTTCCTCGTCCCAGGGTCCGTCTGAGAAAGTCGGTCGGGGGTTGGTAGACTCTACGGTCTGCACACTTGGTTCTACGACAGTACCTACAAGGTCGTGGTCGTCTGCAGTGTGTGATCGACAAGGACGATTCATGACAGGTTTAGTCTTAACTCTCGGTTATTTTTACAGTTGCATTCAGTGATCCAAACCCCTCCCAAATAATGTGTCGTTATCTATCTACTATCTCGGTTGTCGGATCCGTGGCAAGGTTCGTGTAAGACTGACACCCCCACCAAATCAGTGATTCAGTACAGGATGAGGACACTGGGTACCTGATATCGGATGGTCCGAGGAGACAAGTACCCTAAGAGGTCCGTTCTTATAAACTCATCCAACGGTAAAGGAAGAGGTCCCCTAGAAGGACTGGGTCCTTAGCTTGGACCAGAGTAAGTAACGACCATCTAAGAAATAGCTGACTCGATGTTCCCTTCGGGTGTAAGATTGATGTCAGGATGTTTTACTCTGTAATAATAGTTATAGTGAAATTGCTCCTGTGGATTAGTGTGTTTGTATTTCTTCAATTCATGGTCGAGTTTCAATTGTTTTGATCCTCCATTTTCTCAACCCGAAATTTGGGTCCGTCGGATTGAGGTCTCCGAATTGGTAGTTCAGTATGTCCGACAGACCAGTAAGTAAGTAAGTGGGTAAGTTGTTTATGAGTACTTTTTGTATGGGACACAGTCCGTCCGAGGTACGCGTACCCTATGTTGTACATAGGGTCCAATATAAGTGTCCCCTATTTTATCTCTGGTCTTCTCTTTTTAAGACAAGAGTACCTTGAATTAAGATCATTTCAGACTCTTCGTATCCTCATACGAAACCCAATATTCTGTAACTAAAGAAAGGACCGATGGTCCGTAGAGAAGATCGGAGGGGTAAAGGTGGTGTCTTAATGGGAAGGAAACCCTATTTTAGACGATCCTGACAATGAGTCGCACCGGTCGGGAGGGAGTGGTTCGGTTCGGTTTGTAAGGATAAGATCTTAGACTTAGAAGTCTTTTCATTGTTTTTGTGACTTTGGCCAACCTTGAGTAAGTAAGGTCCCTACCGAGACTCTGTTTTGACAACTTTTCGAGAACGATGGGTCTAGAGGTTTAGACGGGACGAAGGATGGGTAAACACTCGGAACAAGATATGCGTAGAACAACAAGACACTCGGTAGACTATAGAACGATTATTTAAGGACACAACTGAATCCGCCTCCGACCAAGACTACGAACACCAACTTCTTGAGATTAATATTCGGACCTCAAGTTCTCCAGAGACCTTATTTGTCATTACTACGGGGGGTCATTATAGGTAATTGAAGTAGAGACCAAAGAACTATACCCATTTGAGTCCGAGGGAGTCAAAATAAATTTCACAATTTGCTTGTGTCAAAGTTCGGAAGAAGAAGTTTAATTAATGACATGATTCTGGAACCCATTTCTTAGACGGACGTTACGTCCTCTGTACCCTCTACACCCAAACTTGGGACCTAGCCCTTATAGGGGACCTCCTCCCGTACCGTTGGGTGAGGTCATAAGAAAGGGCCTCTTAGGGTGCCTGTCTCTTTCGACTGTCCGATGTCATGTGTCCCAACGTTTTTCAGTTTATACTGTTCGTTGTCTCGTGCGTACGTGATTCTGGAATCTTCTTTCAGACGTCTCCTACTCTACAAACCTATCATAGTGTTGAGTCACAGGTACTCAATCTCGTTTGAGGCCTTCTATCACTTCCTGTCCCTTCGGATCGTGTGACGTCAGGTACCCTAGTGTTTCTCAGCCTGTACTGAATCGCTGATTCGTTGTTGTTTCTGGAAAGACGTATCTTTAGAACTTCTCTGGTGACCTTTATCAAACATTTGGTTTCTAACTTTGTGTTCTGTGGCCACTGATCTTGACATTATTTCTGTGTTCTGATAAATCTTCAGGTTGACAGTCCTAATTCGAACTCGGGTCCTGGTCCGGTCGTCGTGAACGGACTCCTTTCTCTTTAAGGTCCGGGATAGGGTCTGAGGGACTTAGATTAGAGACCCCACCTGTGTCCTTAACAGTAAAAACATATTTACTAAGACCCCGAGCACTTCTAGACTATTGGTAAACAAGTTACGACCCGATCTCGGGGATTCTCATCACAAACAGTTTGAAATTGTACGTCTGTACACTAGGACGATTTTAGTCTAAGACTAAGTCCTCCAAACCATCCCCCTCGAACTCTAAGGAGTGAAAATTGTTCGCCCGTCTACTACGGAATACCCAGTATCAGACCCACCCCGTTTCGGACTTCGACCCTCCGTCTTCCGTGTCTGGGTCTTTTCATCGACTCTTCATTTGTCTCGGACTGTCGAGTGAGGAACCACTTGGCTGTCTTCCTTTAGTATCTTGGACGTTTGGCTGTTGATCTAAGAAGAAGAAAAAAAATTACAAAGTCTGAAAAGATTTCCAACCTTTTTAATTTCAATGTTGTATACTCTCTCTTAAAATTCGTCGGTAATTATCGTAAAAAGGACCTTTTGTAAGTTCTTTAATTTACA
The DNA here is from genome assembly GCA_006410555.1 of Capra ibex. Lineage (NCBI taxonomy): Eukaryota > Metazoa > Chordata > Mammalia > Artiodactyla > Bovidae > Capra > Capra ibex. The sequence goes on from SJYO01041852.1 coordinate 79,274,713, forward strand.
AAGTATCCTCCTTTGAAAAACCACCCCCGACACGCCTTGGATTAAAACAAGGGAATTAGAATATAGACGGAAGGAAAATCTCTGTGTGGGGGGGTGGTTTGGGGGAGGAGACCTCACACGTGGGGAAGGACCACAAATTCTTTATGGTAAAAGGTGGAGATCCCGGATCAGACAGTGTGTTCCTAGAGGTGTTGGGTGGGTTGAGGGGTCCTCAAGTAATTCGGTTCCGAATCAATAAGGTACTTCTTACCGAGACGTTTTAGTAGATTCTCCATGTACCCGGGTGGTCCGGGAAGTCTCAGACTATTTGACACACACACACCCCCACACACCTCTAGGGTAACAACCACAACAATCAGCGATTCAGTAAAGGCTGAAAACGTTGGGGTACCTGACATCGGGAGGTCCGAGGAAACAGATATCCTAAAGGGTCCCTTCTTATGACCTCACCCAACGGTAAGGAAAGAGGTCCCCTAGAAAGACTGGGTCCCCAACTTGGGTACAGAGGACGTAAACGTCCGTCCAGAAACGATGACTCGGTGGATACTTCGGGTCCCTACGTAAGAAGTAGGTTAAAACCCAAAGAAAGGTTACACTTAACTTTTACCTGGAGAAATAAGAAGTTTATCTGTTTCTTCTTACTTGTTCGCCAGGCTGTTAACCTAAGAATTGGTGACGCCACGACGGTAGGAAGACCGAATTGGGTTCCTCGGGGATTTCGTCGATCCTCTGAGCCAGGTAATTAAGTCATGAATTCATCGATGAAACAGACTGGGAAAGAGAGACTAAGGAACAGGTCGTAATGTTCTACTTTGTTTTTGTTTCAACACTGAGGTTTCAAGTTAGACTACATTAACCCGCGAAACAAGAATTAATCTCACGCTTCATGAGAAAAACGTCCGGTAACGTAAACACCTCTATTATCAAAGCACAAATGACAAGATTATTTTTGATGAAGAGTAATACTATTATTTTCACGGTGTTTCGACTGGATCTGTCAAAGGTTTACTACCCACTCTGTCTTAGTTTAATAAGGCTTCTCGAACACTTATAAATGAATGATCTGTACTAGGAAGGGAAAGACAAGTAACTAAGTGAGTTGCCATTAGTACCGGGTCCATAATACAACTCGTGACTGTAAAAAGTATTCCTAATACACCAGAGTTTCCGGTTCTTCGAGTCTTTGAGTCGGAGACATATAACAGACTACTTGGAGTGTCCTAGGTGAGGTAACGACCTAAATAAATAATTTACCTTTTGATACACGTTTAGGAACAAGACACAGGAGACCTCCTTTGGGTCTTTACTTCCATCTCAAGGTTTACCATCCCTTATTTGTTGTCCACCAGACCCGAAACAAGTTTTACACTCAGTGTGGTTTTTGCTCACACCCAACAAAAAAAAAAAAAATTCTCAGTAAAGGTGAGGTCTAGACTTACATACGATGAGTCGTGTTTCACTCATAAATTATCGGTGGTATTATCGACAGATAATTCCGTTTCGAGATAACTTGACCATAAAAAAATTCACACTCGTCGTAAACGTTCCAACTCGACCCTTACCTTGGAGAAAGTTTCAGAAAATAGGGGATTTCTGTCTTCAGGTAGTTTAGTTTTCAAACTTTTGGAGACCAAATGCAATCTTTAGTGAAGAGTTTATCGTTACAGTTCTGTCTACTTACTATAATTGTAGTGAACTTCCATACACAATTCGTGGGTCTGTGTTTAAGAAACACTGTCCCGATACGACCTTTACTAATCTCTCTCTTACACTCTGGTACCCTTCTTCTTCACGTCTCAGTCCTGTTCGTCTCCTTCGTCCTGGTAGTTCTTTTCCCGTCTTCCCTTCCTGTACAACTGTGTTCGAGGGTCATTCTTCCATGCTTTCGAGTAGTGGTCGTGGAAGTCTTGGACTTCTTCTTTTATTGTCGTAGCGTTCCTTGCAGTGGAATAACCTCTCCGGACGGGACTGGATGCGTGGACTTTATTTATAAGAGTAGAGATGTGTAGTAAAAGGCACGTAACCATGACGACATGAAAGGGGTACTACGAAAAATGATGAACTGCAATGAAATGCACGATACTTATATATAAACAAATAGAATACAAAAGTCAATGTTGCATTCGGGGTACTACAGTCCTTGGACCAGAAAAAGTGATAACATAGAGATTTGGATCTCGTCACGGACCGTTACCGTTCGTCAGTTGTTTTATGCATAATTTACTTGATTTACTTTCTTTGGTCATTTCCCTAAACTCCTCTCCTTTTCCGACGACGATTCAGTGAAGTCAGCACAGGCTGAGACACGTTGGGGTATCTACCGTCGGGTGGTCCGAGGGGCAGGGACCCTAAGAGGTCCGTTCTTGTGACCTCACCCAACGGTAAAGGAAGAGGTTACGTACTTTCACTTTTCACTTTCACTTCAGCGAGTCAGCACAGGCTGAGAATTATTGGGGTACCTGACGTCGGGTGGTCCGAGAAGGTAGGTACCCTAAAAGGTCCGTTCTCATGACCTCACCCCACGGTAACGGAAGAGGTACCCTTACTAATGTAACGTATAAAGGACTCCGTTTTAAGGGTTAACAAAGGTTAGTAACATTAATTCGACAACCGATTGAAAACCCCTACCGAGACAAACAAGGGTCGTATATCCCCGTCATCTATAATTTGCAGGGTTACTTAGTCCTACCCCTTCTTTCTTTCTTTTCTTTTCATCTTATAAAATAGTTTAAAGAACTCTAATATTTCTATCTCCTCTAGGATTTGAGTGAGACTTAGGTTAGATTCGTCGGATCTTCGTAACATTTTGTAAACACTCGCTAGGGTACCTGACATCAAATGGTCTGAGGAGACAGGTACCTTAAGAGGTCCGTTCTTATGACCTCACCCATCGGTAAGGGAAGAGGTCCCCTAGAAGGACTGGGTCCCTAGCTTGAACCCAGAGGACGAAACGTCCGTCTCTGAAATGACAGACTCGGTGGTCCCTTCGGGTGAAATCTTATCTTCGTAGTTTATTAAGAGTTCCTCTTTTTGGTTCGGGAACTAAGGCCCATTTTGCCGAGTATCTGAAGTTTCTGGGAGGTTGGGGTGGGTAAGGTCGTTAAACTGAACGTGGTCTCCACGTAGTCTAGGAGGTCCCTTCAGTGCCATCTCCCCCGTAGCTCACAGTGAACCTCCTGAAGGGACCACCAGGTCACCAATTCTTAGGTGGACGGTTTCGTCCCCTGTGCCCACATTAGGGACAAGGTCCTTCTAAAGTGTACGATGTCCCGTTGATTCGGGTACAAGGTGTTGATTAATCGGACACGTGGGATCTCAGACACGAGACGTTGTTCTCTTCGGTGGTGTTACTCTTCGAGCATGTCGTGTTGATCTCTTATCGGGGACGTGTCGTTATTTCTGGGTCACATCGGGGGGGGGGTGACGAGGGTTTTTACAGTGAACCCTCGACAAGTTCTTTTCTCCGTTCGTCTCAATTATTCCCCCTTTACGAAATATTTAAATCACTGATTAGTCTTTTCTCTTGAACTAATTGGTAGGGAGGATGGCGGGGGACCAGGGACGTCTGTCACAGAGTAACAACCCTAATACAAATGAGTTCTTTTCTGTTTCGGAGTCGACACTCAGACACCAACACGTGCGGATCATGAATAAAATGGTTTACAGAAACACGGCCGTTCTCACTACGCCATCCCCGGTCAAATCCGTTTCCTATTTCCTCGTAGAACATTGAGGTGGTTCTTCTTTTACGTAGGGGTTTGTGGAAGAGGTAGTTTTAGGACGCAATTAAACAGGAACGGAGCACACATGACTGACGGTCGGGAATTAGTAAGAGTCTGGTTTTCCTATATGTGTGTCGTCTTACAAAGAAAGGACTTTTGTTTTAAGTTTGTGTTCAACTAAACCTTTACCCCCAATGGAGAGTTCTTACTTCCCCTTTTCACTCCCTGTGAAATAATAAAATACTTTTGTTATTGTACTACTTTAAACAACGAACAAAGGAACAAAATAAACAAGATGAATTATAAAAACTTTGATTAAAATAAAAAATTTTCACTACGTAAACTCATGAATAAAATGAAAGAAAAAAAAAGGTAAACTGTAAAACTCATATGTATAAAAAAAATTTCATTTAGTCTAATATCCTCCCCTAACCCATTTATTTCCACTACTGGTAATCTAAATTTTAATAAACTTTTATATTGATGATCGTGTAAGGTGTGGTCAGTCTTACCAGTAGTGGTTTTCAGATGTTTATTCCATAAGAGAAATATATTCCACCAGAGCACCAATCCTGAGTTGTGAAAGTGAAGACCCCGGCACATGTTAGGGGGTAGGGTCTCGGATATCTATTATATACGATTTCACCTATACCTCTTTTCCCTTGGGAGAATGTTATAACCATCTTTACATTTAACTATATTGGTCATACCTCTTTGTCATACCTCCAAGGGATATTTTGATTTTTATCTTAATGGTGTACTAGGACGTTAGGGTGAGAACCTATAGATAGGTCTCCTTTGAAATTGACCTTTTCTATGCACGTGGGATTACAAGTGTCGTCGTGACAAGTGTCTGCGGTTCTGTGCCTTCGTTGGGTTTACAGGTGACTGCTTACCTATTTCTTCTATGGCATATATGTTATATATGTTACCTTATGATAAACCGGTATTTTGTCTCCCTTTATTACGGTAAACGTCGTCCGATGTCGGGTACCTCAACGTTTTTCAGTCTGTGTTGACCCGTGTGTGTACTAATAAGATGGTAATAAATAGGTAAGAAGATAACTACCTGAAGACCTAACAAAGGTCGAAAACTTTCACTTTCAGCGAGTCGGCACAGGCTGACACGCTGGGGTGCCTGATATGTCAGGTACCTTAAGAGATCCCGTCTTATGACCTCACCCATCGGAAAGGGAAGAGGTCCCGTAGAAGGGTTAGGTTCCTGACTTGGGTCCAGAGGGTGTAACGTCCGTCTAAGAAATGGTCGACTCGGTGGTCCCTTCGGGTAACAGTATTATCAACGTGTTAAGAAAAAGAACCGGTACAAAGCTTCGAACACCGTAGAATAAAAGGACTGGTCCTTAACTTGGGTCCAGGAACCGTCACTTTCATGGTTCAGGATTGGTGACCTGGTGGTCTCTTAAGGGAAGGTCGAAAATCAAGAATACTTATTTTGACGATACTTATAATAAAAAGTACAGAAAATTTTTTTCACGAGAATAAAAAGAACCCACATATGAATTCTCACCCTAACGACCAAACATCTCAACTATGTATAAATCTCAACTATCTATAACGGTTTGACAAAAGATTTTACCAATGCAGTCGAATGTGAGGGTGATCGTTACGTCCTCTTAAGGTCAACGAGGTGTAGGAACGTTTGGGAAACAGTAAGTCCATCCACACATCACCATAGAATAACACTAAAATTAAACGTAGAGGGACAATCGATTCTTACAATTGACTGAAAAGTGTAGGAACAATCGGTAAACCTATAGAAAAAACGTTTCACGGAAAATTTTAGAAGGTGAATACAAAAAATTAATCCACCAAACAGAAAAAGACCAACTTAATATCTTCGAGAATTGTGTATGAATAATCCTAAGGAAATAGTTTATGTACATTAAACTCTTATTTAAGAGTCTCGGACAGAAGAGAAAAGTGAGAGAATTACCACAGAAGATTGTGGTTCAGGAAAAGTCCTTAATCCGTTATTTATATAAAATATACTGTGTTTTTTTCCTATCTCGAATAGAATAATCCAATAGTTGTACATGTCACATTATATTAAATACAGTTATTGTGGTTTAATTTAGATAAAGTTTATCGGTAAAATGAGTGAGTTTGTATGTGAAGTCATAAGCAGGGTGAAATTAATACACGTTCCTTTGTGTGAGCGGTCTCTATGAAGAACGGGAGTTCCTTGAGGTACTCTGAATGTCCTCTATTCAACGTTATTACATTACTCTCTTTACTCTTATCTGTGCACATGTAAAGGTACTCTAGTCCGACCTCACTTACTTACTTGATGATCCCTCTAGTCATCCTTCTTGAAATTTAGTCATAGTGGGTCCCTGTAACGGGTCTGGGAAATTACTTTACCTTCCTCCGTTTGAAAGGTCTTCCCCGTACCTTCCGTACCTCCCCAGTTCACATTTATAAGACGAGAGACAGTTCGTGACTAAATATTATACACCAAAAGTCTGGTAGACATAGTCTAACTGGACATCATGAACACTTTTAACGTCCACTGAATGATAGAAAAGAGGATCTTGAAACATTGAGTTTAGAAGTCTACATCCCGAAATATTGGACGTAAAATTTGTATGAAGAAATCACCAATACCAGAAAAAATGTGGGGACACAAACTTTTGGTGACTACATCCCCTTGGTTATCCTATGTTCTTTAGCACGGATCATGGTCAATCCTCCTCGGAAAGGACCTTAAAGTACGATTTCTCAAACCTAATTTGACTCACCTGGTATGTTCCTGTAATTTCCCCAAAAATTTCTCTTCTTTAAAATTTTTAGTTCAACTTACTAGAACTATTTGAATGAAGAAAAATAAAGTTCTTCATCTTTTAGTAGTAGTTCCTCTAGACATACTAGAAAGACTATCATAAACTTAGTACGGAACTAATTTTGAGTTTCCTCTCACGAGCGAAACCGTCGTGTATATGATTTTAACCTTGCTATGTCTCTTCTAATCGTACCGGGGACGCGTTCCTACTGTGCGTTTAAGTACTTCGCAAGGTATAAAAAATTTTCGAAGACGCGTTGTTTCCTTTTATATTCGTTCCACTTTTCTGTCGGAAGACTTACCCTCTTTTATTATCGTTTACTTCGTTGACTGTTTGTTGATTAGAGTTTTTATATGTTCGTTGAATACGTCGAGTTAAGGTCTTTTTATTTACTGGGTTAGTTTTTTACCCGGTCTCTTGATTTATCTGTAAAGAGGTTTCTTCTGTATGCCTACCGATTGTTTGTGTACTTTTCTACGAGTTGTAGTGAGTAGTAGTTTCTTTACGTTTAGTTTTGGTGTTACTCTATGGTGAAGTGTGGTCAGTCTTACAGACGTTAGGTTTTCAGACGTTCGTTATTTACGACCTCTCCCACACCTCTTTTCCCTTGGGAGGATGTGACAACCACCCTTACGTTTGATCATGTCGGTGATACCTCTTGTCACACCTCTAAGGAATTTTTTAACGTTTATCTTGACGGAATACTGGGTCGTTAGGGTGACGACCCGTATGTACGACTCCTTTGGTCTTAACTTTCTCTGTGCACATGGGGTTACAAGTAGTGTCGTGACAAATATTATCGGTCCGTACCTTTGTTGGATCTACAGGTAGTCGTCTACTTACCTATTCTTTCGACACCATGTATATGTGTTACCTCATAATGAGTCGGCAATTTTTCTTATGTAAACTTAGACAAGATTACTCCACCTACTTTGACCTCGGATAATATGTCTCACTTCATTCGGTCTTTCTTTTTGTGGTTATGTCATATGATTGTGTATATATACCTTAAATCTTTCTACCGTTACTACTGGGACATACGTTATGTCGTTTTCTCTGTGTCTACACATATCGCCTGAAAACCTGAGTCTCCCTCTCCCTCTGCCACCTTACTAAACCCTCTTACCGTGACTTTGTACATATGACAGTACATTCTTTGTTTAGCGGTCAGATACAAGTTACGTCCTATGTCGTACAAACCCCGACCACGTGTCCCTACTGGGTCTCTCTACAATACCCCTCCCTCCACCCCCCCCACCAAGTACAAACCCTAGCGTACATGTGGGCACCACCTAAGTACAGTTACATACCGTTTTGGTTATGTCATAACATTTCATTTTGTTTCATTTTTATTTTTAAATTTTTATTTTTTTTATCTTCAGTTTCCTCTTTCAGTGAAAGCATAAAGAGTAAGAACTAGTCTCTAGTTGTTTGAATAAGATATTACCCGGTCTGTCATTTGTGAAGTACGAAACGTCCGATATGTAAGAGACAATATGGATGACTTGGTACGAGATTTGTACTTACATTGGTTGGTCAGTATCTTTTATTTATATTTACTTACCCGCACTGACTCAAGGGTGTTTTGTAGGAAATGTTTTAGTCCGTTCGGTCTTAACCGCGTACCCTTAATCATCAAACAAAAGAAGTCAAGATATCGAAGCGAATCAAATCAATTTCCGAATTGAAGTTCAAATTGAGTGTCGATAGAAGAGGGGTATACGTCGTAGACGGTAAAATCCATTTATATTTAGACTTTGTGTAATACTTCTCTTTTTAATCATTTTCGATCTAACAGTACATAAAAATCTTCTTTTACGGGTTAGTCTACTTTTACATTACTCTTTATTTCCACTTTTCGTCCCTCTGACAAATCATATGTTTAAAATTTTTAACTCTGAAATGGTGGTTTATATTACGTGCTTTCAACTAGGTTTTTATTTTTTTTTGGTCGATGTTTTGTCGAAATTTCTTATATGGATCCTGTAAACCCCTTCAAACTTATACTAGATGTATAATACGCGTACGCGTCAGTACAGACTGAGAAACGTTGGGGTACCTGATATCGGACGGTCCGAGGAGACAGGTACTTTAAAAGATCCGTTCTCACTCAAAGGTAGAGGAGGAGGTCCCTTAGAAGGACTGGGTCCTTAACTTGGACCCAGAGACCGTAACGTCCGTCTAAGAAGAGGTGACGCGGGGGACCTTCGGGTACTAGATGTATAATCTACTATAATTTAGTTACAATGTAAAGAATCTACTCTAATACTATCACGTATTTACATCTCTTGCAGATGTAAACAAGAACCTCTATGCCCGGATACAAATCCCTAATTTCACAACACTTTTGACCAAGTTGTTTTGTCTCTCTTTTCCTGTTTTAGAGTAGTTTGGTGTCGACTCGAATCCCGTATATTTAAAGTGACATGATAAAAACGTTGAAAAGACCCCGAAACTGAAAGAGTTTGTTTTATTTTAATCCTCTTGGTTTATAACGTCTCGACTTATATGTCATCCGAGACAAGAGGAAACCTTTACACCTTCTCCTGACCAGATGCAGTGTTTTCAATTAAGGTATAATCCTAAGATAGGATTCCATCACCTTACGGTTATCTGCGTAAGTAAAAATCCGGGGCTCAACAGTAAATATTGAAAACCGAGGCGGAACGGTGTAAGGGTGGGGTCGGGTAGTCGGAAACAAAAGACAAAAAGAAGAGGGTTCAACGGACTTCCTCCCCGCCCCTTTTTTGAACGTAAGGTGTTCTCACATACTCTACGTATCTTAACACCGGCCTCGTGACGGGGTCCAGGAAAGACCGTTCCCACAGGGTTCCACACCGGGACTGAGACAGTAACGACTCTAAAACTCAGAGAAGACACACCTCGCACCCTTCCTAGCCCCACCCCACTACCTCTCGACGGCTTCCCCTGTCTCAGTAGACAAATGTATCAAGAGGAGACAGAGGCCAAAACCCAGGACCGGAGAAAGTAGAGCGAGAAGAACTACCGTGTCGGGGTCGAGGAGACCCCCAGTAAAGGCCTCGCCTTGGGAACGACAGTGACCCGGAAAGACAAGGGAAGGGGAAGGGGAGCCGTCAATGTCTTGGAGGACGAACTTTTAACGAGGTTCCCCCTGTCCCTCCAACCGTCAATGTTTATTGTTTTGGAATGTTTTGTATCGTCCGACGTCATATTTAAATAGGACTTTTTTTTTATATATATATATATATATATGTGTTGTACTTTCCTTCTGTTCATTTCACGACAAATTTTTCTTATCTCGATTGTTATCGTTGGCGTTTTTGTATCACGTAAACTTTTTCGTCCTTGAAATGACAATCCATCACTTCACTTTCAGCGAGTCAGCACAGGTCGAGAAACACTGGGGTATCTGAAACGTCAGGTACTTTACGAGGTCCCGTCTTATGACCTCACCCATCGGAAAAGGAGGAGGTCCCCTAGAAGGGTTAGGTCCCTGACTTGGGTCCAGAGGGTGTAACGTCCGTCTAGGAAATGGTTGACTCGATGGTCCCTTCGGAAGTGAGAATCCATCTGGACGCGAACTTAGAGACACTACGGTGATTGACCGTTCTATTAGAACCTTCTTAATGAATTGAAGAGACGTGGGGTCAAAGGAATGGAGATTTTACCTTGGTTATCTTGGATGAAGAACAGTCCTATTTGTCGTTGTTACGTTAAAAAGAAGGACCGACTCTTCGAAGATCTGTACCCTTGTAATCACTTCACTTCAGCGAGTCAGCACAGACTGAGACGCTGGGGTATCTGAGATCGGATGGTCCGAGGAGACAGGTACTCTAAAAGGTCCGTTATAATGACCTCACCTAACGGTAAAGGAAGAGGGCCCAGAGGGTGTAACATCTGTCTACGAAATGGTAGACTCGGTGGTCCCTTCAGGTTACACTTGTGACCAGATCATATTAACGACCAAACCGGAATTTCACTAAGAAATAAGGTGTTCCTACTCACTTAAGTGTTAGGTTCGACCCTCTTTCCCCCGTTAACCTACACAAAGGGGTCCCATTTTACCCTTCGGGAAGAAACTTCAGAAAATGTAAGTTTATGTAAGTCTATAAGTTTATGTAAGTCCATAATAGTCCCAAAGAGTTTTGACATTACACTTCTCTCCTTAGTGGACCCCGAGTACAATTGTAAGTCTAAAAATAAGGATTTAGACCTCACCCCGACCTCAGGACTTGAAAGTAGTCCGGGGGTCCTTACGACGGCGACATAAAGAGGTTTGGTGTGCTCCGACTCTTCTGGGGGTCTCAGAAGAGACCTTCTGACTCCTTCGTCTCTAGAGGGTCTGACCCTTGAGGATCCGGAAGACGACGACGGCAAATACATCGGTGAGGCAGCACATACTGACAAACGAAGGGATACCTGACATCGGACGGTCCGAGGAGGCAGGTATCCTAGGAGGTCCGTTGGTACAGGAAGAGGTCCCGTAGAAGGGTTGGGTTCCTAGCTTGGATACAGAAGACTCAGAGGACGTAAGACTCAGAGGACGTGACTGTCCACCTAAGAAATGTGGCTCGGTGGACCATTCAAGAGGATCCTGAAGATCGGAAGAAGATTAAGTAGAAATAAGATTAAGAACAAAGGCCCGTCTGTAAGTAAAATTACGAAAAACATTCAAAAGAAAGTGAATTTACACTACAAGGAAAGTGGTACAAGATTACTTCATTTCGAGAAAACGTTTTCCTTGATTCTGTTGTAACAATCGACGGGTAACTTCGGAGTGATACCTTAATTTATTTGGTACTCACAGAGGTACTCGTACTTCCTTACTCAAAACGACACCTTTCTACCCTTACTCTTTCTTTCGAACCACTTGTTCAGGGGTACACATTGGGACTGGGGGACCCAGGGTTCCCACCCGTCCTCTAGATGTCAGAGAACGTTAACACTTTCTCTTTTTTTTCCCTTTTCGTTTTGTAGACTCTGTACTTAGGAACTTGAACACGAAAGTCCGAAGAAAGAAGTGAAGAGAGAGGTCGGATGTTCAGTCACGTACGTGTCGGGAGGGAGGACGCCTCGCTGACCCCCGGGTCCTGAACGGGTCGTCCAAGACTGGGTAAGTTCGGGAGGGAAACACTCAGGACCATCGAGTGTCCAGGGTCTCGAAAAATTTGCCGAACCGAATTGTATACAAAATTACAGTCCCTCAACAATTACGTCCTTTCTCAACCGAGTTAAAGAGTAGATGTTAGTGGCTTTCGTAAAACTCCCAAAATAAAATAAAAAAATTTAGTTGGTTTCGTTGTTTATGAATACCTCTCAGGTAATTTTCGATTCTTAATCCAATTCCTGACACCTTTTAGTTCAAATTACTCGGTGAGGTGACGGAATTCCTCAAAAGTAAAATAATTTCCTCTATCTGTTTGTGTAAAATTTTCGGTGTTCTGTACTTATTTACGACATTGCGACTTTACTCTTTCTTCCATGTTGATTAGTTCTCTAACCTTACTACCTCAAATCATTTCCTCTCAGACAAAAACGGATCACTCACGGTGTCCCGAACAATATATTTACGTATTTATCAGTCTTATTTACTTGACTACTCATACTTACTCAGGTACGTGCGTCTTGTTTTGGAATTAAAGAATCTTTTGAGTTAGATAAAAAAAGGACAAAAAAAAAAAAAGGAAAAAGACTTGATAATAGACCATCGGAGTGGGGGTGTGTGTCGGGTGCGTGACGGGAGATAGGAAAGGGCACTGTCGTCAATCCGAATCTCACGTTTAGTGGGGAGTGTACCGGAAGTCTCAGCGTCCTAATTCCCCCACCCCACCCCCCTCCGATGAACATATAACCATCGACATACGCGGTCGATCTTTGTCGACAACGGTCAAAAGAGTGACTTCCTTTGTCCTCCTCCTTCTTTGTTCTCTGTCGTACCCCTGCCACGTTAGTTCGTTTCCTGATTGGGAAAGACCTTCCTATCAATGGGTCGTTGGACGGTCACTGACCAGTACGGGGTCTTAGGGTACGTCGACTTACTCCGGTTTCCGGTGACGGGACAAGTTCACCCTTCCACGGACTGATATCTAAGACGAGTTGACAAGGAGTAAAATTATAGAAGTTGTCGTCTCAATATAAGACCCATACTTTTTGACCCTTTGATTGTGACACGTCTCAGATATCTTGAGATAAGGTTGCGAATTTGTAACGAGATAAGTTAATCGTAAATACCTCACAGAAAAGTCACGGGTGAGGGTTTTGGACAACTAACAGAAGATAACACTGTGACACACGCTAGTCCTTGTCAGAAACTACTTTTAAACACTTCCTGAAACTTTACCTGTTTAATTTTTTCTTTTACTAAATCTAAACATCTACAGGAAAATCACCTTATGCTCCGCAACAAAACATTTGGGTGGAAAGTCCTAAATAGAGTAAGACATCCCAGATACGGAAAGTAACGGAAACTCGATAAAGTGTTGAGACATTCAACATCGTTAACTATCACTACCGTTGTTAAGGACAAGTATCTTTACGTCAAAGCAGTTCCACTTACACGTTAAACAAGGTGGTATACCTTCTCCGGTCAAAACGAAGATAACCATTTAAATAAAGTCACGGGAAATTCCGGACACATACCTAGACAAGAAACTTTAGAGGAAACTTGACCAAAAACGTAAAATGACAAAGGAGTAATTGACTCAATTTCTTTCATAAACTATGTATGTGTAAAATAAATATACTTTCGGTACTATGATAAAAAAGTTTAATAGGAAATGACATCCTTTTTGTTCTATTATTCTATAGTCTGTAAATATGGAATTACCGTTACCTCTTTTATCTAGTTTAGTCAAGTAAAGTCAAGTCAGCGAGTCAGTGCAGACTGAGGAACACTGGGGTACTTAGCGTCGTGCGGTCCGGAGGGACAGATAGTGGTAGAGGGCCTCAAGTGAGTCTGAGTGCAGGTAGCTCAGACACTACGCTAGGTCGGTAGAGTAGGAGACAGTAGGGGAAGAGAAGGACGGAGGTTAGGGAGGGTCGTAGTCTCAGAAAAGGTTACTCAGTTGAGAAGCGTACTCCACCGGTTTCATGATCTCAAAGTCGAAATCGTAGTAAGGAAGGTTTCTTTAGGGTCCCGACTAGAGGAAGTCTTACCTGACCAACCTAGAGGAACATCAGGTTCCCTGAGAGTTCTCAGAAGAGGTTGTGGTGTGAAGTTTTCGTAGTTAAGAAGCCGTGAGTCGAAAGAAGTGTCAGGTTGAGAGTGTAGGTATGTACTGGTGACCTTTTTGGTATCGGAACTGATCTGTCTGGAAACAACCGTTTCATTACAGAGACGAAAACTTATACGATAGATCCAACCAGTATTGAAAGGAAGGTTCCTCATTCGTAGAAAATTAAAGTACCGACGTCAGTGGTAGACGTCACTAAAACCTTACGGTTTTTTATTTCAGACTGTGACAAAGGTGACAAAGGGGTAGATAAAGGCTACTTCACTACCTTCGAACATTAATACTTTTGCAAAACATATGTTTTATTCACAATTTTAACATAGGTGACCTCGACTATTGATATTTATATTGTACTGGTTCGGACCATCAAGATTCTGTCTCCTGTTAAACCGTGGAAAAAAAAAAGGGAGTCACTAATAGTCACGTCATGGTAACCACATCTCCTCCTTTTTAAAAGGAGATGGCAGAATAATATTCACGGATACCGGACGTTTAATTCGACCGTTTTCTATCTAACTGTCCTCTTTCACAAATAACCCGTACCTGCACAACAGTGTCTTGCTCATTCACTTTTGATTTTCTTTACTAATCCGTTCGTCTTTGTCTGAATGTCCCCTTCTTTTGTTTGAATACTAATGGTTTCCACTTTCCACCCCGACCCTTTATTTAGTCCTCAAACTCTGACTGTACATGTATGACGATATATACTTTATTAATTGTTCCTGGATGACATACAGTGTCCCTTGAGTCATAAGACATTATTAGATTACCCTTTTCTTAAACTTTTTCTTATCTGTATACATCTACATAATTATATTGACTTAGTGAAACGATATGTGGACTTTGATTCCGTTATGACATTTAGTCAATAGTCAAGTCAAGTCAGTGAGTCAGTACAGGTTCAGAAACACTGGGGTACCTGACGTCGTACGGTCCGAAGGGCCAGGTAGTGGTTGAAGGTCTCGAATGGGTCTGAGTACAGGAAACTCAGTCACTACGGTAGGTTGGTAGAGTTGGAGACAACATGGGAAGAGGAAGGAGGAAGTTAGAAAGGGTCGTAGTCCCAGAAAAGTTTACTCAGTCAAGAAACGTAGTCCCAGAAAAGTTTACTCAGTCAAGAAGCGTAGTCCACCGATTTCATGACCTCGAAGTCGAAGTCGTAGTCAGGAAGGTTACTTATAAGTCCTGACGAAAGGAAATCCTAACTGACCAACCTAGAGGAACGCCAGGTTCCCAAAGAGTTTTCAGAAGAGGTTGTGGTGTCAAGTTTTCGTGGTTAAGACGCGAGTCGAAAGAAGTATCACGTTGAGAGTGTAGGTATGTACTGATGACCTTTTTGGTATCGGAACTGATCTACCTAGAAACAACCGTTTAGCCAACATGAGGTTATATTTTATTTTGAAAATTTTTCTTTTTCTTTACCAATCCGGGCGTTCCTTTAACACCTCCTGGACAGTTGTGTTTTATTTCCCCACTATTCAACATCCTTCCATTTATATACCCTTTTTTAATGATCTTCAATTCCTAATAAAATCATTCGAAACAAAATACGTCTGAGTAAAGGTAAGACTGAAAAATAAAGGACACTATTCCCAACAAAAGGAGGTATACCAGAACCTCTCCCCTCTTTCGGTAGAAGTGTTTCCCTTAAATTACGGGACGAAATTCAGTGTTTGTCCCTCCTGTCTCTGAAGGACGACACAGTTAAAGAATTGACGGTAGGTGAGTTTTATTAGGAATAAAACTTCACTGTATCAAACTTGACCAGATAAGACTAGGGGAAGTAACTGTAGTTAAGTTGACGAAATAAATACGGGGGAGGGACTGTAACCATGTTATACGTGGAATAAAGAGGACTATATTAGTGACTTAAGGGAAAATTTCAAAAGTCTCGGTCCATACCTAAGGACGTATCGACTAGACGTAAGGAAATAAAAGGGTTGTGTAGATCAAGGGTTCTGAAGAATGGTAATCTCTAGGTACTTACTCTTAGATCTGACCTAGTTTTGACAACGAAATTAGTTTTATTAATTTCAATATTGGTTTAAGTTAGAGGTTCCCTAAACCTCTTGTTATGTTTCCTTCTTACTTTTCTGACCGAACTTTGAGTTGTGAACTTTTTGATTCTAGTACTGTAGGTCAGGGTAGTGAAGTACCGTTTATCTTCCTCTTTTTCACCTTTGCTACTGTCTAAAATAAAAGAACCGAGGATTTAGTGGCGTCTAACACTGACGTCGGCACTTTAAATTTCTACAAACGAAGAACCTTCTTTTCAAGACTGTTTGGATCTGTCGTATAATTTTTCGTCTCTGTAGTGAAACGACTGTTTTCAGGTAGGTCATTTACGATACCAAAAAGGTCATCAGTACATACCTACACTCTCAACCTGATATTTCTTTCGACTCGCGGTTTCTTAACTACGAAAACTTGACACCACAACCTCTTCTGAAAACTCTCAGAGAGCCTGACGTTCCTCTTAGTTTGATCAGTTAGGATTTCCTTTAGTCAGAACTTATAAGCAACCTTCCTGACTACGACTTCGAGGTTATGAAACCGGTGGACTAAGACTGAGTATTCTTTTCTGGAACTACGACCCATTCTAACTTCCGTTTTCCTTTTGCCTCGTCGTCTCCTACTTTACCAAACTATCGTAGTGACTGAGTTGTCTGTACTTAGACTCGTTTGAGGTTCCGTGTCACCTTCTGTCTCCTCGGACCGTACGACGTCAGGTACCCCAACGTTTTGCAGTCTGTGCTAAAACGTTGACTTGTTGTCGTATTCTTGACTGAGACAAAGTGAAAACTGCACATACGTCACCAAGATTGTATATATACGAAAAGACAACAAGATAGGACGTGGAAGTACATGATTATACTTCACTGGATACTATACAATTTACTTTTTTTTACTTCACGTCTTGTTTCATACAATGGAGTACACATTTTTTCCCTCCTTCCAGTGTTAGACGTAAACTTAAACGACCATATCTTTTCTACCCTCGTTTCAACCCGTAACCCCTCCGTTCCCATCTTCCCTCTAAAAATCTAACATGTGACCAAATACGAAAAGACGAAAAGCTTAGAACACTGACAAAAGGATAAAAAATTGATTGGTAAAAAGTTTTTGGATTTGGTAAAAATTCATATTACATCCGAGTAATCCGAAAAGAATTCAAGTTCAAAGTTGTACAATTTTTTATTTATGACTTTATTTTACACTTGACATTTTAATACTCACACATATATAAACGTACACGAGATGTACGATCTTACTAGGTCGTTCTGTCAGACACACGAGGTTCGTCCACTGGGGACCGTGCGACTCATGTGTCATAATATCATATATGTCTTAATGCATATCGGAAATTCAACGTTCGATTTGTCCAAATTTCTTACTCTCTTAAGTACAATCTCTCTTTTTTTTTTTGACGTTTGTATTCTGATTGTGGACTGTAAAAAGAGACGAGGGGAAAGATTTAGAGGTTTTCTTTCTTGAGTCAAAGGTCCCCTGGAGACCATTGTAAATATGTACAAATTCTCAGGAGTTCGCAAAATCAATGTTAACCTCAATGTCAATTTGATATAAAATTCTACAAACCCTTGAGGAGTTCTGAAACCAGACGTAACCTTCACATGTTCAGTATTATAAATGTACCCCTATGTATTTTTCAGAATGTTTTTTCTATGAAGGGTGAAACTTTATAATGATTTTTGAAGTTAAGTGTGCAATCGTGGTCATTTCCTTTTTGGATCCGAGTCAACGAGTCAGTACAAACTGAAAAACGTTGGGGTACCTGACCGAGGAGACAGGTACCCTAAGAGGTCCGTTCTTATGAACTCACCCAACGGCAAAGGTAGAACTGGATCCCTAGTTTAGGCACAGAAGACTTATCCGTCCACCTAAGAAATGGTGACTCGGTGGCCATTCAGGTACTAAGATAATTGAGATCCCTGGGAGAAGTCTGAGTGCAATTAGGTTTATTTTCGTTATGTTTGTCTTGTATTTATAGTCTTTCAGACCGTTTAAAAATTTAAAAAGGATTCTACTGGTGAGATTACGATACAATTTTTGTTTTTTACGGAGTTTTGAAACAGAAACGATGTAAACCTCCTTCGGCACGAGACAAAACACTCTCGGAAGTCGGACCCGAATCAAACAGACGACGCTTTAGGTTGGTATCCAAACGAGATGTAACATCGTTAGTTTTTGCACGAACTATCTACAATTTTTCATTTCCGTACACGTTCGTCGACTCAAACTGAGGGTCGAGGTTATAAATGGTTAACGTGTTAGACCCCGTTCAGCCAACCAAAGAAATTTAGAGATGAAAGAGTAGAAAGTTTTACAAGTTTTATTATGGGTGGAGAGTCCGTAGACGAACGACAAGTGGTTCGGAGTGAGACTCGTGAAATGTTTATTCAGTAAATTAGTAGTTTTACTGATCCTTAATACATGAGTACAGTTTGGACTCTCCCGACTTCCTGAAACTTATTAAGGGGTTTCAGTGTCTCGACCGTTCACCGACTTTGTCTTAAATATGCGTTCGTTGGATCTAGGTCTTAAATTCGAAAAGTGGTGGTGTCTAATGACTATTACGAAGACTACAAGTTCATAGTGAATAGTGTGTCGAACCTACACGACTGTCTCTGATTCCATTATCACCCAATATAGTTTCTCTTAAAGAAAGAGTTGGGTGTTAGATGCATGATCGTAAATATAGTTCCTGGGTTCGAAGAAGAAATAAACAAAAGACGATAGAACTACTTTAACGACCGTTGGTAGAACAAGTCCTACCGAGTAGCAATCTGTGTGTAAGGTAAACCAGTCTCCCGACTTCTCGTCTCCGTCCAAACACAGGAGAGACATTGTCATAGGGAGACTTGAGTGTGTAGAATGGAATCGTATGAAAGGTAACGGATCATATGTCAGTAGATCTATTGAAAGTATCTTTTCTCCGACGACGACGACGATTCAGTGAAGTCAGCACAGACTGATACACGCTGGGGTATCTACCGTCGGGTGGTCCGAGGGAGCAGGGACCCTAAGAGGTCCGTTCTTGTGACCTCACCCAACGGTAAAGGAAGAGGTTACGTACTTTCACTTTTCACTTTCACTTAAGTGAGTCAGCGCAGGCTGAGAATCGCTGGGGTACCTGACGTCGGATGGTACGAGGAGGCAGGTACCCTAAAAGGTCCGTTCTCATGACCTCACCCCACGGTAACGGAAGAGGCTCTTTTCTCCGATGTTTATAAATTTAGTTCGTTTTACAAATTTTGAATCTCTTAGACCCATTTTCCATAAGTCCACAATAGATATGGTAAGAAACATATTGAAATTATAAAATAAATAAAAAATACCTCATATCAACGAAATGTCATAACATAATCAAAGACGAACGTTAAAAAAGGTATTCAAGTCAAAATTTCAAAAAAAAAATTTAGATAAATACTGTCCCCTTTTTTTCTATAGATGATGAACCAGTCTTAAATTTAAGGTCTGGGATACGATTCATGGACACCGTTTTTGGACGTCAAAAGGGTTATAGCTGAGAAGAAAAGCAGACTTTTCATTATATTGGGACTAGACGTGTCCTCTAATCTCACACCTCGGTTTAGGGTGGTGGACAAAATAAATTTACTTCAGACTCCCTTGTCTTGATAAACAAATATATATACGTATATATTTATAAATATTATATTATATAATAGTATATATACCTTCCCTAAGAGACCACCGAGTCTGTCATTTCTTAAACGGGTGTTATACCCTCTGGACCCAAGTTATGGACCCAACCTTTCTAGGGGACCTCTTCCTTTACCGTTGGGTGAGGTCATAAGAACGGACCTCTTAGTGTACCTGTTTCCTCGGACCGTCCGATGTCAGGTGTCCCAGTGTCTTTCAGTCTGTGTTGACTCGTTGTGTGTGTGCACACATACTTTATATATAATCATATACATAAATACCGACGAAAACACGATGTCACTGTTCATTGGACTAGGTGCTCTGTCTTTTATAAACAAGAGTCCGGAAAATGGCTTTCTCAACGACTGAGAGTATCAATAGTGTATACTCTAAAGGTGTACATCGATCCAGACAAAGACCTGAAAAGTGAGATAAAGTAACCAGACAAACTAATACATACACGGTCATAGTGTACCAAAATTAATGTCTCCGGAACGACATATAAAGTTATTGTCCGCACGCTAGGGAGGCACATCGAGAAAACGGTACAAAAGGATTTATAAGGTCTTGCAAATAAAAAGGTATACTCGAAATTAAGTTCAGTTGAGCAGATCGTGGTCTTTTTTTCACAACCACAAAAATAACCCTATTGTAATTTTAAGGTCTAATCCATGTTTTGACTATAAAACTCTGCTCCGATTCTCTGAAAGAGGTAAACAAAATTAGAAGAAAACACAGAAAGTCCTTACAAAATACCGAAAGAAACATACGTATGAGTTACACGAAACATTTCAGATTACATTTGTAAAAGATAAAACTCACACGGAGACGTTTATTCGTAATTCTTTAAACTCCAAATCCTTTAAATTTACAATGTATAATTGAAATTTAGAACGATGAAAAGATTTATTGAAATAACAATAGATTCAAAATGTTAATTAATAGATCCCGTCATGAGAGGGTAACTTTATATTACATCAGTGTGTGTATTAAAATTTAAAAGATCATCAATTCAATTTTTAACAATTTTCTTTGTCCACTTTATTTACAATTGTTATAGAACAAAAATTGAGTTTCATAGTTTTCATAATAAAGTTATATATTTAGTTATCTTTTCGTTTTATAAAAATTTTTAACATATATCCTATATCTAAAAGTTTTAGGTTACACATAAAATAAATATATGTCTTATAAAGTTATACTTAGAATTCGAAAATAGTCTTTATAAAACACTCAAATCTAAAGTATTGAAAACGTCAACCTTCTCATATAAGTGTATAGGTTTAATAAAGTTTGTATGAATTTTGAAAAGAACGGTGACTTCATCACGGTTTTTTAGTAAAAGAAAATTACAAACACAGGAGTGACCGTTTTGAACAAGAAAGAATCTTTTTGACTACACTTGAAATATCGGTCTCGTAGATAGTCACTTATTTAAGTGACTAAGAACACAGTTGAGCCATAGTGATTGTAGTTTAAAATTTTCTATAAAGTATTCTACTTTAAGTCGGAACTTCATTCCTTAATTTTAGAGGGGACCCCCTGAGAGTGAGTCACCCCTATTCTTAGACCTATTGATGAGGTCGTGTAGTAACAAGTGCACCTGTAAAGACACCCGAAACACCTAATGTACTACATAGGATAATTGTCCGAAAGGATGAAGGAGTCAAGTAGGGGAGGACACGAAGTGATCCCGAGGGATCCTAGTAGAGGAGGTTTTTGTCGGACGTGGACTCAGGAATAGAGTATGAAACAAAAAGGTTTTCCTTAAGTTCTTTTCTGTCTCTAGATGGCTCAAACCTCGTATCCGTACTCATTTTGCACCTTACAAACATCTTTTTGTTTAATCTTGATAGACTATTCAGGAGTTTTATAATAAGATCTAAAACCAATCTTTCATTCTAGATCTACATATTTTCATACTAAATTTAAACAATAATTTAATTCTTTCCTCTTTCCGTTACAATTTTTGATATCAGACAAGACACCGATACATTCTCTTATAAATAAAAATCCGTGTATCTCGAATAAGAATTTTCCAGTCTTTTTATACATATAGTAAACATATACATACGTTTATGTATATACGTATGTATATTTTTACCATACGTATATACGTATATGTATGTATATGTTTACTATGTACATCCAAAGATTTGAAAATTCCTATTTAACTTCTTTTCTCTCCCTTTCTCTCTCTCTCTTAGACCCATTTCTCATATACCCACAAGGAGTATGAGAAATACCTCTAAAAGACATTATTTTAATAAAAGTATATTTTTCCAGGTTTTTTAGATAATAGTCGCCAGAGGACCACCGAGTCACCATTTCTTAAACGGATGGTCACGTCCTCTGTGCCCAAACTAGGTACTAGACCCTTCTAGGGTGTACGACGCCTCGTTGATTCGGACACACAGTGTTGTTGACTCGGACACGAGAGCTCGGGCCCTCTGTGTTGACGTCGGGTGCGCGGGATCTCAGACGCGTGACGTCGTTCTCTTCGGGACGTTACGCTTTGGACGAGTGACGTCGATCTCCTTTCGGGCTCGTCGTCACTTCTGGGGCGTGTCGGTTTTTACTTATTTATGTACTTTAGTAATTTTTTTAGATAGTATGTCAAAGAAAGTTTTTGTCGTTTGAACTCAGTATATCGAAGTCCCACTTTTGCGACTGTTCGATTATGATAGGTTCTGAGGTGTAAATCCAAGTGATTCTTTTTTCTCCTTTATAAGTGAGCCTTCACTAATATTTGTCGGTGTGAAAGGGGGTGAACTTTTGTTTTCCATCACAACCGATAACGGAAATTTTTGCACCGACCGGGAAAGGAATGGCACTACTGGACTAAATGTCTCCACGACTCCTTTAAGTAATCTTTTTGCCATTTTGTCGACTCTAAAACCTAAGTTTCCAGTACACGACTGCATTAAAGAAAAGACTTAAAGAACCTTTAAAACCAGTCCTTTAGAGAACGACTCAATCATTCATCTGTGTTATGTCTATTCTACCCCCTTTCCAGACACTTACTTGTGACCGGTCGTTGAGTGTTGGCAGTAGGTAAGATTGACGAGTAAGTGTCAAAAGGTGTCAGAAATTAGCATGGACTGTTCAGTAGTAGACCAGATACGAATTTATTCAAGTAATATGTACTTTGTCGTGATAATTAGACAGAGGAACATAATTGTTACTACAAGTACCGTAATTAAAATTATCTTTACATTTTTAATCCTTCTAAAATTATAGTCAGTCATCTTTTTGAGTATTAAGTAACTTTAATACTAATACTAATTTTTCCCCTTCAACCTAAATAAATATATATGAATAAACCTTCTTTTTACAAATATTTAATAGTAATTCGTTTTTTTTTTTCTAACATTTAATCAAATGAATTATAACGAGACTAAAAACATGTTTTTTGACATTTGAACTAGGGGTGGAAAGGGTGTTTTGTTAGATCTTCTTATTTAAGGTTTGTTGAGGTTTGGTAATTGTCACGAAAGGACGTCCCTCCCACCACCTTTGTTGAATAAGGATGAAGAACACAAAGAAACACCCCTCTCAAAGGGAATGCGAAGACTGGAGAACTACGAATAAGGAACAAGGTGAGGAACCTCCACACACCTGCTATACCACCCTATACAAATAAAAGAGGTTGAAGATAAAGGTCCTTTACTTATCCATAATCTCTTGATGGCAAGGACCCACTTCCCCATCTAACCATCCAAACTTCTTTACTTGTTCACACTCAGTCCGTGTGACAGAGAAGGGGAGACCTTCGTCTGAAGCCGTCTTTGGTAGGAAGTAAAGTCCGACATTCAATGCCCTCCATCTAGGAGACTCCTCTCCTCCGACACCCACACTTCCCAAGGGGTACTGGGATCCCATTTACGATGGCATCTCAAACCAAAATCGTTCGGGCGTCGACAGAGGGTGGATCTGATATCGAAGAGGTCACCTAGGTTGTTATTGTTTCGACTACACGATAGACGGACTAAGGAATAAAGGGTGACCAAGACTTAAACCTACTCATTGTTCACAGTAAATAATCTCCGGGAGCTTGTACTTTTGTGATAAAAGAAAAATAAACAATACGAATATATACCAAACTTATAAAACATTCCAAGTGTACATAATGTACTTCTCTATGACTATAGAAATCTATATCTCTATATTCGAGTATTTTAAATATAGGAAGTAAAAATGGATTACGCACGTGTACGATTCAGGGAAGTCAGTACAGGTTGAGACACTGGGGTACCTGACATCGGGTCGTCCTAGGAGACAGGTACCCCAAGAGGTCCGTTCTTGTGACCTCACCCAACGACACGGGAGGAGGTCCCCTAGAAGGGTTGGGTCCCTAGTTTCGGTGTCGAGGACCCAACGTCCACCTAAGGAATGGGGACTCGGTGGTCCCTTCGGGAAAATGGATTATAGTTATAAGAATAAAGGAGAGACTATACATACCAGGAAATATGAAGTCAACGAATTTCGTTGGTGCAACGGAAGGTTCGAATCTCCCCCACAAAAGGAACTAGATGAAAGATGAGGGAACCATAACCTGTGATTAAGAGATCAAGACATGTATGAAAGACAATACGATATTTGACAGAAAACTGAAGAGAGTTCCTCCAGTAACGGAAAGAAAAGGTAATTCAGTAAGGATAAGACTGAACCCTTTTTGGAGAGGGATAAAAAGGTCTGAGGGTTTTATTAAAAAGAAACCACTGTCGGATTCTCACCAGAGGGTTCTTAAATGCCCTACGAAAGAGGTAAAAGGTGTAGTACCTGAAGTTTACATATTTTATGATACAGGAGAGTTTAGAGAAAGAAAGGTCCGTCTTACAAGGCTGAAAAAATTTCGATAGGTAGTGTACTGTACCAAGACTAAGGGAAATTACATAACCGTCAAGTCACCATTTCTTGAGTGGACGGTTACGTCATCACACAAACTAGGGACCCAACCCTTCTAGAGGACCTCTTCCTTTACCGTTGGGTAAGGTCAATAAGAACGGACCCTTTAGGGTACCTGTCTCCTCGGACCGTTCGATGTCAGGTACCGCAACGTTTTCCCAGTCCATGTGGAATCACGGATTTGTTGTCGTTGGTATATAACCGGTCAAAGGAGATGTACCGGGGACCAAATAACTATTTGGGGGGTTTTCCACAATTCACTACTGTGGACGTCACCTTGTGTCGAGAGACCCACACTCGGTTGGTCACGACTTGTCTTTTCCCAGTGTTGGATGAACAAGTGCCCACCGTGTGAGAATCGTGTCACCCTTCTCACCACCAATGAGAACGGTATACTTACTATAACTACGAGTATAGTATCCTAGGCGAGTATGACCCGATTGATTATACATTGTGTATTAGTGAACGACAACCATTGTGTCCAAGTAAGGACACAATATATATAAGGTCAGTGAAGTGTGATTTGATATTTGTGGAGATAAAGATGATGTCACTAGTAGAGAAGTGTTGGTTTACAGGAAGGAGGAGACATCAGATAGCGGTGAGCTTGGACCACTGAGACTAACTCATTAAACTTCAATGAAAACATTTATGGCGATTATTCTTTTTAGGTTATCAGGGAAAAGTCCGGGTCATGACGGGAGATCTTACAACTGTAACTACCGGTAGAGGACAAGAACCGAAGATCTGGGTAGTCACAAGGTCTTTTTGTAGATAAAGACGAAATAACTGATACGGTTTCGGAAACTGACACACCTGGTGTTATTTGACACCTTTTAAGACTTTCTCTACCTTTATGGTCTGGTGGACTGGACGGAGAACTCTTTGGACATACGGCCAGTCCTTCGTTGTCAATCTTGACCTGAACCTTGTTGTCTGACCAAGGTTTATCCTTTTCCTCATGCAGTTCCGACATATACCAGTGAGATGAATAAATTGAAGATACGTCTCATGTAGTACTCTTTGTGACTCGACCTTCTTCGTGTTCGACCTTTGTTCTAACGGTCCTCTTTATAGTTATTGGAGTCTATACGTCTACTGTGGTGGGAATACCGTCTTTCACTTCTCCTTGATTTCTCGGGGAACTACTTTCACTTTCTCCTCTCACTTTTTCAACCGAATTTCGAGTTGTAAGTCTTTTGCTTCTAGTACCGTAGACCAGGGTAGTGAATTACCGTTTATCTACTTCTTTGTCACCTTTGTTACAGTCTGAAAAACCCCCCCCCGAGGTTTTAGTGATGTCTACCACTGACGTCGGTACTTTAATTTTCTGCGAATGAGGAACCTTCTTTTCAATACTGGTTGGATCTGTCGTATACTTTTTCGTCTCTGTAATGAAACGGTTGATTCCAGGCAGATCAGTTTCGATACCCAAAAGGTCATCAGTACATACCTACACTCTCAACCTGATATTTCTTTCGACTCGTGACTTTTTAACTACGAAAACTTGACACCACAACCTCTTCTGAGAACTCTCAGGGAACCTGACGTTCCTCTATTGGTCAAGTAGGATTTCCTATAATCAAGTAACCTTCCTGACTACAACTTCGACTTTGAGGTCATGAAACCGGTGAACTACACTTCTCGACTGAGTAACCTTTTCTGGGACTACGACCCTTTCTAACTCCCGTCCTCCTCTTCCTCTACTGTCTCCTACTCTACCAACCTACCGTAGTGGCTGAGCTACCTGTACCCAAACCCACCTGAGGCCCTCAACCACTACCTGTCCCTCCGGACCGCACGACGCCAAGTGCCCCAGTGTTTCTCAGTCTGTGCTGACTGTGATGACGGAAGGTTGAGGGTCTCGCGAAAGTTCAAAGGGAAGGGTAAAATTTGTCGAAGTGAAGTCCGACAGGGTGGGTCTAGAGACAATAATTGGGTGAATTTTGTGAAGTTATAGAGAAATCTCTTTACCAAGGGTTCGGTCAACATACAACCTTGGTGGACACCTGGAAAATTTGTGTCGATTCGAGTCCGAGGTAGGGTCTTTTTAACTTAGACTTAATGATCTCTCCGGACCTAAATTTGGTGGTCTCTACTGGGGATAGAAAACAGGACGAAGTGGAGAGTAGGGAAAGGATCACTACATTGGTATAATTATCTAAAGAAGTTGTACTCGCCAAAAGAGAAAATCGAATATGTACGGGTCAAATTCACAGTAGAGAAGACACTTCGGAAGGGATCCAGATGTAGAGGTTTCTGTGGATAAAAAGGGAATGACAAGTGAAGGAAGTTGAACTATCACTCTTTTTCAAATCCAACTGAGTTCAACCATTTCGACATTCATTTATTCATTCATTCATTCACAATCAGCGAGTCAGTACGGGCTGAGAAACACTGGGGTACCTGACGTCGAGTGGTCCGAGGAGACAGGTACTCTAAAAGGTCCGTTACTATGACCTCACCCAACGGTAAAGGAAGAGGTCCCCTAGAAGGGTTGGGTCCCTAGCTTGGGGCCAGAGGACGTGACGTCCGTCTAAGAAATGGCTCACTCGATGTTCCCTTCGGGTCATTTCGACATCCGTACCAGTTTACTTCCCCGGTGAGTCTCATCCCTACCCATCTTCCATCCCATACGTCTTCCCCACCATGAGTATAGTGAAATTTTTGGAAGTGTGGGTACACGTGTCTGTGTATCTTTGTGTGTGTGAGAGTGTATGTGAGTGTGTACAAGTGTGTGTGTGTCTCACTTCTTTCTGGAGTCTAACGTTTCTTCCCTTTTATTTCGTAAACCCCTTCTCTGATCCCTACACCCTCCTAACAAAATATTAATTTCCTACTTTTCTTTTTTCCTACATCCTCTGACCCATGTTATCGCTCTGTCTTCTCGAACAAAAAACTGTTTCCCGGACCCCACTGACTTTACTCTTCAGAGCCCGTCTCCACCCCTTGAGCACCCTAAATGTATCGACTACCTCACTCTTCACACATCAGACCCGTCGACAGACGTCGAAGAGTCCTGGTCAAAAACTAAGACTTGACCCTAACTACAGTTCCAGTAACCAGACAACAAACGCCGGTTTAAAGTAAGATCAAAACTTATGAAGAACAAAAAACCTAACAAAGTTTTCAACAACAGAACATTAAAGGGAGGATTTGATAGAATCATAGAACTCCGTCTCTTATTATTACCAACGGGATGGGTTGTGGATAAAGGGTAAATGAGGAATTTATTGAAGAAAGGGTACGGTATACACGAAATTTCTTTGCACGAAGGTAGGGGCGGAGGAATAGTGCTAATCAGATTTCAAATCTCGTTAGATGCGTACCACAAAGGGTCCGTTGACGTTAACCAAAACCCCCCTTATGGATTGGGTTTTAGACTAACCAATCGTCTATCCCAAAGAGAAGACCTGCGTATCTTCTTGCAAACATCGAGTTATTGGTGTCTGTCGGTAGAGGGTCCTTTTTCTTTTTGTTTCCCTATTTCGGTGAGGACTTCTGTCGTTTTGGTTCACTAAGTCTCTGTAGTAGGCCGATGACTTAGTCGATTTGAACCTAGGACGGGGTGGAGACTTGAGAAACAATATACTCTTTTATTTGTAATATTCACTTCGGTAAAGGTCGTCATCGGTTTTCGTAGAAATTAGAAGTAGACTTACATTAAAATTTTCTAAGTTACGGAATTTGAGTGAACTCACTCTACGAGTAGTGGAGTTTCAAAGAAGTCGGAAGAACTTAAAACCGAAATCAAGAGAGATAGGTTATAAACAAGATCTTATTTCTAAGTTGTAAAAAAAAAGAAGATATTGTCTTAGGTCTTCATCCCGTCCTAGGTTTAACCCGACTAAGTCACCAGGTCACTACAGTAGTGTCTGAATCTAAGAAACGTAGAGACAAAACAAGGTAAATTTGTAGTGTAGCTACGTGTTTGACCACGATAGTGAGTCGAGTGTCTGAAAGATCGTCTCACTCCCTCTTGATTATATTGAAGAAGGGTTCCGAACCTTCCCTCAGTTTTGACTAAAATTGAGTAGGTCATGTCGTTCACTCAACAATCCCGAAAATTTTCATAGAAAATATTTTATTATACACGGAGACTCTAGTGAGTTCTTATACTAAGGGTTTACTGTCTTGACAAACTAACCTTTCTCCCTTTCTTTTTCACTTGAACAGTAGGCCACACACTTATAAAATAACAGGAACCCTTTTTCTTCAATGGGCAGGTAAGTAGTGTGAACAAACGATAAGATATAGGAAAAGGACAAGAAGTCTCCTTGTGTCTTATCAAAAAAACATCGGTGTTGTGTCCGTGTAGACAATCAAGGACTTTCAAAATACCTCGTCTTCGTCCTTTCTTAGTAAAGGTTTACTAGAGTGCCAACTGTTTTTCAATACTAAAACAAAGAGAAGTTCTTCCACCAAAAAGTCGTTAACTTTCATATCCTGAAAATTTTTTACTATTATGTCTTCTCTATTTGAGTGTGAACCGACTACTAAATAACAGAAACGGTGGTGACAACAATTGTGTTCAGTGAAAATTCCACTGAAGGGGTTTTGTGGATTTCCTGTGGATATTTTTAACACATGATTAGTTTACTTAATTTTAAATCCCTTCTCTTTCAAGTTCACTAGGAAGATCAATCTCTGACATCTGGTTCTCATCTCATAAAGTGTCAGTTTAAATCGTATGTTTGTTGGTTCCCTTGTAGATAAAACTTAATAAACGTGCAGATTTATATTTAAATAAATAATTGTGCAAATTTAATAGTAAATAAATAACCGAGACGACCCAGAAACAACGGCGAACCTGGAAAGAGAACAACACCGTTCCCCGAGAGGAGAGATCAACGGGACACGGCCGAAGAGTAACACCACTGAAGAGAACAACACCCCGTACCTGAGATCTCGTGCGTCCGAAGTCATCAACACCGTGTACCCGAGATTTCGTGTCCGAGTAGGTATCAGTTCCGTGTGTCGAATCAACGAGGTACCGTGCACCCTAGAAGGGACTAGTCCCTAGTTTGGGTACGGAGGACGTGACCGTCCGTCTAAGAAATGACGACTCGGTGGTCAAGTCAAGTCAAGTCAAGTCACAGTACAGGCTAGGAAACGCGGGGTACTTAGCGTCGTGCGGTCCGGAGGGACAGGTAGTGGTCGAGGGTCTCAAGTGAGTCTAAGTGCAGGTAGCTCAGGTACTACGGTAGGTCGGTGGAGTAGGAGACAGCAGAGGAACAGGAGGACGGGGGTTAGTGAGGGTCGTAGTCTCAGAAAAGGTTACTCAGTTGAGAAGTGTACTCCACCGGTTTCATGACCTCAAAGTCGAAGTCGTAGTAAGGAAGGTTTCTTTAGGGTCCCGACTGGAGGAAGTCTTGCCTGACGAACCTAGAGGAACGTCAGGTTCCCTGAGAGTTCTCAGAAGAGGTTATGGTGTCAAGTTTTCGTAGTTAAGAAACCGTGAGTCGAAAGAAGTGTCAGGTTGAGAGTGTAGGTATGTACTGGTGTTCTTTTTGGTATCGGAACTGATCTGCCTGGAATCAGTCGTTTCATCGGTGGTCTCTTCGGGGATTTATATTTAAATTTATATTCAAATTTTATAGAATCTCAGAAGAAATTCAACTATTTTTTATGTAAGTCCTAGATACACCTTTGTAACGAAGAGAGAGAAACATCGGTCTCCTGAGACGTTATTCTAATCCGACAGGAGGTAAACGGACACATTCAAGTCAATTCAATTTGAAGGGGATTAGTGAGAGATAGGTTAATTGCAAAATAAAAGAAATCTCGTGAATAGTAGTGAGACACTTTACAAGAATAGACAAAAGATTACGGTGATCTTACATTTGAGGCGTTCTCGTCGGTGGAGTAGATCAAATAAACGAGGACACAAGGGTCGGTCAGTGAATCTTGTAGACTGTGGAAATTCCCTGAGCTATTTATAGACAACGTATGTATTTACCTACTTGTTTATTTAGAACCACTTTTATACAAAATTAAATCTATCCTTTCCTTTTCTGAGACATGTCACATAAGATTGATTAAGTTGATTAATCCTTTTAAAAGGGCCTCTTCATAATTAATACACTGTAACAATTGTCTATCTGTACTATAAATCTTCGACAAATACCTCTTTTTCTTACGATCTATACATGTCTAAGGTAGAATTAATTTTTTATAAGTACCGTACTAAACCTAAGAAAATTTGAAAAGATTTGAATTTAAATTGAGAAGGATTCAAAGTTCCACAAAAGAATAGTTCTTCTTGTTTAAAGTTGGACTCTTATAAACATTAGTCTCCAAAGACTGGACGGACTCAGGGTCCTGTCGTTAGTCGCTTTCATAAAGAAGATTAACGGGATTGATCTCTGTCTCCTCGAATCACCCGACGGCAGATACCCCGGCGTGTCTCAGCCTGTGCTGACTTCACTGAATCGTCGTCGTCGTCGATTGATAACCTCTTCCGTTACCGTTGGGTGAGGTCATGAGAACGGACCTTTTAGGGTACCCTCCTCGGACCATCGGGCGTCAGGTACCCCAGAGATTCTCAGCCTCTGCTGACTCACCGATGTGAAAGTGAAAACTGAAAGTACGTAACCTCTTCCTTTACCGCTGGGTGAGGTCACAAGAACGGACCTCTTAGGGTCCCTACCCCCTCGGACCACCCGACGGCAGATACCCCAGCGTGTCTCAGCCTGTGCTGACTTCGCTGAATCGTCGTCGTCTTCGATTGATAAGAAAGTGCACATCAGTTCTAGAGACTTTTACGACTTTTGAACTGTTTGTCTGACATGATCAAGTAAGTCTAACATATTGTGTTACTGTATTTGATTGATCGACTATTTGTTCGTAGAAAAAGAGTACCAAGACCTCCGAACCACTCTCGGGTCAAGGAAACTACAGATAAGACGACATTTGAGTGTTGCATCTTCGAACGTCTCCAGAGAGACACCAGAGAGCCTACCCTATTTGAATGACTATGGTAAGTACTCCCGAGGTGAGATCATCGAAGGGACCACCGAGTCCGCCATTTCTCAAACGGACGTTCCACCATCTGGGTCCAAACTAGTGACCCAACCCTTCTAGAGGACCTCTTCCTTTACCGTTGAGTGAGGTCATAAGAACGGACCTTTTAGGGTACTCGCTTTCTGGACCTCCCGATGTCAGGTACCCAAGTGTTTCTCAACCAGTGCTGACTCACTGATTGTCTGTGTGGTGAGAGTACCTGGATTAGTTAAGGGTTTCTGAGGTAGAGAATTGTGGTAGTGGAACCACCACTCCTAAAGTTATATACGTCAACCCCGTCTGTGTGTGTAAGTCTGGTGTTGTGTCTATCTAATTTTCACTTAACTTTAAAGTCCACAGATTGGAGTTTCGGACACAAAAAAAGGTTGTATATTATAAAAGATCATCCAGTCTCAAATTACCGTACAGTCTGTACTTTTACTGTATCTCTCTTCCTTCCTAAAGCTTAGAAAACCTTTTTTCTTTGGACCTTATATGTTTTATGGACCAAAAGTACTAGAATCTTACAAACATCAATTAGTTTTTCACTTCCAGTGCAATTATTCTTTGATCTACGTCAGTCCATAGTCCATTATGATGTTTGTCATAGGTACTATAAGGTAGGTCCCTCCTGGTAAAGATAGTAGTAGTAGTAGTAGATTGTTAAGGTTGACTTCTTAGATGACCTTCTGTTTCGTCCACAATATGATTCCTAAACTTTATCATTTAAACTATGAGTTTTCTAGAGTAAAGAACTCAATTGGTGTTAATTGCCTTTCGAGTTTACAAAACTGTCATACAATTATACTTTGTTAATTCTATGTCTATAAACAGTTCCTTTAAAGGAAGAAGGGTAAAGGTACATGATCTTTGGTTTACGAAGATCTAATCATACCCAAACAAATTTTACATATTTCACCGTTCTTACGACTTAATCATTGACATATATAACTTTAATTTACCGTGTATGAACGAGAAAACGGAACTTGTAAATGTCATTATAAAACAAAGGAGACACTCTCAGAATGACGTGCATTATATTCACTTCTATTTTTACAGTGCTTTATGTCCTCTTAGATATTCCAGTAAACGTTGTGAACACTTTTCGAAACTTTACACCGGAAATTTTTTTTACATTCAAAATTTTGTAAAGTAGATAGTTGTGAATAAAGTTTAGATAAGATCGTGTCTGGTTGTAGACTATATTGATGTCGAAACAAAAAGAGTTACCTTTACGTTTTTTTCTTTTCTCTCTCTCTATCGAGGTTAATTTTGTTCGGTGTATCGAGGTTTAAAAACCATTCAAGATGATATTTCAGATTTCCAAAACATACCTGAAGATCGTCCTGATCCTCATATCTTTTAAAACGTACCTACGTCTTATAGGGGCCAATGGAAAACGGGTTTCGATTCTAATAGTGAAAGGATTACTTATAATTATGAAGGAGATTTCGTTAGACGAAATGGTGGACAACAACTTTTGTAAGATAAAAGAAAGTGTCTACGATCTTCTAACAAATGTAAGACTAAAGTGTGTCGAAGACACTCAGGAAACAATCTTTGTCTAGTCAAGACATTGATCTAAATATCTTTTACAAACAAATATAAGATTTGTTAGACTAGCCCCACCAACTTTCCTCTTGACTATAATCCATCAACTTTTTTATGAACATCAAAGTCTGGAAAAAAAAGTTTAGTAATTTTTCAAAATTTGGTAATATTGATCCGAGTTTGTGTAGAAATAATTAGTTTTATCCTTGGCAATGTTAGTTGTGTAAAAACGGTTGTTCTTTATTCAACCAAATAGGAAATCACATTTTTAGGTACGAAATCCTAAACTGTTTGAGAACCTTTCACAAAAGACGGAGGAAGACTAACACCTTCGTAAAAGGGACGTTTTTCAACGACTCTACGAACTTCTTCACCATCAAACAACCGTTCTCCAAAGTCCACTTACACCGCCTACTCCGTTTTGAAGCATCAGGTTAAGCAAGTTGAAAACTTCGTAACCACCACACTGTATACCAACCCACAACAGAGCCTCCTATTAACCCGGGAAAGACAACTGATTACGGTCAACGTTCGTAACGTCAAAACCCACGTAGAGTAGCTAAACGACTCGTATGAAGAGTCTACATTACCAAAGTGATCCTAAGTCTTTCGACATCCCTCGTCTGGTCGTCGTCTGGTGGTCACTGATACTGGAAAAAACCATGTTCAAACTGAAACTTTCACGAAACCTCGGAGAAGAGACATGTTGGTGACTCGACCAGTAGTGACCAAGAACATATTGTAGTACAAAATAACGTGTAGTATCAGTCTAGTTCTTTACCAAGTAACACGAACGTATTTTATTCTCTTCTACTGTCAAGGTTTGTTACTAAAAAAAACTAAGCACCAGTCGAGTACTCCGTGGGTGAATAACTCGAAAAAGGTTAAACGAAGTTTACGGTTTGTTGGTATTTTACCTGTTGTAATTCAAAAAACCGTTGGAGAGTACATCAACAGTCTCTTCCGTTACCGTTGGGTGAGGTCATGAGAACGGACCTTTTAGGGTACCTGTCTCCTTGGACCATCCGACGTCAGGTACCCCAGCGCTTCTCAACTTTTGCTGACTCGATGAAGGGAAAGTGAAAAGTGAAAGCACGTAACCTTTTCCTTTACCGTTGGGTGAGGTCGTAAGAACGGACCTCTTAGGGTCCCTGCCGTCTCGGACCACCCGACGGCAGATACCCCAGCGTGTCTCAACCTGTGCTAACTTCGCTGAATCGTCGTCGTCGTCGTCGTACATAAACATTCTCCTAGTCGAAGCTACTACCGAGAGTCAACCAGTAACAGTTGGTGATTACCGGTCGACGACGTGAGGAGTAGAAGTTCCGAGAGGAGAGGAAACGTTTTGAAGAACTTGATGGTATACAAGCAATCGATAAGAACCCGGTTCACACAACAACTACAACACTCAACAGAGGTGACGAAATGTTGGGTAAAACTTGAACTTATTCTTTTGGCGAGCTTAAACGAAAAACAAATTATAGTAAAGGGATCAGACTTTATTTATATTTTATGTTATTTATTCATTATTCAGTAATGAATTTTATGGTACTTGGTTCTTTACTTGGTGTAAATAAATTCTTGTTTAAGGTTATAGTTTGTCATTTGAAGTTGTTACGTCTTGACGTTAATGAAAACGTGGTTGGATCTGGAACTTCAAAGGTTTGATGGTGACCGGTTTTCGGGTTATATAGGACCCTACGAATCGCCGGACGTTCTGTATTTAACTAGAACCAATATCAGCGTTTCACGTCGGTCCACGAAGACCGGGGTTTGCCCTCGTAAATAACCGGAAGAGTCAAGACCGTCGTGGTCTACATGCCGGTCCATCGTCTTCTCGGACATCCTGATTTGAGAAATGACATTCACTGAACTAAGTAGACCCCTCTCTTAAGTCGGGAGAGAACCTAAAGTCGATTAACGACACCGTGGTAGAAAATATTCGTACTGTAAGTTCTCTTTTGTGTATAATTTAAAGTTTTCTGACAAGAACCTAGAAATTAGAGGTATAAATAGAAACTTTTAGTACGAAAGGTACTTATATTATCTCGCAGTACTCTTCAATTTATTATATTTATGACTTGATATTTAAGAATAATCCTTTACTTTACATCGATTTAAAAATCAAGACCTTTTCATAAAGGACAAAATTACCTTTCTTTTTCACACGTAAATCTTTTCTCCATATCTTATCTGGGGTAGAGTTTTAAACATGGTTAAAAATCCTCTGTGTCTCTTTAATTTTGGGTATCGATTCGGACACGCCACGAGTCGACGAAGTCATCACAGGTTGAGAAACACTGGGGGTACCAGACATCGGGTGGTCCGAAGAGACGGGTACCCTAAGAGGTCCGTTCTTTTGCTCACCCAACGGTACGGGAAGAGGTCCCCTAGTAGGGGTGAGTCCTTAGTTTGGACCCGGAGGACGTAGCATCTGACTAAAATATGACGACTCGGAGATCCCTTCGGAGTCAAGTCAAGTCAGCGAGTCATCACAGGCTGAGAAACGCTGGGGTACTTAACGTCGTGCGGTCCGGAGGGACAGATAGTAGTTGAGGGCCTCAAGTGAGTCTGAGTACAGGTAACTCAGTCACTACAGTAGGTCGGTTGAATAGCAGACAGCAGGGGAAGAGGAGGACGGGGGTTAGGGAGGGTCGTAGTCTCAGTTGAGAAAAGGTTACTCAGTTGATAAGCGTACTCCACCGATTTCATGACCTCAAAGTCGAAATCGTAGTAAGGAAGGTTTCTTTAGGGTCCCGACTAGAGGAAGTCTTACCTGACCAACCTAGAGGAACGTCAGGTTCCCTGAGAGTTCTCAGAAGAGGTTGTGGTGTCAAGTTTTCGTAGTTAAGAAGCCGTGAGACGGAAGAAATGTCAGGTTGAGAGTGTAGGTATGTACTGGTGTCCTTTTTGGTATCGGAACTGATCTCTCTGGAATCAGCCGTTTCATTACAGAGACGAAAACTTAGACGAAAGATCCAACCAGTATTGAAAAGAAGGTTCCTCATTCGTAGAAAATTAAAGTACCGACGATAGTGGTTGACGTCACTAAAACCTCGGGGGGTTTTATTTCAGACTGTGAAAGGTGACAAAGGGGTAGATAAAGGGTACTTCATTACCCTGGTCTACGGTACTAGAAGCAAAAGACTTACGACTCGAAATTCGGTTGAAAAAGCGAGAGGAGAAAATGAAAGTAGTTCTCCGAGAAATCAAGGAGAAGTGAAAGACGGTATTCCCACCACAGTAGACGTATAGACTCCACTGACTATAAAGAGGGCCGTTAGAACTAAGGTTGAACACAAAGAAGGTCGGGTCGTATACATAAATGTTTATGTACTTAAATCGGTTGTTTCATTTAAGGTATTTTTAGTTATTTTCGGAGAAATCAAAAGAAAGGTTAACGCATCCACTCTATTTGTCAACTAATCGACTCCTATAGAATTTTAGAGATTATGTCGGAAAATTTATTTATAGACAACAATAAAATAAATTAGTCTCTTCATTATGTACGAATAATACCTTTAAAACATTTTATACTTTTTTAAGTTTCATGTTTTATTTTAATAGGTGTTTCGGTAACAAGTATTATTTTTATTTTTATTTTTATTTTTTCCGTAACAAGTTATTATTTTTAGTAATAATGTAAAAATAACACACAGAAAACCTGAAAAGATACATATTTAATACATATGCAAATGTCTTTTAACCCAACTTTAACATACATAACAGTAAACAAAAGAGGGGGAGTTATAATATGTGTCAAAAGGAAATAAGATGACGAAAATTAGAGAATACTATATATTTAGTAACGGTTACAAAAGAATAATGTTTATGTCGACGTTATTTATAGAAACATTTATTTAAACATGTAGATGAAAGGTAAGTAATAAAGTAATCCCTTTATAATCGTGACCTTAAGATTCTATTTGTAAATCGGAAGATCTTTGTAACTTTATTTAATATGAGAGTGTTTATCGCTATTCTTCCGATCAAACGAATACGGGGTCGATTGTGACACATAATAGTTGGTAGGCAGAAGTATACATCTGCCTCGTAGTAGATTGTGTACGTCCTCTGCCTGTTTATGAACAGGAAGATTTACCAGGCCTCTAAAGGGACCTCAAAGGGAATACAAGTTAATATTATACTCAGTCTTGGTTCAGAAGTTTTCGTCCTGTCTCCCTGATATAACTGTTTTTAACCCGGCGGTACAGGTATTAAGGGAACAGACTGAGTAAACAAGGACGTATAAGTACCGGGACTCGAGACTCCGACGGAAACAAAGTTCATTGAGTTATTTAATGTTTTCAGTCTAGTCGTCGTTGTCTTCACTCAACGTTGTGTCAGGGTACCTCCCGGAAAAATACGGACTTTTAAGTCACAAAATAATTTCATATAAACAGATAAATAGGTACTCTTATTTTTCGACACTAAACCAGTTAGAAAATAATGGGTGTCGTTTTAGTCATATAAATCTTCTTCGTTTTAGTTTAATCAAAGGATTCTTTTAAGGTTTCCTTAATATGATAGGGTCCGGAGCTGTTACAAAAGATATTTCCTGGCCTAGCATTTACAAAGTCCGGAACGGTCGGTATACCAGAGACCGTGTTAATAAGTTGAAACGGGAATATTATACTTCTGTCATTATCTGTTATTCATTTGTCTACTCGCACCGACACAAGGTCGTTTTGAAATAAACGTTTCTATCCGTCGACCGACCTAACGTGCGAATCCGAGATGGGAGTCGTCTCGAAGTCAGAGGGTTGTGACCGAGGCAGAATGACAAACTAATATTTCTTTTTTATGTGACTCCTTCTAAACATATTAATAGAGAGACTTTACTTTAGTAACAAATACTTCACTTTAGTAAGAAAAGTAATTCTATGTCAAAAATAATTTTTAGACAATTCACTCTCCCTAGTACACTTGGGAACTGTGACATTCTTTCCCGGTATCTTCTCTGTTCCGTTTCTTTCCCCACCTCCACTTTCGTAACGTGTCCCACGCGAAACAGAGTGGGTTCAGTTCGAATTGAGACGTTGAGAAGACTTTATAACCTAACCGTTTTTTTAAGTAAGACAAAAAAAAAGTATTCTACGATACCTTTTTGGGTTTGTTTGAAAAACTGTTGGGTTCTTAAGTCTGGAATATTTAGAAGTATCTATTCTTCTTTCTGAAGTTTCGGTTTTGTCTCGAGATGAACCCACTTTTCCGTGTCGAGACAGTAGAGGTCACTTCTCATCGGCAACAGTAGAACTAGTGACTCCACACTTATGACCGTCCAAACGTCGTGGAATAGTGAATACCACCACGAATAAACCTCTGTCAAAGTTTAGACTCGATAGTATCGATCATTCTCGTTTATCGTTTGTTTACTGAGTTGTCGAATTTTCACGAAGTTCTCCGGATTTTACTGTCTTCTTTACAAGTTTAGATTTCAGTCTTGATTATATGTTAAGAATTTATTTTGTTGAATTATATCTACATAGTATAGTATATACAAAAATGTCTCAGTACAACCGAAATACTTATTTTTCTGTACATAGTTTCCCGATTGTCAAGTTTGCAAGTCCCCTCACAAATATAAGAAAGGAAGTACTGTGTTTGGGAAGACTGTTTCACAGAATCGGACACAAGTTCTAGCCACTACTACTAATATTTAGGAAACCGTGGAAAGGACTCTCGACTCGTGATACGACAGAGTCTGAGAGACTGATCATCTTATCCACACTTTCTTGTCTTCGGGGAAAGAGTCAAAAGTCCGGGTCTGGGATCCTCGGGTATCAAAAATAAGAGACAGAGAATTTCCGGTTCATTCTTCAGGTCAATAGGAGACCTCTCATCTTCAGATTGATGGGATCCTGTTTCTCTCCAGGATTCTAATGTATTTCTCCCTGTTTCCGAATCGGTACGGTAGTTCAATAGTCCTTACATCCTTTCAGTAGAACTTGAGAGTCCTTGTTAAGTGAACGGTCATTCAACTCGTCTTCTCAGTGGGTGAATTTGGTGACGGTTAAAGGACTGAGTGTTTTGACACTCTATGTTGTTTTTAAAACAATAAAATTAGGTGACACGAAACCACACGAAACATTATGTCGTTATCCATTGAACTAATATATGTGATTACTGTTTGTAGTTTTCTACGAATACACGTAAGATCGTTACTTAACGAATCGCAAAAAGGGAAAATAAAAAGGTCAATGAAAGTTATTTTATGTATAGGGGCCAAACCGGAAAGACCCACAGTAGCAGACTGTGAAAATAAAGTGAAGGATTTGTTACTGGAAGTGACTCTTTAAAGGTTCTAACGACAACTGTGTACTGATGGTTGATTTTTTAATGAAAATTTTTTACAATTTTGGATGGTGTCTTGGGTACATTTGACCGTTATCTAGAATTTTTATTCGTTACCTGGTTTGTCAACTTAAAACATTAATTAAAGTATTGGTTTGGGTTGAATTAATAATCTCTGTTACTAAAGGTTAGGGTCAAAATTTTGTACGGTCCGTAGTAATTACCTAAGTTCGTTAGTGTTTTAAGAGACATTATAAAGTTGTTGAGGAAAAGGAAGTAAAGAGCAACCTTATTTTTACATTTCATACAGTTCGTTGTTATTAAACCCTTTCCCCATTTACCATACAAAGTACGTATTTATTTGAGGAAGTCTTACATCTTATACATTGTATTCTTTTACCTTATGAACAAATACACGAAAAACACATAAGGGTAAACCATCAGAGCAGACATATTAAGATGTCGTTGTAAGATAAGAGAATCCATTTCTCGGTCCTTCAAACAATTTAACGACATCGGTAGACCGAATGTCAGAGTACTCTAGATAACCAATTGAGTACCCTTTTATATATAAAAATTGTACTTCTTTTTCCTATCGAATACTACTCTTAAGAAAAGATATCTTTCATGAAAGATTGTATCCAACCATACCATGTCATAGAGAGTTTCCCCATATGTCCTAAACTTATTGAGTACTATAATTGTACACAATTAACTTAATTTTTCACGGAAACGTTTATTCAAATCCCTTTAGATCCTTCCTTTAACAATTTGTGCAAAGGAAAGGTCTTTAAAGACCCTTTGAACTTATACTATTCACGATGTTTGAAGATTCCTTATGGTGACACACGACTTAGTTTGACACCGTAAGAAAAAACCTTTTCCTAAAATCCTTTACTTACACTTGACTTTGTGTGAAACCCTTTATGACCGTCTCACCCTTCTAGACCTTACACCTTGGGTTTCCGGAACCAATATTAGAACTGGAAGATGAATGACTAACTTGTTCAGTAAATGGGTGACACATTCTCTTATTAATGTGTACGTAATTGACCACGCAGTGTCTCAAGAATACTCTTTATTTACTTTCTAAAACTCATTTTCACTGATTAGGTCTCAAACTATATGTCGTCCTGGATCACTAACATACGACCTTCTTACTGACAGAAACATACTATTGTAGAAACCTTTACAATAAGTGAGTTAACACAGACTGAGAAACACTGGGTTTCCTGACATCGGTAGGTCCGAAGAGACAGGTACCTTAAGAGGTCCGTTCTTATGGCCTCACCCACCGAGAAGGAGAGAAATCCCCTAGAAGGACTGGGTCCCTAGGGTGGGTATAGAGGGAGTAACGTCCGTCTAAGAAATGATAGACTCGGTGGTCTCTTCGGGTAGAAGGAAAAAAATTCCATGATCACTCTCCTCTCTCCAAGTTCTCCCTCCCCTGTGTATGTAAGCGTACCGACTAAGTGCGACAACATGTCGTCTTTCATTATGTGTAACATTTCGTTAATAGGAGACCAATTTTTATTTAATTTTTTTATTTTTTCATTTTCATGACCACTCTTAAGACCACGACTAAAGAATAGTTGAAGGTTTAGAAATGGGACGAACCATTCGGATCCAAGCCAAGAGGTTTTTACTTGGGGACGTCGGAGTGATATAGAGTACCGTTACTGGTGTCTTGTACTGTGTAACAGACGATTTGACTTCCAGTCGAATTCAAACAAAAGTCTGGGTAAACTTTCTGTTGGTTCGAGTCTCTAAAATTTCAATTAAAGAGTTCTTTTATATTTTACCTCTATTTTGGATAGATTCTCGTCTCCCGATCATAGTCTTTTAGTCTTGTATCGAATAAATTAAAGAAACTGGGAAATAAAGAAGTGAATATTCATTTTTATTATTAAAAGGGTATCCTAATAATACTCTTTAAACTTTAATACATACCATTCGCGTAACATACAATATCCTATATCATATATTAATTATCCTCCGAAAAGTCCACCGTGATCACCAATTCTCGGACCGACGGTCACTTCCCCTGTGTCTCTGCACCCAAACTAGGGACCCAGCCCTTCTAGGGGACCTCCTCCTTTACCGTTAGGTGACGTTATAAGACCCTCTAGGGCACTTGTCTCCTCGGACCTCCCGATGTCAGGTACCACAGCGTTTATACAACCTGTGCTAAATCACTGTTTTCTTGTTGTTGCTGTGTCAAATATTTGGTAAGATGAGATCGTAGTTTTCTCTAAAAAGCATCTTAATATATTATAACTTTAATTTATTAGACAATTTCTAGTGCAGCAGGTTAAGGGAGGAAAGGTCTTAAATTTTTTTTTTCGTTTTTTTTTTTTTCAAGTCTCCCAACTTCATTAAAACGGTTCCAGTACGATAAGAATTACCGTTACTGTCCCTCCTTCATTATCGAAAGAGGTTTATAAGTTTCTTCCTCTTACCTAAACTGAACATACTGGAGTCCCCTATTTTTGTTACCACTTTCTATCTCGTCTACTACACTTCTTCTGTTCAGATTTTCAGAGTAGTAGGGGGACAACTTTACCCGACGTAAGTGGCCAATTTTACCCAACGAAGGCTAACGTGAAAGGGGAGATGAATACATGACTTCGATCGAAATCCTTCTATTTTGTCCGGTCTACATGTGACTAGTGAGGGACCCCACATGCGCAACCTCTACTCAACACACGTATGACCGGTCCGGTATCAGTACTGAATCGGTGTACCAACTGTGTAATGGACTCTACTCGGGTCTGGATGCTGTCTCGATCGAGATCTTGAAGATAAAATGTCCTTACATCTTCGGTGGTGGAGTAACCTTCGTTCCTGAACTTCGAAATTAAAGAGTCGTGAAGTGTATTTTAACTCTTATACAGTTCATAGGTATAGTTTCCTATCCAAAAGTTCCTCTAATATCCCTATGATATGAGGAAATTGCTCTAACCATAACAGTGACCCATGTATGACTACAAACCGAGTTGAGATGACCTACCAATTAGTATTAAAATCCTAGACATTAAAAGACAATAGACCTGGTTGTTGAAACGTACACCTATTAACTTTTAACCGACGTTACTACTTTAGACTGGTGACTTCTGTTTGAACAACTCGTAGTGAGAACTCTTTATTACACCTAACTCTACAAGGTGGGTGATCCGTTGGGTTCGTTATAAACGAACACTCCCTTCTTCCACGACAGTTAGTGTTATGGGGTTTGACTTTTGTTGTTGTTTCTTTTAGGAGAGAATCTTTGTTAGACTCACTTTGTCCTGACTGTAATCGTTGTTTTCTCTTCACTCTCCACTAAACTCCTTCATTTTATTTCAAGTCGTTTCCGACCCTATAAAGACACCTTGGCTAATTTTCCCCTTGAGGTTCTCTACAGAACGTAAACGAGTCTAGACCTGGACTCAAACGTATAAAACA
Source organism: Capra ibex (assembly GCA_006410555.1). Classification (NCBI taxonomy): domain Eukaryota; kingdom Metazoa; phylum Chordata; class Mammalia; order Artiodactyla; family Bovidae; genus Capra; species Capra ibex. The sequence continues at coordinate 79,317,331 of SJYO01041852.1, forward strand.
CTAAAGTCCCATCCGAGACTGATTTTATCGTTTATATGACTCATGTTCACCAATTACTCCGACCGTCAACTCACCCGTGTAGGACAATGTCACACGTATTGTTGTGTCTCGACTGTAATTGGTCGCGAGTGGTGCCGTCTGCGACACGACTTCGCGAAGTGTACTCAATTGCACAAATTAGGAGAGTTATCCGAACACTACATCCATGATAAGAATTGGGTAAAAGTCCTTTGACTTTATATCTTTCTAATTGATGAAAGGTATCGACTATCCACAGATTGAAAGCCAAACTTAATTACGAAAGACTACGGTCTAGGTATGAACAGTAGTATCACGGGACATCCGATATGGTAGAAAAGGTGAACACTGTAGATTTTACTTTAGGTCAGAACAACGGAGTCACGACGACGGAATCGGGGATTTTTTTGGGTAGTAAAGGGTGGAGGCTACCGGTCAGGGATTCTGTACTGTCCGGAGTAAATACAATTAGGAACCTTCTTTAGATGGGGGTCTATTCAAAAGGGTAATCCCAGTACTATCAGTTTCTAGATGATTCCTACTAATCGAAACTAGTCTTCACTGTATTTAACTTTATATTAATCCTTTTAACAGACTAGTAATAAAGTAAATGTCACTATCAATTCACACCAGGAGTCCACGACGACCCTTTTGGAGAGTTTCCAGGTCTGATAGACACCGTCCATATTTAAAGGAGTCGTGTTCCTTCCAACTCGTATCCCGGTCGACATTCGTACATATTTCGTTTACCTGAAAGTCCTACGACTTTTCCCGTGGTCGTAGGTGTGACAAAAGGGGATCTTGACTGTTGACCAGACTTTAAGAATGGTGAGGAAAGTGTTAACCAATCTTGTACGTGTACAAGAACTTTTCTACTTATGTAAATAGGTAGACGTAGGTGATATCCGGTCACTCGATATTACAATCTTTTCTCTTGACCCGAAGTCCCTTTTCTCTGGTACCATCCATTTAAAACTACTTATTCTGTTGACCTTTCAGTGATGTGACCACAGGTTTATGTCTAGCCATCTAACTCTAACCGTGTTCCACTTCAAAAGTAACTAAATACCACTTTGTACTCGTTGTTTCTGTTACATCATTGAAAAGTTTAATTTTAACATCTAAGACTCCAATACAAGAGGAAAAACTTACCATGATACCAGTAAAGAAAATACTTTACTAACACTATCATCTACCTCCAAGACGAAAAAGGAATTACAGAAATGAATCGTTTTATTTTTCGATCGGTTGAAAAGTAATTAGCAATTACACATGTATGTGTATACGATTTATGAAGTGTAAGCTATCAAATAAGTCAGAGGTATCACTGATATACACTTTATATGACACTATTAAGGATGAAATATCTACTCCTTAGAGTCCGGACCTCCTATTTATTGAATGGGTTCCAATATATCGATGACTCATCGTCCTCCATTAAACAGGAGGAACAAGGATGGAAAATCCCGTACTTATGATTTCGGAAAAACCCTCGATACCCACAATTTTTCTCTCTCTCTTTACAGTCTCCTTGTCTTCTTGTCTTCTATTTAAAATGGATGAATTAAAATGGTACGTATGCACGAGTCAATACAGATCGAGACACGACGGGGTATCTGACATCGGATGGTCTGGGGAAACAGGTACCCTAAAGGTTCGTTTACTATGACCTACGAACCCCGACCACGTGACCCTACTGGGTCTCCCTACCATCTCCCTCCCTCCCCCCTCCCCGCAAGTCCCACCCCTTGTGCATATATGGACACCGCCTAAGTACAACTACATACCGTTTTGGTTATGTTATGACATTTCATTAATTGGAGATTAATTTTATTTATTTAAATATAATTTTTTTTCTTATGACTTCACCTAACAGTAAAGGAAGAGGTCCCCTAGACGGGTTGGGTCCCTAGCTTGAACACAAAGGATGTAGAGGACACGACCGTCCGTCTAAGAAAGAAATAGTGACTCGGTGGACCCTTTAGGTATCCGAGGGACCTTGAAACCAACGTTTTTGTAAAGGGGAATCTCAGTCGTAAATATTTGATTGTAGTATTTTAGGATTTACCGATTCGTTTTTCTCAGAATTTCAAATAGAAGAAAAATCATTTAATCTTTTGAATCTCCATCACAGACTGAATTTTAAGATTTACGAACGTAACGTGATCGGGATCTTCACAAACGAATTTCGTTTTCTATCTTGTATCGGTGATAACGGTTACATCTTTTTCTCTTCTTTGGTGTCGGTCTAGTTTGGTCGTTTCATAGACTCACACTATTTGAGATCGAGTCAGTTGAGATAGTAGGTACTGATTACTTCTTGTCATTTGTCCTTTTTTCTGGGGTTTTATGTCAATTAAAGGAAAGTCACAAAACATACATCATTCGTGAGTTGTCAGTTTATGATTTTCTCACTTACTTAGGGACTAAAATACAATGAGTAATAGTGTACCCTTTGTACGAAGAAAAGAACAAGTTCTTTACTTGTGACTTCTGGACACTTCTACGAATTGGTACTCTATTGAATGTTCCAATGTAAAACCAGTTGATTCAGGACGGTTAATTTATATCTACATTTTACTTTTACACGTTTTTACGATGATATCTGCATCATACGACGATTCAGTGAAGTCAGCACAGGCTGAGACACGCTGGGGTATCTGCCGTCGGGTGGTCCGAAGGGGCAGGGACCCTAGGAGGTCCGTTCCCATGACCTCACCCAACGGTAAAGGAAGAGGTTACGTACTTTCACTTTTCACTTTCACTTCAGCGAGTCATAGACTGGACCTCACCCCCACGGTAACGGAAGAGGTATCTGTGTCATATACATCACTAATTCAGAATTCTTACTCATAGTAAGTAAACCGAAAAAAGGTCTGAGTCGTAAACTTTTTTTAAAATACAATGACTCGGAAAAACGGTGGTCCCTCGAGTTGATTCAAGTCTTAATACGATTGAAGTACCCCCCTCCACCTTAAGAATAATTGGTGTTATTGAAACCGTCTATCGAGAGAAATACGTACGAGACCTTGTGTGAAGGTTCTTAGTCTTAATTCTGATTTCCTACACGAGTCGTAAAGGTTCATATCACAACCGGTGTTTCAAACAAGCCTAAAAGGATATTGTCGTATACCTTTTAGACTTTCTTGAAAAACCGGTTGATTCATGAAGACATAGACATTAACGTAGAGGAGAACTGATCTTTTTACTCATTCCTCAGTAAATTAATAATAATAAAAAAAAAAAACCTCCCACTCCTCTTGTCTTTCTCTTACCACAAGACACCTAAATCGGGATTACGACTTCTTCAGGTATATTACGAAAACTTTCCGTCCGTACCTCCACCCTTGGAGTCTCTTAGGGAGTAGATGGGACATTTGGTTCTATGTTGTATAATGTCACCCTTGAGTACATGGTACAACTCCTCAAAGGATAATTCCGAACCCAATTTGTACTAGTTTGACTTAAACTAAGGACTTTTACACATCTCTGTCCATTAAAAGTTCTAAGGAAAGTAGTCCCTACTTTACTCCTGAACCTTAACACTCACTATTGGTCGTATCATGTGTACGAGGTGACTCATACCCCGGTTCACTAAGGAATGAATTTAGGGACAGAGTATGAAGTGAGTAGGAGGATTTATTTACTCCGTAAACTGTAGTATAAGAAAAAATAACCTAAAAAAAGAAGGACTTTTAAAATTTCGGTTCTAGATTAATGTATTAGAGTACTATACAGATGGCATATCCTGTATAGTTCCGATTGTGGCAATCTGATAGATGATTAGTTATTTTTGATCTAGATAAAATTTAGTCATTTTCGTAAGAGAAACCGGAGGTCACGTATCGTGTCCGAATAAGGCATCACCTGTAAAGTATTTACGAATAACGTAACTTTTATTGAGGATACCTTTCCTGAAAAATGGAAGTCGAAAAAACCGACCTACCTCAATAAAGAACCATAAGAGAGTAAATTTTACAAAACTTGGTTACTCATCATTATGACTCATGGTCGTCTTATTGTTAACTAAATGAGTTGAAAATTCGATGTTTTTAAACGGACGAGTCCGTCGTTTAAGTCAGTAAGTCGGATGATCATAAACGAACGAAATTACGGTTTTAAAGTCGAAGATAACTGTATAGGTAGTCCTCGCAAGGAGACTTTGATAAGATTTTGATAACTGAGATATGAAAAACGGGAAACTGAGTTGTAAGGTCAAACATTTTAGTTACAACATCGACGGATAAGGGATCTTTATCCGTCTTCAAAACACTCAATGGTTGATCTATAATGATTAATGGTTGATCTTTAATGTACATTAACGATAATGAAAGCTACAGTTACTAAGTTGTACGTTTACACAACATTATTTAACACATAACGTTGGTTATTTCCTGATGTAAAAATTTTAATTTTTTTTTTTTTCAGAGAGTCAGAATAGGCTGAGAAACTTTGGGGTGCCTGACACCGGGTGGTCTGAGGAGACAAGTACCTTTAGAGGTCGTTCTTATGACCTCACTCATCGGTAAGGGAAGAGGTCCCCTAGACTACATAAAATTTCCATATAAGTTTAGATTCTGTTAGGGTCTTCGTATATAAGAGTGAGTAAGAGTTACTGTAAACTCAACGAAAAGGACTCACTTTCCACCTTACTATCGGCCCATGGTCCTTAGTGAGTACCGTGTGTTCTTCAGAGTGAGCAGTGACCAAGTGAATACCCTCAGACAGTGTGTATACTTATAGTGATCAGTACACGTGGTGTCATATCTTTTTGCAACGTTTAAGGAGAAGATATCGGTATCAGAAAATGACTCTTAACATTCATGGAAACCCTTTGAACCTTTTTCTTTACCGTTGGGTGAGGTCATGAGAACCTCTTAAGGTAACTGTTTTCTTAGTCAGTCCGACGTCAGGCACCCTACCGTTTCTCAGTCTGTGTTGACTCACTAATTGATCATTGATCGTTGAATCGTCGTCGTCGTCGTCGTCGTCAATCCTTTGAATGTAAATTTGAACAATGTCACACTAATAAGTGACAATATCTATTCAGTTCTCAAAGGGACGACTTTAATAAATTATTACGTGGATTAATTGGATGTAAGGAATCGGGGGAAAAGACGGTATCGTTAATAGAGATAGGTTGTACGATATATAAAGTCAATGGACAAAGGTAAAAGGAAGATCTTATATTTAGGAGGTACTTCTGTCCTTAAAAAAGAGATGACAAAGGGGGTGGAGTTCTTATCACGGGCTTTAGATTGTCTGTGAGTCATTTGCAAACAACTTACTTACTTATCATACCTTTCAAAAGGAGAGTACTTCTGTGACGTCATCAAAAAGAAAGATAAATCTGAGAACGAAAATAACTTTGTTTAAACCTACTACTTCATTTTTGTCGGTTGTTAGATTTTGTGCACTCAGGTTTTCATTTTTGTCGTCACTATCTTCTGTTTGGTAACTTATACCACCAAGAAAAGAGACGGACTGTTTAATCTCTTTCTATGTTATAAAAAGTTTCCGAACTTATTATATATTTACGGTTCTCGAAAACTTCTATTCTCATGAAGAGTTTAGTTGTAGAAAATTTCCTTTTGCTTAGTAGTTAACAGTAATCAATATAATCATTTGTCAAGTCAAACCAGCGAGTCAGCACAGACTGAGAAACACTGGGGTACTTAGTGTCGTGCGGTCCGGAGGGACAGGTAGTGGTTAAGGGCCGCAAGTGAGTCTGAGCGCAGGTAGCTCAGGCACTACGGTAGGTCGGTAGAGTAGGAGCCAGCAGGGGAAGAGGAGGACGGGGGTTAGGGAGGGTCGTAGTTTCAGAAAAGGTTACTCAGTTGAGAAGCGTACTCCACCGGTTTCATGACCTCAAAGTCGAAATCGTAGTAAGGAAGGTTTCTTTAGGGTCCCGACTAGAGGAAGTCTTACCTGATCAACCTAGAGGAACGTCAGGTTCCCTGAGAGTTCTCAGAAGAGGTTGTGGTGTCAAGTTTTCGTAGTTAAGAAGTCGCGAGTCGGAAGAAGTGTCAGGTTGAAAGTGTGGGTATGTACTGGTGTCCTTTTTGGTATCGGAACTGATCTGCCTGGAATCAGTCGTTTCATTACAGAGACGAAAACTTATACGATAGATCCAACCAGTATTGAAAAGAAGGTTCCTCATTCGTAGAAAATTAAAGTACCGACGTTAGTGGTAGACGTCACTAAAACCTCAGGGTTTTTTATTTCAGACTGTGACAAAGGTGACAAAGGGGTAGATAAAGGGTACTTCACTACCCTGGCCTACGGTACTTGAAACAAAAGACTTACAACTCGAAATTCGGTTGAAAAAGAGAGAGGAGAAAATGAAAGTAGTTCTCCGAAAAATCAAGGAGGAGAAGTGAAAGACGGTATTCCCACCACGGTAGACGTATAGACTCCACTAACTATAAAGAGGACCGTTAGAACTAAGGTCGATCACAAAGAAAGTCGGGTCTCAAAGAGTACTACATGAGACGTATGTTCAATTTATTCGTACCACTGTTTATGTCGGAACTACATGAGGAAAAGGATAAACCTTGGTCAGACAACAAGGTACAGGTGAAGATTGACAACGAAGGACCGGACGTATGTCTAAAGAGTTTCTCCGTCCAGTCCACCAGACCATAAGGGTAGAGAAAGTCTTAAAAGGTGTCAAATAACACTAGGTGTGTCAGTNTCCACGGGTTATACGATGACCTCTAGTCACCTCTTTATTGAGGTCCTTCTTACTTCCCTACCTCGGTTTCGTTCTTGTTATGGGTCGACACCTGCACTGACCACTATCTTCGTTCCAGGCTACGACATTTCTCGTTATAACGTATCATTGGACCTTACAGTCCAGGTACTTAGTTCCGTTTAACCTTCACCAGTTTGTCCTCTACCGTTCGCACTTGTAACTGTAAGATCCTTAGTCGCTTGATTTTACCTGACCTTACCCACTTAAATTGAGTTACTGGTAATGTAGATGATGACGCCCGTTCTTAGAGAGTCTTCTTTACCTCATCGGTAGTACCTGTTGTTTTCTCAGGCTTTACGTCATGAACCTACGTTAGAGTTTTTACTGTCTACTAGAGACAAGCAGAGGTTCCGTTTGGTAAGTTATAGTGTCATTAGGTTCAGATACGGGGTTGGTCATTGCGACTTCTTCGACTTCCACTTACCAAGATACTTCTGGATGTTCTAGAAAATCTTGATTGTGGGTTTTTTCTACAGGAAAAGTAATATCCCCTGACCTTACGTTTTCATCCTTCAGTTCTTTGTGGACCTCATTGTCCGTTTAAACCGGAACCTTACGCCTTACTTCGTCCCGTTTCTGATTATCTCAAAACAGTTCTTTTACGTGACCAGTATCGTTTGTGGGAGAAGGTTGTTGTGTTCTCTTCTGAGATGTGTACCTATAGTAGTCTACCAGTTGTGGTTTTAGTGTAACTAATATAAGAGACGTCGCTTTCTACCTCTTCGAGATATGTCAGTTGTTTTTGTTCTGGTCCTCGACTGACATCGAGTCTAGTACTTGAGGAATAATCATTTGTTCTCTCATCATTAAGATGATTCACTCTCATTATTTTGTAAGTAGACTTGATATCGTAATTTTTACTTTCCTACTTTGATTCTACTTAAGTAAAAATAACTAGTCGATCTTCGATTTTATTTCAAGGTAAAATAAAATGTTTTTTAGGATTTGAATTTATTAAATTACGACTTGTACTTGACTGAGTATGTTAACAAATAAAAATCAATTTGAAAATATTCACACTTAAATGTCCGTCACCATTCTTTATTATGACTCTCTAGGGTACATAGAAAACCATTGTCGAGTGTTTTGATATCATCCTATAGTGACTGTGACTAGGTCAGTCAAGTATGTTATAAAGGTAGTGGTGTTCCTTGGAAGTCCTCGTGTAGATGAAAGTAGGATCAAAGTTGAGGGGAGTTGAGGACCCTTGGTGATCATGGAAGATGTAAAGATATTAAAACAGTAAAGTTATTCCAATGTATTTGTGTGTGTATGACTGTGTATGTATGTGAATTAAAAAAAGTCGACTCGGTACATCGAACACCCTAGTAAGGGGACTAGTCTCCAATTTGGGTCCAGGGTCGTCACTTTCGGTGACACTTTTTAAGACTTTCTCTACCCTTATGGTCTGGTGGACTGGACGGAGAACTCTTTAGACATACGTCCAGTCCTTCGTTGTCAATCTTGACCTGTACCTTGTTGTCTGACCAAGGTTTATCCTTTTCCGACATATAACAGTGGGACGAATAAATTGAATATACATCTCATGTAGTACTCTTTGCGACCCGACCTTCTTTGTGTTCGACCTTAGTTCTAACGGCCCTCTTTATAGTTATTGGAGTCTATACGTCTACCGTGGTGGCAATACCATCTTTCACTTCTCCTTGATTTTTCGGAGAACTACTTTCATTTTCTCCTCTCTCTTTTTCAACCGAATTTCGAGTTGTAAGTTTTGTGTTTCTAGTACCGTAGGCAAGGGTAGTGAAGTACCCTTTATCTACCCCTTTGTCACCTTTGTCACAGTCTGAAATAAAACCCCCGAGGTTTTAGTGACGTCTACCACTAACGTCGGTACTTTAATTTTCTGCGAATGAGGAACCTTCTTTTCAATACTGGTTGAATCTTTCGTATAAGTTTTCGTCTCTGTAATGAAACGACTGATTCCAGGCAGATCAGTTCCGATACCAAAAGGGACACCAGTACATACCTACAATCTCAACCTGACACTTCTTCCGACTCTCGGTTTCTTAACTACGAAAACTTGACACCACAACCTCTTCTGAGAACTCTCAGGGAACCTGACGTTCCTCTAGGTTGGTCAGGTAAGACTTCCTCTAGTCGNTACGATTTCGACTTTGAGGTCATGAAACCGGTGGAGTACGCTTCTCAACTGAGTAACCTTTTCTGAGACTACGACCCTCCCTAACCCCCGTCCTCCTCTTCCCCTGCTGTCTCCTACTCTACCGACCTACCTTAGTGACTGAGCTACCTGCGCTCAGACTCACTTGCGGCCCTTAACCACTACCTGTCCCTCCGGACCACACCACGCTAAGTACCCCAGCGTTTCTCAGTCTGTGCTGACTCGCTGACTTGACTTGACTCCGATGTTTCCTTGATCGTCATTTCAATGTATTTATCTTATTAAACAAGATTCCAATGTCAAACGTTAAAACCCCTAGTCGAAAAAAATGAGTCGTATTAAGACTTCCAAGTGTATCCAGCAACTTACGCAGTTCTTATGGAAGGCAAAAAAATAGTTTATTATGAGGAACGATCTCTACATGGTATTAAACAAATTGCAATGTATACAATTCACTTTCAGCGAGTCAGTACAGTCTGAGATACTCTGTGTCATAAGACCATAAGAGGACCTCACCCATCGGAAAGGGAAGAGGTCCCCTAGAAGGGTTGGGTCCCTCACCTGGGTCCAGAGGGTGTAACGTCCGCCTAAGAAATGGTCGACTCGGTGTTCCCTTCGGGTTCTTATGACCTCACCCATCGGATAGGGAAGTTGTCCCCTAGAAGGGCTAGGTCCTAAGCTTGGTCCCAGAGAACATAACGTCCGTCTAAGAAATGTTTGACTCTATAGTCCCTTCGGGACTATCGAAGTGTACAATTTCCTGTAGAAATTGTAGACCAACAAAGGTCAAAGTCTATTATACTTATTTCCACGATATTTATAAGTACATGTCCAAAAGTGCATTTCAGGTCAAGAGACCCTATCAACGAGTCCTTGTGTTTACGACCCAACATATCATCAACGTACAAAACAAAAATTTCTTTGACGGTTTGACCAAAAGTCTCACCGACATGGTAAAATGTAAGGGTGGGCGTTACATAACTCATTAAATGAAAGAGACGTAAGAACGGTCGTAAACCACCACAGTGATAAAAAATTAAAATCAGTAAGGTCATCCATCCATAAATGAATGTAACACCAAATTTACATGTGAAGGGACTACCAAATATTTTAATATATAGAAAAGTACACGAACGTAAAAGTATAGGAAAAGTACTTTACATACAAACATAGAAAACAAGTAAAAAGTTAGTCTGATAAAACAAAAAGCGATAACTTAAACCTTTCAAGAAATATATAAGATCTATGATTAAGAAATAATGTATACACCAAATGTTTATAAAAGAAGGTCAGACCTCGAATAGAAATTGTCCCGAAAAGGGTTCATTTTCAAAAAATTCGAACTGTTTCAGGTTGAGTAGCCAAAAAGTAACTAAGTAGTACGAAAACCACAGTTTACATTCTTGTGTAACGTATCGGGATGTATGGTTTATAAAAGAGGATGTAATTTTTTTCTCAACATATCAAAATTCGAAAGATAAACTGAGGTTCTATGTAAAACTCAACTGACAACGCATAATACACTCTGAATCGAGAGACACACAAGGGAACAACAAGGAATAAATGTCATGTGTATTGAGTTTATAAAGGATACATCTTGGTGTTGTCTGTCACAATATCAAAAACCGAAGGTGGTAGTTAGAATTAAATCTTGGTTCTCCTCTTTCTTTTGGATGACATATAAAAACGAATAGTACAAGAAGACTACCAGATTCGAAAGAAAAAATAGTAAGGGAAGGACAAATCTCTTGAAGGAAGTCAGTAAGATAATCTCTTCCAAACAACTAAAAGGGTGTTAAAAGATTTTAATGGTTAACCAAGAAACATAGAAGACAAATTAAAGACTCTGAAAGATATAGGAAGGTAAACAAAGTTCTCACAAAAATTACCGAGTGACTTCGAAAATTAATACTGACAAAATTTCAGAGACAATCTATTAAAATTATAGACACAGTAGAATGACAACCATAGAAAACAGAATAAAAACTTTATGCTCAAACTCTAAGTGAGTCAGTTGAAGTCAAAGTAAGTAATACCTTGGAAACTTTCTTATCATAGTTAAACTCAAGAAGGGTGAAGCACCACACCAGTCAGTAAAAATTTTTTATTTTGAACTTATGAAAACATAAGACCTCGAATAAATTCGGACACGAGTTATTATCGGTATACACAGATCACCGATAGTATAACCTGACAGTCTATGTCTTGTAAACTTGTAGAATCTTTTGATGACCTTTTTCCACTTTGTCACTCTTTATACCGACTACTATGATGATTTGTAACTAATTTTATGTTCCCTTTCTTCTTTTTATACTCCTTCTATTTATTTACTTGGATACTTATTGAAGGGACCACCGAGTCTTTATTTCTTAGACGGGTGTGACGCCCTCTGGACCCAAGTCAAGGACTCAACCCTTCTAGGGGACGTCTTCCTTTACCGTTGCGTGAGGTCATAAGAACGGGTCTATAAAGGTACCTGCCTCCTCGGACCACCCGATGTCAAGTACTCCAGTGTTTCTCAGTCTGTATTGACTTACTACTTGTGATACTTAATGTCCCTTCCTTTTTATATCTAAATAAGTGTTCCTTTTAGACGTTTTATCTATGGTTGGATAATTATGATAGTATGGCACCTGACTTAAAAATCGCTGAGATCAACGTACCCAGACAGGGACTTTTTCTTTTTCTTAGGGAAAAAGAAACTCGCCTACGTTAAACCTTATCATTTCGATTAACAACACTGTCGACTCTAGTTACACATAACTGGGACTGTAACGTATAATACAATGTAACTCTATATAGACTGAAATCGTTTACGACCTGTATGAGGAAGTTATAGTAAAATAAACTGTCTCTCCAATATAAATGAAGTATCCTCAGTCAAAAAAAAAAAATTCTAGTACACTGAAGGAAAAATAAAATAAATAAAAACCGACACGACACACAAGCAACGACGCTCCTGACGAGAGATCACACCATGTCTCCGAAAAGTAACGCCACCGAAGAGAACGACGTCTCGTACCCGACATCCCGCGCACCCGCAGTCATCAACGATGTGAACCCGAGCACGCCAAAGACCCGGGACCTCGTGTCCGAGCCTCCAACACCGGCCGCCCGAATGAACGAGACGCCGTACACCCTAGAAGGGCTCAATCCCTAGTTTGGGCATAGAGGACGAAACCGGCCGTCTAAGAAATGGTGACTTGGTCGTCCCTTCGGGATCTTAAATTGAAAAATTTTGTTATTCGACTCTACTATATCTCTACTGAAACCGTTCTCTCATGTTAAAATCCCGTCGTTTAGGGGTTATCTCTATTTTATATATATTTATTTACATTTTACCGATTTCTAGTATTTCTAAAATCTTGATCTCGAAGAACATATTAAATAAGGCGTTCATAAATAGTTGCGTACAATAATGTCAAATTGGTAGTTAAAGAGTCCACTCTTTGACTCGACGTCTCTTTGACCGAAGTAATGAATTACCCTTTTGTTTTTATATTTTTTGAATCCGGTAAAGTAAGATGTAGATCAAAGAAAAACTAAATGTAGTACACCGGTAATTTACAGAAAGTATCAGTACAGTCGGTGTGTTGAAACTTTTTTTTTTTTTGGAACCTGAAAGACTGAGGTACTAATTGAATATAAAAAGGGAGATTAAGTAAGTAAGGTGTAAATAAATGGTTCACGGATGTTACTCGGTCCGTGATTTCACGTAGTCACTTGTTTTGTTTCTAGACACAGACTTGTGAATATAAGATCACTACCATTTTTTTTTTTTTTTCTTAATATATATGTATATATGTGCGTACGTTATTTAATCTTCTACTTATGATACTTTTTTTTCTTTTAATCATGGCCAATTTCCCCTTACTCTACCCTCCATTCAGTAAGCATGTCTTAGATAATATTGGTAGACTACCTTAGAGTTGAGAAGAGGTTATAGGTAAAGTTTACGGTGGAGGAGATACTTCGGGAGGAATTATGGAATCGATTTTAAATAGAAAAGACGATACAAGGAAGCCTCTTCCGTTACCGTGGGGTGAGGTCATGAGAACGGAACTTCTAGGGTACCTGCCTCCTCGGACCATCCGACGTCAGGTACCCCAGCGATCCTCAGCTTGTGCTGACTCTCTGAAGTGAAAGTGAAAAGTGAAAGTACGTAACCTCTTCCTTTACCGTTGGCTGAGGTCACAAGAACGGACCTCTTAGGGTCTCTGCCCCCAGACCACCCGACGGCAGAGACCCCAGCGTGTCTCAGCCTGTGCTGACTTCGCTGAATCGTCGTCGTCGTCGATACAAGGAAATCGAAAAGGATAGAGATAAGGTCGTGAATCGTAAGACGGAACACATTCTATATTTTCATAGAAAGAAAAGTAGTCCGACATTAAGGACTTATTTCTCTTACACGGAATAATTAGTGTAGTAGAGAATTTTCTTAGTGTACACCACCATCCGCATTATTCGTAAACAAATTATCACTCCGGATTCAATTTACCTAACTGTTTCTGGGTCTAACAAATATTTTCCATTAGGACTATAATCTTAAGTCTTTATATTTAAGTCGTACGCCTATAACCCACGGTTAAAAGACAGTTACGATTAAAATAAGGAAAGACGGGTTTGGATACTCCGATCTCTCTTCCAAAAGTCAAAACAACCTCTTTCGGAAATAAAAGACGAGAACGACCTAAAGATTATTTTGTTTATGGCGTATAATTGTCCGAATTTGGTTCGTTTTATCACCGTACCACTTTTGGAATTTAAACAGAAGTCTCGACAGTACGTAATACGTGTTAGGTATTTAATTGACAACATGTAATCTTAAATCTGTTGAATTGGTTGTGATATCGGGAATATATTATAGTGTGTGAAGAGACTCTTTTATTCTAAATGTATTTTAACAGTTAGAAGTAAAGAGAAAAACGGTTAGTTAATTTTTGTGTCTTTATTAGTTCGATATAAGACAAAGAAAGTACTTTATATGACGAAATGTACAAGTTCTTGGTTATCCCGAACAACCAATTCTTTACATAAAGAACATTGTATTATGGTATGGTAGAACTTACACGACAATATTTATTATAAATGATGTAAGTTTTTTTTATTATTTATTATAAATGATGTAAGTATTCATAACTTATTTCGTATCTATCGATACTTAAACTAAAACTAATATGTAAGACATCCATAAGATTAGTCATCCATACTTATTTTCTGTAGGGGATTTGTAAGTATATTGATTTTCATGTATATCCAAAACGTAAAATTAATAAAATTTTTTAGTCAAAATCTAAACCAATCACGTATTTATATTCCACAAATATTTTAGAGTCATTAAGTCTATATAACTTAACCAACTTAATCACAGTGAAAAAACTTATCTCTACACTACTGTACTTTATAATTACTTACAAGATGACCTTAACGATTACTACCTAAGAAGACTACTTCTTCTTGAATTTTGTTTAGAGAAAATTTATTCCCTTACACGAATGTAAAAACTTTAAAAATAATTTTACTCTGTAACTACAAAGAGAATCTCGAGTAATAAAAATAGACTCTACGTGTATATCATATGTAAAGTTAATTTTAAATGGGACTACACGTCCCGTAATGATATCTCCTATTATTAATCTTAAAAGTAATAATCTCTTTGTCCCTAACTGATGAGTAATACTGATGATATCCTTTCGACTACCCAACATTCACTCCTTCCGTTGTTGCCACTCAGTTTCCCTTTTACACGTTCAGTATTGTCTTCTTTACAAATTTTTTTTTTATGTGCTACTCGTACTTGTGTTCTTTTGTACGGATATGGGTGATCTAAGTTACAGACAAACCGCATTTCAAACCTAGAATTCAGAATTGAGACAAAAGGGCACACTCATGATGTTCCGACACACGTACACATACATAACCAGACGTTTTTCGAGATAAATTAATTAAAAAATGCGTTTCCTGTCGGTTCAACGATTTAATTAAGAAACAGAAACTCCGACACACATTTACGATAGTTTTATTCACTATTTAATTTTTTATTAACAATACATTATAATAAAGTCAAAATTAAAAAATTCCAAAACTATCCGTAAAAAACAGTATAACTGTATTTTTTCAAGGTTCAAATTTACCCGGTTTAAATATCAACTAATTAGGAGAAACCATATTTTATAGAGAATATTATTGATAAAACGAATTTTACATGACAATCTGTATAAAGTTTCTGGTTCACATAAATATATACACACGTTTTAAAAACTCAAATTATAAACAGTTATGGTTTACTGGTAAAATCGTTTTTCGACGAATTTATATGTGTGTATACAGTTTAAATATTCAAATCTAAATATTTTTACATGATCAAATACTTTTCCTTCATTTACCCCTGAATCTTTTTTTATAAAATAAACCTATTTTTACTGTTCTTAAAATAATTTTACAATTGGTACAATTGTCATTTTAAAATTTTTTACAATTGTTATTTAAATAAAATCGATATTTATAAAAAAGGTGAAAACTCATTTTGAAAAATGAGTCCTCTCGATAAAGGAGAACGCAGAACATCTACAAGACCGAACGATGATCAAATAGTCGTTTGTAATCGACCCACAACAGTATCATTTGCCCTTTTTACAAAAATTAGCCAGGGATATTCACCCGGGTCACGACAGTCGACTATTCTGTCTTGTCTTTGTTCCACAGACAACTTCATACTTTTTAATTTTCCAATTTTTTAATGTGAATAGGAAATTCTTACTAAAGGAACTTATAATATAAATCTCGTTTTCCGTTTAATATATTAACCTATTCCAGTTGTTTTTCCTTAAATATTTGTAATATTGAATTCTTCACCCATGTATTTTTAAAAGGTACAATAGAACTTTATACGTGGTTCCACCACAAACTATAAGGGGTACTACTTTTATACACTATTTTTTTATCGAAAATATATTATAGCTCAATGTGAAGTGATTCTAAAAAGGTTCCTTTCTAGATATTATCCTTTGGAGATAAAATGAAAATTTGGTTTCATGTCAGTTTAAATAGAAACAAATGGATATGTGACTAGCTAACGTTGAGAAGGGAGTTTTGTAGACAGAAAATAAGGAAAGAACACTTAGATTTTATATTAAATTTTTTGTGTAAAGTTTTATGGTTAGGTTTCACCGTAAATAAAAGGTCCGTGAAACAAATTAATTCATAAAAAAATAGGAAATTTTTTAATTTTTTTAAATAAATAATAAAAACCGGCACAACCTAGAAACAACGAAACGCACCTGAAAGAGGACAACACCATTCGTCCCCGATGAGAAGTAACACTACCTGAACGAAGAGTAACGTCCCCGAAGAGATTACTGTCTCGAGACCCAGATCGGTGTACCCGAAGTCCTCAACACCGGGTGACCGAATCAACGAGACACCGTGCACCTTAGAAGGACTTGATCCCTAGCTTTGGTGCAGGGGACGTAAACGTCAACCTAAAAATAGGCGACTCGGTGGTCCCTTCAGGAATCATTGATAAATTTTGGATATTACACGGACCACAACCCAATAAATACTTTACCTTTATTTGTACTTTTGATATAAAATAAACTGTCTAAATATATGTGAGACGTTAATTTCCTGTGTCAATACAATCCGAAACGAACTCCTTGACTAGGACACCGGTATCTCGTGTCGGTTTTTTATAGGGGGTGTTGGACATAAGAAGGATAAAATTTCTTCTTATTCTGAGTCCACATCTTGTCGATTCTGTGAACCCTAAAGTCTGTATGAACTGTAAACAAGACCGGAGTTGGGGGAGGAGATGGCGAATGATCTAAAACCCGATTCAATAAGTGAATAAATAAGTGTATAAATAAGTTTCAAAACTTATTTACAAGTGATATTCGTACAATCCTCTTCCGTTACCGTTGGGTGAGGTCATGAGAACGGACCTCTTAAGGTACCTACTTCCTCGTACCATCCGACATCAAGTACCCCAGCGATTCTCAGCCTGTACTGACTCGCTGAAGTGAAAGTGAAAGTATTCGTACAATGAACCGAGACCCAAAATTCTTTTGTTACACCGTGTCACGGAAAGGAATTTGGAGAAGTTGCCGTCGTCTCCCACTGTCCGTGCCGTACTTCGGAAATATTAATTCACTAGAGACACCAAGATCTACAGACACTTCTCAGCACACCCCCTGTGTACTCAGGGAAGATGGACCCTGACCGTCTACCGTCTCCAGTCCTTTCGAAAGTGTCCCTGTACCGGGAACTCAAGGTATATCAGTAGGAGACTTAGTCCACTAACCCTCTTTCTTGTTCTGTAAGATAGAACGCACTCGGAACCCCGGATTTTGTCGAACCCTTCTTTACTTTTACCAAGTCCCACCGACCTCACTCTCTCGAGATTCAGTCCGTTCATTATGGATGAAGGGAACACTTTCCTAGCTTATATATGTCACAATTCGTGTTACGGTCTCTGTATGATCTGCGAGTTATTTACAAGGAGAAGGAAGAAGTCAAAAAGGTAAATAATATAGCGGAAGGTCAAACTTTAAGGTACTGAATGGTATAACGTACACAATAACATACAACCAAGTATATATCGTGATAAGTACGTAACCTCTTCCTTTACCGTTGGGTGAGGTCATAAGAACAGACCTCTTAGGGTCCCTGCCCCCTCGGACCACCCGACGGCAGGTACCCCAGCGTGTCTCAGCCTGTACTAACTTCACTGAATCGTCGTCGTCGTCGTGTAACATAGTTATTTATCAGAGATAGTGTCTACTGTCTTTATACCCATTTTATTCTTCACTTAAAACTATTCCCTAACTACGTTTTCGACTGAAATCGAAGTTGGGAAAGAAACACAAGGAGACATCATTGAATTTCTCAACGAACTCATTTAGACTTATAACACGTTTACGTCTCTAAATCGTAATCAAGTTATGTACCCCTGTACTAAGTGATAGACAGGTATCCTTAACAGGTGGACGAAGGTTTGGGTCTTCTCGACAAAAAGACAAGGGTCTTCAAAACTACTAGTATTGTAGTTGGTATGACAGTCCTCTAAACTTCCGTTGTAGAGTAGTAACGTGTTGGAATCTCTGGTACTAAAGACAGGTCTTGAATGTCAGTTGAGATAGAGTTATGTGTTAGAAAGGAGAGACGGAGACAATACCGAAACATGTACAGAGGAGGGTAGGGGGTTCTCGCATTTGAGACTTTAGAACTGAAATAAGTTGAAACGTAGTAGATCAATGAGGGGGTTATGTGTCACGAAATGGGTAACCTCTACAAGTCGCTTATGAATTGATAAGTCATATGGATTAATTAGTCTTTAACAGTGAATAGTATTGTCCCAAGGGACTTAAATTCATCGTGTGAGAACAATTCACTCACTATACCGGGTTCCCGTATCCTCCCATAGAATAGTGGAATCTGACATCGTTAGCATAACAAATAACACACAAAAGTTCCTCTCAGAGGTACCACACCAGTAATTCTCGTAATCGATATTTCGGTATGATGGACCAAAACTTTGGATAATGATCAGTGTTCTGTCTGAAACTTACACATTGTGTAGAGACACTTAATCATAAGAAGAGACATTTCGTCATCATTAAACTTCACAATAAAGTGTCACAATACTCCTTAATGACAATTATATACATGAAAATTTATCGTGACCATGTAACGCTCACGGGTTATTCTCAATCAACAATAAAATACGAGACGATTCAAAATATACTTACATTGACCCTCGTCCCATCATCGAGCCGGTGTTCTCGTTTTATGTTTCCGATTGTTCTTCTCCCTCCCGTCCTTGTATAGGTCTGCACTGACATTAGGTAAAGCTCTTGTTTACGAAGGACTCCGTCGTTCTATAAGGACTGTACTCCAAACTCGGACTCCACGACAGATGGACCACCTGACGGGGGGTGGGGGAGGGGTTAAGTTGTCCCAGTCCCTAGTTTCATGGAGAGAACCACCACTTCAACGGATGAAGAACGTCAGAAAAAATTTTCGTACCATTTTCAATATCCTTTTTAAGATAGTGTCTTTTTATTAAATACAGTGCTCAGTAAAGAGAATAATTCTTATAAGAACTCGTAGAACCATAAAATTCGATACTCTCACTAGAAAGAATGTACGTATATATGTATAAAATGTCCATATAATTACTACAACTCATCAGAATTGTCTCCTAAATTTATAATGACTATGAAATTTTCATAAAAATTTACCTATATGACTACACGTACACACGTGCGTGTCTCAGTACAGCTGAGAAACACTGGGGTACCTGACATGGGGTGGTCTGAGGAGACAGGTACCCTAAAAGGTCCGTTCTTATGACCTCACCCCACGATAAAGGAAAAGGTTATATATATATACGTATACAAGAAAATTACCCGAAATCCTGATGGAAAAAAAAACCTTTCGTTTCTATGTCCGTATCCATATTTCATTAACAATCCGTCCCTTCTATTAAAAAGGACGATCATTTTGTATTACTCCAATTATTACTAACTTCTGTGTAGTAGTTTCCTTTTGTAACTGAGCCCTCCTTTTTCCTAGTTAGTCCGAAACCTTCTCTACTGAATATTATCATTAATTCCGTGACCATACTTATTCGGAAAACCCTACTCGTATGAAACAAGTACGGTCAGAAAGAAGTGTATACAGAAACTCTCGGTGGAATCACGTTTTTTCTACTCTTAGTTTCATTGTTCTTCGCAATATTGAAAGGTCATCTTCTGTCTTTATATTGTTATTAGAGAGGGTGGGGGTAGGTAACAGTTTAAGAAAGGGTAAACTCCTAGAGTCTTACGAAGTAAACCGATGTTACTAAACAACTGAAATATCCATATGACATTGTACTTTGGAACGTTCGACTTTGTTAAACGAAAAAATTTTACAGAAATAGTACACCGATCAAAGGTTGATAAAAGTAACGTCACGTTGATATTTGTAAACTTTCTAACTGTATGTATAATTTTTTTTGGGACTTTACATTAAAAAAATGAAAATAATTTGATAAAATATGGACATAAAACAATTCTGTAGAACTACTGTCACTAATCGTACCAGTCTTACATGTAATAGGTCAAAAAAAAGGATCTCTAAAAGGTTGTCCTTCGGGTTCACTTTCCTCACGTTTTGATTCTGATCTTAAGAGTGATATCAAAAAGGTGACTAATTATAGAGTAAAAGACGGATGTTTAACCAAATTCCTGTGAGTTAAAATTAAATGTCTCAACGATTCCTATGTTAGACTATCAATTATAGTTGTAGAAAACCATCACAAACATTTACAACCGTAAGAATAATCATTGTGTTACAAAAACGTAAGAACAGTCTGATAACACCTCATTTGTCTCTAGTTTGTTATGAGGATAAAAAATAATACACAAACCACTTTTTAATTTTCTTATATAACGAATCACAATGGGTATTAAAAACTCTGTCCCGGATATAGAAATTACTAGTTGAAGGTTCAGTCTTCAGTCCAATAAACCCATGTGTCTTCACTAAAAAAAAAAAAAAAAAAAAAAAAAAATTGGTGTCGTTAACACCATTTGACCGAGGGTTTGACTAGTGTCCTCTGAAGGGAATGAGAACACACCAGTAGTGCACTTCGGCATAATCCGGGTTTGAAAGGTACAATCCGACTGACGTCAAAACGGTAACATACTTTATTGCTTTAAAGAGTCAATGAGTCGAAATTTTTGATATTAAGCTTATGGCATCCTTACTCTGAGGTGTCACTTAGGGGTGTCAATCCTCTTACCAGACAAATAAAGATTTACCTTTAGGGGGTAACAGTATGGTGTAGTATATTTAGACTGAAGGTATCTCGACCTCACACGAAGTTTCCAGTGTAGAGATCTACTTCTTAGAATCACCCAATACGTCATTTTTACGGGGTTTAGGTCTCGTGACACAACCGTCTTTATCGAAGAGAGCTTTATCGTCTGCCCTTCTTTTTTTTTTTTTTTCCTTCTAAAGTTCGGGGGTTTGAAAACGGATTCATGTAAAGGATTGCAAAGACGGACATAGAGTAATTTTTCGACCTAATTCTTTACCCCCCGCCCCGTACCACCCCGAACTTGGTGTCATAGATGAAAGTGTCTTCCACGTATAACCTCAGGACGTCTGTGTTAAATAAACCGGATGTAAATTTTTGAACCCTTTACGGGATAATCCCCATTTTTTTTTTTGGATCTACAGAGGAAATGTTTACCTTGCAAACCGGTGTCACCCGGACATAAGTAATGTCCCACCACCACGGCGCCCACCCCTACCTACCCTTCGTCCGACATAAACTCTTACTTGAGACACTAAAGGGTAAGGAATGGTAAGACTTGCAGAATGTGGTTGCAAGTGAAACGGACAGAGTGCGGCGTCCGTGACTTTAAGGACGTCAAATACTTTACCTACGTTGCCCAGAAAAAAAAAAAATTGCCCGTTTAGAGAAACAATTCCCCGCCCCCTCCCCCTTTACTGACCAAAACGAACGTTTGTCAGGATTTAGACAGCAAAAAGTTGCTAGACTCGGATTGGATGAAAAGGGCTTACCGGGCTTCATACTTTGATTCATAGTTTCCTACCGGGAGCGTCAGCGTCGACAGTGTTCGGTCGGTACACTGGAACCCGTTCCGGCAATTTGAGAGAACGGGTTTCCACTACTTTCCAGAACTTTGCCTGACTTATGGACAAGACTTATGAAGCGTCCCACCAACGTCTCGTGTGTGCTCTAAGACTTTCATGAACATTCAGTAAATATTTGGCGTTTTGCGAGGGTCGTGTTCGCCGACAATGTCTCACGCTGTGGTGCCGAAATCTTCAATCCAATGACTTTAGGCGAGATCAAGACACGACGAGGGTGGAGGGTGCGAGCCCCCACCCGCTCGCCTTCTTCCAAGAGCCCTCTTAAAGACCTTTTTGCAGAAGCTTTACGTCCCTCTTTTCAGGGAAGTGTCCCCACTTCAACAACCGCCGTAAAAATTCGGGGGCTCACTGTATGGTTGGAGAGCGGCGTATCGGTCTCGGTTTTGGCCAGGGGACTTGTGGAGGGACGAGCTTCGGCCCTGGAGTCCTTTGGCCGGACTTAGGAGGGTCGGTCCGGGGGGCTGGGCCCTAAGGCCTGGAGCGGGAGCAGGGGTTGGGGGTGATAGCGGAGGGGGCACGGGGGGAGGTGCACTGTTCTCGGCCTTGGCAGTGAAGGCCGCCGCGTCCGTTGCGCGGACGCGCCCCGCGGAACGGAGTCACTCGCCAACCGTCCCCGCGGCGCGGCGGTTGCCGGCGCTCACCGCCCGCCACGTCCAAGCCGGCCCCGCCGCCGCCACGCCAGGTCGCCCACACTCCGGACTCACCAGGTCGGGTGAGGGGCCTCCCTGGCCGGCGGGGCGGGGGACCCGGGAGAGGGAGGGTCCGCGGGAGGAGGCCCCAAGCGCGAGGCCGGCGGAGCGCGCCGCCGCTCCCGCGGGCTCCGTGACCGCCTCCGCCGGCGCAGCGAGGGCGTGAGCCCGGGCGGGGGAGCGCGGGGCGGGGCAGGGGCGGGAGGAGCGGCGGGAGACGCCCTCGGGCCGTCGACGTCGCCTCGGCGCCTCGCCCGCCGCCCCGGCCCCGTCACGCGAGCCCCGCGCGCCTTACACTCCGAGCCGCCCGGCGTCGCGCGTGCCTGCGAGCCTGTCCGCTCCCCGCCACTGGGGAGCGCCTGCGGGGCCGGCGCGTGCGGCCCGGCCCACGAGCGGGAGAGCGAGCGGGAATCCGCGCAGGGCGCGGGAGGTCGCGCGGCCGCCCTGGTACTTCTTCAAGAGAGCTTACGGGTTCAGCCTCCCGCCGCCGCCGCCGCCTCGCCGCCCACCGCCCCGGCCGCCCCGGCCCCGGCCATCGAGCAGGCACCCCCAGGCCCACAAGCGCCAGCCGGCGATGGTCCAGTGGGACCTCCTCAGCGACCGGCTTCCATGCCCGCGGGCCCCTCCGAGCCCGTCCGTCCACTCCCTCCCGACCCCACACCGCCATCGAAGAGGCCAAGAGAGGGCGAAGAAAGGCGCGGAAGCGCCGAGTGAGAGGACGAAGGAGCCGGTTCGGCCGCCCCCGAGCGCGGATTCAGCCGAAAAGAGCGGCGGCCGTCGAGACTGGGCACGTGTCAAGAAAGTCGTGCTCAAACAGTAAAAGTGAGGGAGAACTCCGATCCTCTATTTATCCTTTGCAGAATCGCTCCCGACGCCACAGTACTAACTTGGTCACTGAGTAATCTCCAAGTCTAGCTCGTCCTAACCCAGAGGACAGAGGGGCGACACCGAGTCATCCGACAGGACGTGATCGGAGGGGTGGGCGCGGCGTCCCGAGTCCTGGGGCGTCGGGGCCCACAAGGCGGACCCAAACGAGGACGAGTCAGTAGTCAACTTTTTGTTAAATAAAGACAGACACGCGCACGACCTCCACTACGAAACGGGGTCTAAAGTCAGTCACCCAACGGTACCCCCCTCGTCCATTTGAACTTCAGGCGAAACAACAAATCTTAGAAGAGATACTCTGGTCAGTATAGGAACGACCTGCAGAGAAACTATCATGAAATTTTCCGCCATCCTTTCCAATTGAAAGTGAACTCTTCAAAACAAACCCTTGAGGGTAATAGAAATGGCCCAATACAGTTGTCAACGTGCCGACGAATGTTTTTTCAAATGAGAAAAATTTTTTTCTTTTTTTAGAATGTGAAATCAAAACACATAGCACATATTAACCGAACATCCTCTATTGAACAAAACAGCGGACAAAGTGACCGAAAACTCAAAAATTAGCGTCTTACTATAATGGTTTTTTTATGAAGAGTTCTTTATTAAACAACCACACGAATCAGGGAGTGAACACATGCTGAGAAACACTGGGACACTTGTCATCGGGTGGTCTGAGGAGACAGGCACCCTAAGACGTCCGTCCTTATGACCTCACCCAACGGTAAAAGGAAGAAGTTTAAAGAACCATTTACCGGGAAAATTCAAGGTTCTAATTCTCTCTTCTTTAGTTTCTGTCATCAAAACCAAGAGACTCTCGATCAACAACTACACCAAACCTCTGTCATCTGACTCTAAGGTGAACACGAGAAACTTTACGACATTTGTTATCGTTTACT
The DNA here is from genome assembly GCA_006410555.1 of Capra ibex. Classification (NCBI taxonomy): domain Eukaryota; kingdom Metazoa; phylum Chordata; class Mammalia; order Artiodactyla; family Bovidae; genus Capra; species Capra ibex. The sequence continues at coordinate 79,341,379 of SJYO01041852.1, forward strand.
CATGTTCTCCTTTTTACTTTCCAATAACAGATATTTTATGAGATTTCTCTTTCTTCTAAACTTACCAAGTCCCTACCTACGTAACAAACCGTTCGGTAACGGGGATCATTACTCGGACCGACTTAGAATCTCTCCACCCTCCTCCTAGGAATCGAACAGTTTATTACTCACACACCATTACCCACAACTGTCTGTCTAAATGATGCGACATTTTCAAGGATAGGGTAATACAATGTCCTTAAAGTTTACAAAATCAACATCGAGTTCGACATCCAAAAGTCTTCTGTACCGACAATTGAGCGTACGACATGAAGACAGAAAACTTGACGTCATTGATTAAGTTCACACTGAACTCATTATAATGTGAGTGAAGTAAAGTGATTTGGGGTCTACTCAGAAAATAAATTATCTTCCTTTAGTAGTTGTAAAGTACTTTCATCTGAAACCTAAACATCGAAAACGGTGACGAGGTACGTACAGGACACTAATGAAGACTCGTTCGATAAAAGTTGTTTTTCATTAAAACCTTTTACGTTTATTTTTTAAAAGTTTTCCCCACACGAGTTGGTGTGTGTTTTTTTAAATTTTCTTTTTAAGAAAGTCAGTGATTACAGTGACAATTACAAGACGACGGAAAACGGTATTAAACAGTAAAGAAAACCTTTTTAGACGTCAGTTCACAATCCTCCTTCGTTCGTAACTTGGTTGAGAAAACTTTCTACCGTGAGGAGGGTGGGGGTAGGGTATGGGCGGGGGTTGTGGGGTCGAGGACCTGGATCCGAAAACCGGAAGACACCTCCCTTCCGACTCAGGAACCAGAACAAGGGAATACATAAAGAAAAAGGTCGTGTGTGTGTTGACTTTAATAGATATAAGCCAAATGAGAAACTAAGACTGCTATATAACAGTAAAGTATACGAAGTATAAGAGAGAAGAAAGGTTTATACGGTGTCACATCTACAAATTCATGTTTACACCAAATGTAAGTTCTTACTAGTAAGGAAATTAAATGTCTATGTAAACGGGTCAACATTCTAATACCGTTCACGAAAACTTTTCCGCAATCACAAATCTCGTGGACTTAACCCCTCTCCAAATGGTAACTTACTCTTTTTCCATCTTCGTTTCTATCGTTTTTTGTGCGAACCATCCAAAATGTAAAAACAAAACACAGTCACAACAAATTTACCTCGGTCCTGAGACCTACGACACAAGACTCACAAAACGGGACGATAACGAGTCTTACTGAAGACGTCACAGAAACTCAGAAGTCAGTGGGACCACCCTCACGACGGACAGAGGGAGGGATACATGTATGAACTAAGAGTAATAAGTATCTTGAATACAAGAAATTTCAACAGCAGTTGTCACTAAATCGTTTATTACCTTAGTAACACGGATCCCATTTATGTCACAATCCCATGGTGTTCAGAGACGAGTGTAAAAACGGTTAGTTATATTTGGAACAAAATACACACAAAAACAAATTTCTTGGAACAAATCATACATATAACAAGCAAGTGAGTAATTGTAACTTAAGTACCGGTTGTCATGACAAGTCAAGTCAATGAGTCAGCACAGAACTGAGAAACGCTGGGGTACTTGACGTCGTACGGTCCGGAGGGACAGGTAGTGGTTGAGGACCTCAGGTGGGTTTGGGTGCAGGTAACTCAACTACTACGGTAGGTTGGTAGAGTAGGAGACAGTAGGGAAAGAGGAGGACAGGAGTTAGAAAGGGTCGTAGTCCCAGAAAAGGTCACTCAGTCGAGAAGTGTAGTCCACCGGTTTCATAACCTCAAAGTCGAAGTTGTAGTCAGGAAGGTTACTTGTGGGTCCTGACTAGAGGAAATCTTACCTGACCAACCTAGAGGAACGTCAGGTCTCCTGAGAGTTTCTCAGAAGAGGTTGTAGTGTCAAGTTTTCGTAGTTAAGAAGTCACGAGTCGAAAGAAATATCAGGTTGAGAGTGTAGGTATGTACTGATGACCTTTTTGGTATCGGAACTGATCTACCTGGAAACAATTGTTTCATTACAGAGACGAAAACTTATACGATAGATCCAACCAGTATTGAAAGGAAGGTTCCTCATTCGCAGAAAATGAAAATCCCGACGTCAGTGGTAGACGTCACTAAAACCTCGGGTCTTTTTATTTCAGACTGTACAAAGGTGACAAAGGGGTAGACAGACGGTACTTCACTACCCTGACCTACGGCACCAGAATCAAAAGATTTACAACTCGAAATTCGGTCGAAAAAGTGAGAGGAGAAAGTGAAAGTAGTTCTCCGGCAATCAAGGAGAAGTGAAACACGGTATTCCCACCACAGTAGACGTATAGACTCCACTATAAAGAGGGTCGTTAGAACTAAGGTCGAACACGAAGGAGGTCGGGTCGCAAAGAGTACTACATGAGACACATATTCAATTTATTCGTCCCACTGTCATGACATCGAGCACGGATTTACTTCGAATCGCTTGTGTGTCTAAAGGAGACACTCCCAGTAGTATCGGAAGAACGAAATTCCTTACGATCCACCTGTTGTAAAACCGTGATACGAACTCCCGACAAAATTTGTTGTCTTAGCAGTCATTTTTTGTGTCTTTACTCTTTTTGTACTGTGACATATTTGGAACTTTTCCCGGGAACGAATGTCATACTCTCGACTTTCTTCCGTCTCATTATGGAGCAACTACGGTCGACCGGATGAGTTTTTAAAGAGGTGACGTGTCAGACGTTTACTGATACTCTCACGGTAACAAAACTAAAACCCTATAACATAACTAAAGTCCCTATGTTTATTTAAAACCGTTCATTCGTCCAAATGTTTATACTTGAGTTTATTACTTCTAGTCGACACACACTCATATGTGTACGTGTATATACAAAATATACCATATATATTAAAATTTTTGGATCTAAGAATCCCCATATGAATGCAACACACAACCACATCAAAGGAAAGACTTTACAATATATGAAGTATAGCATTAGAAAAAGATCAATTCTTATACACACAACCTTTTACGACTCTTGAACGTGGAAAAATCAAGAACGATTTTCAGCTTTGTTGACTATACTGTCCGTAAAAGTACTAAAAGGAGTTGTCAAAACAAATCAAAGTCCTTACGTTCAAGTCAAAATCCAATCCGGTATCTTTACTCGATCTCGGTATACATTTAAAATCGAACTTTGTCATAGTTTAACAGTTCGTGTATATTAAGTTACAGTGGAAGGTTCAAAAATGATTTTGTATCCTGGTGAAAACCTATTGTACTGAAGTCAGATCACTCTTCTTAAGTAACAACTAACTATTCCCCTTCTCACCCAAGAGGTCATCCCCTGAAAAGGGGAATTTACCCCTCGTCACATCTCCCGTCCTGTGGTAGGTATTAAACAACTGTATTAGATTAGTACTCCAATACCCCGACCTATCCTTGCTATAAAACTTATATTAACCCACGTGTCCTGAAAGACTGTACCAGTACCACCCTCCGCCTGACAGTCTTTAACCGTGACAGTCTTTAACCTCCGGTCCTTAAATGATGTCTAAAGACATTTTCATCGAACCATTGAGAAAGTCTCAATTGACGAAGTTCATCCCACTTAAATCGAATCCACGGTCAATTAAGAGTAACAATTAAATTGTCTTTCCATCATTTCATGAAGACTAAAACGTTATATTCAGTCATTCTTTTTACTACCTAAATTCGTACTACAAAGTACGTCCTTAATAGACATCGATGGGTCATTGTACATTCAATTTCAAGGATTCTCTCTGTCGTCTTCCCCTCCTAAATTATTTATATAGTTGTTGACAAGGATAAGGGATAAATACTTTACGGAAGAAATTTTTTTACGGTTCGAGACATGATTCTCTTGTTTTGTCTATAAAGAAACCGGAATACCTTGAATGTCAGATCACATCTACTATTTTAGTCAGTCCAATTACATCAATCGTCAAATCTATTAACAACACTGTTCTTTCACATCCCAAAATACTCGTTTATTGACTAAGTCAAATATAACCACCTAATCCTTCGAGGGAGGGGGCGATAAAAACTGTAAAATCGTCTTTAGACTTCACACTCCTCTCAATTCATTTCCGTCTCCACACTTCCACCCCCACCACACCTCATACAGTACTTCTCTCTTTAAGGAGACATCCTTTCAAAGTCTTTGACTTCCTTCAGGTCTCGGTAGCTGACATCACTTACTTAGTGCACTCTCTTCTTGGCCCCACCAAAACCTCGCCACTGATCCTAGATCCAGAAGCATACCGTACAACCCACAAATCTAAAAATAGACTTTTACGCCACCCCTCGATCACTTCCTAAATTTAAACCCGGCACTGTACGAGACTAAACACAAAAGCACTCGAGCACCACAAACGAGACACCACTGACAAACTCTCCATATGTCTAATCTACTAATCAATTCTCCCACCGTCACCCCTACCTCGGATTACAATGATTACGAACTGACCCTCCTGGACCACACCTAATGCACCTCCACCCATAACATCCTTCACACTTCTTACTGAACCAGTACGTGGAGAACCTACCTCCACGAAAATAACTCCTCCCTTCTCATCTCTTCCTTGTCTTAAACCCCCAACCCACACCTCTAACCTTCTTATAGGTCATTAAGGCCTGTACAAATCAACTCTTTAGACCCTCCTTTATGGACAGTTCACCCTACGACTCATATATACCAGACCATGAGTCGTTTCCACAAACCCGAATCTCTGTCCATGAACACTAATCACCCGTAAATAAACTGACAATAAAAGTCGGGACCCTCTCCTACCCACTTTCTCTCGCACATCTTACTCTTCCCGTTCCGAGAGTACTTCCTGAGGACACCTAGTAACCAAAGTCTGCAATCTCAAATAATCCTAGTAAATAAACCTCTCGAACCATTTGGTGTCTAACGACTCGCACTGTAGGTCTCAAACTAAAACATACCGACCCGTCTCGGGCATTAAAAGTAAAGATGGTTGAACGAGTAGTCACGTCTATGACGACCAGGTCCTTCGTACGGAACTCTAAATTCTCATCCGTCTCTGACTCTTCTGATTTTTCCTCGACGGTCTCCGTCTCCTTATGTCCTCTTAGACTACGGAACTTTGACTCCTCACTTCCCTCCCTCCCTTGTCAACACAACGACTCTTCAGTAGAATGAACCAATGTAAAAAAACCAGTCCGAAAGCACTAATATTACCCGAAGGGACCACCGAGTCCATTTCTTAGGAGGACGGTCAAGTCCTCTGTTCCCAAGTCAGGGACGCAACCCTTCGAGGTTCTAGGGGACCTCCTCATTTACCGTTGGGTGAGGTTATAAGAACGGACCCTTTAGGGTACCTGTCTCCTCCGACCGTCCGATGCCAGGTATCACAACGTTTTCTCAATCTGTGTCGAGTCGTTGATTTGTTGTTCAACTACTAACACGCACGAATCAGTAAGTGGACGGAATACTTTGAATCGACACTAATAAAAGACCATTACGAGAAACGAGGGCGGTGTCACACGAAGAGCGGAGGACCAAGGCCCCAACTTAGAGGACAAACGGAAAGTGAGACGGAGAGATTGGAATCGAAGGATTGACGACCGAGACTAGTGAGGGAAGAAGGACACCTGTAAACATCGACAAACGAAAAAGAAGAGAATAGTGTAAATTAGAAAACAGAACTCTATGTTGATACATTCGTGAACCTTTGGCCACTAATTAATAACAAGGACAGAGTTGCGGGGATCGTCTATCACTTTAAGACCTCCGTCTTCCTGTGAGGTAATTTACGAAAAACACAGTGTTTTTAACGGAGTGGTATCCGTAAGTTTATGACAAGTTTCCTTTACTAAAAACTGAAAAAAACCCTTTGGTCTTAAGAAGTCATCTTAAATCCTGGATTAAACGTTTAATTCTTCATGGTCACCTCCTGAGAAATCAAGAACAGGGGAGTCTCCAGAAGACGAATCAGGACCCCTGGGACTTAAAAGATGAAAACCACTTCTGTGTAAACGTTTAACCGTAAAGTAAATCGAAGGAACTTTGTCGTTTCTTTCTTATTGCACCTACGGGGGAATTCAGTGGAAAGAAACAACTGTAACATAAAAAGAAATACATCGTTTTCACCGGCTCAATTTTTTGTCTCTTCGTAAAAATGTACGGTAACACTTTAACAAAATATAAGACGTCAACTAAAATTGTCAGAAAAAAAAAAACCTACCTCTCATAAAACTCCTGTCTCAGAATAAATAAATAGAGACATAGAAATCAAGACACGTCATTAAAAGTCAACTACAACTTTATTTGACAGTCCTTTGTAACAAACGAAAAGACATTGTGTATCGGATATGGATCATACTTTTAGTTATCCATTACACACTATAACTGTTCTATTAAACACTGTCATGGATTGTCACATACGGTTTAGAGAGTTATTTATACCTAATTAAAGACCAAGTCTAAATCAACATTCGAAAGTCACTTTAAACTAAGACCGTAACATCATTGAACGAAAATCTAATCCACCATGTAAATAGGACTTCATTCACAGTGTACAAACATTTTTATGGTTTAGTAAAACTAGTCTATTAATATACCGTAAGTCGGTGTATATTAAACATACAAGGACAATCGATATATCTTAAAACTGGAACTATCGTCGTACACGAAAGTGTTATTACACTTTCATTAAACGTCGTTACCCATAATGTATCTTAGAACAATTGTGTACGAAGACACAACCCAATACAATAGTAACATCCCTGTCGAGGATCCTACATTAAAACTAGTCTATATAAAAGAAATCTACACCGTCAAATAAGTTCCTGTTCTATGATTGCGATTTAAAGGTCATGAAGTTGTCATACATCACCTTTAACATGTAAACGGAGGTCACACACACTCGAGTCAACGACAGTACAAACTCTGGGGTACTTGACATCGGACGTTCCGAGGAGACAGGTACCCTAAGGATCCGTTCTTTCACCTCACCCAATGGTAAAAGAAAAGGCCCCTCGAAGGGTTGAGTCCCTGGTTTGGGTGCAGAGGACGCAACCGTCCACCTAAAAAATGGTAACTCGGTGGACCCTTCGGGTAAATAGAGGTCATTTCCACGATTTAACGTGACTATACAGTTTAAAGACACTAAAATCGACACCAGTTGAAACACCCCAATCATGACTGTAAAAGTACAACTCGTTTAACCTTTCCAACAGAAGTCAATGAAATTTTTATTACCCTTATTTAATTATAAACAATCATAAAAAGGTAATACCTCAAGCGTTCTCCCTTTTTATCTTTTAACCACAATCTTCATAATTCATTGTATAATCTTCCATCTTAACTACAGACAGGAATGTAACTAAGGATTAGAAGAAACCATAAGAAATGACTAGAACACATAATAGACCCCAAGAGAAAGAGGGGAAGAGAGGACAAAAAAAAAGAAAACTACAGTTTTGAGTTTCATCTTGTATGTATAAATAATCTTGTGTAAACTATCGATAGTTTACTAATTTCGGAACTAGACCTTAAGACTTTAATTCTCAGACTTACCGTCAAAGTTTCGACGTACTCCAAAGTAGACGTTCCCGAACTCCGACGAGTAAGGAACTAAAAATAGGACGTAGGTAGACCACTCGGTAAATACATGGGTGTTCGGTGATAAAAATCCCCTGAGCCAACCCTGCAACTCACCAATTACTGACTCGACAAAATTTATCAACCCACGAATCAATTAAACCTCTAAGAGTCAGACATACATAGTACAAATGTCAACTCTAGTCAGTCGTGTAAAGACGATTCAAAGTTCTGAATCCTTTCACCAACAGTCCGGAAAATATCTCCCGGAAAAATTACCTTAAAACCCAAACAGGATCTTAAGGTCATTGGAACTCCCGTATCAAACCCTACATTGGAAACCTCTCCGTGAAACGTTACCTATAACAAAATTTTACACTTTATAAACAACGATGATCAAAAGGACAAAAATTAATTTAAAACTTTACCACGGAAGAACCTCCGTTGATAATTTTTTTTTCCTCTTTGAACCTTCAATCTGGTAAACGATTAGGGTCAATTATGGTGATTGAGTGTAACACTGTAAAACTGGAGTCAAAGGAGTTCCTCTTTTTACTTCACCCAACTCTATTTAGACATTGTAAAAAAAGACAAAACTCAAAGCGACTAAGATGGACACATGGACTTAGAATGACGACGACGGCTATTCTCTCCTCGTACCCTTTCCTCCCGATTACTACTCGTCAAAATCCTAACTCTGGCATTACTTTCCTAACACGCACCAATAGTATGTAAACACAAGAAACCGTTTGAAGTCATATCCCATCGCTAAATAAAGAATAATGTACCATATTTCGATAAAGAATTCGAAACCTTTCTCAGAAAATATTCTTCAATGGAACACATAATCGGAGGTCCATCTCCTGACTACGAGTCAACTTTATCGCACCGTAAAGTCCCGGGTCAAGTTGAAGTTCCCGACTCCGTGGAATCAACGACGAAAACAGTAAAATTAAACAATAGAGGTTCACTCAACAAGTATACAAAAAACTTCCCATAGACCTTCATCTCTTTGAGCAAAATGTTTACAAACGAATGTTTCTTATATACTCCTTCCCAATATCATTATATAAGAGACTCGTTCAAATACCGGTCTTTCAAATTGACACAATACACACTTCTTGAACAATGAAAAACAAAGGTAACGACAGTCGAGATCAAACCCAGGGATGATGAAGAATTTCTTTATGTAAGAGGACACCCGACAAGGAGGGGAAAATCCGAGAAAGGAGTAGCCTCGCTGAGAACAGAAGGAAGATTAACAAGACCTTCACCCGAAGACCAAAACAGTGGGAGAATAAACGAATTCGTTCACTTCACGTCTGAGTCACGAGACCCTAAGTTCCAGGAGACGTTGCACTGAGGTTTGGGGAAAGGTGGAAGTAGAGAGTGAGGAGGGGACCCACATACAGTACTAACGTGTACACGAAGACAGAGGATGCGAAGAAAGTACGAAATAGTAAGGGTCAAAAGTCTATGGACGGAGAGGTCCAGACAACTTTACCCTAGAACGTCCTGAGTAAATTACATGTCAATTAATTAACGTTAGAAATAAAAAGGTACTTCGGGACACACGTTGGTTTACTCACGTCAATACAGAAGGAAACTACGGAACACATCGTTGACAAAGAGTACAACGTGAATAAAATGTACCGAAACAAGATAAGGTTCTTTTACCGACTATTTTTCAAAGGAGATGACGTTCTAAAAAATTAGGAAAAATGAGGAAATTTTGAACCGAATATAAGTAGTAAATAGAGAACGTCACGATATGAACACTATGTCCATTCTCTAACTCCAAAACTTGACTTTTATCAGACTTCCGGACATGTCTAAAAGACAATTTGTCAGCCTATCGTTTGATCTGAACTGCATAGGACAGTAAGTCAACTACAAATCCTTGTCTAACCGGGATAAAAAGTTCAATACAGGGAAATATCTTTAATTTTATTCATCTACGTAAATATTATTACATCCATGTCATAACAGATCTATCTACTTTTTTGTGTTGGTCTAATTAAAAACTTAAAGATCGAACAAAATGAAGACAATACTAATGTGTTTATCACTCACGTAGAAACAAAACACCCATGACGCAACGAGAATAATCCATACTGAGAGTCTTTATGAGATCACATTTGAGGGGACTGGGTACAGTAGAAATTCTTTCGGTACTGACACCCTGTCTGTCACTCGACTTCTCCGGATTACATACACGAGACTCATTCCTTAGAATTCCTTCACAGTCACAACCTTTACTAGTCTACCGATTCCGAAAGGGAAGTCACTGACTATCATGGTTCCAAATTTCACTGTCGACCTTAGATTCTCTTCCTCTCTAATCGTTCTCCTCGTAGAGGAATTACGAGACGAACTTCCTTGTATACTAATAAAGAAACTTCCTGGAGAGATCAATCAGACACTATAACCTCCACGAGTAAAAGATGGTCTCTTCGAAACTTAAAAACAACTAACCCTTTAAACATTCGGAACCGTATTGTCTAGTCTCCCGTCGTCTGTTCAGAAATACGTCGAAAGAATCATTGAGTAGTAATGGTGGGAATCGTAAGAACATAAAGAAGAAACCAAAAGACCTTCTCTCCAAAGATTGTGTGAGGAAGGGAACGGATTAACGATATAAATGAACAAAAGGAATCTAACACACACACACACACACACACACACACACACACACCGACTCGGTAACAAACTCGACTACCCCTAAAAATGTATGAATTGATAACAGAAAACTTACTCCACCAGTCACCAATCAGATTTAAAACTATAAGAAAGACCTTAGTAATTCTATAATCATGAATGTTATGTCATTTGATAAAATGAATTACTTACAACAGTCCTGATAAAAAGATCCCTCATCCTAATACGTAGTGACTGGTACTGGGTGAAAAAGTAAGAGAAAAGACGTATTGTCTTAGAGAGGAAGACTTATAATTACCAGACAGACAAGAAACACATTGTCGTTGTTTTTTCTACGGTGACCGAGTACTAGTCATCCTGTACCTAAGACTCAATAAAGAGGTCTTCATCCTACTCATACACAAGTCGACACGAATCCGAAAATTACCAGACAAAACACTAGTCACTCTCTTCAAACATTTTGTCAATTGATCACGACATCACGTCTTTACATCTGGATTTTTTCTCCTAAACCAAAAGGTTGATCGGATCAAGTTTAGGACCACTTATCAATTGGTCTGACAATTTAGAAACAAGTAAAAAATAGAAAATTATTTTATAATAATTATTTTAAAATTCCTAGAGTTAAGTTTAACTATCAATATACATACATAAATTTTAGGTCACTTGATCGACAATGTCGAAACAAAAAGTCGAGTGACTTCACCCCTGAACTCTTCACAACGTTTAGGTACCTAACTTTCTCTTTCGTACACAAACACATACCGTAAAACGGGTATCATAGTACAATTTTCACTCAAACGTTCCACGACATACTTAGGTAGAATAAGTCTCAACCTACATTGATAAAACTACCGGATATTTAAAGATCGTACTCTTTGAGGACAAATGTCTCAATTCCAAGTTCACACAGGAGTGAAATTTTATCATCGACACAACTATTTCCAATGTTCATAAAATTTTCCAATGCCACCCAGTAATACCTATAAGACTCCAGTTAAGATAACTCAAAACCAAAAAACCTTCTGATTTATATCCCTACCTCACCACCCACCATATGTTCTTAGACGTACTTCCGTTTCCGGAAGAGTCGAAGGAAGTCTCTTATAGGGGTCACCAGATAATTAACCTCAACCACCACGGCCTGACTGTCAGACAGAAAATTTTACGATCTCGGAGTAATTTAGAGGACATTAACGTCGTTAATAGGTTAAAATCAAGGGAATAAATTGATACTCTTTTATCTAATTCCCTACTCGGGAGTTTTAGTGTGACAATCACAACCAACACCTCCCGTCTTAAGTCCAGAGTCCTGAATCGTGAGAAAGGTGACGTACACCCGAGAAATTAACCGTGAACATGTGTAAGTTTAAAACCGGAAACCAACCTCACCCTGAAACTCGTCTGAATTCCCTAGTCTCCTGAAACTTATAAAACCTCCGTCGATCTCATAATTACCCATGGACTCCTCAGACTCCACCTTCCTCCATAAGGGTTTGTACAAACTCAATTTCAAAAAAGTGAAACGAGAAACGACTCCGGTACTTTGGTAAACAACGTCAACAAATTCCACAGTCTTAATTGTACTTTTCCAAATTTTAATATGGAAGGGGGTTTAATCAGAATAGAGTCAAATCTTTCTAAGTCGGGACTCACTTTATTGTACAAACACTTGACATTTCATTCTATTTTAGTATAATGAAATCGCAGAAGAACACTTAGAGCGAAGCGCTATAGACCCTGGAGGACCATCCCTCCTTTCTTTCACTTTTCTTCTCTTTGTCTACTTAAGAATGGGGGATGAAGGAAGACAAGGATCAAGTTCCAATACCCTTGAAATTTCGAATCTCAGATTACACGATATTATAGTTTAGGGGAAAACGTAAAGTAAATTGGTCAAACACGATGTACATAAGTTTTATCTTTTCTGTACCCTAGAAGGTTTAAAAATAGAAATCTAGTATCGTACATATGTAAACAGAATTTGGACTTTTATGATGTGAAGACTCAGAACCGTCCTTTATTCTAGTACACTGTAGTATGCTTAAAAGAATTTTTACTGTAATGAAGACATTATATACACCGTATAAAAATATGTGTACGTTCACTTTTCAACTTTATCAGGAACTAGATACTCAATTTTTATAATTTTCTTTTAAAGAATTATAAAAAATAATTTGATACCCTGAAGGGACCACCGAGTCTGTCATTTAACAGACAGATGTTACACCCTCTGCACCCAAGCTAGGGACCCAGCCCTTCTAGGGGACCTCTTCCGTCGCCGCTGGGTGAGGTCATAAGAACGGACCTTTTAGGGTACCTACCTCCTCGGACCATCCGACGTCAGGTACCCCAGTGATTCTCAGCCTGTGCTGACTCGCTGAAGTGAAAGTGAAAGTACCCTGACAGTGGTAGTAATAGTTCTTTGTAAACAAATCACAAGCATAAAAAAATTCATCTCAAAAAAAAAACAACAAATTTAACTCTATCTCAACTATATATTGTAATATAATCAAAGTTTATAAGTTGTACTCAGGTGTAAACATATGTAACACTTTACTAGTGGTCCTATTCAGACAGATAGTGGTGTGTATCAATGTTTGTAAAAGGGGAGACTACTCTGGAAAATTCTAGATAAGAGAACCGTTGAAAGTCTATATGTATGTCCTAATAATTGATACCAATGTACGACATGTAATGTAAGGGTCGTGAATCTCGGAAAAATTTCGGTTTTATGTTGGTACGGGTAGGAGGTAGATGGAGACTATACCCAGAGAGGAAATGAAGATTGAAGTCTGAGAGGGGGGTTGGGGTAAAGATGAACACGGAATAATGAATAAGACAGATAAGTTGTATAGTCGGACAAAGAGAGTAAAATTTTCTGTTTTGTTTTTATTTCCAAATAGTGTCAGAAAACACACAGAAAGGAAGGTAGTCACTGAAGACTTTCTTGTCCGAAGTCATTACCAAGAGTTTCACAACAAACACCCGAGGTCCCCCTACCCAGGAGTCTTGGAAAACTACCCCAGACAGTCCAGTCTTAAAAGTATTATGAAAATTCTGTATCAACGGAAAATGTGAAATAACCGTAAAAGTAACTGTCAAACTTTCGTTACGATCAATTTTGGTGAAATTGTGCTTAGATGTGCCAACCGGGGTTTTACATAATCAGCAGCACAAGAAGTGACAGTGTGCGAGAGTCAAAACAAAACAAAACAAAAATTTCGGCGAAAGAGAATTAAAGAAACTACGTCGACATTTTTCAGAAAAGAGTTAGAGTTTTCATGCACAGAAAAAAAAAAAAGAAGGAAGACCAACACCATTTTATATGTATTTTAAATGGTAAAATTGATAAAAAATCAAATATCAAGTCACCGTAAGTGTAACAATCCGGTAGTAGTGGTGATAGGTAAAGGTCTTGAAGAAGTAGAAGGGTTTAACTTTGAGACATAGGTAATTCGTGATTGAGGTGTAAGAAGGAAAAAAGGTCAGGGTCATTGGTGATAAGATGAATGACTGGGATACTTAAACTGATAAGATTCATGGAGTTCATCGACCTTAGTATGTATTAACAGGAAAAAAGTAACCGCACAAACTGAATGGTATTGTAAAAGCTCCAAGTAGACACAACATCGTACATAGTCTTAAATTCAGACTCATTAGGTACTTACCTTACAGTGTAAAACAAATCAGTGGTAGTCACCTGTGTCAAACCAGTAAAGGTGGAAGACTGATAACACTCATTGCGACGATACTTATATTCACATATTTATAGATGAGTTCGGGTACGAAAGTAAAGAAGAACCATTACCTGGGTCTTTGTCTTAACGACGTAATACATACTTACTAAGATACAAATTAAAAAACTCCTTAACAGTAGGACAAAAGGTATCACCGGTCGATATGGTAAAATTCAAGAGTACAGGAGTGGTTATGAACGATAAAAGACAAAAAAAAGAAAAATTTTAAAATATTACTGGTAGGTTCTACCCACACTTCACCACATAGTAACACCAAAACTAAACGCAAAAGGGTTTCTATCCACCACAACTTGCAGAAAAGTACACGAATAATAACCGGTAAGTATTCAAGTATAGAAAAATTATACACTTCTTTACCCTTCATATGTGTGTCGTGAACGACGTACCACTTCAAATACCACCATATTAACTCCTTCTCGTGAATCCACTAAGTCAACACACGACTTGGACGACGAAAAAAGCACCTTGTGAATAAAAAGAAACTTTCACTAACTGTCTGATACCAATAAGTAAATCTAGACCTATAAACCGAGTGTAAAAGAGTTTTTTACTTCACTCTGACAGTGAAGTTCCTTTTGTTCACAACAATTACTGTCTTAAACTAAAAAGCTTTCAATGGTAAAACCTTTTGAACATAGACGGAGACACTTGAACTATCGAAGGATGACGGATTTCCGAAAAGAGTCCTCTATCCACTATTACAAAGGTTTATGTTAAAAATTTTTCCTATTGTGCTAAAGAATTTGAGCCACTTGACAATAAAAGAATTATGTACTACAATGATTATATTCTAACTGGTAACCCAAAATTACATTCGCACGTTTTTTAAGTCACTACACCAAACTCTATGGTACAACGTCACTGGAAATTCTTCACTCATTAACAATACAAAACGATGCTATCGTCTCTTCTTATAGGTATCCATACACTTTCCTGATAATTTCATCAGAAACTAGAAATGAAGTAATGTCGGAATACTTGTCCTCGACACTACTCCACAGACTCCCTGACCACTGTCGTCCCTTCAAACTTTCCTTATAAGGAAACCTGAGCTTATCGACCAAGTGAAAAGTCACACACGCACGTGCAAGTCAACACAGACTGAAAAACGCTGGAGTACCTGGCGTCGGGTGGTCCGAGGAGACAGGTGTCTTAAAAGGTCTGTTCTTATGTCCTCACCCAACGGTAAAAGATTAAGTCCCATAGAAGGGTCGAATCCCTGACTTGGTCACTTGGTCGTAGAGAACGTAAAGGGCGTAACCGTCCGCCAAAGAAATGGTCGACCCGGTGGTCCCTTCGGAGCAAGTGTAATTCACATAATTAAAAAATTTTCATTAAAACTCCTCAGCATAAGAGATTATATGACGAAGAGTCTGAGAATTATTCATATACTTAGTGAACCCCTAAACAATTTTTCATCGAAGACTGAGTCTCGTAGACCCCATCCCGGACCCCAAGATGTAATGGTCGTGAGAGAATTCACTACGGTCACGACGACAAAGGTGTCCAGTGTAAGAGGAAATCTGTCAGAGGATCCTCTCCCTCTCTCTTTTTTTATGGGAGACTTCACTAGTCTCGTCAAGTACTACTTATAGACAAAATAATTACCGGAAGTCTAACTAGTAATCCTCTGTTGTCCTGATTACGTCCCTAAGAATTCAAAATGGACCCCACGACAACTTGTCTAAAGACCTGTATTTAGGATCTCTAAATTAGAAACCAAATCTCTAGAAAACCCTTTTGTAGTTCAAATTATTCGTGAGGTATATTAAGACAACACAACCCTAAAAACTAACTGTAATGAGTTTTGACGGACAATTGAACCCCAACTCGTATAACTATAATAACTCGTAAGGAAAGGTTCTCGTATCGTAGAGATAAAATAACTTCAGTATACACACTCTTAATGATCTTTGGAACAATCTAAAACAAACTTTCTTTGTTTCCTATTCCCCTGTATCATGAACAACCCACGGACACCCTTTCAACGGATCTGACAAACTTTCCGACTAGAAATAATGCGTCCAGGAAATTCCAGTTCCCCCTGTCACGTAATTAAGTAAATGTCAAATACCCCTTTTAAAAATCTTTATGACAATCATATATATCTTGGAGTGGTACCTTCCTTTATTGACCAAAATGAAGAAAGGAGTCGAAAGAAAGATAACGTAAAGATATTTAATAAAGTGAAACTTTTCTTAAACAAGAATCTTTTCGACACTAGTATAGGAAAGTTTCCACACTGAAAGACTGTCATCAGAGACTTGTCTAATGAAGTCCACCCTTATAAAAATCCTTTCAAGGTCACCCATAGACTTTAGAGAAGGGGCTCTCAAAGTGAAATCAGTAACAATTGGTCTTCATGTGTAATAATACGAGAAAGTCTATTTTATACAAACTTATATTTGGATGTACAGAATTTCTAGGTGTTAGACATACTCTTTTGATCAGAACCATAGTCACGAAAATTCTGTTTCGAACAAAATTAAAAAATTATCATGAACAAGACTTACTTTAAACTTTATAGAAAAATATCTGGTAACATTGTCTATTTTTATGGTTACTATTTGTAATATTTCAATAACGTATCAACTGTATAAAACTATCTCTGAAGATTAATATATCTCTTGAAAGAAGATGTAACGGTTTAAATTACATAAGTGGTCAAGAATTCATCTGTACCGTTGTCTTGATACGGGTAAAAATTTCTCTTCCACACACTCCGATTGTTTCCAGTCCATGGGAATCTTCGGTCAAGTCTGTCACATTCCTTCCCCTCTATATGTGTGTGTGTGTGTGTGTGTATATATATATACATATATATATCTCTCTCTCACACGGTCTTAAACCTTTTCAATATCAACAACATATAAGGTCATCTTCATCATTTTTGTTTTGTTTTATTTGAGAAAAACCTATCGTGTAAAGAAACTCTTCAATATATCTATGAAAGGAGTCCTTTTACACGGATATATATTTAACACGTCTAAAGTCTCTCATATATACATAATACGTTTAATGGGGACACCATATAAGGAACTAAAAATATTAAATTTTTACATAAGTTCGAAAACATAAAATCATCGAATCTATCATCACCGATATCCATGATTATGTATTTCAGGTTCTTATATCTCTTAAGTAAAAAGATTGGACATATGTGAATGAACTAAAACCCCTCCTCTAAGACGACGACTACGGTTATAAAACCCCATACACACACACAGACATAAATTTCCAAAACACATGTCAAAGAGAGTCATTCTAACCGAAAAGATAATTTTCACGTATTTTACAAACATTCCGACACAACTTGGAATAGCGACTCATAGTCTTCTCAAACTGGTTTAAGAAGGAATGGTTATACGACACCAGTAATTGTCATACGTGTCTACCCAACATCCACACGGGTCTACCAAGGGGAGCCGGGAGTTTCACCGGGACAACACAACCTCCAGGGACGACCAGTTGAGTCTGACTTTCGTCTGAGACAGTAAGTGTAGTAAAGGGGTCCCGCGACCGGTCCACCAACCCTTCGTGGCTCAACCTATTATTATGACCTACCAAAAGATAATCATCCTATTTATACCTAAATCAGTTACCTTATAATTCGGGTCCCTCACAATCTCCGGGCACTCTTTTTATACGCGGTGAGCTGGACTGTCCGGATTAATTAGTTCTTTACTTAAACTCGACAGAAGTTTTTCCTCCTTAATACGACCGATCAGAAAGTCAAACTCAGAACACAAATTATTGTAGTTCTATTTGGTTGAACCTTGAACATCTCACACGAAAAGAATCCGAATGTGTCTTACAAATTTATACATAGACAAAAGACTCGGTTCCAAAACGATAGTCCGGAACTTCATTATCTATGACCGGGAGAGGACTATGAAACCGAGGTACCCCACTAAAAAGAGTCGTCAAGGGAGGAGGAGAAGACTTTATTAATGTCTTCCGCGACACACATGAACCGTGTGAAACTTGAGCAATCTGTTTCACGTGCGTATTCGTAGTTGTACAATCCCGGTCACATCACTATTCCCTATTATGGTCCTCTTCAACTTGTATAGGACAAGTCACGTGAGATAGAAGACACTGAAATTTCTTCTATAAAGAGAACAAAACTTAGTACACCTTAATGGTACGAAGGGTTGATAGAGTACGTGTCAGTATTGGTAAAAAACACCTAAAATAAACGATTGGTATCGACAATACATACTAAAATTAAGACGAAATTACTTGGTCTATCACCTTACATCAATACCTGTCTTCAACACATCACAATTCAATCGAATTAAAGATACACAACTTTTTTTACCCAAAACGGAAGAGAGTAGTAAAGTACAATTACAGAATTTAACCTTACCCAACTTGAAGTCGACTGAAGTTTGAACCTTTATTTCGACAAAAGTAAATTATTTTTATATTAAATATAACATTTATAGCTTTTTTTACCCCTTTTTAAGTGAATGATTACCCTAAATCTAACTTAACGGAACGAATACATGTCATTTATAGACTATAACTTTAATATTTGTTCAAAAGTCTCCCACTCACAAAATTTCCGAAACATTTGGAAGCTTCCATTTCTTAGTCGGTCGTTACGTCCTCTGGACCCAAGTTAGGGAGCCAACCCTTCTATAGGACCTCTTCCCTTACCGATGGGTGAGATCATAAGAACGGACCTCTTAAGGTTCCTGTCTCATCGGACCGTCCGATATCAGGTACCCCAGCGCTTCTCAACCTGTGACAACTCGTTGATTGTATGTGTCATAAAGTTTTTAAAAAATTTCTTCTCAAAAGAAAATCATAAAAAAAAGGATTGCCGTCAACAGGTTTTATAAAATTCCATCTCAAGTATGTAAGGTATCTCGAGTAAAAGTAAACGGATCACAAGTACAAAATGGACAGGAAATGAGGGGGAGTCATAGACACACTACCTAAATAAGTGTTTGTGTTTAAGGGGTTTAGAGATAGAGACATCATATGAGGAACGGAGACAACATCTGTAGTAGATTTTTCGGACTTGAAGAGTGGTTTAGTTGTTGAAGAGACTGAGGTAACCTTCCCTTCGGGTGAGTATCAGTGGATCCACTCTTTGCTCCCTTCTCAAACAGTAGAGGAAAGATATTTATAGAAATAAAACGGACCTGACAATTTCATCGAGACACCCCCACACCCTCACACACATACTTACAGGGTCATTGAAACACAATTAGGAGAAGAACATAGACAAACTCTGAAGAAAGAAGTATGACTTTAAGGAAAGATCAAACAGAGAAGAAGACGGGAACTGAAGAGAAGTGAGCAGTTTGTTACGACCTATTAATAATAGAAAATATTTTTAAGAAAAAAAAATTTTAGAAAAACCTGACTAATTCCAAGAGAAATAGAATAAGAGGGTGGAGGGTCATTAACCTTCGATGTATATATAAAAAAGGAGAATAACAAAATCATCAACAAATTATCTTCTGATGAAGGGTCCACCGTGTCACCATTTATTAGACGGACGGTTACTTCCTCTGCGTTCTCTGCGGCTAGCTTAGGACCCAGTCCTTCTAGGGGACCTCATCCTTTACTGTTGGGTGAGGTTTTAAGAACGAACCTTGTAAGGTATCTGTCTCCTCGGACCGCCTGACGTCACGTACCCCGATGTTTCTCAGTCTGTACTGACTCCTTGACCCGTGTTGTTATCTTCCGATATCAATTATAAAGAAATTACGTACTTATAATACTCTTGACATCTTACGCGGTTGAGGAGGTATCGTAGTGGCAAGAGAGAAGGACTAAATACTACAGTAACAGGTCCTAAAACGTTGATAACAGAGAGAAGTAATATTTAACCTTAATATGAATCACAAAATGTAACAACAAGTCAACCAATTCAACACAGACTGAAAAACACTGTGGTACCTGACGTCGTGAGGTCCGAGGAGACAGGAGTTGATAGAGAACCTCAAACCAACTTAAGTACAAGTAACTTAGCGACTACGGTAGGTTGGTAGAATAAGAGACGACGGGGGAAGAAGAAAACGGAAGCTAGAAAGGGTCGTAGTCCCAGAAAAGGTCACTCAGTCGAGAAACGTAGTCCACCGGAACCATAACCTCGAAGCCATAGTCAAGAAGGTCACTTACAAGTTCCAACTAAAGGAAATCCTAACTGACCAAACTAGAGGAACGTCAGGTTCCCTGAGAGTTCTCAGAAAAGATCGTGACGTCAAGTTTTCGTAGTTAAGAAGGCGTGAGTCGGAAGAAATACCAGGTTGAGAGTGTAGGTATGTACTAATGACCTTTTGGATATCGAAACTTATATGTCTGGAAACAGTCGTTTCATTACAAAGACGAAAAATTATGTGAGACGTCCAACCAGTATCGAAAGGAAGGTTCCTTGTTTACAGACTTAAAGTACCGACATCCGTGACAAGTGTCACTAGAACCTCGGGTTCTTTTATTTTAGACAGTAACAAAGACGAAAAGGGGGAAGACAAACGACACCTCTCAACCCTGGCTACGGTACTAGAAGTAAAAGAATTAAAACTCAAAATTCGGTCGGAAAAGTGACGAGAGAAAGTAGACGTAGTTCTCCGAGAAATTAAGAAGAAGTGAAAGACGGTAATCTCACTATAGTAGACGTATAGACTCTAACAACTACAAAGAGGGCCGTTAGAACTAAGGTCGAACACTAAGTAGGACGGGGTATAACGTGTACAAAATAAGACGTATCTTCACTTTTTTCGTTCTACTGTTATATGTCGGAACAATATGACGAAAGGCTTAAAACTTGGTCAATCAACAAGGTGTAGGTCAAGATTGACAACGAAGAACTGGGTATATGTCCAAAGAATCCTCTGTCCATTCCACCAGACCATAAAGGTAGAGAACTTCTTAAAAGGTGTCGAACAACACTAGGTGTGGTAGTTTCCGATGTGATTTCACATCAGTTACTTCGTCTTCATCTACAAAGAGACCTTAAGGGAATGAAAGAGGTACTACGTCACTTGACTAATAAACTAGAGACCAAGGAGACGGAGAAACAAAAAAAAAAAAATTAAAAATGAAAATGAAATAAAATGAAATGTTACGACATAACCAAAACGGTATGTAACTGTCCTTAGGTGGTGCCCACATGTACGCAAGGGTTTGTACTTGGGGGGAGGGTGGAGGGAGGAGTATTGTAGGGGGACCAGTAGGGGCACGTGGTCGGGGTTCGTACGACATAGGACGTAGCCTGTATCTGACCGCTAAGCTAAGAATGTACTATCATATGTACAAAGTTACGGTAAGAGGGTTTAGTAGGGTGGGAGAAGGAGAGGGAGACTCAGGTTTTCAGGTGATATGTGTAGACACAGAAAAAACGACAGGACGTATGTCCCAGTAGTAACGGTAGAAAGATTTAAGGTATATATACACAATCATATGACATAACCACAAAAAGAAAGACCGAATGAAGTGAGACATATTAGCCGAGGTCAAAGTAGGCAGAGTAGTCTTGGCTAAGTTTACATAAGAAAAATTGCCGACTCATTATAAGGTAACACATATACATGGTGTCGAAAGAATAGGTAAGTAGACGACTACCTGTAGATCCAACAAAGGTACAGGACCGATAATATTTGTCACGACGCTACTTGTAACCCCATGTACACAGAGAAAGTTAAGACCAAAGGAGCCACACATACGGGTCGTCACCCTAACGACCCAGTATTCCATCAAGATAAACGTTAAAAAATTCCTTAGAGGTGTGACAAGAGGTATCACCGACATGATCAAACGTAAGGGTGGTTGTCACATCCTCCCAAGGGAAAAGAGGTGTGGGAGAGGTCGTAAATAACGAACGTCTGAAAACCTAACGTCTGTAAGACTGACCACACTTCACCATAGAGTAACACCAAAACTAAACGTAAAGAGATTATTACTCACTACAACTCGTAGAAAACACAAACAATCGGTAGGCATACAGAAGAAACCTCTTTACAGATAAATCAAGAAACCGGGTAAAAAACTAACCCAGCAAATAAAAAGACCTTAACTCGACGTCTTCAACGAACATATAAAAACTCTAATCAACAAACAGTCAACGAAGTAAACGATAATAAAAGAGGGTAAGTCTTCCGACAGAAAAGTGGAACAAATATAAAAGGAAACAACACGTCTTCGAAAATTAAAATTAATCTATGGTAAACAAATGAAAACGCAAATAAAGGTCTTAAGACCCTCCACCTAGTATCTCCTAGGACGACATTACATACAGCCTCCCACAAAACGGATACAAGAGGAGATACTCAAAATATCAAAGACCAGAATGTAAATCTAGAAATTAGGTAAAACTCAAATAAAAACACACGCCACAATCTTTCACTAGATCTAAGTAAGAAAATGTTCACCAACTGGTCAAAAGGGTCGTGGTGAACAATTTCTCTAACAGAAATGAGGTAACATATAAAAACGGAGGAAACAGTTTCTATTCCACAGGTATCCACACACCTAAATAGAGAACCGAAAGATAAAACAAGGTAACTAGATATAAAGACAGAAACACGGTCACGGTATGACAGAACTACTGACTGGTCTTTCAATGATCTCGATTAGTTACTTATATCATTTCAACGTCCTATATTTTAGTTGTGTGTCTTTAGGGAACGTAAGGATATGTGATTATTACTCTTTCGTCTTTTTCTTTAATTCCTTTGTTAAGGTAAGTGGTAACGTTGCTTTTCTTATTTTATGAATCCTTATATAGATGGACTTCTTTGATTTCTGGATATATATCTTTTGATATCTTGTGACTACTTTCTTTAGTTTCTCCTGTGATTATCTACCTCTTTATATGGTACAAGTACCTAGCCTTCTTAGTTATATCACTTTTACTCATATGATGGGTTTCGTTAAATGTTTAAGTCACGTTAGGGATAGTTCGATGGTCGCTATAAAAATTGTCTTGATCTTGTTTATTAAAGTTCTAAACATACCTTTATGTTTTTTGGAGTTTATCGGTTTCGTTAGGAGACGGAGAAACTTTGGGTAGAACATATAGACCTTCAAAAGCCAAGTCCATGACGACTTCGGAACGAACTTCCTACAACTCGCATTGGAACGATCGTACACTTTACTCGAGTTAACAGACCATCAAACATGTAAGAAAGAGTAACAGGAAGAAACCCTAACCTTACTTTTACTGGAAAAGGTCAGAACACCGGTGACGACTCAAAAGGTCTAAACGATTGTATAACTCATGTCGTGAAATCGTCGTAGTAGAAAATCCTAAACTTTATCGAGGCGACTTTAAGACAGTGGAGGTGACTGACACAAGTATCATCACGGAGAATTCCGGGTGAACTGAAGTTTGAGGTCCTACAGGACGAGATCCAATCACTGGGATGGCAACACCAATAGGTCCAGTAATTCTGGAAAAAACATATCAAGAACGGTGGAGAAGAATTAGAGAAGACGAAGACAATCCAGGAATGTTAAAGACAGGAAATAGCACCCGTGGGAACGTACTTTACTACGGTGCTAGAGAGGTCAAAAGAACTACTCTAAAGATCAGAAAGGGTAAGACAACAAAAGGGGACAAAGAAAAGTAACAAGTAAAGAATGGAGAGGAACGCTAAAAGAACTTGAGACATGAGTTGCCCCAGAAAGAAAGGGAAAGAGGGAAAACGAATTGAAGAGAAAAAAGGAGTCGATAAATATTTCGGAAGAGTCTGTTGATGAAACGGAAGAACGCAAAGAAAAAGAAACCCTACTAAAATCAGTGACGGAGGACATGACACAATACTTGGAAACAGGTATCAAGAAGTCCGTGAGACTGATAGTCTAGATTAGGGAACTTAGATAAGCAGTGGAGGAGACATATTAGTATTCCCTAAACTAAACACAATATGGAGTTAGCGAATCACCAAAAGGAAGAAGTCAAAATTCGGACTCAAAACGTTATTCCTAAAGTACTAAACTCGGTCAGTCGAGGGTTAAAAACAAAAACGACTGACATTTCTCGAAGAGATAGAAACCGACGTTTCTTGTATTAGTTAGACTAAAGTCAAAACTATTATACCAGTACAGGTACACATCTCAGGGGAGGACAACAACCTTTTCCCATAAACAACACTGGTAACACAAAAGAACTGTTTTGAGACAATTGGAAACGAGACGAAGTAAAACATGAGGTGCCGGTTTGAACGGACAATCAGTCACAAGTTGTCAATAGAAGAGGGGGGGGGNGGGGGGGGGGGGGGGCGGGGAAGAAAAGAAAGAACATACAATCCGAAAGGTAGGTCTGAGTCGACGAAAATGAGACTTTGTAAGAAGGAAAATTCAACAAAATTAGTTCCAGTAAAACAATCGAACTTTTTAAAAAATAAAACAGAAGTAAGATTTTTCTGAATGAACTATGTCTTAATATCCGTCTATCAAACAAAGAAAGTCGTAAATCCATAGTAAAGAGACAGAAGAAGGAAGATAAAAACTCTCCAACCATCAGTGTGACTAGTCAAAACACCCATTAGACGTAAAAGAATGACCACCGAAACTATAAAAGACAAACAACGACACAAGAAAATGACACTACCACATTCAAACCAAAAGACAATAACATCTCAGGAACTCAAAAGACTTAGACGACTAACCACAAAAAGTAGTCAACACCTGTTGAGAGTTACTATAGGAAAGATTATTACGGAAAAGAGTCAAGAGAATCCACTACCTATAACCAACTTAGAAAAGTGGTACAGGAGGTTCGGAGTACTGAAGAGAAAGAGTAAAGGGCAGAAACTGGGAAACAGGACATAAAACCATCACGGTAGTAAGACACGTAAGTCGAAGAAAAGGGCCAAAACGAGGAAATACACATGAAGTAGACACCAAAGGGGAAAAGTCAATGACATAAAAAGTATAATCTTTAAGTTAAACATAATATTTTAACGGACCAGTCAAGAAACCCGGAACAGTTAAAACTAATGGAGAATCAGGGAAAAATATGAAAATAAAAGGATAAAACAAAGAAATTTAGACACCTTGAAACAATAAATTATAAGGCACAAACCATTAAGGTCATAAAAAATTTAGAAAAGACCAGAATAACACATCAAACTAACAAGGAAGACTGAAAACAAGTACCACCGACCAAAGAACTTACGAGTCACTAAAGGAAGGAAGAAAATTTTTACAAACAAACAAGACACGAGTGTCAGACATCTTAGAGTGACTTGTCTCAAAAAACTCCAAAATCACGGAAGGAGATCTCTTATCCTCAAAGAGAGATGGTCTTAAGACCCACATGGGTAGACTCGATAATTATTTAACAACCAAATCTTAAAAAAAAAGGACTTTTCAAAGTCCGCTGAGAGGGTGAAAAAAGTCTCGACTCCGATTCCGGTCACGTACGTAGAGAAATCGTAGTAGACACCCGACGTAAGCAAAGACAAAATGTAACTCCTACGAAACATCTACCTAGGTCCGAAATACACCACCAGGGTAACACCGGAAGACGGAATAAGGTCACAACCGGAGACGGATCACTTCGAATACCTAAGTACGTAAAAAGAACAAAGAAAAACGAAGTTCCTTAAGAGAACTAGACAGAGGTACTAATACAAGGTCGTAAAATTCCTGATGATATGATCCTTTTTACCGTGGGGTGAGGTCATGAGAACGGACCTTTTAGGGTACCTACCTCCTCGGACCACCCGACGTCAGGTACCCCAGTGATTCTCAGCCTGTGCCGACTCGCTGAAGTGAAAGTGAAAAGTGAAAGTACGTAACCTCTTCCTTTACCGTTGGGTGAGGTCATAAGAACGGACCTCTTAGGGTCCCTGACCCCTCGGACCGTCCGACGGCAGATACCCCAGCGTGTCTTAGTCTGTACTGACTTCGCTGAATCGTCGTCGTCGTATGATCCTTTGTATGATATGATATGATTTGTATGATGTCTGACATGATATAACCCTTTGATCCTAGTATCGTTTGACACCTTTTAAGAATTTCTCTACCCTTATAGTCCGGTGGACTGAACGGAGAATTCTTTAAACATTCGTCCAGTCCTTCGTTGTCAATCTTGACCTGTACCTTTTTGTCTGACCAAGGTTTATACCTTTCCTCATACAGTTACGACATATAACGGTGACACGAATAAATTGAATATACATCTCATGTAGTACTTTTTTGCGACCCGACCTACTTCGTGTTCGACCTTAGTCCTAACGGCCTTCATAGTCATTGGAGTCTATACGTCTACTGTGGTGGGAATACCGTCTTTCACTCCTTATTGATTTCTCGGAGAACTATTTTCACTTTCTCTCACTTTTTCAACCGAATTTTGAGTTGTAAGTCTTTTGCTTCTAGTACCGTAGACCAGGGTAGTGAAGTACCGTTTTTCTACCCCTTTGTCACCTTTGCCACTCTCTGAAATATAAAACCCTGAGGTTTTAGTGACGTCTACCACTAACGTCGGTACTTTAATTTTCTACGAACGAGGAACCTTCATTTCAATACTAGTTGGATCTGTCGTATAATTTTTCGTCTCTGTAGTGAAACGGTTGTTTCCAGGTAGATCAGTTCCGATACCAAAAAGGACAACAGTACATACCTATACTCTTGACCTGATATTTCTTTCGACTCTCGACTTCTCAACTACGAAAACTTGACACCACAACCTCTTCTGAGAACTCTCAGGAAACCTGACGTTCCTCTAGGTTGGTCAGGTAGAATTTCCTTTAGTCAGGACTTATAAGCAACGTACCTGACTACGACTTCGACTTTGAGACCATGAAACCGGTGGACGACGCTTCATGACTGAGTAAACTTTTCTGGGACTACGACCCTTCCTAACTTCCACCGTCCTCTTCCCGTGCTGTCTCCTACTCTGTCAACCTACCGTAGTGACTGAGTTACCTGTACTCAAACTTATTTGAAGTCCTCAACCACTTCCTGTCCCTCCGGACCACACGACGTCAAGTACCCTAACGTCTCAACCTGTGCTGACTCGCTGACTCCACCTGACTATTGATCCTCTCCACTAGATGGAACTGAAACATCAGACGGATTGCAACGATCTTCGGCTTTAACAGTAAATTTAAAATTATACCATTTTAAATAATCAAAAGTAGAAAAATCAGAAATTTCATTGATTGCATTCTTTAAGTCAGTATGTATGTAAATGAATGTAAAAGAAAATTTTGAAATTACAAAATAAAAAATTATAAATATAGAAACAGTAGTTTAAAGATAAACTACACAATACCCTATCACGAGATTAACTAAATAGTAAAAAGGTCACTCTATATACGTCACAAAGACTACGGTAAATATGTAAAAATCTATCGAAAGTATATATTCATCTAAACAAAGAGTCAAACAATAAGTCACCAAGAAACAAAGACACGGTAATGGTATATCATAGTAGTCTCAAATATTAAAACTATAAACCCTTTCACTGATTGGGGTAAGGAAATAGAATAAAGAAACTTTTTATAACAATCGATCAGAATCAAGAAACATGAAGGTACACTCAGAATCTTAGTCCTGTAGGTTAAGGTACTTTTTGATAATTCCAAAATAAATTTACTATAACTGAAATAGTTTAGACACTCTTTAATTTTCGAAACATTGTATCTCGGAAGAAAAAGTATTTATATATCTATATCCTTCGACGTGAATAAATTCAAAAGAAACAGAACATAATTACAAAATACTAAATGGAGTATGCAGAGAGTGTGTAACAGATCAACTAAATAAGGAACCACGAAAACAACCACTATAATAACTATAGTATTTATTATAGAAATAAAAAAGAGAATTAACGAGGACATATCCTTATATTGATGATCTCTTAATGAAAGACTACCATTAGACTACTTATATTTGGAAACGGATTTTAGGAAGACACTAAAGGAATAGAATACGTCCCGTCCCAAGTCAGTAGAATCGTATTACTAGAATCGTTATTAGAAAGTACTACTCCTAATAAAGACTGAGAAATGGTACGGAGTGGGTATTGAAGTACAAAACTCTGGACACAAAGTCGACATTCCTCGATCAACATTAAGAAACTTATATCGAATTTTATATTCGAAATAACCTTATATTAAATGTATATTAACTTAAATTGAATTTTACATACTAAATTACTTCAAATCATATAAAATCATATATCTAGAAAGAGTCGAAGTCAAGTCAGTCAAGTCAACGAGTCAGCACAGGCTGAGAAACACTGGGGTACTTAACGTCGTGCGGTCCGGAGGGACAGGTAGTGGTAGAGGGCCTCAAGTGAGTCTGAGTGTAAGTAGCTCAGGTACTACGGTAGGTCGGTAGAGTAGGAGACAACAGGGGAAGAGGAGGACGGGGGTTAGGAAGGGTCGTAGTCTCAGAAAAGGTCACTCAGTTGAGAAGCGTACTCCACGGGTTTCATGACCTCAAAGTCGAAATCGTAGTAAGGAAGGCTTCTTTAGGGTCCCGACTAGAGGAAGTCTTACCTGACCAACCTAGAAGAACGTCAGGTTCCCTGAGAGTTCTCAGAAGAAGTTGTGGTGTGAAGTTTTCGTAGTTAAGAAGCCGCGAGTTGGAAGAAGTGTCAGGTTGAGAGTGTAGGTATGTACTGGTGTCCTTTTTGGTATCGGAACTGATCTACCTAGAATCAGTCGTTTCATTACAGAGACGAAAACTTATACGATAGACCCAACCAGTATTGAAAAGAAGGTTCCTCATTCGCAGAAAATTCAAGTACCGACATCAGTGGTCGACTTCACTAAAACCTCGATACAGGGTCATTTGGATAATATACAACTTTTATGTTTAACTTTCATAAAATTAAGTGGATTGGATAGTTTGTAGTATTGAATCGGACGGAATGCAACTTGTAGGAGTTTTATGAATATAAACGGGTGAATCTCAACCCGTCTTAGTAGACTGTGTATTGCACAAAACATCATTTCATAACTGAGAGCACATTAAATGACTTACGGACATTCACAAAGCCAACAATGACAACACTAGTAACCCGACTGACCCTCGACCCTGAGTGACGACAACAGGACGTAATGTTTTCTTACAGGATGAGATATTGGGATGGAGTCCTTTTATAGTTTCAAACTTTACACTTTATACAAAGGATGACTTTCAGATAACCAAAACGTGGTAGTATTTATTTCAGTATTCAACTTTGTATCATTCAGTCCCTGACAGACATATACATCACATAAACCTAGTGGTGTTGACAATTAAGATCTGACAAAAGTAGTTGGGGTCTCTTCGGGACATGAGTAACAGTCAGTGAAGGGTAAAAAGGAAGGACCAAGGTTTGGGAACGTCACTCGTAAGACAAAGAAAAGAAATACCTAAACGGACAAGACCCGTAAAGTACATTTACCCCAGTATACATCGGAAATACAGACTGAAGAAAGTGAATCGTATAAAAGTTTAAAGTAAGTACAGAATCGTACATAGGATACAGTAAGTAAAAATACCGACTTAGTAATGTAAGAAACCCATTATGATGTAAAATAAACATTTAGTCAACTACCTGTATGTACAACAAAGGTGAAAAACCGACAGTAGTCATTACGACAATGCTTGTAAACACATGTTCCAAAACATGTGTTTTGAACACATTTAAAATAGTCCACTTCCTAAACATTCATAGTTGAACACACTTACATATAAAAGTCAAGAAGTCCCATATAAAAATCCTTATCTCAATGACCTAACATACCATTGAGGTACAAATAGAAGAACCCCTTGACGGTCTCAAAAGGTCTCACTGACATAAGAGAACTTTAAATACTTCCAAAGACCAAAAAGACACAAAAGTGGTCACGTAACAGAAAAACTAATTTCGGTAGGATCTCCCACACCTCTCCATAGAGTAATACCTAAACTAAACATAAAGGAATTAATGAGTACTAGGACCCGTTGAAAAGGACACGAATAATCAGTAAATATATAGAAGTAAACCCGAAGGGACTACCGAGTCGACTATTTCTTAGGTGGACGTTACGTCCTCTGAACCCAAGCTAGGGACCCAACCCTTCTAGGGGACCTCTTCCCTAGAAGATGTCCCTCTTGCCGATGGGTGAGGATATAATACCGGACCTCTTAAGGTACCCGACATATCAGGTACCCCAACGTATCTCAGTCTGTACTGATTCATGGAAAGTGAAACCCTTTAACGATAATTTTAGAAAACGAGAAATTAACTTAATAATCAGAAAATAACAAGTTACCATTCTCAAGAAGTATCTAAGATCTATGATCTAAAAATAGTCCACTTCCTAAACATTCATAGAAGAGGGAAAGAAACCTAATAGAAAGTGTAAAAACTCTCAAAGTTTAACTTATAAAATAATTGTCGTGTCAACAGAAAAAGTGGATTTATCACAAGAAACTTCGTATTTACAAATTGTAAACTATTTAAAGGTTAAAAAAGGGGGAAACCAACTGACATGAAAGCACAGTACAATTGTGACAACGAATCAGGTTCCAGTACTACTGTATGTGGACATAAAAGAAGAAAATAAAATAATAATAAAAAAAATTACTTCACTGAAATAAATAATAAATCAATAAAAAACTGGTGTGACACGTCGTACAAGAGGTCGATCCCTAGTCTGGTGTGGGGGACTCAATCTTCCACCTCAGAATCAGTGACCTGACGGTCCCTTAAAGAAGAAGACACAAAATATTAAAAACGAGACTTCAAATCCAGAAAGTAGGTAAAACTCAATTGAAATACACCCCACTCCACCTTCAGGGTGAAGTAAGTAAATGTGCACTGCTAAGTCAACAGGATCGTGGTAAATAGCTTTTCTGAAAAGAGTAAGACAACAGTAAGAATGACCTATAGTTAACTGGTATTTACATACCCGAATAAAAACTCGAGAGTCAAGAGAAGGTAACTAGATATATACAGACAGGAAGACGGTGATTGTGTGACAAAACTAACAACATCGAACCATCTATCAAAATTTAAAAAAATAAGAAATTTTGAAAAAAAACCGATACGATCCAGAAGTAACACACACCCGAAAGAGGTGAACGGTACTCGTCACCGATGAGAAGGAACGTCACATAACACGTCCGAGGAGTAATACCACCGAAGAGAACAACGTCTCGTGCTGACCTCCACACTCCCGAAGTCACCACACAGAGTGTCCGAGATCTCCCGTCCGAGTCATCGACACCGTGCACCCCAATCAACGGGTTGGTGTACACCTTAGAAGGACATTGTCCCTAACTTAGACACAGGGAACGTAACCGTCCGTCTAAGGGTTGTTGAGATGGTGGTCTCTTCAGGTCATCAAAACGTAAACCTTTCACACTCACTCAGGAAGTTGAAAAAACAAAAGCTCTGACAAAAATTCAGGGAACTCAAAGGTAAACTTAAAATTCCAGTTGAACAGATCAAGACCTTTTTTTTTCCTCTCCCCTGAACTATCCCTATAACCCTCAAACAAAAAAGAAAAAATTATCCTTAAAACCAACATGAACCCCTAATAATGTCAAAATTCTCAAGTAAGAAGATCAGGCACTTACTCCCTACGGAACTGTGAATAAATCTAGAAATTAAAGAAAGTCACTACAAGACATGAGAAGTCATATGTTTAGGAAGTAGAGAATTTAAATGAAAAAAAAAAAAATTTCTAATAACGGTGACAACAGTCACCTTAACAAAAGAATTAAAGAGTCTAACAAGTAACGATGACATATCTTTATGTCAAGTAAAAATGTTATTACTAACCCACAGTACATTGGACGAATTGCACAAATAATCGAGAAAAACACACCCACAAAGTCCTAAAAGATACATGGTCTAATACAATAAATGTTTATCTATTAAAGTGAAAATTTAAACTTACTAGAAAGTAAATAAAAAGAATGAATTTAATGGGACCGATCTCAGTCGTGGTATAACTTATCTTCGCCTTTCTTGTTTGCATGAACAGAACAAGGACTAACGTGTCCCTTGCAAAAGTAGAAAGTGATAACTCACCTAAAAAGTGTACCAAAAGAAAAAAATAACTCTACTAGTACACGAAAAACAAATAAAATGATTGTACAAAATAATACACTAAAAATATACAACTAGGTCGGAAGACGTGAGGACGGGTGAACCAGTACTACATATTAGGAAATGTAAGGACCTAAACCAAACGATAACAAAACAACTCCTAAAAGTGTAAACATAAGTAGTCCCTGTAACCGAACATTAAAGAACACTGTACAAACCAAATTATCTTACGTAATTTTTCACAAAGGAAGAGAACCTTAAACACTTCCTAACCACATTAAGTAGAAATTTGTAAACTGTGTTAAGTGATCACTTCAGTAAACCTGTACCCGAAAAGAGCCAACCTACAAAAAACTAATGATTACGTCAATAGAAACCCTCGAAGGGTCCACCACACCACCATTTTTTAGGTAGATGGTTAGTTACATCCTCTGGGTTCTCCGACCCCAAACTAGGGACCCAGTCCTTCTAGGTGACCTCCTCCTTTACCGTCAGGTGAGGTCATAAGAACGGACCTTTTAGGGTACCTACCTCCCTGGACCGTCCTATGTCAGGCACCCCAATGTTTCTCAGTCTGTACTGAATCACTGACTCTTACCTGCACCTACCTACCGTCATAGAAATAAACGATGTCAATAATAAAAAATTTAAATAAAAAACAACACGACCCAGAAGCAAAGATACACACCCGAAAGAGGACAACATCACTCGTCTCGATGAGAAGCAACGTTTCACCCCCGAAGAGTAACGTCACTGAATGGAACAACGTCTCGTGTCTGAAATCCGTGCACCCGAAGTCATTAGCATCAATAGCAGGTTGAAAAAGTAGACATGTACTGAAAACCTATTTGATATCGAAACTGATAAACCTGAAAACAGTCGTTTCACTACAGAAACGAAAAACTATCCGACAGATCCAAACAGTATTGAAAAGTATACCCGGTATTAAAGGACAAAGAAAGGTACGACTATTTAAAAACAACTTTTTATGTACAAAATTTACTGTATACACCGTTAAGACCTTTAGTCTAAGGAGGTGAGGGATCCTAAATGACAAAAAAAAAAAAAAAAAAAGTAAATCACTGAAAAGAAGTCATTAACATATTTCGGACTTAAAAAAAAAGAAATTACTCTTTTTCTGACCAGAAACGAGACAATCATTTATCAGTCTATTACTATCTTGTCTATAAAGGGATTTGTGGACCTTAGGCATTCAGAAGGTCGAAAACGGTTTCCTGAAATACATACACAACCGTATTTAAGTCAAGAGAGTACGTTAAATGTTGAGATGAAATGAAATCGGACCAGAAGGAAGAAGATATCTTGGAGTCACAAGATATCTTACGATCCCGATCAACTCCTATTATTCCCAACTTTCCGATCCCGGAAGAGTCAAGACGGGACCCACACGATAAAATGAGACATATACACACACCGGAAGAGTCAAGAGTACTTACACATTATCGAAAAGTTTCGGGAGACATCTGTAGAGTAAAGGTTAAAAAGATACATTTATAAAAACCAGTTGAAGAATAATAGGATTGAACAAAGTGACGGTTTCTACCGACGTTACAATATGTTAACGACAACTAACAAAATTTGTTGGAGAGATCAATATCTTGATCTTACTCAGTCCAATTTATTTTTGTTTGGGACTCTTACCTCGAAAAGGTCTCTCGATGGACTGTCTAGACTATCACTCCTCAGAACCCGAAAAACCATCGAAATTCGGACAAAATAAAGAAGGTAACAGAAGTTCCCACGTCCGGTCATCAAAAACGTAAATGACATCAACACTCGAAATAGAAAAGTTCTGACGCCACCTCGACCCTCTCTTATTACTCTTATCCTATTCAACAGTGTTTCGAGTGAGAAAAATGACTCTAACAGTAAAAAGAACTTATTTTTGAGGAACTTAACAACGTTCAGAAACACATTAAAGGATTCAACACTTTTATATCCATAACTGTTAAAAACGGTCACAAGAATGACGAAAATACCTCCATATCGAAAAACTTCCAAGAATTGAAAGATAAAACCTTCACAGGGTGAACAAAAAACATGAACAAAAACCCCCTTGATGATGTGTAGAAGTTATAAGTCGAGTATGCAATGAAGAAAGAAGACGAATCAACGAAGTCAGCACAGGTTGAGAAACACTGGGGTACCTGACAACAGATGAACCGAGGAGACAGGTACCTTAAGAGGTCCGTTCTTATGACCTCACCCAACGGTACGGGAAGATGTCCCCTAAAAGGGCTGGGTTTCTGGCTTGGAACAAGAGAATCCAGAGGACGTAACGTCCGCCTAAGAAATGGTGAATCGGCGGTCCCTTCGGGATAATGAAGAAGTCAACGTCGATAAGACTAAAAAGAGGTACATGATGTTGAAATAACCAAAGGTATACGAAACTTGTATCACAAAAATAGGGTGAACAATGTTATCAAACAAATAGACATAAAGAATGTTTGAACACCCCATAAATCTGATGAAAAATAGAGTATAAGGACTCTCAATTTCATAGGGACCTCTAATAGACATTGACAATTGTATTAAAATATTTACTATCTCCGGATCTTCCCATTCTCTCATTTATAAATTGATTCATACAAAGATTTTGGGTGAAGACGATAAACACGTCATATATTGGTAATACGTGAATTGATAATTATAATATATCCTAATACATTATATTACAATACGTAACGATCTATAAACATCCACTTTTGTTCAGATAGAATAATCTTAAAGTATATATGTACACTTTATTCTAACTCTACTGTTTATATTCCGATCAATTAAAATTTGTATTATCGAAGAAAGAAAGACTTAAAGTATTTTTATCAAATCTTTAATCATATATACATACATATTCATTACTCAAACTAGAAAAACTACTTTTAATGTTTATTTACTCATAAAAGTACTTCATTAGAGAAAAAACAGGTAACTCTTCATTAAAAGAAAATTGTACAAAGACTTCAGTAATTTTTAAAATCCTGGTAAAATATTTTATGTGTCTAATTAAAAAACTGGAAAGTACATGACCGAAGGTGTATGACAAAAAAGAAAGGTAGAGTTTTATAACTTTGGATAGTTTTCGAAAATACATTAAATCAACTGAACCAATCCCCGTCCAAAATTGATAAAAACTTTAATACAACACAGAGTTTTTCACCCCTTAAAGGGTATAACATCAATAGTTTTTTTTAAATACTACTCAGACACTTCAGAAAAAGTTTGACATAAACTCTTGACACAATGTAAAAATCGCTACACCTTTTTTAGTCACAATCATTGAAACCACTGTTATAAGTATAAAACTCAGACCCATATATCACAGATATGGACGTTTTATATTAAAGAAAACAAATCATATTCGACCTAGGATTTCACCATAATTCATAACGTCCCTTGATAGATAATACCATCCGAAGACAACACCGAGTCGACCATTTCTTAGGTGGACGTTACGCCCTCTGGACCCAAACTAGAGACCCAACTTCTATAGGGGACCTCTTCCCTTTCCGATGGGTGAGGTCATAAGACCGGACCTCTTAGGGTACCTGACATATCAGGGATCCCAACGTTTGTCAACCTTTGTTGACTCGCTGAAAGTAAGTGTAGTATACCATAATTGGGTGAAATAGAACGACAATGAATTGTGGGGTTTACGTCCTCATAGTGTCACGATTTAGTAACTAAAAACAAACATTCGAAGACGAAACCTTTGTAAAATATAGCAAGAATCAATTACTCTTTACGTACTAGAAACGTAAGATATCTTTATTGGAATATCTACTCCCGATCGAAGATTTCGAACTAGGATGACGAGTACATGAACTACGGACACATCCTGAGAGAATTGATGTTTGTTTTCAAACGTCAATTTATGTAGAGTTGAATCACTTGATATTTTTCCTTAAAATAAGAAACTTTCTGTTCTCTGACAGGACTTTCGTCGACATGGACTTCAGTTAACTCGAACGAAACATATACATCATTAGGAAACCATGGGTGTCCTCTAACCAAGGTCCTGGTGAACCCCAGTGGTTTTAGACTCCTAGGAGTTCAGGGAATCTATTTTACCCTAACGCAAACGTACATTGGATACATATAGAACATCAGAATTTTAGTAGAGATCTAATGAATATTATGAATATTATGTAACATTTACGACACCCTTATCAACAGTCGTACACCGTTTAAGTTGAAAACGGAAACCCTTGAAATACCTTAAAAAAACCCCCCACCCTACAAAGTTAGAACCAACCAACTTAGACGTTTACACCTTCGACACCTATACCTCCCGGATCACATCAGATAATATTACAAATTTTAATATTATCACAATAATGTTCGTAGAAATTACGAGGGTGTTTGACAACAGGATATACTGTAATAAACGTATAAATAAACGTACAACGAACTTTATATCCAAACACGAAAAAGTGATTATTAAAAAAATACCATCTTAAGATACTTATTTTCGTACTCTTCTTCTTATACTTATAAAAATTCCGAGAATTATGTACTATATATTAGAATTTCATACCAATACTACCTTTATAAAATGATTAAAGGTGTAGGTGGTTCTCGTATATTTTCTAATAACTAAAATCTCGTAGGAACTACTGTTCAAATTACTCCGAAATGAAAAATTATTAGGAAAAACACATACCCTTTAAAAAAACCCTACGTCCTTATGTTGATAGGAGAACAGATATCGATTATTATCTAACTAATTTTTGATCCATATTTATTCCATATTTATTCCTATCGAGAATTTATATAGAGAAAGGGAAACAATGAAAGAGACCTCAAATATGAACCTTTAGTTTAACGGTTAAGGTGTAGGGTTGACTTACAGGTTGTCAACTAATTTTTGATCCATATTTATTCCATATTTATTCCTATCGAGAATTTATATAGAGAAAGGGAAACAATGAAAGAGACCTCAAATATGAACCTTTAGTTTAACGGTTAAGGTGTAGGGTTGACTTACAGGTTGTCCGTAGAGATTGAATTGTACAGGGTCTGACTCTTGAATGAGATGGGGTTTGGAAGGGACAACAGACAATTCTTGACAATTCTAAAACTCTAAATGGAATGAACATTCAACCTTGAAGGGACCACCGAGTCACCATTTCTTGAGTGGAGGGTTACGTCCTCTACGTCCAAGTCAGGAACCCCACCCTTCTAGGGGACCTCTTCCTTTACCGTTGGGTGAGGTCATAAGAACGGACCCTTTAGAGTACCTGTCTCGGACCATCCGATGTCAGACACCCTAACGTTGTTCAACTTGTACTGAATGACTGATTTGTTGGTCAATTCAATCGGACGATATCAAAGTATCTAAGGCTGTCTTCTGTACTCTCTTTCCTAAAACAATGACGTCATAGACATAGGTCTTATGGTCCCAAACAAGGTGAAAGATCTCGGAGTCAAGGGTATCCCGTTGCACTTTCCCGGTCCACTACGGACACGTATATCACCCTAATATGACTCAACCGTTTCCAAGTTTTGGGTTTACTTGAAAAACCGGTTGAGTCAAAATGTCCTCTCCTTGTGGCTGAAATCCCTTGGTCTACAAAAATATTACCAATAATATAAACGAGGTCCTCTCAACCCCCGGTCCATAATAGTAATAATACGATCCGTCATTTGTTTGGGGAAACGAG
Source organism: Capra ibex (assembly GCA_006410555.1). Classification (NCBI taxonomy): domain Eukaryota; kingdom Metazoa; phylum Chordata; class Mammalia; order Artiodactyla; family Bovidae; genus Capra; species Capra ibex. The sequence goes on from SJYO01041852.1 coordinate 79,379,062, forward strand.
GTTTCCTCCATGTCCCCGAGAACAGAAAGACTCCGACAAGTAATGCATCTGTCAGAACTTTTCTAGCAGGTCTCGTTTCTGTCAGTCACGGAGACGGACGTTTATCCGTCTTTACACTCTCTACGCACAAGTCAACAAAAGGTCGTGTCAGAAGAGGTAGAGTCGCCACTGAAGTAGGAAGGTTAAAGAGTCAGGTTTTTGGAACTTCAGTAAAAATCGAGGATAAAAAGAGTGTAGGTCCCAACAGTTCTTTAGGACAGTCGAGATAGAATTTTAACATAGATTTAAAGAAAAAAAGAGGAGTAAAGAGTCATCAGGGTGACGGGACGAGTTTTGGTGACAATAGAAAGTCGTCTTAATCACATCATCAATGGTCGGCCGAAGGGATGGAGGTCACAACGGACAGAGTAAGACAAAGGTGTCTATCGACCTCGCCGGTACAACTTTATGCTAGGTCCATTCAGTGAGGACGAGGCACCGAAGGGTAAAATGAATCTCGTTTTCCGTTGCAGAAATGGGAGTAGGTATGGGTTCTCGGACACAAGGGAAAATTGGGAAACTGGAAAAAAAAACAATGTGAACGGAAACGAGTCAAGACGACGTCTTAAAGACCAGGGAAACAACAACAAAAGCCCAAAAGCCAAAGACTCAACAAAAGCTGAGACGTTGAGGTACTTGACGTCGTGTGGTCCGAAGGAAGAGAAAGTGACAGAGGGCCTCAAACGAGTCTTAGTACAGGTGACTAAAGTCATTGCGGTAGGTTGGTAGAGTAGGAGACGGAGGGTGAAGAGAAACGGAAGTCAGAAAGGGTCGTAGTCCCAGAAAAGGTCACTCAATAACGAGAAACGTAGTCCACCGGTTTCACAACCTCGAAGTCGAAGTCGTAGTCAGGAAGGTTACTTATAAGACCCAACTAAAGGAAATCCTAACTAATCAAACTAGAGGAACGACACGATCCCTGAGAGTTCTCAGAAGAGGTTGTGGTACCAAACCTTTGTAGTTAAAAAAAGCCACGAGTTGGAAGACCTACCAGATCGAGAGTCTAAACATGTACTGACGAACTTTTGATACCGAAAGTGATATACCTGGAAACAGTCGTTTCACTACCGAGACGAAAAGTTATACGATAGATCCAAACAGTATCGAAAAGAAGGTTCCTCGTTCGCAGAAACTTAAAGTATTGACGTCAGTGGTAGGTGTCATTAAAACCTCAGGTTCTTTTCTTGCAGACAGTGAAAGAGGTGAAAAGGGATAGATAAACTGTACTTCACTATCCTGGTCCACGGTTCTCGGACACACTAGACCACGAGAAAATTGGGAAACTGAAGAAAAAAGACAATGCGACGGGAAACAGGTAAGAAGAGTTCCGAAAGACCAGGGAAACGATAAAAAGTTTGCATAGTCATCCGAAGAAGGAATCCCGAATACGTATGGAAGAAAATAGAGGGACCTTACTTGAACGGGACAATAGAGAAACCGAGTAAGGGAGTGAAGGGTAGAAATAAGTTTCAGTGCGGTCCGAAGAGATCCGTAGATCGTAGATCTAATTCGTAAAGTTGGAGTAGGGAGGGAGACGGGTTGTGTCTAAATGTCAGATGGTAGGCAGAGTTGAAATTCAAAAAGAGAGGAGTCTTACACAGTAGAAAATATACTGTATATAAAATGAACATATAGAACAAAGTTGGAGAGATCCTGTATTCGAGTGTTTCCCATGTCCCCAAAGAAACTTAATGAATATCAAAACAAAAATCGTGTATTTTGTCACGAACCGTGGAACACTCGTTAATTATATATAACAGGTTACTTACTTACTAAATGTACCATTTCTTCACTTTAAGACAGAAGATGTAAACATCACATATAATTTTCAGGTCAGTTATAGGTTAGTTTTACTACTTAGTCACCAATTAATGAATAATAAGTGTCTTCTAGTCACATCATTAAGATTAAACAGTCAATTTGACAAACGTCGTCTTGGTCAAATAATTACAATTCAGTAAGTTAGTCATTTATAAACTCACGGTCCGTTCCACCATCCGTAACTACTATGACCCTATTCACTCCACATACATCAAAGAAGGAATATCTCGAATACTTCCCTCTCCGTGATTCATATTATCCATATTAATGACACTTTCCGTCTCCTTGGTCTCTAGTTTAACGGTTGTAGGCGACCTAGCACCTTTTTCGTTCTCTCAAGGTCTTTGTGTAGATAAAGACGAAATAACTGATACGGTTTCGGAAACTGACACACCTAGTGTTATTTGACACCTTTTAAGACTTTCTCTACCCTTATTGTCTGGTGGATTGGACGGAGAACTCTTTAGATATACGTCCAATCCTTCGTTGTCAATCTTGATCTGTACCTTGTTGTCTGACCAAGGTTTATCCTTTTCCTCATGTAGTTCCGACATATAACAGTGGGACGAATAAATTGAATATACATCTCATGTAGTACTCTTTGTGACCTGACCTTCTTTGTGTTCGACCTTAGTTCTAACGGCCCTCTTTATAGTTAGTGGAGTCTATACGTCTGCCGTGGTGGGAATACCGTCTTTCACTTCTCCTTGATTTTTCGGAGAACTACTTTTACTTTCTCCTCTCGCTTTTTCAACCGAATTTCGAGTTGTAAGTCTTTTGCTTCTAGTACCGTAGGTCAGGGTAGTGAAGTACCCTTTACCTACCCCTTTGTCACCTTTGTCACAGTCTGAAATATAAAAACCCGAGGTTTTAGTGACGTCTACCACCAACGTCGGTACTTTAATTTTCTGTGAGGAACCTTCTTTTCAATACTGGTTGGATCTTTCGTATAAGTTTTCGTCTCTGTAATGAAACGGCTGATTCCAGGCAGATCAGTTCCGATACCAAAAGGGACACCAGTGTATACCTACACTCTCAACCTGATACTTCTTCCGACTCGCGGCTTCTTAACTACGAAAACTTGACACCACGGTCTCATCTGAGAACTCTCACGGAAGCTGACGTTCCTCTAGGTTGGTCAGGTAAGACTTCCTCTAGTCGGGACCCTAAAGAAACCTTCCTTACTACGATTTCGACTTTGAGGTCATGAAATCGGTGGAGTACGCTTTTCAACTGAGTAACCTTTTCTGAGACTACGACCCTCCCTAACCCCCGTCCTCCTCTTCCCCTGCTGGGTCCTACTCTACCGACACACCGTAGTACCTGAGCTACCTGCACTCAGACTCACTTGAGGCCCTCTACCACTACCTGTCCCTCCGGACCACACGACGCTAAGTACCCCAGCGTTTCTCAGCCTGTGCTGACTCGCTGACTTGACACTACCCATTCAAAAATTTTCAAGTCACAACGTCCCCAACGTTTGAGTCTACGGATGTGTTCGGTCCGCGAATTACAATTTCTCGTTCCACCCGGTCATGCAGTAGCTTTGAAGTTCTTCTCTCCCTAGACACGACTCGACGTCTCGTGTACGGGACATATTTCCTCACCGTCAACTGACTGTAGTATATCCTCATTTTTAGGACAGAGGAGTAAAGGTGCAAAAAGTTCTTTTTGTCTTTTTAGTTCTAACAGTAGACTTTATATGGTTGGAAGACTCCATGATACGTCAGGTTTCGTTAGGACCAAAACTGGGCGTTCGGAGAAACATTCTTTATAACGAATAATTCATTCTATATAGTTCTCCTTTTGAGACCCATAATCCGCCCCTCCTGTAACAAAGGAGAGTCATTGGGGTCAAAAGAGCAAGGAGGATTTAACATTAAAATAAGGGTCTAGGATGTATCTGAAAAGAAGACCTCATTGTTTCTGTCCACACCTATATTTTTGTAGTGTTGCACTCTAAATACTCTTTTTGGGGAGACCGAAGTAGAATAGTCGCAACACATTAACCTGACCCACGAATGGAAGAAAGAGTCGCAAATCGAATAAGGAGTAGACGTCTTACCCGTATTCAATTTAACGAAGTATTGCAATGCTCTTGATTTATTCTATCACGTGTCGTTACGTAACATCTGTCTGGGAAACGGCAGACTCGGCGGTCCCTTCAGGAAAGACACATCAATCCCGACACACTTACGTCACGAGAACGAAAAAGAGAAAGGTTGAGGGTGGAGGAAAAAAGAGGTCGGTCAGTTTACATTAACTGAATAAGAAAGTAATGGAACATGGCCTTTCGTGTTTACCTATGCTATTGAAATCGTACTTAAATTCAATCATTAAGAAAAATCTCTATAAAAGTGAAAAGACCTCAGGAACGAAATTGGATCTCATTGCTTTCAGACTACATAGTGTCCGGTCACCAGTAACCGAGTTTAGGACGTCGGTTTATTCACGGACAAGGTGAATTGAACTTCTATCAAAAGTTCACTGTAACAAAAGAAACCGTCACCAACTTTGGTCTTCAACGACTGCCGAATCATAAAAAAGATAGAACAACTGATCGTACGACAGACTACTATGTGTGTTAAGTCTTTTTCTGGTACACATTAATATAGGTAAGGAGAGTAGAGAGAAGTAAGGGGGCCCTTTGTTTGAACTATCTTCATTTGTGATGATTTCGGGTCAGAAAGTATTTATACTTCTCGAACACACATAGTCCTATAACCTTGGCATCCATAGATTCTATGGTATTTGTAAAAGACACCGCTCTCTGAATACCACGGAAACCCCTTCAACACTCAGACCGATTAGTCGTCGTCGTAACAATAAGAACATTTTATTATTAAGAGTCACCACCACCACCCCAACAACCTACCGTTCCCTCTCTCCTTAATGAACCTCTTTTTGTAGGACTCAGAGAACAAGAAAAAGAAGGTTCAAATAATACTTTCTAAAGTTTTACATGTCTTTCAAACTTCCTCATCATGACACTTATTGGTATACTTTTAGTAGATCTAAGTTGATGACTATTGTAAAATGGTAAGGTAAGAAATATGTAAAAAATTTTTGTACCTATTAAAACTCAGTCCTGACACGTAATCCTCTTAATAACAAGTAAAAGAATCCACCTTGTTTCCATAATATATCCTATTACATACGTAAAATTCTTACATATACACAAATTTATGAGTACTTTATAATTATGATTCTTATTTTACCGTGCTTAAGTGTTGAGTGAAAGTCCATTAAGTGACGATCGGTTTTCGTACAAAATACCAAAGAAAGTTTTATCTCAATTAACTCCTAATACATAAACTAATATTAGAGTAAATTTTAGATCCTATTGGGATGGGGGGAGTAATTTTTTTAAAGTTAAAAAAATTTGAATTTTTTTTACCCAGTGGGTCAAGAAGGTCAGGGGGTGGGAAGTGGAGACCGTTGATGGTCAAATAAGACAGACACTCGAATCAAAAAAATATAAATAAATTTTTTATAAAAATCTAAGATGAACACTCTCTCTAGTATACCATAAACTGAAAGAGGCAGACTGAATGAAGCAAGTCGTATTACGGGAACTCCAAGGAGGTACAACAATGTCTACCGTTCTAAAGGAAGAAAAAGTACCTACTCATGATAAGGAGAGACACAAACGCACACACCGTGTCCAAAATTTAGATAAGTAGGTAGTGACCGGTTCGACAAAGGTATAGAACCGATAACACTTATCACGATGTCACCTATACCCTTATGTACATCACACCACCAAATCAGCGATTCAACACAGGTAGATATAGAAAAGTTTAATCACAAAAATAAATGACGGTTATTTATGGGTCTTCACCTTAACGACCTAATATGACATCAAGATAAAAATTAGCAAACTCCCTGGAGGTATGGTAAAAAGTAGCACTGACGGGGGTCAAAAATAAGTATGGTTGTCACGTGTTCCCAAGGGAAAATAGACGTAAGAAAGGTCGTACACGATGAAGATCAGAAAAACTATTATCTACAGGATTGTTCACACTCCACTATAGAGTACCAAAACTAAACGTAAAGGGAATACTAATTATTACACTTCGTAGAAAAGTACATGGACAACTGGCAGACACACAGAAGTAATCTTTTTACAAATAAGTTTAGAAGACGGGTAAAATTTTAGTCTAAAAAATTCTGACTCAACATGTTTAAGAAATACATAAAACCTGTAATCGAAGATAGTGTACTAAACGTTTATAAAAGAGGACAAGTCATACAACGGAAAAGTAAAACAACTATCAAAGGAAACGACACTCTTGAAAAATCAAACTATATCGGGATGAACAAATCAAAACGAAAACAACGGAAACAAAAACTACAGTTCAAGTTTTTTAGTAACAGTTTTTGATACAGTTCCTCCAATGACGGACACAAAAGAAGATCTTCAAAATGCCAAAATCCAGAATACAAGTTCAGAAATTAGGTAAAACTCAATTAATAACATATGCCACATTCTCTCACCAAGTCAAAGTAAGAAAACGTACACTGACAAGTTAAAAGGGTTGTGGTAAATAATTTCTCTGAAAAAGGGTAACATATAAGAACAAAGAAAACAGTATTTAATTAACTGGTACGTACAGACCTAAATAAATCAATTAGACCCGAGAGATACGACAAGGTAACGAATTAAACAGAAATACCGTTATTGTATGACAAAATTAATGGTACGGAAACTTTATATCAAACCTTAATTCCTCAGACTACGAAGGTCGAAACGAGAAGAAAGAACTCTAACGAAACCGAGGTACCCTTTGAAAATCCAATGTATGTTGAAAATCTTAAAAACCAGGATAAAAACACTTTTTGCGGTGACCTTAACTATCTCTAACGTAACTTAGACATCTAACGAAACTTATCATACCTTGAAATTTGACATAATTAAGAAGGTCAGGTACTCATACTTCATAGAAGGTAAACAAACACGGAAGAAGTCAATGAAAGTAATTACAGAACGTCAAAAGTTCGATGTCTGTAATGTGAAAGAACCGATTTTGAAAAAGATCCATAAAATAAGAAAAAATACGTCAACACTTACCCCAACAAGGGAATTAAAGAGAAGACCATTAAGTAATAATCACGTATCTTTACGTCGTATAAAAACACATAACTAAAACATAGGACGTTGAAACGACTTAAGTAAATAAGATTGTCAAAAAATTTACTTCAGAAATAATCCAAAAAAAATTTATATTTTATAGTATAGTAGACACTTATCACTGTCAAAATACAACTTATCCACGCCACTCTCACCCGCAGGAATAGAATAAGGTCTAGCATCACCTTCTCGAAAGTTGAAAAGAAACTGAAAACTTCACTTCACTTTCAGGGAGTCAACACAGACTAAGAAACACTGGGGTACCTGATATGTCAGGTTACTTAAGGGGTCCGGTCTTATGACCTCACCCATCGGAAAGGGAAAAGGTCCCCTAGAAGGGTTGGGTCCTTAACTTGGTCCCAGAGGACGGAACGTCCGTCTAAGAAATAGTTGACTCGATATTCAGTAGGTTATAATAAAACAATGACAGACAAAGAGGAAAATTCAGACAATTATAAACGAAGTATATAAATCCGAGAGGATAAAACCCACGTCTTTATAAATGTTTACAATGTGGAAGAACAACCTAACTGGGGAAATAGTACATCGTGGGAAGTAACAGAGTATAATGTCAGAAACAAAAGTTCAAACAAAACAGATTACATTCACATCGATGAGGTCGAAAGAAAACCAAAAGTAAACGTACCTTATAAAAAAATTAGGGAAGCGAAACTAAGACCCACAGGAATGTAGATTACACTTGGAAATCATCTCTCGTATATTCAACCAGAAAATTTTTTAAATAAGTCGGTGAGACACAGAAACTAATCCCTTAAATCAAGTAAATGCAAAGTCAATTCATCCACGAATGACGGTAAAGCGATTAAAAAAAAAGTACAAAAAACAAGAAACACGGACAGAAGAGAACAAAAGAAGAAACTACCAAAATACCAAACTACTAAAAGAAATTACCACACGAATATAAATAGAAATATAAAAGACAGACATAAATGATGTCCGTATGGAACAAAATAACACGAAATAAAATAACGTGAAGGGTCTATGACGGAAAAAAAAAAAAAAATGTTTACCTTCAAACCATCGTTGAAACGTAACTCGTTCAGGTAGTCCTGGTAAAAAAGATTGTAGAAAACGAAAGAAACACAGAGACACAGTGCAAAACCATTAAGAAAGTTATAAAATTTGAAAAAGTAGTAATATAAAAGGAACCACTAAACACTAGTCACTGTAAACGACAATAATCATTCTGAGGGACTTCCGACTCTACCATCAATCATATAAAAACGTTACTTCATAAAAAAATTAATCACACGTGTAAAAATTTTCTGTACTACGACGACATGATAATTATTTGATATCATTTGTATCGAAAAATATATTACCCTTAGGTTTTTTAAACATACTGATCAAAATAACCTCATACGTAACAAGGTCACCAGACCTTGACTTACACGTTATAGAGGTTCCAGACGGATATATCCGAGAAACGAAACACCAATGGTTCAGAATTGTATACTGTTGAATATAGACGTCATCAGATAAATTTTAACTTTTGTGACTTCAAATTAGGGTAACACTTCGAGCTGTAATAACGAGGAAGGGGAGGTGTACAATACAATAACTACGGTGTAAAATGTAGAAAAATAGAACACATAGTGAATTGATTAATAACATTAGTCAATAAAAAGAATGAAAAAAGTAAATTGGTAGTATGATCAAATATTTACCAATTTGGAAATGGAAATGATACATAATATAAAGGTCACTCTGAACAAGTAAATACACAAGAACAACGATGAATCATGGGAAAGAAAAGTCGACTTTCTTCAGGCAAATCGTTTAAAGAAGATACTAGGCAAATCACCATTATCCGTACAAACCAAAAACGAACAGACCTTTTGAGAAATAGAGAGAGTAAAGGTTCACTATTGAAACGGTCCATCCCATAATAACCAATCTTCAAAAAAGAAAGTCGTGAAACGTATATAGTACGGTGAGGGAAACCGAACGTTTCAAAGAGGACTTTTTAGACGAATATTAGAATAACCTCCAAGAGAACATGTTGTTCAACAAAAAGAGAAGTACGAAAATTACAAGAGAGGAACAGAAATTGAAGACTGTAAAATTAATATTACACAGAACTACACCCATAGAAACCCAAGGAAAATAAACCTTGAGACCCGAAGGACCTAGACGTACAGACAAAAAAGGGAATCCAATTCCTTTTAAGTCGATAATAGAGAAGTTTATTCTAAAGAAGAGGAAAGATAGAGAGAAAAGGAAGACCCTCGGGATAAAACACTTAAAAACAAGTAAACTACAACAGGGTATCTGGGGAATTTGATAGAGGTGACAAAAGGTAAGAAAAAAGAAAAACGACGACACTAACCGACTCAAGGTGACGGAACAGAATCTCAACTAACTTGAGAAACAAGATAAAGTAGGTTAGACGACAACTTGGGGAGATCACATAAAAAGTCAAGTCAATAACATAAGAAATCCAGACACTGAAGACAAACCATAAAAGAATATAAAAATTTTAGAGACTACTTCAAAAGTGTCAAGTAGATAAGTCAAACCATTCGTAGAAATACTAATAACGAGAAATAGTCTATTCAATGAATAAAGAGAAAGTAATTCCCAAAAACAAAAGGACTCCAAAATAGAACAAGAAAATAAACCTTGTATAAGGAGACAAAGAAGTAAAACGAACAGAGAGAGACAACCAAAGATATGGTATCCACTTGTCGACCAGTCAAACCTTCCTCACCGGGACACATTCTCTACTTGAAACACTAAGTTAGGACGGAGTCGAAAACCAATAGAACATTTGTAGACAGGAACAGGTTCATCGGACAATGTAAAAATTATGGATGGTCATCAACACCTACACGATACTGAACAGTAACAGGGTCTCCCGTCTTAGAATCATGGACCGACGTCCGAAGCACCTTCAGTTTAGGAGTCTGTGGTCGAAAATTTTCATACGTCTATACATGTCCGAATACTCTGATTTTCATAATCGAGACGACCGGTGGTCTTGGTCCACTAGACCTCCAGAGGGGACTCATCGTCACAGTCTTTGACCCTGAGGTCTACTCCCATATTCGAGAAGAGACCCACTATGGTCACTCGACCTCGTCCCGTCTCCCTCTTACGGTTCTACCGTAGGTTTCGGACACAAGGAAACATCCGGTGGTTTACACCTAGTCTGGACTTCTAACTGGGAATCCCACTTCGAGGTCTTGTTCATTTCTCCGGCGGAAGTGTCTTTCAGAACCCACACGGGTAATGGATGATTACTTCTTTTACTGGAATGAAAGTTTACCCGAAGGGACTAGCGAGTCACCATTTCTTGGACGGACGGTCACGTCCTCTGTACTTAAGTCAGGGACCCAGTCCTTCTAAGGGACCTCTTCCCTTACCGTTGAGTGAGGTTATAAGAATGGATCTTCTAAGGTACCTGTCTCCTCAGACTGTCCGATGTCAGGTACCCCATCGTTCACTTAATCTGTGTTGAATCACTGATTTGTCATTGTCGTTGTTGTTGAAAGTTTATCAATTGGTTGTTTTTAGTACAAAGTATCAAAGAAGATTTTGATCATTAATTAGTTCTTGACACATAATGTAAACTACCACTACACTAAGATGAGGTAAAAACATGAGGTGTATACCTTATGACATGTTCTGTCGATTGGTCTCAGTCCTAGGGTCTGAAACGGAATCACAGTGAAACACAATAAAAGGTATAAGAAAATCGGGGACAATAGACATTTCACCTTAAATCCGGAAATTCTAAATGATCCAATTTCTATAAAGTGTCTACTACGACAAATTAAGTAAAAGGTAGTGTAGTCCTTCGTACATGACAGTTATAATTACGGTTATAATCGTTGGGGGTTTAAAGAAAACACTTTTCTTTACGAAAAGGAAAACTACGAAACTGTGGTACACTTATAGGACAAAAAGTATTTGGAAAGTACCTAAAACCGTATGTTGCTACTAGGAACGACTTAGTCAAAGTATTATACCATAAAGAGTCGAAACTACGGAAGAGGGTTAAGGTAACTGTTAGAGACAGCGAACCCCTTACTCATCCCAGGTAGTTACACAACCCGTTCTTTTACTCAACTCCTAGAGTCAATGTCCTTTGTCTATTACCATAGATTAAAATACAGTGAAAAAGCTTCAACCTAAAAGTCCAGAAACCTTTTTTTTATGACTAATCCTCGACTCTCTGTATTAATCGTTTAATACAGACTACTGAACTGAAGAACCATCACTAACCTTTTAAAAATATCAACATTAGTCCAATACAGTTCATTTAATCACATACAATCTAAAGTCAAGTCAAGTCAGTGATTCAACACATACCGAGAAACAGTGGGATACTTGGTGTCGTGCGGTCCGGAGGGACAGGTAGTGGTTGACGACCTCAGATGGGTTTGAGTACAGGTAACTCAACCACTACGGTAGGTTGGTAGAGTAGGAGACAGTAGGGTAAGAGGAGGACGGAAGTCAGAAAGAGTTGTAGTCCCAGAAAAGTTTACTCAGTCGAGAAACGTAGTCCACCGGTTTCATAACCTCAAAGTCGAATTGTAGTTAGGAAGGTTACTTGTGGGTCCTGGCTAAAGGGAATCCTACCTGACCAACCTAGAGGAACGTAAGGTTGCCTGAGAGTTCTCAGAAGAGGTTGTGGTGTCAAGTTTTCGTAGTTAAGAAGACACGTGTTGAGATATCAGGGTTGAGAGTGTAGACATGTACTGATGACCTCTTTGGTATCGGAACTGATCTGTATGGAAACAACTGTTTCACTACAGACACGAAAACTTATACGACAGATCCAACCAGTATTGAATGGAAGGTTCTTCACTCGCAGAAAATTAAAGTACCGACGTCAGTGGTAGACGTCACTAAAACCTCGGGTCTTTTTATTTCAGTCGGTGACAACGGTGACAAAGGGGTAGACAGACGGTACTTCATTACCCTGGCCTACGGTACTAGAAACTAAAGACTTACAACTCGAAATTCGGTTGAAAAAGTGAGAAGAGAAAGTGAAAGTAGTTCTCCGGCAACCAAAAAGAAGTGAAAGACGGTTTTCCCACCACAGTAGACGCATAGACTCCAATAACTATAAAGAGGACCGTCAGAACTAAGGTCGAACACGAAGTAGGTCGGGTCGTAAAGAGTACTACATGAGACGTATATTCAATTTATTACAATCTACAATCTAAATTGTTCCCTGATTTTTTATGGTGGAAGGGAGCGGGGTGGGTCTCGTGAATCAATTAAGTTTTCACTGAATTGTCAATACAAGATTTGTGTAATTAACGAACAGGAGACAGGCACCGTTAAGAGGTCCGGTCTTATGACCTCACCCATCGACAAGGGAAGAGGTCCCCTAGACGAGTTGGTTCCCTAGCTTGGGTCTAGAGGACGTAACGTCCGCCCAGGAAATGGTCGACTCGGTGTTCCCTTCTCAACAAGATCTTCCTGATAGTTTGACTACTTTCACTGTATTTTATAAGATACGGTTTTACTCAAAACATTTAAAGTCCACCTTTAGAAACAAATTTACGTTGTCTTCATTAACAAGAAATCTTATGGACATATAAAGTCTATAACTACGAAAGAGTCCACGTCACTTGTCTGTCACCGTATTTATTACTCCTGTAAACAATAGATCGTACTCTCTAGGGTTTCCGAACAGATTAAGTCATCGGATTGATACAATCATAAGACCCAGTAAAAAAGAGAGTAAGAAAAAAGGTAGTATCGGTGTATACCAACGGGATCCAGATTTGTAATGCAAGAATGTGTTGTTTTAGGTTTTCGACCTTCCTTCTCTTTCCGGAAGAAGCATTTTGAGAGAGGGGGCGGGGAGGGGGGGGTAGGGCCCTACCTTTTAGAAAGGACGTTGGGAGTCGTCTGAAAGGATATACAGGGTAATCGTATCAGTCAGGACTTAGTCAACGACTGTTCTCCTTTACTCCAAGAGCAATAGTGGAATTATGTTACAGTCAAGTGGGGGATCTTCACCTACTCCCTGGGTGGGTAGACTCGGACAACCACAAAACATAGACTAGTATAGTCACAAAACAGTAGTACCTCTGCCCCTCCGGCTACCCATCTTCTAGTCATCATATACGGTCTATATCACTATATCAACATTATAAAAGGTATAGGGTATATTCTTTATAAGGGTAAGTCTATGATAAAATTATAAAATTGGAAATTTTCTCTCCGCACATTGGACTCTTCGTATAATAGGATATACACGATCAAACACTAACCATATCCTTCGGTTACAAAACCGACATTAAATCATATAATCAACGAATGACAGGAATGAAAACACAACACATGTCAGTGAAATAAAGGAAGACTCTAATTCGAGGAGTCACTACAATGTATTAAAATCGTCATCAAAGTTTAAGGAATATAAATTAACCATGAACAAGAGCATCCACCGAAGAGGTGACAAAAGGACCACGCCTGAGTACCACCTGTGGCAATACGTAACTTCGCTTACATACAGTTATTGTGCTGTCTGGAGTTGTAAACATTTTCCCTTTAATGTTAATACCATTCACTCTCATTAAGGTAAACTTTTTGAACATAAGAAAAAGTCAAAACGTCGTATTGTAATTGGTCGAAAATCCGTTCGACGAATAACCGAGTGCGTGTAGAACTTTTGAAAACCTCTCATGAGAAATTTCGGTGTGAATCCCGATTTATGTCGGTTGAGGACGGAGAGGAGGGAACGAATATCACCAAGTTGTCCCTCCGAAGAGAGGACAAAAAAGAAAAGGATAAATTTTATGTGGACTTAATACCTTATAAGATTCTTATCTTTTTAACTCTCCTGATCACTTATGGTGAAGTGGGGGATGAGTTGAATTCTTAATTTTCGAATGTCTATGTCAACTTTGGCAGATACATAAGGAGAGGTTACAGTAGAAATATGACAATAGGAGTAGGTCTTTCTTCGGGAATAGGACTTAAACCACGAATAGTAGGGGTACCCATAAATTATTTTCAAACACGAACAAAAGTGTCCGTTTTCAATCAAAACGAAAAGTAAAATTTTTAGTACGACATCTTAACTAAAAAAACACATCCACACATGAGATCAATATACCATTCCATACGAAGTCATTCCTTTTTTAAAGAAGAATTTATAATCCTTTTCACTTTTTATGAAATGATCCGGTAATTTCTTTTAAAGTCATTAAGTCAATTGATCTGATTGGTCAAGTTCTTTTGATGTCTTATTTTCAAAGGAAGAACAGATCTTAACGAATAACAGTCACGAGACCCATCAAAGAATAAGAACAAGGGGGAGGAAGAGAGATAAGAGGAGGAGAAGGAGGAGGAGTAGGTAAGAAATAGTTCACGATTATATATATAAATTACAAAAACAAAATAACACAGTTTTAAGTGTGTTATATGTGAAATATGAATTGTAAAATTTCACTTGTTAAGTCACCATAACATACGTAAGTCACATCACATGTCTGACGGGGACAACAAGGTTTCGTAAAGTAGGGAGGTCTTCCTTTGCGGACGGGTACTTCGTCATTGAGGGTATGGTGAGAACAAGTCCCGGACCGTTGGTGAGTCAGATACAATACAGAGATACCTAAACACAGAACACCTATAAAATATAGGTACCTCAGTACATCATACACTGGAAAACACAGACCGAAGAAAAGTGAATCATATAAAAATTCTAAGTAGGTGTAACATCGTGAATAATCGTGAACTAAGGAACAATACCGACTTATTATAAGGTATTATATACGACACGTATATATAGTTTTAAACAAACAAGTAGATATCTACCTGAAAATTTTTTGGTAACACTACCAGTAAACCCGACAAAGATGAAAAACCGATAACACTCACAACGATATATATACATATATATACATAAACAAACTCATAAATAAAAGTCAAGTAAACGATATATAGATTCTCACCTTAACGACCCAGTATGCTATTAAGGTACACATTGAAAAATTCCTCGGTAATTTGACAAAAGATGTCGTCAACTTGGTAAAATATCAGTGCGATCGTCACATCCTCCCAAGATCAAAAGAGTGAAGGAACATTTGCGAACAATAACAGTCTGGAGGGGTTGACGATTCTCCCTCTAAAAGAATAAAACCTAATTGTAAAGATAGATGTGTGTGCACCAGACTAGGAAAAACAAAATTCTGTCCGCGAAAATATGTTGTACTGAATGGACTTAAGACGAAAATAACAGAGATAGGGAGTCGATCTGATCTCAACTAATCTGAAACTCTGAACTCAAAAAAAGTCCATTCCGACAATCAGTTTCTCCCTTTTCTAAATGAGACTCTATTGTCCTTTGGAATCTGACAAAAGATCGAACTCGTGTCTATGCAATGATAATATAACATTATCAAGGAAGTTATCTTAAATTCAAACTCTCGATATTTTGTATCAGTAGTAGTTAGAGTCAATTGTTAGTCTAGAATACGAAACTTTCTTCTATCAAACCACTCTACTCGTCAAAAAAAGAAAGTTGACAAAAAACTACTGATTAGGAGGTAATAAATACAAATAAACACTTAATAAGTGTACAAGTTGACGGTAATCGATTATAGAGTTTAATATAACGTATCAATTTTCATCTAAAAAAAGAAATTAATATCACCTACATTAAATAAAATTTGTCATAAGAATTCTCAAAAATTTAAATTTCTGTTTTACTTAAATCTAGTGATAACAAAATTTGGAATAACATATAACTACTAACAAAATATGATCCTCGTTTCACAGTCTAAAGGGTAAAAGAATAAAGGAACATGAGCAATACGATCATGATATAAATTAGATATCAAAGAAATATCCTTAGGATAAATCGATGAACAAATAAAAAATCCAATAAATCAACTTTCATGTATGTAAGTATTTAAGAAAATTGATCCACCTATATTTAACGTCAGACAACGTCTCTTTTGTCTGTTTACCCTCATATCAACAATCAAATACTTGATTGTTAAGTATAAAATTTTATGGTATATTTTAGACCATAAAATAAGAACTCAGGGTTTCACGATAGAACACATAAGTGAAAACTTCTCATAACAAAACTTAGTTGTTTTCACCACAGAAAAAAGAGGTGACTTAAATTTTTACTTATAAGCAATTGAAAGATAATCTTTTACTGTCAGTACACATTGATTTGAAAGGTAACTTTGACGTCTTTAAAAAAATTTGTACAGTCTAAGGTATGAATTTAAAATGAAAAACTTTAAGAAATTTATATAATCAAATTTGAAGTTTAGTAATTGTCATCTACAAATTTTATGTACAAAAGGTCAAAAATTTTAAAACAAATAAAAAACGTCTTTCTCGATAGACCAGTGTTTTTATAGCACCCAATAAACCTGACACGACATTTAAGTCAATCACTATTACATACCCTTCACGAATAGGATTACCTTATAACAGCTCCATTCATAAAGAGACGTAAACAAAATACGGTTTTCTTAAACGAGTATTTTACCCTATAATCCACAGAACCAAAGAGGGACCCGTCGACAATAGATTAAGACCTGTGAGTAACATGGAGTCGAAATTAATAAACAGATTAATTCCTTACGACAACCTTTTATTAAATATTATAACAACGAAACCACTATACTCGTGTATATTTACCTGTTAATCTTTTACGGAAACCCAAATTTTATCCTTTAGATTCGTTAGTGTAAAGGACTAGGGACATGTAAAGAAAATATCAGATTGGTTCTTCTTGTACTACACAGGTATAATCATAATATCCTAAAAAGGTCTTACGATGATACAATAGGAACCCGTATAACTTACATTATTTAAATTTCCTATGTAAAACTAGATATTAAAAATATTTAAATACACCAGAAAACATTTGTAGCCTTCTATCTTTTGATGAAAAATAAACCTAGATTACACAATAAAAGTTTCTTTATAAATGAACATCTCATACGAATTCTTAATATTAGTTTCAGAACTAAAAAAAAAAAATTTGAAATTGTACACACTTCCCCAGTTGATCAGTTAATGGACGTTTGAACGGAAGAAGGGGGGAGGTCTGACATTGACCGTCAAACCCAAGATCCTTCTGGACAAAATATAAATCTAAGAGAATTTTGTCAATACTAACAATTGATAGTATGGTCCTTGAGACCAGTCAAGGACTTCAAATGTCCTCCTCCTCCTCCTCCTACCACTACCATTCACTTTTCTAAATCAGAATGAAATGAGGTCAGAACATTCTTCCCTTCCTGTCTCCTTTTACTTCACTTAGTCATAATATTATGGACAACACTATATAAACATTGAATATATTTGTTAATCTATAAAAACACTAACAAGAAGGAATAAAAATAGAAGAGATGACATTTCGTAATACTAGGGAACTTCCTCTGTTATGACTAAAAGGAATGAAAGGACTTAAGATTGTAAATTCCACGATTAAGAATCGAACTAATCTCAACTGATTATCGGGAACTGATAAAAATTTTTATTAACTCGTATTAGTATTAGGACTTACTCAAATTAATTTTAACAGTAAGTCTTCTGTAAAATTTTCCCCTTGGTTTGCTCGAAGTCAAAAATTCCTTCACTTATAAACACCCCCCCCCCGCCACGGTCACCATGTCAGACACCGTCTACTTTAAATTAATAGAGCATTTTTTATTTCAGCATAGACGACGACGATTCAGCGAAGTCAGCACAGACTGAGACACACTGGGGTCTCTGCCTTAGGGTGGTCCGAGGGGACAGGGACCCTAAGAGGTCCGTTCTTGTGACCTCACCCAACGGTAAAGGAAGAGGTTACGTACTTTCACTTTTTACTTTCCCTTCAGCGAGTCAGCACAGACTGACAATCGCTGGGGCACCTGACGTCGGGTGGTCCGAGGAGGTAAGTACCCTAAAAGGTCCGTTCTCATGACCTCACCCCACGGTAACGGAAGAGGCTTTCAGTATAGTCGTAAATTTATTCTACCATCCAACGTGACAAACCGTAAAATTTAATTTACCATTACTCACGTCAGAGTCTTTATAATTCTAACAACTCCTATCTTTTTTACCACTGAAAAATTTAAAATTAGTACTTTAACCCGTCTCATATTTTCAAAACAAATCCCCTACTATAGACAAACTTTTTATACATTTCTAAACCTTCAATGGTTGCAGAATGAAATTTTCTGGAAGTCAGAAGTCGTTATAAACGAAAACCCTATACTAAAAATTTAAAAAGTAATCCTATTAAAATGAAATTACAGAACAACAACGAGTCAACACAGACTGTAAAACGCTAGGGTACCTGACTTCGTGTGGTCCGAAGGGACAGGAAGTGGCAGAGTGTTCTCAAACGAGTTTGAGTCCAGACAACTCAACCACTATAGTAGGTTGGTAAAGTAGGAGACAGTAGGGGAAGAAGGCGGAAGTCAGAAAGGATCGTAGTCCTAGAAAAGGTCCCTCAGTCGAGAAGCGTAGTCCACCGGTTTCATAATCTCAAAGTCGAAGTCGTAGTCAGGAAGGATACTTATAAGTCCCAACTAAAGGAAATCCTAACTGAACAAACTAACGGAACGACAGGTTCCCTGAGATTTCTCAGAAGAGGTCGTGGTGTCAAGTTTCCGTAGTTAAGAAGCCCGAGTCGGAAAAAATAACAGGTCGAGAGTGTAGGCATGTACTGATGACCTCTTTGGTATGGGAACTGACAAGCTGTAAACACCCGTTTCATTACAGAGACGAAAAATTATGTGATAGATAAATCTTCTGAAGTCAAAACTTATTAATTTAAAGTAAACAAAGATGTAAACTGCACACCGAGTCTATCTCGAAAATCGAAAAAGACCCTTGAATCTAAAACATTAAGTTCCGAAGATTGGGTTTCTAGAGATTTCCCTTTTTTATGACTGAGAAACAAATTTTAAATAAGATGAGTAATTTTGTAACTTTCAAACGTTCTCTATCTTACTTAATTTCCAATACTAAAGAAATTGATACTTTACTATCAACTTATTACACTTACAACAACAAGTCAGCGATTCAACACAGGTTGGGAAACGCTGGGGTACTTCACGTCGTACGGGCCAAAGGGACAGGAAGTGATAGAGGACCTCAAACGAGTGTAAGTACAGGTAACTTAACCACTACAGATTGGTAGAGTAAGAGACGGCGGGAGAAGAGGAGAACGGAAGTTAGAAAGGGTCGTAATCCCAGAAAAGGTTACTCGACTGAGAAGTATAGTCCACCGGTTTCATAACCTCGAAGTCGTAGTTAGGAAGGTTACTCATAAGTCCTAACTAAAGGAAATTCTAAATGACCAAACTAAAGGAACGTCAGATTCCCTGAGAATTTTCACACACACACTCAACGAGTTAGTACAGACTGAGACACAGGGATATCTGACATCGGTCGGTCCGAGGAAACAAGCACCTTAAGAAGGTCCGTTCTTATGACCTCAGACATCGGTAAGAGAAGAGGTCCCCTAGAAGGATTGAGTCCCTAGTTTGGGTCCTGAAGACGTAACGTCCCTCTAAAAAAAGGGTAACTCGGTAGTCTCTTCGAACTTATTATACTTATTTGTGGTTATTTGGTGAAGAAAATGACAAATTAAAAACGTATTTTACTCGGTCCTGTAAACTGTTTCATACCTCTTTTAACGACGTTTCAGTCCACGGAGTCAGAATATACTCTATGAAACTTGTTTAATATTGGTTTATCTGGACTCAAAAGAGTTTTAACTCCTGAGTACCCGTTTTAATTACAATAAAAGGAGACGAAATTTCAAGATTCCTTTTTGATCGACAAAGTCTTTTGTATACTCTTACGACAAATCTGTCATTATTATCTTCCTTGTTCATACATACGTGGAAGAAGTGAACTCCGTGAGTCAACATAGGTTGAGACACTGGGGCACCTGAAATCGTGTGGTCCGAAGGACAGGTAGTGGTTGAGGGTCTCGAACGAGTCTGAGTACAGGTAGCTCAGCCACTACGAGAGGTTGGTAGAGTAGGACACAGTAGGGGAAGAGGAGGACGGAAGTTAAAGAGTCGTCGCCCCAGAAAAGGTCACTCAGTCAAGAAACGTGGTCCACCGGTTTCATAACCTCAAAGTCGAAGTCGTAGTCAGGAAGGTTACTTATTAGTCCTGACTAAAGGAAACCCTAAACTAGAACGTCAGGTTCCTTGAGAGTTCTCAGAAGAGATTGTGTGTCGAACTTTCGTAGTTAAGAAGCCACGAATCGAAAGAAATATCAGGTTGAGAGTGTAGATATATACTGATGACCTTTTTGGTACCGAAACTGATCTCCCTGGAAACAACCGTCTCATTACAGGGACGAAAAATTATACGACAAATCCAACCAGTATCGAAAAGAAGGTTCCTCGTTCACAGAAAATTAAAGTACCGACGTAGTGGTAGACGTCACTAAAACCTCGGGGGTTTTATTTCAGACAGTGGCAAAGTGAACAAAGGGGTAGATAAACGGTACTTCACTACCCTAGCCTACGGTAATAGAATCAAAAAAATTACAACTCAACATTCGGTTGAAAAAGTGAGGAGAAAGTGAAAGTAGTTCTCCGAGAAATCAAGAGGAAGCGAAGGACGGTATTCCCACCACAGCAAATGTATAGACTCCAATGACTATAAAGAGGGCCGTTAGAACTAACGTCGAACACGAAGTAGGTCGAGTCGTAAAGAGTACTACATGAGACGTATATTCAATTTATTCGTCCCACTGTTATATGTCAGAACTGCATGAGGAAGGGGTTAAACCTTGATCCACAACAAGGTGCGTGGAAGAATTGTGTAATGTTTTATTGTCTGTAAGTAAATAAGTCTGAATAATTTCCTTTCAAAGTTTGAATTTGTGTTCAAACGGAAAAATTTAAAGGCATGAAATAATCCAATCTTACAAAAGACTTACTTAGTACATAAACATAAGACTCTTATACTATCATTCGAAAGAGAATCACATCTTAACAGTGGTAATACGACAGTCAACAACATCAGGTGAGTCATGAATAAATCATTGAGAGAGTCCCGAACAACCACACCGACAAACTGAAACCATTCAATGAGACGGGACCATTCAATAGAGAATTGCACCAAATCTTGTAATCAGAAAATATCTAGAGAAAAAGAGAGAACACTAAGGAGGAAGGGGATCAGTTCTAGAAAAGTTTTAGTCTAGTCCTTCAAAGGAACTAAGAGTTCTATTTTAGATTTTAAAGAGAGAGAGAGTAGTCATAGTAGAATAAAATGAGAGAAGAATTACGAAAGATCTGGTATGAGTGTAACCAAGAGAAATTGAATAAGTTTTAGTAGTTTGAGAAAGGGTTTGATTTCCGGAAAAATGTACAGTGAACGACAGTGATCCCACAAGAGGGTTTAGAGACGGTCCAATTAAAGATTAATTGGAAGTCAAATTTGTATTTATTAGTGAAGGAATCTATCCGGAAGAGACGGTCAGAAAAGAAGGGTAGGAAATGGTTAAATTTAAACCCAAAAAGAGTATATTATGAACAACATACATTGAAACTATTTATGAATACACACACTAACACATCATTAAATAGAGATGGAAATCCATATTTAAAACACTATTATCTCTGAAATAAAAGTAAGTGATTACAAATGGGAGTTTCAATCGTACCAACTTATTGACAACGAAGTTTAAATACTACGGTAGTCAATGTTCCATGTAGAACTAAAACCTTAACAATTTTACAATCTTATGCCGGTTACCATAATCGTCTTGTAGTCAATAAATTTTACTCTTGTAGTCTACAAGAGTAAAGTTTCTACATTTTACACTTTTTTTTTTCATACAGTAACTTAGTTGTCTTATACCACATATTATTCGTAGGAATATCCTTTTAATACTTTCTCGGTCAAAGGGTAATGGACTCTGGTATTTCAGTAAAGAATTAAAGAAACAGACACCATCAGAAGTAAATAATTTTTACATTAGTTTTAATGAAAAAAACCAATCGACCCGTCCATCACTTAGTCTACTTATTCTTCGACGTCTGACCGAAATGCCTTCATCTTCACAATGTCTATAAGACACTATGGACACTTCGACAACGTTCCAACGTAGTCACATTCTGAGGCTATTAAGTGGCCCTAGAGTTCCATACTTGAAATCTGAGGAATACCTAATGACGGAAAATTTGAAACCTCAATTTTACAGGAACCAGACAGAAGTAGATTCCGTCAAGGACAATGGTCCTGACTCTAGCCAGAGAGGTAAGAGACGACGCAAAGGACTCCGGTACATCTCTGACTGACACCTTGACGTTGACACGAAAGGTACTGGGACTGTCAAAGAGCGTACCAACATCTCTACCTAAAACACGAGGGATGAGACGAAGACAACATGACTCGTCCGAAGAAATTTTCCAAAGCATACTCGTTCTTATACTTGCAGTGACTGAGTCCAACCTACAGAGAGGTGTGACAGGAAGGTTGTGAGGAGGACAAAGGATATTAAGTAAAATTCGTAGTTCCTTAAAAGGCCTCTATAACCTCCAGTGACATTTACCCAGAGAAATGAATGAATAGATATTAAACGATGTCAAAATCTATCAAAGAATATTGAACCACCACTAACAGTGGAATTCCAGTGAAACAGAAAGTATAAGTACTTAACCTGGAAAACACATACCATGGGTGGACAATGTGATCTTTTTCACGGGTTTCCCCGAACTGATAGGGACCTTAATATAACAAGCTCGATAGTGATGTAAGAAATCTCTGTACCTATAGAAGAAACTATGAACGTTTGTGATTCTAATATTTTTAAGGAGAAAGACTTTACAAGATACGGGTCTATAGGGTTCCATTTGGAAAGGGGGTGAAGTTCAAGTGAGTCTAAGTGAAAGAGTCTCAGGACACGATCATGGTGGAATAAATATTAATGTTGTATTAGAAAGACAAAAGATGAACAAAATGACAAATAATAGTAAACAGTCAAAGAGTCTATGATACATTAAACGAATACATAATTCTGATGACAAAATAAAAGACAGGAGAAGGTAACCTTCCATTCGAGAGACACTCGTCCCTAAAGAGAGAAAACAATACTAAATAGGTTCGTAAAGCATGTCACGGACCGTGTATCGTCTCAGAGTCATTTATAAACGACTTATTTACTTAGGGTTAAGACTGAATAATAACCCGAAGGGTCCACCACGATCACCATTTCTTGGACGGACGGTCACGTCCTCTGTATTCTCTCCGCCCAAACTAGGGACCCAACCCTTCTAGGGGACCTCCTTCCGTACCGTTGGGTGAGGTCATAAGAACGGACCTCTTAGGGGCACCTGTCTCCTCGGACCGTCGGATGTCAGATATCCCAACGTTTTTCAGTCTGTGCTGACTTCGCTAACTCGTGAGTCGTGTGTGTCGAAACTTTTCGCTATTATTTTACGAGAATTCTATATTCTCTTATCTTCTACAATGAGTCTTATATCCAACAATTGGTACTTTCGTAGAAAATCCCTTTGAATGCGATTTCTTATGTTCGATTCCATTCTACTGTCGCAAACTGAGGTGTAGACAGAGAATTAAACCCATTAGTCACATCGTAGAAAGTAAAGTAAAGAAGACCTATACGTCGAGAAAATGTAAAAGGGATTATTAAACCAGTCTACAAAAACACGATAAAATCGAGTAATTGAAAAAATTACATTTCAACTACAAAAGTCGGTTCAGAAGGAACCGAAATTTTGTTTCTGTAACTTAACGTATGAAAATATATCTGGTATAACTTATCTCAATCAAGAAAAATGTACACCTTTAAGTAAGTATGGACGAATTCATCGAAAAATTTTCATCTAAAGAACATATTTAGAAATAAAACATGTTCATACAAATTTTCATTTGATTTTACTTTATATCTTATTTTTAATATTTCTTTGATTACACTCATAAAACCATCGCACCTCTCTTTAAATTAATGAGTAAGTTCCGAGACAGTATTTTTATGATATTTTTTCAATTATTATTATCACAGTAAATAACTTACGAATGGAATAAAGTAAACACAAGATTCGAAAAAGTACAAAATTATGTAAGTCGAAAATGTCAAAAATGTTGTTAGAGTACATCGTCTACAATAAAGGGGGTCAAATATCCATTCCTCTGACTTCGTGTCACACCAATCCGTTTAACAGGTCCCATGTACGCTATCATTCATCGTGTCAACCCGACACTTGGGTGCGAGAGGACAAAATCTTTGACACACGTACTGAAATTCAAAAATACTGAGGCTAGAGAATTCAATTCTGTGTTTCAATCTAGACACAAAAGTCACATTACAAAATCTATTTTTACCTTGATCCTCAATTAGTCTCCACCTTAACCTTACCAAATACAAAAAAGACATCTTTTTGACTTCACAGTCTTTTCCTCCTTTTACCTTCCATCCCTTATCTGAGTGAACGGTGATCGACAAGAGAGAACATCTTCGTCAATATCTCTCCTGAATGTCAATGAACTCCCGAAGGGTCCGCCGAGTCACCATCTCTTAGGTCGTCGATTACGTCCTCTGTGCCCAAACTAAGGACTCAACCTTTCTAGGGGCCCTTTTCCTTTGCCGTTGGTGAGGTCATCAGAACGGTCCCTTTAGGGTACTTGTCGCCTCGGACCGTCCGATGTCAGGTATCCCAGTGTTTATCAGCCTATGTTGAATCACTGAGTTGTACAATGTTGTTTTTCCCAATGAACTGAGAACTTTTTGAGTAGGACCATACCTTCTTCGTGAGGAGACAAGAATCACTCTCTTCGTCATCTATTTCATTGTACATAAAAACAAGACTTAGTAACAGGAAAGAGTGTCAAACTCCATGGAAGAGAGATATATATGAACACATACACACACACATCCCCCACACACATACACATATTTTGTTCAGTAAACCATAGATAACACAGTTTTGTAACAGCATTTTTCTGTTAAAAGTGAAACTTTTATGATGATTAATAACTAAAAGAAAAGACTTCCATCTTTTATAAAACAACTTACTACCACCTTTGATACATGAAACACTGAAACCGTCACGGTGTTTATTTAAAGAATTAGGAGTTTTTCTACCTCAATTATGTCATCTTCTTCTTTAATTTTTCATTCACAATTAAAACAAAACAGAGTACTCTTAAAATCCATTGAACTCAGACACTGGTCGAGACTATCGAATTTGAAATCCATAAGGTAATTACCTAGAGAAATTCTATAAAGACACACTATATTAACTACTCAAATGCAGAGTAGATCAAGTCATCCTTTATGTAAAATGGTACCTTCGCTTTATAAAGTAGATGTAAAATTGTTTAATTAGTTTAAATTGTTTAAACAATTTATTCGACATCATTAATCACCTTAGTAATTTCCCTCAAACTTCAATAATAACTCAAGTTAATTTGTAGAAACACAAATAACTATGACTCACTCCTAAACACGAACAATCCTTTTTATAAATTTGAAACTGGAACATAAATGATAATTCTTCTATAATAACGTAACTTTTGACACACCTTTTGAATGAAATATTATGACAAGACCTGTTAAGAAACCATCTTTATATTCAGTATAGACGGAATACAAAAGAATCGAAACATAAAAGGTACCAACGATCTCATAACGTTCCTGAAGAGGGGCCGAAAAGCCAAAAGATCAAAGTCTTTTATCATGACAAACATTTAGAAACTAGTAGATTCATCGAGGGAAAAAGAGTCAATGAAAAGAAGTGAAGGAGTGCCTAAGAGTCAACAAATTCCGATGGATACTCGAAAACAAACTTGACACTGTACATAAAACTTTATCCGAGTTTATCTCGTCACAAGAACGGACCTCTTAGGGTCCCTGTCCCCTCGGACCACCCGAAGACAGATACCTCAGCGTGTCTCAACCTGTGTTGACTTCGCTGAATCGTCCTCGTCGTCGTCGTCGTCTCGACTAGAATGAGACCAGGTAAACATATTTGCATACCAAAAGATCTGAACATAAAGATGAGTCCTTGTCGGAGACTACCAATACAATTCTAAGGTATTTTTGTTTGAGGAATCATTTGAATATTTGTAGGGCTTCTTGTGGTCTTGTTACTTAATAACTTAACCGAAGAACACCTATATACATATATGTATATTAAATTTTTCAATGACCCAACACTATATATTACTGACAATGTCTTAAGACGAGTTCGTAGAAACCGAACGACTTTCATATTAAAAAACGACAATTCAGGACTTCATATCGATTTCAAATCGTCTTAACATGTGATCACTACTTGCATTATTCGAGTAGCCAAGAACATGAATCACCGAGTGTCTTTAATTGCCAGATTAACAAATAAGTCAATTGTCCCGTATGTTGTATAACCTGTGACAACTACGATATGATATCGTCACTCGTCTTTTTTCCGGACAGGAGTACATCAAAGCAAAGACCAAAGAATCTAGTGAGGAGACATCATCATAGTAAGTCTTACATAGTGTCAATCCCACTAAACTTTTTTTATTCTACCATCTTATAACTCAAAATTCTATGAAGTACATTTTATTTTTGTATTTTCGTGAATTTCACTTAGAATTTAATACGGTATTATATCCTTAAGAAAACTATCAGATTATTAAAGAGGGTATTTTAACTCGTTATGAAATAAGACAAGTATCACCTAAACCTCAAAAATAAGGACATTTATAAATAAGTGGCATGGAAAATTAAGGTTTGATGAATACAATTGTCAAGACCTTCACATGAATTACATTAATTATTATCAATTAATACTGTTGATCTAATGAAAATTTCTTATTAATATTTTTGTTTGGAGCTCCTCTAAATGATGGTACACATTCCTTAATACAATCCTAAGTATTTTTGTTTGACGAATTATTTGTATATTTAATTAAAAAACTCTCCCATCTTCAAAATGAAAATTTAATCAGTTGATTTTATAAAACTATTCCTATAAAAATATCAATTTAACATGATAAAGTAAATTCTTTAAGTTCCTTTTGGTACAAAGGTCATGTAACAGAAATAAATTAAAAAAGATAATTTTTAACACAAATAATAATTTCTACGTTAATGTGAACAACTTATTTTTGTACATATTACGAAACATAACAAATTAGGAACTACCCGAAAATTACTCGAAAATTTTATCATAATAAAGAGATATTACAATAACTTGGATTTTCAAAAACATCATAAAATACATCTTTGTTACATCATACAGAAAAAAAAATATAGAGGTGAGGTAAAATGAATAAATGACGGTCCATATGTTGAGACAGTATGTCTCGGGGACTTTACTAGTTGGAAATACCTCCCTTCGGACAGTGGTGGTTCCGACTATAGACCCATTCCGGTGCTTTCCGACCGTAACAGTGATTGGTTTAATTGTTTAGACTCAAGTCAACTAATAGAAGGGGGACAGGAGGTGTTCCAATAAAGGACTATTCATCTTCTCTCACCACCTGTCATTTCGAATGTATCGTCTTCTTTTTATAATCGTGTATAGAAGAACTAGGCCTCTACCTTTTGAATCCATATTTTATCGTTCATTTGCCAAAGGTGTATTACATTGAAAAATAGTGTCATAAAAAATCTTAAATCTAATATATACTAACAATTTTAAAAAAACTAAACTCACGTCAAAACCTTTTCGACCGGTATTGAGAATTGACCAATACGAATATTAAAAGAGTTCATAAAATCCTAGAAAAATCACCTTTGATTGCACTCATTTTAATTTTTTTTTTTATATTTGTATGGCAACTGATTGGAGAAGTCAGATATATCTAACTTAATAACTCCATATTGTACAAAGACACCGAAGGGACCACCGAGTCTACCATTTCTTAGACGGACGTCACGTCTTCTGGGTCCAAGCTAGGGACCCAGTCCTTCTAGGGGACCTCTTCCTTTACCGTTGGGTGAGGTCATAAGAACGGATCTCTTAAGGTACCTACCTCTTCGGACCCCTCGATGTCAGGTCCCCCAGAGTTTCTTAACCTGTGCTGACTCATGGATTGTGTGTGTTGTACAAAGAAATCTCAACTTGAAATACAATCTCACAGTTATGGAGAAAACTCCAATAAAGTATTCATTTTACAAAACAGACATAAATTATTTGATCGTCCTTTGATAAAATTTACACTTAAGTAAATTTAAATTGTTCGTAAGTCGGTATAGACGGTGGTCACCGGTATAATCCTTAACTCCTTTTTGTAAGTCTTCATAAAGGTCTCAAATGTTCTTTCCAGTAAACCAAAGTAAAATTTCGTATTATAAATCTTTCGTCAGTTCGCATTACCCACCTTGGTTTACTTATAGAAGAACCACAAGAAGAGGACTGATCTTGAAAATATCTCTAACCCTTCATAAGAACGTTCCATTACTTTTTTCTCATAGATGTTATAAAAAAGGAGACAGATGATTATGTGTGAAAAAGTAGTCACCAAGAATTTAGAACACCATCAACTTAAAAATTGGTATATACATTAAATTACTTTGGTGTCTATCCAAACTAAATCAATTAAACGAGGACGAATGTCTAGGGGTCAAACATACTGAGTTTAAGTCAACCGAGAAGAGTCGTAACTGTAAACTAAGTGATTTACCGATATCATTTACCGAACATCATATTACATCTTTTGTTTAAGTTAACTTAGAATTAAATATTTTACTTCCATAATTAATCTCCTCCACTAACACATTCAGAAAAGGACCGAATTAAAACACTGATCACAACTTTGGGTGTAATGGATTTTCATAAAGGTGTCGTCTCCTTTGTTCTGAGTATGGAACTGATGACAAAACTTTAGTAGTTCCCAACTAAAAATTTTTCAGAAAATTCTTGTACAAACAATGGGTCACAGAATTGTTTTTCCTCCCTCAGAAAGAAACAACAAACAAAAAGGGGTCCGAATCTTACACGGTCCTATCGATTTAACAGTCACTATCCACCGAGTCACCATTTCTCATGTAGACGATTACGTCCTTTGTACTCAAACTAGGGACCCAGTCCCTTCGAGGGGACCTCTTCCTTTACCGTTGGGTGAGGTCATAAGAACGGACCCTTTAGGGTATCTGTCTCCTCGGACCTCCCGACGTTAGGTACCCCAGTGTTTTCTCAACCTGTTTTAAATCGTTGATTTGTCGTTGTTCAAATTTTAAATAAGGTAAATGTCCAATCAATATACCTTATCGTAAAGATATTACCCATTGACCTATATCGACACCCTACTGTTTATCTATGAGTTTCTATTTTTTCTTCGGTCTTTTTAATAGTCTTTTGTCTTACATATAAATATACGAACTCTCTCTATCTCAAAATTAAAGGTACTATGGTAAAAATACGAACAGTATCGAGTCTACTTTACGGATGTAAAATCCACACTTAAACTCTTATAACTCTTTTTTTTAATCAAGTATAGTCAATTCTCGATATAAAACTAGAATAAAGTTTTATCATAAATCTCTCAATACTATAACTCCAATTTCATAAGTATATCGCATACATAAAACCTCTTTAAATAAAAAATGAAACTTCAAAGATATCATCCAATAAAAATAGCACTCTTGATCCTACGACTAAAATAACTGGTTATCCTTTAAGTCACTCTCTACGAAGTACAATGGCAAATTACCCCTTTTACCTTCTACCACTATGAGTTGGGAGTTTTACTCCAGTAAGTAAGGGAGAACAAAGGACTTGTCAAGAGTAACATAGTTTACCTTTTTCTCCCTTTACGGAAACCACACTTTTTTTAATCCTGTGGAGGAACACAAGTATCACACACTTCGCCTCATAAAATTTAATTACAAAAACTTCATGAGACCGTAACGATAGATTTTAACAATGGACCCTTGAGGGTGTTCCATATGAGATTGTTTTCTGTGTAATGACTTCCAAACTAACTGTTCTATTTTGACCGATTTTCCGTCTAGAGGAAACGGAGTGACAGTAGACCCGTCTCCTTTCCACATTAAATTACGTCTATAATGTGGTAATTATCAGTAAAAAAATCACGACAATTCCTTCGGAATACGAGTTAAACGTTATATCTTCGACTTTTATAGAAGGAATCTCTTTTTACGTAGTATTTAAAAAATTTCGGTGTAACTTGAGCAATGAAGGTAAGTCTTAGAAACATCAAAACAATCAGTGTATCATTTATTAGATCATTACAAAAACTTACTTATATAACTTTAAAGATCTCAGAAATTTGAAAAAAGTAATTTCCTGATAACATTATAAATTTTATTACAAAATATCTAATTATGACAACTTGAGTCCTTCCATTAAGACATAAAACACTAGAAACATCGTCAATATTTTGATCACATAAACAATTAACCGAACGGTCCAACGACACACTTCTTTTTCGGTTGTTTCCTTTCGACTACACGATTACAAATCTATCCGGTCTAAAGTCAATAACGACTACAATTGACATATCATTGATGACCTATTAAAATACATTAGTTACATCTCAATCTTAACAGGGAATGTGAGTATTGCGAAACATCCACTGTGAAGAACACTGTCGTATTACTAGAGAGCTCGTCTTTTAGTGTGAAATAACGGTGTAGAGCCTAGACTCGACAACCGTCAAATCGATTTTTAAAGGACACGATGAAAAGGTCTGTGTTAAACACAGAATCCCACAAAACATAAGCAACAGTCTTTCATCTAAATAACCGTGACACTACTGATACTTAGGTATGTTCGTTTCGTCTGTCCCGGGAAAGACTTAAAATATATCTAATGAGTCCATGTTTATACTGATCATATTACATCTTACCTTTACCATCCTAATACAAATCTTCAACTCTTAATTAAAAATATGACATTTTACTGTACACGAGTCACTTATTAGTCACAACTACCCACAGACTATTTAAATTGACACGACCGATTGAGGATAAACTTTGGACCTTAAAATTTTACACACAATATCACTTAAAATTTTTATAAGACGATGTCCCTCGAAACACGAACCAAACAACCAACAATGTACGATCGACACATGATTTATATATAAAAGAAACACTTTCTTTATTTTTACATTGAAAAGAGGGTTTCCCTTCGTCAGTGAAGATTAAAATCAAGACAGTAAGCACTAGATCACAAGATACTCTCGTACTTAAGTCTGTAGATCGGTGTGTGTAATTGAATTCAACATTAAACACTTTTCTAACTCGGTTATATCTTTGTAATTCGAAAACAAAAAATTTATTCTATAAATCAAAAAGTAAACACCAAAAAGAAAACAAACAAACGAGAACACTAATTCAACTATGAACTCAAGACTACTATAAGTACGAAGAAACAAAAGGTCCGGGACCCTACAAATGACATATTTGAAACAAAGAAGTGAGAAGGAAAACCACTCTCGGTCCAACGGTAGACACTGCCGTCGAAATGGTAGGGTCTGTTGAGAGCAATGAGGGTATTGTATGTAACGAATTATTCATTCATGAACCTGTTAAATACTTTTCTTAACATTCCATGATATGCATCCCGGACGATAAAGGCAAGGAAATGGATTTTGATGAGAAAATTAAAGTACAATAATATTAAAACATCTTGATGACATCAGTTCTTTATGTAAACTTTCCTACAAGTCCCTGAAGGGACCACCAGGTCACCAACTCTGAAACGGAAGGTTGCGTCTCCCACGACCAAACTGGAGACCAACCCCTCGATCCTAAGATGTATGGAGTGCCGGTATTTTGGTTTTGTATTTTTGTATTTTGTCTTCGTCATAACATTGTCTAAGTCATTTCTGAAATTTTAAATAGATGTAGTTTTTGTTGAAATGTTTTTCTACGAATATTCTGAAAATATCCTTACTTTCATCTGACTAATGACTAATCATATACCTACAAAAATTCGAGGTCTATTCGAAAATATCTTGTATCTCTAATACATTAATTCCTTTGACCTTAAACACCTTTCTGAAATGTCGTATTGTAAAGTAATAGGTCAGAAACATGAAAACTTTAGTTTTATTGGACTAGATAAAGAAGAAATCTAGTTTGATAAAGGTTAAATTTTAACATCAAATAAACGGTGCAAAAAAATGACAAATAAGGAACAACTAATATTTTAGTCTTTCGTTGGACTTCACATTATTAATCTTCCTCATTAGGACACCTGGAAAGTAAGGTTTTCTTACGGAGTTAAAAAGAATGTCAGAGAAAACTCAAAAAAGAAGGAAAAGCTGTCTATGACATTGAATTAAGGAAATTATACGTGTAACATATTAAAGACGTTTTCTACTAAACAATATGTAAACCACTAACTGATTGAAAACATTAAATACTCCGAGTAAATTGAGTTTTTTTTTTTTTTTTTCTCGTTTGTGAGGTTGTTTTCTTTTGTTAGTTTTACCTCGTAATTTCCTATATACAACGAAGTGAACCGTTTGAATAAATTTCGTATTAGAAGAAACAAAGAAATTTCTTTAGAAGTAACGAAATTACACCTAAACGGGCATGTACAACCTTTAATCTCCTAATACAGTCGACTTGTGTTTTTAATGTGACGAAGTGTATCTCACAAAAAGGATCCACTCCCCTTGGTCTCATTACCGAAGCCCCTTCACCACAATATTGAATGTCCCCTTTCCTTTATCGGGATTCGAACCGACGAAGTGACGGTCGTACTTGAAAGTCGAGATTAACCTCCTATAATTTATCCTCACGAACATGGACCCCAAAGGAAGGGTCTCTCCAGATGGAGAGTCGAAAACACACTGAGAGACGATTACCTGCCGAAGGACTTCTCGTAGGAACGACCGAGTCTTGACGTGAAAACAGAAATAACCACCTCTTGGAGGATCAGAACAAAACTATACAAAAAGACAGGAAAACTGTCGAAAGTCGGTTTATTCGATGGACGGACCCGTGAGGTTCAACGGAAAAGTCTATGGTTAATTACAAAAACAGTCACAAGACTACTGACTCGACATATCCAAAAGTCACCAAACAGGGTCGAGAGAAAGGGGTAATCGGAACAATAAAAATCGAACGGTAAAACGTCTTACAAAAAAATTTCTCGCTCATATGGAAAACTCATATATACTTATTTGTAGTCTGGGTAGTCGGCGAGACAGAATTGGTCCACGAAAGAAGGAAGTAACGTTTTAAATCCCGTAATCCTCGTACTTTCTTGAGACTAATTAACCTTACGAGCTTTTTATCTAACTCCTTAAAGGAAACCGACAACTCACAAGATCGGTTAACTTTAAATTGGAAAGAAACTTCGGGAACAATATTTAGTGGTATAGTCACCGTACCAAAACAACAATTCATAAATACAAAAATAGTGTTAACCTGACTCCTAAAATAACTCCTAGAACGTCACAGACGACTAACGGTTTCCACTCTCTACCCGTTTTCTCTGCTTCCACCAGTTTTCCATATTTGAATCTCAATATTTCATTCAGGACTCCTACATTATATGTCGTACACTGATATCAATTTTTATGACATGAAACATGACATATAAAGTTCCAACGATTCTGTCATCTAGAATTTCTCAAGAGTAGGGTTCCCTTTTGTTACAGATTAAGACACTCCATTATCTATAAACGACATAGATAACACCACTGGGTAAAGTATTATGTATATATGTCTTTCAGTAATACAATGAGTGTATTACTTGAAGGCAGACTGCACCCGAAAGGACCATCGAGTCGACCATTTCTTAGACGGGCGTTACGTCCTCTGGGACCAAACTAAGGACCCAGTCCTTTTAGGAGACCCATTCCCTATCCGATGGGTGAAGGGACCACCGAGTCACCCATCTCTTAGGCGGATGTTACACCCTCTGGACCCAAGTCAGGGACCCAACACTTCTAAGGGGACCTCCTCCCGTACCGTTGGGTGAGGTCATAAGAACGGACCTCTTAGGGTACCTGTCTCGTCGGACCACCCGATGACAGGTACCCCAACGTTTCTCAGTCTGTGCTGACTCACTGATTCGTGTCGTGTCAAGACAGACTGTATAAAATGAATCGTATAATACAACGACGACGACGACTCAGTGAAGTCAGCACAGGCTGAGACACGCTGGGGTATCTACCGTCGGGTGGTCCGAGGAGGCAGGGACCCTAAGAGGTCCGTTCTTGTGACCTCACCCAACTCTGAAGGAAGAGGTTACGTACTTTCACTTTTCACTCTCACTTCAGCGAGTCAGCACAGGCTGGGTGTCTCTGGGGTACCTGACGTCGGAAGGTCCGAGGAGGTAGGTACCCTAAGAGGTCCGTTCTCATGACCTCACCCTACGATAACGGAAAAGGTCGTATAATACGATGGGAGTACAAATAAGTACAACGTTTACCGTTTGAAAGAAAGAGAGAAAAAATTACTGACTTATTATAAGGTAACCATGTATATGTATGTATTGTGTGTGTGTGAAGTGTAAAAGGTATAGGTAAGTAGGTAACTACCTGTGTTCAACGAAAGAACAGAACCGAGAACATTTATTACGACGTCACTTGAACCCCCACGTCTATCAAAAAAACTCAATCACAAAAACAGAGAAAGTCTATGTATGAGTCTTCGTCCTAACTACCTAATATACTATCAAGAAAAAAGTTGAAAAACTGTATGGAGGTATGACAAAAGGTATCACCGACATGGTTAAATGTCAGGGTGGTTGTAACGTGTCCCCAAAGGAAAAAAGGTGTTAGATGGTTGTGGACACCCCGAAGGGTCCACCGAATCACCATTTCTTAGACAGTTACGTTCTTCTGTGTCCTCTACGTCCAAGACAGGGACCCAGTCCTTCTAGGGAACCTCCTCTTTTACCGTTGGTTAAGGTCATAAGAACGGACCCTTTAGGGTACCTGTCTCCTCGTACCGTCCGATGTCAGACACCACAGTGTCTCTCAGTCTGTACTGACTCTCTGATTATATGTGTATGTACATATGAAAAATTTTCAACTAAAATATAAACGTCATCTTCGTTTCAATTACCCTTACCAGAACACCACTGAGTGTACTAGCAAAATTCAACCCATCTGTCCCCACATAAGATGGAAGAAACAGAAAAGATTTTTTGAATCATTGAACTAAGTGAAAATCTAGTTAATCTACACACATAAGTAATTGGGTCGTCAGGGGTTGGAAAAACAATGGTCCGTGCCGAAGAGATCACCGAGTCTGTCATTTCTTAGCGGACGGTTTGTCCACTGGACCCAAGTTAGGGACCCAGTCCTTCTAGGGGACCTCTTCCTTCACCGTTGGATGAGGTCATAAAAACGAATCTGTTAGGGTACCTGTTTCCTCGGACCACCCGATATCAGGTCCCCTAACGTTTTCTCAACCTGTGTTGAACCGTTCATTTGTCGTTGTTGTCTGTTTGATTTGTCGGAGGTCTTTTACCATAAGGGTGTACTTTTGTACTCAATCCCCTCAATCTCCAGGAAAAACAAACGAACATTCCACTACAGTTAGGTGGCTGTCGGACCAATGAATTAGTAATCCTCTACACGATACGAATTGAACTCTCTCTCTCTCAATGGATATGTCTATTGCCAATCTTTTGTATTTTCGAGTTTAAATAAATAAAGAGAAGTTACGAAGAGTAGATGACATTTTCTTTTCTTTATATATCCCAACGGATTTCCTAAGGGTAAGGAGAGATCTGTGAGTTTTTTGGAAAGGGTTCTAATACGGTACGGTCCCTTCACATAAAAGCATGGGAGTGACAAGAGATGAGGACTTCTTAAAGAAGAGGACTTGGCGTAAAACAATACAGTGACCAGACGTGCTTCCGCCCACATTCTGGACTGACACACAGTGAGTAACATCAAAGAATCCCTATAACAAGTGAGTCACACTTGGTAGAAATCTTTCTGAGTTTCCTCTTGAATGAGAAACGAAAGTTACAATCTTCACCACGAAAAAGAATCGTGGATCAAACAAAAATTCTTATGACGTCAAGTATATTACCTAGTACAACGGGATAGACACAACTGTCGATCTCCCGATTTAAAAAGGTCAAAACGGGGACGTAAACATCCTGGTTTGTACATTAAAGAAATGACTGTTGTAATAGGGAGAAAAAAGAAAAAAAAGGGGAAAGTCGGTAATGAAAAAGTAATCAGAATTAAAAGAGTATATAATTTTTTCTTAATGTCAAAACATACGGCGAAGTTCAGGAGATATCCTTTTATAAATATTAATCGATCATAACTTTATTCTGAAATTTCCGGTTTATTTGACTTAACAATCCTATCTTTTCAAAATCTAAATACTTAAAATATTCAAAGAACACTAAACAAAGTAAAAATGTTTAATGTACCTATTCGTAAATATTTTCAGACATATTTACATAAGGATATAGTACATGACAACAACGAAGATTTTGTTACACACAACGATAGTTCTATTTTATACCGAAACCTCCTATTTTATTTGGAACATCTAAAAAATCTAGAAAAGACCTTACTCCAACTTATAGTTGATTATTTATTATCTTAATTTACAAAACCCAATAAAGTAAGATTGTCTACTATTCTATTATTTTATAGTTGAAATATTCACCATATACAATCGGAAAAATTCACATATTTTGGTTCACTGTATGTCTTATATTATTTTGACTCAATTTTTAGAGGGTTTATTTAACAAACACGAATCACAACAAACGGTATGTTGGTACAAAAATTGGTTCAATTGAATAGGACGACAGCCTCTACATAATGTATAACAAACAAGTCTATAATGAATGCTAACTTTCCTACATTAAAACTAAACATTATAATGTATACTAACTTTCCTCCTAAATTAAAACTAAACATTATAAGTCCATCAATAAATATATGAAAATAAAGGTTTGTATTAAAACAATCGTTTAAAGTCTTATAACAGATTAATTACGACATTTAAAATGCAACGTTTATCCAAATTTTTACTAAACTTGTGCTATTCTTAAATTAGTTACTTCGTCTCAATCTTGTACTTCTTATGACATTGCTTTAGACCAAAAAAGTACATATCCTACCTCATATTTACAGCCGGAAGAACACTGTAACATTAAATCGTTCATCAAGTTCTTTACATCACCGGTAAAACCAATCTTTTTTCCAGTCCGGAAAGTTCGTCACGACATCCTGACCACACTTTTGACAAGTTTTATCTTGGTATTTGGAAACGAACATAAAGATTTGTACAACACCTATCGTATAACTTTAACTTTGTCTTGATACTACTTATAACGACAGTAGTCACACCCTTCTTTTGCACAAAATTCTTTTGATATCACGGTTGGGACATGATGAAGGGA
This sequence comes from Capra ibex, assembly GCA_006410555.1. Classification (NCBI taxonomy): domain Eukaryota; kingdom Metazoa; phylum Chordata; class Mammalia; order Artiodactyla; family Bovidae; genus Capra; species Capra ibex. The sequence goes on from SJYO01041852.1 coordinate 79,416,355, forward strand.
TATGATGAAACAATTTATCTAACATTACGTATGTCAAATCAGAAGGAGAAGTATTAAGTCTTCGGGAATTTTTAATTATCTATAGATTTTTATAATCATCCATACAATTTTAATAAAATCTATTATCACTTTTATTCCTGGGAATGATATCGGGTCTTTAAAAGAACTTATTAAGGGCACAACTGATTTGAGTGAAAAACACAACACAGTCTCAGAGTCTTCTTATAAGTATAAACATTAAGTACGAAAGTCATGGCTGGACAGGATCCTAAGTAAATAGAAATCGAATTCTATTACATATTTCATTGTTAAAAACATAAAAGATATTTGTAAGGGTTTCAAATGACCTTCGTAGTGATTAGAATCTTACCTTCATATATAGAAAAATTACACGGAGATTAACGAAGACACAAGTCACTTTGAAGAATTGTAAAACTAAATAAGAACATCCCAAGTACGAACTTGGTCTAGGTCTCGCCTCTGGGCTATATAAAGTTCACAGTATAAAACGTAAATTTAAACGGTTTTTCCTAACAGGTCAGAGGTTGTAATTACATTCATCAAAAACATAATATTCATAGTATTATATATACTTAAATTTTCAAGTAGTACCCACCCATATATATGAAAGTTTCAGTGAACAAAGTACTGTTCACTAGATTGTCATATAAACATTAATCATAAAAACTACGTTTCGACGTCTATGTTTCATATACACGACCCCACGAGACCCCTCGATGTCATCTGAACTACCGTGAGTGACGTCCAGTGAAATGTAGTAACTCCCCTAGTGTCACCGTAGAGACTTTATCGTGTCTGATAATAATTCAATTGATAACTTTTTCGTCCTGACAATCTAAAACCCCCTCGTACCACCCCGGCCCCCACAGTACTTTTTACCGACTCCATGAGTCATAAGACATTTGGCTCTTTCAAACCAACGGGAACCATATGTCTCGTATCCGTAACATTTACGTCTCTTCACCCAAGTCCAGGTGTCCTGACCTTTTCCAGTCAAAAGTAAGGTCAGGGTTTCTTTCCGTTACGGTTTCTTACAAGTTTGAAGGAGTGTTAACGTTAGTAGAGTGTACGATCGTTTCATTACGAGTTTTAAGAAGTCCGGTCCGAAGTTGTCATACACTTGGCACTTGAACGTCTACAAGTTCGACCTAAATCTTTTCCGTTTCCTTGGTCTCTAGTTTAACGGTTATAGACAACCTAGTGTCTTTTTCGTAGTCTGAAGGTCTTTTTGTAAATGGAACCGAAATAACTGATGTGGTTTCGGAAACTGACACACCTAGTGTTGTTTGACACCTTTTAAGAGTTTCTCTACCCTTCTACCCTTATGGTCTAGTGGACTGGACGAAGGACTCTTTGGACATACGTCCAATTCTTCGTTGTCAATCTTGACCTGTACCTTGTTGTCTGACCAAGGATTATCCTTTTCCTCATGTAGCTCTGACATATAACAGTGCGACGAATAAATTGAAGATACGTCCCATGTAGTACACTTTACGACCGACCTACTTCGTGCTTGACCTTAGTTCTAAGGACCGTCTTTATAGTCATTGGAGTTTATAAGTCTACTGTGGTGGGAAAACCGTCTTTCGTTTCTCGTTGATTTCTCGGAGAACTACTTTCACTTTTCCTCTCACTTTTTCGACCGAATTTTGAGTTGTAAGTCTTCTGATTCTAGTACCATAGGTCAGGGTAGTGAAGTACCGTTTGTCTACCCCTTTGTTACCTTTGTCACTCTCTGATAAAAGTACCCGAGGTTTTAGTGACGTTTACCACTGACGTCGGTACTTTAATTTTCTATGAATGAACAACTTTCTTTTCGATACTGGTTCGATCTATCGTATAATTTTTCGTCTCTGTAATGAAACGGTTGTTTTCAGACAGATCAGTTTCGATACCAAAAAGGTCACCAGTACATACCTACATTCTCAACCTGTTATTTCTTTTGGTTCACGGCTTCTTAACTACGAAAACTTGACACCACGACCTCTTCTGAGAACTCTCAGGGAACCTGACGTCCCTCTAGGTTGGTCAGGTAGGATTTCCTCTAGTCAGCACCCACAAGTAACCTTCCTGACTACAACTTCGACTTTGAGACTATGAAGCCGGTGGAGTACGTTTCTCGACTGAGTAACCTTTTCTGGGACTACGACCCGTTCTAACTTCCGTCCTCCTCTTCCCCTACCGTCTCCTACTCTACTGACCTACCGTAGTGGCTGAGCTACCTGACCTCAAACTCGTTCAAGGTCCTCGACCGCTACCTGTCCCTCCGGACCGCACGACGCCAGGTACCCTAGTGGTTCTCAGTCTGTGTTGACTCCCTGACTTGACTTGACCCGAGCCATGACCAAAACATATAAAACCCTTCAACGAATTGCAAACAATGAAAAAGACATTTTGTTCCTACTATTAATGCTCCTAATCTTTATTATTGACATTTTGGGTCACATAGCAAGTTCCTTCGACATAATATCGACTGTGGTAGTCTTCCGAAACTTAACGTAGACAACGGACGTGGGACATGAATTGATATAACCTAATTATCATGCACCGTTCAGACGATTGAACTTAGTTCCAGATCTTAGTTTGTGACTTAAATTCGACAAAAGTGGAACTCACCGGACTGAAAAAGAATATCCAAAGGAAACACATATTGAATTAGGTGAGGGGATTCTTTTTTCTTCCTTAAACCACGGAAAGGAAAAGTTAAAAACTTCAAGAACAATGCAGTCACATTATATAAGAGCCAACTTCGACTTTCAGTAACGCGTGTAAGATCATTACTTAAAATAAATTGTAAACGGACCTAAAAATCGAACAGTGAGACGTTTGTAAATAACTTATGAAACACTTAAAAAAACTCATTAATAACATTTGACTTGTGATCTCTCGTCTTCGTTTAGTCACTTCGGAGACGAGAACAAAGGACCTGAACTGTTTGTTACAGTACTTTTAATGGAGGTCAGACATTTTGTTGTGAAATAAGTACATGAACCACAAACGAGAAAAGGTCACACACTTCATCAGTAACACACTAGGAAATATGGGGTCTAAATGGGTAAACATTTCACCCATATTATATATATATATATTATTATAACAAGACAAATAAAAGGTTCCCAAAGAGACCTTGTGTTTATTCTTTCACCGAGAACACACATTGTATATCACTATAAACACGTAATCTAACCCGTTTATACACAGTTGAACATGTTTTACTTCTACACTTCTTTATCAAAGAGTGTCTGTCACGAGAATTTCAAATGCTTATATAAACATCACAAAGTTATTTTGAAAGACGTCAACTTTACTTTTAATTTTACTTTTCAAAAGAAAAAAAAGAAGGTTCTTAAGAGGATAAGGAAGTTGAGAAGGACTTGGCTACTGACGATCACTTCGTCGAAGATCCTTTTCGGTTTATTTTCGGTCCATCCGTTTCGATACGACTTTAAACTTTTCCGTAAATAATTTTTTTTTTTTTCCACCCCCCTTGTCATGAGTAAAAATTAGGATCGTCTACAGTAAATGGGTGTTTTTTATGACATAAGGAATGACGTACATCATACTACAACTCTGTCGTTCAAGTTTTATTCGAAAAAACATACTCTATTGTCCCAAGCTGTCATCAGCGCGAACTTGACGAGGGAGAGGTGGAAGTACTTCACTAACACATTGACCACTACAATGCAACCCAGTAGAATATCCACCCTGAACAGCAATAAAGTAGTGTACTGTTGATTAAATACTTTACAATACAAAATAAAATAAACATTACTGGAAAATAACTAAATACTTTTCTTCTCGACATACATTAAATGTTACTTATCAATGTCACCGTTGTAAAAATTCTGGTCATCTCCTGATAAACAACAACAAGTCAGAGAGTCAGCACAGATTGAGAAACTCTGGGCACCTTATAATGTCACAAAATTTATTAAAATATCAATAAGTGATGTAATCACAAACTAGGTCTAATACATCCAATTTCGGATTTAAACGTATTACCAACTTAATTACTGTTGAAAAAGAGGAGTACGAAAAAAAAACTCAAATTTTCACTCATCTGTCCTAACATAAAATCTAATAGTCTGTCCATATCAAAATACAAACCCCTCTAAAGAGTTAGTGTCGACTAAAAACATAATATAAAGTGAATACGTTTCATAAAACTGTACTTTATGTATTTTGGTAAACAGTGTGTGAACAATATACGTCCTATATCTGTACCTCTTGTGTTTCTTTTTCTTCGTCACATACAGATTCCTCAAGTATAAGTTCACTACTATGTGGTCGCTTGTCAATGTTGAACGTCACTAGTCCGTCGACTCTCACCTCCTTCCCCTTCTGACCCGTGTCTCCCGTCCTCGTGTCCCCCTTAGGAAAGGGATCCCCACCCTCAACGACTCGAGAAAGGACTTCCTACTTATGAGATCAGTGAACCTCATTACCCATCCTTCGATACTGTCCGTCTGGAAAGTCCACTCTTGTCGGAAACACTTCGACGTTCTGACCTCGTATTATTCCCGTGTAGACGTCCTCCACCCTTTACTTCGACTCCGCCGTCCACTTACAGTCAGTACTCGTTGAAATAAGACACAGTACGACTCTTTAAACCTAAAACCGGAAATCCGTCCACTTGGAACATCAGTCAAACGATAAACCTTGAACCAACACTCTACACAATCTTTATTAGACGATAAACATTGAACAACTTTATAGTTAACCCTTACTGAATTAAAAATTTTTTCTATATCGTAGTGAGATTTTGATAATAGAAGTAAGTAAACTTAAATTTTATGAGAACTCATTCTCTGTCTCCTCATTTCAATGTAGATTGAACGTCCCTAGGTCATACTGACTGATAGAATGAGTACTATATCGACCTCAATTGTCGACGACAATGTCAACTTACCAGTAATACTTAATAACAGTCCGAACAGTCGATCAAAATAACAACAGAAAATTTTATTAATAAAACAGTTACTAATTTAGAAATTCATTCATATTTAAAAAATTTTTCGTACTCAGTTGACTTTTTATTACGAAACAGAAAAGTGGTACTGTGTTCGATATCGATATATGAATGTTTGTTTACTTTATCAATTGTCTTTAAGTGTCACGATAAGTATCATACAATTTGATATATAATACATATAATTTATTATCCCAAGTAACTAGGAATGACCAGTTGTTATATTTAAATGAAAAATAACTATCATAGTCATTTTTAATATTTACCATTTTTTAATTAGAAAAAAAGGTACACTTTCCATATAAAGGTTACTCCCCCTCTTCCCCTCAGAAATTTATCGGTCATAGCAAATGTACAAAATTTTGAAAATACATATAATAGATGGACGGGATGGAAGTTAGACACTTGAAAAACAAAATGAAGAATTTTCAAGGAAAGGTAGGGGGGTTTAAACGTAGACGAGAACCCTTACAATTTGTACACTTTGAATGTACTAAACATAGAAGTTCTACCGTCCCAACTCTTAGTGACAGGACCGTCTGTCTTTGTGACTTCCTAAAATTCTCTTCTCTCTCAAATATAAAATCCTTCTAACAAGTCCAATCACTCGCCTTTCTTTTCTTTCGTTTTGTTTTTTTCGATGATGACATCGAGACACAGTCGATGTCATCACGTTTACTCCAACATATCGTCACAACTATGGTCATTAATGAGTCAAAAAGTAAAGTCAATTTAAACATAAAAGAGAAACGGATTAAGTAGGTCCGTAAAAGAAGGGTAAAAAAAGTGTCCGACGAACTACAGAAAATGAGAGACTACTCCAGTATAAATAAAAACATGGAGGTCAAGAGTGGACTCGGAAGAGATCGGTTCAATCCAATTTCCATCTTATTGGGGAGACAGTTTGAGAACTGTAATGATCACAATCACGATTAATAAAAAAGACACAAAATAAAAGGACTTGTACACGGTATAGAAGGGTCCATCCGACATTTAAGAAACTTCTGACCCATGACAGTACAAACGTCCCATAGTCATTGTCACTAATATATTATCTATAACCACGTAATCCCTTTATTTAATCCTTTGCGATCTGAGTTGTTAACTCGGTGGTCCCTTCAGACGTGTCGAAAAGCTACACCAAAAATCTGCAAACGACAAGAACACACACAACACTTAGGAGACACCTCACTAAATATTATTTTATTCTTGTTCCGTCCTACTCCGAAACGGACATGATGGGGACTTATTTCTTACCAATCTGTTTACCTTTCTGACACATATTATAAAGGTGGTCTAACGAACTCAAATCTCTCATATCGCACCCGAAATCACGGTGTAGGTATTAGACTTGAGTTATTTATGAACAAATCTAATTTACTCTATTAACCAATCTACGTGTATCCTAGAAAATAACGGAATTTAAATCAAGTCAAAAGTAACATAGTAGACGTAAGGTAGATTTTGTATTTATGATAAAAGTCTTTTGACGGGCATACGTCACATAAAGACACTAAAAGGTTTCAGAAAGATAAGTCAAAGTGAAGGAAAGAAAGACTCTTCTATCAACAACTGTCCCGAGGGAGAACACCACAGATGTATATCTCCTCTCTTGATGTTTAGACACGTCATCTGTCTACATATCCAGACAGTTCCATCTGTCCTGAAAGACATGCACGGCGTCTACAGATGAACTACTTAGTATGTATACGTTTTTAACATTCACAGTCCAGTAAACTTTTACACGATTCCCTTGAACCATTTCTCTCAAATAGCGTCAGGAAAACTTTTCACTTGAATCTGGATAATTTTTCATACTCAAAAACATAACTTAAATATTTTTCGTCTCAACTATTGATACATTCAATTTGTAAAAAACACCGAAAAAAACCTTCTCTTCACAGAAGAGTCTAGTATAAATCACAGAGGACTAAAGGTAAACTGGTGAAGTGTAGACACTGGATTTGATCCAGGACCACACTTTTGTAAATATATTAAAGGTTAGTCACAAAGTTCAGTTCGTTACTTTTTCTAAGTTTTTCTACTTCCACTCGGCTATCGAGGTGGACAATTTTCGAAACCGAAGAAAACAAAATACACGGGATCCTGTATAAGAAAGAAAGAGTCCGACTCAGGTTCGATTCCTTCTGACAATAAACAACAAATAAAAATAAAAAGACTGACCAAATCCTTCAACCGAGAGTAAAAACAGATTTTGGAATGACTCTTCCGAAGACACACAAATAAAATAGAGGAATTCTCGTTAGGATATGAGAAAAAAGACGGTCGAAGTCACCGTCTGATACTCACCTTCGTTAGGCCAAACTCCTTCAACCAAGTAAAATAAAGTAAATGAAGGAATAGAAATAAATGTAAATTATGAACTATTACTCTGAATCCTTCTTCGGTTCTCCTGATTGTACTAGTAGTTGTTATTATTTATACGTAGACGACTTTATCTACGAAGTATCTTGTTTATCATTTAATCTTTATTGGGGTCATAAACCTTACTGTACAGAAGAAGACAACATCTTATTGTCTGTGGTAACCTGGTTGTCTTTGGAGTTAGCGTGGTTCCGTTTCTGGTTTCCGGTTAAGGTGATGACGGTGAGGGTCACACGACTCGTAAGTCTCAAGTCGTTGTGGACAATTTCAGGGACGAGACCCACTTAAGCCATTAGTGTCCGGTTTTCCATTATGTCGGGACGGTAGGAGCAGGGGAAATATCAACTAAATGTATTTGGAAAATACCGAACCAATGGATCGTCACATTTAATAACCGTCTGAATAACACTTCGTCCATATGATGTATCATGAAATTCCTTCTATTTCGATGATTACACATTATTCGAGTCAATCAATAAAAGGATTTCAAGAGTCGTCACCATTCAATGACCGTCATATTTTCATACCATGTTTTTCGAGTGTTGAACGAGTAGGGATCTCAATAGTAGTTGATCATCCCAACCTTCAACTCTGATTTCAAGTTCTCATATCTTTTAAGACATAACATAACCTTTCCTTCTTAAACTTTGAGATCGGAATGTTTCGTAAACACATTTTAACAAAAGTTGGTCATACAAAATTTAATCCTATGAGACTTGCCCGGAGGGTCCACCGCGTCACCACTTCTTTGACGAACGGTCACGTCCTCTCCGCCTTCTACGCCTAAGTGAGGGACCCAACCCTTCCAGACGACGTCATCCTTTACCGTCGGGTGACATCATAGGAACGGACCTTTAAGGTACCTGTCTCCTCGGACTTTCCGACGTCAGGTACTCCAACGTCTCAGCTCGTACTGATTTGTTGACTCGTGAGGGTGTCCCACCTATTTTTGGGTACACACCTCAGAGCACTTGGAGTTAAAGTCAGGATATAGAAGACAAAAAATCATTACACATAATACTTTCATATCCTAACGACACTTCTAATTTACTGACGAGTGACATTACGGACGGTGTATTATCCGGGAAGTCTTTACAAGTGATAATTGATAATAATCATGATAATTCATTTTACATACGAGTTCTTCTGTCATATAATAGACTACATTGTATACGGACACCACTAGTCCATATGGGCTGCCTCCTTATTTTCCCTTTTATCCCTTTATGTTTCAGAAATACAGATTAAGGGTAAAATGGTAAAGAATCGGAGTGACAACAGAGAAGACATTTTACCCTTTTGACAATAAGACAAAATTTCTCATTTATTGTTCCACATAACATAGAAACTTTTAAGACAAAGTATCATTCGTAAGTTACAATTAAAGGGAAAAATATCGAAAGACCCAACCCTTACGATAATCAGGATGGATAGTAAATAAAGTCGGGAAGTCGGTCTCTGGTGATCCTTGTGTGAATGTAAACTTATTTAAAACAAATAATGAGTCTATGGGACCTTTAGACAACCCTCATAGAGTCATTCTTCCACAGACTTTTCTGAATACCTTCCCAAACCCGAACAAAAACCATTAAACCCCCTCCATCCCCATATAACGTACTTTACAAGGGAACCATAGAGATTAAAAGAACTTCTCTAGAGATCAGAAAGGGTAAGACAACAAAAGGAGATAAAGAAACGTAACTAGCGACTTCTTCCGTAAGAATAGAGAAGAACGACAAGAAACCTTGAGACGTAAGTCTACGAATATAGAAAGGAAAAGAGGAAACGAAAAGTGGAGAGAAGAAAAGTGTCGATAAACATTCCGGAAGGGTCTGTCGGTAAAACGAAAAAACGTAAAGAAAAGGCACCCCTACCAGAACTCAGAGGACATGTTACAGTGCTTAGAGTAAGGTATCAAGTAGTCCGTGAGATAGATAGTCTAGATCTGGGAATTTAGATAAAGAGTGAAGGTGACATATTAGTATTCCCTAAACTAACTCCAGTATGGACTTACCAGATCACCAAAAGGGATGAAAGAAGTTAAAGTCAGACTTAAACCGTTATTCCTCAAGTACTAGACTCGGTGTCAGTCGAGGGCCAGAATAAAAACAACTGACATATCTCGAAGAGGTAGAAAGCGACGTTTCTTATGTTAGTCAGACTAAAGCCACAACTGGTAGACCACTACAGGTACACGTCTCAGAAGAGAACACAACAACCTTCTCCCACAAACGATACTAGTCACGTAAAAAAACCGTTTTGAGATAATCAGAAACGGGACGAAGTAAGGCGTAAGGTTCCGGTTTAAACGGACAATGGGGTCCACAAAGAACTGAAGGATGAAAACGTAAGGTCAGGGGATATTACTTTTCCTGTAGAAAAAACCCACAATGAAGATTTTCTAGAACATCCAGAAGTATTTTGACAAGTTAAAGTCAAAGAAGTCGCAATGACCAACCTGTATCTGAATCTATTGACACTATAACTCACCAAACGGAACCTCTGCTTGTCTCTAGTAAGACAGCAAAAACTCTTACGTAGGTTCATGACGTAAAGTCTGAGAACAACTGGTACTACCGATGAGGTAAAGAAGACTCCCTAAGGACGGGTGTCATCATCTGTATCACCAGTAGACTCAATTTAAGTGGGTAAGGTCAGGTAAAATCAAGCGACTAAGGATCTTACAGCTACAAGTGGGAACGGTAGAGAACAAACTGGTGAAGGTTAAACGGAACTAAGTACCTGGACTGTAAGGTCCAAGGATACGTTATAACGAGAAATGTCGTAGCCTAGAACGAAGATAGTGGTCAGTGTAGGTGTTGACCCATAACAAAAACGAAACCGAGGTAGGAAAGTAAGAAAGACCTCAATAAAGAGGTGACTAGAGGTCATCGTATAACCCGTGGATTACTGGACCCCTCAAGGAGAAAACCATAGGATAGTAAAACGGAAAAGGATGACAAGTACCCCAAGAGTTCCGTTCTTATGACTTCACCGAACGGTAAGGGAAGAGGTCACCTGGTGTAAGACAGTCTGGAGAGTTCCCTTGTAAAGTACGTTTCTACCCGAGCTATTTCCTGTCTTTACCAGACCTGGATTGTCTTCGTCTTCCATGATTCTTCTCCACCGTTCTTATGTGCCTTCTTGATATGTTTTTTTATAGAAGTGCTGGGTCTATTAGTACTACTACACTAGTGATTAGATCTCGGTCTGTAGGACCTTACACTTCAGTTCACCCGGAATCTTTCGTAGCGATACTTGTTTCGATCACCTCCACTACCTTAAGGTCAACTCGACAAAGTTTAGGACTTTCTACTACGATACTTTCACCACGTGAGTTATACAGTCGTTTAAACCTTTTGAGTCGTCACCGGTGTCCGGACCTTTTCCAGGCAAAAGTAAGGTTAAGGTTTCTTTCCGTTACGGTTTCTTACGAGTTTGATGGCGTGTTAACGTGAGTAGAGTGAACGATCATTTCATTACGAGTTTTAAGAGGTTCGGTCCGAAGTCGTTATACACTTGACACTTGAGGGACTACAAGTTCGACCAAAATCTTTTCCGTCTCCTTGGTCTCTAGTTTAACGGTTGTAGGCGACCTAGTACCTTTTTCGTTCTCTCAAGGTCTTTTTGAAGATAAAGACGAAATAACTGAAACGGTTTCGGAAACTGACACACCTAGTGTTATTTGACACCTTTTAAGACTTTCTCTACCCTTATGGTCTGGTGAACTGGATGGAGAACTCTTTAGACATACGTCCAGTCCTTCGTTGTCAATCTTCACCTGTACCTTGTTGTCTGACCAAGGTTTATCCTTTTCCTCATGCAGTTCCGACCTATAACAGTGGGACGAACAAATTGAATATACGTCTCATGTAGTACTCTTTGCGACCCAACCCTCTTTGTGTTCGACCTTAGTTCTAACGACCCTCTTTATAGTTATTGGAGTCTATACGTCTACTATGGTGGGAATACCGTCTTTCACTTCTCCTCGATTTTTCGGAGAACTACTTTCACTTTCTCCTCTCACTTTTTCAACCGAATTTCGAGTTGTAAATCTTTTGCTTCTAGTACCGTAGGCCAGGGTAGTGAAGTACCCTTTATCTACCCCTTTGTCACCTTTGTCACAATCTTAAACCAACAAAACCCGAGGTTTTAGTGACGTCTACCACTGACGTCGGTACTTTAATTCTGCGAATGAAGAATCATCTTTTCAATACTGGTTATATCAATCATATAAGTTTTCGTCTCTGTAATGAAACGGTTGGTTCCAGGCAGATCAGTTCCGATACCAAAAAGGACACCAGTACATACCTACACTCTCAAACTGACACCTCTTCCGACTCGCGGCTTCTTAACTACGAAAACTTCACACCACAACCTCTTCTGAGAACTCTCAGGGAACCTGACGTTCCTCTAGGTTGGTCAGGTAAGACTTCCTCTAGTTGGGACCCTAAAGAAACCTTCCTTACTACAATTTCGACTTCGAGGTCATGAAACCGGTGGAGTACGCTTCTCAACTGAGTAACCTTTTCTGAGACTACGACCCTCTCTAACCCCCGTCCTCCTCTTCCCCTGCCTGGGTCCTACTCTACCGACCTACCGTAGTGCCTGAGCTACCTGCACTCAGACTCACTTGAGGCCCTCTACCACTACCTGTCCCTCCGGACCGCACGACGCTAAGTACCCCAGCGCTTCTCAGCCTGTACTGACTCGTTGACTTGACTTGACTTGACTTGACTCCCCATATAATAGTAATACATCTTCCTCTCTACCTTTTCGGAGTAAACCTTTACTTCGTCGTAAGTCAGTATAACCGGTCCTAACTCTCTTCAAACCAGTAAAAACACCAAACCTGTCACAAGGACTAAAACGGTCACAACTCTGTACTAATACCTCACCTGAACAGTACTAGGTAGTGCCAGTATCCAACCGGAACAGACTACGACCACAAGACATTTTGACAAGTGTAAATAGTCCTCTTAGAAGGTACGTCCCCACAGTCCGGACGGAGGGGTACAGTCCCCGTCATGAAGAGGAGGAATGTACGAAGGTCTAATTCAACCCCTTCTTTTGGAGAGGGGGGTATACGTATGTAGAGACTTCTAAAGAAAAGGGTAATTTAGAATGTATTTTCATTGTGTACTTATTTTAAAATTTTTTATAATTATGTTTCTTCATTATAAGTCTTGTGACATCTATAGAGGTAAGAAAAAGAAGGACATCATCTGATCGTTGTCAAACCACATGGAGGAGGGTCAGGAAAAATACAAAAAGTACATATTTGTGTCTATATTTATTAAGTACAACCCAATTTATGTTTACGTAAGTATGAGCTATGTCAAGAGATGTCGAACTAAAAAGAATTTTAGTTATACGAAACCCCCCCCGGAGGGTCCACCGAGTCACCATTTCTTAGACGGACGGTTATGTCCTCTGTACCCAAACTAAGGTCCTAACCCTTCTAGGGGACCTCCTCCTTTACCGTTGGGTGAGGTCATAAGAACGAACCCTTTAGGGTACCTGTCTCCTAGGACCGGTCGGTGTCAGGTACCCGAGTGTCTTCTCATCCTGTACTGAATCTCTAAGTCATTGTTGTTGTTATTTGAAACCTCTCGATACGTATTTAGACATACGTATCACGTATCTCGAAGGAACATAAAAATATTTGTGAAAGTTCTTATTAAATTTTCCTTGTACGTATAACAATATTAAAATTCTCAACAACGAGTCAGTACAGGTTGAGGAACCCTGGGGCACCTGACGTCGTGGGGTCCGAAGGGACAGGAAGTGGCAGAGGATCTCGAACGGGTTTGGGTACAGGTAACCCAGCCACTACGGTTGGTTGATAGAACAGGAGACAACAGGGCAAGAGGACGGAAGTCAGAAAGGGTCGTAGTCCCAGAAAGGATTACTCAGCCGAGAAACGTAGTTCGCCGTTTGCACGTATGTCTAAGGAACACAAAATATTTGTAAAAGTTCTTATTAATTTTCTTTGTACGTAAAAGAATATTAAACTTCTCAAGTCAAGTAAAGTCAAGTCAGTGAGTCAACACAGACTGAGAAACTCTGGGGTACTTGGCGTCGTGTGGTCCGGAGGGACAGGTAGTGGTTGAGGACCTCAGGTGGGTTTGGGTACAGGTAACTCAACCACTACGGTAGGTTGGTAGATTAGGAGACAGCAGGGGAAGAGGAGGACGGAAGTTAGAAAGGGTCATAGTCCCAGAAAAGGTTACTCAGTCGAGAAACGTAGTCCACTGGTTTCATAACCTCAAAGTCGAAGTTGTAGTCAAGAAGGTTACTTGTGGGCCCTGACTAGAGGAAATCCTACCTGACCAACCTAGAGGAACGTCAGGTTCCCTGAGAGTTCTCAGAAGAGGTTGGTGTGTCAAGTTTTCGTAGTTAAGAAGCCACGAGTCGAAAGAAGTGTCAGGTTGAGAGTGTAGGTATGTACTGGTGTCCCCTTTGGTATCGGAACTGATCTGCCTGGAATCAGCCGTTTCATTACAGAGACGAAAAATTATACGATAGATCCAACCAGTATTGAAACGAAACCTTCTCAATCTTTACCAGTATTTTGACAGAAGTATCTCTACGACATAAATTCCGGACACCTCCAAACTTCTGTAATTGTAACTACTCTTTCTCAGGAGAAAGAGGAACGTACGAGGGAGGAAAAGGGGGAATCCTAATCAGTGTAAACTTAAATGTCATTGAACAACCTTCTCTTATATCTTTAATAACAGTAAAAGAGAAAAATTCAACACATAAAGTAGGAGAAAACAATAAAGATTTCAAATAAACATCCTAAAAGGACACCATGTCAAATATTTCGAATATTTATTTACGGACAAATCCTCGGTCACAATCATCTAAAAAGATGTCATCGTAAATTAAAACTTATAGACAATATATTTTTCAAGAAACCCCACGATTTTATTTATTATTCAGAAGTGGGGTAGAGAGTCCCTATGATCAATCCTTTATCGGTACATTTGTCAATTACACACGTTACGACTCTATTTACAATATTTTGGTTCACCTTCGAAATCTACTTTCTTGTTCCTCCTCTCTAAACTCTATTTAAAATTTCCTATCGTTGTCAACGTCACGCACCTTTGACAGTAAAACCAATCTCTTAGGATAGTCGTTTGTACGTCTGAGTCCTACGTCTGAGTCTGAGTAGTATGTTAACTCTTTACACCTTGTAAAGTTTGACCGGACCGACCACACAGGTACCTCTCTCTCTCGCCTTTTACTGCACAAAGATTCTATCACTGAACAAGTACTCAACATTGACAGTTTTCATTGAAAGTACTTATGAAAACGATATCATTTATTAGGTATATCTGATGTAAGTTTACCTTCAAAGATATTTTATTCCTATATTACGGAAGCAATTACTGATGACTTTACTCACAAAACTTTAGGTTGGTAAAATAACTTTAGTACTCATAAAAATTAAAAATGAGGTACTTTACCTCAGATAAACGGAACGTCACAACATAATCAAAGACGACACGTGGTCTCGCTGAGTCGAGATGGATATGTACATAGTGGGGAAAAAACCTGAGGAAGAGTAAATCAGTGGTGTCTTGTAACCCGACTCAAGGGACACGAGATGTCATCCAAGAGGAATCAATAGACACAATATACATTGTCACATATATAAAGTCAAGGTTAAAAGGATAGGCAGGATAGGGGAACTTTAGTACTAATACAAGTATATGCAGAAACTTTTGGAGAAAATCCTGGTGACTTTGGACCTTTACCGGGGCTCTAAAATGACCCAGTCCCCGGGTGAGTCGTCGGAGGTGTCGTCGTAGCTCAGGAAGTCGTCGATGTCGTCCCTCTGACCTCTGACGTCGTCGAAGTAGACGTCGTCGCAGTAGGAGTGGTCGTCGTCGTCGAGGAAGTCCTACGAATATACGTCGTCCACTAAGACAATGAACTCTATGTCTTCACAGACATAGAAAATATATATCGAAGATGTCGACACTTTAAGTACGGTTAACATTTATTGTCACTTAAGGGAAAACTCAGTACCCATGCAACTTGTCACCTGACTTCATTCGTCAAACGAGTCAAACGACGAATAATTTCTTTTACGTAAAATAAACGTAAGACACTCTATGAATTCTTACGAGACACCTTTATCCGACGTAACACCGAAATACTTCGTTTCTTACAAGTGGGTCAGTAAACCGTGGTCTTTATTCATGACGTCAAATACTACTCATCATAGAAAACTCAACGTAAAACTCAAGTATATATATGTCTGATTATTCCAACAACTTTTCCACTATAATCCGAAAGTCTCCATCGTAACAGAACCCAAGAACAAGAATAAAAATACAAAAAGAAAAAAACGGACAAAACCCAATTCACACACAATACATACACACATCCACATACCCCCAGTCGTAAATCTTCCCTGTATCTTTTTTTACCGGAATTGAAGACAAAACAAGAAACGGAGTAGTCTTAGACGTCTAAAGATCACAATGATTTGATAAAATTTAAATTACCGACAACAATAGTAGGAAGGTAGTAAAGGACTTGATAAAAACTCGGTCAATATACGTACTGTGAAGAATACCCACGTGAGCACCAGACGAGAACTGACTATCTGGGTCTCACTTCTCCGCAATCATCCCCACGGTAACCTACCGGTCTTCTATAGTAACTTCCCCTCTGTCTCCTCTCACCCTTAAATGACAATATTAAGGACGTCTGTTTAGTGAAGTCCCAGAAGTAGTTGACCATTTACCCAAATCCAAAGAAGGTCTGTAGGAATTTGACACGACCTTTAACGAAAATCAACTTAGATAATACAACGTAACTAATAAAACTTTGGTCAAGGTTATTCGTCTACATTCAAGGTCAGTGAATGACTATATCCATAAAGTGTAATCACAAACTGACAACTCATGGGTTCAGTAACAATACCATCCTAGTTATGAAGTTTTATTTTCCGATACCCTGTTTTTACCGTACTCATTATAATAACTTAAACAAAAAGTTTAACATCATAGTCGTACGTCACGTCGTCGTTGTCTACGAAGTCGTCGTCAACAATTACGTAAGCCACATAGTCGGTGTTGGAGGACGTAGTGTCATAGGACGTTACCATTCACAATGTATTGAAAATCTCCAACGAAAACCTCATATGTGAGGTCACAACCTTAAGTGTCACACTTATCATAAAAGATCTTAAATCATTAAGTCTTAATTGAGTTCAATTAATTACCTGTATATAAAATAGTTTCGGTCAATACACACGAGTTCGTCAAAATGTAACCCAACTTGGACCTAAACCGTCTAGTATTAACTGACTGTCATAAAAAGAGAATAGAGTATCATATTCCTATACTGACGAATGGGTTCTATAGAACAGTATACAAAGAAAGTAAACTGTTTACAGATAACTTATTTTTTTTCATTCTTTTCTTCCTTCGGGTTTCCTTTTAATGTAAACGAAGTCTGTTATCAAACTGGAAAAAAAAATATCGTTGGTGGTATGATTCACTGAAATTTGATGACATAACAAAAAAAGAATTTGATAAATTTCCTCTTAAAAACTTAGGACGATCCACTCGGATTGAAAGGTCAAAGAATTTTTAACTCCATATTAACTGTATACAATCAAAGTCCATCTAATATTATTAAACAACACACAGATATAATGTTTTATTAGTGATGTCATTCAGGTCAATTTGTTGAAAAATTTATCTAAATAAAAGGGAATAACATTACAAGACGTCTTCGACGAGGAAGTCTACTTTCAACTAAAAGGTCAAAGACTAAACAACGGTCACACTTTTCCTTCCTCACTTCATTTACCCACGTGACGACTATCACGAAGCACGGGAACTCGCAACAAAAAACACTACCGGACAAAACAAAGTCTACGTCGTCATAGTCGTCCGAAAGAACGTCGTTGTCTACGAGCGAGTCGTAGTCGTCAGAGTTGGTGTCCGTAGTGGTCTCATAGAGTGGAGGGGAGTTCTCAAGAGGGGTCGGAATCACAGGATGAGAAGTAGTGAAGGTCGAGTCCAACCTGGGTACTACCTGAGGAGAATATCACGGTTATCCGTTCATAAAAAGGTGACTTGTGTTTCCTTTAGTAACACCCTCCCCCACAATGTTACCTCAACCTCAGTAAAGTAGTAAAGTTCACCGAGGACTTAAACCTCGGATAGAAAAACCGCTCAGGAGAGAATGCAAAGAGAATGATCAGGAGAGGAGACCAGGGACACGTAGAGACAGGAAGGAAGGCAAAAGTAGTCAATCAGGACGATTGACGATAAACGTCTATTCCGAATCGTTGTAGGTGGTCGTAAATTCCGATTCTTTTCCTTTTCCTTTTAATAACAGTTTTCGTTTCGATAACACCACAGAGTCGTGTTGGTCCCGTATTTTAGTGAAATAAGTCATCACTAAAATCTCACTATGACAAACAATACCGTTGACTAAAAGTGAAATTCCAAATAAGTGATACTATTATTATCAATTATAAATAACTTCCGAATAAATAAATAAATAAAAGAGAAACGAAATGTACATAATTTAGTAAATTAGAAGAGTCATTGGGATACTTCATCTATGACGAAGAAGACAAAGTGTCTACTCCTTCAACTCTGGATATCTCCAGTTCCTTAAACGGGTTCCCACTTGTCGATCACTGGAAATACCTCCACTAAGTTTAGGGTACACCAGGGAGAGGGTTACGTACAGGAATAGATGGTGGAGGTAGTATTATTTTACTAGACGAAATAGTTCATAAATATTTCATACTTGGTCCTGGGGAATTTAAAAAGTCAATATTAAAAAAAAGGAAAAAATAAAAAATGAGATCCAGTTAACGACCATTTCTCCGTCAACGTTTATACTGTTTAGTCTTCTTATAGTCATTGGGTGGACTATACAGTCCCACCTTAGGAAAACCTCTCCTGTTAAAGAGGTTCAATTGTCTTCTCCTTGACAACCTGTCTCTTAAACTGGAAGAGTCTAGTTCATTCCCTGTGAACTTCCGAATAAAACGAAGTGTCATTTTATTGTCGAGACATTAATAAGTCGTTCCGGTTTCTGACAAACCCTACGATTTCTCTTTTAAGAAAAACGCGTAAACTCCCGTTTTAAGTCCGGTAGAAGAAAATGTATATGATAGAACACACGTAATCTTTAGTCAACGAACTATCATCGATAATTTGGATTCTAATGACTATTATACAACTAAGGATTGTGAATTTATGACGTATAGAAACTTACAATTAAGTCTTTGGAGGTTTTTTACCTTTCAATTACAAGTTTATTTTTCCCTCTGCAATCATAGAACGGAATGATTAGTAAAACGTCGAGACAAAAGAACGTGTGAGTAATCTTCTAAAACACCCAGACTCTACGGGAAACTTTCACGGACTTTCTTTTGTATCCGATGATGTAATACAATTACAAAACATTACGGGAAACTTACTCACCACTGTATTTTCCCGACGAAACAATAGGACCATACCGTTTTCACTTTATTTAAGAAAAGGTAGAATATAGTCTATAGAGTTACAAAAATGAACGTTAGTAACGGAAAATAATTTGATGGATTATGTAAACAGTTTGGAGTGGTATGTATAAAATCTTTAATAAAAAACCTTTTTCTTACACACCTCACAAAACTCCTCGAACGTTTTGTCATCACTTTTGAGTGAGGACTTTAAAATTAATAGTCAAAAGACTCAGAACCCACACACACGCGTACTCACGGACACGGTTCACAAAAAGGGGTACAACGTACACTTTTCCAGTAATCAATGTCAAGGATCAAAGACAAAACAAAATCCATTGACCGGAATACTCTTGTAAATAATCCACTTCATGAAACAAAGTTTAACTATATATAAAATACAATTTCAAATATTTACGGGACTTAAGTACATTCTTATCAACAAACCTTAAATTTAAACATAAAATGAATAACCAATATACTAATATTTTTTTAATTTAACTAATTTATGTCTATATTTTTACTCAAGACTCGGAAATTATTTCCAAACAATTAAAACCATTTTGGTTAGAATGTAAAAAAGTAATTTTTTTAATAAAAATTTGGTGTTGTAAAAAACATACCGTAAAAAGGATGTTAAATACAACTCAACCGATTTTTCGTTCCAAAAACTTTTTCTTTTCATAGAGAAAGGAAATTCCTCTACCATCCCTCTATATCCCCATTGGTTAGTAACATTAAATATCCTAATAAAAATTTCGTTTTCTATTTTAATTTTATAAGTAAAATTACATAAGATTCGTCCTATCATTAATTCCAAACGATTTAGTCATAAAAGATGAGAGACCCACTTTTGAGAGGTGTGACAAAATTTTTTATTCATTCAAATACCTTACTCATTTCATAAGTATAATAAGACATGGAATATTTTTACAATAAGATTCGAGGAATCTTAAATACTACTGTGGTTCACAATCAATGAAACCTATCCGTCCTTACCGTATGTCTATAAGTACATATGAAGTATTTTTAACCTAAATCGAACATTTTGGGAATTGGTCGATAAACGAAAGTTTGAAATTCTAGACGAGTGTACACATTAAACACATACATAAACATATGTGTTTACATACGGTTTCTTTCAGTCTCAAGTAACGTCATAATCAATACTTTTCTATAATCCAAGGTTTACTTTCACGTCCTCCTTGAAATAGATTTCCAGTCTGAACCTTTGTTGAGTCGGTAAACCTTTTGGCGGATCTACCAGGGACTCGATGACTTGAGTAACAGTGTTCCTACTAAATGAATTTAATCGTGTATCGTCGTCTTTCGTACTTAAGACTATGGACCGGTACGGTAAATTGATCCAAATTGAGACATTTCAGTGAATTGACGACAAGTGAACGAGTAAATATTTGACCAATATTACTACGAATAGAGTATCCCAACAGTTCTTCCAAGTTATTACAGAAAGTTCTCAGAACCGTGAGGTATTTACGGTGAAGGTGAAAAAAATGGAAGACACATTCAGAAACCCCAGAATAAAGACTCCAGTAAAAAGATATTTTTCGTAAAATTTTAATATAGATTTGACAGTCCAAAGAGTCGATCGTTAATTTTTTGTTTACCTTCCCCAAAACACCCGTTTGCACAGTCGTCGTCTCCACTAAATACTGTCGTACCTTTCTCTAACTTATGAGGTCCGTTCTTATAACCTCACCCAACGGTAAGGGAAGAGATCCCGTAGAAGGGTCGGGTCCCTAGATTGGGTCCAGAAGACGTGACGTCTGTCTAAGAAATGGTTGACTCGGTGGTCCCTTCGCAGATTATTAACTATCAGTGTCATTACCCCAAGTTTTTTTCACTTTACAGAAATTATTTCAAATACTTCTTTAGACAATTATATATCTTATATCAAATCTTTGTAAAGGAGGGTCTAAACTAAATTAACATTTTGACTCAGTAGCAATCGTGAGGAAAGTGAGTGTTCGTTATTTCATAGAGTATAAACTAGATGAACTATTCTAAATTTAATGCGTCTACCTAGAGAAGATCTTGGAACTCAAAGTTATGTGATTACAACATCACTTTTAACTAACGACCAGTAATGACCAACCAAGGAGACAGAGATAGTTGTAAAAGGTTTAACCTCTTTATTTAATGGTTACTTAAACTTTATGGTGTAAATAGAAAAAAATAGTCGTGTCTATAAATAGTTGTTAAAAAGTTTCAGAAAAAATTCTAAAAAATATAAACCGAATACTTTCGAAAGGTAACTCTTTGACTTATGAAAATACAAACCTGGAATTTTTATGACCGTAACGGGTATATTACTAACAAGTCTTATTTTGTAACGGTAAACTTCAAAATAAAAATTTTATCATACACCAATAAATAAAATTTTTTTTCTTTTTTCTATATGATAGATCCTTTATGAGATGTACACACATAAAACGTCCGTCATTAAGATTTTAAAACTCTATAATTTTAAGATTCTATAATCATTAAACATTAAATTTTTGGGTAAAAAATTAGTAAAAATTCTTTTGTCACCTTAGATCGACCGGTTCCCTCAATTGTCTATTTTATGTTGAGTTTAAGAAGAACGAAAACGAAAGTCATATTGTTATAAATACCAAACCTTAAAAATTGGACAAGGATAAATTCTGGTTTTATAACGTAACTTTAATTCGTAATAATTATTTCGATCAGAGTTATAAAATTTTTTTAAATTTGAACATAAAAAGTACCAGAAAACATAGTTTTGTAAGTCTAAGTACACAATTGAAATCTTTAGATTAACAGTATTAGAAATTATGTAACACGTGAGTAATCTTATGCTCACAAACGAAACCCTTTTAAATTGAACGGAAACTTATCAGTACATCGAGATGTGTAATTTTCATTATGAACTATATAAAAGAACAAATACCTAAATAATAAAGACAAATTTTAACGTAGTTTTATTAATTTTCCTTCTCAACTTCTTTGATTTCAGACACCGAGGAAACGTATAAGATGACTTACACGTAACAAAAAGAGACTTCGGTGTCATACTTTATCTATAATTGCAGTCATATATTTGAATCAAACACCATTTTGTAATTGAGAGTAGTAAAATTGGACTAAGTCTGGATAACGACAAGAACATCCCGTCTTATTGTCTTGAAAAGTCCATATAATCTTACCACAGTTTCATAGTCTACTACTGAGATGAAAATTTGCAATAAGAAATTAGAAAACCGACAATTTCGGTAATAGGTAGGTATATTCGACAACTTAATTGAAAAATCTCATATAAGTAAAAAGACTACTATAATACCTTATATTAAACTAAGATTTTAAAAATTTAACAGATAAAAACAATAGACATAGATAATTTTAAGAACTTTTTTATGACAGAAGTAAGTCGTGTTTATGAAACCCTTCCGTCCTTCTCCATTCAATATTTAGTTCGAATTCAAAATGAGATTACTTTTCTTTTGTTAAGTCTTTTTCTTTTGCTTTCAAAAAACTTTTACCTCGAATTTATATAAAATCCCCAATGACATAAACTTTTCATTGAGATGTATGGTAAAGTAATCAAAAATAAATATATATCAACTATTGAATTTTTTAATTATACATATAAAAAATAAAACACGGGACCCTAAGTCTAATAGTACACTTGAAATCTTTAGATTTACTAAAATTTTTTTTTAGGAAGAACCTTTTTAAATAGGATAAAACACCTTGTTACTCTTGTACTAAGTGAACTATCAAATAAGACGGAGGACAAAACTTTATTAACCTATGTACTTAAAACATGTCTTGTCATAGAAGTGTAAAAATTAACACCCCTGGGGTATATATTTTTTTATAATGAGGAAGTACCATCCGAAATATAAAAAAGTATCATGTTTATCGTAAACAATGACTAAAGGACTTAATTCCTATTTTACTTATAAAACCTTTTCTTGTAGATTTAACTTAAAAGTAACGAAAGGTAAAGATATAGCCTAAACTTTCATTGGAGAACTCAAAACTTTCAAAATAAACATGTATTTATTCAACAGTCCAAACAACGGAATTTTATAATCACAAAGTAAGTTTTAAAATTCATTTTTAAATTTGTTGGACTTCAAAGTACACCTATAATTATCTGAATCAAAATCGGTATTTTGACTATTAACATAGTATTTCCACAAAGTTCCTAGTCAACAGGTATCGTCACTAATTCATAACAGTTCTATGGTATCTGAGATCCCGGAACAGAAGACTTTGGACGTGAGACCTGGTCGTCACAGGACCGTAGACCCTCGGACAACTTAACTCTTAGGGTTCTAGGTAACGTCTTGGTAGGTCAGACTAGACGTAAAATTGTTGAGGGGTCCACAAATCTTACGTGTAATTTAAACTCTTCGTGACAGGATTCTCTAACGACGAAATTGAACCCCGAAAAATGGAGTGAGACGTCAATGTTCAGAAAAATCTCTTCAGATTAAGACAGACCTAAAAAGGAGGGGTAGGACGGTAGGGAATCTTGAGTGTACTTTAGTCGTATCAAAATACAAACACACGTGCACACGCACACGCACACGCACACGCACGCGTGCGTACACACGTCTGCTAATCAAGACCGACTGAGACGTTGAGGTACCTGACATCGGGTGGTCCGAGGAGACAGGTACCCTAAAAGGTCCGTTCTTATGGTCTCACCTAACGATAAACGAAGAGGTCCCCTAGAAGGGTTGGGTCCCTAGCTTAGGTACAGAGGACGTAGAGGACGTAACCGTCCGTCTAAGAAATGACGACTCGGTGGACCGGACCCTTCTTCGGTCAAATGGGTGTCTTAAGGAGTTTGTACTTTTCTTATCAGGGCCCTTACGAATTTTATAGACATTCCCATCTTACCTAGACTAATAGTTCTTAGTCTCCTATTTCTCTGTAAAATGTCTTTAGGTCTTCAACAGTTGATTATTTCACGGACGCAACATGTCAAATTCCCGTCCCTTTTTATTAGTGATGATCACTTAGTCCTATGTGATTTAGAAGCGTGTATCGTCCGGACGAGGATGGAAACTCGGAGACGAGACCGTGAAACAGACGGACCACACAAGAAGGGGTCCTTAGGTGAAGGTGAAGCACCCTTAGAAAAGATTGCTCCGTGGACAATCGTAGTGAGGTAAATGAGCTAAATAATGATGTTGGACACGGACAAGGGAGTAAAGGAAAATAGAACGACATGTATAAAGAGAGATCGAAACAAAAATTCAGACATAAGGAGTACAAAGAAAGAATAATCAGTAAGAAGGTACGGTCGTACATTGGAGGTACTCCCGTCCTCAGAAGGAAAACAAACAATAACATACGGGTACGAGATCTTGTAACGGACCGTGTATGATCTACGAGTTGATAAATAACTTACCTTTTTTACTTAAGACAATTCCGAAAATTAAATCATCTCTTTACAGATATATAAACATACATACTCCTACCAAAATTGGTTCATTATACTCTTTAGTTGTCATTGTGTTTTATTTAATTGTATGTTACTTAATGTAAAATAACGATAACTTTTTATACTAAATGGAGAAAATACTTATTTACTGACAAACATAAAAAAGACACACATAAAAATCTCTTTCAAACGGTTTATATAGAGACAAATTATTAACCCCAAATTGAAGTCTGGATTATACAATGTTCAATTTTCTATTGACAACAAATTTATTCAGTTGGATTCAATAAACAATCCAATTAATATAAATCACTTTAGGTCGTGACACTAATATAACAATTTGAACGGAAACATCTTTGTCTATGCATAAATTTGAGTCCTGATGGGGGATTATGAATTTGTTTACTTGAAACTTAGAGTACAAAAAGTTCTTCCGACAACGAAACAAATTAAAAGTGAAAATAAACATGACACACGGTGAAAAAAATTTTAAATTTCTAGTAAAACAAAAATAAAATAAAAAACAAAACAAGTAGAATAAAAACGTCTGTCCGAGCTCCTTTCTCGTCGGAGTCTATTCTTATGCCTCGGTGAAAGACGAGGTATATTGGTAGGAGGTCTCCTAGGAAAACCAAGACAAGGAAAGGAAAGGGTGAGTCCGTTCAATGTATACCTTGTAGTGATAGTAATTTTTTTTGTGTGTCGTTGTCATCATTGTTTCCGTTTTTGGGAATAATATTTTAGCTCCAGCTTTAGTCTACAATCAATGTCTTTTATCTTGTCTTTTAATAAAATCGGAGATCGATAGGACCAAAAGAATTACAAGAAAGGTAACCCAATAAATTAAACACGGAAAACGACTGTGGATTTTTACGACTAAACGCATCATCTTATAATTGACAAAGAAAGATGGAAATAGTAACCTATGACAAAAGTACGTACTTTTACAGAGGGGAAAATATATGAACTTTATGAAAATTTCTGTAAAAATATGAATCGAAAACGAACTTTTAGGACAAAAGGATCAAATATGTACGAGAGAACATCGACGCAAAATTTTCATAATCACTAAAAGACAAACAGTGTTAAACATTGTTTAATGGATAAGAAAAGAAGAATAAGGAAGAAACTAAAGTTAGGTCTTAAATTTATAACAGTAATAAGTGGTAAATTCTTATGAACATTATTATAAAAGTTTCATTAACGGATCAATTGTTGTGACAACTTTTATGTTCCTACCTTATCCTAGGGTGAAACCGTATTTACCTAAACACACATACGAATATAATATCACCTTTTTGACTCAAATTAGAATCTCTTTCCTTCACGTCATCTTCTTTAGTGCGAAATGGTCTTCCATTTCTAAAACAAATTATATAAGTTCCATTAACAACTGGTACAAGAAACCAAGACAAAACAAATAAAGAGTGAGTCCGTTCAATGTATACACTGAAGTAGTGATGGTAAATCTTTTTAAGTATATTCTCTCTCGTTATTGTTTTCTTTTTGCACTTATATTTTGGTTTTATTCTATATCCACAAGTCCTAAAGACTATTACGTGACTTCGTCACAATGTCGGAAAGTCTAAACCAATGGGTCTTGTGTTGTGTCACTGATTCTCACAAAGGACCTCCCAAAGAAATAGAATTTAACCCCTACCATCATCTATGAACTACTCTAACAACTTTCCTAATTTACTCTCGTACAAATATCTTTTGTGTTTCTAGGAGTCACAACCAACGACAACACCGACAACAATAACCATCACAATAATTTATCATAAAAATGATGAATGATGACTTAAGATTTTAGAATCACAAGTCATTCAAAACATCGACGATAGGTCACTCATCATCATGTCTCAAGGTCATTATTATTCGATTAATTGATGACTGACTTTAGAAAAGTATTTCACATCTGGGTCAACTACTTCGACAAGGAGGTGGTTCCTGTCAAAATTGTCACGGTAAAGATAAAAATAATTTCGCAAGTGATGGTCATAAGTCATGTCATATGTGTATATGTATAGACAATTTTCGTACCATAAGTAAGGACCGGAACTTTACGTGGGTCGGAAGGAAGAGGGACTCTGTAGCAACAATCAAATATATGATTGTACCCTACACACTGAGACACTCAATGTCGCACCTGATAGATTAAAATTATTTGTGGGAGTTGAAGACTTTGTATATCTAAAACTTGTCAAGACAGTCACTTTAAGATCTAAAGAACACAACGTAAAGTAAAAATTAATCCAAACTACTTGAAGGGAATGAGAGGGATTGGAATTGGATGGAGAACCTAGAACAATAGATTATATTTCAATTTAACTTAAATTCCTACCCTTTCCAGTGTGACTATGTATCGTTTATGAATGACTTTGTATTTAATAATGTCTAGCAGTAAGGTTTACGACCTAGTAATATATTCGGTACTACTCCACATAGCAAATATGGAAATCTCAGATCACTAAGAAAAAAAAAAAAAAATTTAAAAAAGGAACTTTAACAACAAGTCAGTGAGTAGGTACAGACTGAAACGCTGGGGTACCTGACGTCGTGCGGTCCGAAAGGATAGGTAGTGGTCGAGGACCTCGAACGAGTTTGAGTACAGGTAGACCAGCCACTACGGTGGGTTGGTAGAGTAGGAGGTAGTAGGGGGAAAGGAGGATGGAAGTTAGAAAAGGGTCGTAGTTCCAGAAAAGATTACTCAGTCCAGAAGTGTAGTCCACCGGTTTCATAACCTCGAAATCGTAGTCAGGAAGGATACCTATCAGTCCTAACTGAAGGAAATCCTAACTGACCAAACTAGAGGAACGTCAGGTTCCCTGAGAGTTCTCAGACGAGGTTGTCGTGTCAAGTTTTGGTAGTTAAGAAATCGTGAGTCGGAAGAAATACCAGGTTGAGAGTATAGGTATGTACTTATGACCCTTTTGGTATCGAAACTGATCTGTCTGGAAATAACCGTTTTATTACAGAGACGAAAAATTATACGATACAAACAGTATCGAAAAGAAGGTTCCTCGTTCGCAGAAAATTAAAGTACCGACTACGAGAATTAAAGAGGGGTATACTTATACTCAATACTTCAATAAGATATTACTTATTGATACTCGTTGAAAATTCTTTAGTTCGTGTCAGAAAATAACACTCGTGAAGGAACCTTACGAGGGATGAAAGTCCAAGATTAATCTTGAACCTCTAAGATGACTAAGAACTTCTATTCTTAAAAGGAGAAGATCTCACAGTCGTCACCAATGATAACGACTTAGGATGACATATGTGTGTTACCTTTGACTCCGAGACTTCACCCCCGTTCACTGAACGGGTTCCAGTCTATCAAATATTAGGTCGAGACTACGATTTGAGACAAGACATTTTTATCGTTTTACTTTGACAACGTACTGAAAAAAAAAAGATTGGACACAAGTCATATATAAGACAAGACACACTTAACAAGGTGAACATCTACCCAAAAACTACATAACACCTTTCTTCACTTGAGGTACAGGATTAAGAGGTGGTAGAACTAAAGGGTTCACAGCTCACAGAACCAGATTTATTTTTGGATGTCATTCTCCTCATTGTATTATCTTTACAGTCAAGATACCGTAAAAATTAGACCGACCGTTTGTAATGGGTGGAGATCATACTAAGAGAAGAATATGAGTCCGGAACAACGAACCGAGCACAAGACTCTTTAACATGTCTAAAACTATTTTGGAAGATTAGGTCATTAGGAACCCAGACCACCCCATTTAACGACTCTTTACTACCGTCCGTCATACGAAGGTTAAGGTTCAGAATGTCGGGGAGGGAATATGGGATTTACTACTCTGTTGTCTTCCGTACATTAATGTTATCGTCAAAGTTCGGTAAGTAGGAGATATTAGGCTATCGTTCCTTTTCTTGTAGTTTTAAAAGAACTTTGACCTTCGAAGAATATACTAATTTTTACATGGTGGACGAAATATTCATTTTCTTGACAGGAGAGCTTCTACCTTTGGACTAATTTTCTCACCATTGTACTTACCATTCTACGTTTATAAGGGGAGAGGAGTGTGACAAAACCTGCATAAGATTTATAAAATTCAAAAATTTTAATAAGGATACCAAATATATATTTTGATTTCTGTCAAATATATTTCCAAGTAAATACTCTAAATCTTTACGTAAACGTTATAAATAAATTTTATCACACCGTAACCCTGAAAGGATCGTCAGGTCACCCAACTTTGAAGTGTGAAGGTTACGTTCCCCACACCCAAACTAGGGACCAACTCCTGGATTCTAGGGTGTACAGTACACCGAGTCAGTTCTTTAATTTTTTTTTTTTTTTTATATATATATATATATATATATATACATATACATATCACGCCGTAATTGATCCTAAAGTAAGAAATATGTTTCATAAACAAAATTTTTATGATTATTTGACATACTTTCAGATACTTTTAACTCTTTAAAATCGAAAACTCAAACCTTAGGAGAAAACCTGTGACTTTCTGATACTACAGAAACTTTAAAATTATAGATCTATATAGAAAAATACTTTTAAGTTCGAACCTTATCTTCTTAAGTACAAGAATATAAGTAAACCATCCAAGTACAAGAATTTAAGTAAACCAATCCATTCGAACAAAAAGTCTTAGAGGGTTATCAAAAATGGAACAAGTCAGTAAAAGGTTTAGTGATCTTAGTCTAATCATACACAAAAAGTGTTGACAACCAAATCTACTATTTCTTAGACGGACGTTACGTCCTCTGGACCCAAGTTAGGGACCCAATCCTTCTAGGGGACCTCTTCCCTTACCGTTGGGTGAGGTCATAAGAACGGACCTTTTAAGGTACCTGTCTTCTCGGACCACCCGATACCAGGTACCCCAACGTTTCTAAGACTAAGTCGACTCGTTGATTGTGTGAAAGTGTTGACAAATTTACTTACTATTCAAGGAACTTCAGTCCTTAATTAGTATAGAAACGTACGACATATTATGGAACAACTTACTTAAGTGATAGTTTCACATGAAACCATTAGATTATATTTGAAAGATAGTGTATGGGATTATAAATTACTCAAAAGTGATCTATTCTACCTAAAATATTTACAAGATGGAGATAGTCCATTCAAGGTAATAACGGAAATAAAGGAGTAAGACATACACTCCTTTAACTCTGAAAAAACCTACAGACAGAAGGTACCTAAAACATTTCAAGAAACACAAAGGTAAACAACTATTTCGGAATATCATAAAGATCTTGAATTGGGAAGCCACTCACTTTCACCGAGTCAACACAGGTTGAGGAACGCTTGGACACCTGTCATATCAGGTACCTTAAGAGGTCCGGTCCCATGACCTCACCCATTGGCAAGAGAAGAGGTCCCCTAGAAGGGTTGGGTCCCTAGTTTGGGTCCAGAGGGTGTAACGTCCGTCTAAGAAACCGTAGACTCGGTGGTCCCTTCGGGTTCTTATGACCTCACCCATCGGACAGGGAAGAGGTCCCCTAGAAGGACTGGGTCCTTACTTTAGTCCATCTAAGAAATGGTCGACTCGATGGTCCCTTTGGGATATACTACTTCTATAAATAGTATCACAAGTTGTTTGTGACAAACGACTTTATCTTCGCTATGGTAAGAGTAAGATAATCAAAAAACAAAGAAAAATTTTTTTAAAAGTCCGTATCCAAACATTTCCCCCTATGTTTTCTTTGTATTCCGTTCGGACACCAATATAAGATATTCCTTTCCCAACCAAGATTCGACATGACTTACAAACGACCACTACTATAAGAGGACTATCAAATATCTTAAATGTCTTCTCTCAAAATTTGATCACAGTAGTCGTCTCTTCATTGACCCGGAATTTGAACCCGTTCAGTAAGTCGAAAAGAGATTAAAGTTTAATGAAAACACAATTTTCTCTAACCTGAACAGTAATTTTTAGAGAAGAACAAAAAAACGAAAGTTGTATATCAACTTTGATACTTTGTCTTAATTCTAGTTGTTTTCTTTCTTTGTTCTTATCTTTGCTCTTTCGGTCCCTTACTCGCAACCAACCATCGAACCGTATAGAACTTTTACCATCCTTCAGTACTGTCACTCGACTGTATCTTTCGTTCCCCTTGTAAAAACTTCTACACCAAGTATTCTGACTTCCCCTTTCTAGTATCGTCTCGATCGACTGTCTCGTAAAAGTGGGATTACAATGATACCCTCGAATTTACCACCCCCCTCAATTCTTAATTACACACTTTCGGGGAGCCGTGAAGAAAGCGTGAGTCCTGTCATAATCAATGACAGAAGAGACCAACCAAAGAGTCCTGGCAATCGTCACACACCACCCATGAGGTATGAGTACTTTACTACCACATTCTGTCGTGTCATTCTGTCGGGAGATGACTCGCGGACGTTGCACGGCGGTGACACCGTTCGAGACGTGGACATGAGAGCGAAATTAGAGACGACGCCAAGACTCCGCCTGCGACGACGACAGGGATGAAATGTCTACTCCCTTGACTTTGTGATTCCGCATGGACTGAGGTTTACTCTTGTGCTTAGTAGTTTTCTGTGACTACTTCCCTCCCTTCATACGATATATAAAACTATACCCGTCAATGGTTTACCGATTAAACCATAAATTGAATAAATCATTTATGAGTAAAATACGTATCATGATTTATTAACTTCGTGGCAAAACAATCGAAACTTAATGACAAAACTGTAAAATATGTCTTCATGTATAATTCGGTATTTCGTCACTCTTAAAAACACACAGTCATCCAAGACAACTATGAAGCCACTGAAGGTACAGGGGGGGGGGGGGGGGGGGGGGTTATGTACCTTAAAGGGGCTCCTCTGTTCAAGTATACGGCGTACTCTTAAATCTGAAGTATTTCAGTAACGACAAGAAGTAGGAAATGGACATAGACGTAACAGACAGAATCAGTGAGTGGGAGAAGAGTCCTAAACCGAGGCCAATCTAAAACCTACCAAGGTCATTAGTTTGGGTTGGAGTTTTCTACTCCTAATGAGTCTTTCGACTTTAAAAATATCAAACATCAAGGTTCCGTGTTTCGCCTCTTTTTTCATGGGACTGACCTTCGGTCTTAGATGATATAAATCAAATTCCTTTCTTCTGACACGATGAGTCTCGCGTTTTATTTTTAATCAGTTATATACTGTAAAATATGTCACGTAATGGCCATAGTCAATTACTTCTTCTTACATTAAAATGACCATAGTCAATTACCTCTTCTTACATTAACTCTACACTATGACTTGTGGAACATCTGTAAACAAATACGAAATTTATGTACAAGGACCACCCAATAACTTTTATGACATTGAGGGGAAAACGGATGGACTTTTGGTCGGTAAAAATGTAATTATTATGTTTAGAGTCATTTATTTCCCTAATAATCCTAAACCCTAATAACTTAATGTTTCGTCGTATAAATCCGATAGGAAAACCCTTTAATTGAATTCGTCACCTCATTAGGACTAAATTTAAAATACCGTTTACACATTATAAGCGAGATTGTTGAACCTTTTTCGTTAGACCGTGGTTCTCGTTCGTCATCCTTATAGACTTAAAAAAATTAATGTCCTTATACAAATCCGTTTCTTTGTCCAACTTTCTCAACTACCGTGAGTCGCCACTTCAATGTAAAATTTCATCTCAACCATTGGTCAAAATATTGAACCATTAAGTAAAACTCAGAAAACACGGACACCTTGTCCTGATTTTCAGAATCTTATATAACTTTACTAATTTTTTTTAAATAACCTCACATAAACTCAAT
Source organism: Capra ibex (assembly GCA_006410555.1). NCBI lineage: Eukaryota > Metazoa > Chordata > Mammalia > Artiodactyla > Bovidae > Capra > Capra ibex. Next base: position 79,448,473 of record SJYO01041852.1, read on the forward strand.
GTTACAACACAATGAAAGACGACGTGTCGTTTCACTTAGTCAATATGCATATGTATGTAGATGACAAAAAATCTAAGAAAAGGGTATTTCTGGTAATGTCTAATAACTCATCTCAAGGTATACGATATGTCATTCTAAAACAATCAATAAATAAAATATATATCATCACACTCAAACAGCTAGGGTCCGAGAGTAAATAGGGAGGGAGGAAATTACAGGTAAAGAAAGAGTCAAATAGCAAAACGTGGTTCCTCTCCTGTTAATTCATCTACCGACAACAATGTCTCTCATTTTGGAATGGACCTTACAAACTTTGCACGTCGAAACCTTAAATGGAAAAGGGGTCGTTCCCCACCACGTCTCGTCGTTGATGAACACAAATTGAAACCCGAAGTACCACGAATCATAAACACAACGAGAATCCTACGACCGTCTCTCCGGACAACGACGAGAACAGAGGTGTGATCCAATACTTCCTTACCTTCCTACTTCTTCGTCTCTTTGTAAAGTCGTCCCAGTCCCACCCAATACTAGTATACCCTCTTTTTTCCTTAAACCTTTTATAAAAACTAACGGACAAAATCAAAACACTTCTCCACTGCTATTTTCTTTCTGTTGGTCAGACAGATGTGGTTGGTCTTTAAAGGGATAAACGGGTATGAAAAGTCTTTACATTAGACTTCGGTATTTCGGTCCTATCTAGTAAAGTACACAGAAAAGTACAATAAAAACTTTCGCAAGGAAACTTAAAGGATATAACACGAGAATTGATATCGACAAATTCTTGGTCTCTCTTACAAAGGTCCTAGGTTTTACGTGGGAACACCAGACACTTATATGTAAACAAACCACTAAACAAACCTGGGCTCAGTGAGAACTTAATAGGTATCTTGACGTGGGAGAACATAGGAGAGGGATGAGAAGGGAGAGTAAATTCAGACAGAAGTTGGTAACTCACGTCTTTTCATCCATCCTTCAACCTCATACTACACACTCTAACAACTCAAACCGGAACAGGACCTCTACTGTCAATTTGTGAAATAGTTCATGAAAACATAGTCCGTGATAAAATTCAGGAAAGAAATATTATCAGGATACTCGGACAATAATGACATAATAAAAGAACATTATACTATTATAAACAAGGGAGTATGTCTGGTCTCCTAAATCGAGACCAGAATCATCAATTGTCAATTGGACAATTGATCCAATTAAAATAATCGACACATAATTAGTACGTATTCCTTCCTTATTGTCATTCAGTAATTTGACTTTAATAATCATTTTTGTGCGGGGGGGGGGGTTTTTTTTTCACGTACTAGTATCAAGATAAATTTTAGGTTTTATTGATCTTTGTTGGATCTCCACGTAAGACATCCGAAGATCAATTTACAAAGTGTATGTTACAAAACAATGTAGAGATAGTCTTAATGATTACCTAATATAGCTTTGGACATTTCTACGAAATTTTTACCATTCACCTTTAGGGGTGTTTAAATATAGGTACGACTGTCAAATTTTTCATCTAGACATATCGCGAAATGTTGTTTCTTTATGTGTCAGACATAATTATGTTGAAACTCTTCGACTGTTTTCCGTCTCATCCTTCATCTTCCACTGCTTACACAAAACCTTTCGTTACAACTGTTCAACCCATTTCCTTTGTTAAATCCTCTGATCTCAATTACATTCTCATGGTTTTCTTCCAGTCAACCTCCTGGAGACAGGACACAATTTACAAGGTCTTCTGAAGATCCTTGTCTTGAGACACGGGATCTTTACCTTTTTAAAGATCCCCTTAATTATCTCGTCGTAAAAGGGACTCACGAAACACGTCTTAACATATATTTCCAATTATCCACAATTGCACATTTATTTTCACAAGCATCACTTCCTTTACCCCCTTTGATCCAAAGTAATTCAGTGTAAGAAAACACATGCTGCACAGACGTGGAAACCAAACTACTCGTAAAAGGTCTACTCACCACCACGACCCCCCAATGTAATATTTACATGTGAGTCAACGAACTCTGGTGTCTTGACAATCCAAGAAGAATACCCTTAGCGTAAGACGTCCTCTGGGAAATCCCTTCTATAACCTACCAAAGACCTCCACAGGCGCTCGTCCTTACTCCCCACGCACAACACCGAGAGACACCACCCGTTCAGCGGAGTCCTCATTATGCAATCGTACAGAGAATTACCCTGATAGGGTGATTTCTATCACTCCCTACCAACGTTCAGAAACGGTAATGTAAAAACGAAACTCTATTTTTAAATACCTTTATTTACGAGATCGATTAGATTTTCGTTCGAAAGAAAAAGTATAGTCTTCAGACGATATACCTCTTCAGTTCACTCTTAAACTGAACTAAAATTAGACAATCCTAAATTCTATTCGAATAATACTTATACATTTCTGTGTCGCATGTCGAGAACCGACCAAAGTCCCTTGACCGTCTACTTATTACGTACTGCTAATATAAACACAAATTCACATTTGACTACCTTTAGAGACTTAGAAGAGAGGGGGAGTGACGAGTGGGGGTAGTCCAAAGGAGGGGTGAAGGGTGAAGTTCCAACAGTTGTTGGACGCACTCGACTGATCTCGACCACCGGTAAATGGAGGAGTCAAATAACCCGGAGAAACGTAGTGGGTCGGGACAACAACAGTAGTCAAGGGAGGGGACCCTTGTGAGAGGAGAGAGTCGAATCCGCTGTACCGTGAGTGGACCGACACCAGGGGGAGAGACCGTGAAAGGACAAACGTAACGTCCAAGGAGACAACTGAAGACTTACAAAATATGGATCACTACCTAGGGAAAAGGAGAACATGAGAGAAGGAGTCGCTAAAGGAAGTCTGAACACGGAGAGACATATCACTACTGAGGGTTCAGATAAAAGAGGTCGGTCTTTGATTAGCACCACGAGTTCGGTGTCTATGAAACGAGTGTGAGTTTACAGAATTTATCTATGAATTTGAAACACAGGTCTGGTTTAAGAACTATTAAAGGAGATGAAGGGTCACATAAGAACTGAGAAAAGAAGACATAATTTCCGCAACAGTAGGTAGGTCTCAAAAGGAGAGGTCAGAGATTAAGACGGTGAAGACATAAGGCACGGTGGTATTGAAGATTGAACCACAATCAACGAGTCGACGTAGACTGAGAAACACTGTAGTACCTGACATCGGACGGTCCGAGGAGACAGGTACCTTAAGGGGTCCGTTCTTATGACCTCACACGACGGTAAAGGAAGAGGTCCCCTAGAAGGACTGGTTCCCTAGCTTGGACCCAAAGGACGTAACGTCCGTCTAAGAAATGGTAGACTCGGTACTGTTAAAGGAGAGGGACTAACCATGAAAACGTCGGTGGGGGAAGTCAGAAAAAAGATATACCATCAGTGAATTAGAAAAACTCTAGATTTAGACTAGAAACGTGAAATTTATTAAGTACTGTCAAGGGATGATGTGTGACTTAAATCTTGTTTTGGGTCTAAAGAATAGTACCGGAATCTCCCTGGGAGTGCTAGACCAGGAAAGGGGAAAGAAAGGGAGGAGTAGAACTCGTCATAGCAGGACCAAGTGACATGAGACTCGTGTGACCAGATAAAAGTCAGGAAGTTTATACGGTCGGTGGGAGAACGAACTGAACCAGAAGTGTGTACGGCATCGACAATGAACCTCGTGGAGAGACGGACGGGAAACACACCGGCCGAAGAGGAGTGTATTGACAGAATTGACAGTAGAGGAATCCCTCCGGAACCCGTTGACAGGTCTGATCGAAGTTCGTGGGAACGGGGGACGGGGTGCTGAATTGTAGAGACGAGAATAAAGTCTCAAAGAAATATTGAGAAGTACTCAGAGACTTTGAGAGTTTCCGTCCCTGGCACAAGTAAAGTACGTGGTCACAATACGAGTCATATATAGTATATCATTTCTCGAAGGGACCACCGAGTCACCAGTTCTTAGGAGGATGGTCACGTCCTCTGTGCCCAAACTAGGGGCCCAGTCCTTTTAGGGGACCTCTTCCTTTACCGTCGGGTGAAGTCATAAGTACGGGCCCTTTAAGGTACCTGTCTCTCCTCGGACCATCGGATGTGAGGTACCCCAACGTCTCTCACCCCGTACTGAATCACTGATTCATTGGTTGATGGGATATCTTACAAAACAACTTAGTTTTTTTTACACCGACCTTGTCTCTCCTCGGACCATCGGATGTGAGGTACCCCAACGTCTCTCACCCCGTACTGAATCACTGATTCATTGGTTGATGGGATATCTTACAAAACAACTTAGTTTTTTTTACACTGACCTAAGCTTCGGTTCTTGAGACTTGTACTCCAAAAGAAAAAGATACATCGAAAGAACTAACATAGGACTTACATAATCTATACAGACATCGACACTCGAATGTCATGAACAAAACGAATTGTATATAACTAACTAAGTCGTGTCGTAATCCCTTACTAGATACTCCATTTACTATTTATCCGGACACAGATTCATCCACGATGTTAATTCCGAACATACTCCAAGTAGTCCTGGTGGTTTATACCACAAAAATCTCCCCACGGAGTTTTCCCGAGACTGTACTCGATCTATGTCGATCCGTGGGACCCGTTCAGTCTGTCCACCCTCACCTCACGATCTTCCCGTAAGTACGGCTCCCGGTCATAATGTACACTCTCCGATTTTATCGTATCACGAGGAACTAGGGGTCTAGATAATCAAAGGAACCAAAAACTCTCGTTTGGAATTGTCAAATCTATCGTTATCGGGGTTTTGGGAACAGGTGTCGATAAGTCAAGGACTTAAACTCGTCCCTCTCAAAACCACACCGATATTACTCCTTATGGGTACCCTCTGTAGTCCCAAACTCCGAGTCCCAAACTCCGAGTGCCACAGCCTCCTGTCTTCGATCCACCTCTTCCCGGAGACACAACCCGACGCCTACTTCTGAAATCTCTCTGTGACTTCCTAAAAGTCGTCATCGGTGCACCACTCATGAAACCGTTCCAGTAAGACCACTGTCACATCTCCTTGACGAAACTCCCCATACCGTAAGACCACTGTCACATCTCCTTGACGAAACTCCCACACCCTGACCTCCGTCCGTCCCTTCAACTCTCGGACTCCTCAACGATTCACTTCGACTCCTCTCCCACCCTATGTGTCGACCACCTCCCTCTTCTCCCTGGTCTAGAACTCTAAAATTTTTGTGACCACCTTCCCCTTCTACCAAAGGTCTAAAGACGATCAAACGTCTTAAACCATCTACCTTTATAATAAGTAATGAAATCTCCCTTGACCACTCCTCGTGTAAAATTCTCTTTTCTACTAGAGAAAACTTTAATGACTCAAATTTCATTACCATCTTATATATATATATATATATATATATATATATATACATACTTACTCTCATAATCCACTGATCCGATCCACTCATACATACCATTGATAATCTCTAGGTCAGTAATGCCATATTTGCAACTAATTGTATGTTCATCAATCCTGGGTCCCGTCCTGTATGTCTCCCTCTTTCCGTCAGTTCCAATCCTGGGACGCCTCGTAGACACAAATTCCTCTACGAACACTTTCCCTTCAGCGATTGTTTAAACTTGTTCTCCCTTATCTCTCCTTCCTTCTGTTGTCACGACTGAAAGTTTCTCTTCATTGAACCTCCACAGGACACGGTACCCCTGGCGGTAAATTAGTGCCCTTTCATTATCGGGTAGGTAGTATTCCATAAATCAAAAGTACTGATTTCTGACATGAGGGTTCGGATCGATTGACAAAACTTTTATAGACTAGAATCTCCCCTTCCCTACTTACCTATACATTAACCTAGTTAAGTTTAACAAAGGATGAAAAGACCTTTTAGTTAGGTCATGTGGTCACACAACCCTCCCGGTATATGAAAGTATATTCGATTGTATGAGATACAAATGCGACATACATCGTACGTCACTTTAACCTCTTGGGACACAAACTACGTAAAAACAGTGGATGGTATGTCATTGGTATGACTGGCAATTCTAAAAGTAATTCCATCTCACGAAAATTATGTCCCAGATCATGTCCACACTGTCAATTTCCTTCTACACGGGAGAACCCTTCCGTCCACAGGAACTATCCAGCGTCAAGTCATTGACCAGGAGTCGAACCTAGTCCGATACCCCTACGCGAGTACAAGTGGGTCGGGTATTCTATGAACAAGTGTTATTTGAGGGTCTTACGGTTAAAATTTATCATGTCACTTTGTATAGATTCGTCTATTCGATAAGTACGAACAACTAGAGGTGTCCTTTTGAATTATTGTCTCAGCTTTGTCTTCGTATTCCAACCCCACTTACCCCCGAGAACCGTCCCGTTAACCGACCTATTAGAACAAAACTTCGACCCTCTTCTTTTAAACGAACACATGGTATAAGTCTCAGGATAAGACCCATGATATTCATTCTGTCGACAGTCACTGGTGGACACCACTCATCCACCACACATCCCATCTTTGTGTTCAAACAGCCAGACCCGAAGTTCCTGGATTGGTAATTGATCCCCGGTTCACGTAGTGGAGGGNGTGGCGAGTTCTCGGATTACTGTTTCTGCACGGTCATTCGGAACGCTATTCCCTTGACTATACTCGTCAGACATTCCGAAACATAATCATGTACTGCAAATGACGTTTACCAAAAACTCTACGTAACTCTACTATGTTAAAAACAAACTTAACCGTCTAAGAGGACTTTTCTTTTAACTTGTAGGGAGGTACTTAGTTCTTTTGCCGTGACGTTTGGGATAGTTCTTATGTTTTCCTTCAGGTCAGAGATTTCTGGTGGCCTGACCTTTCTTTTGGAGTCTCTTAAGTAATCATGCACGAGTTCACGTTTTCCCCTTGCTGCTTAGACTCTCACTAAAACTCAGGCTAGGGGGAAGAGGCTTCTCGTCGCTCCTCCTTCTCGTTCTCCTACTCCTTCAAGAGGTCCCTCTTGTTCCTCTAAAATTACTGCTACTGTGACTTGGCCTTTTGTACCCCGTGTCCGGAGACGAGTACCTAAGACTTCTACTCCTTCTCCTCCTCTTCGTGTCGAGGCTAAGCCTGATGCTCGTCCGGTTTTGTTTCATGTCGCTGCGCTCGGGTCCGATGTCCCCGCGTCGGCCGCCACCGCGCCAGGTCCCAGGGTCGCGTCGTGAGGAGTACAGGCGGGCCCACGGGAGCCTGCACCCTCGCCCCTGGGGGTCTGGGCTCAAACTACAGAAACCGCGACAGGGGAAGAAGCGTCGCGCCCGAGTCGTCGGGGTTGTCCCCCTCGTCTTCCTGGAGAGAGGCGTCTCGGCCGAAGGGCGGCGCCCCGAGCTCGGCCTCCTTAAGCTACAGAAGTGGTTCCGCGGGAAGTCGTTCTTCCACTACCGCGCGCTACGCGTGCGGCGCGGGCGGCGCGGCCGACCGGGGGGGTCGCACCTACAGAAACCGAGGTGCGGCAAGGTCGGGAAGGGAGGCAGGCGGTCATTTTCGCTGTCGCCGCTCCTGGAAAAACCCGACCACGGCAAGCTCCTCTATTGACCCTCAGGCGTCGTCTTTCAGTTCGTCGCGTCGGATGTCTTTGACAGGAGGGCCGTCTCCGCGTGGTTCGTCCTGTGCCGGTTCTCGTTGCCCTTCGCCGTGGTGCCGTGGGGCTGACCGCGGTTCTTCGGCTGGTTCGGGCGGAAGGCGTGGGGGCTCGCCCGGGCGGCCGTATCCTCCCACCCGGCGGCCCTGAGTGTCTCGTCGTTGCTCAAGGACTGGTAGAGTCTGAGGTTCCTCTTGTAGTCGCACCGGGACTGACTACCCTTCCTGGCGCCCGTGCAGGACGTTCGGCTGCTCCCAGACAACCTGGGGAAGCCCCGGTTCGGGAAGGTGGGAGGCCTGGACGGAACCGTGAGGGGCGTGGTCCCGGACTCGCGGCTGGTGTTGGGCCAGGACGGGCCCTCCGGGGCCGGTTTAAGTGACGTGCCGAGGAAGGTGCCCCGTCTCCGCAACTTTTACCTACTAAAACCACGACACGGGAAGTGTCTTGAGCACCACGTCTCGTAGTGGAGGGTAGTCGGGGTTGTCGGGGTCGGGCAGCTTAATCTGGGGAAGCCACGACGAGGCAAAGGAAGATTTGTCATCTCCTGAAGTCTGCCTGAGAACCATAATTGAGGACAAAGTTTCTTTTTTCTTCATACTTATCAAAATACTTAAACTTTCTTTTAAATAAACATATCGAGAAATATAGTAAGTAAGAATGTCCAGTTAGTCTTATCCGCTAAAAATTTATTTGGTTTATCTTTTTCCTTCATAGACGTGTCCCATCACTAAGGTGCAGAGAAGTGCGTCCACGTTTCCTTCACTTCCACCGTCCAAGATTGGACCCCAAAGTCGAGGGGTGGACTGGCGTGTCTTTAGATCCCTTGGGCACACCGGGGACTTTTCGTTGGCCGTCAACACTGCAATAAAAATATTTTTGTCTTACAGTGAACACGCGTGTAGGGTCCGAGTAAGGTCTTAGATCGTAAATTTTGATTCCAATGAACATATATGTGTTTAACGTAAACACATAAAAAAAATTTTTTATAGAGAAGATTAAAGGTGCTCCAGTTTTTTTTTTTTTAGGTAAAGAGTATTTCTTACCCTTTCAATAGGTCTCTCACGTCTCTAAAAACAGGAATGTGGAAAGAGATTGTTTCTCCTCGGTCTTCAGTGACTGACAACACGGATTTTGACAAAGTAATTTTTTGTTCACGGTAATTATACCTGATAATGTATCTTCGGATCTTGTTTTTGATCTCTATCGATCGACTACCCACCTTTTTACCTCTCATTTTTCCTTACTAATATCTTCTCTCCTTTTCTGTGAGTCATCATGAAGTCCTTGTGAAGTACAAGACTAAAACTTACCGAAGATCGATTTTTGAAAATAGTACAGAGATCATTTTGTCTAATAACCTTTTTGACCCTCACTCCTGTTCCCAGTATCTCTTTATCAGATCCCTTTTTATACATCGACTTTGGGACTCAAAGACTCTGCAAATGTTACATTTTAGTACAGCGTAAATTATTACACGAAATAATTTATTGGTGGAAGTGGTTGATAAGGGGTTCAGCAGACCACTCGTCGTCAAAACCTCAATCCAGACTTCCCACCTCATCAAATTATTTCTCTTGTCTTCTCACTTAGGGTGTTTCGGAATGCCCGTCCGGAACGTGTAGGACGGCGTTCATGGAGACGTGATTATGGGCTCTAGACTCTCACCGACATTCCACAGTTCCACTACTCCCCGATCGTAGAGTTGAGACGATCAATCGGCTAATACTGAAATCACTTTTCTTGGCTCGATGGTTTAACGGAAAACTAAAAATGTAGTGTATAGGATTAATCTTTGAACTCTAAAATATCTTTGACAAATTATTCCATCTTTAGTAACTACACTTATGTCAGACAAAGAGGATACAGAGGTAAAATTCAATGTCAATTGACAGGGACGAAACGTTCACTTGTAGACCTTCAAAGATCTTGGTAATTTCGATAAATGTCTTTTCCCATCTTTGAGGATAGTCGACCGTGAGAGGAACTAACGACATAAAATTTAATTACGAAACTCGGGTTAATTTTAGATAAAATAGTCATAGAATAATCTTAGAGTTAATATCACGGGTTTGACCCTACTCGATAAACGGACAAAAGTATCAAGATTTGAACCTTTCTTTGTTTCATAGACATTGATTTGGGAGATACAAAAGAACGAAGAGAGAAGATACAAAATTTAGTCTATGTCTAAACACCTGTTTGTCCCTTCGTTATACACTTACTACACATCGTCTCTGTCTAGTCAGTACTATCAGTAATGACGCATTTACAATCTCGGGTCGGCGTGGTCAAAATGAACAGGAACACGGTTTCCGTTTACAATACAAACGTGGAAAAAAAAAGAGAAAGACTAAGAGTCCAACTAATTATGACGATTGCGTTTACGAGTTCATCTACAAGAAATTTTGAAATGTTTCATCTAAGTTCACTATGAAAGAAAATTTTCACTTCTCAACTACTAATGTGTCAGTTAAGTACTTGATGTCATCCAAACATAGTTTGTTAGACAATTACTTTTAGACAACCAACTACATATATGTTCTACGAAGAAACTGATAAAATCAGGAATAATCGGAAACAGAGACGATCTGGAGTACTCAAAGTATTAAATATTCCCCATGTCTACTTAATCACACCAGGGGAACCCTACATTATACTTTATAGATCTCAGACAGTCTATGGTTCCCGAACGAATGTGAGTAAAAGTCATGTGACTTATTAAAATTTACTAAATCTGTGACTGTCTGTGAAACCGAATATTACGACCTATTTAAGATTTCTTTGTGAAACTGTAACAAATTTTATAACTGTCAGTATACGAACAATATAGTGTTACTGAAAGGAGAACTCTAATGTCGGCTCGCCTTTGTAAATCATACATATCCCCTGGGTTTCCCTATCTTTACCCCTCTAAGGAAACACAAGTGCACCTCCTTAAAAGAGTTCATATCCTAATCCCAGCGAAAGGTAAAGGGTAGTACAAAAGGGTGATGACAATTCTGACATCCAGTGAGATGTGTCAACTACGGGTCGATTAAGGGAATACTCTTAATACTCTTATTTCGAGGGTTCTGCACACTTTCTCGAATTACGTATGAACCGTGTGTCGTGAGCCAAACCGAGATAATACCCTACCAGGTCAAGAATATATTCCTTCCTTAGGACTTTTCTTTAGTACAGAGATAATTAGTCAACAGGAGACACGAAGAAATCGTACATTTCAGCAGTATTGAGATTTGGACATTATGAACTTGTAGTGTTTCCCTTCACTGTATAATGTTTCGATCGTTTTCAGACTCCGGTTTCAATAAAGACAGGATTGTCGAAATTAGTACGAAGAACCAAAACTTAATAGAAAATTTTTCGCCTGGTAAACGAATTAATAAAATTACAATGGTGAAGTCGTTTTACAATTCGCAACTTTTCTGGTCGAAGATACCGTGACTCCTTACATTCTGTAAGACGATCCTGTGTTTTCAACGAACCATATATACAAAATCCACTTCCTCCTTTCCACCACCCGACCCACTTTGACTGATCTTATAAATAAGTCTTCATAGGTAGTCCTTTCACACTAAGAAGGTGACTAGACTGGAGGCGGGACACACACACATACACACACACATGAGCCCGGGTCAATACGGTAATAAACCTTATCATCTGTTTTCGTCGAAACCTAGGAGGGTAAACAGCACACCGTCCCTGTCTGGCGACAGGAGTAGAACGACCACCCTTTGGGAGGAGATGACACCACACGTCGTCCGTCTCGGGAAAGGAGACACACACACACACACACACACACACACACACACACATGAGCCCGGGTCAATACGGTAATAAACCTTAACATCTGTCTTCGTCGAAACCTAGGAGGGGACAAACAGTACACTGTCCCTGTCTGGCGACAGGAGTAGAACGACCACCCTTTGGGAGGACATAAGACCACACGTCGTCCGTCTCGGGAAAGGATGAGAGACGAACCGAATAAAATCCAACACCATGAAGTATAGTCGTAACTCTCTTCCATGTGCACATAAGCATAGTGACCAAGACTCCTCAAACCCATGTAAACAAAATTATATACATCTGACACGTCATTTGTAAAAGAAAAAAAAAAAATGTCGTTTTAATGAATAGTAAATAGTAAAATCCAGGTCACAACTCGACTGACACTAGATGACACTCTTACTTGACTGTCTAGATGACACTCTTATTGTATTACTATCAAATATATTTTTGAAAATATGTGTCACCCCAAATATGTAATCCCATTTATATATTTGGGCGCGAACGTACGTGTACAGTGTAGAGAGATCACACCTCAATTACACTTAAAAATGTAAAACTTACCTTAACGTTGGTGTTAGTAACGATTTTCTTGTAAGTGAGGATCACTCCCAAATGTTTTCGGTGATTTTCTTATTCCATCTGTCTACTTTTACGTTTCCCGGTAGTAAACCCCAATAAAAATAAATTTTTAAATAACACGATGAAGACTTTCTCTTAACAAAAATACTGATACGAGAAAAACACTAACTTTTCAGTAGACTATCATTCGTCATATCATTATTATTATCCGATGAAAAATTAACGACCGTTTGTCGAAATTCACGTGAAAGAAACTAATGTGAAGGTGAAAAACAATTTGAACTTAAAAGACTTCGGAAAATACATGGTGATTCGTTTATTAAAATTGAAAATTATTTGGACTAAAAGTAGAAATAATATAAAGATTAACAATTCTAGTATGAAAGATTTCAATTGAAGTTAGGAGTCTATGTCGACCCTTTGACAATACTTTATCTTAGTCAACGAAAAAAAAGGAGGAAGGATATAGATTAATTCGTGATTGACTAAAATCATGATATAACGGAAATGTACCGAATAAGAATAACTGACTTAGGATAGGGAGTAAGTGAAACAAAACAAACTTTAAATTTCAATAAAAGAATGACATAAATAGTATGGATGACAAAATTATTAGACGAAAGAAATTTACGTTATTTAGGGTTTACCTAACGTATAAGAAATATTAGTTACTGAAACTCAAAAAGTAATAAACAGCAGAATAATTTTTAAGACCTACGGTTGAAGATCAGTCAAGAAAGTAAGTGTACGTAGATAATACGTACTCGATTGCCTCCTCTTTTTACTAATTCCAATCTAGAGACCAGATTCCTCGTGGGGCAAAACCTAAATTCATTCTTTTATGTAAAACACAAACATGTCATAAACTGGATCCTAGACATGTTGGTTTTGCTAGTATGTCAAACAAGTCCCTAATGTTATTGACTATGAATGTCACTACTTCTATTCCATTTCTGCATTCTGAGACTTCATCGAAAACTTATAAATCGTATCAAAAACGAAATATATTTTAAATAAAAAATTTGAGAACTTTTTGACTATTGTAAAAAGTGAGAATTATTCATAAATCAATTTATTTTATTGAACTAATGTCTACGCTCCGAAACCGTACAATTTGTCTTTTGGACAAATAACCTAACTACTTGATTCAAACCACAACTCTAGTGTTATAATACATAATCAGGTGTTTGACCTCAAAGTCTAACCACCGAACACCTTTCTAAGTTGAATAAACAATCTTTACGTGAAGGTGGGGGGAGGGGGGGGCTCTTTGACATTGTAAATAGATTCCAATATACCCTTTTATTCCCGGGACAAAGAAAAATTATTTAATTACCATGTTTCCTCGTTTTATAGTGTATATTCAATATATTTTACGTATCACATCTGACACGGTGACACGTTTAAACCAATATCAAAATTGATATCTCTTCTTAGATACGAAGTCAATCTCGACAAATGAAACTCGTTCGATTAGAGCAAAATTCTTTCAGGTTGAGGTCGTAGCATACATTCTACGTCAATTATAAAAGGATGATTTTCGTACTCGAAAACTTCAAAAGAAACAACGTGTAAATTTTTCTGTCAAGTGAAAACGAAGTCTAACAACTGTGATGACTTAAATGTACACACGAGACGTTACAAAAACTAGGACCCAAACGTCTCATATTCATCTGAAATCACCGATAGTACGGACGGGAGATTCCTACCTTCAAAGTGACAAGTGTCCTCTGGGGGCGGGTGTCACAATGACGAAGAAGGACTTTTACAAAAGAGTTTCCATCAAAGTTCAAACCCTAGTAAGAGAGAGGATGAGTCGTTCATACCATTTCTTAAAGTCCCCTACAACCATGGGTTAACGTAGACATGGAGAAAAGTCATATTTGTCAATGACACTATTACGTGTATTTATTTTCTGTGAAGACGGGGAGGGGTTTCTCGACTCGACTGAGAAGTAACGTGTATAAGACCGTCCCCACTTTGACGAGTCTTACTAGTAATGTTCACTTATGTCTAGATGAGCCGAGTGGTCCTTAGATCTGCACGTCCGATACGGGGAACTATGAATTACGTCCCGTTCGTTTCCTATAGAGATGCAGCCATGGACGGCTCACCTCTCGACATGTCGAAATACGGTCAGTTACGGTTAGAAGTTTAGCCAATGAGACAGGTCCACCCTACGGTCTCTACACTGTGTGTGAGGGACTTCGAAGTAAGGACTAAGATTTTGTACTAGCACTTCGACAATACGTAATATTTCTTTCTGTTTGTCGCGAATATATAAATCATTTGGGTCAAATAAATGTATTAAGTGTAAAACGGTACGTCGAGTGACTCAACGAGAGTCACATTGTTCTCCTGTTCGTGATAGAACGATAAACTTTCGCCAAAATACATCTTTCTATTAAGGGAATTTACTCAATTGATGTTGGAATGTTTAGTGATGTCTGTTAAATTTTGTCAGTACTTATTAAAATTTTACATGAACATTTCAGATATCCATTTGTCGAAAATATCAAATGTGTAACCATTTTAATTTTCGTCAGAAAAAATCATGAAATTATGGTATCGACTGATCACATGAAAATTTTAGAATAAAATTATTTAGATGTTTTTGTTTTTATATGTAATAATGTTCCGAGTCTAAGTATACGTTAAAAATTTATAAATAAGAAATTACAATTGTTACAGAATTTTAAAAACGGTCATCACTACACGTGTGTCATCCACCAGTTATTTACGACTATATGTCTTCACGAATATCAACTGTCGTTAGGTGTAAGCAAGTAAGGGATGAAATATTATATTATTCATGTAGTATCATTTCTATTTTTTCTTGAAAGAATGTTATAAATTATAAAAGTATTTTTCTACTTTACAAATGTTACCATATTAAATCAAGAAAGTCAGTCTGGATATACGAAAAATTCAATTCAGAATTTTACCCAGTAAAAATAGTTAATTAAGTCTTCAGTTCTTAATTTATTGAGTATGTGATATTGTTTTTTCCTGAAAAAGATTTTTAACCTTTTTTTACTTTGAAATTACAAAAATAAAACTCTAAAATATTAATTTTTACCACGGTCTGGATTTTATCTGAAGAGGAAGTAAAAATTTAATTAATATTGGTGAGTCATATAAGACAAATCGTTTTTGCTGTTTTATAGATAAATTTTCGTTATCATAGTACATTCAGTTATACCTATGAAATCTCTTTTATATAGGATAATGGTAAAGTGGTTTTAGAAGAAAGTGATTCGTATACCTAGTTTAAAGACCGGTAAAAGAAAACCAGTCAAGAAAATTTTATCGGTAAAAGTATCACCACAAGGTAGTCTTATTACCCATATTACACCACACGGGAATCAGATGACCCCCTCTTAAGCGGGACGACTCTATGATCGTACCCCTTAAGTATAAGGTCGTTGTGATGTGACTTTTCTTTATGTTTTAAAATGTCTACGTATTTGATCCCGTGTAATTTCATTGTAAGATTTATAGTTTACAAATTCACCGTAAAACCCTTATTTGAAATGATAGTCAGTTGTGGAGGACTATGAATCTTTCAAGTTTCAAAACTTATATGTGGTCATTAATTTCGTCGAGTACAGTTGGGTAAGTCTTTGAACCTATTATAAAATATAAGGTTTTTTGTTGTAAAAATACTTACTGACGAAATTCCCTAAATTGAATACGTATACTCTTCTGGTCTTTTGTTCCCACGATCCGACACCATATCCCGTCGCTCTAGATAAAAAATTATATATGTCACTTCATGGTCTGGGTTTACAATCGATCACAGATAGTTATGACACTCAAGAGTCACGTTATGATTGTGTACGTATGTCTGTCTTTCCGGTCTTCCGTCCACTTAATTAGTACAGTAGTTTGCCCCGTAGACGTACTGAAAAAGATTCCGAATTCCAAGTAAAGTCACAGTTCTTGACCCGGTACACCTAAGACACCGGAACTTTCATCGTGGTATATGGACCCTTAGGGGTAGTTAGTTCTTTAATTCTGGCGTTTGAGTCTCTCCACTTTTCAGACGACAATATCCTTAAGGCCTCGGGGTTTAGACGGTAGATACCCGTCCTCGAGTTGAGAAGATATACCCTAATTTAGTATTATGACCTTTGACTTTTCGAATTTACCGGTTATTGAACCATTAACCTGGTGTCTTAAACAGTGGACAGTACATTGACCAAGAAACATACTAAAAATAACCTACTCTTTACTGTTACGTTCAAGAAAAGGGAAAGAGGTGTGGAGAGAGTTGAACTTCTTCTCCAAATTTCAAAACAAGATCGTTTGATTTTTTAAGTCGTGAGGTTTCTTCTCTTGGATGTCCTTTATTCTAGACTTCACGACCAAAGAGTGTTTGGTCGGTATCTTTCCGATCACTAATGAGTCTTAGTGCTAGTCGAACGAAACTCGTGTCCGGTAGTGTTTGTGACGGAACTAATCCGTGAATTTGAACTAGTAGATGAGACAGAAGATACTTTCCTTGGTATGTTCTCTTGAGGTGAAATATTATCTCCACTCGGGAAGGATTCCTTCAATTCGACCACGAGTCCTTTTCCTCATGACCGAAGTGTAAGTCCAATAAGTCTACTAAGAATCCCTTATGGTTGATTTTAAAAGTGAAAGACATGTTCGTCGTTCAATCAGCAGAATTCCCGGGTGTTTCGTCAATGATAATGACTAGGGGTTCATATAAAAAGGTATAAATATTTTATAATGAGTACTATAATGGGTTAGTCTCCCTTTTCCTTTTTACTTACCCTTAGAATCTTTACCACCCCAGATCTCGAGGGGTAATATATAACGAATTGTTGACTTATGTGGGTCCGCCGGTATGGACTTAAGTGTTTACACTTTGTATCAGTCCTGTCCCAAACGACACAGATATGACGTACTGTATGTGACAGCTGACTACGGTGGTTATATTGTAGTGATGACGTTCCTACACGGTATAAACCACCGAACTAGGCTCCATCAAATCAACAGGACGTTCCCTTCCATCTCTCTTTACTCATGACTAATCAGATCTCAGGGAACCTGTCGTTCCTCTAGTTTAGTCAGTCAGGATTTCTTTTAGTCAGCGTTTATACGTGACCTTCCTGACTACGACTTCGACTTTGAGGTTATGAAACCGACGGACTACGCTTCTTGACTGAGACCTTTTCTGGGACAACGACCCTTTCTAACTTCCGTACTCCTCTTCCCCTACTGTCTCCTACTCTCTACCAACCTACCATAATGACTGAGTTACCTGTACTCAAACTCGTTCGAGGTCCTCAACCACTACCTGTTCCTTCGGACCGTACGACGTCAGGGACCTCAACGTTTCTCAGTCTGTGTTGACTTACTGTCTTAACTTGACTAAAACTGAAATTTATTTTTATATGAAGGTAGAGACCGGAACCTTTATACTGACTCGTCGATTTTCTAAAACCGTCAGAGTCTTTGACTCTAATTGTGTCTGGGTTTACAAAAGATTTTTTTTCTAATTAAGTATAACTCAGACTGAAATTCCAACATAAGCACTTCTCATGACCACTTAAAGTCTTTATGATAAGGTTTACAGAAAAGTTTTAGATCTACACCAATTAAAGTCCTTAAACTGGAAAACAGAGGGTACAGAGTTGTATATATAGACCACTCCTTTTCTGTAGTGTACTCTCTTCGTTACCTTTACTCACGATGTTTAGTACCTCAATTAATCCGTACTTCGTCTCTGTGTCGACACAAACCCATATTCAGACTTCGTAAAAATTAAAATTCGTCCACACATTCCTCTGTCGAGTCTGGACGTAGAACATGATAGTCTGTTTACCTTGTTTACCTTTTTACATTAATCACTACGACTTCGAGATTATGAAACCGGTGGACTACGCTTCAGTTGACGAATCTTTTCAGGGACTATGACCGTTTCTAACTTTCGTCCTCCTCTTCCCCTGCTGTCTCCCACTCTACCAACTCACCGTAGTGACTTAGTCACCTGCACTCAAACTCGTTCGAGGCCCTCTACCACTTCCTGTCCCTTTGGACCGCACGACGTCAGGTACCCTAGAGTTTCTCACCCTGTACTGAC
Organism: Capra ibex; assembly: GCA_006410555.1. Classification (NCBI taxonomy): domain Eukaryota; kingdom Metazoa; phylum Chordata; class Mammalia; order Artiodactyla; family Bovidae; genus Capra; species Capra ibex. The sequence continues at coordinate 79,466,546 of SJYO01041852.1, forward strand.
TCGTTGACTAGTTGTTGTTTTTTATCCAATTAATTGATTCCGGCCAATCAAGTATATGTCCGAAGGAACCACCGAGTCTGTTATTTCTTAGACAGACGTCACGTCCTCTGGACCCAAACTGGGGACCCAACCCTTCTAGGAGACCTTTTCCCTTACTGTTGAACCTCTTAATTAAAGAGAGACCAATGTCATATTTAAGGTTCCTCTAATTTATTGATTGTCCATTCTTCGTACCTCTTCCGCTACCGTGGGGTGAGGTCATGAGAACGGACCTTTTAGGGTACCTGTCTCTTCGGACCATCCGACGTCAGGTACCCCAGCGATTCTCAACCTATGTTGACTCGCTGAAGTGGAAGTGAAAAGTGAAAGTACGTGACCTCTTACTTTACCGTTGGGCGAGGTCACAAGAACGGACCTCTTAGGGTCCCTGTCCCCTCGGACCACCCGAAGGTAGATACCCCAGTGTGTCTCAGCCTGTGCTGACTTCACTGAATCGTCGTCGTCGTTCTTCGTATGACTTTTTATTGTTTTATGTCTTGATATCTTTAACTTTACATTAAGGACCACGTAGATGCCAGTGTATTACATTTATAAGAGATTGGAAGACAGAAGAGATGGTTCCTGTTATTAGTCATATCATACACCTAAAATTTCACAAATTCAGTTGTCTTAGGAAAGACAAGGGAATAAAAAAAAACCACGACACCTTGGCAAACTGTCGGATCACTTCAAGTATGAGTAAAAATTTCGTATTTTATGACTCCTAGTGTCTAAGTGACTTAAGACAGGTACCTCTTGAACCCCTAGTAACTTGGGTTGTTTACGGTGACACTACAAATGTAATCTTTTTTGTTGTTGTTTTTTGACTGTATTCGACTTTCATTCAAGAATCCAAACTTTTCCAAAAACTAAAGTGTCATAAGTGGGTGGTAGAGGGATGGTGATGTTACACGAAGAGAAATCTCGGTCCAGTAGTCCCTCCTGACCGGTCTGTTCTAAAGATTCGGTACGTAAGTACTTGTGGACTGTGACAGATAGTGAAACTAGACATCTCTGAAAAGTAAAAAGTACCTGAGACAAAAGAGGGGACGTGTTTACATGGTGTGTGAGTCGATGTACCCCGTACAAAATACAGTTCGAGTAGAACTCTTTTCAATTCAATGTATTGTAAACTGGAAAATATCCACAGGACATGATCTGTTGACTCTTGAAAACTAGACTTATAAAAACCGGGATTTTTGTACTAACGATATTAGTGTTCACATCTCTTGAAAGTAATCAATTAAAAGATGGACATACATAGTTTTTCTTCTTTAAGTATTATTTTATTAATAATTATTTTACTATACTTTTACATAAAGTGGTCTTGACAAAAGAGTCCTCTTAAGACTGGGACGGATCTTGTACCCACCCGGAAGTTAAGTCCCTGTACAGGCTCAATACAAGGGTTTAGGTTTGCAAATCTGTGTTCAAGAAGAGACATAAGGTGGGAATAAATTTTGGGTCTTCACTTTCCAGTGCACGTCTCTCCTCACGGACTCCAAGACGCCAGATAGGTAAGAGATCGAGTACCAAGGAGTAGGAAAGAGGAAGGGGTTGTGTACACCGTTTACCGTGTGATAGAAGTTAAGTGGCACCTTCTCCAAGAATTGGGTTCTCTCTTCCTCCTGTTAAAAGTTAAACTTGAATTTGTCGAGGGGTGAAGGTCGGGAGTGTGGCTTTTCGGTGACGAGAGACGGAGGACAATAAGAACTGACCGCGGTTTCGAGTGGACGCGAACGTGGTGAGACAGGGAAGGATTCAGTGAATAAAGTAAATACATGACCCCGCCCCCAGTGACCTTGATGTCGACGATTCTAAATGACTCGCGAGTGATGAACAACTCCTTGACTCGATTTACAAAGTACACGTGCAAGAGTAGATTATGGGTCTTCTCTTTTCGGAATAGAAGTCCAAAGTCTCTTCCTTTGACCAGACTCTTTAGATTGACCAGACTCTTTAGAACACACTGAAGTCACGTATGTCAATTACTCCCCGACTAGTCCCTAAACTTGGATTCAGTAGTCCGAGATCTCGACTTCGAGGCTTTGTTCGTTTATGTACGAAACCGCTTGTAATAAGAGAAATGGGTCACAGGAGAATCAAGAAAAGATAGTCTTCCAAAAAAATGGATTTGACTTCGTCCCTTTAGAAGGAATTCAAGGACCGAACACATTTAGAACCCCTGTACTTCTAGGAATTAAAGGAGAGTGGTGACCCACGGTCCTTCGACTTTCAGTCTGACTACCCGGAATATATAAAATATCTTTGAATGGTGTCTATGAACACTTCATTAGGATTTGGACCGAATAAAAGTAATAGGATAATAAAAGGAAACAAAGATCAAACAAAATACTTAGAACGTGTATATTTAATTAAAAATTCGTATTCGTTGAAAACACCTTGTCTTGCGAGGTGTTTTTTCGTCACCGACTCTTGAGTGATAACTTTACCACTCTACTTTACCACTGCACTTTACCACCATTGGGACAGATACCTGAGTTGAAGATAACACTGTTACTTTCTTTTTCAAACACTTTCGGTAGTCTCAAGTTCAAAATCTATTGTAAACTCTTTTTGGTAAGATATTACTCATTATAACCTTTTTTTTAGACAAGACTACGAGACTGTATATATGGAGGTGGTAAATAAATCTGATTTCAGTATTTAGGTAATATTTTTGTATATGGATGGACCTTTTATGGAAAGACCTTGAAACCTTTACATCTTGTCCTTTCGTTCTTCTCGTTAGTGTATGTAGTGTTGATGTGCCCCACGTTTCAGGACTTTTCGTTTTGTGTCAAAAAGTGTCTAGAGGGCTGACACTGACTTGAAGGTTGAATGGTTATAATATTTAGATTAATTATATTAATTTGTGTAGCTTAATCTTAAGTATCCACCCTAAATTCAGATAATTTAGAATGTCTGTCAGAGGTCAGTATCTCTGGATCGAGATTTATGAAATCCTTCGCAAAGTGTCCTCACCTTGTGTCTCTGACGGGATTCCCAGTCCCGTGATGTCGTCGATTTCGAAGTTGTCCCACTTTGACGTTTCCCGTCGGTTGAGGGTAAATGTTGTGCCCGCGGACCCATCTTATGTACACCCTTACCTCATTGGTCGACTTATTCGTTTCTCCGATCTGTCCCTAGACACCGACCTTTTCTGGGCTCTCCGAGTCGGGTTGTCACTATAGACAAGGCGATAGGACCTATTTACTAAGAGAACTGACGATGACACGTTTCAAGAGAACCTTTCGAAAAGGAACGGGATTCTTTTAGTCGGTCGAGATTAAATATGTGGAACAAGGATTAAGACTAATATTTGGATTAAATGATTCTTCGGTAAATTCTTTATTTTGTTTACTGAAAAGAAGGGACCTGTGTATAAACTCTTAGTAGTACCTCGGGGAGAGGGGACTTAGGATACAAGAGTCTGTTAGTTGGAGTCTAAGATGTTTGTAAGATCTTGTCTCGAGGTGACATGGAGGTCCTAATCGACAAACCTCGAAACGTAGAAACCAGTTCGCGGAGAGAGAGGTAGAAAAATTTTGATCTGGAATGACCTCTTAAAGAGACCTTCAGAGTGAAACAAAGACATGACCCTACTAGAGACAAATACAATATAAAGGTAGAATCTCTTGGTCAGAAGGATTCGGTAGAAAGATAAAATTCTGACGACTTGTGTCCTTTCACAGGGGGACGGGAGGGGGTGTGAATAAAAAAAAGACTTAAAGAATTATTAGATGACCGAATTATCCAGACCACGAGAAAGAAATTATTGTTCTATTCGAATACTATTCGAACTTTCACTTTCACTTCAGCGAGCCAACACAGACTGAGAAACGTTGGGGTACCTGACATCGGATGGTACAAGGAGGTAGGTACCCTAATGGGTCTGTTCTCATGACCTCACCCAACGGTAAAGGAAGAGGTATACTATTCGAATTTTTCTACGTAAAGGGAGTAGGGTTTTGTAAGTGAAGACTTACAGTTGTTGATAAGTGAAGACCAATCCTGACTTAGATAATTCTCTCACCGTGAAGGGGTAAGATAAAAGACCCGTAGTTTTGACAGTGTTTTGACTACAAAAGCGTCTATGGTCCTAGTGACTTCAATGAGTAATGGTGATAGTGTAGAAATAGGGTTAAAAAATCAGAATATTGGATGGTAATCGGAGAGGAGAAGATTTTTTTATATTAAGAAAACTTATTTTGTACGTAAATTTAGAGGTAATAAGGTTTCCATGGAAACGTTGTTCACGTACTTTAAAGAAGATCTAAAGAGTCGTATTAATACAATTTTTAAGAGCAAATGAGGGATCGTGTATGGATCTCGTAAATATATGTTTAGAGATTCTTAAATCCAGAAGAAAGATTGAGGGAAGAGTTCTTACGACTCCTTAAGAGTGACTCCAAGAAGGATTACATGAGGTCGAGAGGGGTATTGTTGATTACCAGAAAATAAAGAGTTATATAAAAGGAACGCCCCATCTTATATCAGTCAGGGTACCGAGATCGACGGTTCTCTAAAAGTTTAGAGATGATGATCAGAGTTAGAGACTCCATTTAGGTGTGGACTAGAGGTGAAATTGTAAGGTGTCCATGACATCTGAGTTCTCCGGGTTCTTATTTAGGAAGGGTTGAGGAAGGGAAGGTGATTGTTCGTTTAGTCGACGAAGAGAACCGTGATTGGAACGGGGTCGACTGTTTCGACCTTTGAATCCTCAGGAGGAGATGTCCCTCCTGGACCTATAAATGTAAGGTTCCCCTTGTCTTTCTCTCAATTCTTGCATAGTAGAATGTCTTTTTGTAGAGTCTTCTTTTATCGTCAATCTTTGATACGGAGTCTCATACAAAATAGATAAATAATTACATATCTATACTTTTGAATGACGTAGTAATACGTTAATATTTACACAGGAGTTTACTGTTTCTGGGTGGGTGAACCGGCCTCATGTGATGAAATGTGTTTCCTTACTTTACTTTTCCTGTTTTTCTTGCCCTTGTATGACTGGTGTGAGCCGGATGGACTTGCTATCCTCGTGGCTAAGGAGGTAACTCGGTATGGGTCACCTCTCATCCCTACTGAGGTATGGGCCTTTGTCTTGTCTTCTACTACCTTGCCTCGGAGACGGTGACGACACACTCCATTAACCCTACCTAGACTCGTTTCTTGTGCCGGTCCTAGTATCGTTCGTGCCACTAGTTCATGTGAACTGCGGTTATGATCTTTCTTTCCTGTAACGTAAAATTAACAGTAACTGTTATTCCCTTCCTTTACTCGTTAAAAACTAAAACCGAAGATGCCCTGCGTAAGGTTTGACATAAATAAAAGCATAAAAGTGAAGGTTTGTGCTAATGGAAGGAAGGAATTTTATTGCGTACAACGTATGTTAACAATCCAGAGAATCCTACTGTTTGGTCTAGGGTTTCACTCCACCATTTCTTGTGTAAATAAGTGTGTCTTCGTAAGGGGCTCATGGATAATATACGGTCCCCGTTCACTTCAGGACACCGTCGTTTCTGTTTCGAGTCACCCTCTCGAGTGTCCGATACTCCCCCCCCTGCATATTTCTCAACTAATATTAGTTTCCTATTCCTGACGTCAACTCAATACTTGTCTTACAACATCCTGGTGCCTTCTCCCTCGTTAACGATGGTCTTCTCAATTTTTTCCGAAGTGTCTCCTTTGCTGTTGATTGGACCCAGGGTTCCTTATACATTCTAGAACACTCTCCTCCCTCAAGAGTTCCTTTTCCTTCGCGTTCCCTCGTTCCTTCAAAACACTTCCCTTGACTTTCCGTCTGTGAAAAGGTTCGACCACGACTCCCTTATCGTCTCGAGAACTTCTTTTTCCACTACACCAACAAAAAGTTTGATTGAATAATCTTATTGAGACTGTAGTCACATTTCTTTTTTTTTTTTTCTCCACTGTCCTTCGATCGATCTTCCCATAATTTATAAACTAAGTTCCTCTTTTATCGAACCTAACAACGACTTGTTCTTCTGTCTACACTCGTGGTCTAAGTCCTCTGTAAAACTTTATTTGATTTTAAAATGACCAACTGACAGATACCCTATCCCGTCGTCTCCTACCCAGTCGACAAACGACATCTTTTCCGGTGCGTCTACCGAAGATAATCACCTCGTTCACTTGTTTCACTAGGTCGTCCTCCCACATACACATAACCCCCATCTTTTACCACGTTGTACTTTATAGTAAGTAAAGTTTTATATAGTTCACACTTCCTGAACGTCTTATAAATCCATAGATTTACTCTCCAACTTTTCGATCAGGACTTCGAGTTTTCGACAATCAACAGGATTGTTGAGTCAATCCTGTCTTAAGAATTGGACCCGAGGTTCCTGAAGAGACCTTGGTAATGTTGAAGGACTTTGAGTGTACAGTTTTACTGACTAGTCAGACGTGGGTTTGCGTATAATAGACCCTACCTCCCAGGTGTCAAAAGTTAGAGTAAGAGTTTCGTCGGACACAAGGAATTTTCCATTTCGCGGTAATCTCGTTGACTTATAAACCAATTTACTACTCTATAGTCTTCATTCTTTTGTTAAAAAGGAAATTTACTAATACCTAACATAATCGAGATTGTCTAAGAACAAAAAAAGGAGAAATTAGATGGGACCTCAAGACCAAGAAGACTTTTTTCTAAATGTCAAAAGGGTGATCAGAGAAACTAATAGTCTATACGAACCCTTCTCAATTTTTTTGGCCAAAGTCTCTTTATGTCTTATTCGTTTTTTTAAAGATCATAATGTATGAGTTTTCGGATAAAAATTTCTACAGTTGTAAAAGTACATTTTGCTCATTCAACACTTTCCACTCGTCTATACCCGTCAAATGATGATTTTAGTTTAGTTAAAAGTTGTCCCATTTACCGTATATATAAATTAATATACGAAGGTAAGGTTACATTAGTCCGGACTTCTTGTTTACCGAATACTTATTCACCGATAGTAATTATTACAAGAATGTAAGTTTGGTTTAAGACTAAAAAGTGAAACGATCAAAATGTGAGATCGTCACAACGGTAAAAAGAGATAATAACACCTCTCTGTTTCTAGGATGAATTCTTAAAGGTTGTTAGTCTCCAGAGGACACGACGTCGGGTGGGAGGGTCCCTCACTTCCGACCCCTATGTCAGACCTGGGAGTAAGGAACCCCTCCCGAGTCTGTCCTGTCTGAAAGTAGGACACTGATCGTCCAGGCGACAAGGACCGTCTCATCGAGTCAAAACCGAGACTTTCCCTTCCTTGATTTTCCTATTTTCTTTTTCTCTTTTACCACACCACCCCCCGTTCTCTTTTTCTCTCCGCCCAGTTACTCCTGAAAGACTTACCCTCCAGAACTCTACCTTCCAAGTCAAGCGGAAGAACTGACTCTGTACTCTTTTCCTCCCTCAACCAGTTATATAAGTCTAGTCGACGACATATTAAACTAGTGTCACAAAGTTTACGACGAATGGGTTCCGTTTTTGACTGAAAACATTGAACTCCGAGTCTTTCGTCGTCACCAGTTCTTAAGTATCATCATCATCGTCACAATCAACGAGTCAGTACAGGCTGAGAAACGTTGGGGTACCTGACATCAGGCAGTCCGAGGAGACAGGTACCCTAAGAGGTCCGTTCCTATGACCTCACCTAACGGTAAGGGAAGATGTCCCCTACAAGGGTTGGGTCCCTGACTTGGGCCCAGAGGACGCAACGTCCGTCTAAGAAATGGTAAACTCGATGTTATATACAATCTTAAGTCTCATCTGTGCAAACAATTTTTGTGAGTGGTGGGTAGACCAAACAGAGATCCAGACTGAGATTTATATTCTGATTCCTTTCCTTTTATATAAAGAATATCTTCTTATACCCAGTTGTGTAAGTCTCTATATGAAAAAGAAAAAAAAAAAAGGGTGACTCTCTCCTTATTTCCTATTCTTCCCTTTTACCTTTCATCGTGGATCGAAGTATTAAAACTGGTCGTGATTGAACTAGAAGTTGAGGTCGTTGTGTTTTTATTTTCTACCCATTACACGTAGACTCCTGAGTCCATCGATATACCAAAATCACCCCTTTATCATTTTAAATTACGAATTCAAAGTCTTCTATCGTATATATATAAAAGGTGCCTTTTAGTCATTTTCCTCATCCTCGATTATTGTCTACAATCTCTAGTACCCCGGGAAAACTTTTTACTCAAATACGGAGGTGATCTGAAATGACAAAGAAGCTATTCAATTAATACACAGATGAGTCTTCAAGGTCCCTTAGTACTTTTCTATTTTCTGGATGTGGACTTTCCCTCATACATTTTACAAAAATTCAATGAGTGTAATAATGTTATTTTACGTATTTTATGTGGTCTCTGTATCGTCGGGTCATAAGGTTATCTTTAAGGACGTATTAGATTACGGTAGGTAGAAGCTGTCCAAAAAAGACTAGCTACCGTCCTTTTCTCTACTATCGGGTGCCTCGTTTCGTATGTCTGGATCCCTTTTATTTTGTTGAGAATAGTTTCACTTTGTTTGTTTTACTATTTTCGTTGAGTACGTACTGTAAGTCCCTCCACCAGTCCACTTCAGGTCCAAAAAGTCGGTTTGTCTGGATCTGTGTCTGAGACCGAAACACGGACCGACATACAGTAAAAGAATTCGGAGTCAAAGGAGTACCCATTTTGTCTCTGTTTTTAGTATTTCTTTAGATATTATTGTCGATAAAATATTCTATTTGTTGAATTTACTCATCGTGTTATCTTCCTTTAGATAGATAACGTAGAATAAAACTAGGTACTTATTCAAAGGAAAATTTTTGATGAATGATGTCTTCATTCCGTACAGGAATCTTTCTACTTTTTTTTTTTACCTTAAACTACTACATTTTTTTTTTTCGGGGTGGGTCAGTTAGAGAAGAGGTCACTATCGGTGACTATTATAGAAAATACACAGACAGCTCTGTAAAAGTTACTTGTATGGTTTGTAGATACTATGTCTTCAGATATATATGTGTATATTCTTGTGTAAAATATAATTAGTCCATTTTAGTATATCAAACGAGACGATAAACAAAAAAAGTGAATTAAATTCTAGAAAATACGGACATACTCTGAAGTAACATATCTCAAATGAAAATTCAGTTTCAATTTGTACCGAAACCACGTAAGTTCCTTTTTATTGACACTGAATACGACTAAGATACAACGGTTTAACTCTCATTTCGAATAGACTAAGTTAGTCGACGAGACTTCTAACTATTCCGAAGACATCGACTTGAGGGAGATCAGTAATTTATGGTCGACACACAGTACGTGAGCCCTATGTTTCTACTTCCGACACCCCTGACTAAACATATAACAAATAACAACAATAGATGATAGTTTCTCTAAAAAAAACCTGTTCACTCGTTTACCACTACAACCTTCAGGACATCGTTGTCACGTCTCGTGTCGATCTTTTGCCCTCCCGCCCTTGACCCAGACACCCGCGTACACACGTGACCTCCCGCCCTCGGCATCCTCCTTCTTTCAAGGCATCAAATATTCTCCCGACGGTGGACTCGACGTGGAAGTCAACGAGACCGTACGTAGTTCCTGTCTTTGTTTCCATACGCGTCCCAATGACCACCCAGGTGTCGTTCTCGTCGTATAATTTGTGTTGTGGGACTCGTTACTTACGGTACACCACAAGAAGTACTATACTAATCCTGTTCGGGATATGTAGCTCCTCAGAATGGAAGTCATAATACCTGAGACACTATGATGACTTCTAAAATAAAATTTGCGTGGAAATATCTTTCCAACTGTACTCTCCGACGTTGTGATCGGAATCCTTTGTTACTGATCTCGGATGTGATTCCGTTCCTGTCACCCCTACCCCTTTTACCCGGTCTATGTGCCAGTAGATCGGTAAGATAGCCTCTTCCGTTACCGTGGGGTGAGGTCATGAGAACGGACCCTTTAGGGTACCTGTCTCCTCGGACCATCCGACGTCAGGTACCCCAGAGCTTCTCAGCCTGTGCTGACTCACTGAAGGGAAAGGGAAAAGTGAAAGTACGCGACCTCTTCCTTTACCGTTCGGTGAGGTCACAAGAACGGACCTCTTAGGGTCCCTGCCCTCGGACCACCCGACGGCAGATACGCCAGTGTGTCTCAGTCTGTGCTGACTACACTGAGTCGTCGTCGTCGGTAAGATACCCGAAGGGTCCACCGCGACCACCATTTCTTGGACGAACGGTTACGTCCTCTGCATTCTCTACGCCGAAGCTAGGGGCCCAGCCCTTCTAGGGGACCTCCTCCGTTGCCGTGGGGTGAGGTCATAAGGACGGACCTCTTAGGGTACCTGTCTCCTCGGACCGCCCGATGTCAGGTACCCAAGGTTTGTCGACCTGTGTTGAATCGCTGATTTTTGTTTGTTGTTGTGTGTTTAGTCAGGGGTGTCGGAGTTATAGTTACGAGTTTTGTTCCAAGGATCGGTCTCAGAGTAAAGAAGAAGGCGACAGATTTTAGGAATTTCGAGACACCGAAACCGATGATTTGACGTTCAGTCTCACGTGACTCGTTTAATTTGTATTGAAATTCTTCAATACAAAGGATAATAGGAACTCTATTTTCCTATGTAGGTCTCTTGTACTTCCCCATGGAAGAGTGACTGACCTTTTCTAGAGTAACGGTGTCACGGCTCACTGTAGTTTGTCATTCGTCTCAGCTACTGCAAGTCTTCCCCCCTCTGTCTTTCCATCCGTCCGTTCACACTCCGTGCACACGTGGGTGTTTGTAGACGTCGCTAAAGTGGGGTTTACAGGTGGCACCTTCACCTTAAAGTTTACTGAAAAATATTATGAAAGAAGTTTATGGTGAACAAACGAGTTTAAAGATGTACTCGCATAGAATATCATTATTTTTCTTTGTTCTTTCGATGAAAGTAACACTTTTCCTTTCATTTTGACCTTTCGCTTTTTAATGTCAAAGTTCACCTTTCCTAATTATTTTATTTACCATAAGTATCTCCTGTAGACTTACAAACTTTTCGATTGAATCTGATTCATACAAGACAAAACTTTCCCTGTACAACAATCTCAACGAATTTTTTTTTGGCCGACTTTTTAATAGACTGTACAACTCTTACAGACAAAAGACCCTTCAAAGGAAGACACCTTATAGAGTGAGGTGGATCCATCTGTTTGTTGTTGTGGATGTTCAGGTCTTTCACGATTCGACAGAGAACGAAGACCCGACCAGGTGTGTAAAAAATACGAAGTTACGGGACGGAGTGAGAGGGAAGACACTGAGCTAGAACTACTGTCCGACCAAAACAAGACGTGGTCTCAGGGTTATGGACCGAATCACGGACCTATATCTGTCCTCTATACTTTTTTTATAAAGACCTTGACTTATAATTCCTTGACTTAGATCCCTTTCCGTAAGAGTTTAAAATAAAAAGAGATTCTTTCTAGAGACCCTTTCACGTTTCGGGGACTTTAATGTGAGATGACAAGTCTTACGTGAGATAATTAGAACAACCATCCTTTCGTACTCGTAAATTTTTCACGTCCTATCTCCTTTTTTTTACAATATATAGAAATTTTTTAATTTATATATAGTCATAATTATGTATGTGACTACTAAATGGTACGACGGCCGACTGAGCTTCTTAGACCCCTTTGACCCACTCGTTCAATATTATAGTATTTTTAGTGTTTTTACCATAAACATTCATCCCGTCCACACGAGTCCACTGAAGTCGTTCGACACGACACACATTGTCTTTCTAGTGACGTGATCGTCAATCGTCTTGGCCTGAAATGACAGGATGACTTGTAGGAACTCGTTCACTGAGATTGTGAAATCCGTAAAGAAGTAACCGTCCACAAAATTAATAAAGTAGAAGAGTCAAAATGTTACGTCACGAAAGAATTTGGTGATACTTTTATTTGTATGTAAGGGACTTGATTGTAGTCGACACCGACCCTCCTATTTCCCGTCCGTCTCCCAGTCTCCTTTCGAACACCCTAGGAGTATCCCCTGTCATAGGTATACTGATCATCATCTCGTATTTTGTCAAAAAGACTAATAACTAATATTCTCGTAGAGTCAGATATCATAGGTCCACACACAGTGAGTCAGCACAGACTGAGACTCTGGGGTACCTGACATCGGGTGGTCCGAGGAGACACGTACCTTAAGAGGTCCGTTCTTATGACTTCACCCAACGGTAAGGAAAGAGGTCCCCTAGAAAGACTGGGTCCCCAGTTTCAGCCCAGGGGACGTATCGTCGGCCTAAGAAATGGTAGACTCTGTCCATTCATACCCGTTTACCTAAGTAAAGGTAAAATTTTTACCTCTATCCAAAAATTCTCTACAAATCCGAGGCTAGCCCTGTTTTAATTTGGACTCTTACGTATATGACATTTTTTTTATGAATTTCTTTTTTATTAAAAGATTATTACTGTGTTTTTATGTCTCATAAGAAAGGGAGTTTCTTTAATTTTTAGAATAAGATCTTTGATCTTAATCTTCTTTTTCCTCTCCCCCTACAAAGGTAACACAAAGAATTAGTAAATTCAGGTCTCAAAACTCAGTCTACTACTTCCGGACTTTGACTAATTATGTGTTACTTTCGTTGTCGACACACCAACTGAATACCTAAGGGGAAAGTCTCGTCGTCGTCCAATTGACGACGTACACGACCGGATACAGACCCCCTCCTTCCTACCATGCAAAAAGAAAGGTAAAAATACCAATAGACATGAAACGAAAAAAAATTTTTTTAGATTTTTTATAGTTGACCTAAAACCAGGTATAATCGAAAGAAGAAATCTTTGACAAACTTTTTAATAATTTGTATTGAAAATTTCCGGGAAAATGTCTAAGGACTTCTTTTCACTTTCACGACTCCCTGATTGTGTACAATCCAGTTATCCCCTTTACCGTGTCTCTTCTTTGACTTTCATAAACTTTAGTCCTTTCACGTGTTCCGGGTTTCCTTTAATTGTAATTTCACTCTCTTTTCTGATTATGGTCGTTTTGCTCCGTTGTCTTAATTCTGTTATTCCTTTGTTCATGTTTTCAGTATCTGTATATTTATTTCCACTTTTTACAAGGGTTTGTTCAAAATTCGTGAGTCATCCCAAGATGAAGGCCTCTTCCGTTACCGTAGGGTGAGGTCATGAGAACGGACCTTTTAGGGTACCTGCCTCCTCGGACCTTCCGACGTCAGGTACCCCAGCGATTCTCAGTCTGTACTGACTCACTGAAGTGAAAGTGAAAAGTGAAAGTACGTGACCTCTTCCTTTACCGTTGGGTGAGGTCATAAGAACGGACCTCTTAGGGTCCCTGTCCCCTCGGACCACCCGACGACAGATACCCCAGTGTGTCTCAGTCTGTGCTGACTTCGCTGAATCGTCGTCCCAAGATGAAGTCAACCGTTTATCTTGTGTTACTCTCTAAAGATAGAGACCTAATTAAAATATCGTGTCTACACATCTCTCTCCTTCTTTTTTCTTTCTTTAAAAGAGTTAGAAATTTTGAAGTACCTAAAGTTTATGTGAAAGTGTTTTTGTATGAAACCCACGAAGATAATCCTTTAGCTTATTCGATCGAATGTACGACGAAACCCAGAGAAACGTCGTTCACCACCCACACCTCATGTCGGTGGACGGGTTCGGACACCCTGGTTTCAAGAGAAATAGTTGTTATCACGAACACTTTACTCTGAATGGACCTTCGTCTTCTCTGTTTATCTTGTTTAATGTTTTAGAAGAGACCTACGTGAACGACTTCCATTGTGTCTACAGTACAGTATATAAGGGTCGCACTTCTTCTCCTTCTTTGGATCGTTTACTGAGGTCTACAAATGACAGAGTAATCTATTTTACTTGTTTGACCTTTTTTTTTTTTTTTTGTTTGTACGTCGAGTCTAAGTCTAGACGACCGAGTGACCTCCGTAAATATTCCCATCCCTGTTAAACCAACCACCGTCTGCGATAGATTATGAACGATGAAATTCGGGAATTGAGGTAGAATCGGAAAAATTTAAACTGTATGGTAAATCAAATTCAAAAAGGTGTTGAGTAGTTAGGACCCTAGAATGTCAAAAAAAAAAAAAAAGGGAAGAGTAGAGAATAATATAAATGGTAAAGTCAATAAATACATATTTAAGGTAGGGTAAGAGGTCGTATAGTTAAGGGACTGTTGACCGTGGTAAGTAGAAATACTATGGTGACAAGAGTCGTGTCCCAGGACGAGTCTAATCTACGATGCACAGATGTCTTTATTTGTACGTCTAATTTTGACCCACGATCGATTGTGTCAGACTGTAAATCCTATCCGTAGACTTTTAGACGATTCGAATCCGTGTGAGTTTTATGGAAAAATCATATGTGACCCAAAGGGACCACCGAGTCTACCATTTCTGACGGACGTTACGCTCTCTGGGTCCAAGCTAGGGACCCAACCCTTCTACGGGACCTCTTCCCTTACCGATGGGTGAGGTCATAAGAACGGACCTTTTAAGGTACCTGTCTCCTTGGACCGTCCGATGTCAGGTACGTCAATGTTTCTCAACCTGTACTGACTCGTTGATTGTGAAACTAAAGTCATATATATTGTACATTCACGTTTCAATTTACCTGAACTCTATTCGTCCTATTTATGTTTACCTAGGTGGCCTCTACAGGAAATTCTGTCCGTACGACGTTGTTGAAACGACTCCGACAAAACTTTGGTTTGATCAAAGGTCCACCGTACTCAAATAAGAAACAACCTTATTGTCCTCCAATGAAAATTATAGAAATGGTCGACTCGATGGTCCCTTCGGTATTTCCTTTCTATATTCGTGGACTTACGTGTCAAAGTTTCTTATCGTTCCTCTCTACTCTTTCGGAAGGAGTCGCTAGTTACGATTCTTTATCTCCTTTTGTTATCTTACTCTTTCTCATCTCTAGAGAAATTCTTTTAATCTCTATGGTTCCCTTGTCAAGTACGTTTCTACCCGAGTTATTTCCTGTCTTTACCATACCTGGATTGTCTTCGTCTTCTATAATTCTTCTCCACCGTTCTTATGTGTCTTCTTGACATGTTTTTTTCTATAAGTACTGGGTCTATTAGTGTTACCACACTAGTGAGTGGATCTCGGTCTGTAGGACCTTACCCTTCAATTTACCCGGAATCTTTCGTTGTGATACTTGTTTCGATCACATCCACTACCTTAAGGTCAACTCGATAAAGTTTAGGACTCTCTACTACGACACTTTCACGACGTGAGTTATACAGTCGTTTAAACCTTTTGAGTCGTCACCGGTGTCCTGACCTTTTCCAGTCAAAAGTAAGGTTAGGGTTTCTTTCCGTTACGGTTTCTTACGAGTTTGATGGCGTGTTAACGTACGTAGAGTGTACGATCATTTCATTACGAGTTTTAAGAGGTTCGGTGCGAAGTCGTTATGCACTTGGTACTTAAGGGACTACAAGTTCGACCTAAATCTTTTCCGTCTCCTTGATCTCTAGTTTAATGGTTGTAGGCGACCTAGTACCTTTTTCGTTCTCTCAAGGTCTTTTTGTAGATAAAGACGAAATAACTGATACAGTTTCGGAAACTGACACACCTAGTGTTATTTGACACCTTTTAAGAAGTTCCCTACCCTTATGGATGGTGAACTGGACGGAGAACTCTTTGGATATACGTCCAATCCTTCGTTGTCAATCTTGACCTGTACCTTGTTGTCTGCCCAAGGTTTATCCTTTTCCTCATGCAGTTCTGACATATAACAGTGGAACGAATAAATTGAATATAGGTCTCTTTGCGACCCGACCTACTTCGTGTTCAACCTTAGTTCTAACGACCCTCTTTATAGTTATTGGAGACTATACGTCTACTGTGGTGGGAATACCGTCTTTCACTTCTCCTTGAGTTTTCGGAGAACCACTTTCACTTTCTCCTCTCACTTTTTCAACCGGATTTCGAATTGTAAGTCTTTTGCTTCTAGTACCGTAGACCAGGGTAGTGAAGTACCCTTTATCTACCCCTTTGTCACCTTTGTCACAGTCTGAAATAAAAAAACCCGAGGTTTTAGTGACGTCTACCCCTAACGTCGGTACTGTAATTCTGCGAATGAGGAACCTTCCTTTCAATACTGGTTGGATCTATCGTATAAGTTTTCGTCTCTGTAATGAAACCGTTGTTTCCAGGTAGATCAGTTCCGATGCCAAAAAGGTCACCAGTACATACCTACACGTTCAACCTGACACTTCTTTCGACTCTCGGCTTCTTAACTACGAAAACTTGATACCACAACCTCTTCTGAAAACTCTCAGGGAACCTGACGTTCCTCTAGGTTGGTCAGGTAAGATTTCCTCTAGTCAGGACCCTAAAGAAACCTTCCTGACTACGATTTCGACTTTGAGGTTATGAAACCGATGGAGTACGCTTCTCAACTGAGTGACCTTTTCTGAGACTACGACCCTCCCTAACCCCCGTCCTCCTCTTCCCCTGTTGTCTCCTACTTTACCGACCTACCGTAGTGGTTGAGCTACCTGTACTCAAACTCATTTAAGGTCCTCGACCACTACCTGTCCCTTCGGACCACACGACGCTAAATACCCCAGCGTCTCAGTTTGTACTGACTCACTGACTTGACTTGACTTGAAAATTATAGTCATGATGAACGGGAGAAAGTTATACGGGATTGACCAAAACTCAAATTTATCCCGAAGGGTCCACCGAGTCACCATTTCTTGGGTGGACGGTTACGTTCTCTGAACCCAAGGTAGGGACCCAGTCCTACTAGGGGACCTCCTTCTTTACCGTTGGGTGAGGTCATAGGAACGGACCCTTTAGGGTTCCTGTCTCCTCCGACCTTCCGATGTAAGGTACTCCAACGTTTCTCAGTCTGTACTCCCTCGTGTGTTCGTTTACATATTGAAATTGTGTCTTAAACGTCGTCAGTGGTACCAAGGGTATAAGGGTACGGTATTTGTGTCACCTCAGAGTGTGTTAGTTTACTAGTAGTTCCTATCTCGCCTAGAGCATAGTAATTACAGTCCGAAATAGGACATGTTCGAGGTTCATATTTGTGACGAATGTGACCCCTGCCCGTCTTCTCTACGTCCTTGCACTCCTTTGTATAGATTCGGGTCCTGACAAACTGTCGGTCATGTGTAGGCAATGGAGTCTTGAAAAGTACACCACTTTGGGTCACATTGGACCAATTCGCTCGTCTCTCCGTGTTAGTACCGTGCAAGGAAGGTTGATTGTCTCATGACCGTCTTGTCGACACTGTGTGTTTTGGAGAGGAATGTGGATTCTATATCTATAGTCATAGATATATCTATATCTGTATGTCGACCGGGAGATTCGTCGATTTTCTTCTCTCCCGTTTTCGCCTTGGACCTTTGTGGTTCGACCATCCTTCCCGTGAATCTTCTTATAGGGATCCTCCCCTAGATGAAAATTAGTTACTCTTCAATCTGTATATGAGGCTAGTCGACGTTTTAGTTGTTATATAAAGAAGTAGTCGTAGATAGGCCGAAGTTTAATTTTCTAGTACCACAATTGTTCAGTGGTAAATGACTCACAAATAATACACGGTCCGACCCACATCATAAATGTATGTGTTCCTGAGCAAATCAGGAGTGATGAAAGACTTCGTCTATGACATTAATGGGAGTAAGAATGTTTACTCCTCTTATTCCGTCTCTCTCCAATTGAAAACAAATTCCAGGGTGTCGACACTTCACCGTCTAGACGTATGAGTGCAGAAAAAGTGAGTTACCGGACTCTAGATCTCGTGACATAAAAGTGAGGAACTAGATACTCTAAACCTGGGATTGTAGTCTTACGTCTCCACCCAAATTTCGATAATAAATTCTATTAAGTAATGGGCGAGATAGGCACACCTTGAAGTGTAGGTGTCGTCCTCGATCGAGACTAAAGAACACATTATTGAATACGTTTCTTCCACTACCCCTCCTTTACCGTGAGTGCTTAGTTTGACAGTTTACGGCACCCGGTAAGTGACTTCGGTTCGTCTCTACCTGTCACTACAGTGGAACACTGAGACTCAATCTCTTCATGAAGTTTCCGTCCGTCCCACTTCCTTGTCACCTTTCTGCCACGGTTTTTCTTCTAGTTCTTAGTTTGTGCACCAACGACGAACTCGTTGAGTTATCGAGTGTAAGGTCGTCACCCCAAACAGTGATGTGACTGGATCTCGATTGGTTGTAGTCATAGAGTTAAGAGAATTTCACCCCAGGACGTTAATTCATGTATATCACTCAAAACCCCGAAGGGTCCACCGAGTCACCATTTCTTAGACGGACAGTTACGTCCTCTACCTCCAAACTAGGGACCCAGTCCTTCCGAGAGGACCTCTTCCTTTACTGTTGGGTGAGGTCATAAGAACGGACCTCTTAAGGTACCTGTCTCCTCGGACCACCCGATGTCAGGTATTCCAGCTTTTTCTCAACATATATTGAATTTCTGACTCGTACGTCCGTTCACTCAAAATTGTCTATAGATCAAATTCTTGATTTTGTGATTAAAAAGTCAAAAAGAAAAATTTGGGTCCGAAAGTTCCCTGAGTTAAAATTCTTGCATCTACTACTTCTGTAAGGAAAAAATTTCTACAAAGATGTCACGAGATTACCTCCCGTCGTGGGGGAATGTCCGGGGGAAACGATATCACGAAAAGGGTGTGTCGCAAAAAGTGTTACCAATAATGCATTATCACATTAATCGAGAAATTACACACAGTAGGTCCGATCTCAAGTCATCTAAGTGGCTCTTGTTCCCGGTATGGACGCAAGGAGACATCCTGGACCATCCCTCTGACAGTCCCCGAGGTATGATGGATGATTTCCGTACTTAGTCCTTAAAAATTTTTAAATATACGGTTACACTTGAACAAAGGCTAATATGGCCGTAAATAGACCGGGGTTCGTAGACTTAAAGGTATGCCGACGGAATTTTTATTTGTTTCGAATCCATATGTATCCGCGTTCATACAGGAGCGGTAACGGCCACCCCAGCTAAGGTTGTACATGGGGGTTACTTGTAGCTTACCTTATTTCCTACACTCGGGAAACATTTGTCGTTTCGGGGTGACCTCAATCGCTGAAGTACTAGTAACAATGGCAGTAATCAGGTACCTAGTTCATGGGGCCGCCCCCTCTTTCTTTCTAGTGCTTCTCTCTTCTCCCCCGTCTTTTCCTACTTTTCCTACCTCGTCGATCCCTTGTTCCCCGCGCCTCTTGTCGCCCCTTTCGTCGTCCGCCTGGTCTGTTTTTCCCACATCTCCTCCTCCTCGGCGGCCGCGAGGGGGGACCGCGTGGGTCGCCTCCGCCGGTCAGACATGGAAAACTATGTGTCGGACCTTCCGTCCATCCGGGCCATCGGCAGCCACTACATGCCCAACAGGAACTCCCTGTGCCCCTAGACGAGCATCCACATCTCCGCCTACGGCGCCCCGTGGTCCTGGCCGGTCATGACCATCGACGGGTCGAGCTATATTACACGCGAAAAGTCGTCGAAGACTACGTAGGAAGGGCCGGCGGCGACGAGGGATTCGCCCCTCGGGTGGGTCCGGGGCGAGGGGGCCCCTCCCCCGAAGCGGCGGCGGCGTCGGGGGCGGGGCCTCGGTCGCCTGCGGCGTGCTTCAGGATGCCGGGGCGGCGACGGGTCCGGGCCGAGGCGCTTGACTCGCATGTGTCGGCAGTCGTGGGGCCGCCTGGCCCGCCGCAGCGTCAGGAGAGACTGCAGTCGTGCGCCGACGCCCGAGGTGGGGAGCCGGGACCGATGCTAGCCTCACCAACCGCTTTCCTCCCCCGCACCAATACCTCCCCTCCCCCGCCCCGGCCCCAGGTGCGCCCGCGCGGACACACGGACCCTCCGCCCAGAGGCGTCCTCCAGGCGATGGTCTCGCGGATCCCCGCCGCCCGGCGCTTATGAATACCTACTGTTCTCACGCTTTGACATATCGTTCATGTCGCCCAAAAAAGAATAAGACACAAATTAATCTTCGTTATGCACAAAGTAAGACTTTTAGTTTATCTTTTCTGATTGACCTTCTTTTTATTCTTGATCTTCATTGAGAATGGCCAATGAAATAAGAACCTTAGAGTGTGTGAACCACAGTCTTCCCTGGAAGCTCCAAAAGAGCCGATTCCAGTCAGAAAACTTCATCAACCTTTATCTCTTTAGACTATATGTATCTTAAAATGGTTTTAGCTCGTATGTGACTCGGCATTTCTTTCGGGATTGTGTAAGTTTCGCGGTTTGGGTGACTCATAAAAGAGACTGGTACTATCTGAATTTAATCTTTAATTGTTCTATTGCCTTTTAGGGGTTTACAGACCTTAACTTTGTTTGCGAAGATTTATAAATCACCCAACTACTTCTTTAACGTTACCTTTACTCTTTTAGATCACTTTACTCACTATTTTCCACCTTATATAGTTTTGAACCCCACATCGAATATGTTACGAATCTCGTTTACAATATAGAAGCAGTGTCTGAAGCTAAATATTACATCTGCAAATCAGTATTACCGTCGACCCCTCTTGCAGTCAAAACGCAGGTACAAACATCTTAGGAATCGGACACAAAACGATACCATTGTCAGTGAGTACTACGGTTAATAAACACATAACAATAACACGTTCATCATAATCAACTACAAACTCTAAGTCATACCAAATGAAACCTCTTCCGTCACTGTGGGGTGAGGTCATGAGAACGGACCTCTTAGGGTACCTGCCTCCTCGGTCCGAAACTTCGGAAAGATTTGATGGACTCAAACTTAAGTCGGTAAATGATCGATACACAGGAACATGTTCATAAATTGGAAAAACACAGAGTCAAAAGAATGATCATTTTATCCCTATTATTGTCTTGAAACACAACACTCCCAATTTAGTCACTTAGGTATTTTGTCAGAATCTTTTGACGGTTTGTATAACAATCGGGGTTGTTAGAAATAGATAATAATCCCAAGTTCCCTTCTAGAAGATCTATTTTGATCTTCTTAAATCTATTTAGGATTTACCTGAATTTGTAGCACATTTTCCTTTACAACTCTTAGAAGAAATTCGGTACTTCGATTTTGATTATAAATTTTTGAATGACACACCGGTCGTGGAATCGAGACGACTTCAAAAGACACATAACAACGATAAGTCAACGATTCAACGTAGACTGAGAAACGTTGGGGCACTTGACATCGGGTGTTCGGAAGGGATAGGAAGTGGTACAGTACCTTGAACGAGTTTGAGTACAGGTAACTTAGTCATTACGGTAGGTTGGTAGAGAGGAGAGCGGGGCGAAGACCCTCCGAGAAGACTTACATAAGTACGACCACAGTGCACTCTAATGGTACACCGGTGTCGACTGGGTTTCCACCTAGTCACCGGGTACTCCACAGTATTGTGTTTACAGGTACGTTCACCATACCATTAATCGAAAGAAGTTAGTCAAAGAAAGAACCCTTAAACCGGACCTCTACACCCTTCTCACAAAGGTCGGGTCATAAACTGTCTCTTCATCCTTCTACGGGTCTCTAGTAGTCTCCGTCTCCTGACATGTACCATTATCTCCCTGGTGACCTCTCTTTTTGATTCTTACCTTCGATGAAACTAACAGTACTCTGGACGACGTTTTACTGAAGACCTGACTGAAGTTATGAAATATTGAGTACAGTCAAGAGAGATTTCTTTATAAATACACAAAACTAAAAATTTAATTCGGAAGAAATTGTGATTTATGAATTGGGGGGTGAAAACTTTACTTACCTGTTTATACTTTTCTATCCATATGTTGTTAGACACAGACTTAGGATCTCTCTTTTTCTTCAGATACTTAATTTTTTTTTTTCCCCTTTCGCAAGAAAGTGAGTCCAGACATTCCGTCACCTTTGTCCTCGTCGCGTCGTAACCCTCGTGGAGATTGTCACTGTCGTCCCTCCCCTCTCCCGTGTCAAGGGGAGTGCATCGTTACCTACAAATCATGAAACTCCTGAGACCGAGAAATCAATACTACGAACTATCTTCCGAAGTCACCGTACGGTCTACCTCCTTATTGCGGACCACCCCTGTAGGTATCGACGTAGATCGTCTTTAGAGTCACGGAAACTTCTCTGTTCTACCCTTTAACATAATGTACCCGTAAACTTCAAACCCCTTTGAGTCTAACACGGAATAAAATATCCTGCTGAAAGGCACTAGACCTTACCCCTCTGTACCCCCGAGGTACTTTGTGACACCTACTCACTCTACAAAAAGGAAAGGAAAGGAAGGGAGGAAGGAAGAACACATAAGAATGTTTGGATCTGTCACATAATTTTTCGTTCTGTAATGAAAAAACATTCACTTGTCCAAGTGAATTTTTACTTTGTACCTTAAATGAATTGTCTTTTATTAAAATAATAGTCCGTCGTATATTTAAAAAATAAGATGACCTTGGACACTTATAGTGGAATAAACTTTCTTACTGGAAACGTGTACGTTAATTTAAAATTCTAAAGTTCTCTAGTTGGTCCTAACCTGACCCAAGTTTTAGACACTACGGTGGTAGTAGTGGTAGAGAAGGTTTAGAGACAGTTATCCAAGAAAAATCACGATAAAATGACTGAATAGACATCGTGAATTAACGAGTGATGAAAGGAAAAGAAAGGAAGTCAAAGTCATTGTTACGAGAAGGCCAAAAGAATAAAAAGAATTGTATGATAGAATCAGGGAAAACACCAGTGAAATAAACAGACAGTGTATTTATAGGAAAAAAAAAAGAAAAAAAAACGGTGTGAGAGTATACCATAGAATCAAGGGACTGGTCCCTAGTTTGGGTACAGGGGACGTGATCGTCACACCTCAGAATTGGTCACCCCAGTTCCTTTAAGGATATAGGTACAAGAATTCCCAAGACGAGAATTAGAAAAAAGAACAGGGAAATGCATGATATCAATCTGACATTGATAGAACTAAATTAAAGGTGTATATACGGTAATTATGGTGTATATACGATAATCTTACGGTCCAGGGTTAAAAGTAGGATTCAATATATGGCTTTATAGGTCAAAGAATAATGCATAAAGATGAACCTACACAGAGTACTGTGTGTGACATGGGTCCAGCCCTTCTAGGGGACCTCTTCCCGTACCGTTGGTTGAGGTCATAAGAACGAACCTCTTAAGGTACCTGTCTTCTCGGGTCACCCGATGTCAGATACCTCAACGTGTCTCAGTCTGTACTGACTCCTTGATTGTGAAAGTGAAAAGTTGTGAAAGTACTAATAATTAATCCCTACAGACAAGACCCGACCCTTCGTCGTAAGATTAGGGTGAGTAGAAGTCAGTACGGAGTCTCACAAGGGAATAGCGTGAGCCAATGGTATCTGACAACCTAATACAGAGACAAATCACAGAGTCTAGGTGGGAAAAAGACGTAAGGACAAAAGTGGTGACACTTCACTCCACTGTCAGCGAGTCAACACAGACTGAGAAACGCTGGGGTACCCGATATGTCAGGCATCTTAAGAGGTCCGGTCTTAGGACCTCACCCATCGGAAAGGAGAGAGGTCCCCTAGAAGGACTGGCTCCTTAGTTTGGTCCCAGAGGACGTAACGTCCACCTAAGAAATGGTTGAGTCGATAGTCCCTTCGGGACACCCAAGAAAATTTTAAATTAAAATAAATAATGAAAAAAACCGACACGACCCAGAAGCAACGTCGCACACCCGTGAAGAGGTCAACGTCGTGTGTCCGAAGGGAACACCTGGTGCCCGAGATCTCGTGCACCCGAGTCATCAACACGACGTGTCCGAGAGATCACCACCGTGCACACGAAGAAGTCAACACCGCCCACCCGACCCAACAGGGACGTCGTACACCCTAGAATCAAGGGGCTCGTCCTTAGTTTGGGTGTAGGGGACGAAATCTTCTACCTAAGAATTGATGACCTAGTGGTCCCTTCAGGACAGTGACGACATCAAATTTAGAAATAGTGCATAGTGACCGATGGAGACCAGGGGTGGCAGTCGAGTGTTAAGTCAGAGGTGGAGGTACTGGAAATTTTCGATATAGAATAAATAACGATATTTGTCTGTCTGTCTGTCTGGATATTAGAGATCGATACGGGATGTCCTATATGAAGTTCGGAGAATTTTATAGAGCTCTGGACCTGGTACGAAATCCTAACTGTACTCGGAACAGAGAGGGTCGTTGAACTGGGTGGTCTGTGTCCTGTAGGGCTTAAAGTCTCAAAGGAGTTCCATAGTGAAACGAAGGTTAGAGGAACGGAACTATGAACGACGAGGGGGACCGACCTTACGGAAGTGGTTAAAGAGGGGAAAGAAACGGTCTTATGGAGGATCATTAAAAAGTTCGGAGACGACGTCGTCGTAGTGGAAGAGACCTTTAGAAAAGTAAATGGGATAAGGTGTCTATCCAAGTCACGAAAAAGAGACACAGAGGAACTGTATATACGTCTTATCTCTTAAATGGTGTGTTGTCACCTTAATGGAAGAAAGAACATCCATAAATCACAGGAAACTCCTTAGAAATAAGAAAGACATCAAGGCCACGGAACGACGACGACGACGACGATTCAGTACAGTCAACACAGGCTGAGACACACTGGGGTATCTACCGTCGGGTGGTCCGAGGGGGCAGGAACCCTAAGAGGTCCGTTCTTATGACCTCACGAAACGGTAAAGGAAGAGGTTACGTACTTTCACTTTTCACTTTCACTTCAGCGAGTCAGTACAGGTTGAAAATCGTTGGGGCACCTGATATCGGATGGTCCGAGAAGGCAGGTACCCTAAGAGGTCCGTTCTTATGACCTCACCCCTCGGTAACGGAAGAGGTTACGTACTTCCACTTTTCACTTTCACTTCAGCGAGTCAGTACAGGTTGAAAATCGTTGGGATACCTGATATCGGATGGTCCGAGAAGGCAGGTACCCTAAGAGGTCCGTTCTTATGACCTCACCCCACGGTAACGGAAGAGGCAGGTCACGGAATCCACAAGTCATAGAAAAAAAAGTTATTTGAAAAAAGCCTCTAGCAACTTCTGAGGGTACGTCAACATTCTTTATTTTCATAATAAAGGGAGTCACTATTGTGACCAAATATTATAGTGTCAGCAGGTCCATACCTTACAAAAGTAGTGGTGTCCCCAAAGAGGAGAACAGAAAATTACGGTGTGGATGAAGTGAGAATAAGAGTGGGAGAGGAATTGGAGACCGTTGGTACTTAGACAAGAGGTCAAGACATTGACACAGTAAAATTCATATAATATATTTACCTTAGAATATAACACATTGGAAAGTCTCAACGGAAAAAGTTGAGACATATTAAGGGACCGTCAAGTAAGTCTAACAAAATGTGTCGTTATTAAACAAAGAAAAATGACAACTTATCACGAGGTATCATACCTACATGGTGGTAAACAAATTGGTCGGTGGTCGATTTCCTGTAGACTCAAAAAAGGTCAAACCCCGATAATGTTTATATCGACATCCTTGTTATCATATGTCTAAAAGTCCATTTGTATAAAAAAACAAATGACCCACATTTACGAGGGTTTACGTCGCAAACTGTACCAGTATACCGTTGACGTACGAATATACCTTGGGGTTTAACAAAATGTTTTTAAAAATTACCTATTTCCTTACTACATTATTGTAACAAGTTTTAGAAATTTCACTTCTAATCCTAGTTTATTTAGACAAAAATTGATTAACGTGTTAGTTAGTATAATCGGTGTTCTCGCTATAAGATTCATGTGACTTTGTATGACGTCTCGTCTTTAGTTATTTCGAATTTACACTATTCGAAGAAGTAATGAGAGTCTCAGTCCCAAAAATAGGATTTGACAAATATCGTTATCACTCCAATTTAAAGAGTGGTTACTACACATGTGTGACGTGATACTACAAATTAGAGATTTACCGACAAGAAACTTTTAATGTAAATTTTCGGGGGTGTTTACTAGTTGTGTCAAACAATTAGTGATTACATGTAATTTACACATTAGTAGTCAAATCAAGTCAAGTCAATGAGTCAGCACAGGCTGTGAAACGCTGGGGTACTTAGCGTCGTGCGGTCCTGAGGGACAGGTAGTGGTAGAGGACCTCAAGTGAGTCTGAGTGCCGATAGCTCAGTCACTACGGTAGGTCGGTAGAGTAGGAGTCAGCAGGGGAAGAGGAGGACGGGGGTTAGGGAGGGTCGTAGTCTCAGAAAAGGTTACTCAGTTGAGAAGCGTACTCCACCGGTTTCATGACCTCAAAGTCGAAATCGTAGTAAGGAAGGTTTCTTTAGGGTCCCAACTAGAGGAAGTCTTACCTGACCAACCTAGAGGAACGTCAGGGTCCCTGAGACTTCTCAGAAGAGGTTGTGGTGGTATTTCGGGAAATTTAAAAAAGGTAAAAATAACACAAGGTGACC
Source organism: Capra ibex (assembly GCA_006410555.1). NCBI lineage: Eukaryota > Metazoa > Chordata > Mammalia > Artiodactyla > Bovidae > Capra > Capra ibex. The sequence continues at coordinate 79,493,012 of SJYO01041852.1, forward strand.
TGTGGTATTTACACGATGTAGGAACCATTGTAAGAGTAAAGTATCGTTCAGACAGAAAAGTAAACTTTAAGTATGGGACGTGAATCTTATTACACAAAACCCACAGTACCTTCCACGAACACTAGATCTGGGTCCACCTGTACTTCGACTTATACTTGTCACAGTGAACGACTGTTCAAAGTCCCAGAGAGGACCGAAAATAAAAGGAGTAGACAATCCACTCCTATTAAGATTCGTTAAATGGACTGAACTGTCCCGAGAGTTCTCTTTGTACTTTATTGTACATGTTTCACATGATACATTTATCGTAGTTATGATAAGTCAAGGAAAAAGAACACCGTAAATTTTTTTAAACCTAAATAGAATTTTTTATAAAAAAACAACTTCATATCAACTAAATATAACACTATTATAATACTATTAAAAACGATATGTCGTTTCATGAAACGTGTGTATGTAAGAAAAAGTATAGAAAGGGTATTAAAAAAAATGTCGTATAACTTATATCAAGGGATACGATATCTCATCCTGGAAAAAATAGATATGATATATATTATCAAACGTAGACGATTAGGAATTGAGAAAATACCGTGAAAATTAAAGGACTCTTTAATTAAGGATTCCAAATAAATATGTGAAACAAGTATAACAGGTCCTCTATACTTTCAATTTTTTTTAGTTTAGGTTCCTTTATAACTTCCCATCGACCATATTAGACGATTTCCCGGAAGAATTATAATTTCCACCTATAATCATACTTCTTTTTGTCAATACATGGTAACTTTTTGAACCGAAGAACCCTGTGTTTGGGATAAAAGCATAAAGAACTGAAGAAAAAGAACAATTACTTATATATAGGTGATATTAAGTCAAGTTGATTCACTTCCTCAACACAAAGAATTAAACCTGATTACACAAAAATAAAACTTATTGATGTACGATAGTCCTTGTTATAGTGGTGACTGTCTCGGTTTTAAAATTTGTTTATGAGTGAACCGTTTACCGGCCCTCGTGTCTAGTTCTTGACAAACCTCACTAGTGGTACATATTGTTCGTCCTCATCATCGAAAGACTAGTAAAACATAGACTAAACTTAACTATGTACGCTATCACCATCGGTAAGGTGGACTGACGAACGTGACGTCTTAAATCCTTTTATTCACATTAACTACTTTTTACGTTCAACTGGAGTAAAACATAAAAAGTCACCGTCGAAATGTAATGAGACTCCCCGGAGACATACAGTATTTCTTGTTACTCTTCTCTGTAACTGGTCCTCGTCTTTCCTCGATGAGATGCTATTTTTCACTGACTCACAAAGTTGAGATAACTCCGATTATTCCTTTATCTAAATTTATCACCGTAATTTGGTTTTTGTAGTTCCAAACTGAGACAGGAGATCGTTGATCAATCGTGTACCCACTCTATCCTGACGTAGTGAACAGAGGTACTCGGGTTGTGTTTCCAGATTTACTAAAATCAGAAGAAGTCCTTCTGGCGTAATTTTATACACAAGTTTAGTGGAACCACTATCCTAGGCAATCGGGAACTGGACCTCATCAAATGGTCCAGTCGATCAAAGATGGATCTAACCTCGGGACACTTTTACTTCGTGTCCTTCAAATCAAAACAACTTTCACTCCTTCTAATGCCCTTCAACCGTAGTTCACGAATATTCCTTTTTGTTTACTCCTCGATCATTTTTCTCCACCCTCCGTCCCCTTTCCTTCGTCCTCGGGGGACCCCAATCCTAGTCGTCTGACCTTTGAAAAGTGCTCGTCCTTTATACAGATCAAGGGTAACATGTGGTACGACTTATGGTGCCTAAGTTATGGCCTCACGGACCCTGTATCGTACACGATTCGACGTAAACAGCACAGACTGAACAAGGGTACCTGACACCGGGCGACCCGAGGAGACAGGTACCCTAAAAGGTCCGGTCTTATGACCTCACCCGACGGTAAAGGAGAGGTCCCCTAGAAGGGTTGGGTCCCTAGTTTGGGTTCAGAAAATTCACAGAACGTTCACCCATGAAGTGGATCACCATTGATTCTTCGGACCTTGTATCATCCACGTGTCGTTTACAAATAACTTATCTATAAGATTTTAACACGAATCAGCGATTTAACACAGACTTAGTAACACTGGGGTACCTGTATTGGACGGTCCGAGGAGATAGGTACCCTAAAGGGTCCGTTCTTATGACCTCACCCAACGGTAAATGAGGAGGGCCTCTAGAAGAGTAAGTCCCCGACTTGGGTGTCGAGGACGCAGAGGAGGTGACCGTCCGCCTAAGAAATGGTGACTCGGTGGACCCTTCGGACAAGATTTTAACCCTCCACACAGATAAGACTTTTCTCTTGACCTCGAAGAATTTAATTTAAACATTTGGATTGGTTTCAAACGAATTCGGACCGGGAGGACCTCTAACAACTCGGTCACACCTACCCGCTCCAATACCTTAAGAAAGACATTATAGAAATCTTTGTTCTGTTCTAAGAACAGACAGACCTTCCCAAAGATACTTTTTTGTTCTTACTAGTCTTATTAAACTGCTTGGAGACTGAGGAAAGTAGAAACTCGAAAAATTTAAAAACAAAAAATTAAAGTTCTTCACGTTTTTACGTAAATGCTGATTGTACAGGTAGAGCGTTTACTGTCGGTAGTAAACAACTCTCAGGTAACATACGGTCCGTCGTGCGACTCATACTTTGGAATTGTAACCCCTTGACCGTCTAAAAACTCTTAAGGACACCTAAGACGGTACATCACTGTGTCATGAGGACGTCCACAGTCACAAAGGGACGTCTTACAATGGGTGACTCAGCTGAACTCGGAACAATATCCCGACTCTTTTGTCACCAAAAATTTCAACCATGAGATTCCAATTTTTTTTTTTTTCTAAATAAATAATGGATATAGACTCTACTAAAGGATTCATACTTAGTCGGACTGTCATTCCATTTTAATTTTCAATTCTTTCAATCAACGAGTCAGCACAGATTGAGAAACGTTGGGGCACCTGACATTGGGTGGTCCAAGGAGACAGGTACCTTAAAAGATCCGGTCTTATGACATCATCTAACGGTAAAGGAGGAGGTCCCTTAGAAGGACTGGGTCCCTAACTTGGGTCCAGAGGACGTAACGTCCGTCTAAGAAAGGGTAAACTCGGTGGTCGCTTCGGGAATCTTAATAATTGCTGTAATTTTTTCTTTTTTTCTTTGGAACTACTAATTCAAGTGTATGAAAAACTTATCGAAACGTCAAACAGGAATAGAAATCGAATTCCTTCTATCAAACAACATGATAAAAGAAATCCTTTTGACTTTCTTTCTGAAAAAAACTTTCCGTTCGAGGTCGAGTCTAGCCACTTTTCGAAGACCGGAGACGAATACGGAGTACAACTTGACAAGAGAGGTGGGACAAATACTGAAAAAGGGAAAAAGAACCTTCCCGATCACACTGACTCGAACCCTTTTACTGACCAGTTTAGTCTGACCGAGGACCCATCTCCGTGTCACGCAGTCGGAATGAGTGGAGGTGGACCCGGAGGCGAACAGGAAGGTCGCACACGACGCCGTCCACGAGTCGCACGCACGTACGAACCAGTGAGCTAACACAGGTTGAGAAACGCTGGGGCACCTGACATCGGGTGGTCCGAGGAGACAGGTACCCTAAAGGGTCCGTTCTTATGGTCTCGACCAACGGTACGGGAAGAGATCCCCTAGAAGGGCTGGGTCCCAAGTTTGAGTGTAGAGGACGTAACCGTCCTCCTAAGAAATGGTCAGTACGAATCTAAATACACGCACACGATTCAGCGAAGTCAGTATAGGCTGAGACGTTGCGGTACCTGGATGGTCCGAGGAGCCAGGTACCCAAAGAGGTCCGTTCTTATGACCCTCACCCAAAGGTACGGGACGAGATCCCCTAGAGGAGTTGGGTCCCCAACTTGGGAACAGAGACCGTAGATGGACATAACCGTCCCTCCAAGAAATGCAGATCACGGTGGACACTCCGGGGTGCGAGTCACATATCGGGAAGTCTCTGTACGGTCCTGTCCTACCTTCTCATTTCGTCTTAATCGTCGTACGGGTCTTTATCGTTAAAATTTTACTGATAGGGTACCATAAATGTCTTTGTGAGAAGATCCGAAGGTAGTGAAAGAACAACGAAGACCCGTTTACGCGTTTTATAAAAATGGGGACGTCGAGACCACTCAGTCACACAGTATGTGTCTCTGTCGTAGACTAAAAGAACGTGTGAAACCTTTGTAAATCTCAAAGTATAGAGTCTCGACACCTTTAAAATGGAGAAGGTAGTCTGGCCGAGACTACCGTCATGAAGAATTTCTTACACCAGACAACTAGTACACGTAGACTTAGATCCCCTACAATCAATTCCCCTCCCCTTTTTTTTTGGGTTTCAGAAACTGAATGGAGAGAGGTCTTGGTATCTACCTCTTCCGTTACCGTGGGGTGAGGTCATGGGAACGGACCTCTTAGGGTACCTGCCTCCTCGGACCACCCGACGTCAGGTACCCCAGCGCTTCTCATCCTGTACTGACTCGGTGAAGCGAAAGTGAAAAGTGAAAGTACGTAACCTCTTCCTTTACCGTTGGGTGAGGTCACAAGAACGGACCTCTTAGGGTCCCTGTCCCCTCGGACCACCCGACGGCAGATACCCCAGCGTGTCTTAACCTGTGCTGACTGTACTGAATCGTAATCGTCGTCTTGGTATCTTGGTCTAAGAGACCTCCTACATGTTTTTTAATATAACTAAAAAAGGGCGTGACTTCAAACTCTTTATGAGTTTCAGTCACGTCCCGAAGGTCTACCAAGATCACCATATCTTGGGCAGACAGTTACGTCCTCTACGTTCTCTACGTCCAAGTCAAGGACCCAGTCCTTCTAAGGGGTCTCCTCCCTTACCCAGAGGTGAGGTCATAAGAACGGACCTTTTAAGGTACCCGTCACCTCGGAGCACTCGATGTCAGGTGCCCCGGATTTTCTCAGTCTGCGCTGACTCACTGACTCGTGTGTGTGTCTTCGCCACGAGGACCTCGGCAGTCAAGGAACTCGGGTCTAATGTTCAGACTAAACCAGGATCCGCAGGTGACGATAGGGACAAGTACACCCATAGAAGTCTCGAAAGGGGGTAAGGAACAAGAGTCGACTTTAAATAGGGGTCTCCGCAATAAGTGATTTCTACTAGACTCTGAGAGGGTCTTAAGTCACCAACTTATTTCGGGGGGGACGATCACAGTCCCTTTGGATTTAAGGTCGTACGAATACGATCCACTTCGGACCGTGTCAGTCCTGGAAAAGAATTGGAAAAGGGAAAAGACGGGGTAAACAGTCCAACCATAAGAACCGATGGGAAGAGAAGACAAGCAATGACTCATTCTTTACTAGAGAAATTCTAGACTAGTACACAGGAAGGAGTCCCTGTTTAAGTTCAGATGGTCCTCTCACCAACTAGCCAGTGTCTCAGGTCGTGAATAATAACGGAACGAGAGATTAAACAAAGGACAGTCGAAGAACCTTCATTAAAAATAGAAAAAACATAAGGACCGTAGCTCGGATCACTGAACCTGTAACATCCACGAAGGATATATGACTGAGTGTTTTGCTACAAAGTTTTTAGGGCGAGAGTGAAGATAGAGACATTTAGTCACATTTGGTTTATAATTATTATTTATGGAGGAACTCCTATTCCGGGTCCCTACGAAGTAGAAATTGCACTTCTTCACTTAGATACTTACCTTTACGTACGGAAAGTACAGACAAAGGCACATAGTTAAACTCTATGATACTATCGCTTGTGATCCCCTCCCCGGTACAACGTGAGTACAGGTCAAGAACTGTACTATAGATCGTGTATTTTCGTGAACGATTTATAATCGACTTTATTTTAAGTTCTTCGAGGGATCCTTAGGGAAAGGTACTTGAGTACACCATGTCTTTTCAATGGGAGTCAAAATGTATACGCGGACCTTACAAGGAGGTCTCAATTTCCTGAAAGGACCCACGACGTGTCCCATCTTTACCTAAGTTCTGATCTTGGGCCCCAAAGAGTCCAGAAACCTCCTCGGTAAGACGTCTTCTTGTCTCTCTACCTAACGAGAGGACTCAGCGACCGACCCCTCGGAGGGTCACTCCTAAACTTCTATCAAGAGTGAAAGGTCTCTACTGGTAAGTTATGTATGTACGGTAGAAAGTGTCGAGTCTACCATTTTTTAGGTGGACGTCACGTCCACTGGTCCCAAACTAGGGACTCAACCCTTCTAGGGGACCTTTTCCCTTACCGTTGGGTGAGGTCATAAAAACGGACCTTTTAAGGGACCTGTCTCCTAGGACCACCCAATGCCTGGTGTCTCAGCGTTTCTCAACCTATGTTGACTCGCTGATTGTGAAAATGAAACAAATGCCTGGTGTCTCAGCGTTTCTCAACCTGTGTTGACTCGTTGATTGTGAAAATGAAACAAATGCCTGGTGTCTCAGCGTTTCTCAACCTGTGTTGACTCGTTGATTGTGAAAATGAAACAAAGTAGAAGATGGTTCGTCAAAACGAACGGGTAGGAGATCGCTTCTTAGATACTCCAGAACATTTCTACTTTCAAGTAATATACTATAGAAATTATACACGTAATGTCCACCTTCTTTTCGGGTAGAAAAACTCATCCAACATTACATCGTATATTCACCCATCTCCCGTCACGACCTTATACTATATATACTTTCTCCGACTCAATGTTTTCTTCACTGAGTCCGTTTACATTCCCCAAGAAACCTCAGTTGACTAAATTAAAAGAACGAGATTGTCGTAAGTGACGATAATTACTGGTCATAATTACTGGTAGATAAAGTACCGACGACTCACTGTCGTAACTAGAAAACTTGGGTTTCGAAAGGACCACCGAGTCTACCATTTCTTTGGTGAACGGTTATGTCTTCCACGCCCAAGGTGGGGACCCAACCCTTCTGGGGGATCTCTTCCCTTACTGTTGGATCAGATCATAAGGATCATAAAAACGGACCTCTTAGGGTACCTGTCTCCTAGGACCTCTCCATGACAGGTACCTCAGTGTTTCTCAACCTGCACTGACTCACTGATTCGTGCACGATGACTAAAGATCAAGTCATACAAAAAATAATGTGGTATTATACTAAAGAAACTTATCCAAAACAAACAAACAACTTTTTTTAATGTATAAAAAGGTCTAATGGTCGTATCATTTTAATAGGAATATTTTAGGCTTGAATCTCTGTACCTATAAATTCTTCCATTTTCAAAGGTAAAAGGGTCGAAGGAAGGTACATGTTCATTACTATTGTCAAGTATAAATAAGAATATACCCGAAGGGTCCACTGAGTCACCATTTCTTAGACGGATGGTTCGTCCTCTACACCCAAGTCAGGGATCCAACCCTTCTAGGGACCTCTTCCCTTACTGTCGGGTGAGGTCATAAGAACGGACCCTTTAGGGTACCTGTCTCCTCGGACCACCCGATGTCAGGTACCCCAGAACTTCTCAGTCTGTATGGAATCGTTGATTTATTATTATATAAGAATATGAAAAAGAATACATGTTTGTATATATATAAATTATCTTTATCCTTGTATAATACCTATAAAAAAAGGTAACTTTCCAAACACGTCTGATCTGGTTCTGAACGAGCTGCGTATAACCTAATTATACAAATACGTGTTGAAAAAAACACCAATGAAAATTTACGACCAGGACGTAGGAGATTGTTAACAGAAAGAGGACCAGAAAAGATCTAATCGTAATAACACTAAAATCGGGAAAATTAAACATTGTGTACCACACTAAGTTTGGTGACTCAGAATCGTAGACAGTTACTATTCTAGTAAGAAAAATCACTATATTCCTACCAACGGTTATTACACCGTCTTAAACCGAAAAGTAACAACACAATAATTACTGATGTTTTTTCTCGAACACCCATTTTCACAAAACAAAAAAAAAAAAAGATGAATTCGAAAGTCAATCATTGGACTTCAGAGAGAATCTAAAGGAGTGTTTCAATTTTAATTCCACCGAAACCTAAAAGGTTTCGTTTTGATCGAAAGAGACAGGGGATTTAAAATAAGATTTAGTAAATACATCCTGACCGACTGTGATGGGAGGGTGTGGACCCGTAGAACATCCGACGTCAGTAGTACTACCTTGTCCCGTCTGACCGTACTCGTTACCGACCCTGGTTGCACCTACCTCGGTGTGACCCCGGTGACTCACGAATCTTCTCGTCACTATCGGGGACGACAATGGTTGAGTTCCCAGAGGAAAGGAGACTTGAGAGAAAACGAGACAAATCTTGATAAATAAAAAGTAAAGTAAGACAAATTGAGACTAAATAAAAATATATTAAATAGAGAGATCGATGTATATCTATATGTAAGGCACTTATATCATCATACATAATATATATGTGTGTATGAAATAATGACGTCATAAGCCAAGTCAAGTCAAGTCGAATCAACGAGTCGGTGCAAGCTGAGAAACGCTGGGGTACTTGGCGTCGTGTGGTCCGGAGGGACAGGTAGTGGCCGAGGGTCTCAGGTGGGTTTGGGTACAGGTAACTCAACCACTACGGTAGGTTGGTAGAGCAGGAGACAGCAGGGGAAGAGGAGGACGGGAGTCAGAAAGGGTCGTAGTCCCAGAAAAGATTACTCAATCGAGAAGCGTAGTCCCTCGGTTTCATAACCTCAAAGTCGAAGTTGTAGTCAGAAAGGTTATGAACAAGTATTAAATATTTAATCCTTTATATGTAAAAACCCTGACCCATATACACGAGTTTAAAAAAAAGGACTACCAACACAAGACAGGTACGAATTCAGCTCAGACTGAGAAACACTGTGGTACCTGACACGGACCGTCCGATGAGACAGGTACCTTAAAAGGTCCGTTCTTATGACCTCACACAACGGTAAGAGAAGAGGTCTCTTAGAAGGTCTGAGTCCCGAGCCTGGACGTAGAAGACGTAACGTCCGTCTAAGAAATGGTGACTCGACGGCCTCTTCGGGAAAGGACTACCACCACATACTGTTTTTCATAAACTCTGGTCACATGTTATAATACTAAAAGAGTACCTGAACCTAGTAAATCAAAGAATAACTATAGGGATTAACGAATCGTGTCACAGACCGTATATTATCCACCAATTATTCATAACAACCGACCGACCGAACGACCTAACTACTTATGTAATTATTTAGTACATTCACAAAGAGAAAAACTCATTTACCAATAGAATTCAATGGTAAATCATTTATGAAACCCATGATTCTTGTGTAACCCCCACTAATTTGTTGATCTACGACCATTAACTAGATCTACAATACTAACCTACTTATTTTTTGACTAAGTCGAACGGTGTAAAAAGTTGTTAGATGGTCTAACTACCTAATGGTGTTTTATTTACCACTTATACTAGCTCTTTAAAATACATTGAGACAAGGGGTCCTAAGTAATGAGAATTTATAATAGTCTTAGGACAGATCCCAAATAGCTTACTGTACTAGAGGTGTTGGTAGACACAAATCTAAAGAAATATTAAAAAACGGGAAACCACTCTTTCAGTACACCAATCTTGTTATGTCACTGTACTAGTCCCTACTTCTTCATTCCCCTCTTCTTTTCAGGAATTTTCCAAACACACCCCCTGAAGAGATCATCAAGTCACCAATTCTGAGTCACTAAGATCACGTCCGTCGTCTCCAAACTAGGGGCCAGTCCCTTGATTGGGGTGTACACCACACCACACCACACCGGTCTTTATTTATTTGTTTAAAAAAAATTTTTGCTTTCCAAACTTACGTTGTCGATTGATAAATACTATTATGTTTATTTATCAAATTAATTTTTTCCAAACACACCGAATATAAGTTGACTTTATAACTGGGGGGGTGTTGTAATCAGAAGAATGGGGGTTGAGAAATTCCATTGACACTCCCCTGAGTCCCAGTTACGGTTCGTCGTCACAGGGGCCGAGTTAGAAGTATGGTGGAGAGGACACCGACTAAGAAAGGATACAACGACAGTAGGAATTATAAGTGAAAATATCGATACATTTGTCTCGGATCATGTATCACCCTTGAGTTTCTGAAATTTCTGAAAACACACACTTCGTATAGAAGAGACACATCAAACACGAGTACATGTATGTCTACATGGTACAGAAACCACCACCTCCACAATCAGTACACCGTCGGTCCCGTCTCGACCCTCCCCTGGTCGTAGAGACGTAGGGAGTCGGTGCACCGAACCAGTCCACCAAGACAAGTCATGACGGACAGACGGACAACCGTCCCCTTACTGTCAACAGAAGAAGTCGGAACAGAAGAAACACAGAAGAAGGAGACACGTTTGTCTATTTATCTCTTCTTCCTAGACTGAGAAGATCCATGGAACTTAATTACCTTAGTTTGTCATAAACAGACGTGGATTATAGTCAAGTCAAGTCAAGTCAACGAGTCAGCAGAGGCTGAGAAACACTGGGGTACTTAGTGTCGTACGGTCCGGAGGGACAGGTAGTGGTTGAGGACCTCAAGTGAGTCTGAGTGCAGATAGCTCAGTCATAACGGTAAAGTAGGAGACAGTAGTAGAAGAGGAGGACGGGGGTTAGGGAGGGTCGTAGTCTCAGAAAAGGTTACTCAGTTAAGAAGAGTACTCCACCGGTCTCATGACCTCAAAGTCGAAATCGTAGTAAGGAAGGTTTCTTTAGGGTCCCGACTAGAAGAAATCTTACCTGACCAACCTAGAGGAACGTCAGGTTTCCTGAGAGTTCTCAGAAGAGGTTGTGGTGTCAAGTTTTCGTAGTAAAGAAGCCACGAGTCGAAAGAAGTGTCAGATTGAGAGTGTAGGTATGTACTGGTGACCTTTTCGTGGATTATATAAGGGACGGATTACATAACAGATCACAACTTCTTCTGAGAACTCTCAGGGAACCTGACGTTCCTCTAGGTTGGTCAGTTAGGATTTCCTTTAGTCAGGACTTATGAGTAACCTTCCTGACTACGACTTCGACTTTGAGGCTATGAAACCGGGGACTACGCTTCTTAACTGAGTAACCTTTTCTGGGACTACGACCCTTTCTAATTTCCGTCCTTCTCTTCCCCTGCTATCTCTTACTCTACCAACCTACCGTAGTGGTTGAGTTACTCGTACTCAAACTCGTTCGAGTCCCTCAACCACTACCTGTCCCTTCGGACCGTACGACGTCAGGTACCCCAGTGTTTCTCAGTCTGTACTGACTCGCTGACTTGACTTAACTTACATAAGGGACCACATAAGTCTACAATTTCTGAGACGGACGTCACACCCTCTGGGTCCAAGTTAGGGACTCAGTCCTTCTAGGGGACCTCAACCCACACCGTAGGGTGAGGTTGTAAGAAGGGACCTCTTAGGGTACCCGTCCCTTAGGACCGCCCGGTGTCAGGTGCCCCAGTGTTTCTTACGATCTGACTCGCTGATCGTGAAAGTTACATATAACCTTCCGTAAAAATTCCTGAAGGGACCACCGAGTTAACCATTTCATAGACGGACGTTACGTCCTCTAGGTGTAAACTAGGGACCTATAGGTTCAAGGTAGGGACCCAGTCCTTCTAGAGGACCTTCTCCTTTACCGTTGGATGAGGTCATACGAACGGACCTTTTAAGGTCCTTGTCTCCAAGGACCACCCGATTTCAAGTATTCCAGGGTTTCTCAACCTGTACTAACTTGATTGTGAAAAGTGAAAAAAATTCCAGTTCCACTTCAACGAGTCAGTACAGGCTGAGAAACGCTGGGGCACCTGCCATTGGATGATCCGAAGAAGTAGGTACCCTAAGAGGTCCGTTCTTATGACCTCACCTAACGGTAAAGGAAGAGGTCCCCTAGAAGGACTGGGTCCCTAGTTTGGGCCCAGAGGGCGTAACCTCCGTCTGCGAAATTGGAGACTCCCTATATATATATACAGGATATGTGTCTAACATGGAAGAAAAAAAAAAAAAGTACCCGATATATCATGCAAGAATAATCAGTAGGTGAAATATGTATCATCACACATATACAGTCTTTCATACAATCATCTACGGTCCCCGACCCCCTACCCGCCACCCCTCCCCCTTACCCCTCAACCACGTATTACCCACCCCTGTCTCAAAGTCAAATCCTTTTACTTTTTAAGCCCTCTACGTACAGCAACTGTCAACAAGATAGTACACTTACATGAATCACGGTGACTTGGTGTGTCAATTTATACCAATTTTATCATACAAAATATAATACACTGAAAATGGTGTTGTCTTTTAAAATTTTTGATCTGTTTTTATGTTCGACCTATGACATTATTTAGGACACAAAAAAGGTAATCTTAAAAGTGCAGTTTAAGTCGAACCACGGAACCACTGTAAGAGTCATCACGTACCAAAAAAAATTTCTACACCCAGTCTATCTTCCTTTATACTTAAAGACATTTACACCCATATAAAAACTCAGGTGGTTACTTAATAAACTTACACATAAAAAACAATTATCCTGGTAAAAGACACAGAACGAGAGGAGAGAAAAAGAAAACCGAAACGAGTTTTAGTGTATAATCTACACTTACGGGAGAGAATCACGACAATGGTACTATAAGGGCTAGTCAAAACGTCCTCTTCTTTTCGTGTAACTCCGTCTTTTCAAAGACGATCGTTCACTCCCTTTCAAGAAGTATGAAAGAAGAAAAATAACATTGAGTCCAATCAATTAAAAAGTTTTTTCCAAAATTCTCGGTCAATATACACAGTCACTAAAAGGAAATAATCACCTACCAAAATCGTGTACAAGTCTATGTCGACAGAAAATACGACCTTCTTCTTAGATTTAAAAGAAGTCTCGGTATCATCTCTGTATCAAATGATCAATTCTAGACCTTATATGTCAAAAATCGGCAATGAAAAAAGAGATAACTGACACTCACCATGTTTGACATTCGGTGTTTGAGTCTGTCTGTTTTCTATTTTAAAGTAAAAAGATTTCGAACGAATTGATGACAATATTGGACATTGACTCAACTTGGGAGATACTTCTATCCCAAAAACGTCTGTATTAGCTGAATTCTACTACAGTATGACCCAATCAACAACAACGAAAAACCAACGATTCAACACAAGCTGAGAAACACTGGGGGTATCTGACGTCATGGTGTCCGAGGAGACAGGAAGTGATAGGACCTCAAACGAGTTTAAGTATAGGTGACTCAACCACGAAGATAGATTGGTAAAATAGGAGACGGTGGGGAAAGAGAAAAACGGAAGCTAGAAAGGATCGTAGTCCCATAAAAGATTACTCACCCGAGAAGGGTAGTCTACCGCTTTCATAACCTCAAAGTCGAAGTCGTAGTCAGGAAAGTTACTTATAAGTCCTGACTAAAGGAAATCCTAACTAACCAAACTAGAGGAACGTCAGTTTTCTGACCCCTTCGAGATTATTCGTCCCATCTTCTACACTTGTGCCTCTTCATTGTACGTACACCCCCTCCCCTTCTCCGACCTCTCTGCGTAGACGTTCGCTTTCTTCCCGTTCCGAACGACCGGATAGTCTACGACCTTCTCCGCCTTTCTCTAAGAAGGGACCTCTGAAGTCGGGACGACTGTAGAATTGAAGTCTTGAAATCGAAGGTCCTGACACTCTTTTACAAAGACAACAAAATTCGATGAGTCAATAACTCCTAATAAAAAGATCGGATGAGGTTAAGAACAAGTAAGAATGTCGAAAGAGACTCTAGAAAACAGGTGCAGGACGAAGAAAAATTGGGGAGATTGTCCGAGTTAATCACTGAGAGTCGACCTCCATTAAAAGAGGGGTCCCCAATAAATTTTTACAGACCTGTGTCAAAACCAACGGTGTTGACCCTTCAGTCTCCCAACTATGATAGTAGACCACCCATCTCCGGTCCTACGACGATTTACGTGTCTTGTCAGGGATCAGGAACGGCTTAGGAGAAATTACATTCATTTAATAAATGTAATTTTATATTTTATATATTTACGTATGGTAAATAACCTAGAAGACTTAAACAATCTGTCGGTTTGGTGGTTTAATCCTCCTTTTTTATAGATGAAACCTGGGGCTGGAAAAAACTAACTGATCTCCACAAGTTTACTAAACACACACATGATTCACCGAAGTGAACACAGGTTGGGAAACGTGGGGACACTTGACATTGGAAAGTCCGAGGAGACAGGTACCCTCAGAGGCCCGTCCTTATGATCTCACACAACGGTACGGGAGGAGATCCCCTAGAAGGACTGGGTCCCTAGTTTGGACGTAGAGAAATTCAGAGGACTGAATTAGTTCACGTATAAAATCGATTAAGTACGGTAAGAGTCTCCTTACAACCCGACTCTGACATACTTGTACCTAAGGTCAGATCAAAAAGAATGGTCGATGAATTCATCCGTTGAAGTGTGGACACCCGGAGTTAAAGAGCCCTAAATTTGAACCAATAGAGACTTTAAGAAAGGTAACTTAAAAGGGGATGCTAAATCCTTATCTAACACTTGTCTTAACTAAAAAATAACTACCTAAAATTTGCATGTTTATTTTTAGTAGAACAAAAGTACGATAAAAATATTTATACCCCTAAAGATCAACAAGTTGTTTTAAATAAGAGAAGAAAACGTACGGGTCTTTAATCTCATTTTCCTATTCAAAGATATTACTTCGCTAGGTGTTTATTATGTCACTGAGATTTTTTTGTTCTAGTCTGGTGTAAAGGGCATAAAGAAACGCAAACATACACTAATTCAGGAGTGATTGTCTTCCATTTCTTGCCACTCCACAGATTTGAGACTGGGGTCAGGACTTCAGTCACCACCCACGTGGAGAAAGTACGGAAGGGAAAAGGAGGCTGACCTTAGGGTCCAGTAGGTCGAAGTTGGTACGGTCCATTGTCATTACGGGACCTCCTACTACTCTAACGTCTCACTTTCCCCAGACCTTTGAGTTTACTACCTTACCTTGTCTTGACAGGGTAGTTTTACGTAACGACAGGAGTCTCGACAAATTACCTTCTGCTTACCAATAATTGACAATCCGTAAAAATGACCCGAAGGGTCCATCGAGTCACCATTCCTTAGACGGACAGTCACGTCCTCGGAGTCATCTGCACCCAAGCTAGAGACTCAACCCCTCTAGAGGACCTCTTCGTTGGATGAGATCATAAGAACGGCCCCTTCAGGATACCTGTCTCGTCGGACCACCGGATCTCAGGTACGTCAACGTTTCTCAACCTATACTGACTCGTTGACTCATACGTCCACAAAAATCATATCGTCGTATCGAAAATCGGTATTATTTATCTCTTTAAGAGGTGTATTACTGATTTTGTCGTTTAAAGTTTTTACGACAATATGGGTGATACTCCACGATCGTAACTGAGAATTATAAAGTAGTGGTTTTACATTCACTTTGTAAAATCTCGTTTCTCTCTTATACCTGTGCTAATCCAGATAGAATAAGTATTAGAGAAATACAAACAGTGGACCGAGGTACGGTAAAGGAGAACACTCATGACATGATTTATTATCAGGAGTATCAGATGAAAGTCAACTACAAAAGATCACAATTTGTACTGGAGACACCGGTCTCTTAATAGTAAAAGAGATAGACGTCAACGTGTTCAAAATCCGAATCACGTAGCAGAAAGGATGGTATGTCAAGAAGAATATCGAGAGAGTAAAAGACCGGAATTACGTACTGACTACATCCCGTACACCGATAGCGGGTACACAGATCGTGTTAACAAATGCTATCGACAAACCTTTCTTACGGTCCCTTTCAAAAGAAGACATACTACATCCTTCCATCTTCGTCCCCATTTTCCCTGACCACCAAATCTAGTGGAACCGAAAATAAGCCTTCCGTTGTTGAAGAACGGTCCTAAGATTTTTTTAGTGATGGTAGAGTGTTTACAAGAGAGACCGATAAAAGTAACACTGAGGAGACATTCAATATTATAATCATTAATAATTCATAATCAAGTTCACAATAGGATTAAGATTGAGACTTAGTAACAGTACAATTTACTCTTCAAGTACAAATTGATAGATATAATTATCTTTGACAAAACAACCCTATCTATAAGTAACTTAATATTCTAATACATATTCTCTTTCTGATATTTAACTTATAAATTAAAATATATACAAGTTTACCCGATAGATCCACCACGTCATCATTTCTTAGACGGACGATTACGTCCTCTACACCCAAGGTAGTGACCCACTTCTTCTAGGGGACCTCATTCTTTATCGTTGGGTGAGGTCATAAAAGGTCATTGGGTGACCTTTTAAGGTATCTGTCACTTCGGAGCACCTGATGTCAAGTACCCCAGCGTATCTCAACCTACGTTGACTCGCACGTACGTACGTATACAAGTTTATACCTTTTTATCTAATCAGAAAGAGGACAACTAAAAAAAAGACAGAATTTCCGTTTCAACTAATCGAATTGACACCGGACTTACTTTTACCGTCACTAGTAGAATGGTTAGAAAGAAGGATCGAAAGAAATTTACCTGAATACATGAACCGTATCCTACTGACGATAAACTTTACTTGTAGGAAGACTCCGAACATTCCACTAAACCCAATATTACAACCGAGTCACTGAAAAATTTTTTTTACTTGAAAGTCTATATTGAAGGGGATTGTAGTGAAGAACCGTTTATCGCCCCTTTGTTACCTTTGTCACTGTCTGAAATAAAAAAACCCGAGGTTTTAGTGACGTCTACCACTGACGTCGGGACTTTAATTTTCTGTGAACGAAGAACCTTCTTTTCGATACTGATTGGAACTATCGTGAAATTTTTCGTCTCTGTAATGACTGTTTCCAGGTAGATCAGTTTCGATATCAAAAAGGTCATCAGTACATACCTATACTCTCAACCTGGTATTTCTTTCGACTCACGGCTTCTTGACTACGAAAACTTCACACCACAACCTCTTCTGAGAACTCTCAGGAAACCTGTCGTTCCTCTAGTTTGACCAGTTAGGATTTCCTTTAGTCAGGACTTATAAGTAACTCCCCTTACTACGACCTCGACTTCGAGGTTACGAAACCGGTGGACTACACTTCTTGACTGAGTAACCTTTTCCGAGACTACGACTCTTTCTGACTTCCGTCCTCCTCTTACCCTGTTGTCTTTTACTCTACCAACCTACCGTAGTGGCTGAGTTACCCGTACTCAAATGCGTTCGAGACCCTCAACCCTACCTGTCCCTTCGGGCTACATGACGTCAGATACCCCAATGTTTCTCAGCCTGTGTTGACTCGCTGACTTGACTTGACTTGACTTATTAAAATTTAACCAGGAAACCTTCCTTTTGAAACACGTGCAAAATTGAACGACAATCTAGTACGCCCGGATGTATTACTAAAAACAAAAAGTTCATTGTGTCACTCTGATTAGGTATGAACGAACGATACTGAAGTAAAGCTAAATTGACCCTCTGGGTGGAAAGAAGAAGACAAGACTCATCCGTCGACACCTATCAAAGTGTCCTTCGTTTAGGGGTTATCCCTTGAAAAACCTCAACAACGGAAACGCGACACACGAGGGACACAAAACTATGTGACTCGTTCCTTACAACTACTCTGTACTCCGTCTTGTCGAACAAGGAGGTGTCGATAAAACTGAAACGTTACGACCGTCACCATTTTTCTCTTTTTTTTCAACTCACACAATTGATTCGTTTGTGTACCCCGAACCTTCTTCCGATCCCTTGTCGATCCGATAAGAACCATAGCTCTTGGGATAACGAATCCTTGAAACTTAAGGTCAAGTACTTACGTAGCATGCACCTCAAGACGTAAAGAGATCTACGGGAAATAGAGACCCCCACAATTATTCTTATTTACCAGACCAATTACTTCGTTTTAAGTTCAACACAAGTTATCAGTTTAAAGTCATGGTTCTTCTACTACTTCACTATGGAGTTTCCTAAGTCTTACACTTATACCTTTGGTTTAAACAATTTATGGGTACGATGACAACAATAATTATTTATGTCTAATAGGACTTCTTTATCCTTTATAGTTTCTATCCCTAACCAAACTAATCCCCGTGACGGTCCCTAAGATCTTCCTGTTACACCTAATATTCAAACCAAAACACTCAATAACAGAGACAAATAGTATCTTCGATGTCACACGACCGAAACTCGGTCCCGAAATTCTCCGTACCGTTCGAAGGAAGACGGAGAGAATTCGTGGACGTTAGACGGTACTCTTCTTGTCCAGTATCCATCGTTGTCGGGAAACCGAACCAGGTTCTTAGTCTCACCGAGTCTGTCATTTCGCAGACAGATGTTACGTCCTCTGGACCCAAGTTAGGGACACAACCCTTCTAGGGGACTTCTTCCTTTACCGTTAGGTGAGGTCATGATAACGGACCTTTTAGGGTACTTGTCTCCTCGGACCATCCGATGTCAGGTACCCCAACGTTTCTCAGCCTGTGTTGACTCGCTGAAGTGATTCTTAGTCTCTACGTTCCTTGGTCGGACTTACAACCGGTTCGACTCGAAGGTCAAGGGTCAAAGTCAAGTCAGCGAGTCAGTACAGGCTGAGAAACACTGGGGTACTTAGCGTCGTGTGGTCCGGAGGAACAGGTAGTGATTGAGGGCCCCAAGTGAGTTTGAGTACAGGTAACTCAGCCACTACGGTAGGTGGTAGAGTAGAAGACAGCAGGGGAAAAGGAGGACGGGGGTTAGAGAGGGTCGTAGTCCCAGAAAAGGTTACTCAGTCAAGAAGTGTACTCCACCGGTTTCATAACCTCAAAGTCGAAGTCGTAGTCAGGAAGGTTACTTGTGGGGCCTAACTAGAGGAAATCTTACAAGACCAACCTAGAGGAACGTCAGGTTCCCTGAGAGTTCTCAGAAGAGGTTGTGGTGTCAAGTTTTCGTAGTTAAGAAGCCGTGAGTCGAAAAAAGTGTCACGTCGAGAGTGTAGGTATGGACTGGTGACCTTTAACTTGAATTAAGTGAGGGTCGGACGTCTGAACACCTTCTTTATAAAAAAAAAAGACAAAATTCGAAATCACTAATAAACAATACGTCGTAATAACGTCATCTCGGATTCGTGAAAATAATTTCCATAGATTAAAATAGGACAACCATACACTCTTGGTCTCTAATCGACTGTATCCAAAATACTTCTCAGAGTCTATCTTTGACGACAGTATTAGACACCAACGACGTCATTTCAGTCCAAAAGACCGATGTTGAGACTCAAAGACTGAGGAGAGTAGTGAAATCTGAACTTATCTTAGGGTGACAGGACCCACACCGTAAAGGGTAGAATTCACCGGTGGATTTCTCAACCCACTGTGTCAGGTCTTCACACTACACGATTAAGGATACCTTGTTTGAAACTAGGTACCCTTTGACTTCTACCCTTCCTCTTTCATTTGTAGGGACGGGAGAAGAAGGAGAAAGGGTACCTGTTAAGGTTGGTGTGTCGGTGTATCGAGTAGACTTCCGCGGGACATACCGAAAGTGACGGAACCAAAGATAAAAAATGTAGGGTTTCTTTCGTGGTCGTGAATTAGAACTAGGTCATAGACAGAAGATCTATAGGTTCGATTTCACATCTGGAACTAGTGGTTCCGTTCTAATTTTACTATTTTTACCACTACTACCACTAGAGTCGGTAATGTATAACTACTGGTGAAGGACACATAGTTCGTTATACTACTGACGAAACTTAAGTAAAGCGAATTATGAGTACTGTTGAGTACTTGACCCATTGTAACAATGAAGTAAAATATCTCCTCCTTTAGTTTCGAATTTCTCCAAACCAATAAACCGGTCCTAGTGTATCGTTCATTCGCCTCGGTCGTAGTTCAGGTCTATAAAGCATACAGTATATTCAATTTGGTGATTCATCGTGTTTATTTGACTACCCATCCATTATCCATGGTTAACGTTGTAGACACACGAGGTCTCGTGGGTTGTGTCATAACGCATATCACATGTAAATTATGCATAACCCAACCAGTTTTTCAAGCAAACCCAAAAAGACAATTCTACAATACCTTTTAGGGTAAACCCAAAAAAAAAAGGGACTTTTTAAACTAGTTTGAAAAACCGGTTGGGTCATTAAATAACTAAAATATTTATTAAATAATTTAAAAGTGAATAATTATTACACCATTTAGATTTTAATAAGATGATCATAAGTACCTAACAGTTAAAAATTTTAATTTGACTCAGTACCAATCATTATTTTGTACAAGACTTAGTCTTTTGGAAAATCTTAAAATATCCCGTAAATTTTTTTAACTCCATATCAACGAAATGTTGCAACACAATCGAAGACGACATGTTGTTTAACGTAGTCGATACACAAATGTATCTAGGGGAGGAAGAACCTGGAAGGAGGGCGTGGGGTAGGGTGGGAAGATCCAGTGGGGTCTCGTTGGCTCGACTCGAGGAACACGAGATGTCGTCCAAGGGTGACAACAGCAAGTCAGCAAGTCAGCGAGTCAGTACAGATTGAGAAACGTTGGGGCACCAGACATCGGACGGTCCGAGGAGACAGGTACCCTAAAAGGGTCGTTCTTATGACCTCACCTTAAGAGGTTCTTATGACTTCACCCAACGGTAGAAGAAGTCCCCTAGAAGGGTCGGGTCCCTAACTTGGACACAGAGGACGTAACATGCGTCTAAGAAATGACAGGCTCGGTGGTCCCTTCGGGTCCCTTCCAAGGGTGATCGCTAAAGCATATGTGTACCGTCACGAACATGTAGTCATGGTCAGAGGGTCAAGTACCGTCGGGAGAGGGGATTGACACAGACAACCGGATAAGAGGTGTAACGTACAGATAAGGACGGGACGTTTATCTAATCAAACATGGTAAAAAGATCTAAAGTGTATCATAATTAACTACCATACAACAAACTTTCATCATCAAAAACTTGGACCACTTAATCCTTATTTTCCTATAAATAATGTCTTCCTCATAAGAAAAAAAATATATAATACTAAAAAGAAAAAAAAAAATCAAAAAATAAAAAATTTAAAATTTTAGAAATTAAGAAAAAAAATTCACGAGAAACAACGAAGTACCTCTGTCGAGTAACATAACCTTTTTATCACTCCATTTTTATTCACTTGGACTTAAGACGGGAACTCAAAAAGTGATTGTTAAAATGAATACTAGACCCCTTTTAGTCAAACCCGAACTCGAAGTCTGTGTAGTATACATTTTACGTTTTAACCAACTTCCTATAAAGGTGGGTACAATTGTAAACACTAAAAGGACTTCAAAGACCCCTTGGACATAGGTCCACCGTAAACTTCTGTCTCAACATCCGTGGGAAAGGTACTGTACAACACGGGAGAGGGAGAAGGTTCTGGAAATCCTAAGTCAAGTCTATGGAAACACACGTATACACACACACACACACACACACACACACACACACACACACTCTTTCTTTTTGAAGGGACCGAAAGAATCTGTCAAAGGATGAAAAATGAGGACGAAGTGTACGGATATGATATTAAAAATGAAACAGTATACACTAGTAAACATAGAAACAGAGTCAAGTCAACTCAAGTCAAGTCAGCGAGTCAGTACAGGCTGAGAAACACTGGGATACTTAGCGTCGTACGGTCCGGAGGGACAGGTAGTGTTGAGGACCTCAAGTGGGTTTGAGTGTAGATAATTCAACCACTACGGTAGGTCGGTAGAGTAGGAGACAGTAGGGGAAGAGGAGGTCGTAGTCCCAGAAAAGGTCACTCAGTTGAGAAGCGTGCTCCACCGGTCTCATAACCTCAAAGTCGAAGTCGTAGTCGGGAAGGTTACTTGTGGGTCCTGACTAGAGGAAATCTTACCTGACCAATCTAGAGGAACGTCAGGTTCCCTGAGAGTTCTCAGAAGAGGTTGTGGTGTCAAGTTTTCGTAGTTAAGAAACCACGAGTCGAAAAAAGTGTCACGTCGAGAGTGTAGGTATGTACTGGTGACCTTTTTGGTATCGGAACTGATCTACCTGGAATCAGCCGTTCCATTACAGAGACGAAAACTTATACGACAGATCCAACCAGTATTGAAAGGAAGGTTCCTCATTCGCAGAAAATTAAAGTACCGGCGTCAGTGGTAGACGTCACTAAACCCTTGGGGTTTTTTATTTCAGACTGTGACAAAGGTGACAAGGGGGTGGATAAAGGGTACTTCACTACCCTGGTCTACGGTACTAGAAGCAAAAGACTTACAACTCGAAATTCGGTTGAAAAAGTGAGAGGAGAAAGTGAAAGTAGTTCTCCGAAAAATCAAGGAGAAGTGAAAGACGGTATTCCTACCACAATAAACGTATAGACTCCAATAACTATAAAGAGGACCGTTAGAACTAAGGTCGAACACAAAGACGGTCAGGTCGCAAAGAGTACTACATGATAAGTATCTTCAATTTATTCGTCCCACTGTTATATGTCGAACTACCTGAGGAAAAGGATAAACCTTGGTCAGACAAGGTACAGGTAAAGATTGACAACGAAGGACTGGACGTACATCCAGAGAGTTCTCCGTTCAGTCCACCAGACCATAAGGGTAGAGAAAGTCTTAAAAGGTGTCAAATAACACTAGGTGTGTCAGTTTCCGAAACCGTATCAGTTATTTCGTCTTTATCTACGAAAAGACCTTGAGAAAACGAAAAAGGTACTAGGTCGTCTACAACCGTTAAACTAGACACCAAGGAGACGGAGAAGATTTTGGTCGAACTTGTAGTCCTTCAAGTGTCAAGTACACAACGACTTCGGACCGAATCTCTTAAAACTCGTAATGAAATGATCGTACACTCTACTCACGTTGACACGTTAGCAAACTCGTAAGAAACCGCAACGGAAAGAAACCCTAACCTTACTTTTGACTGGAAAAGGTCAGGACACCGGTGACGACTCAAAAGGTTTAAACGACCGTATAACTCACGTCGTGAAAGGGTCACAGTAGAAACAGATAGAAAGTGATTTAACACCTGTAAAAGTTTTGGTGTCCGAGTCTACCAAATCATAGACGGACGTTACTTCCTTTGGGTCCAAGTTAGGGAGTCAACCAATCTAGGTTACCTCTTCCCTTACCGTTGGATGAGGTCGTAGAAATGGACCCCTTAAAGTATCTGTCCTCGGACCACTCGATGTCAGGTTCCCCAGTGTTTCTCAACCTGTGTTAACTCGTTGATTATGAAAGTGAAAAGTTTTGGTGTCGGTTCGTAAATAATATGAAATTCTTCCCTTAGTTAACGTCACCATAATGTCTTCGAGGTATAGGTAGGGGGTCGTTGTTTATGGAAGACATGAGTATCTGAAATTAATCCGTATTCGAGAAACTCTCGTTAAAAACACTAGGGATTTAGGGTGAAAACATTCCTATATGATCGAGTTTACATGTTACTTTGTACATGTTCCGACAAATAATATCGGAGAAACGTTACTATTCTTTGACCTTAATAAACGTTATTATTCTTCGACCTTAATAAGTATCAGGAATCATCTCCTTGGCGACTTGAGGACAAGAGAGGAACAGGAGGAGGAGACATAAGAGGAGATGATCATGAGGAAAGAAGGGATGGTGTCGGTGGTGGTAGTGTGTCATAACTACGGTGATGGTCGTTGTTAATTAATATTTCCCGAATAACATAACTTCTTCTACGGTAGGTAACACCTACCGTCATTTCCCTGAAAATTGTATTACAAAGAAATTTTCTTATTCTGCAAGAAAAATACCAAAGTCGTCAAAATAAACAAGATACTTTAGAAATGGTTCAGATGCTAATACTTTTATAACAGGATTCGAAAGAAGATCTTAGAAACGTCAAAATCATAGATACACTCCTAGACACAATGTAGAGTACAGTTAAAAACACGTACCTCACTCCATCCTCCACTCCAAATGGAAAAATAAAGAGTGTACCTATAGATTAGTAAGGTCATATTAAACGTTCTTTCTTAAAGAACACGGTGAAAACAACTATTAGTTAACTGGTATATACAACATCCATATAAAGACTTGACAGGACAAACAAGTACAAGTGAAATTCAGTCATTGCGTGACGGAACTATGAAAGACTAGTAACATACACGATAGAGATAAATAAAACAAAAAGAAACTAAGACAAATTATTACAAAAGTCCCAAAGTCACAAGCCCTAAAGATGTAAAAACACACTAAATAAGGATTCATAACACATAAAAACTACGATAGTATTTACGGTAAAATTTGTAAGTCAAAGACTAATGAACAACGACCACATATCCTTAAGTTAACCAAGAATATACGACTCGACTTTAGGATTTTGAAAGTATTTGAGTGAATAATCATCGAAAATGAGATGCAAAGTAGTTTGAAAATGTGTCTACTAGTACAAAAGACACTTATCTCTGTCAAAATATACGATAAATAAGACCAAACATACGGAAAATAAAGAAAAAGAATGAAATAAAGTGATCGATCTTAGAGTAATGGCTCAACTTATCTTCTTTACTCTCCCTTATAAGAACAGAACAAGGTCTGAAAGTAGAAATTCATACTACAATCGAGAATTCAAAAAGTATCCACGCAGTATATTCCAACTCTTTTAAGGGAAGTTAAGGATAAAAGGACGAACTAAAATAGTGCTTACCTACTACTCAAAACAGTTTACGAAATACACGGATAAGACGTTTCTAGAATAAAGTAAACAAATATCTGACTTATCGTACCTATCTAAAGAGTACAATTTCGTTACACTGTAAGGACCCTATTTATATTCAAACAGTACCATATATTAGAAAAAATTATAATAACCTAAGTCAAAGATTCCAAAAGAATATAAAAACTGTAGAGAAAAGTACTCTTTATAACCAGACGTTAAAAGAATATTACAAAAAATAAAACTATAGTCCCATTACGACCAGAATATCATATTTGACCCTTCATAAGGAAGAAAAAGTTAAAAGACCTGCTCTAATAAATCCTAACAGTAAGAAGACAGAATTTATAAACCATTTTAAGGGGTTGCTTTGGAGGACCTTGACTTCAAAGAAATCTGTCTTCCAAAGATTGATGTCTAGATTAAAAAATTTACCTATATCCCGACGGGTACAATAGACGAAGAAGAACGCACTCGAAAACAGTAAGTGTAGAATATTTTCCAAAACAAATAAAGTAGATTGAACTCTTTAAATAACCGTATTTCAACAAATCTGAAAGGGGACTCATAATAAAATTATACGTATCGTAGTGACTATTACAGTGAAGAACTATAAATCACAAAGAAAAAGATAAATTCAGTAAAATAAAATTGAGAAAAAACAACAACAACCAAGAATTCATCCTTGAGTCTAATAACTAATCTAATAACTAAAGATTATATGTATAATTAATGAAATTCAAAAGGGGTTCAAGACGAAATTATTTTAATATATCAAACTTGAAAAAAAAACCAGACCGAAGAAAGTATCTCATATAAAACTTTAAGTAGGTACTAGTTTAAAGGAGATATGAATGAGATTAGAAGTTACATTAAAGGGAAAGACAATAACCCTCACCTTATAAATTTAGAGTTAGATATTCACACATAAACAGATTAATGGGAACATCAAAGTAGTCAAAACGAATACATAAAACCGGAGACAATAATCTAGATATTTAAATCCTAATAATACAGGAAAACGACTAACCTGGGCGAATAGTAACGTTTTATGGTCAAATAAAGACTATTATAAGAAGGGAGATTTAGGATATAACAGACTATAGTCACACAAGTGTGTCGAAAATAAAAATAATCATTAAAATAGAACAATGTAAGAAAATGAAAATCGAATAAGTTCAGAAGTATAAACTATTTAACAAAGAACAACTGTTACAAAATTAAACCAGAACGAAAAAGAAAAAAATTAAGTCAAACTGTTTGAAACAGGTCTGGTAAATAAAAGTAATTCAAATAACTATACCAATCTAAATTGGGATAATAGAACTATAAACAGAAGACAAACAGGGTGGACAAGAAACTAAAAGAAAAAGACGGAAGAAAACTTAATTAACTTGTAAAAAAGTATTAGGATAAAATAGAGGAAAACAAACCCGAATTCCGATATTGAGAAACAAAAAGTTAAAATCAAAACGAAATCCCAAATATCATGTGTAGAAATTGAATATTTTCAGACGGAAGTTCACAATGATCTGGTAAAGTGTATATCATATTCTTAAACTTTTATCATATAAAGAATATAAGGGGTCAGAAATACGATGACAATAGTATATAAAACAAGAGTACATAAGACATTTGACGTGTGATGTAACGATAATAGAAATTGTTAATAGAAAATTCTTCTAAATAAAAAAATATATAAAAATTCTTCTAAATTTATTCTTTTTATAGATTATAGAAGTTAACTCATCAATGAAAAGAACACGAAAAGTAAGGGAATACATAATTATCTCGGTATGAAGGTATAACATAGTCGAAAGAAGAAGGACTTCCTGAAAGAAATTGTAAAGAATACCACACTCAAACAACCACTACTTAAAAAAGTAGTGGTTTGAAAGTCAAACAACCATTACTTAAGAAAGGACACAGACTTTTTCAGATAAAGTGGAAACAAAAACCTTCTATACGAGTGACCTATGTCTTAAACCTAACTGTCAAAAGAAAATATGAAACTTCTACAACGAAGTAACAGAAGAACGAACATGACAAAGGGTGTCTTTTAGACAGTAGTCGAAATAAAAACATAGTGAGAAACATTACACACACACACACACACGTAAATCAGAAAAAATTTAAAAGAGATATTTTGACTAAAACTAGTCAACTAGTTTTACTCTAACTAGTAAAACTACTAGTTACTCTACTACTCTAAGACTACACGGAACATCAAAAAGTACAATGAATACGGACTCAAACAAATAAAAAGAACTCGACGAACCTCGATATTCTAATATCAAAAATAGTTTAAACCTTTTAAAAATGGCACTAAAGAAGTTTGATAGAAAGACAGGGTACGGGAAGAGAAGAGAAAACACTTGTGGTTAAAATGTACATGATCTGACGTAATTCCACAGAGTATCGAGTGATAACGAGATAAACACAGAAAATGTTAAGAGAAAAGAGAGATAAAGATAAAACCTATCATAGATATGGAAGTCCAAGTGATTAGAATAATAAGGGACAATACAAATTAGACGTTAATCAGGTTAAGTTTCATAAAAAATGGGATGTATAACATAAAAAGTAGAGATTTTCAAACTAAACCAAGAAAAGATATAAAAGGTACAGAGACGAATTAAAAAAAATGAATATCTTACGTAAAAATTTATTAAGATACTAGATACAATAAAAAATAATCCTAAGTCGATTGATAAAGGAGTAATACCCAATATTAAAGGATGAAAAAATATACGGACCTTAAAAATTTTAAACATACTCAAAATAGGACAACGTACTACCCATAAAAATTCATATGGACCCACAACAAGACCCTACAGTAATTTAATGAACCTTTGACAAACTAGGAAACCCAGAACTAAACAATCCACACTCGAACTTGTCACAGGTAAGTTCCTAACAAAAGGTGACGAATCCATTCTGGAAGATATATGAGATTAGTTTCGGGGTACTTAGAACTTCAAAAGATCAGACCAACCATCCTTATCCGTAAAAATAAATGTCAGGACACATCCATGGTCCGCAAAAGGGGAGTCCCACCCAAAAAAAGGACCTCGAACCCGTCGAAGGAATACACAGACACGACCATTCGTGAAACTATTTATGTGTTCTCACCGAGCACCACCTAGAGAGTCCAGAAGACAAACACGTCGAGAGAGGAGAGACCACAAGACGTCGTTTGAGAACGACGGAACGCTCAGAACTTGGGAGTCGTCACAGAAGGATGAGTCACTCAGAGAATCAGAGACGGCCACCAGAGAGAAGGATTTTTGAGACTCAGAATTCTGTATCGGGTTAGGATCCCATACGGAGAAAAGGGGGACATCCTCAGGGACAAGAAATAATGGACTACAACTCACAGAAAGTTTGGTAACAAAGTATATAAAGTATATAAAACAGTTAACAAACAAAGTTCGTCCTCTTATTTAGATCAAGAACAATGAGAGAACCCCGAAGGGACCACCGAGTCACCATTTCTTAGACGGACGCTATGTCCTCTGCGTCCTCCGTACCCAAGTTAGGGACCCAACCCTCCTAGGGGACTTCCTCCCGTACCGTTGGGTGAGGTCGTAAGAACGGACTTTTTACCTGTCTCCTCGGACCGTCCGATGTCAGGTACCTCAGTGTTTCTCGGCCTATGCTGACTCATTCATTGTGAACAATTAGATATTACCGGTCATCACCTACATACGGCTAAATAAAAAATTTATATTTTGGTTCAAACTAAAAGAACCTATGTGGGATGAACTGGCACCAAAAAACAAAAAAAAAAAACAAACAAAAAAAAAAACTACGTCCAAAGTCCAAAAGAAAGAAAGAAAGAAAAAAAAAAAAAAAAATTTCAAATACTTCCTAGATCAGGAAACCAAAAGAAATGAACATTATAGAAACAGTCCAAAAACCAAGTCTTAATACGACTCAAGGGTTGAGAAGTATATTTCTCAACCCTTACAATTGGAAATAAAAGACTCAAAAACATAAACATAAAAAAAGAACTTATAAATCATCTTAAGTGGACAGTCCCTTTGAAACGAATCTTAAAAAAACACACCTTTCTAAAACTCATGTATAAATTACAGAAATTATTTATATCCGGACAAATCCATAAGTCAAAGAAGGTCACATTTAAAACTTCAAGCACAAAAACTTCTGTACACAGGAAAAGTGATTTCTATATTTAAAATAACTGTATTCACAAAAACATTATAAGGTCATAGTAAGAAAATTTTAGATCTCGTAGATAGGACTATCAGGAAGAAATCAAGAATCATCATTATTATATATAAAAGGAAGAGTGAACTATTCTGAACGATTCGGATATAGTTAACTTAATTAGAAAAGTTTCTTGGTTCAAACTGACTGAAATAGAAAAATTATCAAAAATAATAAAATTCGATCAAAGAGGAAAAGGGGAGATACTTTGTAAGACGGCGGATGACGAAGCGGTGTCTACTTTCGTAATAACCAGAGGAAACAGAATCTTACCGCAGTACGAACGAAAATTAATTAAATCGAAATACAAAAAGTCAAGAGTACTATCCAATTTTTTTCGATACTAAAACATATAATAGACCGAAAAGGGAATCAAAATTCAAACTTGTCAGTAGAGGTACTAAAGATTTAAAGGTAGAAGAATTAATCTTTTTTTTAAAAATTTCGTTCGTAACTTAAGTTCAGTCTTCTTACCCAAAAGTCTCAAGATGTACAATGACAGACATCGGAACCTATTTGATAAGAGACCTATACGGGTGAAGTGTTTCAGTTGGAAATCGAGGAGTACTTGATTCTGGTCCAGATATAAACTAATGGTAACGTAGGAGTCACGACTCGTTTGATTGGTCGTACACACACACAAACAATCAGCGAGTCAACACAGGTTGAGACGCTGGGGTACTTGACATCGGACGGTCCGAGGAGACAGGTACTGTTAAAAGGTCCGTTCTTATAACCTCACCCATCGATAAGGGAAGAGGTCCCCTAGAAGGGTTGGGTCCTTAACTCGGACCCAGAGGGAGTAACGTCCGTCTAAGCAATGACAGACTCGGTGGTCCCTTCGGGTACATGCTCCGTGATTTACCTATCAATCACTTGATTACTTTCTCTAAAGTTTCTCTTTTAACCTAGACTAAAATATTTAGAATTAATCGAGATTAAAAATTTTGGTCAACTTCAAAAAAGTGATCAAATTTCAAACCCTATGCCGAGAATTTGTCCTCAACCGTCTTGAGACATCTAAACGTCTACATAAGCACAAACTATTGGTATCTCAATATTCCACCCATTTACTAACTACAAACACACAAATAATTTTTTATACTTATCTTTAGAGTATACGAGTATCCATCCGGAGTCAACTCTTCTTTTCGACTCCGACGGTCCATAAGACGTAACTTATCTACCATCACTACGGACCGAACTATGTTCTACGACAGAATTGTCCCAATTCTCAGTGTAGTTTCCTATCTCGTTGTCCAGCTCAGGAACCTAACCTTGGTCTCGGGGTACTTTTCCTGTCTTTGTCACACATGAATGATAGACTTTCACATCACTGTTACTCTCCACCCCTTTTCTCGAGTACTATACATACACACACCCACACTTGTGTTGTATACAAACCTCTTGGGAGAAATGGTAAGGAAATTCTATTACCTCTTTATAGACAGGTCTCAAATCAATTCGATGAGGTAACATAACGACGAAACCGAAAGTAAACCAAACTGGTTTGTTGGATACCCCCTGAAGATGACTATGAATCAAAGGAGTACGTTCGCGTACGAACCTATTGTCGGATCTTTCAGTGTTCGTTTAATTCAGAGACTGTACTGAAAGGGTTGTCGGGAATATTAGTTCAAAGAGTAAGGAGGGTCCCAGAAGTGAACCTTGAGTAACCACTTGTGAAAAGATAAACGAAATAAAGTGTATAAGGTGGGTCATTAGGATCCTCCACCTATGAGACTAAAGGTTAAACGTCTACTTCTTTGACTCCGTGGTCTCCAATTCTTTGAACGAGTTCTAGTGTGTCGATTATTTACTGTCTCGAATACAAAATTAGGTCCTTTCTAACCGAGGTCTTGGACCGCGGGTTTATGACAAGATCAGATGATTGTTTACGACTGAGTTGATTATAGACACTCTTCTCGACATCTCTGTTACTTTCCTAGTCCACCCAAAACTTGAGTTATACCTCCCAGAACCTTCGGAACGTACTACTTCACTACTCCTCCCGATCTTTCTGTGACGGTTCCTTTCCACACATACACACACACACGTACACACTTCCCACCCGACCGACCGTCTCTTCGACCTCTTCGTAAGGTCCGGTTCCCTCTTCGAGTAAATATCCCGAACAACTCTTCGTAGAGACATTCGTAGAAGTTTCAGTCACCGTTGAACACTAAAAAAAAAAAATTACTTTTAAGTGAAACACATGTTAAAAGTCTAAGACAAAGGAACGTACTATATTCTACTATGACCGAAACATACACGGAACTTCGGTCGACAACTCGTGTATGGAGAAGACGAAGGACGAAAAATCCGTCACTTAGCATTTCTTCTTTTCTAAACCTTTAGGACCTTTCACTTCAAGTGTAGAGTCGAAGTAA
The DNA here is from genome assembly GCA_006410555.1 of Capra ibex. Taxonomy (NCBI): domain Eukaryota; kingdom Metazoa; phylum Chordata; class Mammalia; order Artiodactyla; family Bovidae; genus Capra; species Capra ibex. The sequence continues at coordinate 79,524,310 of SJYO01041852.1, forward strand.
ACCAAGTCAAGTCAAGTCAACGAGTCAGCCCAGACTGAGAAACACTAGGGTACTTAAAGTCGTGTAGTTCAAAGGGACAGGTAGTGGTTGAGGACCCCGAATGAGTTTGAGTACAGGTAACTCAACATTACGGTAGGTTGGTAGAGTAGGAGACAGTAGGGGAAGAGGAGTACGGAAGTTAGAAAAGGTCGTTGTCTCAGAAAATGTTACTCAGTTAAGAAGCATAGTTCACCGGTTTCATAACCTCAAAGTCGAAGTCGTAGTCAGGAAGGTTACTTATAAGTCCTGACTAAAGGAAATCCTACCTGACCAAACTAGAGGAACGTCAGGTTCTCTGAGAGTTCTCAGAAGAGGTTTGATTGTGGTGTCAAATTTTCGTAGTTAAGAAACCGCGAGTCGAAAGAAATATCAGGTTGAGAGTGTAGGTATACACTGATGACCTTTTTGGTATTGAAACTGATCTACCTGTAAACAACCGTTTCATTACAGAGACGTACAATTATACGACAAATCCAACCAGCATTGAAAAAAGGTACCTCGTTCGTAGAAAATTATCAGTCGATGGATCAATAACAGCAAAGAATAAACCCTAACACCAGAGAGAGAGAGAAAAAAAAAAATAGTAATTATCTTTCACATGACTTTTACGTACAGACTTCCGAAAGTAACGAACATCGACAATCCATTGGTAGTGGAGGATGGGGAGAGGGGTGATCGATCTGTTAGTCTAATCAAGACCTGGGATCGGAAATCGCTTACCTAGGAATTTCTCCTTTGACATCAAATTCGTCTCTGTTTTCCCTCAAACCTACCTACCGACACCTAAGTTCATGATACTTCTGTCCCATCTCCTTAAATTCTTTCCCTTCCTTCTCCTTTGACTTCGGGACTCTGAGGAAGAGACGGGTTGAAATAAGACGAGATTATACATCTTTTTTCTCTAATTGATCCTTCGTTGATCTTTAATCTAAAAATTGTTCGGAAATCACTAGAGAGTAGTTCATTATGTACACCACAAATCACAAGGATTACTCAACGTGATTTTAATAAAAATATAAAAACCTGTAGACACCTCGCCATTCACGTAAGGATTTATAATCTTTATTAATGTTCCTTTAGACAAAGATATTTAGGTAAACCATTATCCAAGACTTCTTGAGACAAAATTAGTCCCAAAATCAAATATGCACTGAAACCAAATAGAGAGGGGAATAGGAAGAACTAGTTCTCGACTACCACAGACTTGAACTCATCTGTATGGGCTAAAGAAGCTTGAAACAAAAGAACTAACTACTTTTTACTTCGGTTATGGAGACAGTGAGTCCTACAAACATTCCTACTGTAGCTATTATACGTCTTTTCACTGAACACACTCCAAATCATGTCCTACCTATCGTTTTAGTAAAATTTAAGGTTGAAGGGAAGGAGGAAGAGAAAATGTGAGGGAAAGAGGGAAAGAAGGAAGGAAGACCGAACGGACGGAAAAAAAGAACGGAAGGAGGGAAGTAGAGGAGGGCCGTCACCTCGTCTTTCCATGTCTCCGGTATAGAGTCTAAACTGTGAGTCTCTGACGACTCGAACTGACTTAGAAAGATGAGGAATCAAAAGAGTAACCATTTTACTTTCTTAAACAATTTATCTGGGGAATGCTCAGGATGTTCAATAGTTTAAGATATTAGGTAGTAAAACTAAGAACTCAATACGGACTTTCACAAACTCACATTAACATCAGTGTTTCAACAAGGTCAAAAACGGACAGGTCCTTTTCCAACAGTAGGATCGAAAGGTGAGGACATTTCGACCCTCTTTAAAGGTGTTTTTGTCAAACTGATTTAAATATCCGAGGGTCGACTCAAGTGTCTTAGGTCCGTCGACTTACCTACTCAAAGGTAATCGTGTCACTACAAACTAATACGTCGACGTCGTGACCCCTCTTCTCTGACTTGACCATAAATACTCCACTTTGACACTGAACTTGAAGTTTTGTTCAAAAGGACCTCCCAAATCTAGTACGAGAAAGTAAAGGAACCTTTTTACTTCTCGGTACATACCAGTCGGTGTATTACGGGAAGGAGGGGGTTCTATAGACAAAAAAATTTACGAACTTTGGACACTTATACAGTTTAAATGTACAGTTCTCCCTAAAACACACGCTTATTCAATTCTCAAAACTCTACCCTTCTAATAGAACCTAATAGACAACTGGGATTACATTGGTATTTACAGTGACATTCTTCCTTGGTCTTTTTAGTCTCCTTCCTTTATTATTACATTACTATGTTCGTCTCTCTCCGCCCAAACGTCTACGATGTGAGAGAAATGTCTACCTCCCACCCAGGTGTTCGGTTCCTTGTATCCGTCGGAGATCTTCGACCTGTCCATTCCTATACCTGAGAGAGGATCTTGGAGGTCTTTCTTATGTCGGGACGGTTGTGGAACTAAAATCGGACATTCTGGTTAACCTCACTTCAGATGGCTTACTTGAAGACTTACTTACTTCAGAAGATATCTTAATGTTCAAAGTTCGGTGATACAAACATTAAACCATTTTCTCATTATCCTTTGATTAGATGGTACTGATGGTTTTGTTTTTGAGATGTACAATTCAGTAAATAAGAAGGAGGGTTTATTTAGACCTACTTATTGAGATTCCTACCCTCTTATTAAAATGAGTGACGTCGACCACCGCGGATGTCATTTCTTAGACGGACGTTTCGTCCTTTGGACCCAAGTCAGTCATCGACCTCTTTCCTACCCTCCTCAACTGGACATGGAAGGTTGTGAAACTACATACTTTCGAAACCTTAAAGGTAGACACCCCAAGATCTATTTCGTCTTTCGAAGTGAACTCCCTCAATGACTAAGTCACTCTACCTTTAACCAACCTTACTTAGACAGAGGACAACCCTTAGAAGTACTCAATAAGTGAAAGTTGAGATACAGGAGAAGGACAAAGTCCTTATACTAGTTTGAACGAGGTACTTCTGACAACTTATAACTTATTCCACTATAACTCTGTAAATGACAAGATGACTTAATAAGGAATAGAGGAAGGGGGTTGGACTGAAAAGATATTTCAAATTATACTAAAGAGTGGGAACCATTTCCATCCACCGACAATCGTTTTCCCACGGAGAATCTACGTTGTCATCCCTCCCCAGTCCTTGTTTTTTCATTGGTAACCCATAAAGAGTTACTCCAAAAAGGAGAGAGTCAAAGCCAGGTCCATCTAATCCAAGATCCCTCAGTTGAGACTCCATCTCTAAACACATGTCGTTTAAAACATTCTCAGAATATCCTTGTTATGAACAAACTCTTCATCCTAACCCGTCTTTCTCTCAACTTGACACTATGTCAAAGTTGTCTCGGGAGTCGATTACGGTGTCCTTTGAGACTTCGAACTGTTTGGGATATCTCTCCAGGATTTAACTCCACTCCCCACAACACAATCAGTGAGTCAACACAGACTGAGAAACACTGGGGTACTTGACATCGGACGGTCCGAGGAGTAGATGCCTTAAGAGGTCCGTTCTTATGACCTCACCCACCGGGACGGGAGGAGGTCCCCTAGCAGGGTCAGGTCCCTGGCTTGGACTCAAAGGGTGTGACGTCCGTCTAAGAAATAGTAGACTTGGTAATCCTTACTCCCCTGACCCGGAACCATGAGGGTATAACTGGTCAACGACCCATACACCGACAGGGTCCCTTCAAACGAACTAAACCCCACTACGTCGAGGGAAAAAGACTCCCGTCATGGGTGTCGGTCGTGTAGGTCCCTCGTCCCCTTTACCCACGAAGTCAGGACTTCGTTCCTCGACCCACCACGTGGTCTCGACAGGAAATAGTCACTCACTTACACCTCTGTTGTTTTCGTCTCCTGACTCTAGTCGTGGTTTAGCTCGTGAGTCAACCTAAGACCTTTTCACCAAATATTCAAAGATACACGTACGTACGAGTCAGCGAAGTCAGTATAGACTGAGAAAGACTAAGAAACGCTGCGATACCTGACATCGGACGGTCCAAAGAGACGGGCACCCCTAAGAGATCCGTTCTTATGACCACACCCAACGGTTCGGGAGGAGGTCCTCTAGAAGGACTGGGTCCCTAACTTGGGAACAGAGAATACAGAGGACGTAACCGCCCGTCCAAGAAATGGTGATCACGTTGGACCCTTCGGGTATCAAAGATACGGTAGCCGAATTACTTTCAACGAATGAATGAATCAAAGTGAAAGGTCATTATTGGGAAAAGTAACGAAGACGTAGAGGAACTCGCACTTTTTATCTCTTGACTCTATCGACTTTCGACTTCTATTTGGACTGTAACTTAGAGTTTGAAGTTTGAACGACCTTTTTTTTTTTCGTAGGTACACGGGACAGTGTAAATGGAAGAAACTTGTGAAAGTAGAGACGGAAGGAAACAGATACGACTTCCTCTATCGTAATTCGTTTTTATTGACATGTTTCAACCTATCGTCTTTCTTTTAGTCACGTTAATTTCCTGGACCTAAGTTACACTGTACAAATACCTTGAGGATGATTCAGGTCTGGTATATGTAGAAGTACTTTATAAATAAAATCCATAATCTTTTAGGGACCTATTCTGGAGGAAAATTCATGTTCGTCCGTCGACCCAACCTGACTACCGTGTTATTCCTTCAGTCCCCCAAAGAGACCTTTAATTAAAATACGTTCAATAAGTATCAAACAACGACAGTTCAACTACTTTTTAGGTAAAAGAAGATATTGAATTCATTGTAACACTCTCGACAACTTCCATCTTGATCGAATTAATGTGTCTCAAAGGTCGTAAAGATTTACAAAAAAATCGGGAACAGTGAAACCAACAATCGAAAAACAGAAAAAGAGTAGAGTGAAGATATAAAATGTTTATAGTTCGGGTAGAGGATATAGAAATAATAATTAAGTAAGTTGAAGACAATGTTTCTCTAGTTTGTAAATAAGGAAACACTTGTAAATGAAGGGCTGCTCGAATCTTTATCAACTGACTGTCGTTCTCGATGGGGGCACCTCGGACACATTTGTACTCAAATACCCGACGATACGTCCGTGGAAACCACTAAATGAAAGACCAATAACCTTAAATAAATAAAAAACTACCTGACTATTTAATACTCCGACACCTGGAACGGTCCAAAGGTCCATAGTTGAGTTTTACGGAACGACCTTTTTGACCGACCGTAACGTTGTGTCTCTTACTGGTTACTACGTAGTATATAAAAATTATCTATATTACAAAATTATTTGTAAGAGGAGGATTTCGTTACCCAAAATTTTATCCGAAAACGGAACTCGGTACATCGGTGGGTCGACACTCAAAATATTCCGTTGTTAGAGGTGTAGTAATCTACAATACTGATTAGAAGGTCGTTGACTTTATTATCGATAAATGTACGCGTATTTTTCAATTTTACTGTAAATTCCACGTGGATGTGAATCTTTTCACTCCAACATTTTCAATATGGTGTTCAAGGAGTAAGTAAAAAGGGTATAACTGAATAGGACATTTCTCGGGAATGTTTGGTTTTCCGTCGAATGTTTTGAATAAGGTATGACTAGGAACCCTGGAGAAGTTGGAACTGTCGTTCCACCCGAACGGAAGATGGAAGTTGGGTGTCGGGAAATCTCAAGTCCGGAGGATTTCCATAGACGATTAAAGTAGCCGAGTACCCACATACCAGACAAGGTTGGAAACGGAAGTTACAAACGTTCAATGATAAAACAAGAAAATGACCAAAGATATACCTTAGACGAGTGTAAATTGTACACCACTCCAAAAACACCCGAAGAAACCACCAAATCCACCATTTCTTAGACGGACGTCACGTCCTCTGGGTCCAAGTCAGGAACCCAGCCCTTCTAAGGGACCTCTTCCCTTACCGATGGGTGAAGTCATAAGAACGGACCTCTTAAGGTACCTATCTCCTCGGACTGTCCGATATCAGGTACCCCAACGTTTCTCAACCTGTGTTGACCCGCTGATTGTGAGAACACCCAAAATGATTCTTAAACCTTCTGATTCAGTGAAACACGTGGAATGTCGGAAGAGGGTAAAGAGACCGAAATGGACGAAGGGAAGACCGGACCACAGGGGGGTAGTGACTTCGTTTGTGTAAAGAAAGGAACAGAAAAAGTCTCGTGTCGAACGGGGGGACCCTTGAGTAGAGGATAAGGTACATGAAAAGTTCCACAAATAAAAAAAGGGGGGAGTCTGTTTTTCAGACCACGGTCAAATTCACTTCAATAAAAAGGGAAGAGTGACTTCTGAATATAAAAGATATGGACGATTCTTAAAACCAGTGTCCGTAATGGTCAATATTACTTCCCTTTCAAGAGGACTCGAAAGGGGACCACCAGGAAGAAGACCCGTTCACTTCTTTCCTTCCGTCTACCCTTCCTTCTTATCGTGATCGTCCTTCAAAACCTACCTGTCGACAATCTTCCCCTTTACGACCAGAAAACCAAAGGAGAGAGATCACGACGTACTCTTACAAGTTAGTTCTCTTCACTAAACAGAAACCAGTCAGAATGACCGAGTTAGGACCTTTGTGCGTTAGGTTAGAGTAGAGAAAAAAAAGAGAGAGAAACAAAATTTTGAACATTTAGAGACAGTAGGTTTACTGTTGGTTGACCGAAGTAAGATAGATAGAGGGAACGATGAAACCGGGGAGTGTATCTTTGAAAACCTTCAAACAGGTTCCGAAAACAGGTTCAAACAGGTGTTCCGAAAAACCTTTATGTCTCGTCTCACTAAAAAGGATATGGATGGCAAAAGAAGAGTATAGAACGACATCACACTTATAAACATAAGGACTGTTTAAGTTTACAAGTATAGGAGTACAGGTCGGACTACCATAATCCTCCATTTCAGAAACCCTTCATTAATCCAGTACTCTCGTCTCAGGAGTATTTAATGTAATTACGGGAATATTTCCTTCCGGTTCTCTCGAAGGAATGGGGAAAGGGTATACTGGACTTTCTTCGGGGAGTGGACTGGTACGACCATGGGACTAGAACCTGAAGGTCGGAGGTCTTAACACTCTTTATTTAAAGACAACAAATATTCGACGGATCAGACACCATAAAACAAAATCGTCGGTTTTACCTGGTTCTGTGTAGATTCACTAAATACAACAATCTTATTATTTGACTTGTATAAACCGAGACGACAAAAGAGATTTACTTTATGAGTTTATATCACACTTATAGATGAACCTAATACTATAGTTCCCATCAAATAAAGGATTTGAATTAGATTAAAATCAATATATTACAATTTCTGACATGAACAATATTTCCCTGACTTAAAATAAATTGTTGGTTCAAAATTTTTACTATTGAATCCGAAGTCACCTAGAGGGGTACTATTAAACAAAAGTCACAAAAATTTACTACGATGAGTCATCACTTTTCGATTTTCGTAAAAGACTCTAGTCCTTGTTCTGTTCATAAAGATAAGAGTGGTGAATATAAGTTGTATCAAAACCGTTGGGATCGGTGTCGTTAGTCTCTTCTTTGTCATTTTGACAATGATAAACGTCTATTGTACTATGATATGTATCTTTTAGGATTTATACGATAGTCTTTTGGTGATCACGAGTAGTCTCGAGTAGTCACTTAAACCAATTCAAAGTCCTATGTTTTAATTATATGTCTTTAGAGGACGTAAGGATATGTGATTCTCTATAATTCCTATGTCAAAGTAAACAGTAGTGTTGTTTTTCTTATTTTGTGGATCATTATTTGGATGATTCCTCCGTTTTCTAAACATGAGTCTTTTGACATTCTGTGGCTACTTTCTTTACTTTCCACTGGGTTTCTCTACCTCTCTATATGGTACAAGAACCTAACCTTCCTAGTTGTAGTGTTTTTACTGATATGATGACATCAGATGTCTAAGTCACGTTAGGGATAGTTGAATGGTTCCCGTAAAAAGTGTCTTATTCTTGTTTTTTAAATGTGAAACGTACCTTTATGTTTTCTGGGACTTATCACTTTTGTTTGAATTCTTTCTTCTTACCTCGACCTCCTTAGTCCGAGGAACTGAAGTGTAATATGGTGTTTCATGTCATTAATTTCGTCATGCCATGACCGTGTTTTTGTCTTTATGTCTAGTCATGTTACTCTATCGTTCAGGTCCTTATTTGGGTGTGTAGAGACCTGTGGATTGATATTGTCTTCTCCGTTCATATAGGTTATCTCTTTTCTATTAAAAAAGTTATTCACCACGACACCTTTGACCTGTCCATACACTTTTTTTTTACTTTAATCTTGTGAAACATTGGGGTATGTGTTTTTATTCTCATTACTTTTATTTTTGTTTTTATTCGTTTACCCTGGATTAATTTGAAATTTTGAAAACGTGTCGTTTCCTTTGGTATTTGTTTTGTTTTCTGTCGTGACTCTTACGCTCTTTTATAAACGTTTACTTCGTTGACCGTTCCCTAATTAGAGGTTTTATATGTTTATCGAGGACATCGAGTTATAGTTTGTTTGTTCGTTGGGTTAGTTTTTTGTCCGTCTTATGGATTAATCTGAAAAGAGGTTCCTTCTGGACGTCTACCAGTTGTTTGTGTACTTCTCTACGAGTTGTACTGATTCATAATTTTACGTTTAGTTTTGATGTGACTCCACAGTAGAGTGTGACCAGTCTTACCGGTAGTAGTGTTTAAGATGTTTATTACTTACTACCTCTCCCACACCTCTTTTCCCTCGGGAGAAAACAACACTGACATTTAACCACTTCGGTGACACTTCTTGTCATACCTACAAGGAATTTTTTGATTTTTATCTCGATGACATACTGGGTCGTTAGGACGAAGATCCATACATAGTTCCCTTTTGGTACGAAAGGATCACCGAGTTTGTCATTTCTTAGACGGACGTCACGTCCTCTAAGGACCGAAACTAAGGGCCCAAACTAAGGACCGAACCCTTATAGGGGACCTCTTCCCGTACCGTTGGGTGAGGTCATAAGAACGGACCCTTTAGGGTACCTTTCTCCTTAGACCGTCCGATGTCCGGTGTCCCAATATGGTTCAACCTGTACTGAATCGTGTGTGTCGTGTCCGTGGGCCTTCAAGTAACGTGGTGTCATCGGTTTTGTACCTTCGTTGGGTGTACAGGTAACTGTCTACTTACCTATTTCCACATTATATATAGATATTATATCTATTATGTTACTTTATAATGAGTCGGTATTTTTCCTTACTTTATTACTTTGTCACGGTAAACGTCTCTGTACCGACCTGGATCTCAGACAGTATGTCTCACTTTATTCAGTCTTTCTCTTTTTTTTCATAGTATATTATGACGTATATACACCTTAAATCTATTTATCATATCTACTTGAATAAACCTTCCGTCTTTATTCTAAGTGTCATCATCTCTTGTTTGAATGCCAATGGTTTCCTCCTTCCTCCCCACCCTATTTAACCCTCTAGTCCTGACTGTATATATGTGACGATACATATTTTGTCTAGTGATTACTCTTGTATAACATATCGAGTCACTTGAGACGACTGACGAGACACTACTGGATTTACCCCTCCTTTAATTTACTACGTGAAAAGAGATGTCGTTCTTTGATTGTGTTGTAACATTTCGTTGATATGAAGTTATTTTTCATTATTATTTTTATTTTCTACGACGATATAAAGGGTAGGGACCTATTACACCTTATTCATAGTCACTGATAGAGTTCTCAGAACTTTCACAAATAAATGGAATTTGATATTAAAACCCACAAACGTCCCGACGAAACAAAAATCCCACGAACATATACCTTACGTAGACTGACCTAACAAAAGGTAGAAGAAAAGATGTAAGATTAAACTTCGATTTATGTCGTAAGGAAATTCACCAGGTGAGGATGGGAGGTACTATACACATTTAAAGAGTTCCCTGACTCTGACTCAGAGGAAATACGGGAAAGGGAGAACATCGGAACGGGTATTATCCACCAGTCAAGAGAGACATCTCACTCCAGAAGGAGAGAATTACACCATTCTATTACAATTGGAGACTTTGAAAAAGTACACCAACAACCAATCATGTCTTCTTTTATACCTAACCAGAGGTTTAGAGGTACGAGTATATTGGTTTTGGTAAAAGTCAGTCCGTAGGTTCTTAAAAACTGATGTAAACGAATTAATATAACCAGAAGTGTCCACCGAGTCACCAATTTTTTTTTTTAGACGGATGGTTCGTCCTCTGTACCCGAGTTATAGACCCAGTCCTTCTTCGGGACCTCTTCCTTTATCGTTGGGTAAGGTCATAAGAACGGACCCTTTAGGGTACCATTCGACGTCAGACACCCTAGCGTTTCTCAGTCTGTACTGAATCACTGATTTGACGTTTTTGTTGAATTAATTTTGTCACTTATAGTAACGTGTGTAGGGAAGGAAGGAGTCAGTCAATTTTGACGACTCTGTAAAAAATTTCTTACCCTTTTTTTAGTCTCTGACAAAGAATTATCGATCTCAAAAAAAAAATTAATTATAAGTACTTCGTCGTACTTTTTCAACGGACTTCTCTTTTGTTCTTTCGTCCGTGACCCATGGCTCTTTTACCTCAACGAAACAACAGTCCACTATTGAGAGGACACTGTTAGACCAACGAAGTTTTTACTCCTCTCCATAAAGAACACTAAACTAACGGAGAGAGTAGAATAGACATCCTTAGGGTCCAAAGTGTTATCTTAGTTGGACCGTATACGAAAGAAAAAGTGACAAAACTATGACTTTTTCCTTATGACGTAACGGATAGTGTTATAAACGTGTCGGACGGGTGCCGACATCGACTCAGAACTTTCTGAAACACCCAATACTGTAAGGGGATTTACACGACTCGAAAGAAATTGGAAAGTATTTTGTAACACTAGAAATACCTGACATAGTATAACACGTCATTACACGAAATAACAGGTGTCTTATTCGAAAAGAATTTCTATTAACCTTTCGACCTTTACCGACGATAGCCGACTAAAAAATTTTTATGTAATAAAGACTTTACCCCGACCACATTATTACTGGGATAGACAAGTTCTAAATTCTAAACAGAACCGTCTCTTTTAACTAGGTAAAGTGGAAACAGATTACCTTTAAAAATAGATCCTAATAGACAAATACATTTACTTACAAGAAGACTTTTCCCTTGAACTCCCCGACATTTAGAACCACTGTGAAGTCAAAGTATCCCCTCTTTAACCTTTCCTAAGATCATAAATAGACGGACTTTAACCAATATTTTTGTTTTAATAGAAGTACATGGACGTCGTAGACTACAAAGGACCTTAAAGTAATATAAAAACTTATTAAGTCACGTTATCATTCTTACCACAAAGATATAATGGAGTAAGTCTTCAACAAAACTGAAAAAGATAAAAGGTCAACCAAAGACTACGACTGTAATTATTCCTTGACTTCGAAAAACGAAGGGATGAGAAAATCCCTACTCTAAAAAAGGACGTATTAGAATTGTCAGAAGTCGATAACATCCGAACAATAGACGCCAACATACTTTACACAATCGTCTTGTCGGTAGTAAAGAGAAAAATTTTTTGATACCGAATCTACTTAAGACTAGACAACTGACTTAAGACTCCATAGTCTTAACGAGATTTGTTTTATTTAACCAAGATTTGTTTTAACGAGATTTATTTTATAAAACCAAGAAATTTGACTAAAAACCTGGTTCGAATGAGATAGATAACATGAACCTTCAACATTCCACTATTGAAACTTTTTGGTAGTACAGTATCGTTTAAGAAAAAGCAGCGTGACTCCCTTTTAGTCTCTCTCTCTCTAGTTGAGTAAATTTACAGTCGAGTAGTCTTTCACTTTCAGTGAGTCAGTACAGACTGAGAAACGTTGGGGTACCTAATATGTCAGGTAGATTAAGAGGTCCGTCTTATGACCTCACTCATCGGAAAGGGAGGAGGTCCCCTAGAAGGGTTGGGTCCCTAGTTTGGGAACAGAGGGCGTAACGTTCACCTAAGAAATGGTCGACTCGGTGTTCCCTTCGGGTTCTTATGACCTCACCCATCGGATCAGGAAGAGGTCCCCTAGAAGGGTTGGCTCTTTAGCTTGGTCCCAGAGGACGTAACGTCCGTCTAAGAAATGGTTGACTCGTTAGTCCCTTAGGGTTGAATAGTCTTGCGTCCGAGTTATCAACACCAAGTGTCCGAATCAACGAGGTACTGTTCACCCTAGGAGGACCTGGTCCCTAACTTGAGTACAGAGGACGTGACCGTCCTCCTAAGAAATGGTGACTCAGTGGTCCCTTAGGGACGTAATTGAAAAGATTTCTTTATAAAGAGATATCTCTTATAATAATAGCCATCAATAGTCCCAATACGATAAAAATACAAAGAGAACATGAACGATCCTTCAGAAAGGAGAAATCTTTTATAATCTCATAAAGTGGTCCTGAAAACCCCCACATTACCGAAATGACTATATATTAAGTGTATGATATATCAAATGGGTCAAGTTGACATGTTAAGTTACTAATAAAAGTCTCAAAACGTTGATAGTGACGTTAGTTTAAATCTTGTAAAAGTATCGATAAAGCGGTCTTAAACTTTTTCTTCTTCTTATATAACCGTTGCACACCGTAAGACTTCTACTGTACTTACATTAATAAATCGACACACTGGATCCCGACTTTTAATCATACTATAAAATAAAAAAGTCATACTCAAGTAAATATTGTGTCTTATCTTTCCGAGTCAACCATTTCTTAGGCGGACATCACGTCCTCTGGGTCCAAGTTGGGGACCCACCCCTTCTAGGGGACTTCTTCCTTTACCGTTGGGTGGGGTCATAAGAACGGACCTTTTAGGGTACCTGTCTCTCGCACCGTCCGATGTCAGGTACCCCAACGTTTCGCAGTCTGTGCTGATTTCGTTGATTTGGTGGGGTCTTTCCGTCGTTGGTCCTCACCACAAACGACGACCCTTATAATATTGTTTAGTATAAAACTGTAGATATAATTAGTAACGTCGACGGAAAGTCAAAATTCACGTGTACTCGTTGTTTCCCATGTTCTTGATGGAGAGAAAAAATCCTTTAACTTCCTTTTACATCGTCATGCCCTATTTTTCGTCTCGTGGTCGACCCTTAGTGTCCAGACCCACCGATTTCTTAACATATCGACACTTTTCCCGTAACGTCAAAAGATTTAGGGTCAAAGGAGTCAAAATTCTGTTTTACGTCGATAAGACACTCTTTAGTCCTGTCCTTAATGACCCACACCTTCACAGTCCTCTGTGAACTCAACAACACCTCGAAGACCCCACGACGGTCACCAGAGAATGAACTGACCCCGCACTAAATGTGTCAAAACAAAGGAAACCCTTTTAAGGAGTCCGACGTACTACGGGGTTATTAGACCCATGAAAGGACCAATATAAACATCGAGTCGATTTTTGAAAGGAGTTTACGGACGATAAAGTACTCTAGTGACCCTCCTCACATAAACTTTTGTAATTTTTTTTTACCATTACACGTAAGGGTAAAATCTATCTTCAGAAACGTTTTTACACGTCGAAAAAAAAAAAAACCATACCTACTGTACATAACGAAAGGTATATGAAGATTGGACTATAAAATAAATAAATAAAAATGGTAATACTTTTAGGTCATTCAAATGAAAGATTAGTTGAAATAGCATTAATCTCCTAACCAATTCTTCTTTCCGGACGTCCACGATAGGAAACGTGTGAGAAATTTATAAAGGAAACTCAACCTTCTACGGGACTTGGGAGTCAGTAAGTAAGACCTAAGTGAGTAGTTGAAAATTCCTGTGTTTTGTTTGATTAACGTGGACATGACTGAACGTTCATGAGTGACATAAGGGATGTGTCCACCGCGATCACCATTTCTTGGACGGACGGTTACGTCCTTTGTACTCTGAGGAAGGGTCGAGTAGTCTGACTTTTCATCGAATCGGTGGGCCGTCCTCCACTCCCTCTAGTCTCTACAATGTACTTACGTACACGGAGGTGACCCTTCTTTCACAGTCGTCACTTCTAGTCCTAAAGGGAGTTGTGTCCGTGACCCCCACACCACGTTCCATAAATCCTTTACGTACAAACTACCTATTTACTCAAACGTAAATAGAGATTATTTTGTTTTAAAACAACGTACTCCCGGTAGTAAAGTTCACCATATCTTGTGAAATCTAAGACCAAAAGAGTAGATACCATTTTTAGTAGGGTAAAAGTACACTAACAATCTAGTTGTATTAGTTATGTGGTAGTCACACGATTAAACTCCACGGTTTCCGACTTATCAAATGTTACATCCCACCGTCCCAGCCCCACACCGAATCAGGTCAGTGATCCCCAGTTGGACGGAAAACCTGAAGGGTCCACCACATCGCCATTTCTTAGACGGACGGTTACGTCCTTTATGTTCTCTGAATCCAAGTCAACGACCAAACCCTTCTAGGGGACCTTCCTTTGCCGTTAGGTGAGGTCATAAGAACGGACCTTCTAAGGTACCTGTTTCCTCTGAACGTCCGATGTCCCCGAGTGTTTCTCAGTCTTTACTGGCTCACTGTCTTGTGTGTGTTGGAACGGAAAGTTCCATGGTAGGGAAGTAGTTAACAGGGGTGATGAGTTGGTCACCTACCACCAGAATCGACATGATTGAGAGACACATGTAGAGGTGACCAGTCTACGAAACGGTTGTAGGTTAATATGATACTCTATCTGTTGTCAAACCACATTATCTCTTATATCTCCACTTGAGTGTAATGTATAAAACGGAAATCGAAGAGAAGAAAAGAGTCAATAAACATTCCGGAGGAGTCCGTTGGTAAAACGGAAAAACGTAAAAAAAAGGGAACCCCTATCAGAACTAGTGGCGGAGGATGTGTTACAGTACTTGGAGGTAGGTATCAAGAAGTCCGTGAGACAGATTGTCTAGATTAAGGGAACTTAGATAAACAGTGAAGGTGACATATTAACATTCCCTAAACTAAATCCGACATAGACTTACCAGGTCGCAAAAAGGGATGAAAGAAGTTAAATTCAGACTTAAACTGTTATTCCTCAAGTACTAGACTCGGTGTCAGTCGAGGATCGGAAGAAAAACGACTACCATATCTCGAAGAGGTAGAAACCGACGTTTCTTATATTAGTCAGACTAAAGCCACAACTGGTAGATCATTACAGGTACACATCTCAGAAGAGAACACAACAACCTTCTCCCACAAACGATTACTGGTCACGCAAGAGAACCGTTCTAGGATAATCGGGAACGGGACAAAGTAAAACGTGAGGTTCCGGTCTAAACGGACAATGAGGTCCATAGTGAACTGAAGAATGAAAACGTAAGGTCAGGGGACTTTTTAAAGACTCTTTACTTCTCTTCGATTTCCGTTTCCTCTTTTCCTTTCTATATGGGTAAACTTACGTCTTAAGGTTTCTTATCGTTCCTCTCTATTCTTTCGGAAGGAGTCACTAGTTATGTTTCTTTATTTCTTTTTTTACCTTACCCTTTCTGGTCTCTAGAAAAGTTCTTTTAATCTCTATGGTTCCCTTGTAAAGTACGTTTCTACCGTATTGTGTCCTGTCTTCACAATACAAGAATTTTCTTCGTCTACCATAATTCTATTCCACTGTTCTTATGTGTCTTCTTGGTATGTTTTTTCTATACGTAATGGGTCTATTGGTGCTACCACACTAGTGAGTGGATCTCGATCTGTAGGACCTTACACTTCAGTTCACCCAGAATCCTTCGTAGTGATACTTGTTTCGATCATCTCCACTACCTTACGGTTAACTCGATAAAGTTTAGGATTTTCTACTACGATACTTTCACGACGTGAGTTATACGGTCGTTTAAACCTTTTGAGTCGTCACCGATTGTCCTGACCTTTTTCAGTCACAAGTAAGGTTGGGGTTTCTTCCCGTTACGGTTTCTTACAAGTTTGATGACGTGTTGACGTGAGTAGAGTGTCCACTCGCTTCATTACAAGTTTTAAGAGGTTCGGTCCGAAGTCGTCATATACTTGGTACTTGAACGTCTAAAAGTTCGACCTAAGTCTTTTCCGTCTCCTTGGTTTCTAGTTCAACGGTTGTAGACGACCTAGTACCTTTTTCGTTCTCTCAAGGTCTTTTTGTAGATAAAGACGAAATAACTGATACGGTTTCGGAAACTGACATACCTAGTGTTATTCGACACCTTTTAAGACTTTCTCTACCCTTATGGTCTGGTGGACTGAACGGAGAACTCTTTGGACATACGTCCAGTCCTTCGTTGTCAATCTTGACCTGTACCTTGTTGTCTGACCAAGGTTTATCCTTTTCCTCATACAGTTCCGACATATAACAGTGGGACGAATAAATTGAATATACGACGTAACCTCTTCCTTTACCGTTGGGTGAGGTCACAAGAACGGACCTCTTAGGGTCCCTACCCCCTCGAACCACCCGACGGCAGATACCCCAGCGTATCTCAACCTGTGCTGACTTCGCTGAATCGTCGTCGTCGTCGTCCCATGTAGTACACTTTACGGTCCGACACACTTCGTGTTCGACCTTAGTTCTAACGACCCTCTTCATAGTTATTGGAGTCTATACGTCTACTGTGGTGGTAATACCGTCTTTCGTTTCTTGATTTCTTGGAGAACTACTTTCACTTTCTCCTCTCACTTTTTCAACCGGATTTCGAGTTGTAAGTCTTCTGATTCTAGTATCGTAGATCAAGGTAGTGAAGTACCCTTTATCTACCCCTTTACCTTTGTCACTCTCTGAAATAAAAAAACCCGAGGTTTTAGTGACGTCTACTACTAACGTCGGTACTTTAATTTTCTACGAACGAGGAACCATCTTTTCGATACTGGTTGGATCTATCGTATAATTTTTCGTCTCTGTAATGAAACGGTTATTTCCAGACAGATCAGTTCCAATACCAAAAAGGTCACCAGTACACTCTCAACCTGATATTTCTTTCGAAAAACGGCTTCTTAACTACAAAAAATTGACACCACAACCTTTTCTGAGAACTCTCAGGGAACCTGACGTCCCTCTAGTTTGGTCAGTTAGGATTTCCTTTATTCGGAACTTATAAGGAAACTTCCTGACTACGACTTCGACTTCGCGGTTATGAAACCGGTGACTACGTTTCTTGACTGAGTAACCTATCCTGGGACTACGACCCTTTCTAACTCCTGTCCTCCTCTTCCCCTGTTGTCTCCTACACTACCAAACTATCGTAGTGACTGAACTACTTGTACCCAAACTCGTTCGAGACCCTTAACCACTACCTGTCCCTTCGGATCGTACGACGTCAGGTACCCAGAGTTTCTCAACCTGTGTTGACTCACTGACTTGATGGGTAATGAATAAATTTAATTTTTTAGTTTGTATCCATTGTTTGGTAGGTGAAGAGTACTTTTGTTTTCAAATAAAATTAGAGTTTTCATCAGATTTTTCTGGAGTATTTTAAAGTCGGATGAAAAAGTGACAGTTGTCTGTGAACAACCATTTACATAATATATATGTATATGTAGAGATACCCGAAGAGTCCACCGCGATCACCATTTCTTGGACGGACGGTTACGTCCTCTGTGTTCTCTACGTTCAACCTAGGGACCTAAACCCTTGGAGACTTCCTCCCGTTACCGTTGGGTGAGGTCATAAGAACTAACCTCTTAGGGTACCTGTCTCCTCGGACTTCCCGATACCAGGTGACCCCCAACGTTTCTCGACCTATGATGAATTCACTGAATCGTGAGTACGTGAGTAGTCGACACTTCCTGTGTCAATCTTTCGTTTGAAATTAACGTCGACATGACTGAACGTTCATGAGTGACATAAAGAATGTGTCTCGTGGACTACAAAAGTTTACGAGGAATGAATAAGGTCCGTAGGGGGTTCGAAACCGAAAAGTGAGTAAGGAGGGAGACATGTCCTACCGAACCCTGACACGAATCTCCTACGTGTCTCTTGGGACAGACGTCCACAAACATACCCTCCTTCCACGTGAATCCCGTAGTCCCGTCCACCATGTTTAATAACCAAACTAAACTAGTACAACTCATAACTAGGTGTAGACCGAAGTACAAAGACTAAAGTCGGAGAAGGAGACCCATGTCGCAGAGGGTGTGGGTAATTTTGTGTGTGGAAGGGGGGGTGGGGGTGGTCTCGTCAGAGTCGTCGGGACTGATAACTGGTAGATTAGAATCATACATTCAGTTAACGTTTGTGACTTATGACCATTTCGATGTAAAGGAACTAACAACACAGAGACATATCTGGATTTTAAGTTATGTATTTAAAGATATACCATCTTTCTAGACCCGGATCCTGGACTTTTACCACCCGAGGTCCGGGAAGATACGACATTAAGTCTGGTGTAACGTCTCACCCAACATCGTACAAAAGAGTACTCCTAGTACCGCTATTATTCACGAGAGACGGATCAGTCCGTATAACAGTCCTAAATTACTCTCTTATGTAAGATTTTACAAAACTGTTAATATTTGACGGCTCAAGTCTATAATTATTTATATTAAAAGTACGACCTACGTTGGAAAATTTCGTACATTAAGTTCAGGTCGGAAGATTGATGTTTCTACTCTTTTCAGATTGTGATAATATTTCAAAAAGTATCGTATTCTTGATCCATAATATTGATACATATAAAGAGACACCAGAAGGGTCCACCCTAGAGACCAAACCCTTCTCGGAGACCTCTTCCTTTACCGTTGGGTGAGGTCATAACGGACTTCTTAGGGTACCTGTCTTTTCGGACCACCCGACATCAGGTACCCCAATGTACACCAGCCCGTACTGACTCGAGTGTGTATGTATGTTGAGATTATGTCTCTTTCGTTTCTGGGTCCGTTTAAAGAGATATCTACCCTTAAGTGTCGTCCTTACGATCTCCGATCGAACCCACTCTCTCTGTGTGAGACGTACTTGAGAATTAAAATCAGTCGGCACGACTCTTGTCTTCAGTGATGGTTGACCAATCTATATTTTATTTGATTATAATACACGGACCGTCCCATCTTTTCAGTACACGACGTCATTATTTTGAGTTGTATAAACAGTGGGGTTTATTTTTCCCGTATCAGATTTCGAACTCCAAACGGTCCAACCTCCCTCGTCTCTTCAAAGGATAAACAATCACAAGGGAACTCCGTTGAAAATTTACTGTACTCTGTATCGGGACGACCTAAAACCGTACACTTCAAATAGGTCACAGGGGAACCGACTCAAAAAGAGTCTTACAGGAAGACTCACATTTCTTCTCAAGTCCCCATGTTCATTTTCCTGTCTTCGGTGCTTGACAGAACTCAAAAGAGAAGAAAAAGTGAAGAGTTCCGGATCCCTTCTTGGAGTGACAAACTCCAGGCAGACCCCTTGAGACGAGTGACGACAGAGGGTCTTAGGGATGTAGCACCACCTTTCACTGAAGGGCAAAACGGACAAGTAGTCTACATTGGAGACCTAAACCTTAGAGTCAGATCGGAGGGGGAGAATTTAATTTTACTTACCGTTTTATAAATTAAATATAGTTTTACCATTAAATATCTTATGTAAACATGAGTAGTAGGTCAAATTCTTTATTTTATAATGTCTGGGGACTCATAGGGAGGAGGTAACGTAAGAGGAGAATTAGGGTTTCCACCGATGTCAAGACTTTGACTCCAATAATAAAGCTATGTCAAGTAGTATAAAAATGTTGTTCATATAAATAGGTATACTATAAACAAATAAAGACTCAGAAAGCCACGGCCCGGAACGAACGAAACACGCCCGAAAGAGATCAACGACGCTCGACTCCGAAGAGAAGCAAGGGTGCACGTTCAAAGAGAAACGTCACCGAAGAGAACAACGTCTCGGATCTGAGAATTTACGTGCCCGAAGTCACTAACGTCGTGCGTCAAAGTCATCTACACCGTGACCCGAATCAACGGGACTCCGTACACCCTAGAAGGGTCTGGTTCCTAACTTGGGTACAGAGGACGGAGCCGTCCGTCTAAGAAACGGTGACTCGGTGCTCCCTCCGGGGGTGAGAACGTAGGAAATTTTAAATCAGTAACACGGATTACAAGATTTTAGATTTTTAAGTCAAAAAGGGAAAATCATTGATTAAAAAAGGGTTTAAGACGATGGGGAGAAAAGTTTACAAGGAAAGGAAGTCAGTAAAGTAAACACACCAAAGGAGTAAGAATAAACAAAAAGTTCGTATACAGACAGGAAAGAAAATTAAGGAAAATGAGATAATATAAAAATAGACAAAACAGTTGTATGTAAAGACCGTACGAAAGAAACTAATAAATAATAATAAAAAAGGTATTTTATTGAAAGGTATTTTCTTTAAACTCGTACTGAGAAATGACGACGAAAGAATAACACATAAGAATGTTAAAGTTCTGTAATAATACATGAACTATAGACAGGATTGAAATGACGAGACTGTAAGAAAGACAAAAAAGAATGACACTAGAGAGGTATGAAGGACTCAACAAGAAGACGAGTAGACGGTGTGAAAATAGAACAGGAGGAATTAAAAAACGGGAATAATAAACATAGGACGAGTCAATCTAAGATGAGGTTCGTCAAAAAGAACTACACCCTAAAAACAGGACTTTTCACTCTAAGTCATATGATTAAAACTATCAAACAACTCGGTTCTGACAAAATCGTGGTGGTCTTGAATGACGACAGACGAACGTAAGTGGGAACTCAACCTAAGACATCGTGTACGAAGGTCAAAGTCACCGACAAGAGTAGAAAGGGGCGACGTAAATGACAACCCTTCCGGACTCTCAGACCAGTAGACTTCGAGACTCTTAGGGATAACGGAAGGGAGACGAAGAGGAATCTGACAAAAACTAAGGTGTCCCTAGGACATCGACTATAATGTCACTACCATCAAGTAGGTGTGGATAAGTAGAAAACCTCAAGGACTCCTATGGAATAGCGCATCAAAACAACATCTAAAACAGATATCCGGAAACCAAAACGGTAAGATAAAAGACACAGACAAAAGTACCCTCCCCCCTCACCTAAATTTTTTTTTTGCTTTGACAGAATGAAGTAGAAGAAAGAAGGGTCACAGAAAGAGTAAGAAATACATACTAATAAATTGTAGAAAGGTAGTAAGACTCTTTTACTAACGACAGAAAATCTTTCATTAACGAATAAAACTTTTTAAGTTTACATGTCATTTAAACTTCGACTTGTGTGGTTTTTATTTTATTGACAGACTCCACTACCTACACACAATCGAACTAACACCATTAGTAAAGTATTACATACCACCAAATCAACGATTCAGTACAGCCTCAGAAGACTCGGGCACCTGACATCGGGAGACATTGGTCCGAGGAGACAGGTACTCTAAAGGGTCCGTTCTTATGACCTCACTCAACGGTAAAGGAAGAGGTCCCTTAGAAGGACTGGATCCCTAGCTTGGGCGTAGAGGACGTAATGTCCGTCTAAGAAATGACAACTCGGTGGTTCCTTCAGATAATTTAGTAGTATAGCACATGGAGTTTATATACGTTAAAAACAAACAATTAATATGGAGTCATTTCGACTTTTTCCATTCATATTATGTTGTTTGAGGACATCTTGTTTGAGGGGTCGAAATGGTTAACAACGGTGAACGGGGAACATAAAATAATGAGACAGATGTGTGTATGTGTGTGTGTGTGTGTGTGTGTGCATATGTATACGTGTTCACGTGTGCACACAAAAATAATGACGAACATAACAGAGACGACTAGTTAAACTTTTATGTAATGTCAAGAGTAAGGAGACATAAAGAATTTTACAGTTGGAGAAGAAGACTCTTTATTCTTTTAAGAGAATCTTTTTATGTCATGTTACTAGTTTAAGTCATGTAAATTACAACTTTGTTACAACAATAGATCGTATGTGTGCAAAACGGTCCATCAATTTATTATCGGAATTAAAAAGTTTAAGTCTTGGATCAAGTTTTAGAGAGTACCGTAAGTCTATAGTCCAGGGAAGTCGAGCCAAATTAGATCGTATCTAAGTCCTAAGTCAGAAATAGTGTTGTACCCGTAAATAAAACTTCTACCTTCAGGTTAACAAAACTTCCTATAAGGAGTTCAATTCTAAACAGACTGACAAAAGTGCAGATTCAATACGTAAAAATAACTTTCATACTATAGACAACAAAACAGGGGGTGACATAGTGTAACCCTACGTGTTACAGTCAAACAAAGTAATAACGACTATAATTAAATTAACCAGTCAATTACACTACAAGTAATTAAAGAGGTAACACATCAATACCACAAGGGAAAAAATCAATTATTAAATAGACACCCCTCTATTCCATTCTGTAACATCTATAAAACAAGGGGAAATTCGAAAGTGAAGTCGTAGATAAACACCAAAATTACACATAGTCAGTAAAGGTACTACAGATATTTTATTATAAAATATCGATTTAGTCAGAAAATTATCAATAATTGACCGTAAAATTATGTGTCTTCTTAAAAGGAAGATAGTAGAATAGAGTAATCGTCATACTAGAATGTTTAAAAATTTCAATTTAAGTAATATTAGTTGACGATAGTGATAAGTAAAATTACGAGTTTAACAGGGTCTAAACCGGCTACCCACGGGGAAATTCGATTAAGGATTCAAGAAAAGAAAAAGTACAAATATAACAAAAACTCTTGAAGAAATGAAACACCTTGTTTTTTCCGTAAGAACCTTACGATATAAGGTTCCTAGAGACCAAGAACAATCATCTCCTTCTATAACAATTTGGTTCTAGATCCATGAACGATATGAATACCGATAACGTCACAGTGAATAAAAATTTGTACACACACACATACACGTCTTATTCGATCCTTTAGATAAATAGAGAAAAAGACAGAGAGAAATACTAGGAGAAAGAAGGAAAGAAAGGAGGAGTACACCTATGAAGATTAAGGTCAGGTTCGGTGAAGTTCCAATAAGTAATGAAAGGGGGTAGGGAATAAACACCCCCGAAGGGACTACCGAGTCACCCATTTCTTAGGTGGACGTCACGTCCTCTGTGTCCTCTGTACCCAAGTTAGGGACCCAACCCTTCTAGGGGACCTCCTCTTTTACCGTTGGGTGAGATCATAAGAACGGACCTCTTAGGGTACCTGTCTCCTAGGACTGACCAATGTCAGGTATCCTAGCGTTTCTCAGTCAGTACTGACTCACTGAATCGTGTGCGTAAGGAATAAACACCGAGAAGAAAGACTGGCACTCCTGGCACCGAGGTCGAGTCTACCGTTTCTTAGGAGGACGTCACGGCCTCTGGATCCAAATTAGAGACCCAGTCCTTCTAGGGGACCTCCTCCTTTACCGATGGGTGAACTCATAAGAACGGACCCTTTAGGTACCTGTCTCCTCGGACCTCCCGATCTCAGGTATCCCGACGTTTTCAACTTAAGCTGACCCACTGACTGTGTGTGAGACAAATGTGTAAACAATTTAATATAGTGTGTGAATTTCATCAAAGTCTTATGAAGAAATGGTAGTGACAGTCGTTGAAATGATTTACCTTAAGTCTAAAAGAAACATCAAGCAGAAATGTGACTCATATATTAGTTTAACGGAAGAAAAAGGGAAGAACAAGTACCGATTTATCATAGATAGTGTAAAAGAAAATAGGTATCTACCTGTGAATTCGACAAAGAAGATACAGAACCGATAATATTTATTACGACGTCACTGGTACCCCCACCTATATAGAAAAAACTCAATCACAAAGACAAAGAAAACGATTTATGTGTCTTCACTCTAATAACCGAGTATACCATTAAGATATAAATTACGAAATCATCAAAGGTATGGTAAAGGGTTTTACCGATATGTTTAAATTGAAATGGTGGTTATCAAATGGTCCTAAAGAAAAAGAGGTATAGGAGTGACAAGAACAAAAGAAAAAAACAAAAGGTCTTATAGGTAGGATTGTCTACCCTCCATTGTAGAGTAATCCCAAAACTAAACACAAAGGGACTACTAATCACTATAACTCATGGAAAGGTATACGGATAAACGGTAGACATACAGAAACCTCGGTACAGATAAGTACAAGAAACAGGTAAAGGTTAGTCCAATAAATAAATGATAACACAACATATATAAAACTTATAATTGGGAAACAATCTATAAACGTCTATATAAAAAAGGGAAACACAACAAACAAAGGAAACGACACGTTTTCCAAAAATCAAACTACACTAGAGTGACAAATTAAAATCAAAAACAACG
Organism: Capra ibex; assembly: GCA_006410555.1. Lineage (NCBI taxonomy): Eukaryota > Metazoa > Chordata > Mammalia > Artiodactyla > Bovidae > Capra > Capra ibex. Next base: position 79,548,589 of record SJYO01041852.1, read on the forward strand.
GACAGGAAAACGATAATATGGTTTTTTTAGTAACGACTCTCTGGTTACAGTTCATCGAAAAAGGATACAAAAGAGGATCCTCGAAATACCAAGGTCCAAAGTACAAATTCAGAAAGTAAATACAGAAAGTCATAGAGAACTCTACTAATATATTAAAAATAGGAAGTAGGACAATGACAGTACACAGTGTTAAATAACTAAACATATATAACTTGGTAGGTACGAAGGTTCCCTACTCAAGGTGAACCAGTACCTCATATAAGGAAAATCACAGAACAACTTAAATCACACGATCATAAAACAACTCTCAAAAGATAGACAAAGGTAATCTCAATGATCGGATATTAAAAAAAGAACACCACAAGAACACCGAAACCATTGTCCCATTATGACCGAAGTATTTTTCTCAAAACATCATATGGGGGGAGGGATTAAAACCCCTTCTTAAACTCTTTTTTAATCGTAATTAAGAAAGAAATCACAAACTATCTTTAGTGGTCACTTAGGTAGACCAGGTTACACAAACAAGCAATTCTCTAAGAACTAATGACTAAGTCAGGGGAATGAACAATAACTAGAAAGATAAAGAAGTACTAAAAGACAAGTAAGATAAAAAAGTCAGAACCATCCGACGTACAAAAATATTTAAGTGGGTTCAGAAGATCAATAAGTTAAATAGTTGTACATAAATAAGTTTAAAAACAATATAGGAAACGTATCGTAGTAAAAGAAACCTTACATTAATGAAATGTTACGACACAACCAAAGACGACATTTTACTTCACTTAGTCACTATACACATGTATATAGGGGAGGGAGAACCGGGAGGAAGGGGCGTGGTAGGGTTGAGAGACGCAGTGGTGTCTCGTGAGGAAACGATAGGACGTCCAAGGGTGATCGATAGATAAAGTGTACATTATCACATATATACAGTTGGGACTGGAGGGTTAAGTGGGGTGGGGAGGAGGGGGCTACAGATGTCCAGACAAGAGATGTAGACACAGAGATAAGGACGGGAAGTTTCTCCAAGTAGTGGTAAAAAGATCTAAGGTGTATGTACAAAGTTATGTACTATAAATGAAAGGGGAAAGACTGAATAAAGTGAGATAAAGTGAGACCCAGGTAGGTACAGAGATGTTTACTGGGATGAAAAAAGGAAAAATACCGACAATAAGGTGAATAGTATTTATAATACACAAGAAACAGGTAAATAGAAAACTAACTGTAAATCAAACGAAGGTACGGGACTGACAAATAACATTCATCATTTATGACGACATTACTAACAACCCCACGTACCAGAAAAACTTAACATCACAAGAACCTTATATACGGGTCATCGCCCTAACGATCCAGTATTCCATCAAGAGAAAAATCCAAAATTCCTTGAAAGTATGGTAAGAGGTATCACCGAAGTCATTAAATGTAAAGGTAGTTATCACGCTCTCCCAAGGGAAAAGAGGTATGGAGAGGTCGTAAATAACAAACGTCTAAAAAACTACTACCGTTAAGACTAGACACACTCCACTATGAAATAATATCAAAATTAAACGTAAAGAGATTATCACTCACTACAACTTGTAGAAAAGTACTCAGACAACCGGTAGACATACAGAAGAAACGTGTTTACAGACAAATCCAGAAGACGGGTAAAAACTAACCCAACGAACCAAAAGAACTATAACTCGACGGCACTCGACAAACATATAAAACCTCCAATTAGGGAACAGTCAACGAAGTAAACGTTTATAAAAGAGGGTAAGACTCCCAATAGAAAAACAAAACACATAACAAAGGAACGACATGTCTTCGAAAATTCAAATTAATTCAAGATAAATAAAGAAAAAGAAAAGTAATGAGATCTTCCACTCAGTTTTCCTAGAACGACACTAAATACAGTCTCACAAGAAGGATACAAAAGGACATTCTCAAAATATCACAGACCAGAATGTGAATCCGGAAATTACGTTCATCAACAGGTCAAAAGGGTCATAACGAATAACTTCTCCGGTAGAAGAGGTAACATATAAGAACGGAGGAAACAGGATCTAATACACTGGTATCCACACACCCAAATAGAGACCCGAAGGCTAGAACAAGGTTACCAGATGTAAAGACAAAAATACGGTCATGGTATGACAGAACTACTGACATCGAAACATCACATCGAACTTCAGTCCCTCGGACTAAGGAGGTCGACACAAAAAGAAAGAGTTCTAACGAAAACGATAAGTTCCAGAAAACGTAAAGGTATTTTTAACGTTTTGAAAACAAGATTAAGATACTTTTCACGGTAACCAATAAACTATCCCCAACGTGATTTAGACATCTAACGAAACCTATCATATCAGTAAAAGTGTTATAATTAAGAAGATTGGGTTCTTGTACCATATAGAAAGGTAGACAAAGACAGTAAAAATTTAAAGAAAGTAACCACAGAATATCAAAAGACTCATGTCCAGAAAACGGATGTATCCATCCAAATAAGGTTGTGATTATACCAAGTTTTTTGGGTCTGAAATGTTTTTCTTTATAAATCTTTTAACAATAAGGGAGAAGTAGAGGAAATAGAACGAATGGGGGGAGGAAACAGGGTCGTATGTGAACATTAAAAAATAAAAGGAAGGAAAACAAAGAAAAACTTTTTGTTTCACATGTATTTACATATCAAGAGGTAGAAAAAGTGTCTTCAGTCGTGTAAAATATATTGAATATGTAAAAATATAAGATATGGTAGAGAGGGGGTGAATTGTACTATCTTTTGTCTAGAGAAAGATATTCAAATGTCTCTGGGTAGAATAAGGAAAAATGTGAGACACTTAAATAGTATCAGATTATCAAAGAATATATACTCGTTAATCCTATAAAGGTGTAACGTGTTAATGTTCATTCCAGTATTGAAATATATATACATAAAAACATCACGATCTTCATACATAAGACCCGTTCGAAGAACTTCATCCTAATGGTACAATTTCCAATCCACGTATACATCGAAAAAAACTATAACAATGTGAATGGAAGATTATTTTGTTGTAAGACGTAAGAGCCGTCATTACACAATCTTACAGGTAAAAGGGAATGAGATTAGTTATCTTATAAAACAGTTTGAAAACTTAAAAAAGAGAAAACTCTTTATAAGTCACATCAAAATTGAAAAGAAAAAAATATACACTCTAACTTGTATAAAAGTATACAAATACTCGGTGGAAAGTTATTAAAAGTTTACTAACGAATGGATAAACAAAACAGATAAAGAAAGATAGTCCAAAGACCTAGAAAGGGAACTAAAACTCAAGAGATAAATAATCCCTGTAATCGAGAAAAGGGTAAAATACATAATATTTATAAAAGGAGACTAAAGATAAACCAAAAACTATAACGAATACTATAAAATAATTTGAGTACACCTTTATTTAAAATAGTCATAAAAGAAAATCACTTAGAACTAAAATTCGGTATCAATCTTTCGACAAAGGGTAAATGAAAGATCTTCCGTTACCGTGGGGTGAGGTTATGACAACGGACCTTTTAGGGTACCTGTCTCCTCGGACCATCCGACGTCAGGTACTTCAGCGCTTCTCCGTCTGTGATGACTCGCTGAAGTGAAAGTGAAAAGTGAAAGTACGTAACCTCTTCCTTTACCGTTGGGTGAGGTCACAAGAACGGACCTCTTAGGGTCCCTGCCCCCTCGGATCATCCTCCGGCAGATACCCCAGCGTGTCTCAGCCTGTACTAACTTTGTTGAATCGTCGTCGTCGTCGTCGTCACACACATATCGAATTTAAAAAGTTATAATCTAGAGACTAAATAATATTAAATGAAAACATATACTACAACCTCTAAGTATTAAATAGAAAAATGTGTGTCTATAAGACAAATTGGTTTCGTCAAATAATTTTTGACATAGACACGAGTACTAAACTCTACAATGGACATAATATATCATTTATAGGTACACATAAACTCAGACAAAGACGTTAAAGAAAAAAAAAAATTACGTAGTACTCAAATAAGTAGACCTAGTTTTTTCTATGTTCAAAAGACTCGGAAGGCGTCAGAGATGTATCTTTAAGATGTGTTCACCGACTGTTATTTTGTCATTACGGAGGAAACTAGTTAATGGACTTTCATAGATTAGAAAACGTTTAAGAAACGATACCCTTTATACATAATTAGTCAAGTTAAGTCAAGTCAGTGAGTCAGCACAGGTTGAGAAACACTTGGATTTCTGGTGTCATGCGGTCCGGAAGGGTAGGTAGTGGTTTAGGGTCTCAAATGGTATAAGTACAGGTAACTCATTCACTACGGTAAATTGGTAGAGTAGGAGACAGTAGGGGAAGAGAAGGACGGAAATTAGAAAGGGTCATAGTCCCAGAAAAGTTTACTCAGTCGAGAAGTGTAGTCCACCGGTTTCATAACCTCAAAGTCGAAGTTGTAGTCAGGAGGGTTTCTTGTGAGTCCTGACTAGAGAAAATCCTACCTGACCAACCTAGAGGAACGTCAGGTTCCCTGAGAGTACTCAGAAGAGGTTGTGGTGTCAAGTTTTTGTAGTTAAGAAACTACGACTCGAAAGAAATATCAACTTGATAGTGTAGGTACGCACTGATGACCTTTTTTGTATCGGAACTGATCTACCTGGAAACAACCGTTTCATTACGGAGACGAAAAATCATACGACAGATCCAACCAGTATTGAAAGGAAGGTTCCTCATTCTCAGAAAATAATTTTTAAAAATAAAAATGAAATAAAATGAAATGTCATGACATAACCAAAACGGTATGTAACTGTACTTAGGTGGTGCCCACATGTACGCAAGGGTTTGTACTTGGGGGGAGGGTGGACAAAGACGTTAAAGATAAGACAAGCAGAACAGATTTATAAGTACATAATCGTAGAAGAGAATATAAATATCATACACATTATAGAGTACAGAAGAGGAGTCTATCGAAAAAAGGGTTATACAAACACTAATAAAAATGTACGAACAAAAATTTTACACTTCAAAGTATATTTGAACAAATCAAGGTATTTTTCGGAACAACCATAAAAAGAATCACAATTCAAATAGTTAAATTCCGGTAGAACTTAAGATTAATAACAATTTACTGGTAGTGGATCGTACAACGGTCCTGCTATTGTCTATAAATTGTTTATGGACAACCTACCTGTTTATTTCCTTATTTGCTTGTGAAGATAGTAAATGTCCAAAATATCGAACTGAGTTTATCAGTACAGGAACTTATACAATATAAAATTAATTTTCAATTTTTCATGAAAGAACCCTATTTTCCGAGTCAGTGTTACAACTGTTCATATAAAAAGATAGGATTTTTCCAGAAATACATATTAATAATTTTTTGTTAGTGATTGATCGAGGATTTCGTTGAAACTTATATAATTTTTGTCGTGGGAAACAAGTTTTTGAAATGACAGTAAACTACCTTTTAATAGTATTATAGGACTGAAGAAAATTTCCTATGTAATGAAACAATAAATTTATTTATGTGTCTATATACTAGAGAAAGTATACTGATCAAGGGGAAGTACAACAGGACACAAGTTGTGAGTATCAGCATGTCCCGAGAGGATACATTATCACAAATCTTGTCTAAATTATTACTGTACTCGTTATTATTTTCAGAGTAAAAGTGGACTTCTATTGTTTGAATTTGTGATCTTCATCTATGTGACAAGACTCTAAAAGAGACATTCTCAAAGGTAATCGAACAGATACGAGAAAGAATTCCATATTAAGGAAATAGAAACATTCTTTTCCAACTAAATGTGGGGAAAAGATACACATGTGTGTGTATGTTGAGGAAAGTAAACTTCTTTAGGGTCATCTGAAAAAGCAGAGAAACATGAAGAAAGAGACGACTTTACGTCGACGGAATCAATACCTTCTGTCGTCGGTTGACCGTGTTTTGTTTTTCATGTTGTAAACCGTCTTTCCTTCAAAACAATTACTGTTGTTGTTACACTCAGTCAAAAGAACACTTTTTGACGTACTGATTTATAAACTACCTCTTTATCGTTTGAAAAGAAGATCAATAGAGAATCGTATTGTTCAATCAGGAATCATATATATTAAAAAGTTATAGTTACTATCAACAAAAAATTTGTTCTCGTCCCCTTTGGTGGGTGGTTGGTTTTGATTTCGACATTTGTAACAAACGGTTTGTAAAAAACACAAATACTTACATTTGATAACAAAAAACGACACGGTCCACTTGTTAATTCCTAAAGGGATCTAAATACCCTTCAGAAGGAGTGAACGTGTACAAAGACCCATCTCAATTTTCATAGTCCAAACTCTCGGTTACTAACCACATCGAAGAACTCGTACAAAGAGAGAACGTAGTATTTGAGGTACCTTTATATTCTTTAGTGTTATGTCCACACGAGTGGCTACGTAACAAACCTATACGAGAGTACTCGTAAGTATTTCGTAGATTGAGTCGTTCCCTGTCAGAAGGTATCAACGGTCCCCGTCACAACAGTCTGTCTGGACCGAGGACCGAACCGAGACGACTTAATAAAACTATTCAATTATTCGATTGAAGAAAGTTACAAGTATAAGAGTACTTATTTTAACCCTACACCCGTTCTATTTTCGTTATTTGGGTACAACACTCCTAATCTTATCCCCTACGAATCGCAAGGTGATCGGTAAGACAAGTAATTCATTACGTCTTGTCCTTCGGGAAGAGTCAGTCAAACATTTACACTTGACCCGTTTCATCTCTGTCAATGACCTCGTTATGGAAACAAGGTTCAGATGTACAGTAGAGTTTAAGATGTCTTGATAGTTCTCAGATTTTTAGATCATAAGTCAAAAAAATTAACACACCTCTGTCAGTGGAACCTCTTCCTTTACCGTTGGGTGAGGTCATAAGAACGGACCTCTTAGGGTCCCTCTCTCCTCGGATCACCCGACGGTCGATACCCTAGCGTGTCTCAGTCTGTGCTGACTTCGCTGAATCGTCATCGTCCTCTGTCAGTGGTCTCCAAACGTTCTATAAAATCCTGCCAGTAAGACCATGGAGGGAATTTTTTTGTCTTCGGTAACTAGAACGACATTTTTATAGAACATCCTACAAACACCCTGTCCTTATTTTCGTGACCCGCTTAAGTCTCCACAATTCTGAGTTATTTTAATATCGTTTTCATAAGTGACAACTATTTCGGTAAAAGGAGTCTCTATCGTGATAGGTTATCTTTCAAGACACTATCATCTTCCTAAGACAAAGACTCACCAGGTCATACCGTCGGTACTTAGTGTACACCGATAACTCATGAAATACACAGGTCAGTATACCTCCTTAACTTAACAATCACATAAATTACAATCAATGAAATATATTGGTTTGAACCGACTACCGATAACATAACCGTGTCGAAATATCATAGGTCCAGTATTAACCTTCACATGTAATAAGACTTTCCTTTCGTAGGAAAGTCAGTTGTGAAAACTTTCAAGTTACTACACGTGACGTGGGTTCTACTGAAGGATACTCCATCGTAAACGCATATAGGTGTCGTCTTAAGGACCCTGTACCAAACGGTCGTGACTCATTCATATCGGGACACTTAAACAAAAAACCTACGTGACATCAAGTCATCCTGACTCGCGAGTGGACTGACCCCATCGAACCGACGTTTTGGAAGTAAGAGGGGTGGGGGTGGAGGTTCACGACAATATTTGTGACCTTTTTTTTTAACACCTGGTAGACATCGACGTCTACCCCTAAACACCTGCTACATGTTCAACTTCAGTACCTTAGTCGTCTCTACGGGTTTTATACAGTAGGTTTAACTGGTCAGTTTTACCACTCCTCCTGTAATAGAACAAACCTATGAGACAGAGTGTTTGTGAGATACCACTTATCCGGGGAGTACCCCAGTGTCCGAGTAAGGGAAAGGAGTTAAGAGACTATTGTGATGACGAAACTGGACGTCGTCAGACCTGAGTGAGTCCCTGTCAAAATGACGTGGTGGTAGACTTCGTGGTGTTTTCCGTAACGATAACCGTAAAAGATGGCAAACTAAAACAAAGACGTGTTTTATCCAACACTCATTCACTAGAAAACTGAACAAACTTTGTCATTCATGACACCCGTTACCTAATACAACTAAAATAATACGACCTCCTCATTAAAAAATTTTTAAATAGTAGGAACTCAAAAAGAAAGTACCCCAGAGATTGTATGAGTAAAACGGTATAGTTCGAATTTTTAGTGTAACTTCAATTGTGTAACTTAACAAACTCAAACGACTCTTCCGGTGTCAATTTATCCGTCAACAGTCACAGTCTGGTGTTCCCGGTAAATTCCATTGAACCAAATAAACACTTCGGTTGTCAGGGAAAGAGAGTCGAGATCTTAAAATACACAGAGATTCCAAACTATGTAAGTATATAACGTAAACTTTACGTGACATTAGTATAACTTGTACTCGGTCAAATTTGGATACCTAAACCATCTTACTAGGTTATCTCTTACGGTTACACCTCCTTTTATTTGATCTCGTATTGACCGGACCCAGAAATAACTCCTGCAGTCGAACTTCTCTGAGACTACCCCGTAACATTGAACCTCTTTCTACACCTTACAAAACATCCCGAAGTCGCCCTCCCCTGATCGTCTTCAAGTCGGTCAAAGACCTTACGAACCAAGTCCTGTCAAGAGTCTCCTCTATCTTAAATAAGACACCTACTCGTCACTAATGACTCGTTAAACCTAAAATACCTCTCCCGACCTCACGGTGTCAATCCCCGAGTCGGGTATATGATCTCCCACCCCTCCTCACTGACGGTCTCTACTCCTTACGTTCCTGACGGTACTTTTTAGACGTCAGGAAGTCGTAGAGAGTGTTGTTTAATACGTTAAGTCATCATATTATCACGACAGAAAGTTCTTTCCTTCCAATCCGATTACTTATAACATCAAGGTACCAAAAACCACCTTTATGTATAAGACTTCATCCTACACGTCGTCGACTCCGGTACGATCCGTCCTTGAGAATGGGGGCTGAGGACAGAGGTTCGTCTTCGAACGAGTCCTAGACACCTAGGGATGACCGAGGAGAGACGGGACCTCTTCCTCTTCTCGGACCGAACTTTCCACTGAACCCTCCTCTTCGTTTCTCGTACCGGGTCTGGGAGGGTCCAGACGTGTCTCCCACGTCAGGTGAGTCGAGTGTGGTGAACCGTCACGTCGAGATACGACACGAGCAGGTTGACGGGTATGGGTCCCCATACTCAGACTAAGTCCCCGTGTGGTCTGTCGAAATACCGACTTTTAGAGTGAACACAAGAGATCGTGTTAAAATGGTCATTTACAAAATGCCATTTACAAAACTAGAGGTAGACAGACTTAATATGTACATAAAAGGGAAATCAATGTTTGAGTCTTCCCCCTTGTCCTACCAAAATAATGACTGGAGAGTTTCTATCCAGTTGTCTGGATCCTTAAGAACCCTATTTAAAATAAAATAATTTTTTATAAATAAATAAAATTAACCTCCGATTAATGAAATGTTATAATATCACCAAAAACGGTATGTAACTGTACTTAGTCAGTACCCGTGTGTACACAAGGGTAGGTCTTGGGGGGAGGGTGGAGGGAAGGGTAGAGTAGGGGGTCCCAGTAGGGTCACGTGGTCGGGACTCGTGGGACAGGGTACGTAGTTTGGACCTGGTCTCTAGGAAAAGTGTATACTATTATATGTGAAAAGTTGCGATGGGAGAGTTTAGTAGGGTGGGAGCGGAAGAGGGTGTCTCAAGTTTTCTGACAAGAAATGTAGACACAGAGAAAACGACAGAACGAATATCACAGTAGCAATGGTAGAAAGATTTAAGGTGTATATACGTAATCATATGACATAACCACAAAACGAAAGACTGAATGAAGTGAGACGTATTATCCGAGGTCAAAGTAGGTGGAATAATCCTGATTAAGTTTACGTAAGAAAAATTACCGACTCATTATGAGGTAACACATATACATGGTGTCGAAAAAATAGGGAAGTAGACGGTTACCTGTAGATCCAACAAAGGTACAGGACCCGATAACATTTGTCACGACACTACTTGTAACCCCACAAGAGACAGTTAAGACCAAAGGAACCACACATACAGGTCGTCACCCTAACGACCCAGTATACCGTCAAGACAAAGGTCAAAAAATTCCTTAGAGGTGTGAGAAGAGGTATCACCGACATGATCAAACGTAAGAGTGGTTGTCACATTCTCCCAAGAAAAAAGAGGCGTGGGAGAGGTTGTAAATAACAAACATCTGAAAAACTATCGTCGGTAAGACTGACCACACTCTACCATGGAGTAACACCAAAACTAAACGTAAAGAGACTATTACTCACTACAACTGTAGAAAAGTACCCAAACAATCGGTAAACATAAGAAGAAACCTATTTACAGACAAATCAAGAAACCAGGTAAAAAACTAACCCAGTAAATAAAAAGACCTTAACTCGATGTCCTCGACGAACATATAAAAACTCTAATTAATAAACCGTCAACGAAACATTAATTGTTTATTAGTTATAGGTATGACATATTATAAACATTTCACTTTCACTTCAGTGAGACAGTACAGTCTGAGAAACGTTGGGGTCCCTGATATCGGATGATTCGAGGAGGCAGGTACCCTAAAAGGTCCGTTCTTATGACCTCACCCAACGGTAAAGGAAGAGGTCCCCTAGAAGGACTGGGTTCCTAGTACTCTTTACGACCCGACCTCCTTCGTGTTCGACCTTAGTTCTTACGGCCCTCTTTATAATTATTGAAGTCTATACGTCTACTGTGGTGGGAATACCATCTTTCACTTCTTCTTGATTTCTCGGAGAACTACTTCCACTTTCTCCTCTCACTTTTTCAACCGAATTTCGAGTTGTAAGTCTTTTGATTCTAGTACTGTAGACCAAGGTAGTGAAGTACCGTTTATCTACTCCTTTGTCACCGACTGAAATAAAACCCCCCGATGTTTTAGTAACGTCTACCACTGACGTCGGTACTTTAATTTTCTGTGAATGAGGAACCTTCCTTTCAATACTGGTAGGATCTATCGTATAACTTTTCATCTCTGTAATGAAATAGTTGTTTCCAGGTTGATCAGTTCCGAGACCAAAAAGGTCATCAGTACATACCTACACTCTCAACCTGATATTTCTTTCGACTTACGTCTTCTTACCTACGAAAACTTGACACCACAACCTCTTCTGAGAACTCTCAGGGAACTCTATGTTGGTCAGGTAAGATTTCTTCTAGTCAGGACCCACAAGTAACCTTCCTGACTACGACTTCGACTTTGAGGTCATGAAACCGGTGGAGTACGCTTCTCGACTGAGTAACCTTTTCTGAGACTACGACCCTCCCTAACCTCCGTCCTCCCCTTCCCCTGCTGTCTCCTACTCTACCGACCTACCGTAGTGACTGAGCTACCTGTACTTAAACTCACTTGACCTCAACCACTACCTGTCCCTCCGGACCGTACGACGTTAAGTACCCCAACGTTTCTTAGTCTGTGTTGACTCACTGACTTGACTCGACTTCAACGAAGTAAACGATAATAAAAGAGAGTAAGACTTCCGAAAAGAAAGTGGAACGAATATCAAAGGAAATAACACGTTTTCGAAAATTCAAATTAATCCAGGGTAAACAAATAAAAACGAAAATAAAGGTAATGAGACCCTCCATCCAGTATCTCCTAGGACGACACTAAATACAGTCTCATAAAACGGTTACAAAAGGAGATTCTCAAAATATCAAAGACCAGAATGTATATCTAGAAATTAGGTATAACTCAAATAAAAACACATACCACAATCTTTCACAAGATCAAAGTAAGAAAATGTTCACCAACTGGTCAAAAGGGTCGTGGTGAACAATTTCTCTAACAGCAAAGAGGTAACATATACGAACGGAGGAAACAGTTTCTATTCTACGGGTATCCACGTAGCTAAATAGAGACCCGAAAGATAAAACAAGGTAACTATATATAAAGACTAAAACACGGTCATGGTATGACAGAACTACTGACATCGAAACATCATATCAGACTTCAGTCCGTCCAACTAAGGAGGTCAAGGTAAGAAGCAAGAGTTCTAACGAAACCGATAAGCTCCAAAATACATAAAGGTGTCTTTAATATTTTAATAAACAAGATCAAGAGACTTTGTATGACAACCATCGAACTATCCCTAACGTAACTTAGAGATCTAACGGAACTCATCATATGAGTAAAAGTGATATAACTAAGAAGACTAGGTACTTGTACCATATAAAGAGGTAGATAAACACAGTAGAAACTAAAGAAAGTAGTCACAAAATATCAAAAGATATATATCCAGAAAACAAAGAAATCCATCTAAATAAGGATTCATAAAATAAGAAAACAACGTTACCACTTACTTTAACAAAGGAATTTACGTTCCCTAAAGACACATAATTAAAATATAAGAAGTCTATTTAAAATTTATTATGACAACACGACACGAATCAACGAGTCAGTACAGACTGAGAAACACTGGGGTCCGAGGAGACAGGTACCCCTAAGAGGTCCGTTCTCATGACCTCACACGACGGTTCGAGAAGAGGTTCCCTAGAAGGGTTGGTGTAACGTCCGTCTAAGAAATGAGAGACTCGGTGGTCCCTCCGGGTTTATCATGACAATCATGTACCTTTTTTATATACCAACAATAGACCCGATGAAAGACTTAATTAAAGTTAACTTATTATTGTTATAATTATTACTATTAGTCACAATAAGTAATTTGTGAATTGTATACGGTTCGTTGCCGGATGAGTGAAAAACATACAATGAAGTTAAGAATGTTGTTTACATAATCCATATGTACTACTAACTAAGGTTAACAACAAAAAAAAAAGTCCATTTCTTCGACTCCAAATCTCTCCAACCCATCGAATGAGTCCCAGAACGACGATACCCACCAGTAATTACGGTGTGACAAAGAGTATACAGACTTACGACGAAGACAGAGGAATACAACCAAGTTGAGTGTGGGAGTTACAAAGGACCACTGAATATGTGTTCCGGTGAGATCCCATACCTGAACTTTGACGGAAGTGGAAGGAAGACTGAAGGATTGTGAAAGAAACCGAAAATAAAAAGAGACCAAGGTATAGGACTCAACCTATCTACGGAGACTAGGGTAAGATAAAACCACTGGGAGACTTAAGAGGAATAGTACAAAATTATGGAACCGAAAGGGTACGTCATAAAATGAAACGAGTACAGGAACCGCGACACCAGGGTCAATGGAACCAACATTTATAGTCCACGTTAAAATCAAGAAATCTTGAATCAGAGAAAGAGAGAAGGGTGGTCTTCTCTGTCTGTAACTTCCTCCTCTGAATCTATCATTTAGAATATATAAGTCACAAGTTTTGTCGATACACTAGATACTAGGACACTAGGAGACTTTAACGGAAAGTCAAAAACGAAATGATGAGTCCCTACGGAAAAACGGAAAACCTCTCTTCACGGATCTACTAGTGTTCAACGACAGTTGTGTGGGCTTCTTCAGTAGATCCACTCCGACTCTATAGACTCGTGTCTCAGTCCAAGACCCTCTTGTGTCTCCTGTGGTTTGTGGGTGCAGTTCCACATTCGTCCAATCCGTGACACAACCACCTAGGGGATCTCTTTGGACGAAGTACACCATAATACTCTGTTTCGAAACCTTTTACACTTTAGTTTCAGTCGTCCCCGTGTACTTCGCCTCTTCTAAACCCCTCTACCCCTCCGGGTTTCTGAGAACTCTAGACTCCAGGTGAAACAGAACTTCAGTGCCGGGAGAGGGATGGGTCAGAACTGTTGAATCCATGATCCTGATCCTAAGTGACACTTAAAATTAGGTAAAACAAGTAGACCCGTTCGTTACTTTTAGATAGTTCAGAAGTAGTCCACGAGTCGTGAACGTCCCTCATCTGGTATGTGATCACTTGTCTGAAATATATCGTCACTCCCTTAATCCCTCTAATCTCCAACAACACCCTTCCCGATCTTAACATCCCGGGACGACCCTGTGGTTCCTCCTTCCCTGTAGGTTTGTTGACAGGAACTCTCCAGTTCCTCTCGAAGGACAGAACTCCATCACAACAGGTCAGAACCTAAACGTCCTATTCATCCTCAGTCGATTCAAACCCCTCTCCTCATTCTCATAACCTCCGTTGTATGTACTCTTGGGTTTCCCATTCTCTCTCGTATCCTACGACAGGTTCCTACAAGTATCTCACACCACACCACCTACAACCCTTCACTGGGACTCTCTTCCTGTCGTTTTTCGAGTACAGGCCCCAAGACCTTCGGTGACTTCCTAAAACTCGTCCTCTCTCTAGACCAGGTCTCAAATAAAATCTCTCCAACGACACCGACGAGACTCTCGTTTCACCTCTTTACATTCAAGTCTGTGACCGTTTTGCTCCCATGTCCGACACCTTTTCAGTTCCACTCCACACTATTTCACGAAACTTAACCGTATCATAATTATCGACGCTCCGATGTCGTCACCTACCTGATGTCCTTCTAAATCTTCCATTCTAGACATCCTCAGGCAACAAACAACCACGTCCTCAACTTCCATTCCCGATTCTTCCGTAATTCCTACTAAAGATCCCACCACGGACCCACAAAGGTCACTGTCTCTCGCACCCTCCTCTTAGCCCGACGTCCCCGGAAACTACTGACATCCATGGCGGACCCGGCACGACTCACACTCCACGGACACTCTAATCGTTTACCTGGACACGTTATTCGTCCACCACTTCAGTTTCCAACCGGACCGACCTCTTTCCCAACACGGTAGGACTCATACGTCGATAGTCGACTCCAGTGTCCTCACCTATTCTACCTGTCGATCATGCAAAGACCTCCCCATTCTATTAAAAATCACGGAAATCATTACTTTTCACTATCAGTGACAAACTTATTTTGAAGTTTCAAAAGACACGAAATGATACTTGTCTTCTAGAGATTTGAGTAACTAAATACGTCGAAGTTTTTCTAGTCAGATAGGCAGCTAAAGAAAGTAACGGACACCTAATGACTCCAGAACAAATAGTAAACTTATGAAACTTGTACGGATAAGGTTATTTTCCCGAAGGGACCACCAAGTCTACCATTTCTTAGAAGTACGTTACGTCCTCTGGGTCCAAACTCGGGACTCAGCCATTCTAGGGGACTTCCCTTGCTGACGGGTGAGATCATTCGACCGGACCTCTTAGGGTGTCTATCTCCTCGACTACCCGATGTCAGGTACCTTAGCGTTTCTCAGTCTGTACTGACTCGCTGACTCGTACGTGTACACTTAATGTCCTTCTTCCCGGGGAAAGTTAGTACTCTATTTGATTTTCGACGACACTTATTTGAAATACAAAATAGTATTCTGTTACTACTAATTCATAAATAACCGAGGTGGTACCCACGACTGCATTCTCGTGAATCGTCCTTCATACGAAGAACGAGAAATCGTTAGTCAGAAGTTTTCATATAGACAACAGCTTTGAGTGTTACGTCTAAATAGTCGTTCTTCTGTCTTTTCGTACACCCTCCCGGTATAAAGAGGGACAGATGGGAGAGCCTGTAGGGTCTCCGACCGGAATGGGGTCGTCAGTTTACACAAAGACTTGTTGTCTGTTGTACGTCACCACATACGACCATTTTCAATTTGTTGGCTGAAAGACCCTTTTCTTTTTCTCTATTTTTGTTTATAGTATATAATTACGTACATAAACCTTAGATCTTTTTACGATGTCTATTTGCATCAAGGTCCCACCCTTGTCCCTACGTTTACATCTCCGGTCTAAATAACCGTTTCCCCTCCCACCCTACTTAACCGTCTAATTCCAACCGTACATATGTGATGGACCGAAGGGTCCACCGGACTCACCATTTCTTGGACGGACGGTCACGTCCTCTGTATTCTCTACACCCAAGCTAGGGACCCAGTCCTTCTAGAGGACCTCCTCCTTTATGTGGGGTCATAACAACGGATCTCTTAGTGTACCTGTCTCCTCGGACCACCCGACGTCAGGTATCCCAGTGTTTCTCAACCTGAGCTGACTTCGCTGAATCGTGTGTGTGTGTATATGTGACAGTACACATTTTATCTACCGATCACCCTTGGACACCATAACGTGTCCCTCGAGTCAAGTCACGAGCCACTACTGGATCTCCCCACCCTAATTTTATTTTTTTATTGGGTCGTTGTTGTTTTGTGTGTGTTTAGGACCAAATATCGTAACGACTAAAGAAACGATAGTTATAAGGATACAACCAACTAAAGTCCTAAAGTCGGACTGGAGAGAGTGGTGTCTCGACCCTTCTCTGTACATTTTAATCGTGGACGGTCGACCACCCCCGGCCGATACGTGGGAAAAGTGTAAAGACCTCTGTAAAATCAGTTGAAGTCGGACCGTATCCTATAAAACATTCTCCACAATATAAAACAATATTAAAACTGTTTTTCGTATAAAATAGAACAAACGAGGGTTTATACAACCCTCATCAAGGGTCGGTCCACCTTCCAGAATCTAACCGGTTTTTCAAAAAAAACATTCTACAATGTCTTTTTTTACGTTTGTTTGAAAGACCGGTTGAGTTATGAAGGTTCCCTTGCATACACTTTAGTTCCTCTTTTCCTCAACACCTTCCTTCGTCCAACTTTCTCCTCTCTAATTAATATTTCTAGTTCTCCATCTTCTGGTATACCTTTCCTTATACTTTTTCTTATATATATATATACATACATATTGACTCAGTGAAACGACATATCATTATTCATTGTGTTATAACATTAGTTTGATATGAAACTAATTTTTTTCTTTTTCCCCGTCCCCGTACGATGTCAAAAGGGGAACCCAAACAAGTGTCACGGAACGTAACGTGGTCTTCCCCTCACCCACCCACGACCCAGAACGGGGAGAATGACCACCCAATTGAAGACACTCCGACCTCCTTGTGACCACACCGACAATCTCGGCGTAAGAGTCATACAACAATGTACATCACAGTTCTTACGTTCCACAAACGGGTTTGACGATGAATTGATTTTTCATAGTTCCGGAGTTGATAGTCACAGTCACAAAGACAACTACAAAATAATAAAAAAATTTAACTCCATATTTACTGTTGGCAACCATAAGAAATTCAGAAGTCCAAAACTGAAAGTTTTAGAACTCAATTGATCTTAAGAGTTAGTTTGAAAAGGAAGGACCTATAACTTCAAACCTTAATAAATACACATACGAGTCAGCACAGACTGAGAGACGTTGGGGTACCTGACATCGGGTGATCCGAAGAGACGGGTACTTTAAGAGGTCCGTTCTTATGACCTCACCCAACGGTAAGAGAAGAGGTCCCTAGAAGAACCGGGTCCCTAGTTTGAGTCCAGAGGGTGCACCGTCCACCTAAGAAATGATAGACTCAATGTCCCTCGGAAACCTTAGTACACTAATCGATGTTTTGTACGGTTCGGTTAGGTGTACGGGGGATTTTCTTTTGTTTCGTTTTAGCTAAAGTTAAATTTCCTACAAGTCCTTAATTGAAAATTAAGAATATTAATTCAATTTTTAGGGGGGTTTCGAAACTAAATTTAAGATGGTTTATTTGTCAGTCTCCTTGACTCACCGAAGGATCTTGATCGAAACTAAATTCTATTATAACTCTTGAAATGTAAGTATAAGAAGTTCGTCGTTAGGTGTATTCCGAGATGATTCTGGTAGACCGATGTCTACTATTTTTGTAAAAAATTTGTTTGTTTAAGGTTTCCTTTGAAAAAAACAGTCACGTTAGAGTTTATATGTCTTTCTATTCTTTCTTTTACCAACAAACGAAACAAATCACTTTATAAGAAGCACGGACCTATCAAATACATAATAACAAAGAATTTTATAATATAAGAGAAAATGTTGGATTCAAAGGATCCATTCGCAAGAAGGGACACTTTCCAAACACGTAACTCAGTATTCTCAGACAAATTTGTGTACACTTAAAGACACACAAATTTATATTATGAGTCTATCTACGTTTTGTATTCATACGAGTCCCCGGGATCAATTCTTAACTAATTTGTTGTATGACCTCTCCTCACATACTCCAAAAGGGAGACGGAGGAGAGACGAGAGGAGGAGACAGAGAGAGAGAGGGATGATAAGAAAGAGGGGTGTGGAGAGTGGGAATGGTGACCAGGACGGGACGGGTGATTTCGGAGACGTGGAAGGACGAACATTAAACAGCGATTAGTCGACAGTGACAGTATCGGTACTACTCTCCAAGAAGAGACCGACTCCCATTACCGGAATTTTCAGTGTCTCAGTTACAGTTACCCTAGCGAGGTTAAGTTAGTGACTCGACTTACTCCCTACCGTGGACGACTGTAATCGTGAGTAAAACTCGAGTTCGTAGACCCGGGGTCATTTATTGGTAGTCACCCACCCAGACCCCCTGTCCAGTAATCGGGGTGCTTTTTATTTATAGCGAAGGGAACTACCGACGCTCATTAAATCGAGTCTGCTCCTTTAAAGTGGGATCTAATTCATACTACTCGGTTATAGTCAGTCTCCTCCGGTTTGTCACTCTCGAACTACTCTATCTCCCTTTAAATATAAGTCGACCGACGTACACTCTACTCGAGTTTCTTTGCTGAATGGGAAGGTCGGGTAGAAGGACACGGACGACCCACCATCCAAATCGAATAACGAACGGAAAGAACAAACTAAACAACCCCCCACAAACTTCATCTCTAAACTCCGACGTGATCCTTCTTCCTCCGGTCCTAAGTTTAAAAAGGGGTGAAACGCAAACACTTAAAACAGGAGATCGTGCATTACAGTGTCGAATCGGGAACACGGTCGTGAACCGACCACATTCCCGAAACGGCACGGGTGGCCGAGAGTGTGTGTCTGGAGGGGAGGACTCTCTCGTCTGAGGCGAAATTAACAAAACCTGCGGGACCTCCGAGGAAAGGTTGGGCTCATTTATTCGGTCTCTCCCTCCATTTCACCCTGATCCAGGGAGGAAAAAACTAAGAACCCTTCCTTCTTGGTGGGAGTTAAGTGTTCTTGTAGAAAAAATAAACAGGGTGACTACACTAGGTAGTTTAGGTCTTCCTAATAATTATCTTCCAGGAATAATCTTCGTCAAATCGAGTGAAATCTTAGTATAAAATATAGACATCCCTAGACGGGAGCCGGGTGGGAGAGGGAGTACCTTGATCTACATAGACTTTCGACCCACCTAGTCCAAGGGTTCGTCAGAGAATGTAATCTTTGACCTCTCCTACAATAAAGAAAGTGACTGGGGAAACTATTGTCTCCCGAAGGGTACACCGAGTCTACCATTTCTTAGACGGACGTGACGTCCTCTGGACCCAAACTAGGGACTCAACCCTTCTAGGGGACCTCTTCCCTTATCGATGGGTGAACTCATAAGAACGGACCATTTAGGGTACTCGTCTCCTCGGACCGCCCGATATATATCAGGTACCCAATATCAGTCTTTACTGACTCGCCGATTGTGAAAGTGAAAGAAAACTATTGTCTGGAGTCTTCCCGAAAGTTATCGGTATATATAGTCAATAATTTGGTTAAAGATTCAGTACGTATGGAGTATTAATTGGTTTTTAGGGTATCGTAAAAAAATTTTCGTTCCAAAACAAGGCACTGAACCTATACACTTAAAACAAAAATATCAAGACCTTTGTCAAAGTAACGTCTGTTTACCCAGTACCTCCGTTGTCAGTACCTCTGCACCTCCTACCACTTCGTACCCACGTACCTATCACCTTCCCTCTATGACCTATCTAAGTCCCCCACATCCTAGACTCTAAAGACACTTTCGAGAGTGAGAATATTCTCGAGTTATTTATGAAGAACTGACTTAAGTAATTGTGGACGACTCTATTGATTAGCGGAGAGTATCTCCTCGAGGACCACGGAGAGCATAAGTCTACTTACTAGTGTTAACATTTATATTTCTATAAACCCATAAATAAACAAGAACTGGATGTTACTCACGAGTTACTACTTACTTCCAATTTGTAAACAGAGGGAAACGTCCTCTGTTTCTAAGTCAGGGATACACCTCTTATAAGAGGACCTCCTCCTTTACCGCTGGGTGAGGTCAAAAGGACGGATCTCTTAGGGTACCTGTCTCGTCGGACCACCCGACGTTAGGTACCCCAGTGTTTTCAACCTGTGTTGACTCGTTGACTCGTGTCTATGTACGGGGAATGTCTGACATTTCAGGTAGTCTCGTTTCGGATACCTGACAGAACTCGGTGACATAAGGACTCGTCTCGAGTTCCATAAGGTACGTCATCCACGAGTTATTTATAAACTGTCCACTTATTTAAAAAAACTCGTGAAGAATACAGTCCTTGATGTACTCCCTGATTTTACATACCATATATATTCTGCCTCAAACAATAAAGTAACGTCTTTTTTCTAGATATATATATTCTTCAACTTTTTTCTTCGTACACGGTATGTGTTTACAGAAGATACTCTATTAGACTACAACGAAGACAAAAATGGTTTTACACCTTACTTAATTTCTTCCTTTATGGTACCATGTTACTTCCGAGAACTTCTTAAGGATATCCTTCCTTTTACATGAGGAACTAGATATCTTTAAGTTCATGTCACTAAAATAGAACCAAGAACGATCCGTTTACGGGGGTCCTATATAAGAACAACTTGTACGTTCTGAATTTCGAGAGGATGGGGAAATCGACCATCTGTAAAAAGTTTCACTCAACACTCTAAGGGTTGAAACACTATATACAACTCTTCCATAAAATAGTTAACATGTCTACTCTCTTCGTCTCCCTATTTCTCTGAATGAGTTATAGAGTCTATTTCGGCTTTATCTAGGGTTCAGAAATAGTGATTTGTTCATTCCCCTATTCTTCCCGTCGGACTCACAATTTCAGAAATTAAATAGGTGTATCATGTTATAATAGCAGTAGGAGTCATTTTCTGGGAGTACCTGTCTTTATGTTTTACTTTAAA
This sequence comes from Capra ibex, assembly GCA_006410555.1. NCBI lineage: Eukaryota > Metazoa > Chordata > Mammalia > Artiodactyla > Bovidae > Capra > Capra ibex. The sequence continues at coordinate 79,569,642 of SJYO01041852.1, forward strand.
TATTTATTAAGAAAATAATACCCAAAACAATATCTATGAAAACATACGAAGATTGTCTTTTTGTTGATGAATACCAGGTTATGAAGACCCTTGATGTCCCCTATTTGAAAAGACTCAGTCCAATAAAATTATATGATCCATACGAGTACCGTTCGATTCGTTTCTCTATTAAATTTGTTAATGAGGGTACTAGGGATAAAGTCACTAGACTTTAGTTTCTTTTAAAGAAAACACCTCTTAGAAACCATATTTGTCTAATTCAATTAGTCCAGTGAAAGTAAAAATGAAAACTCCCTTTAATCTATTGACTAAGATATGAAAGTAGTAAAACGTCTGATTTGTTAAAAATCTCAACCACAAAAATTTTACAATCACAATCACAATCAGCGAGTCAGTACGGGCTGAGAAACGCTGGGGTACCTGACGTCGGGTGGTCCGAGGAGACAGGTACTCTAAAAGGTCCGTTCCTATGACCTCACCCAACGGTAAAGGAAGAGGTCCCCTAGAAGGGTTGGGTCCCTAGCTTGGACCCAGAGGACGTGACGTCCTTACCAAGTTAATTTAATTTTTTTATATGATTATAGTCCTTAATCTAATAAAGGAACAATAACCTGTCTTATAAAGGTACTACTTTTAAGAGTGATCGTTATAAACACAATATTTACAAATAGAATAGAACACGATTATAAAGTCTTCTACATAAACGTAGCTAAACATATAAAATATATAGTTTCATCCTTAACAAAATCTTAGTCTACGACGACAAAAACACTGATCGTCTATCAAAAGAGACCAACAAGAGAGAGTAAGATTCTTTGATGTAATTTTTATAACGACAGAAAGACACATAATGACACGGGACTTCACTTTAGATATTTCCAGGTCCCTAAATTAAAGAAATTATAAATATAGACCGAAAATTATGAGACATATTGGTGTTGTACCAAAGCGGAGTGAACCATCGACTTTCCACTAAAAAGGGTGAACCAAAAGAATAAAACTCCAAAACAACGATTTCCACTTTCCACCATCTCGGTTTCCAAATTCCGACGACTGTCCACATGTACGTTTTAAACACTGCGTCTAAACCAACGAAACCATAGATCCGGTCACAACATCGATTTTGTCAGAATACGACCAGTGAACAAACTTACTTAACTTCATAGGTCACACGTACCCTCACACACACACACACACACACACACACACACACACACACACCACCTGTCTCTCTTCTCCTTACCTTTTAATTAACCGGAAAAGAAGTTCAAAACTCGTAAAGGTGGTTGGAAGGAGTAACAACGGTATAAGGAGGGTGAAAGTGGACCCTCTCGTTCTAAACCCTCACCCACTTTTTTTATTCCTTTTCTTCTTTTCTTTCTTTTTCCGTCTGATCACTTTCTTCTTTTTCACATTAATTCGTATTTATATACTATTTTTTTTTTTTGGGTTACTGTTTGGTTGACCACGTTTCCGAAGATATCTCTTATCCTAATAAGACACGATCTTTAGTTCCTCGACTTCCCATTCGTGAAATACCTGTAGTAAGATAGATTAGAATGTTACTAATAAATAATAAATGTATAATATTTACTCTTTTCATTCCGAGTTACTTCAATATATTTAAAGGATTCGAGTGTGACATTATTTTCAAGTACAGTGTGAACCTTGGGCTCAGAGAGACTAAATTTTGGGGACGAAAATTGGTGATGTAAAGCCTTCACGAACAAGTCAACTTGACTTACATATCTCTAGGTCTAAAACAAAATCCGATACACCACACACACCGGTCGTTACGTCTCGTACCCACCTTATCCGCACAGTCTTACTGAAACCCCTTATTGGCAAAATCCGGAGTAGTGACCTTCCTCTCTGTCCACAAAAATCCAAAACCAAAGAGTCTTTTTCATCTTACATAACACAAAACTCTTAAACCGTCTTTTCAATCACGTTTACCACTGACAGTACTAAAGTTTGGTATACTTCCGTGTGGTAGTACTACCTCCATTTCTGAAAAAGGAAATCAAAATCCATTATTCCCTGAAGGCAAGAGGAAGAAAAATTCCTTTACGTGTGAGAAAAAGATTTCGGGGAGTAACTTCCGACTCTTAAGTTATCTCGACACAAGACCTCTCGGATGATTGTACACTGGTGGTGATTTAATAAATCTTCAAAACCTAATAGGTACGAAGAACCCGACACGAAACGACCTCGTCGGCACTTCTCTATGGGGTGCGGTTCCATTCTCTTTGGGTTCATTCTACCATTCACAACGTTCTCCCGTAGTCTCCCGTCTGTGTGACTTTGGTATGAGTGTCTTTTGATCAGTTAGATTAGTGTGATCCTGGTGTCGGAACAGATTGAGTTACTTTGGTTCGGTACGGTCGCCCCGTTGGGTTATGTCCGTCCAGTACCACCTCTCCGGACTGTCTTACACCAGGTGACCTCTTCCCTTACCGTTCGGTGAAGTCATAAGAACGGAACTCTTGGGGTACTTGTCATACTTTTCCGTTTTACTATCCTATGGTTTTCTCCTTGAGGGGTCCAGTAATCCACGGGTTATACGATGACCTCTAGTCACCTCTTTATTGAGGTCTTTCTTACTTTCCTACCTCGGTTTCGTTTTTGTTATGGATCAACATCTACACTGACCACTATCTTCGTTCCAGGCTACGACATTTCTCGTTATAACGTATCCTTGGACCTTACAGTCCAGGTATTTAGTTCCGTTTAACCTTCACCAGTTTGTTCTCTACCGTTCCCACTTACAGCTGTAAGATCTATAATCGCTTGATTTTACCTGACCTTACCCACTTAAATTGAGTCTACTGGTAATGTAGATGATGACTCCCGTCCTTAGGGAGTCTTCTTTACCTCATCGGTAGTACCAGTTGTTTTCTCAGGTTTTACGTCATGAACCTACGTTAGAGTTTTTGCTGTCTTACTAGAGACAAACAGAGGTTCCGTTTGGTAAGTTATAGTGTCAATAGGTTCAGATACGGGGTTGGTGATTGCGACTTCTTTGACTTCAACTTGCCAAAATACTTCTGGATGTTCTAGAAAATCTTGATTGTGGGTTTTTTCTACAGGAAAAGTAATATCCCCTGACCTTACGTTTTCATCCTTCAGTTCTTTGTGGACCTCATTGTCCGTTTAAACCGGAACCTTACGCCTTACTTCGTCCCGTTTCTGATTATCTCAAAACGGTTTTTTTACGTGACTAGTATCGTTTGTGGAAGAAGGTTGTTGTGTTCTCTTCTGAGATGTGTACCTGTAGTGGTCTACCAGTTGTGGCTTTAGTCTAACTAATATAAGAAACGTCGGTTTCTACCTCTCCGAGATATGTCAGTTGTTTTTGTTCTGACCCTCGACTGACACTGAGTCTAGTACTTGAGGAATAACAGTTTAAGTATGAATTTAACTTCTTTCATTCCTTTTGGCGATCTGGTAAGTCCATACTGGAGTTAGTTTAGGGAATACTAATATGTCACCTTCACTCTTCATCTAAATTCCCGGTTCTAAACTATCTATCTCACGGACTACTTGATACCTTACTCCAAGCACTGTAACATGTCCTCTGTCCCTAGTTCTGGTAGGGGTACCTTTTCTTTACGTTCTTTCGTTTTACCGACAGACCTCTCCGGAATGTTTATCGACACTTTTCTTCTCTCCGCTTTTCGTTTCCTCTTTTCCTTTCTATATTCGTGGACTTACGTCTCAAAGTTTCTTATCGTTCTTCTCTGTTCTTTCGGAAGAAGTCGTTAGTTACGTTTCTTTATCTCCTTTTGTTGTCTTACCCTTTCTGATCTCTAGAGAAGTTCTTTTACTCTCTATGGTTCCCTTGTAAAGTACGTCTCTACCCGAACTATTTCCTGTCTTTACCAGACCTGGATTGTCTTCGTCTTCTATAATTCTTCTCCACCGTTCTTATATACCTTCTTGACATGTTTTTTCTAGAAGTGCTGGATCTATTAGTACTACTACACTAGCGATTAGATCTCGGTCTGTAGTACCTTACACTTCAGTTCACCCGGAATCTTTCGTAGTGATACTTGTTTCGATCACCTCCACTACCTTAAGGTTAACTCGACAAAGTTTAGGACTTTATACTACGACACTTTCACGACGTGAGTTATAGGGTCGTTTAAACCTTTTGAGTCGTCACCGGTGTCCTGACCTTTTCAGGCGAAAATAAGGTTAAGGTTTCTTTCCGTTACGGTTTCTTACGAGTTTGATGGCGTGTTAACGTGAGTAGAGTGAACGATCATTTCATTACGAGTTTTAAGAGGTTCGGTCTGAAGTCGTTATACACTTGGTACTTGAGGGACTACAAGTTCGACCAAAATCTTTTCCGTCTCCTTGGTCTCTAGTTTAACGGTCGTAGACGACCTAGTACCTTTTTCGTTCTCTCAAGGTCTTTTTGTAGATAAAGACGAAATAACTGATACGGTTTCGGAAACTGACACACCTAGTGTTATTTGACACCTTTTAAGAAGTTCTCTACCCTTATGGTCTGTTGGACTAGACGGAGAACTCTTTAGACATACGTCCAGTCCTTCGTTGTCAATCTTGACCTGTACCTTGTTGTCTGACCAAGGTTTATCCTTTCCCACATGCAGTTCGGACATATAACAGTGGGACGAATAAATTGAAGATACATCTCATGTAGTACTCTTTGCGACCTGACCGTCTTTGTGTTCGACCTTAGTTCTTACGGCCCTCTTTATAGTTATTGGAGTCTATACGCCTACTGTGGTGGGAATACTGTCTTTCACTTCTCCTCGATTTTTCGGAGAACTACTTTCACTTTCTCCTGTCACTTTTTCAACCGAATTTCGAGTTGTAAGTCTTTTACTTCTACTACCGTACGCCAGGGTAGTGAAGTACCCTTTATGTACCCCTTTGTCATCTCTGTCACAGTCTGAAATAAAAAAACCCGAGGTTTTAATGACGTCTACCACTGACGTCGGTACTTTAATTTTCTGTGAATGAGAAACCTTCTTTTCACTACTGGTTGGATCTATCGTATAAGTTTTCGTCTCTATAATGAAACGGCTGATTCTACGCAGATCAGTTCCGATACCAAAAAGGACACCAGTGCATACCTACACTCTCAACCTGACACTTCTTTCGACTCGTGGCTTCTTAACTACGAAAACTTGGTACCACAACCTCTTCTGAGAACTCCCAGGGAACCTAACGTTCCTCTAGGTTGGTCAGGTAAGACTTCCTCTAGTTGGGACCCTAAAGAAACCTTACTTACTACGATTTCGACTTCGAGGTCATGAAACCAGTGGAGTACCCTTCTCAACTGAGTAACCTTTTCTGAGACTACGACCCTCTCTAACCCCCGTCCTGCTCTTCCCCTGCTGGGTCCTACTCTACCGACCTACCGTAGTGTCTGAGCTGCCTGTACTCAGACTCACTTGAGGCCCTCTACCACTACCTGTCTCTCCGGACCGCACGACGCTAAGTACCCCAGCGTTTCTCAGCCTGTGTTGACTCGCTGACTTGACTTACGAAGAACCCGAAGAAAAGTGAGGACACGGCCGTAAAAGACACAACGAAAACAAAGACTAATCAGTGGCGACTTATTCCTAATTGTAAACCGAAACGATCAATCGTCCTTAATTATCGTCTACTGTTTCCAGTGTAAGGTACCAATTTTACTTTAAATCTTCATTTAACACATAATTTTATAAGGTACAAAAAAAAGAGAAGAGACATTCGTATCAACTCTTATGAAACATTCAAACTTTTATTCGTGATCTACAAACAGTCAGTTGTGAACATTCGTATGCATACACACGTGTGTGTGTGGGTTATTGTTGTCGGGAAACAGGACGTCTGAGTGAAATGTTCTGTCTCGAGTAATTTAAAGGTCTCGAACAGACAGAAAGGAACTAGTTCATCCGTTCTAACGATACTACTTCACTACTCCACCATCTGTCCTGGATCCAGTCTCGATTCATTTGGACATCTATTATCCTGATTTAACCCTTAAAATTATAACATCCAAAGTTATTATTTACAAAGGATTTTTCAATATAAAATTTTTAAAAAATTTTAATTTGGGATATGATTTAGGTAACCCCACTAAAAAGATAATTTTCGTCCAGGGGGGAGGGTGTTTGGTCATACATTTATAGTATTAAAATTTCCTATATTAGAGATTTAGATAAACAAAATCTTCATGGTAAAGGTAAATAAATCTAAAACAAAGTCACCTCGCAGGACATTTCTACTACTATAACTACTATTACTACCACCACCACCAACATCAGCACTGCCATTTCTTCTTCTATTTCTACTTGTCATAATTATGTTCCAAGTAGTCGTCCTATCATAATCATTATTATTCAATGACTTCGTTAAAACGATATCCAAAAACTTTACTCTAAAACCCCAACATCTTAAGTTTTCCGAAATAGTTTTCCTTTTCTAATTTTGTAAATTTTAAAAGATAAAAAACGTAGGGAAAAAACTAACCTTCAGAATAAATGTAACAGGGAGGACAAGACATTATTGACCGTAAATAATACTGAGCTATAGACAGACGTCACAAACACGTGCTCTTCGATTACTTGTCAACCGTTTCAGTAGTACTACTTCCCCAACTACTACTTAACTAACGGTAGTGTTTCCATAACACACGTAAGATGATCAACTGTAAAACTTGAAGAAGGGATTACGTCCAACGAAAGAGAGTAGATTCTTTGTCTAGTTTCCGTCCGTAAGGGTTAATTCGGACCAGTCCAGGATATGGAGGATTAATGTCCGATTGAATGACACAAATTGACATTGTCTGTAAAACAATCGTTTCACGAAACTTGTGGGTTCATACGGGTTATTCCGTTTATCCTTTTATAATGTCAATGATCACTTTCACAAGTTACACAACTTAAAATGACGACTTATCAGATATCACTATAAAATCCCAGTACATGAAAAAAGAAAACGAAAAGAAAAATCTTCTACAACATTAAACGTTACCGTGGGGTGATGTCATGAGAACGGACCTTTTAGGGTACCTGCCTCCTCGGAGCATCCGACGTCAGGTACCCCAGCGATTCTCAGCCCGTGCTGACTCGCCGAAGTGAAAGTGAAAAATGAAAGTACCTAACCTCTTCCTTTACCGTTGGGTGAGGTCATAAGAACGGACCTCTTAGGGTCCCTGTCTCCTCGGACCACCCGACGACAGATACCCCAGCGTGTCTCAACCTGTGCTGACTTCACTGAATCGTCGTCGTCGTCGTCGTCGTCGTTCTGTTACTTAATTTTAACTATGCTTCCCCTTTTTTTCTGAACAGTTAATTTCCTGAATCTTCTTAAACGTTCTTATAGCATCCTCCTTTAAGTTCAAACATCACAAATTTTATAACACCCTCTTCTGACTATTATACTTTTTTTTGAGTGTATTTAAATCGGTTTACAATATTAGTCTCTAACAACATTTCTCACCTAACCTCTGGTTCAGACACATTTATTCTTTTTTTCAAAATTAAATGAAAAAGTTTGAGAGGGAAGACAACGTCAAAAAAAAGGAAATTTTAAAATGTAACTGCCATTCGGTTTACTAAGTCTAAATATAGTAACATTATCACTATATTACCGTTTTACACTCTAATGTCTTACACCTCGAGTATTTACTTGATATAAGACCAACAAAATAAAGTTCTGTAAAAGTCTCTGTGTCTACTTCGTCAACGATTTGATCTCTTACTGATAACGAATCGGTAGATAACACGTTACATCAAAAAGAGAAGTTTTTATAAAGTAATTGTTAAAAAAAAGGGGCTCAAGAGAAATGTGAAGAATAATCCTAGTCCCTATGGTCTAATATACATGAGGTCTGTAGAAACCGTTCAATTATAAGGAACGTAGGGTTGACATCTTTACCCCAATTTAAGAAGGAAAACAAAAAACCAAACTTTAAACAAGTCGTTTGAGAACCGTCATTTGGACTCTCCCCAAGTAACATCTGAGTGACAATGTAGATATTATGGGAACAAGACGTATCGAAAACTTGGGTTTAGGAAACCAAGTTTATTCAACTTAAATTGATTGTAGGTAACTCGTGAATGAGGAAGAGAAAGACAAGAAATCAAATGTTCCGTCATATGTCTCGGGAAATATCAAATGGTTCTATACCTCAGACATATTGAAAAATGTCAAAGGTTCCTTAAAACTAGGTATAAAAGAGGGTACTTTAACCGAAACATATGTCCACCGAGATCACCATTTCTTGGGCGAACGGTCATGTCCTCTACATTCTCTGTGTCTAAGCTAGGGACCCAGTCCTTCTCAGGGACCTCTTCCCGTACCGTTGGGTGAGGTCATAAGACCTCCTAAGAGATAGGGGTAACTGTCTCCTCGGAGTACCCGATGTCAGGTGTCCCAGTGTTTCTCAGCCTGTGCTGACTTCACTGAATCGTACGTCGTACGTATGTATCTACTTACTGTACTAAGGATGAGACCTCTACGAAGGTTAGTTTAACTTTACCTTTGTCCTTGTATTTCCTGAATGATGAGGTAATACCTCGAAGTTTTATTGAGACTCATCTGTAAACTTTTTCTATTATTTCACATTTCACTTCAGTGATTCAGTACAGGTTGAGACGTTGGGGTACCTGACATCGGGTGGTCCGAGGAGGTAGGTATCCTAAGAGGTCCGTTTTTATGACCTCACCCAACGGTAAAGGAAGAGGTCCCCTAGAAGGGTTGGGTCCCTAGCTTGGGTCCAGAGGACGTAATGTCCGTCTGAGAAATTGGAGACTCGGTGGTCCCTTCACTGAATCGTACGTCGTACGTATGTGTCTACTTACTGTACTAAGGATGAGACCTCTACGAAGGTTAGTTTAACTTTACCTTTGTCCTTGTATTTCCTGAATGATGAGGTAATACCTCGAAGTTTTATTGAGACTCATCTGTAAACTTTTTCTATTATTTCATATTCCTGTATAGTTTAAACTGTGAACGGATTTATCTTTATGTACCGGAGAGACAATTTATAAACCTTTGAAATCTGACGAAAAATAAAATCTTAAGAATGTAGTCTATGAAACATAGTTATTACCTCTATTATTATGGTTGGAGAGTATTTTGTACATTATGAAAAACTTCTCGAAAATTTAGAGTCTAAAGTAAAATAGGAGTAATTAAACTATTAGACGACTCTAAGAAAAGACAGGTAACTAAACTAATGTTAACGATGTGTCGTTTTTCTCTCTACCTTAGGGTCATATAATCTAGGACTTCCTTCATATTTCTATTAGATTAGATTACGAAAATAAAATTTTTACTTCGAGTCCAGTTCCAATTGACTGAGTAGAATCCAGTGTGACGATCAATCTTGGTTTAGAAGACTACAATTTAGTTAGTGCAAAAGATGGTTTAGTGTGACGAGTACAGGTGATACCCAAAAAACTCGGAACACGAGGTCTTCTGACTACCCGAGTCCCCACTTAATAGGGGTCAAACTGAGAGACCAGGTGGATTTACGTGGCAAGTGACGAACGACGGAGATAGGACACGACAGATAAAGGGAGATGGAGAAGAACAAGAAAGAGAGAAGATAAATAGGTCTATGTGTCAGTAAGTAGATGTGATCTGTCAGATAACCTAGACAAAGCAGACGAACGGTCACATATACGACCGACTTTACTGACCTAGGACTATGGTACCGTAGTCTACCCTGGTTTTACGGACAGGGACCTATAAACTTATGATTTTACTCAGGTAAAGATCTCACTCTTCCATCGAGAAAGATGATTTACTCTTTCGTCCGAATACTTTATCTCTATCTTAAACATTGTGAAGTGACTCAAGGGGTTGTTCCAAACAACGAATTTCTCGCATAATTGTCGCCGATGGATTCTCACATCTGTCCCTTTATAAAGACTAGGGCCAATGAGATTACGCCACAAGAGACAGTTCCTATGATCATCTCAGAGTGACATTGGAAATTTTCCATTTACATCTGGTTTGAGATAGAGTCCCCACCCTTCTCCCGTGAGACCCGAGTCTAGAGTCTTTCCGGGGTTAAATCAAAAGTTCTAATCGACATATCTCAGAGTCTCTACACGACTGTAAAATTTTCCGACAAGTAGTGTTTGGTATCGGAAAACAGAGAACTGGACTGGAGTTATGGATATTTCGGGATACATGAATTTTTTTTTTAGTAAATAAATAAAATTAACCTCCGATGACTGAAATGTTATAACACCACTAAAAACGGTACGTTGCCGTACTTAGTAGGTATCCACATGTACACAAGGGGTGGGGCAGGACTTGGGGAGAGGGTCGAGGGAGGGGTAGGGTACTTTGGTAGACTAAGAGGACACTTGTCGGATCAGATGTGACATACGAAAGAACGATTTACACGATTAAACAGCTTACACACGTAACATATACATACACTGTTAGGATTGACAAAACCGAAAAATTTTTGTAACAAGTTTTGAGAATCTAGGAGTCATTCTGCACCGTCTCTAACAAAATTTGAAAGTCTTAGGTAAATAAAACATAAATTGAAGAGAATGTAGTACAATGTTTAAAATAAAATAAAAATTTTTGAAAATGACCTCATATTAACCTGAAGGGACCACCGAGTCTGTCTTTTCTTAGGTGGGTGTTACGTTCTCTGGACCCAAACTAGGGACCCAACCTTCTTCCCTTACCGATAGGTGAAGTCATAAGAACGGACCTCTTAAGGTACCTGTCTCCTCGGACCGCTCAATGTTAGATACCCCAGAGTTTCTTAACCTGTGACTCGTTGATTGTGTGTAAACACCAACGACATGTTACAAATGCAATCAAAGACGACACGTCGTTTCACTTAGTCGATTTACATATGTATATAGGTATATAGGGGAGAAAAAACCTCTAAATACCACATTCAACTAGATTTGACAAAAAACACAAATCTAACTTAAGAGTATACAAGACGGTTTGTATAAGAGTTATTGTCTCCAATGTCACGATGATCGATACAACTTTACATAGAATAAATATTATTTCCACAGAAGGAAAACGGAAACCACTCTAAGTCAGGACCAAAAAGTCCCATACCCTTACTTAGTCACCAGTGGATCAATAAATTTGAAGAACACTAAAATATCTAAATTCACTATACAGGAGACACGAAGAATCAATGTCTTACCTTATACGGTCACGGAGACCGGGAACTCCATAGGTAAAGGACTTTGAAATTTTTACAGTAAGTCAAATGAAACTGTAAAAAACTAGGTGTCGGTGTCTGTAACGGGATCTTTAATCGTATGGTACTGACGTCTCCTCTCACAGAAAACAATTAATAAGAAAAAGTAACACACTTTCATTTAGTTGGACCAAACCCTTTAATAGTTCTTTTAAATTTTTCAAATTTTTGTCGTTTTTAGATTCTTCAGACTACAAACTTAAAGTTTCAACTGTATTAATGTTTTCATTCTGTATCCATAATGTTTTTATACGTTCCATTTTATAAGTGCAACAAAAGGTAAGGGGTCATACTGAAAAGTAGTAACTACTGAACCATTTATAGAACGGTGTAAAAAAAGATACAGTATATTTGTGAACTGTCCTAAACGGAAAGTCAATATGAATAAACTTTTACCAGTTTTACCTTACAACACATTCCGTTCTAAAGTAATGAAAGTCAAGTCAAGTCAGCGAGTTAACACAGACTGAGAAACACTGAGGTACCTGACGTCGTACGTTCCGGAGGGAGAGACAGTGGTTAAGGGAAATGGGTTTGAGTACAGGTAACTCAGTCACTACGGTAGGTTGGTAGAGTAGGAGACAGTAGGGGAAGAGGACGGAAATTAGAAAGGGTCGTAGTCCTAGAAAAGTTTACGTAGTCGAGAAACGTAGTCACAGCCTGAACGTCGAAGTTGGAGTCAGGAAGGTTACTTGTGAGTCTTGATTAGTAGAAACCCTGCCTGACCAACCTAGAGGAACGTCAGGTTCCCTAAGAGTTCTCAGAAGAGGTTATGGTGTCAAGTTTTCGTAGTTAAGAAACCACGAGTCGAAAGAAGTACCAGGTTGAGAGTGTAGGTATGTACTGATGACCTTTTTGGTCTCGGAACTGATCTGTTTGGAAACAACCATTACAGAGACGAAAAATTATACGACAGATCCAACCAGTATTGAAAAGAAGGTTCATTATTCTTAGAAAATAAAAGTACCGACATCAGTGGTAGACGTCACTAAAACCTCGGGGGTTTTATTTCAGACTGTGACAAAGGGGTAGATAAACGGTACTTCACTACCCTGGTCTACGGTACTAGAATCAAAAGACTTACAACTCGAAATTCGGCTGAAAAAGTGAGAGGAGAAAGTGAAAGTAGTTCTCCGAGAAATCAAGAAGTGAAAGACGGTAAAGTGAAAGATGGTATTCCCACCACAGTAGACGTATAGACTCCAATAACTATAAAGAGGACCGTTAAAACTAAGGTCGAACACGAAGAAGGTCGGGTCGCAAAGAGTACTACATGAGACGTATCTTCAATTTATTCGTCCCACTGTTATATGTCGGAACTGTATGAGGAAAAGGATAAACCTTGGTCAGACAACAAGGTACAGGTCAAGATTGACAACGAAGGACTGGACGTATGTCTAAAGAATTCTCCGTCTAGTCCAACAGACCATAAGGGTAGAGAACTTCTTAAAAGGTGTTAAATAACACTAGGTGTCTCAGTTCCCGAAAACGTATCAGTTATTTCGTCTTTATCTACAAAAAGACCTTGAGGGAACGAAAAAGCTACTAGGACACCTACAACCGTTAAATTAGAGACCAAGGAGACGGAAAAGATTTTGGTCGAACTTGTAGACCTTCAAGTACCAAGTGCATAACGACTTCGGACTGAACCTCTTAAAACTCGTAGTGTAATGATCGGACACTCTACTCACGTTAACACGTCATCAAACTCGTAAGAAACTGTAATGGAAAGAAACCCTAACTTTACTTTTGATGTCGAAAAGGTCAGGACAATCGACGGCCCCCGGTCGCACTCCTTGAGGCGGGTACCGTTTCCAGTACTCCTTCCTCCGAACCGTATGTGTTTCCGTACTAGTTCGGAGTCCTTTGGGGGACAAGGGCTCGTAGATGGGGGTTTTGGTCTCAGATAGATGAAATGACAAAGTACGAGAGCGGAGACCCCCCGACAAGGGGTGGTCAAGAGAGCCTCTTCCTCATTTGCACGTCGAGGTTCAGTTATTTTTAAGGACCCGTACTGTTCTCACAAAGTCGAATACCTGAGGAGACTTCCAATAGATCGGGTGGACATATCCAAACAGACTGTGTACACTAACAAATGTCGGAGGGTTGGACTCTCCGTGCTCTACAAAATCTGAATGATTTCCTTTTAAGGAAACCCTTCAACCTTTAACAGTCATATCACCCAACCAATCCTTAATATAACCACTTCCCAAAAAAGTAAACAACACGGTTATTAACGACGATTAAGGGACGGGACCCACACTGTTCCCACAGAGTCCAGTTTGGAGAGACGACTGTCTGATTGAACACACTGTCCTAATAGGTATGAGGACGGTGATGCGTGTACTAACAAATGATGGAGAGTTGGTATTTGTCGTGTCTCTCAAACCTCATAAAACTTTCAGAATTAATCGTATCCCGAAAAGAGTAACAACTCAGTTACTAACGACGGTCCGTGGACCCTTATATAATTAGTTACATAAACCTTATATCTTTTCCTTTATATCATCAAAAATTCCAATCGTTATGATCTGAAAAACTCAATTACTTAAAAGAGAAAACATTATCTAGTGACATGAAACAATATTTAGTGACACAGGAACGATACATTTTTACATTCAAATAGTGATAGAATTCTGATTTATCTAGAATTCCCCTTGTAACCACTTTCCTAAAAGTAAACAACCCGACTACAAACGACGATTTAGAGGTATAAAGGACGGGAATATTACTTATATTGATTGTATATCCTCTTTATTCATAATTGGAAATTCTAATTAGTACAATTGGAACCCAATTTATTTAAGGAAAAAACTAACATTGAATGATATGGGAGTGGGATATCCTTACGTTGAAATAAACCTCCCACCACGGACCAAATTCTTTTTTGTGGGAACCTTTTTTATTCAAAAAACCAATAGTCTTTCTTTCCCAGTATTCTACAGTCGTCCGGAGTACCGGTCTTCTACTACATTTTGGGGATTCTAGAAAAAAAATACATTTCGTGGACTAAAACTATTTCCAGTCCTGACGACTGGGGGTGTACTGAGATATAAGTAGGGATACACATTGTTTTCCATATATTCGTTTGAATTTTTATTTCTTTAGCCCTAGTCAAAGGTCTTTCTGACTAAGGGGGTACAGCAAGAAAGAACGAGGGGCAAAAAGACCGACTTAAGGGTAGACCTCGCACCCACGAGCGGTACAGACGAATGAACGGGGCCAAAAGTTCGGGTGCACTCTTCCTCGGGTTCCTCCCCGTGGAAGGCTATAAGTTCACCGTGACCACCGGGTTGCATCTACCACGTTTAAGGAACAGAACCTTAAAATAACCATAGGGTGCATTTGGTTTAATAAGTCGGAGAAAAAGAGAGGATGATAAAGACCGGCTTAAGGGTAGACCACGTACCCATGGGTGGTTCGGATGATTAAAACGGACCCGAAGATTCTAGTCTGGCCCCGCTCCCCCCGGAGTCACGGAGGAGAGGAAACCCTCTTACCCTTCTGTGGACGTCGGATGCATCCACCACTAACCATAAGGTACACTTGGTTCAATAAGTCGGAGAAAAAGAGACGATTAAAACATTAGGGAGAGATAGACATTAATTTATTCAATAAGGGTTCCTGCGGCTGAGGTAGGGGTGGAAGCTTAGTGGGACCTAGGTGACCCCGACCTGGGGCCGTCAATCGGTGACGACTCAAAAGGTTTAAACGACCGTATAAGTCACGTCGTGAAAGTGTCGTAGTAGAAAGTCCTAAACTTTATCGAGTTGACCTTACGGTAGTGGAGGTGATCGAAACAAGTATCACTACGAAGGGTTCGTAGTGAACTGAAGTGTAAGGTCCTACAGACCGAGATCCACTCACTAGTACAGTAGTACTAATAGACCCAGTACTTCTAGAAAAAACATGTTAAGAAGACACATAAGAACGGTGGAGAAGAATTATAGAAGACGAAGACAATCCAGGTATAGTAAAGACAGGCAATAACTCGGGTAGAAACGTACTTTACAAGGGAACCATAGAGATTAAAAGAACTTCTCTAGAGATCAGAAAGGGTAAAAAACAAAAGGAGACAAAGAAACGTTATGACAATTACTAACATAAGATATTAACGAAGGAAGATTTATCAGTAACTTTAGTGACCAATGTTATGGTTACTACCTTCGTCTTCATTACATTATCTTTATCGGGGTTTAGAACGTTTTTGTGAGTCTAAGACCGTGAATTGATCGGAGTAATAAACGTACTAAATCTCATTTAGTAAATTAAAAGAAAACAAGTAAAGACTCTAAAAAACGTTAAGATAATAAAAGAATGGTTTATTTCTTGTAAATTTGCACCTAAAAGAAAATCTTTCTTTAATAAAATATTTATTGTTACGTTTTAAGTCTTTTAAAAATGGAATTTCCTTAGTGTACCCTTTTTATTTACTTATCAAAGATTATCCTTCTTCTCAAATCATAAATGATATAAAAAACGTATCTCATCTATCGTAATATAATACTAGGTCACATTGTGAGTCTTGGTAATTTAATATTCGAATCGAAAATTATATGAATTAGAAAGTTTTCTTTTCCTTTTTTTCTTTTTCCAAAGTTCTCCATTTAGGTTTCTTATGTCCTCTTTACCGTAATACTATATTAAGTAAGACGGACATAACAAATATAACACGGAGAGAAACGTTTCGGTAATGAAAGATTCCCTGACATCTAATATTTAAGCTGAATATAAATCTTAAATAGACACTATGCTTATATTTCAAAGTCAAACAAAATATAACGATCACAATCTTTTACTTTAGTTCTCCGTCTTTTAAAGATCCTTAGACTCCAGTTCACCTATACAGGTTTCTTAAGGTCCATCACTTTTTCTATCTATACAAAATAGATCGTTCGTCTGTAGGGGTAGTCATAAAATGACTTTACACTTCTACCCTTGACATAATAAATGAGAGTCTAAAGAAGTCCCTGTCACAATTGTTAGAAGAAACCTCCGTTCATAGTCTGAACTATAGAAAGTCCCAACGTTATCTTGTAACGGTCACATAAAAACCCCCATAATTTTCGTCCCACTATCGTTGTACTCCCTAATGTACTACACACCGTTCTGTAAGATAGAAATACCCATCTTCTTATCGGAACCTCTCAACCGAAAATAAGAGGGAAGACAGTACGAGATCAACATATTGATACTACCACGCGACAAGAACGAAAAAGGAATTGGTCAAATTTCGTTTTCTGTACATCCGTAAATCTATGGACGACCCCTGTAAGTCACTATGTGACGTTATGTCAAAAAATTTTTTAATAAATAATAACGAAAAACGACTTCATGTTAACGAAATGTTGCAACACAATCAAAGACAACATGGTACTTCACTTAGTCGATATACATATGTGTCTAGGGAAGGAAGAACCTGGAAAGAGGGTGGGTGGGTGGTAGGGAGGGTAGATCCAGTGTGTTTCAATCGTAGTCTATGGTATCCAAATTTCCGTACCAGGGGACATTCTGACGGGAGGGAAGTCTACGGTCGACATTTAAATCCCCAGGGTCCGGTGGACGTTCAGACTTGTTGACCGATGTTTAGATTCCGTAAGAGTATTGAGAGGAAGTCTAAGTTATTAAACGATCTTGTTGAAGTTCTTGAGTCCTTTCTCGATATGAATACTAATTCTAATAATAGTTCCTGCATGTAATCCTTGGCGGTTTACATCTCTGTATATCCCGACCGAGACCCTCCCAGGACTTACGTCTCAAAGGTACGAGAGAGGGGTACCCAAGTCCCGTGTAGTTTGAGGACGGTGTAGTTGTGTAAATGGTTGGTCCTTGCACGGAGTCCGAAACCACGACTATCAAAAGTAACTCCAAAGTAATACATTCGTACCGACTAACTTACTAACGGGTGTATGGACTTAACTTAGAGGTCTGGGGTCTCCAACCCTCCAGTCCGTCTATAGTGTCTAACTTCAGAGTCGGGAGACTATTCTATTAATCGGAAGTAGGAGGTTGATAGTTCTCGGGATTGTAAATTAATCGTATTTGAGTTTTACTCAGTTCCCGAAGGGTCCATTCGTGATCACCATTTCTTAGTCGGACGGTTACGTCCTTTGTTCTCTGTGACTCAATCTAGGGACCCAGTCCTTCTAGGGGACCTCCTCCCTTACCGTTGGGTGAGGTCATAAGAACGGACCTTTTAAGGTTCGTGTCTCCTTCGGACCGTCCAATGTCAGGTACCTTGACGTCTCTCAGTATGTTGTTCATACTCAGTTGCTAACGTACTTATTGTTTCTGTGAGGAAAAAGAGTCCTTTAAGGTTCCTAAATCTCAGTGGGAGGATCCTTATTCCTGTTTCCGATCAATCTATGAACCAATATGTACATTCGAGGTCTCGGGGATCGAAATCTTTAAAACATCAAAAAAGTATATATATATCACACATATATATATATATATATATATATATATATGATATTTAATCAGTATTTCAGTCTGGACTGACAAAAATTTGGGCGAGAAAAGATTAGACAAGAAAAGGAAAGGACCAGACCATCCCATACTTTATTACAAGAGTACGACCAAAACAAAGAAAAGACCGTTTTGACATACTTTGCTATACCTAAGAATAAAGATCCATTATAGATTTCCCTAACTTTGACTCTTATGGAAGACTAAATTTATCTATAATTTTTATATAGAGAAGAATGAAGTTTACGTATCGACAACGCTAACGATGATATTTAGTATCGTTTACCAGTCACCAGTCTCAACTAGACTAAACCGAAATGGATACGCGTCCAAGGATCCTACTCTCTCCATACCCTTATTATCTAGGTAGTGAAAGCAAAAATTTCATGTAGTCTCCTTGTGAGGCTATTTTAGGTCACCATTAAACATCAAACTCGAGTCGAGGTGGTTACGGGATACCATACCAAATTGTAAATTTTTTGGAAGGACTGTTTAGACTAGCTGATGATTTAATCCAGACTAACCGAAGGTACTAGACTAAGTAAAGTGATTTAAGGACTAGAAAAAAAGTGAGTCCTAATCTCAATAGTAACAAGGAGAAAAGTCTCTGAGAACTTTCTCCCTTGTTGTATCCTTATGGATTTTCAGGATTAAAGAGTACCTTAAAAAAATGGAATTACCTTTATTTAATTTTTAAAATTTATACGTTTTTAGTAAAAGATAAAAACTTTTATTAAAGGACTGGTGCAAAGGAGAACCATCACCGACCTACCGTTATTACATACGGAAATAGTAAATACCTCAAGAATCTTCAGACTTTATACGGTGCACGACTCACAATATGATCTACTTTTATGTAATTAGAACTACAATCAGTCCCACACAATTTACGTCACTAATACTTTTCGAAAAAATCTAATACGTTATTTGTAATCCATGGATAATAGGTAGATCCCGAACAATCCCTGTACCCTTTCTCTATGGTGTATAATTTTATTAAATAAACAACGGTCATTCGTCGGAGTATAGATAACAAATCTTGGTATCAGATAGAACCGGTTCTTTAAGACTACTTAGAGTTCCTCTTTTTCTCGCATCTCTTTTATATGTCAATAAAGTTCAAAACTCTTGGCTAAGAATTATAAGTGAAAGACAACACCCATTCTTTAATTATAAATCCAACCTTTTACTCTGATTTATATCGTTAAACCCCCCTTCATGTCTTGACGTAAATAAAACACAACCTACTGACATAATGAGTCGTGACCCTCGCATAAAAAACCATACTTTTATTTACAAAGGAAACACCCTCCCACGACAAAATACACCACACCTTTAATGAGGGGATGTTTGACATAAAATAGAGTCCTTCACTAACCACAGTCTTCGTAACGAACATAGTTCTATATACATGTCTGACCTCCAACGAGCCATTATATATCACGGGACTACCAAATACAACTACCACATGGCCGTGTTAAATGTAGTCGGTAAGAAAGAATGGAACTTGACATTCCACGTTAGTGACGACCTAAATATAAACATTCTGAAAATTGGTAAATTCCTCAATAAAAAAATTGGTTAAGTGTGTATACATACTATAAGATCAAGACTCATCTTTTATTTATATTTTACCGTAACGAACACTCTTGTCACTTACCCATTCCTGGAAAAACTGTTCGTCGTAACAACTACGTTTTACATTGTTTTTGTTAATAATAAAAATTGTCGAAGACGTACATCCCACGGGAAAACTTTATCGAACCATATTATTAAATCGTGACTCGGAGACCTCAGTCCAAACCTAGAGTTTAGGAGACGAACCGTACACTGGAACTAATTCAACAAATTAGAGAAAGATGGAACCAAAAGATAAAAAAAAAAAATTACCTTTTTTCTTATCCCAAAAACAATAACAAGTCAGTGATTCAACACAAACTGAGAAACACTGGGGCACCTGACGTCGTACGGTCCGAAGGGACAGGTAGTGGTTGAGGATCTCGAACGAGTCTAAGTACAGGTAACTCAGCCACTACGGTAGGTTGGTAGAGTAGGAGACAACAGGGGAAGAGGAGGGAGGCAGTTAGTAAGGGTCGTACTCCCAGAAAAGTCTATTCAGTCAAGAAACGTAGTCCACCGGTTTCATAACCTCAAAGTCGAAGTCGTAGCCAAGAAGGTTATGTATAAGTCCTGACTAAAGGAAATTCTAACTGACCAAGGTTCCCTAAGAGTTCTCAGAAGAGGTTGTGGTGTCAAGTTTTCGTAGTTAAGAAACCGTGGGTCGGAAGAAATGACAGGTTGAGAGTGTAGGTATGTACTGATGACCTTTTTCATATCGAAACTGATACACCTGGAAACAACCGTTTCCCTATAGAGTTGAAAAAATTATATGAGAGATCCGAATAGTATCTGTATGACTGAAAGACTGTATAACTGACGTCTTGAAAATTCCTAATGTACTCTATTATATGTCTTTATGTAACTTATCATTTGATAATGAAGTTACTACTACGAAATGTTTTAGAGATCAAGAATGTTGTTGAGACTGTTCAATTAAAGAGGAGGTTTAATGAGGTCTAATATCTACGTCTTGACTCTGAGTCTCTTCAATTTACTAAACGGTACTCGTGTCTAACCCTTAACTTTGTAATTCACATACTAAAGGTAAGAGATTAATTAAAGTTATTTAAAACAACGGAGTCCTAAGTTCGATAATAAGAAGGAAAAAATTCGTCTTGTAAATTTTTCCCTTGTGATGTCTTTATCGATTCAGGATTAAACAGTACCTTATAAAAAATTAAGATTACCTTGGTTTATAATATATCATACGTCTTTCTTGGGTAATAGGTCCGATGTTTATTCACAAAGTCCCCTCCTTCCTAATTATAATAATGACTCAGTATTCATATGTTAAATACGTCTCCCCACTCCGCTAGTCGGGACCCACAAGAAACCTTCCTTACTACGACTTCGACTTTGAGGTCATGAAACCGGTGGAGTACCCTTCTCAACTGTGCAACCTTTTCTGAGACTACGACCCTCCCTAACCCCCGTCCTCCTGTTCCCCCGCTGTCTCCTACTCTACCGACCTACCGTAGTGGCTGAGTTACCTGCACTCAGACTCACCTGAGGCTCTCTACCACTACCTGTCCCTCCGGACCGCACAACGTTAAGTACCACAGTGTTTCTCAGCCTGTGCTGACTCGCTGACTTGATTGACTTGACTTCAACCTTAAATATTTAATCTCTTTAAATCTCTTTAATAAACTCGTACCTACGACGTGTGTTTGTGCGTGAGAGATGTCGGTTAAAATTAATGTACGTGTAACTATAGGTTACATACTGGAACCATTTAGAATGAAATTCAAGAATATTTACATTTATGGTTTAAACCAATTATTTTATTAAATACCTACCTATTTGTTGTTCAAAGAAATCATATTGTGTCCCTTTATATAAGTTGTATAAGTAATAGGACCCTATTTGGTATTACCTTTTCTTATAGTCAAGTTAAGTCATCGAGTCAGCATAGACTGAGAAACGCTGGGGTACCTGACGTCGTGTGGCCCGGAGGGACAGGTAGTGGTTGAGGACCTCAAATGGGTTTGAGTGCAGGTAACTCAGTCACTACGGTAGGTTGATAAAGTAGGAGACAGTAGGGGAAGAGGAGGACGGAAGTTAGAAAGGGTCGTAGTCCCAGAAAAGGTTACTCAGTCAAGAACCGTAATCCACTGGTTTCATAACCTCGAAGACGAAGTTGTAGTCAGGAAGGTTACTTGTGAGTCCGACTAGAAGAAATCCTACCTGACCAACCGAGAGGAACGTCAGGTTCCCTGAGGGTTTTCAGAAGAGGTTGTGGTGTCAAGTTTTCGTAGTTAAAAAGTCGCGAGTCGAAAGAAATATCAGGTTGAGAGTGTAGACATGTACTGATGACCTTTTGGTATCGGAACTGATCTGTCTGGAAACAACCGTTTCATTACAGGGACGAGAAATTATATTTCTTCATGTGTGTGTGTGTGTGTGTGTGTGTGTGTGTGTGTGTGTGTGTGTGCCCGAAGACACCACCGAGTAGACCCTTTCTTAGGTGGACGTAACGTCCTCTGGACCCAAGTCAGTCACCCAACCCTTCTAGGTGACCTCCTCCCTTTCGGGTGAGGTTATAAGACCCGACCTCTTAAGCTACCTGATAGGTACCTCAGTGTTTCTCAGGTTGTGCTGACTCGTCGAAAGTGAAGTGAAGTTTTGACGTATTTTACGTCATTTTATAGTCTACGTATTCATTTTATATTGTTTGTCCGTGATAATTGTGTAGTTAATTATATAATCTTTTGTAAGACACGAGATATCAGGTTCCCTAACGTTTCTCAGTCTGTGTTGACTCGCTTAAAGTGAAGTTTGAAGTATGTGTGTGTGTGTGTGTGTGTGTGTGTGTGTGTGTTTGTGTGTGTATACCCGGAAAGGGGTTACCGAGTTCATCATTTCTTAGACGGATGTTACGTCCTCTATGTCCTCTACACCCAAGATAGGGAGCCAGTCCTTCTAGGGGAGTTCCTCCTTTACCGTTGGGTGAGGTCATAAGAAGGGATCTCTTAAGGTACCTGTCTCCTCGGACCACCCGATGTCAGGTACCCCAGTGTTTCTCAGCTTGTGCTAACTGACTGATTGTGAAAGTGAAAGGATAGGAAAACGAGATTCAGAATTTAGTAAGAGGACAATTAAGGAAAAAGGAGTGAGGGTAACGACAAACTTAAAAATGTGTAAACCTTGGTGTACCAAAAAGAGAAAAACACTTGTTTGTAAATAAATATAATAATTTATAGAAAGTTTTGTACTACAAACACAGAGACACGATAAAATAATATACTAAGATGGGTTCATTTTAAAAGGAAATAGAAACAAATCTAATAAAGGATAAAAACCGACAATAGTTACTAAAAAATATGTTTAAGAATAAATCTTTGGACAGTAAAGGAACCCGTTCTAAAGATCTTTATGTCAAAGACCCGATGTTCAAGAGTTTTATAAAATTTCTGAGATCTTTGTATCGTCATATGAAGAAAAGTCTTTCCAATGGTTAAATAAGAGGGTAGTCATGACACTATCTTAGATAGAGTGATCTTGGAACTAATAAGAATAGATGTTGTCAAAACAGTTACATTATCTATTTTTACAATACTATATTAATCACTAAAACATGTGATCACTCCATCTTATAAAAATGAACACACACACTAAACTTAGAGATTAAAAACATCAAACACTACAAACGTATCTGTAAAGTGTAAAATTACATCATTTTAGATAAAAACGTAGTGTTAAAAACAACCAAAATATGACTACTTTATGAAAATATTCAATTTACAAGTGAAATGAAATAAGGACGAAACACGTACGAACCAGTGAGTCAGGACAGGCTGAGGAACACTGCGAAACCTGACATCGGGCGGTCCGAGGAGACAGGTGCCCTAAAAAGTTCGTTCTTATGGCCTCACCCAACGGCAAAGGAGGAGGTCCCCTAGAAGGACTGGGTCTCTAACTTGGGTACAGAGGACATAGACGACGTAAAGTTCGTCTAAGAAAAATGGACGACTCGGTGACCCCTACAAGGACGAAATGTCTTAAAATTTTTAGTAAATTGACAAATTAGACTTTATATAAAACCACATGAAACATATTACTTATAGTTTAAGTTAAAAAAGTTTATACATTATTAAAAAAGAGACTAATAAATTACAAAAGAAATGTATACATATTTCTCTACCCTTATGGTCTCGTGGACTGGACGGAGAACTATTTGGATATACGTCCAGTCCTTCGTTGTCAATCTTGACCTGTACCTCGTTGTCTGACCAAGGTTTATCCTTTTCCTCATACAGTTCCGATATATAACAGTGGGACGAATAAATTGAAGATACGTCTCATGTAGTACTCTTTGCGACCCGACCTTCTTCGTGTTCGACCTTAGTTCTAACGGCCCTCTTTATAGTTATTGGAGTCTATACGTCTACTGTGGTGGAAATACCGTCCTTCACTTCTCCTTGATTTTTCGGAGAACTACTTTCACTTTCTCCTCTCGCTTTTTCAACCGATACCGTACGCCAGGGTAGTGAAGTACCCTTTATGTACCCCTTTGTCACCTTTGTCACAGTCTGAAATAAAAAAACCCGAGGGTTTAGTGACGTCTACCACTGACGTCGGTACTTTAATTTTCTGTGAATGAGGAACCTTCTTTTCAATACTGGTAGGATCTATCGTATAACTTTTCGTCTCTGTAATGAAACGGTTGTTTCAAGACAGATCAGTTCCGATACTAAAAAGGTCATCAGTACATACCTACACTCTTAACCTGACACTTGTTTCGACTCACGGCTTCTTAACTACGAAAACTTCACACCACAACCTCTTCTGAGAACTCTCAGGGAACCTGACGTTCCTCTAGGTTGGTCAGGTAGGATTTCCTCTAGTCAGGACCCTAAAGAAACCTTCCTTACTACGACTTCGACTTTGAGGTCATGAAACCGGTGGAGTACGCTTCCCAACTGAGTAACCTTTTCTGAAACTACGACCCTCCCTAACCTCCGTCCTCCTCTTCCCCTGTTGTCTCCTACTCTACCGACCTACCGTAGTGGTTGAGCTACCTGCACTCAGACTCACCTGAGACCTTCAACCACTACCTGTCCCTCCGGACCGTACGACGCTAAGCACCCCAGTGTTTCTCAGCCTATGCTGACTCGCTTACCTGACTTGACTACAATATTAGACAAAAAACCGGCCAATTAATAATTGTCAAGGTAACTAGACAGACAACTAAACACGTGTCCAAGAGTTAAACAAACCCGAAAGGACTATCGAGTCGACCATTTCTTAGGAGGACGTTACGTCCTTTGGGGTCAAGCTAAGGACCCAACCCTCCTAGGGGATCTCTTCTTTATCCGATAGGCGAAGTCAAAAGAACCCGAAGGGAACACCGAGTCGACCATTTCTTAGGTGGATGTTACACCCTTCGGACCCAAGCTAGGGACCCAACCCTTCTAGGGGACCTCTTCCCTTTCCGATGGGCACGGTTATAAGACCGGACCTCTTAAAGTACCTACCACATGAGGGACGTCTCAGCCTGTACTGACTCACTGAAAGTGCAAGTGAAAGTTAAACAAACTTTATTCAAAATTTAATGTAGAACTGTAAACTACCTCCCTAACGGGGAAGTGACAAAAATAAAAAGTTTTTCGGAAACACAAACATATCAGACAAGTCGGTCTCCTCGAAATCTCATTAAAATAGTACAAAAAGGGTGACTTTTCTTGAGTACGTAAATTTGATAAAACACAGAGAAGTAAATCAATCTAGAATAAAATGTAAAAGTTATCAACAGATCAAAATCAGTATGTTCAAAGTGTGCAAAAAACAGTATCAATAAACAGTAGTAAAACATAAGAACTAACGATGAGACTTATGATACTATAAAAGGTCGAGCTAAATGACCGCATGTAGAAAATTTATCAAAAAGGTCAACGAAAATCATCAAATGTGGTAGTCAAAACCGTGGTCTCCCTCGACACCACATCACCTTTCTCTGGAACAGTCACTATTCCGGACTCAGAACCGAGACGTTTAATAAAGGGGACATCGGAACTGGTTTAGTAGATACTTTACCCTTTTAGGGAGGGTGGAGAGTGTCCCACAACCCTTTTGAGTGACTCTTTGCAATTCCAGGTATTCGGGGAACCGTCTACTAGACTTCCCTAACTCTAACCCTTGGGAATCTCCCGCTTATCCGTAAGTTTAATATATGACACCCGTGGACTACACACAATTCACGATGGATCTACACTCCGTAGATTACTCTTTATAGGGTAGAGTTCTACTCCTTTTCTTTTTATAGTAATTGTCGCAAATACTCTGAACTATAATTTCAATCGAAGACTAAAAATACGTAAATTTGTAGTGTACTCAACTCCCCTATCTAATAATTTTACCGTCGTACCACAACACTTTGATTACCACTACGCCTGCGGTCCCTTACACCCGGGATAAGGGGTGACACGGTGAAACAACCCACTAGACTCACCAAGTCAGAAAGTCCTGGAGTCAAACGATTATACATTTCGTCTCCTAGTCCATACTTTAGTTCTGTCATGTCTACCTAACTTCTAAGAAAGACGTTTACCTTACTTCCATGATTCACCTTACGGACCAAATAAGACGTACATGAAGTACCAAGAGATCTCACTCAAGGTCACTGAATCCGTCTATATACTATCGACTAAACTTACCCAAAGTACGTGACAGATTTTAATAGTAGTGACTATCTAATTTTAGGTACTTAGATACTTAGAAGGTCCTTTCTTCCTTTCGAAAAATAAAAAAATTACATTTATTGTTGACATTTTTACCACGTCCTAAAAAAATTTTTAAGTTTTTGTAAATTTTTTGAGAAGTTTGACAAGTACAAGAAAAAAAATCTGATAATTTCACAACTGTCTGAGAATTGATCTCGGAACCCTCCTTGTTGCGATATTAGGTTACTTATTGTAGGTGCTTATGTCCTAGTACAACCTATACTAGTGAGTAATGGTAACACTCTCTTCCTACTAATTTGATTATCAATGACCCTCTGTAAAGACCACTGTCCTCCGTTACTACTTTTATTTACCTGAAGTTATATGTAAATCTTAGCCCTTATTACCCTGCACCGTCCTTCGGTTATTTACTTGTACCGGGAGGCGAGACTAGTTACTTAATGAAAGGAGAGAGAGAGGGAGGAGAACTCTCGTCGTGTCCTTGGAATTACTTTTTAGTTATCGGGAGACATTAAGTTTTGACCTTAGTTAGCAAACTGGACTGAAAAAAAAAGGGAGGATCCTCTTAGTCGAGTTCTGTCTCAAGTCAACATTCCTCGTCAAGAAGTTTTTCGGATGTCTTCTTTGGACTACCGTCAGGGTGTCGTTAAATACGGACAATACCCGTTCCGAAAAGAAGAAACCGTTACGCTTTTCCTAACTCTGAAATCTAAATGAAAGGGGTAGTCAAGAAGGGAAATTAGGGATAGAATTTTTAATATACGTCTGTGGTAATCAAAACAAAAGAATTACAAAGATACCTTCAATTGACGAAAGTCACGACGGATGTAAATTTTGTGTCCAAATATCGAGTCTCACGACAGAAATCTGGGTGGACCCTAGGTTTTCCTTGGTTAAAAAGGTCCTACTTATGGAAGAGGTTGTAGAACACTTGACAATACAGACACGAGTTTTGTTCCGTCTCGGGTGTACGGGAGTAGGATTTTCGTTAGTCATGTCCGACTTTCCTTTAATTCTATATCCAAAATTTAACACAAAAGACGAAAAACTTTTTGAAAAGTAAAATATAACCTCATATCAACTAATTACCCCGAAAGAACCACCGAGTCTGTCATTTCTTAGATGGATGTTACGTTCTCCGGACCCACGCTAGGGGTCCAACCCTTCTAGGGGACCTCCTCCCGTACCGTTGGGTAAGGTCATAAGAACGGACCTTTTTAGGGTACCTGTCTCCTCGGACCACCCGATGTCAGGTACCCCAATGTTTCTCAACCCGTGTTGACTCGTTGATTATGTGTGTGTATGTGTCTCAACTAATTCTTTCAACACAATGAAGGTCCACATGTCGTCTCACTAGACAATATATATATGTATATAGATAAGAGAACGTTTAAAAAGGTAAATCCAACAATTTATTATGACTCGTCTCAAGGGACACGATATATCATCCAGAAACAACCAACACGTAATTTATATTAGTACACATGTACAGTCAGCGTTTGAGAGTTAGATCGGGAGAGGGGGTGGGAAAGGAACACCATTGGTATTCAAGAAAGAGATTCAGACACTCAGAGAAAGACAAGACATTTATTCAAGTAAACGTAGTAGAAAAATTATAAAACGTACATTCACCATAGTATGATACAAGACAAAGACAGACTGAAGTGAGCCATATTGTCAGAGATCCAGGTAGGTACATCGACGTTTGTCGTAATAAAGTAAGAAAAATTACCGACTCATTATAAGGTAGCATATATACATGGTGGAGAAGAGACAGGTAAGTAGACAACCACATATGAATCCAACGAAGACACAGAACCGAAAACATTTGTCACGACGTTACTTACTTGTGACCCACGTACATAGGAAAACATGGTACAAAAAGAGGACCATATACAGGTCCTCACTCTGACGTCCTAATATACCATCGAGATAAAAATTAAAAAATTCCTTGGAGGTATGACAAGAGGTTTTAAGACATGGATAAACGTAAGGTTGATTTATCACAAAAGACGAAAAGAAAAGTTTATATAGTATTATGTCTTGTCTCCAAGAACCCCAGAGATAATCTGGTATAAGTCACTATACGGTCATTGAGAAATTGTGGACCGAGAGAACAATTCCTATCGGGAAGGAACATCTCAAACGATTAAAGGAACCACATTTATAAGTGTATACCGACTAAAGTGCGATAGTTGTACAGACAGTAACTTGTACCTCAACCCTACTCTATGTGTGTTTCCTGAGTCGAATTATAGACCACACTCGACCAGGGTCCTGTCACGACACTGATGAACCATAGAAACGTGTTTAATCTGGTGTCGTGGGTGAGACCCGTCCATGTTGTACCGAATCAGTCACCATACCCCTAACCTCAATCCAGGGGTCAAGTGGGGAACCGTCACAGAATTAGACGTGTTGGTCGACACTCGAGACCTTCAAGGGTGGAACCCCGAGGTATTTGGAACTCTCCGGATACCTATCGAAGAATAGTACATCAATGTACACACACACACACATACACAAAAGAAATAGATTCCCCGTCTGAGCACCGAAAATAGTCTAAAAATTCTCAAGGATTAAGTTTTTCAATTTAGGAAGTTTTAAGATTGATGTAACCATCTTTAGACTCCTAAAACCTTGATGAAAATTTACGTTAAAGTTTCCTATACCTTGGTGTTCTAGATCATTTTCAGGACTGAAACGTAGAAAGATCCTTCTTTCTACCTCTTCCTCTACCGTTGGGTGAGGTTATTAGAACGGACCTTTTAGGGATCCTGTCTCCTCGGACCACCCGATGTCAGGTATCCCAACGTTTCTCAGTCTGTACTGACTTCACTGCATCGAACGTCCGTACGTCCTTCTTTCTGGCTTATTAAAACGTTGATCTTGTTTTTATCTTAAAACTATCCAGATGGATAAAAATTTATGGAGTATCTAAATACCTTATAAGTGTGACACATATTACTACGTCAGTCTTCCGTTATCCTAAACTAAAAGGACGTAAGTAGGGTATGGTTACAGTTATTGTCAGTAAATCTTTTATCCCTTTATCAGTAGGCAAAGACAGGAAACAATCACCGTGTCTCGTGAACTTCTTAGTGACTTAAGAAAAGACAGAAATTGGGCCCGACCCGAATGTGGGTTAAAAACCAGTATAACTACTCCGAGTAGGACGTGGTAAAGATCGTAAACCTCTTACAAAGAGTACCGTCGTAGATTAGAGACTCCGACGACAAACTCCCGTTCATTACTACTTCCCTTTTGTGACTAGAGGTAAGGGTACCAACTTCGATGTATTTGGACTCACAATGTACATATCTCCAAAATTTTCACGTAAGGACTAAGTATAAAATTAAATTAAATCGGTTATCACTCCGACTGTCCCGTCAAGAGAGAGGACAATAAAACATCCCTAAGTCTGTCGACTTCCTGTACGGGTTCCTTCGACTCTTATACTTCTTCTTAGTCCACGTTTTGGGTTGAGAAGAGTTTAAACAGATTACGAGAAGAGTGATGACACGATTTCTCAACTACGAAAACTTGACAACCTCTTCTGAGAACTATCAAGGAACCTGACGTTCCCCTATGTTGGTCAGTTAGGATTCCTTTTAACCAGGACTTATACGTAACCTTCCTGACTACGACTTCGACTTTGAGGTTATGAAACCGGTGGATTACACTTCTTGACTGAGTAACCTTTTCTGGGACTACGACCCTTTCAAACGTCCGTCCTCTTCCTCTACTGTCTCCTACTGTACCAACCTACCGTAGTGGTTGAGATACCTGTACTCGAACTCATTCGAGACCCTCAACCACTACCTGTCCCTTCGATCACACGATGTCAGGTATCCCAGCGTTTCTCAGCTTATGCTGACTCGTTGACTTGAAGAGTGATGAGGATAACAATGTGACAGTAGTAAAGGACGAACAAAGTTCCCAACTCCCAAGTTTGTCAGTGTACAAGGTCACTCGGTTACCATACGGTTTCCATTTGGAGTCCAGACGAACAGCGTCACATCAATAAAACTATAAGGTCCACTGTAAAGAATTCCGTTGTGCAAAATACTTGTTCCCGAAGTCTCTTTGTGTTTGGACCCCAGTTTAAGACCGAGACGAAAAAGTGACCAAGACATTGGTGACAGTCAGAGTCAAAGCAGAAGACACTTTATCCCCGTCGTCGTCAAGGGAGTTCTAACGACCCTTCTAATTGATGTATTTCGTGCATCAGGTACGGGTTTTCCGTGTGTCATTCGTAAGTAATTTGATTGATATAATTAATAATTATTATACGAATTGTAAGATTAAGTAAATGATCTTTTGTTACCGACAGATCTTCAAGTTCCAGTATTTAATAAACTGTTCGAGATAAACGTTTACTTTAGAGGTTCGTTCTTATGGCTTCACCCATCGGTTAGGGAACAGGTCTCTTAGAAGGACTAGGTTCCTAACTTGGGTGTAGAGGACGTAACGTCCGTCTAAGAAATGGTAGACTTGGTGGTCCCTTAGGGGTTCTATATACGTTTTACAAGGTTTAAAGGTTTATCCCGGTGCACGTGCGTACGATTTAGTGAAGTCAACACAGATTGAGACGTTGGGATACCTGGTATCGTACGGACCGAGGAGACAGGTACCCTAAGAGGTCCCTTCTTATAACCTAATCCAACGGTACGGGAGGAGATCCCCTGGAAGGACTGTACCGGATAATATAGAAACAAAGATAAGAAATTTATGGTCCCCTCCGTGGGTTTCTCCCGATTACATGGTTTCTTTTTTTTTATTTTATCTTGTTTGGGAGTAGAGCAAGTTTGGTGTTTTGAGATTCCATAAAGACGATTCCAAGAACTCCTGGAAGAAAAGGTCGAGATTCAGGTTTTATGTCTGACCGTAGAGACGAATAAAAACACCTGATCAGGAGGTTCGCAAACGAGTCATTCTATAGTAATGTATTATAAAGACAAGGGTCAATTATACCAGGTGTCATAACGACTCAATATTCATGAAAGAAAATAGTGTTTGTAGGACGACAATGACAGTCACTATTAGATAAGAAAAGAGGACGTAAAAAAAGGGGTACTTACACACCTTCTAAAGAGGAGACGGCCTGTCTAGGGAAGACGAAGACACGGGGACGAAGACGGTACAGCAGACAAACGACTTTCAGACCCGACGACCGTTCTTCCGTCCGAGGTAAGTAACCGTACTTCGTTTCGTGTGGGGTGACAACGGTTCACTGGTACGTAGTGATGCGAACATAAAATCCAAAGGCCCACAGAATAGGAAACTGTAGAAGAATTCAGGTCCACCCCTCCTCGTCACAAACGTTACAAGCCCTCCGACCCCGTCTACCTACGTAAGGACCTTCCCCCCGGGACTCTCGACCGCGTCCTCCTACCTTAGACATCAGTAAAGAGGAGGTGGTTCCAGTATCGTCCCAAGTCAACCGTAGTCGGTGGGGGGGAAAGGGAGGAAGGAAGGTTTTTGGACAAGGTCAACAGTTTCTCCGAAGGACATTAAGGAGTTCTCTTAAAAAGTCTAAAAGGGTAACGTAATATTTCCGTTTAATGAGGGGCGGAAAAAACTGAGTTAAATTTTTTTTCTAAAGAAGAAGAGGGAGGGAAGGAAGCGACGAACTAAGGGAAGGGAGAGAAAGAAAAGGAAGGATGGAAGGGGAAGGGAGGAAAGAATGAAAGAGAGGGAGGAGACATCTCAATAGAAATAAACATTTAAAATTCTAGTTCTTGAGACCTCGATCTGTCGGACTAAAACTTAAGGTCGAGACTATGAATAGTCGACAGACACCATGGAGAGACACTGAGTCAAATGAGTAGACATTTTAGACCTATGATTATCTTGAATTAAATATCCCATACGACTACTACCTCAACTATATACGTACTGGTAGTGTATCACTCAGTATTCACAACCGATAATAAGTAAATAAATAAATAATAAAATGTTGGGTCTAAACATCGTGTAACTGATCTCTGTAAAATCCTACCCGATACTACTCAAAATTTGAATCTTTTCTGTCTATATTTATGTTACGTCAAAATTTTAAAGGCACTCGTAAGTTGGAATTTCTTTTTTATTTCTTTTTTTTTGTATAAATTGTTTTTTTCGTAAAAGATCTTGTATGAAACCACAACGGTAAAAATCCTCACTCTTCGTGTTAATAGGTTGGAACCCATGACAATCGAAACCAACGCACATGGTATAATTTTATACATCCATTGATTTATTTTGCATCCAAAAGTAACGTTAGACGACTTACATAAAATCCCCAAAATCAGGGTCGACAAGGTACATATAAATCAATTTATTACATCGAGATATTCTCGTTCACAATACGATAAAAATTTCCGTGTAACAAAAAATTAATCGACGTGCATATACAAAACAGAATAAGACTCATCTTTCATGAGTCTGAGTTCCGGAAGACACGTACCGACGGAGGTATTGTACACTCGTGGTGACCTACGGTCTTTCATCTAAAAGAAACTACGAAAGGGGGTTTTGTTTCGACAACTATTCTGTAACTTGAACCCAGTAAAAAGATTACGAAGGTACCTTAAGAGGTCCGTTCTTATGACCTCATCCATCGACAAAGGAAGAAGTCCCCTAGAAGGGGTGGGTCCCTAGTTTACGACCAGAGGACGTAACGTCCGTCTAAGAAATGGTAGACTCGGTTGTCTCTTCAAAAGATTACGAAGTCAGTACAGATTGAGAAACACTGAGGTACCTGACATGGGGTGGTCCGAGGAGACAGGTATCCTAAGAGGTCCGTCCTTATGACCACACCCAGCGGTACGGGAGGAGATCCCCTAGAAGGGTTGGGTCCCTAACTTGGGCACAAAGGACGTCGAGGACATAGAGTCCGTCCAAGAAGTGACGACTCGGTGTCCCCTTCGGAATATGTATCCAGAAAGACCCCTTTATTGGTCGTCGAGAAAACGTAAAGTCTGTTCATCCTCGAAATATTTGTAACAAACCACTATAAAGAGATAAGAACTAGAGAATTGGGTAGTAACAGGACGGATATTTTAATTTCATTATATGGATAGGAAGGACGGAGCGATTTTAAACAATTCCGTATAGTTTGGTAGACAGTATACAACCTTTGTTAAAAGTCCTGACAAAAAATCTTCTATGAAAATTTACGATAAACAGCAGTATGGATCTAAAGATCCATTCCAGGTAAAAACAATTAAACAACCCTCTTTACGTACAACTCTAAGTTTTAGTTCAATAGTTCACCTTATATTTGTCTTTTGTAACTTCACATAAAAATTATGAAACCGTAAAAGTGTACTCAAGAACGGTTAGTCAAAGAAAAAAATACTGATATTCGACCATGGAAGAGAGGGGGTGGGGGTCGTCGAGTGGGGGGTGGGACAATTCTTGTTTACGGGAAATTAGTCTAAGATGAACGACTGTCGAAAGAAAAAAATACCTAAAGTTCATATCATATAATATACCTCAAGGGTCAACGGTTTGACACGGGTCTATTTTAGTATAACCAAGACAGTTAACTATCTACATTTAATGTTTTTTCTTTGAGACCAAACCCTTCGACTTTCAACCGATAGTAATTCTAAAGTAAACGTAGGTTCACACTAAAGACAAAATATATCTTCTTAATCCCAATACTAAAGACAATTTTTTACAAAATACCCATGGTTTTGTATGTGACGTACGAAAGTTTCTCATTTTAAAGGTTATGGTAAACCACTGACCCTTACCTTTCCCTCTACTGATCTACCGGGACCTATACCTATAGTTCACCTTGTTAATTTGGTGGACCTCTTGATATGTGTACCTTTACCCTGTTCCCCAGAAAGTAACGGTCAAACGACTAATTTTAGACCCGACTCAGTCTTCACTAGAGTTCGGTAATCGTAGGATGGGAACCGGTTCCCGGATGACTCTTATTTTATTCATACTTTACCCGAACAAGTCGAGGGGTCCCGGTGTTGGGGAAGTCTATAAAGAATTACAATCTGAGTAATCGTTACAGAAACCTCTATCCTCGAATTCGTTTAGTTCAAGACTGGTAGAGGAAATTAAGACTTGTCTGACTCAAACTCCCCACCACTTGGAACAGAGAACTAAGATAACTACCAGTGAATCACCTCTCAGGGTTACAGATCAGAACAGTTAGGTAGTTGAGACCACTCGTGGTATTTTGTTTGTCCTCCCCGAATCGTTCCGACAACTGGAGAACACTTGAGCTTACTGTTACGTACGTTAACTTCTCACTCCAGACCCCTTTTTCCTCATTATTTCCAGAGAAATTATACGACCTAAACCCATTGTTAACGTCACTCACAATGCCTCTATTCCTCTTCCCTTAGTCTGTCACAACCTCAGAGTCTTCTGACTCGACAATTCACCAACGTACATCCCCCAATGAACACACACTAGAAATACGTGTGTACATACATATGATATATTGACGAAATCTCCGAAGGGTTACGTATGCACATACATATGATATATTTTATTTTACGATGAGAAGATATCAATGTTTACACTGATATGATTCCCACTAAGGTGGTCGAGACTAGTTTCCAAAGTAAGAAAATACTAGAATGGAAGAAAGTCCGACGTCCTCCATGTTATAGTGAATTTTGTCCTCGAAGGAACTACCGAGTCTACCATTTCTTAGGTGGACGTTACGACCTCTGGTCACAAGCTAGGGACCCAACACTTCTAAGGGACCTCTTCTCTTACCGTTGGGTGAGGTCATAAGAACGGACCTCCTAAGGTACCTGTCTCTTCGGGTTACCCGATGTCAGGTACCCCAGTGTTTCTTAGTCTACACTGACTCACTGATTGTGAAAGTGAAAAGTGAAAGATAGTCAGACATCCTCCATGTTATAATCAATTTTGTCAGGGGCAGACTCAACTCTAAAACCATAAATCTCCCGACCGACAATTTAACCTGCCCAATCGTCTCCTGAGAAGAAATTCTGAGTCGACAGGGTGTGTTTTGTGACACATCGTCCTCCTTCGAAGATTTGGAGAGACCTGAAGGAAACGAATATCCGTTTAGTCTAATCTATCTACTGGAGACTAGAGGAAAAGATTTTCAGAACGAAGGGTTTATTATCAGTACCACCATCACAACCACCCTGAGATGGAAATAAAAAATGACTCAACCACATTAAAGACTATCGGAAACAGATAGGGGAGGGTCCCTCAGGAGAGTAAAAAACAAGGAGACTCAAGAACCTTTTTTCCTTTTTCACTCCTTTCACCAGTCTTCTCCACTCTCGCTTCGTCTCGGGGCCAGTCCCAAGACTCGACCACACAACGAAGGGGTCGGTCCCGAGACGGGGTCCACGGACGGACCGTCGGTCTGTCCTGTAAACGGGTGGGGTGGGGGTTGGACCCGCTTACGACCCGGAGTGTCCCTTGTCGGGTCCCAATATCGACGTGAAATAAACAATTTATTTTCCTCTATTAATTTCCTCGATATTTTTAAGGGAGGTCTCGGACATAGACTAGACGTGTGACCGAACCAAATAATTAACTATGTCTAAAGACCAAGTCAAGTGGCACACGGAGAGCACCTCGTTCCTCTAGGCACACCAGTCCCAGACACTGGCGGTACCAGACCCCCGAGTCCCGACGGGTGGCACACTCCGTACCGAGGAGAAAGACTCTTTCAGTCAGTGACGCCGGTTTCTGTGCCCCAGGTCTATAAGTCCAGTACGCTCGCTCTCGCTCCCTCTTTCGGTAACAGGGACTGGGGTGGATTGTAGGGAGAGGACAGGGGTAAAAGAAGAAGAAGCACGAGGACAAAAGGACCATGTAAAATAAGGGGGTAAAAGAAGAGGGGGTAAGGGAATTCATCTCCACTGTGTCTAGTTATGGAAACTACCTTTCATTATTAGTCCGGATAATTCACTGTTTCCAAATGAGACATTGTCGACACGACCGCCCTCTCCTCTCGAACAGACTGATTACTTAGTACTTTGTTAGTCCGTCATCGGTAAACACAAATCTAGACATTTATACCACACCAAGTTCACGGTCTGGTAACGGCCGTGAGGTCGACCCCGTGTCTACCAGGCGTAAGTATCGTCGTGCTCACACTTCTTTCCCAAAAAAGGGAAAGAGACAGGGTGTGACGTGGAGAGGCTTGGAGGGAAGTCGAGACACGTTTTCCTTGAATTTCTTTCCTCTGTGTAAAGTCCCGTCGTGCGTGGAGGGTACACCTAAAGTGACATCCAATGGTTCACGACCACCAAGGATTTCCGAGGTGGACCCTCCTTTCTTTACGAGTGTCTTTTATAGTGACAAGACATAAGGGGGTTCTGAGAGACCACCGAACCTGTCACTTCTTAGACGGACGTTATATCTTCTAGGCTCAAACTAGAGATCCAGCCCTTCTAGAGTACCTCTTCCCTTACTGTTGGGTGAGGTCATAAGAACGGACCTCTTAAGGTACCTGTCTCCTCGGACCGTCCGATGTCAGGTCCCCCAGTGTTTCTCAGCTTGTGCTAACTGACTGAGCTGACTCGCTGATTGTGAAAAATAAAAAAGATTCTTCTGTACTAGGCATACACTGAGATTTACAGACAACCTTAACAGTGACGTTTTATATAAGGAAATACGAAAAGAATGGGAAATGACATGAACTGGAGGATAAAAAAAGAATCGACATTTGACTTGTTTAACTCTCTTTTTGACTACAAGGTTCTACTCTTTCAGTGATATGTTTCGAATTCAACAAGAAATTTTTATACGATTATTACAGACAACCCTAAGAAAGAGATCCTAGAAGTAGAAGTTCTGTAGTCTTAAAGTTCTCGATCAGTAGGACTCGAATTAGTTTATACCTAAAATCCCCACAACTACTGTCAACAAACGGAATTGGTTCTTCCGAAATAAAAAGTGATCTATACCTTTGACTCGGAGACAAACTTTCTTTAATTGCAAACTTCAGTAAGAACCAAATTAATAAATAAATAGTTAATTAAAATACCGATGAAAAATGAACAAAATAAAAGAGTAAAGAAAACCACAAGTTTTAGAAACAATGACTCGTCAAAGACCATTCAAGGATAATCTTGAACGTAACACCGTAGGAAAGTTGGCACCCTTTGTATAAGGATGGTAAAAGAGAGTGGAAATTTTGTACATTATCTATATCACCCCGAAGGTACCATCGAGTCTACCATTTTTTTGACGGACGTTACCTCCTCTGAACCCAAGCTAGGGACCCAACCCTTCTAGGGGACCTCTTCCCTTACCGATGGGTGAGGTCATAAGAACGGACTTTTTAGGGTACCTGTTTCCTCGGGCCACCTGATATCATCCGCCTGAATGTTTACAAATCCTTATCAGTTCTTTCAGTCTATAAACTTTTATATAAGACCTTAAATGTAAAAGGGGAATTTAAACCGAAGACAAACTCCTCCGAGTAAAAGAAAAGGAAAAGAGACAAATCTCTTTAATTGTTTCTAGAAAAAGTCCTACTCGATGTTGATCACTTTATTTACGATAGGTAAAAAATCGACTTCACGATTTGAGACTCAAATGAATACCTTGATGTCTATAAGTACTTTACTCTCATAACCCAACACTATTTTACCCACCTCGCAATAGAGGTTGATCGACAAACTCCGACCGACTGAACCGAGGGATTTCTCCCCTGACCACATTTCCACTGAATCGAAACTAAATTCCAACGACCATACACACGATTCAGAGAAGTCAGGACAGGTTGAGAAAAACTGGAATACCTGTCATCAGGTGGTCTTAGGAAACAGACACTCTAAGAGGTCCGTTCTTATGACCTTACCTAACGGAACGGGAGGTAGCACCCTAGAAGGGTTGGGTCCCTAACTTGGACGCAGAGAATACAGAGGACGTAACCGTCTACTCAAGAAATAGTGATCACGGAGGACTTTTCGGGTTCCAACCATTTAAGTGATTAATAACTTGGTCCTTCTTCGTCACGTTTCCTTTGGTACTCTAATCTACCTTCACACAGACTTATACCGAGGGGTACCAGAAGGGTCTATACAGGTCTCAAACCACCAGTTCCAGTAGACAACCTCCACCCTTGTGTCTTCCACCGTACGAGTGACGGTAGAGATTACGAATCTTACGGTGGTAAGTTCCTAGTTACAGTAACAGTAGATTCCTGAGAGAATAGTACGAAGTCAATGTACGAAAGTGTATGATTAACACAGAGACAGGTAGACCGGATATCGTCCAGACCGGTATCGAATTGTGTTTGGGTGGGACTTTTTATTACGACCACCGTGGTACTGGGGAAAGGGGTTCTGTGAAATTCATATTGTGGTAAGGTTACGAACCATTTAAACCTTATCGTGTATATAATTACATCTCTTTATAGAAGGTCTACAAAAGTCAACTGATTAACTAGACCGAGTCAGTCTTTATGACTTTTTAACCTTCGGTGGTCAGAGACTTTGAGACTACCCTCTGTACCTGGTAGATAAATCTTTTTACGAACGAGACTATAAACGGATACATTGTAAAGTGGTGGGTTAAAATCACCAAAGTCTGTAGAGGGTCTTGGGTGGTACCAGAGGTCCAGTTCTCGGAGACGAAGAGAAGAAACGAATCGTTGAACTACTCAGTTCAGAGTAGGACCTAAGAAATCGAGGTAGAGTTTTAGTACGGTGACAGAACAAGAGATGTCAGGGACTGAGGGTTAAAATGAGGAGAGAGTGATTAAATTTTTTAATAAATAAACACCGACACGACCCAGAAACAACGACACGTTCGAAGGAGATCTACGTCGCCCGTCCCCGATGAAAGCTCAACACCACGTACCTGAAGAGTGATCCTACCGAAGGACACAACGCCTCGAACCCGAGATCCCGTGCACCCGAGTCATCAACACCGTGTACTCGAATCAACGGGACGTCGTACACCCTAGAAGGGTCTAGTTCCTAGCTTGGGTCCACCTAAGAAGTGGTGCCTTGTAGTCCCTCCAGTTTTTGAAATAAAAGATTGAAGTCAAAAACGAAATTAAATGACAGTAAACACTGGTGGAGTGAGAAAAGAAAGACGACTAGAACATTATCTTAACAAAGAGGTCCAAACAAAGCGGAAATCTAAAATTGGATACAAAGGTGATTACAGTATTAGACATAATGTGGATCGTGTACGATCCATGAATTTTTATAATTATCATTGTTATAAAAAAGTAATAATAATTCCCGGACGATCCGTAACATGATCTACATGGGAATAACGATCAATAGTATCGTTGGGACTTTATGTCTAACATAGGGTAACATAACTATTCTTTAGACTCCTAAGACCTCTAATTCTTAAATCATAAAAAAGGAAATTTGACTGTAAGATAAAAAAACAACTCATTTTATCCTTTTTAAATTTTTATCCTTTACAAGAGAGTGAGGACTTTCATGTTTTCATTCGTTAAATTAACGGTTTTCTATTAACATACTATTTATGTGTTATACATTTATAAAAAGTCTCAGATGTATGATGGGGTTTAGTGGATGACATGTGGATAGAACACTGCTATTGCAACGGGTATTCGGTATGAGAAAAGAATTTAATTACGATTAAAAGAAAGACAAGAAGGAAGAGAAGATAGACCGGACAAAAGAAGGGAAGAATTAATATGAAAAGAAGGATGAGAACCCACAGGTTCACTGAGTAGTCATTTCTTAGATGCACGTTATGTCCTCTACACCCAAGTTAGGGACTCAGTACTTCTAGGGAACCTCTTCCTTTATAGTTGGGTGAGGTCATAAGAACGGACCCTTTAAGGTTACCTGTCTCCTTTGGACCACCCGATGTCAGTACCCCAGTGTTGTCTCAGTCTGTGTTGAATCGGGCTTTGTTAGTGAGTGAGTGAGTGAGACTGAGGACGGAGAGTTGTCTAAGAGACTTTCCAGAAATTTAGATAGAAGAAGTTCACCTTATAGTTTAGATCGGAAAGTACATTCTTAGTGGTCTGAGAGAATCCAGTTCTTTGAGTTCGTACATAAGGGACAGGTACCACAGAGAAGTCACGTTTGTAATCGTAACTTTTCAATAATGGGTAAAGTAAGAAAGAAGTCGAGGTCCGTCCTCCCACCCCCTAACAGATGAAGTGTCTGTCACAGGTCAATACCTTTGAAGACGATGGGTTCCGTAATCCTAGTTACTGAACTCTCGGTCTCGTAGTCTGTCTAGGGTTGACGAAGGAGAAGGTCTGATTTGTAAGTGTCTAAGACAGGAGTCTGGAGGAAAGGTGAGTCACATAGAAAAAAGAACTCCATCAGAGTTCGTCAGGGTACTGAAATTTATGTAAAATTTCACAAACAGAGAGTTTAAATATAAAGAAGGAGAGAGAGAAGAACATGGTGAAGAGAGTACGTCTTCTTACTAAGGAGTTCACCTATATTCTAGTGTAGTAAACGACGTATTTCCGGGATTACTTAAGAAAATAATGAATTTTTTCTTAGGTCCGAATGACTGTGTATCCCGTATGACCAGGGACACACAAGGGCAGGAAGGATGGAGGGAGTACAGCAGAGGGAGTGACAGACGGAACAGATGCTTTGACGTTGGTAGGATTGGTGGGTGGCTGTTTGGGAAGAGATAAAAAAGGTTTCTACGAATAGTGGGATACTGGATAAATTTTTAAAGAACAAATCACAGACAAATAGGGTTGATCTTACACTGAGTCACTACTGTCACCATAAGTGGACACCATAAGTCACGAGTCTTTTTACAGACCGTATCTCATCTACAAATTTTTTAAGACAATTCACTTACTTACGATAATAAACATCGACCTCCTACCACTCTACCATAAGGTGAAGGAAAAATCTTTATGGTAAAGAAAAGAGATAAACGTATCCAAATCAGTTCCAGGTCTAATCTTCTATATATGAAGAGTGAAGGGTGTACGTCGTTCTAGATATTATTAAAAAGTAGAGGTGGAGACGGGGAGTCAACACGATAACTAATTATTTCACTATCAAATAAACTTAACCCAGTCAGTTCCACTCCTGATTACACGGAGAAGTCTAGAAGGAAGAGAATTCTTAATAAAATAAATAAAATAACACTAAAATGATATTTTCTTATGTATTAGTAACGAGGGGACTACCGAGTCTGCTATTTCTTAGACGGACGTCACGTCCTCTGGACTTAAGCTAGGTACCCAACCCTTCTAGGGAATCTCTTCTTTTACCTTTGGGTTCGGTCATAAGAACGGACCTCTTAGGGTACCTGTCTCCTCGGACCGTCCC
This sequence comes from Capra ibex, assembly GCA_006410555.1. Lineage (NCBI taxonomy): Eukaryota > Metazoa > Chordata > Mammalia > Artiodactyla > Bovidae > Capra > Capra ibex. Next base: position 79,610,885 of record SJYO01041852.1, read on the forward strand.
AGTGTTTCTCAGTCTGGCATCAGCCTGTACTGACTTCACTGACTAGTGAGTGTATTAATAGGAACCTTTTAGTTTGTGAAGTTTTAATATATTGTATCGAGAGGAAGAGACTGTTATATAGACTTTTTATTCTGGTGACAATCTTTCAACAAGATATCGGAAGAATCTAGAATAAAGAAGAAATAACAAATAAATAATTTGTAAGTATAATTTGTCTCTTTCCGAACGAAACCCTATACGGTTTTCAACTATTTTCTGGACTAGGAACCACAACCCTTTAGATTTGGAATTTATACCTCTCTCCCGTTTATATTTTTCTGTTATGCAGACTTCTTTATACGATTGATTAAGACACTTATACTCTTCGTATTCACGATCTCCTGTTTCTTGGTATCCCATTTCCACCGGTTTACTCTACTTAGGTCCATCTCATGGACAACCAGGGTTTACTACAGTTTTACCTTTATTTGTTAAGACATAGAAAGATATCACGAAAAGAAGAGTACCAAATTTTTTATGGGGTTTCTCTTTTTTACATTTCCTATAAGAAGAGTATATATGTATTCAATTTTATATCCAATAGGGAGGAATTTCTTAACCGGTGATAACAAAATTCTATATTTCACTGACCTTATTGGTACGTAAAGACCAATATTACTTTACTTATGTGACTTTATTCAGATACACATTTTCCACTTACTTTAAGACAGACAAGGATACATTGGTCGTTTCTTTTCTCTTTAGGAAAACCCACCATACCCATTGCTAAATGAACGTACATCTGATATTAAATTTTAACTGAGGACTTAAACAGTTCGGAAAACTGGACATAAGTTTTGTGAAACTCTCCCGAGTGCGGTCGTTCAATGTTATGACATAAATAGTCGTCGGTGGACGTCCCGAAATCAGAGGTCGACGACGAAAAAAAGGGGGTTAGGTAACTTTGAGAAATAAATTTTACCGACATCTGGTTTATCGTAACTGACTCTTTTCTTTCGGTTTCCCATCACGAAGGAATTTTGGTAATAAACTAACCCTGTTTTCCCGTTCCAAAGGACTTAGTTGGAATTCTTTATGTCTATAACTTGTACAATTGTTATGGTCACAAGAAGGTTTTTTTGGTGTAATGTGGGGTGGAGTGACCCAGATAACTAACCTTACAGCACGTTTACTTTCCTTGCTTTCTTTAGGTTTCACGAAGAAGATTGTTCCACGGTAGTTATTACAGGTGTACCCGCTAGGAAGGAACTAAATTCTCGAACAGTGGAAGCACGTGGGTGAATTTTGAGAGACCTCTCCCTTTTTGTCGGAGGACGGGGTTTGTCTTACAATCTAATTCTTTCTAAGCAGGGTAAGACGACGGGATAACGAGTAGGACGGACAAAAGAACCCGAGAGAGAGAGGACGTCGTAAGACAGAGAACTAGTACACATCATAACTGAACGACTACATGTAAACATGAGGATTTGAATCTGGGACACGTACACATAAAGGTATATTATCTTCGCTAAAAATGTACCCTTTTCTAAACGAGAAACTTCCGTAGAAGAATTCCTTCTTGGTAGGTCTCTTGTGTCGACCGAAACCTTTTAACTCAAAGATGACTTTCAAAGGACGATAATAGAACTGTTAGAATAGTAATAGTTTCGTAAACTTATAATCCATACTGTTACTTGTGAGCGACGTCCCTTCTCTCCTCGTTCCGGTATTCACCCTCCCCCGACGATTGTTAACACGGGGGACACCGTCGGTAGTATTAAATTATAGGAGTGTGACCCTCCGAGGTAAAGCGAACCGGGCGTAACTCGATGAGCTACACAACAAAGAGAAACCCGTTTGGTAGTCCCAACAGGGAACTTGTCGGACATTCTGAAGTTTATTTTCTAGTACGACTAGTATCGGATTCCCATCCTAAACACAAAACGTACTCTCACTCATTAAATTGACAATGTGCCTCCCTCCGAAGACCCAAACTTGTCTTAAATAAAGTTCTAACGTGATTTGAACAACCATCTAGTTATCAAAAAGAAGAATAACTGATCCACAGAGAATGACTTTTTATCCCTTCTGTGTAGGTAATTTACTATTACTGCTCTATATAACCTCAACGGTGTACGACTATGGGGTAAGACAAACAGAACATGAAACACTCACCTATGAAAAAAAAAAAACGTCACCTAAATTGAAAAAGGGCGTAAAGACGAGTTATAGTCCATCCTAAACTTCGACAGTACAATTTCTAAGATTCATCTTCTCTGACTAATAGCAAGTACATTAAAGACGAGAACAAAAACAAGACCATAGTCACGGTCCCTATTGGAAGCACTTCAGAAATTGTGTAATAGTAAACTTTTATCTGAGTACTCGAGTCGACATAGAACGGTATCACACCATGTCTTATATGATATTCCTCCTAAACAGAATCAGACATAGTGTACTTTCCCAAACAATATAAAAATATGACATTGTGACAGGATATTGTTTATAAACCTCCTATCAACAATACCACTCGAGGTCCCACAAAGACTCTCTCTTTTCCTTTTTTTTTTTTTTTCTAATTATACGAAAGAAGAAACACCTTGACTAAATCTGACACTTTACCCTGAATAGGTTCCAATACCTATATCGTCTCACATCACAATTTAATCCTGCTGGACTGGTGGTACACCCAAAACTAATAGTACCCAACAGAGGTTCTGGATGAAAACTTTTCTTGTTCTTTATAATCATCTCGACAATTCGTAAACCAGGAAACAAAAATAAGTAATTCTAGGTTTGTCACCCTTCGAGAGTGTCTTTTTACGGACCGAATTTTATGGTGTAGTGGTACCCTTTCACCTATGAAATCAATGAAAAAACAAAGTTGACGACTTAAATAAAATCTTTGAATTTCCGAAACAACAACAACAACAACAAGTCAGTGATTCAATACAGACAGAGAGTCTCTGGGGTCCTTGACATCGTACGGTCCGAGGAGACAGGAGGTGATAGAGGATCTCAAACGAGTTTAAGTACAGGTAACTCAGTCACTACGATAGATTAGTAGAGTAGGAGACTACGGGGGAAGAGGACGGAAGTTAGGAAGGGTCGTAGTCCCAGAAAAAGTTACTCAACTGACAAACGTAGTCCACCGGTTTCATAACCTCGAAGTCGAAGTTGTAGTCAGGAAGGTTACTTATAAATCCCAACTAAAGGAAATCCTAACCAAACTTCCGAAATAGATAACTATTTCCCCATCAAAAGACAACGGGTATGAGATCTCATTTAAAATTGGTCACACTCGAGTAATTTTTTACGGTCCAACACCAAACTTTACAGAGAAATTCTAAGGGTACTGGAGTTTCCGGAGTAGAGAACAAAACCTCAGGACACTGAAGTGTGTACTTCCAGTTCCCGTAACACCATAGACACGTGAACCCAACAAACGTAAACATGAGTTCTACCACTTCTCAATAGTACTGGTTCAAAGTAAAGGTTCAGCTAAACTATCTCGTAAACTTGTACTTAATAAAAATAACCACATAAATACGACTCAGGGGTACCTCTTGTTTCTGCGAAATCCTTTACCCAGGACTGGTTACTAGACATTAGTACTACTGTTTCTTCTCAAATCCAATTCCTCGTCTGGTAGTTTCCATTGTGGGATGAGAAAGGAACATATACATATACGTATAAACATATTTCACGACCTGTTCGTTTGTTGTCGACTTCCTCTCGAATTCCCTTTAAGAAGGACAAATTATTTCCCATATTTACGACTCTATATGTACACAGATCTACACACAGAAAGAGATACTCGTGGTTTTCTACAGTAATAGTCAAAATTTTTACTCTACGCTTTACCTGTGTATCTAATAGGGTACATTATAAACGTAAAAATCAAAAATTTCCGTGTCACAAAGTAAGTTTCTCTGTAATTATTGACTTTATTAAGTCCGAGTTCTATTAAATTTTTATGATCATCTCTCAAACTGACCCCTTTCATATTCTCTTTTAAAGGTATTCAATAGAAACGATTCAGGAACCACCATTCCTATAATTTTAACAGTAGATTACTAACTACGACTTACACATATCGTCCCGGTGACAAAAGAGGACTTTAGTGCAAAAAGAGTTTCGGAGTAAACCGTAGAAGCATAAAGTATCACCGAGTCCATAACGTCGATTTCCTCCGTCTTACCATACCAGAAGTCCTGGTACCTGAAACTACGACTGACGAGACCCGAGTAAGGGTCGGGTTGGTTACTAACCAACACTGTCTTTCATTGAACATGAGGGGGCACGGAGACAATGGAATAAAAATTTTATTCCGACAACATTTCTAATTCAGTCAATTATATACGTCCCAAAACGTCACGTCCCGAATACCACTCAACAAAAGAGAGACACGGAGTCAAAGACCAAAATCCCCATCATTAACATGAAGAGGGTATCCCGACAACAATCCTAAATTACTTAATTATAACACATACGTTCTATGACCAGGGTAGTGAAGTACCCTTCATCCACCCCTCTGTCACCTTTGTCACAGTCTGAAATAAAAACCCCCGAGGTTTTAGTGACGTCTACTACTAACGTCGGTACTTTAATTTTCTGTGAATGAGGAACCTTCCTTTCAACACTGGTTGGATCTATCGTATAAGTTTTCGTCTCTGTAATGAAACGATTGTTTCCAGACCGATCAGTTCCGATACAAAAAAAGTCACCAGTACATACCTATTGGTGTCTCAACCTGACACTTTTTTCGACTCGTGGCTTCTTAACTACGAAAACTTGGCACCACAACCTCTTCTAAGAACTCTCAGGGAACCTGACGTTCCTCTAGGTTGGTTAGGTAAGATTTCCTCTAGTCAGGACCCACAAGAAACCTTCATTACTACGATTTCGACTTTAAGGTCATGAAACCGGTGGAGTACGCTTCCCAACTGAGTAACCTTTTCTGGGACTATGACCCTCCCTAACCCCCGTCCTCCTCTTCCCCTGTTGTCTCCTACTCTACCGACCTACCGTAGTGACTGAGCTACCTGTACTCAAACTCACTTGAGGCCCTCAACCACTACCTGTCCCTCCAGACGTACGACGTTAAGTACCCCAGCGTTTCTCAACCTGTACTCACTTGTTGACTTGACTTGACTTGACTTGACTTGACTACGTTTTACGAATCTTGTCTCGGACCTTGATACAATTAAAATCGTTAATAGTAATAAGATGTCTTATTTCTAATCTAAAAGACTTGAGGTTAAGTCAAGAAAATCTTTGTTATGTACGACACGACACGAAACGAGACGATTCAGTGAAGAGAAACGTAGGGTACTTGACATTAGGCGGTCGGAGGAGACAGGTAACTTAAGAGGTCCGTTCTCATGACCTCACCCAAAGATAAGGGAAGAGATCCCCTAGAAGGGTTAGGTCCCTAGTTTGGACCCAGAGGACGTAACGTCCGTCTAAGAGGTAACAAACTCGGTGGTCCCGGAAGACTCGATCCACAACCAATGGAATATTTCTTGTGTAAAAATTTCAGATATACTGGGACGAAGTCACAAAAAGGACGACACCCAATACTAGATAATTATCCAACATTTTATTTAAATTACCTAACATTGGTCTTAAAGAATTTTCTACTTCAACTTAACTGTTCTTGTCTCACATAACGTATATTATAACAAAGGACTTTGAAATTTTTTATAGAGCGAAAGTTAGATAGAAATTTTGTGTATCTAAACACTGTTACATTTCACATCATAAAATCTAGTACTAAGTTTTTCAAACTTGTCCCTGAAGGGACCACTAGTCCACCGATTCTAAAGTACGAGGGTTACCACACCCGGACCCCAAGCTAGGGACCAGTCCCTTGATCTAGGGTGTACGACGTTGATTCTCAAGTGTACGACGTTGATTTTGGATCACGTCGGTTTATTTATGTATAAAAAATTTTATTTTCAAACTTGTCGGGGTGTACATCAGCATCAGACATAGAGAGACGTAACATGGGTAGGGGGCTGGAGGAGACGAGGTTTGACAGGGGAAGTGAAAGGACAGTCGAACGGTAGGCACGAGAGGAACGTCCTAGAAACGAACACACTAGTCGAGACGAAATTTTCATCAAGGGAGGTTATGGAAAGGAAATACGTAAACCAGTTGATAGGGGAAGAGTCCCGCAGGAACGGAGTTGGTAAGAAATACTTTGTCGAGTGGTAAGAGGAGTCGAGTGTAGGGACAGGAGAACCAAGTTGGAAAGAAAAATCTCTGTTCCCTAGTTTATCCGAAACTGTACAATGGTGACGGACTGTATCAAACAACAAAACGCCAGTAGAAAACAGAAAGAAAGGGGTAGTCTTACTCGTGTCGTACTCAGGTCAAGAACCAAAACAAGGGGGTGACATAGTGGTCGTGGATCCTGTCACGGACCGTACATCACTTGTGACTTTCACCAATCAACAACTGATTTTCTTTCTTGTTTGTATTACCTTGAATCCCAGTACAACCAACAATGAAATAGAACCTTCCTGATAATTTCAAAGAATGTATCGACGGTTTCTAAACCTGAAAGGGAGGTGAATGGTCAAAATAGTCAACGGAAAAGGAAGTGAAAGAGAAGGGGATACTAATACTAACGACACGACACTGTTGAACCTCTAGGGTCGATAAGGCACTTATATGTCTTGACACAGTCTCTAGACACGGAAACGAGTGTTATAAGGGAAACGGTTGTCACGGGAAGGGGACAGAGAATAAGTGGACCTATTGACACGACCGGGAAGTCCTAGGTCATACCTTAAGTAGTAGGAGGTACTAGAGGACTCGACCCCTTCTACGAAGAAGAGACACGAGACTATAGTGAAAAAGTCAAAGTAAATAGATAAAAACACTGAGGAAGGAAAGATCGATGTATTCTCGAGAAGTATAAAAACATAAGGATCTCAAAAGGTATGACGGACCATCAGTTATTCTTGAGTCATTTATAAATAAATTGACTTTGTATAAACTTAAAAATTGAACAAACTTGATGTAAAAACAGACTTGATATAAGAAACTTTGACTGTTGTCTGGAAACCCCTCTAGATACAACCTCTTCTGAGAACCCTCAGGGAACTTGACGTTCCTCTATGTTGGTCAGGTAAGATTTCCTCTAATCGGGACCCACAAGAAACCTTCCTGACTACGACTTCGACTTTGAGGTCATGAAACCGGTGGAGTACGCTTCTCAACTGAGTAACCCTTTCTGAGACTACGACCCTCCCTGACTCCCGTCCTCTTCCCTTGCTGTCTCCTACTCTACCGACCTACCGTAGTGGTTGAGCTACCTGCACTCAAACTCACTTGAGGCCCTCAACCACTACCTGTCCCTCCGGACCACACAACGTTAAGTACCCCAGCGTTTCTCAGCCTGTGCTGACTCGCTGACTCGACTTGACTATGCCAGAAACTAGGTAATTGTTTCCGTCCATAAATACCGATAAAACAACAAAAAGTCAAGAGTTTTTGTTTCTAAAGAATTTTTAACGAAACTTATTCTCTTCTCCAATAAACCCCATCTTCTACCTTTCCGCGTCTACGTTTGACGGGGGAGGTAGTACAAAAAAGGTGACGTGTAGAGTTGACAGACCTCTATAAAAAAAGTTACCCACACAAGAAGGCCGAAAACGAAAAAGAAGTAGACAAATGAAGGACTTTTGACTGCGGACCTCTACTCTTTCTCTAAACTCATTTTACACTACAACAAGAAAATCTAGGATCCTTATGGGACCACTTTCTAAGTCGATTTTCCTTTTAAAACCTAATATACACTAAAAGTAAATATAAACTATGAAACCAAGGAAAAACGATGCCTATTAACTCTCAACTGACTTATACGATTGATGGGTTGATTTATATTGGAGGACTCCTTTTAAATAAGAAATATGAGGAAACGAAAAAATAACACTACTTTTCTTCTTCTTCTTCTTCTTTTTTTTTTTTTTGGGTCTCTGAGTTGCCCGACATTGAAATTATCCAGTAAGGTCGGTCACGAATGGAAGTGTTTTAAGACTATTATGTCCCTTCTGTTATGTCACTAGTTTTCGTCACTACTCTAAAAAATCGTCGTAATTGGCAGTACTGGATCGTTTTACTTTCTTTTACCAAATTGTCTTGACAGTCGAAGTTATATCGATTATTTCCGTACCTATTTACAAATAATGTATGGCCCCTGTCTAGTAAAGACATGTCTTTAACTCCTACTGGAAATGACTATTGAGAATAGACGGACTATAGGACTCTCTCTCCCTCTCCCTCTCCCCTCTCTTCGTATAAACGACTATAAATACTTTCCTCTTTAATAGTACACGTTTATTTTGTAAAATCATTACTAATAGAGTTCAGTGGGAGAACGGGAGAGAAGGTGGGGGTGTCTGTATGGAGTACCTCCACTTTATATCAAGGAAAGATCGTCTGGTTTACACGGACTTTCACCGTACCCATTAAAGTCCCTTTAAGATGGATTTGAGTGGTACAGAATTTTTTCGTTTCTTATCCGTGTCCACCTATACTTATGAACATAATTAATACAAGTGAATTGAAGAAGAATCTCTAATGTTTTTATAACGTTAATAAATTGTGAGAAAATTATTGTACCAGACCTCTTCCTTTACCGTTGGGTGAGGTCATAAGAACGGACCTCCTGAGGTACCTGACTCCTCAGACCACCCGATGTCAGGTACCCCAGCGTTTCTCAGTCTGTGCGGACTTACTGATTGTGTATGTCGTGTTATTCTACCAGAGTCAACATTGATCCTTTAAAGTCTCTTTAGTGACAATGTCCGCCTTGTCCTTTGGAGAAGAAGGAACCGAGATACTGAACTAACCCGAAATTCAGAACACCGAGTCTGTCATTTCTTAGACGGACGTTACGTCCTCTGGGGTCAAGTTAAGGATCCAACCCTTCTACAGGACCTTTTCCCTTACCGATGGGTTAGATCATAGGTGGAGTAAGTACCGAGTCTCCAATTTCGTAGACGGACGTTACGTCTTCTGGACCCAAACTAGGGACCCAGGCCTTCTAGGGGACCTCTTCCTTTACCGTTGGGTAAGGTCATAAGAACAGACCTCTTAGGGTACCTGTCTCCTCGGACCACCCGATATCAGGTGCCCCAACGTTTCTCAACCTGTGCTGACTCACTGAAGTGAAGTGAAGTGGGTTAGGTCATAATAACGGACCTCTTAGGGTACCTATCTCCTCAGACCACCCGATGTCAGGTACCCCAGTGTCTCAGTCTGTACTGACCATTGATTGTGAAGGTACTGAATTAATTTACAGAAAAAAAAGGGGAAAGTGAGTCTCCAATTGAATAAAAAAGAAAGTCAAAAGAAAATTTGTCTGATGTCCGTTGAAAAGACGTGTGGACTGTATTTCTTCACGACGGTTTTCCCGACCAATACAAATCCTCGGTAGTAACCGAGAAACGTGAATCTCTTCACCAGAAACATAAGAGAAAAAGAGACAGAAAGTGTCTACGCTGACGGCATGTAAGGAGATCGAGTGAACCTGAAGAGACTCGGTGACTGAGACGGTAATAATTCCATCCTACTCAAAAGGTGTTACAGTATCCCCCGAACTAACTGTAAATTATAACTTATGTCATTCAGGGAATGTATACTTAGTCAACGTAAGGTCTTCGTCCAAGTATACAGGTTAACCGGACATTCAGATTATATCGAATCCATCGGTTGATTTTGTTGACCGATATATCACCACATGACATTATCCAAATATTATGAAAAGTATGTTTATTATATATTTTTTACTTGTTCGTGTTTTTATTTTACAAAAATTAAAAGATCACGTCATGGAACTTGTCATGTCATTATGTCATGGTACCGACCGTATATTCCCGACCGTAGTTCACATTTCCGTCATTCTCAATGACTGACCTCCTCGCTCACCCATCCTCTATCATCTTGACTTCCTAGAAACACACAATTGGTCAGTCAGCATAGGTTGAGAAACGCTGGGGCACCTAACATCGGACGGTACGAGGAGACAGGTACCTTTAGAGGTCCGTTGTTATGACCTCACCCAAAGGTAAAGGAAGAGGTCCCCTAGAAGGGTAGGGTCCCTGACTTAGGCCTAGAGGACGTGACGTCCGTCTAAGAAACTGTGACTTGGTAATTGTCATCCTTTATCTCCCGTTCGACGTTAGAGTGAGTTCGGACAACAACTACCGTATCCAAAATCAAAAACAAAAAAGAAAAAATTAAAAATAAAAATGAAATAAAATGAAATGTTACGACATAACCAAAACGGTATGTAACTGTACTTAGGTGGTGTCCACATGTATGCAAGGGTTTGTACTTGGGGGGAGGGTGGAGGGAGGGGTATTGTTAACTACCGTATCGTTAAAGAACGACCTAAGTTAAGATAGATGGGAGAACTTTTTCACTAAGTCAGGACCCATCATTAAGAAAGAGAAGTATCTACTGAACCATCGTGACTTAATGTAAGACTTACTGACGACGTTGGTAGTACATGACAAGACGTGACCCCAGGACAACCGTGGTCACCACTTCTCGGACGGACGGTAACGTCCATCTATACTCTGTGTCCAAACTAGGGACCTAACCCTTCTAGGGGACCTCCTCCCGTACCGTTGGGTAAGGCCATAAGAACGGACCTCTTAGGGTACCTGTCTTCTCGGACCACCCGATATCAGATATCCCCGTGTTTCTCAACCCGTGATAACTTAGCTGTCGTGTGTGCGCACGTGTGAGTCTTTGATTGTCACGGAGGAGTTTATTTATTTTAGGGGAACGGTAAGGGACGTAGTCCATCGAGAAACCAAGAAGTCAAAGAAGAAGGAGAACAGAGAGAAGTAGGAAAGAGACCCGGAGGTTAAGGTAGTCCAGAAGTAATCATTCGAGGAGTACAACGTGTTGTTATTGTGTCATTTCATGTGTTTTCGTGTTTGTGAACATCTCCTACGTACATACACTGTTACGTGCGGTCTCTGTACTTGACGAATACACTGACTTGTATGTTTGTGTACGAACGTAGAAACTTCAAAATGTCGAACTTCCAAGTATACATCCCCTGAATGACACATCTGATGTTACTCCGACTTGTCCTGTTTTAGAATATCTACTCCATTCAAGATGACATCAAGTGTCAAACACGAAACAACATTTACACAATAAAACACGGAGACTGGGTCAAAGGTTTTAGTTCAAAGCAGATTCGTAATAAAGAGACAACTGTATGTCCTCGGTTACCAGAGAGAGACAGTGTGTGTGTGTGTGTGTGTGTGTGTGTGTGTGTGTGTGGGTGTGTGGGTGGGTCTCGTTCTCACTCTCGTTCACGGTCGTAGTCTGTACTTTTAGACAATAAGGAAGGAACTAGAAACATCAACTTAATTAAAATAACTTTGTATATATGATAGTACATTCTTAGTTTAATGGTCAGATACAGACTACGTCCTATGTCGTACGAACCCCGACCACGTGCCCCTACTGGGTCTCCCTACAACACCCCTCCCTCCACCCTCCCCCCAAGTACAAACCCTTGCGTACATGTGGGCACCACCTAAGTACAGTTACATACCGTTTTGGTTATGGCATAACATTTCATTTTATTTTTAATTTTTTTTTCTTTTCTTTTTTTATTTTATTTTATTTAAACATTTATATACTATCTTCTTTCCTTGATCTTTTTTCGGGAATTGACAAATACAGATGTCAGAATTTGATAGTAAACCACCTTGATACTTTGACTTTTCTTGTCTTTTCAAGATTAAACTACTTCAACATGGAACTACTCCTTACTAATCTACAATTGATATTTTCAAAAAATGACCTTATTATAGAGAAAATATCAAAAGATACAACAAGTCTAAATGACAAATTTCGTTCAAAGTTGTTCTTACTCCAACTACAAAATTACGAATACACTTTTGACTTTCGGAACCTTTAGATGAACCTAATTAATTAAAGAATTTCTAAAAAAAATCACTTACCAATACCTATGAAAGAGTTATGTCCAATCAGTTGATATGTGTACAGACTGTTTCATGAGTGACTAAGACCACGGTACAGACACTATCTATAATTGGTTTTTCATATAGACGATGTACAGGACCCGTTGTGTTAGAAATACTTTAGAAAATACTTCTTGTAAACAGACATAATAAGAAATACACTTCATGTAAGTAAAACCAAAACCATAATTTCTTTACGACCGGAATATGTCATACGACTCTTTATACATAAGGAGAAGTCAAAAGACCTTCTCAAACATATCTTGACCATAATAAAGGAGAAATTTATAAACAATTTTAAGGAGTCACTTCGATAGACTTACCCCCTATAAAGTCACAGTTCCTAAAATTGATTTTTAAATTAAGAACCGACTATAACATTATGATCCTAATAGACAAAAAGGAACTTCCTTAAAATCATCCAACACGGAAAGTTTCTTAAATAGGTAAATTCTACAGTTTAGGTGATCTTATTTCAATAATAGTATAAGGGACAATAGGAAAAAACCAAACAAAAGGAGGATAATAGGAAAATTATACATGTCTTAGATATTGTTTTAACGGAGACAGTAAGGACTACAATCGTTAAACACCACAGAAAAAACAAAGGGTAATCAGAACAATCTTCAAATAATTAAAATAACCAAAAGAATTTCTTCTGAACTTTTCATTACTAAAAAAGATAACGAAAAGATAAAAGTTGACTATAGAGGAGACTAAAAATAATAAAATAAATAAAATTTAAAATTTAATGAAACCAAAATTGAACGAGAAGGAGAAGACTCCTTGAACTCTAGTAACTAAGCTCTAGAAGACAAAATTAACTGTAAATCATGATAAATAAAGGGAGGTTCATAACGGAATCTTTGTAGGGTGTCTAAAACTATGACATAAAAAGTAAGAGTAAGTTAAGTTTTATGAAAGATTAAAGAGAACACCAAAGGAGAAACTGGGTACTTCAAACAATAAACGATCAAAAAGTTTATGAAATTTGTAAAGATTAAATTTGACAAACACCAATCTGTCATATAGAATATACTGAACTTTAGAAGACTTAAATAATCTGAAAAAAAATACTGGGTCTTATGTGAAGACAGAACCATTTACTAGGTACACGTGAACTTTTTTTACGTATAAGACGACAACAACCCACCTCGTGAGATAATTACGGTTCATATGGTCAGAACAATTATCACAATAGAAGATATAGGAATTAAAACAGGATAGTTAATAGCTCTCTCCTATCAACTTTAGAGGACATTAACATGTAAATGGATAAAAAGGATCGTCAAGATAATCAAAAACACACACTTTGACAATAATCCAATTATTTACAAATCCTAACCAAACAGGAAACTCATGTAACTGAAAGAGTAGTAACATCTTACTAGGAAATATAGAGACCACTATAACAAACGAGACTTTAAACGAAACTATAATTATGTTGGTGAAGTCGTACGGAGACTAACCACAATAGGACCATATACAAAAGAGTAGAAAATTTAGATCATATAGAACTATATATTTTCCATAAAGAATACCCTTCACACATCAATCTAGAAAAAGATAGGTTAGACGATTACAAACGAAAACGTTGTAAATCCAAGATCCAATAAATGTAATCCCGACTAAGACGATACAACTAAAAAAAAGGAGATAATAAAAAAGAGAAACAAGAAGAGGAGACGAAAACGTAATTATTTTTAATAAATTACCGGGTTAAAATAACGGAAACAAAATAACTATAAATATTGAGAAAAACATAATAAAATCATCAACGTAAACACAAATAGGGTTGGATAAAAGTTCACCATACTATATGAAGTACAAATCACGTTCATTACAAATCAAGACCATGATCATGAAAACCTGTCTAAGAAAAGAACCGATACAGAAGTTGAAGTAATTAAAGAAGAAACGGTTACAGATGAGACAATTAGGATTGTTAACATAAAAGTAAAGTCTGTAACAAAAGTAGAAATCTTTATGTCAAACAAGGGAATTTCTTATATAGAAAGTATAGAGATGAATTGTACAGTAAAAAAAGAGATCGAAGAACTGGTATGACTTATACCAATATTATTGAAATTATAGAACATATTCGATAGTAGACATAGTATAAACAAAATCTAAGTCAAATAACTGCAAAGAGTAATACTAGTAAAGAAACGTACTGAAAAGTAAAGATAAAACTCCGGTCTCAATACTTAATATTGAACAACCTAGGAACTACAAAACATTAGATATTTATAAAGGTTTATAAACACGTAAGTACGATACCATGAACCTTTGTCGAACTAAAAAAGTCAAGAACGAGAATCCGAAACAATTTATACTAGTATTATGTCAAACAACGACAAGTCAACGAACCATCACAGGCTGAGACTAATTATGTTAAGTCAGTCAACGATTAAACGGGGTGATGACTCCCTTTTGTGAAGACTTATAAGATGGTTTACGGGTACTTTATACTTCGAAATGTGACACAGTCTACTCTCGTTTGTAATTAAGACCGAGGCACACATAGGGTCCCTAACAAGAAAGATTACAAAGAGTCACAAAAGAGAGATCACAAATCTCTAAAGAATTTTGAGGACTCGTGAAACCTACGGAGGAAGTCTAGAGATTTAAAGAGACAGAAGTGTCAAGAGAAGAGAGACCATGAGAAGGGATGTTATAGACCGTTAGAACTGGAAACGTCTGAATGTTGAACCTGTAAAAGTGGTTCTCGATACAACCTCGGTAGTATCCCGATTAGAACAATCTAACACACCGTTCAGCGAAGTCAGCACAGGTTGAGATACGTTGGAGTACCTGACATCGGGTGGTCCGAGGAGACAGGTACCCTAAGAGGTCCACTCTTATGACCTTACCCAACGGTACGGGAAGACGTTCCCTAGAAGGACTGGGTCCTTACTTTTGGTACAGAGAATACAGAGGACGTAACCGTCCGCCCAAGAAATGGTGTTCACGGTAGACCCTTCAGGAGAACAATCGAATCGACTAGAGAATAACGAACTAAAGGTCACAGAACTCTTGGTGACAAAATGAATGTACGGAGCGAAATATCAAAAGTACGTACTTCTTTTTAGAAAAGAGACTTTGAGTAAAGACTGGACTTCATATTCAAGACAACTCTATAAAAGTACAAGAATAATCGACAAGGGTATCTCTTCCCTTACCTTTGGGTGAGGTCATAAGAACGGACCTCTTAAGGTACCTGTCTCCTCGGACCTCCCGATGTCAAGTACCTCAGTGTTTCTCAACCTGTAATGACTCGATGATTGTGAAAGTGAAGTATCAATGAAATGTTTTACAGTAGTAAAAAACGGGTAAATTCTTTATTCCAATAAGAAAAAAAATTAACTCGGTATGATTAAGAAAAATATAATATCTTTTGCAAATTACGGTTTTCAAGATTATAATTACTTCAGATCAAATAGTTCAAAAAGAAATTATTACGAAACACAGGATGGACTCTTTTGGATTGACTTTTCCAGTACTTCTAAAAGGAGATATAAAAGACAATCTTCAAAATATTGAGATTCAAAATGAAAGTTCAAATTTTATGTAAAATCCAATTTTAAACATACTGTATTATCGATTCTAAGTGAAAAGATGGAAAATTATAATCCAACAAAGTCGTCATAAACAACTTTCCTGACAAGGAAAGACAGTTTAATGAATCTGTGACCCCAATTTTCAATTAAATCAATACCAAGAAAAAGATCCGATTGATCAGTCAAATAACATATAATACAGTTATAGTGACATAACCAAGAACTATCGAAATGGCCAATTAGAACCTTACTCTACTATACACAGAAAGTGGAAATAAGAAAAAGTTTTGACACAAACACAAAAGAAAGAGACATAAAAACATTAAAAATCCTGTGTAAACATTTAAAGGTGTTTCATGCGGACTACCTTAGAAAAGACCCTAAGGTAGTTTACATATCTAGTTAAACCCCTTCTAAACGAAGAATTTTATAACTTAGAAATTAGGTATTAGAATCATATAAAAGGTGAAATTTTAAAAAGAAATGTAAAAGTAATTAAAGAGAGTTGTCACAA
The DNA here is from genome assembly GCA_006410555.1 of Capra ibex. Lineage (NCBI taxonomy): Eukaryota > Metazoa > Chordata > Mammalia > Artiodactyla > Bovidae > Capra > Capra ibex. Next base: position 79,626,964 of record SJYO01041852.1, read on the forward strand.
AAAACGACAACAGTGACATGTTTTGATCAAGTATATAAAACAATTTATATAGTAACTAATTCGATAATAGTAACTAATTATCGAATTATGATAATATTTATTTTTAAAAATTTATTATAAAAGATTAACAAACGACTTTCATAAATCCATATGTGTACTAAAAACATACGTCGGGAAGATAAAACGTTAACAATTTTATTGAAAAATCAAGATGATTAAAAAAAAAAGTCTAAAACATCTCAACAGATCCAAGTGTCGGTGTCCATCTCTATTAAAATGAAGAAGGAAAGGGAAGACGTAGGAAAAACATAATAAAATGAAACAAAAGAATGTAGAAACGTCACTCATCCCATCCCTTTCATAGTTTGTCCTACTCACTCTCTCTTATAGGAGTGGAACGAAGGATAAAATCCCTCTTTCACGAGTCAGAAAGAGATGATGTCACAATGAATGTTAAAAATTTTACCCAAAGGAAACAATCCAACTCCTTCAAAGAAGATAAAGGTTATACAACCACGAAAAATAGTACTAGTACGATCTACCTAAAAGAGTAGATAAATAACGACAACGATTCAGCGAATTCTACTGACATAATAAAAAGAGAAACTACGGGACACACACACACAATCAACGAATCAGTACAGACTAAGAAACGTTGGGGTACTTGACATCGGGTGATCCGAGGAGGCAGGTACCTTAAGAGGTCCGTTCTTATGACCTCACCCAACGGTAAAGGAAGAGGTTCCCTAAAAGGGTTTAGTCCTTAGTTTGAACCTAAAGGACGTAACATGTTTTCCGTTTAGCAAATGGTCCCTTCGGGTAAATTCGTAGACGGACGATTACGTCCTCTGTACCCAAACTATGGACCAGACCCTTTCAAGGTATACGGAGTCTCGTCGATTCGGTCTCGATGACTCGGGAGAACGGATTTCAGACACGAGGATAATGGGATCAAAACAATTCGTTTAACTAATTAAAAGTCTACAATTTGGTTGATACGTAAGAAACCTATTTGGGATGAACCAGTAATATTTAATTGAAAAAGTTACAACGACCTAAAGTAAACAATTAAAATATAATCCAAAAAAAAAAAAAAGAAACATAGATGCAAGTACTGTCAATGATAAGACTCCACAGGACAAAGATATTATAGAGACAGACCGAACCATAATTCCATCANACTATGGACCAGACCCTTTCAAGGTATACGGAGTCTCGTTGATTCGGTCTCGATGACTCGGGAGAACGGATTTCAGACACGAGGATAATGGGATCAAAACAATTCGTTTAACTAATTAAAAGTCTACAATTTGGTTGATACGTAAGAAACCTATTTGGGATGAACCAGTAATATTTAATTGAAAAAGTTACAACGACCTAAAGTAAACAATTAAAATATAATCCAAAAAAAAAAAAAAGAAACATAGATGCAAGTACTGTCAATGATGAGACTCCACAGGACAAAGATATTATAGAGACAGACCGAACCATAATTCCATCACGACCGGTAAATCTTACTCAAACCTTCACAGGGGAAGAGGAAATAAAAGATTTTATAAAAGACACTGTAACCTTAATAAAGAAGGAATTAACAAACGGTCTAAAGTTGATCATTTTGAAAACCCGAACATCAAAAGAGACACTCCTTTAAAAATAAATGTTAAAATTCAAGGTAGGATCTACATTCCGACAAGACACAGTCATTACATTAAAGAGAGAGAAAGTTCATTAAACAAGAAAGAGGTATTTACCAACTTAAGTGAACAAACAAGGGAGAGGAACAAATTAGATCAACCTCCAAAAAGTCAAAAAAAACTCTTGGTCGAAAACAAAAGATAAAAAACAGATAACAAAAAGTGAATATACAACTAACTAAATTGTATCGTCATAATAAAGGAAAAAGGGGGGATTTAAAAATATCAACTATAAGACAAACTCAAAAAAGAAAAATTCCACCTCGACGTCTATCAAATAAAATCCAAGAAACAAAAATTGTATTCATAAATTCAGTTTGGTTGTTTAAAGGAAATTAGCGTCAAAATCAACGTCAAGTATTTAAAACTACACAGAATATCAATCAAAATAGTCCAGTTTATCAAAAATTAAAATGGAAAACGAGAGAATAAACTAGGTACCCCAAAAGTCTTTTCATAAAAATCCAAAGGTTTACAAACCCGTAAAGGACCATAAAAATTAACTGAAGATTAAATTATAGTACTGAAAATACAAATTATTACTCGATATACTCGATAAATATATAAAATCTCTAATTAGGGAACAATCAGCGTAGTAAACGTTTATAAAAGATTGTAAGATATCCAATAGAAAAGTAAAACAAATACTAAATGAAACGTCACGTTTTCGGAATAATCCAGGGTAAACAATTAAAAACAAAAATAAATGTAATGAGATCCTCTACCTAGGTTTTTCTATAACGACACTAAATACAGTTTTGCACATGACGGATACAAAAGGAGATCCTTAAAATATCATAGGAGTCAGAATGTAATTCCAAAAATTAGTTAAAACTCAAATAAAAACATACAACACAGTCCCTTACAATATTAAAGTAAAAAATGTACATCGACAGGTCGAAAGGGTCATGATGTATAACTTTTTTGACAGAAAAAGGGTAACATATAAGAACGGAGAAAACAGTATGTAATTATCTGGTATTGAGACACCCAAATAAAGACCGGAAAGATCGGAAAAGTGACCAAATATAGAGATAAAAACACGGTCATGGTATCACAAAATTAATGACATCGAAACACAATATCCGATTTCAGTTCTTTGGACAAAGGAGGTCGAAATAAAAAGAGAGAGTTCTAACGAAACCGATAAACCCCAGAAAACACAAAGGTTTATTCATCCTTTCCCACACCTCTTTTTTCTTGTAGGAAGATGTAACAACCACCCTTGTATTTAACCATGTCAGTGATACTTTTTGTCATACCTCAAAGGAATTTTCTGATTTTAATCTCGATGGTGTACTAGATTTTAGGGTAAGGACCCGTATATAGACACCTTTTCATATTAAGTTTTTCTAGGTACGTGGGGTCACAAGGGACGTCGTGATAAATGTCACCGGTTCTGTACCTTCATTGGATTTATGAGTAACTGTCTACTTACCTATTTCTTCATCTTATATATATGGTACCCTATAATAGATCGGTATTTTTCTTACTTCATTACGGTAAACGTCGTTGTAAGTCCCTGGATCTCTTGTAGTGAATGATTCACTTCATTCGGTCTCTCTATTTCTGTTTTAGTATACTATAACGAAAATACACCTTAGAATTTTCGCACTATTTTACTTGAATATATGTTTTGTCTCTAACTGGGTGTCTGTGTTTTGTCTGAATGCCAATCGTTTTCCTTTCTCTCCCCCATCCCTATTTGACACTTAAACCCTAATGTGTAACGATATATATTTTATTGGTTGTACCTGGTTCCACTTTCACTTTAGCGAGTCAACACAGGTTGAGAAACGTTGGGGTACCTCACATCGGATTGTCCGAGGAGACAGGTACCCTAAAAGGTCCGTTCTTATGACCTCACCCAACGGTAAAGGAAGAGGCCCTCTATAAGGGTTGGGTCCCTAACTTGGGCCCAGAGGGTGCAACATTCGTCTACGAAATGGTAGACCCGGTGGTCCCTTCAGGACCTGGTTCCATGATATATCATTTTCCCTGATATGAGTTATAAAATATTATTGGGTATTCCCTTTTTATAGACTTTTTCTTGTCTATATACATATACATGTTGACTTAATGAAACAACATGTGGACTTTGATTCTCAAAACATTCAGTTGATATGAAGTCAAATTTTTTACGGTAATACTAGTCTGATGTTTGAGACATACTGAAGTCAGGAAAATTAATAAGTCCATGTGAAACTACTTTACTCATAAGACATTATGAGTAAACACAGATACAAAAGGTGGTTAAATGACTTCACAACTTTAGAAGTTAACAATAACACCTAAACAAAGAAAATTCAAGAAAATCGAAAACAAAATTTATAAAACTTCTTGACAACAATTCTTATAAGTGTAAATCACAACGAGAAAGAAGAACCGATTAACTGTGAAGACAGTAAAACTTTACAGATAAGACAGTATAGGAAAAGGACCTTACATGAAAAGGACTATAACTATATCGACGAAGTCAAAAGAGAATTAATTACATACTTACAAAAAAACAAAAAGACAGGAACAGGAAAATTAGGTACAGAAACATTCAATTGAATAACTACTTATCACATACCAAATCAGTACTGAAAAACAAATCAAACTCTTTTTTTAAACCTTTATAATCCGTCAAACACACATCATATTAATAATTGTAGTAACCTCCAATCAAAAAGGTAATAGATTAAACAAAAGAAAAACAGGATATATAAGAGAAAAGGAGAAACGATAAAAGGACAAAGGTAAACTTAATCAAACTGATAAAACATTACAAACAAGAATATATGTAAAAACATAATAATCGTTAGAAATAAAGTAAAGTGAATCCACATGTAACAATTGGAATAATATTCCAATTGTATAGAATACGTATGGAACACGTATGGTAAAATACGTGTAATATTATTAGAATCTCGATATATGAAGGTAAAAGGAGGAGGACAAATATAATAACACGATAAAAGAAGGTCTAACGTTTAGATTTTTATGATAATAATAATTTTATAAATGAATAAAGAATTTCTTTGAAATTTTTACCTATTTTATAAAAAAATCTGAATTGTACATAAAAGGTATAACCGTACGTATTTACAGAAACACATACAACTTAAAGGATACACCAAAATAAAGGAGATCGACTTCTTAATGATATTGTAAAGAAATTACCTTCGGACTAGGTTATTTTAAGAGACTCCAAACCGAACAGGGTTTTATATAAATAAAAAGGAACAAAAAGTACAAAATAAATAAATAAAAATGACTCCATACCGACTACATGTTATAATATACAATGTTCACATGATATATCTTTAAGTATCAAAAAATTCCAAAATGATGTAAATATCGATAATAGTTTATAACCGACATAAGGGAGATAACATGTTGTACAGGAACCTCGACTTAAAAAATGAGAAAAAAATTGTTACAAAAGTCTATATCTTAAGATCGAAATGGTAAAAAAAAAAGAAAATCGTGAAATTTTTACAGTAACGTACCGGAAAACCTAACGTAACAAGAAATATAAAAATTTCAATAAGAATAGAAACAAGGGGACAAAATACATGGTACAGAAAAAACCCCCCCGACGTAAATGTTAAAAGAGAAATTATAATCAAAAGTCGTAAAATTAATACTATACGGAACTATAACAAATTAAACAAATGATACGAATATAAATTAAGTGAGAGAGTCTCACTTTCCAAATATTAAAAGTAGTTTAAAAATTTTTAAGACTGTAATAAAGAAGTTTATAAAATAGGTAAGATAGGACTACCAACGATCTAATCTAGGTTTCCTTATAGTCACTATATAACACTATATGATAAATGAAACTCTTTACTATTTATCGTTTCGTTGAGGTTAAAATTATACGAAATATTAAAACGTTTAACGAAAATAGATGTAAATTACATAGTAAGTTTGTTAATACTTTTAATCAGATGAATGAGATAAGGGAGTAAAACAACAACTTCCACTACCTTTGTTTCTTTTATATTTCTTGTATATATATTATACAACATTATTCACTAACGTCACCTCCGAACGTAGGAAGTGATACCCTTTCTTTTTTTTTTTTTTTGATGGGACGCAACCCTACCGATCCTCTGTTTTTACCACTGTAAAGTCGACCCATAATTTCTTACTGACATTCACATGACCGACCTCTTTTTACTTTCTCTTTATACAAGATAACTCCTTTCTTATGAACTTTTCCGAGCCTCTAAATTTGTTTCGAACAAGAAACTTAGCACTACTCGGTAAACAATACGGTCTTCGACCTCGTGTTCTCAAACACTCCTTTCTCCATAATTTGTTTATCCAACTAAGAACTCACGATATAATCGTTTGAACCCAAAAATTTATTTCCATCATATAACACGAGAGAAAAATACCACTAAATAAAATATTACTATAATTCCCGTACCACTAAATTGGTTTCGTTTTTCATTCTTACTTGAAGAAAATTCATTGAAACGATGACTTCATCAGTGTCCTCAAGAAAAAACGAGGGTCAAAAGGTTTAGACAGAGTCATAATATGTTTGTTTCTTGATGTATCATCCGAATATAAACGTATTGAAAATGACAGGGGACAATCTTTGACCCTGTCTATTTGATCTTTTGATGGAAGGAAAGTGAGTGTACTCTGTCTTGGGAAAGGACTAGAAAACTCAAACCCTACAAACGTTACAACCACTGAAGAAAATCAAGTCACTAAATTGACTCATCCGATCCTTCCTTTATAGACTTTGACTGTACTTGGAAACGGTCTTCTAATCGATCCCTTTATAATCTAAAGGTTTTAAATCAGAGATAGGGAAATTTTGTCTATTAAATGTCCTCTTATTTTTTTGAACTTTTAATTACCGTTAAAACTTTATCTTATAAAACAGTTTTAGTTTAAGTAAAGTAATTTACGAACTCTTCTTACGTTGCTCATTTACTCCATACTTATTGACATTCTACCCTGTTAATGGTGGAGTCTTTGTTATATAAACATTTCAATTAAGAAGAACTTGTACTTGTTAGGGGAATGTGAACTGGGGAAAGATAACGGAGAAGGTACGAACTTGAGAGGAACTTGAAACTTCTAGGTAGAACTCTCATACTATGCCGGTAGAGAAAACGTAGACCAATAAAATCGAGGTTAAACGTCGGGATTTTACCGTTAATACCACTATATAACGAGTTCAGTGGGCTGTACCTAATCATAGCCCTAGTCGTGTAAATACGTGTCCTCATCACTTACCTCTGACGTCGATACTAAAATTTACTGAACTAATTAAGACTTTGTTGTAAAGTCTCAGGTAATCCAGGTCGTCCACAACCCCACGTCTGACGAAAAAGGATTCGTCGTATAAGCTAATTTCACGGTTTCATAAAACCTAAGTTTGTAACATAAAGGGTCTTGTCAAAGGAAAGTGAGACAATTTAGGGGAATTGTTAGTCGTGAGGACTTTCTCTAGGAGAGGGGTAAGACGGAATGGGTTCAGGAGAACACAGTCAATCACTGGACGGTCGAGACAAACTCGTTGAACTTGTTACACAAGACAAGAACAAGTTCTCCCGTAAATGTACTGTCTTGACGACGATTTTCGAGGACGACTGAGTCCAGTTTTATTCCGGTTAACACGACAAATAGGATTCCCGGTAAAGTAGTCGTTGAGTACAGTTCCAATCGTTACACAGACCAATTACGGAACTAAGTGACGAAAGAAAATGATGATTTTTATGTACATATACTGAAATGTGTAGAGGGAAGACGGGAGGTGGGGTAGACCTGTAGTGACGAAATTATTTTTTGTACATGCCGACCCAAAAAGCAAATTCAAGAAACCCTAAAGTTTAAGGATCTAAGAAACAACTAAAAATACCTAAGATTCCATAGAAAGAATCTTTTTAAGACTGTTATCCGAAAAGTACGAAGTAATGAAGGTTAAGAAAAGAAATGTTGTATCTCTTGTAAAGTTACCCAGGTACTATGTTGTCAACATCTTATTAGAGCTTTACACCGTGTTACTAAACAAGACAGCAGACAAGAGGATCGTGTTACACGAACAGAGACGATTTCGTGCATAGTTGTACTTAAGATTGATAAACACATAATGATGTAGACAGGAAGAATCCTCAATGTTGAACAAGAAAATAAAAACACGATTAACGTATAGATAGGTAGGAAATTGGGTGGGTAGGTAGATAAGTAAGTAGATAGGATTGTGTAAGTCTCGGAAGGTAATGATGATTAACAATCATCACAAGAAACGATTTGGTACACGATCTATGAGTTATTTATAAAAATTAATAAAACTTACTCATACAAGAGTCTTCGGTTTGTTTCTAGTTTAGTATCACAAAATCAGTGGACGTTAATTATAACGGGAACATTCATTCCTATATTATTTATATGTTTTTAACACATCGTTATACTCCGTCCTGTTAACCTATGCTCATAGTCGAAAAAATGATGACCAACTCATTGAAGTTCTTCAGTGTATTAGAGAGACACTTAAAAAATAAAAAATTTATATCTATTTTGACAAACGGGATGAGTTGAATATCACGACGACTTTCCCGACTTATCTTATATTCACTTCTATAAAATTTCGATAGGTTTTTATGATAAATTATACTACTAATTTCTATACTAATACAAAATCTATACCATACGGACCCTTATTATATAGGGTATCGTTCTCTTTATCACAAGTAATACTCCGATCGTATCTATTTGACTATTTTGATAAACAGGTTTGGGTGTTTAATATTTAAATATATATGTGTAAATTATATGACCGGTTATGTTTAAAGGAAGTATTCTTTACCTGTGGTTCAAATCGATATTGTCAAGTTTAAAAAGAAAATGAGATTTTCCTTGTTATATTTTTGACTTATGTGTAATAAAATTGAAACTTTTGAATCTCCCACTTAATAGATAATTGAAAGGTATAACCGAAATTTTAGTAATATCAAAGTTTCCTATCGAATATTAATATCAACACATTAAACATATATTTAATTTTTTACGTACTCGAAATTTGTGTACTTGAATTTTTACCTCTGAAAAGGAGAAGACGATAGAGAAAGAAGAACGTTTATAACTTTGTTGACATTCTATCCTGTATCCTCGGTCTGTTTATCTTTATGAATAATGAAGATTGTCGGCTTAATCACTTATAATAAAATCTAAATACCGACCTCTCCCGAACGATTATATAGTAAACTAATATTGGAAAGAAGAGAGGAGTCTTGATATCCGAGGAGGAACGTCTCCATCCAGAACTTGACGATTTGAGAGTACTCCCTCTTCTCCAAGTTTTCGAACGTGGGACATCAGTTCGTCCTAGACTTTCTCCCTGGGTCTTCTACGACTCAGATTACCTGAAGTATTGAAGAGAGGTTAAATAGTTAATCTAGTCAGTAAGAAGGTAATCTCCTCACTCAACTTCCTTTCGGACTCATAGAGAAGGTACCAAACGGGTCCCTTATCTCACTTTTAAAGACAAAAATCTACCTTTGTTCTCTTTATCATCGTTCATAGGAGGTATTTAGTAATAACAGACAATGTGAGACTCGTTTGAGATGGGAGTATCGTCTTGAGTCCGATACGGTGCCCCCTGACAGTTGTAGAGGACCTGAGACTCTTTTTATTTCCGGAACGGGAAAACAGCAACAACAACAAGTCAGTGATTCACACAGACTGAGAAAACTCTGGAGTACCACATCGGGTGTTCCGGGGAGACAGATACCTTAAAGGGTTCGTTCTTATGACCTCACCCAACGGGAAAGGAAGAGGTCCCCTAGAAGGACTGGGTCCCTAACTTGGGTTCAGAGGACGTAACCGTCCTCCTAAGAAATGGTGACTTGGTAGACCCTTCTGGGAACGAGAAAACATAGAGAAGGGTTTGGGATTCAGGGACGGTATGGAAGTGAATTTGTTTTAGATCGGTTCTCAAATCAGGAGAACAAATTTTTGTTTTCTTTTTAAAAAGGGATTGCATTTGATCAGATAGAAAGTGAAGTCTTTCAACCTGAACAATCAACGATTCCGAAGAAAAACAACTTTTATAAATCTCTGAGTTACTATGTTGTAAGTAAGTCCCTTTAGTACTTTAACGAGTTTTTGACTAAAATGTGAAAAGTCAGTCCGAAAGAAGAAAACAAGACTTCTTGATTCCAACAACTAAAATTTACCATCCACTAGTCTATGAAGTTTAGAAAATTATCTTCAGTTATCGTTTAGTCAGTTAATTACAACTTTACTTACTTTTGATAGTTTTCTATTAAAGTCACGTAATATAAAATATTTACAGTAATAAAGTGACAAAATGAAAAAGTCCGTTGTTAAAAAACCCGTACCCTTTTCTTCAGATTAACTTAAAGTGTATGGAAACAACTGGTAGATAACACACGTTCCGTATCACGGTTTACAATACCCTTTATGTTTTTGTTTTATATTTTTAATATTTTATACTAAGGATAGATAGATATTTTCGTTAAAGTGGATGTTCGTAAATATAGGATCATCTTTATATGACTTTTTTTAGGGTTATTACGTCCGGTTCCTGTAATATTATACCAGACTTCATTTTATCTTGTTTAGGTCTCGACGGACCTAATTTTTATTACTTTTTCTCTGACATTATGATTTCTGTACATAAAATCACTCTCCATATAATCTTGTCTGACCTGGTGTCTTAGGTTTTCTCATAACATTAGTATGTCAACCTGTTATCGTGTTTTAAGATTCACGGACCCTGCCTCGAAACTTATCGAGTCACTCAGAAAGTAAACTTATCTACTAAACCCGTCTTCGAAGAGTCCGGAACCTTCTCACACCTCCTTTCTCCTCCTATATTATACTTATAGAATGGGGACTCGAAATTCTACTCTTGTCACCTGAAGAGAGTAGGTTTTACTCAACTCTACTAGTTTGATAAGGTTTGTCGGTTCTTTGACATTAAATTTGGGTCTGTCGAATTACCGTACTCCTCAAAGGTATCTTCTTAGTGAAATATCTTCTTAGTGAAATGTCTTCTCATGGGAGTACAGAACTGTAAAGAAGTTCGAAGAAATTCGTTTTAATGAATTACAAGTATTTAATTCCAAGTGTAGTAGAATGACTAATACTCTCTGTTTACGGGATTACCTTTCTTGTTTATCCTGAGTTCAGACGGAATTTCAACTGTGATTCAAGTCAAGTCAAGTCAGCGAGTCAGCACAGGCTGAGAAACACTGGGGTACTTGTCGACGTACGATCCGGAGGGACAGGTAGTGGTTGAGGGCCTCAGGTGGGTTTGAGGACAGGTAACTTAGCCACTACGGTAAGTCAGTAGAGTAGAAGACAGTAGGGGAAGAGGAGGGGGGAAGTTAGAAAGGGTCGTAGTCCCAGAAAAGTTTACTCAGTCGAGAAACGTAGTCCACCGGTTTCATAACCTCAAAGTCGAAGTTGTAGTCAGGAAGGTTACTTATAAGTCCTGGCTAAAGGAAATCCTACCTGACCAACCTAGAGCAACGTCAGGTTCCCTGAGAGTTCTCAGAAGAGGTTGTGGCGTCAAGTTTTCGTCGTTAAGAAACCGCGAGTCGAAAGAAGTGTCAGGTTGAGAGTGTAGGTATGTACTGGTGACCTTTTTGGTATCGGAACTGATCTACCTGGAAACAACCGTTTCATTATAGAGACGAAAAATTATACGACGGATCCAACCAGTACTGTGATTTCCTCATTTATTAACGAACAATTTCAAAAATAAAAAAACGAATGAAATGTTCGAAAGAATCAAAGGTGGAGTAGTATCATCATATCTTAAGAGTTTCAAACTTCATAAAATTTTTCAGTAGATTCTTATTGAAGAATGGGTAAAGTTACAGACAATTTTATCGAGAGTATCTACCAATATCGTTCATGTATGAAGGACTCGTTCGTGACTTTAATGGTGTGAGAGAGAGAGAAATGAGAAAACCCTGGAAAAGGTGTAAAGGGAAGGGTATGTCTTAACAACGTTCTACTGAACCTCCGTATTTATTCGCGACTCGAACGTGCTCGTCTGTCAAGATTATCAAACTCTCCCTAAGTTTTCCCTTACGACAAACCAACGCTTCTCCCGACGAGACGTCTGGTGACGACACACGTTCCACGAGTGGTGAGTTAAAAATTAGTCGTACTTTTGAACTATCAGATAAAAGAATCGTAAATCATCACTAAATTGTGTTTTGTTGACCAGAATAATATAAGATGTAACAGTTCATGTATATTGGAGACTGGAATTCAGATGAATAATATCCAGTTTCGTGATTTTTTATAAAGGTTTACTAACTCCTGTTTTTAGAAAGACACCTCTCCACAAAATAAACCTCGGATTAAAGAGATTCAAAATACTGACAAATAAGTAACGTGTCTTATTAAAGAATAAAAAGGTCAGAAAAAGAGAAGACAATTTAACTCTACGTTAACCGTAGTATAATCAAAGTCTACGTGGTATATTACAAAACTATATACACATATGACGTTTTATTAGTGGTGTTATTCAGATCGATTGAAAAACAGTGATAACGACCATTGTTTTCAAACTCTTGAGAATCCTAGATGAGAGAATCGTTGAAAGTTTATACGTTATGTTATAGTACTTGATGTCAATGACACGACACGTAATATAGGGGTACTGAATAAATAAAATATTAACCTACAAATATGGAAAACTGATGGATATGTGTAAGACGAATAAGGGATTGGGGGTGGAGACCGTTGACGGTAACACAAGACACACATAAACACACACACACACACACACACACACATTCTAAAATGTATATTCACTCTAGTATACTTTAAACAGAAAGACACAGACTGAATAAAGTAAATCGTATTACAGAAGTTCCAAGTAGGCACAACAGTATATACCGTTCCAAAGTAAAAAATTACTGACTTATTATATGTGTGTGTGTGTGTGTGTGTGATGGAAAAGAATAAGTAAATAGGTAACCACCTGTGGGGTCAACAAAGGTATAGAAAGATAACATTTATTACAACGTCACTTGTACCCCCACGTATATTGAAAAGTTCAATTATAAAACAAAAGAAACCTTTTTATGGGTCTACACCTTAACGACATAGTATATCATCAAGATAAAAAAAAAAAGTTAAAAATTTCCTTGGAGGTATAAGAGAAGGTATCACCGACATGGTTAAATGGAAGGGTAGTTATCACGTACTTCTAAGGGAACAAGCGTGAAAAGGACTTGACCATAACGGATTCTCAACTCCACGTCTATGGTTAATAGGTCTTTGTCTGTAAATCAACTAAAACTTCTTTGGGTTTGAAACTGATACTAATACAACTGTAACTTTTTGATGTAAAAGGAGACTCAAAGTTTAGTATCGTTCAATGAGTCCTTTTATAAATTCCTATAGGACTTTCGGATCAAAATTCAATTCCTCTCCTGATATATTTTTCCACTCACCCGTAAGATTTGTGAATCCCTTTGATAACATACATAACCCTACTACCTCACTACCGTTTCCACATATCACGTTACACTTAAGTACCCTCCCCGTACTCATTCTTCCACTGTCCTGACACAGAGTCTACTGACAGAGAATAATCTTGAAGACAACGACTGTGAAGGGTATCTGTCGTCACCGAACAATTATATAAAACGGACTCTTTTACCTATTGGGTTTGAAGTGTGGGAAGGTCTCAGATCGTTCACCTGTCTGAAGTAGTACGAAGTCACGCGGTGTCTCCCTGGGAGAAAAGTTCTACGCTGTGACGGGAAGAGACCCTGGAGGGGGTGAAGGTTTGGAAACTCTGTTGTCGGATTGTGTGATCAACACAGACATTACTTACTCCTCCTCACCGTTATCGGGTGAGGGACAGTGGCTGGACTTTTAAGGTAACTTTATAAAGGAGACTTCGTCTTAGACTGGAGTCCGTGTGTCGTAGGAAACAAGTATAAAGAGTGAGACGAGGGGAGATTTTACCACCTAAAATTATGGTCTTCGAGTTTTTTCTACACGTTTTGTCGTTGTCCCTATATGTTTAGAAATAAAATAATTGTGACATTTAAGGTAAAAGAGTCTTACCGGTTAAAAAGGGGAAGGATCGTCGTTTTTCTGTCAATTTCCCTGAAAACCACTGTAAGGGAAACAAATTACTTCGAACCTCAATACCCGTTCACGGAACTTGACGGCAATAATAGACGTACTGACTTATTTCCGACTCCCAGGTCTAGACACGTTTCTCAAAATAACGTTTATCCGTGTAACTAGTAAGTATTAGTCTGGATGGTCCAGTCGTCACGACTCCGCGGTCGTTCGGGACTTTTTCGACTGGTCCCCTCGTGACCACGAGTGTCCAATTACATTATAAGTTCGTCTTACTCCAGAAAGGAAGAAATATACGAACAGAGAATCGCAAGAAGACTGTCTCACCCTTACTCTCGGGTGTGCTAGACTTTACATAGGGCATATTGGTCAGTGGTACAGTAGGGGCCAAGTAGAATCCCGAGGTGTTCAAAGGTCTCGGACCTAAGAAAAACTCCACGTAAGGAAGTTACATTTCTAAACACGAAATCTAGAAGGTTTCGACGAAACTTTATAATACCTCGACGAAGAACATTTATGTACCCGAAGACTAAGGGTTATAAATGAGTGTAATCGTCGGTGTAAGTCCTCCCTCGTAAAGGTTTTTCTAGTGAAAAACTTCTAAATCTCACTTAAAGTTTGGTGTACAAACAAAGAAGTAAAGAAACAGATCAGTCGAAAGTTTTATATGAAAGCTTGTGTACTTATAGGATGAATTTTTAAGTCGAAATACCTTCAATGACGAGAACACTTTTATACTACTTGTATAATGAGAGTACTACTCAGGTTCCATAACTAGAGTGTTACCAGAAACACAGGACCTAACGACTGTGTCGTTGTGTACCTACTAACTTTTCCACTCACGGAAGAGGATCCAATGTTTAAACCCTCTTGATCTTTGTGTCCGTCTTATAGAAGACGGAGGGTTAAGACGATTTTTTTGATTGTTTCGATTCCTCCATAAATAGTACTTTTCCCTGTTGTCATAACCGCCTCTAAATTTTAAACTCGACTAATTCTAATTATCGTATACATTTTCATGGTCTTTGAATTAAACTGTAAGACACAAGTATGTCTTTTTACTATAGTGATCAGGTGACTCGTACCTCGTATGAAACACTTATAAAAAGATAACCACTACTTAAACATCACTATTTAGGTAAGTACTAGTGAGTCAATAGAACACTGACTTCTGTCAGTGTCCATTCTACTGGTCGTTCCCACTCTCCAAATGACTTACTACTTGAGTACTCAAACGATCACATTAAAGGATTAACCGATATGATTAACTTGTGTCTCACGTCATTTCCCAATTCTTATATTCACACTGGTTAAACTATTAGTGAAAAGGTCTATAAACTAAGCCCGTTAATAATCTGAAGTTATACCCTGTACTAAGAAGTTACCATACAATTTTTTACCACTTAAATTTTTAGATTTTGTCGGTTTGTATATATGAATGTCTACTTTCACAAAAAACTTAAAAAAAAGGGACAATAGTTTGAGTTCTAGTAGACTTTTACCATCAGGTTGTTCGAAATAGTGACTAAAAACGAATCAGTTTATGCATCAACTATAAATCCAGTGTCATTAAACTAAATTTACTAATTGACCCCGTCAACTTAGTATCTCAAAATCTTTATATTCCTGAAATACCGAATTAGGAAACGAAACATTGATTCGAACTCCGAGTCCTTTCATTTACTGAAGAGGACTCCATGATCCGATCTCTAGTAGTCTCCGAATGTGGAGTCACAAGGAATGACCGTGAAACATTATTAAACATAAGAAATCAAAAAGTGTGTACACATAAGTAAAGACCAGGGGGGGGGGTTTTTTTTTTTTTTGGAACCTCTTATGTTGGTAAGACTAATGGTACCATTAACATATACTCTGGGATAAGACAAAAGATACTGACCAGTAAATAAACCTAACATACAAAAATGTTACGTAAAAAAGTTACATAAGCCATGTATGACACAGGAAAATTTTTAAAGTATAAACCTTTATAAAAACTTGAATATGTTTTCAACGTTCTTTTCGTGTTCGAGTTGAAGGTGTTTATAATTGTAAAATAGTATAGCGAGAGTAAAGATATTATGAATAATGATGAATAAAGACCTAGTAAACCTTAACAACGACTATATCAGAGTATCATATAGTCACACATAAAGGAATTTTGTTCCGGTAAAGGGGTGTACTGGTGTCATATTTATATGGTAGTTTTTAGTCCTTTAATCGTAATCACATTAAGGTGGTAGATTAGGTGACTAGTCTAAGTTTAAAGTGGAAAACAAAACTAATATAAGAAATCTCCAGGTTCTAAGTTGACTCTTAGAACGCAACGTCAATCAAAAGTACAAAGAATTCAGAAGAAGTCAGACTTTGTCAAGGAATCAGAAGAGACCACAAGATACTGGAACTGCACACACTTTTCATACCCAGTGAACGAAACATCTTAGAGGGAGTAAATCCAATCACACTATACAGAAAGTACTAATTTAAATTCAATACTTATTATTCGTCTTTATGCTGTCCTTACTACAATATAATAAGAGTCAAATATTATGGTTCCCCATGTGAGTCGATTCTGAAGGACAATGACCACCACGTGTGAAATGAACTGATTTCATAAAAGACGGTTCGAAAAGGAAACATTTTCGTAAAACATGAATAATTTTTTATTTATTAATTACTCATAAACACCTCTCTACAAACTCTGGTATCCTCATAGGACAAGGAATGGTTGAATTGTAATCGTAGATAACTACTACGAATAGACTTTGTTAATAAAAAAGTATCAACGGTTTATTAATGAAACATTAAGGTCCAAAGGAAGATGTAACAATCACCTGTAAACTGAGTTTCGTTCTAGAAAGCTAGAAAGGGTAAATAAATTAGTGGTACATCAATGTAGTCATACTTGAGTTCCTATATGTAAAATAAGTGTCCCAATATTAAAAATACAAGTAATAAACAATAAGACAAGGTATAAACCAGGTACCCTCAAGGAAGTCCGTCTAGGTTACAGAAGAACTGTACGTAAGAAATAAAAAAACATACACTTTTTAGTAACGAAAGACCGTTCCGTTCTATAAGGTCCTAATAGTATCAGAAAAAGACGAGGTTCAGGATTTTAGTCGGTTGAGGAATTCCTTAAGACAAAAAAAAATCACTTCTCACCGTAAATCTTTGGTTTTAGACACGATTCATACAAGTAACGATATCCGGTAAAAACGAAAATCCAGGAGAGTCCTTTATATGTATCCTTTATATAAATATAAATACAAAAAAATACGTATATATGTATATATATCTAGACATATAAATATATGTATGTGTGTATATATATTTATAGATAGAGATAAAGACATAGAAACATAGAGAGTAGAGATAAACAGAATTTTTTCTGTAAACTTAAATGTGACTATGGGAGTTAAGGTTAGATTTTATTGTCCTAATAAGATTCGAAAAGGGAAAAGTGTATATATTTAAAGAATAACATGTAATTCTTTTAGACTGAAAGTAGTTGGTGTTATATGCATAAACAAACGAATTTATGGTCAGAGTCTCTGTGTATTCAATAGAGGAACCGGGACTGTAGTACCTGGGGTAGGTTTACTCTAAAAAAAGAGTCGGGACCGGGGTCTCTTATATGATTAGTTCAGAAACTTGTAGAACGGGGTGGGGGCAGAGGGTAGTCGGAAACGTTTTAAGACCACCTCAGGTATCGGTTTAGGAGAGAACAGGACCGAAACAGAGTTACGTCACAGTCGTTTGAGTACGACCGTTATATGAAAATATCGATTAGGTTCAGGTGAAAGTTTATTTTGATATGGTGGAGTGTCCATGATACTGATGGAATATTATTTTATTAGAGTTAAAGAGGGAAAGTAGGAAATATGGTAAGTAAGTGAAGTGAATGTGTGTATATAGATAAATGTATCTACATGTATTATCTTATGTAACGATGGTAAAACAAAACTTACTTGACAACAGACAATCGATTTAATTCTTATTCTTTAATTCTAAAACAAAATGGAAGTGAATAAGGAAGAGACTACGTTGTCTAAAGGAGTTAAAAACAAACAGACTCTTTCAGAAAAAAAAGGAGGTAAAAATTTTCTATTAAAACGTCCCATGTCTTAACATCAAACAACGAAAAAAAAAAGAGAGAGTTATGAAAATTGATAAAGTGGAGAGAAAAACGAACATAAAGTCGAGAGAAGAACGAAGAACGAAAACTAAGAGGTTTCTATAAAGGGGGGGAGACGAAAGAAAGTAAAAAGAGAATAAACTTTTGTTGTACAGATACACATTCCAAAAAACAAACAAACACCCCACAAGACCTAGACACCAAACCGTAGACTATAATTAAACCCCTTTATCAGTAATAACGAAGTTTATAAAAAAAGATAAGGAAAGGGAGAAAAGGAAGAATATAAGGGTAATACACATCCAATATGTAAAACGTCAAGAGATAAGAACCTATAAGACAGACAAAAAAAAAAAAAAAAGTGACATGAAAAGTTAAAACCTCAAAAATAACTTTATAAGAGCTATTCTCTAAGAAAGGAATCTGTACAAGTCAAACGATTTTCTTGGGTAGTTTATGAAAGAAGTAAAAGAATCATACAAAAACTAGAGATCGTAAAGAAAACCGAGGAAAAAGTTTAAAGATAGAGAGACGATGGGTAGAGAAGAACATACGACGAATGAAATAGGTAATCTTGGGTATGTCATAATTAGTATCAACAAAATTTTTAGAGTTAGACTAATAAGGTTGCGGTGACGGTATATGTTCTAACCAAGACTACGAATGGAGTCTTCTTTGGGGTTTGGAGTCACTCTGTCCTTCCGATCTCACCCGACCCCAACTCATAAAGTAAAGGGGTTCTAATTAATCCGAGACAATTTCGGGGTCCACTAATGTGAGACCAAATGAGCAAAGAGGACTCTGTTCAGACCAATTCTCGTCTCTCGAGACTGAAGTTTTACCAAGGGTAAAGGAGAGAGGAACGGCCTTCGAGTTCTCCCTAAAAAGAAGTCATAAAAGAAACTCTTGAACCATCCTGAGGATCTCCATTTTACGTGTTTTCACACGGGGTGAGGGTTACTGACCCAGGAGACCTCAAAAATTGAGCGTTTGACTCGGAGGTCATTAAACAGTCACTATGAAATCGAAAAGGATGAGATCGGAACCGCGGATACATGCAAAGTCGAGTACCCCAAGACAGGGACATTCAACACTAACAGATATAGACGAACAACCAGAAATGTTACACCCACCGTCAACAAATGGGACACTGGAGTGAAGAAAATATCTAGATTCGTCTCAACAACTAACCAACAAATCGTACAATGAAAAACAATTCACTACTGAAGGTTCGAAGACCCTTTGACCTAACTTTTGATCTTATAAATCCGGAAAATTTTAAAGAGAATCGTTACAGAATCTTAAAAGTCCCCGAAACAGAAAGTGCATAAAACAAATTAAATAGGGTTCCATAAAGTATAAAGAATTATCTATGAAATTTTTTAAAACAGAACAATATCAAGTAACGATGACATACATTTATGTTTCTAAAAATGTACTACTTAAACATAGAATGTTGCAATAAACACTGTTTTTAGGTCTTTATCGTTTTAATTTTGGGTGGTTTAGTTTAGCATAAATCATTCACAAATAATACGTATAGTATCAAGATCTTTACCCTCATTTTTAACTGTGTATCGAGTTTCCGTACTTCAATATCCTACCGAATATCTCTTTTTTACTCCTTCAACAAAAGGGATATACTAACCAATAATGTCACACCCTAAGGTATGTTGTTCCCTGGTCAATTTTACTAACAGAATAAGGTAAAAATCCTTCTACCGAATTCAAAGAAACCTGATAGTCTCTGTAAATGTTCTTTGTTGGGATTTAATTTAAAATGGACGTAAGTACTTTATTCGTTCTAAATCAAAAGGAATGTACCGAACTTATCAAAACAGACGAGTACCGTAAGAATTCAAACTATAAGTAAAATAAAAATTAAAATTATGGTCATTTATCGAAAAACATGTAAGGAATTCTAAAAGAGATACAACTGCTAGTACAAAGATACAACTACTACTTTGCCCTTTTTAAAATAAGAAAAAAGGTCAAGTATAAAGAAAATACGGAAAGGAATAACTTTATTAATCGTGGAGATTTTGTTACAACTTATCTTAAATATTCTCGTTTATAAAAACGGAACTAGGACTAAGAACCCTCTCCATTGAAACCGTAACCGACACCCAAAAACATCTACGGGGAATATGGAAGAAAAACATCAACCTATTCTCAAAAATTAGTACTTATCCACAAGTGAAAATGGTTTACGAAAATAAGTAGGATAAAATTTGGACCATTATATAATTTAATATAATTATCTAAAATTTTGCGATTTGGTTAGAAAAAAGAACCCTATTTAGGGTGAAAATCAGTACTATATAATAAGTAAAATATGTAAAGTCTAAAGTCTAAACTAAACGATTTAAAAATTTTCATAAGGATGTAGACAAAAGTACTTCTTATAAACATAAAAAAATTTATTACACAAAATTACTTAACCATTTACATGAGGGGGATGGGTGGGTAGATAAAAGACCTTCTTAAACATACATAAACAAACAAAAGGAATTCACAATCCATTTTAAGATGGTTCTTCCACATTTACATATACGCGGACAACGAAAACAACGCCTTTCGCATAAGTCTAAAAGTATCTAGCTCCACAAAGTCCAATGGATAAATAAGAACTCACTTAAAACTATCACAGAAAGTTTGATACACAGGTAAAATAGATTCAACTTAAAAATTTCTATTTCAATTGGAATTTAAAGGGAGTATTAGGAAAATTATAACTATTTCATAAATCGCTACTGGGTAAAAATAAAAATTATCACAATTAAACTTACAGTAACGAAAAAGGACTATTTAGACCTATCGTAATAAGTTAAATAACTAGAAAAGTTTCTAGTCGAAGTAACTATAAAGAGATTAAAACAAAATATATACAGTGAAGATAAGAATTAATAAGGGATTTAAGTAGTGAAACCCAATTTAAGGAAAAAGGGGATGATAAATCACGTTACTGTAGAAACCAAACTATATTTTAAACTAGATTTGGAAAACAGAAAAGATTACGAATTCGTACAATAGGACATTTAAGGAGAGTCGTGACAAAAGTGACCTAAAGAGTTTATGACTAAACAACGTAAGTCACAATAGGTGATGTTTTGTAAAAGATTACAGGTATTATTAAAGAAGGAACTTCTAATAAATCTTCCTTCTATAAATTGAAGTTTTATGAACCCTGAAGATCTACAGAATAAAAACGACTAAAAATTTAAATTTGAAACCGGTTTCTTTTTTCTAAAGGTAGAAAATTCGACATGACTCTAATCAAAATACCGACCCATATACGAGGTAGGACCAATAAAAAGGTACACGAAACTCTTCTGATACATAAGACTTCAACTTCGTAATATCAAAAGAAATTTACAGTAGATCCAATTCTATTAACTGTCACAACAAGTCTAGATGCAATAATATCTGCCAAAACGACCAATAAGACAAAAGACCCTTTACACACAATTTCAGGGGTCGGTTTTAACATCTAAACAGAAAAATTAAAAAAGAAGGTCCAAAAGAAGTATATAAAACTTTGGGAAAATAACTCAGTTCATATAAATATTAATAAAATAGAAAAATATGTGACTGTAAATATTACCACTTTATAGGAAAAGATAGAGATTTTGATGGTGAACAGAAACAAATAAAGAATAATATGGTTATAAGTCAACAAAAACAACAAATGTTTATTTGTAAACTGTCGAGAGTGAAAGTCATAGACACAAAAGAAAAATTCCAAAACATACGTCTTCTGTGTGTTTCTTACTGTATGTTTCTTACGTTTTCAAGTAAATATAGGTCCACCGTCAGAAATTGATAACTAAGTTCAGAAAATATCAAGTACATTAATAACTATGTTAACGTGACTCTAGACTAAAAATGACAGATGAATTTTACAAAGAATAACTTCAAAACAAAGAAAGTAAAAAAAACGGAAAATTTTAGTTACTTTACTTAAAGTTTTACGATAAAGTATAGAGACAGTAAATATAGACGTAAAAAATCACCAACGATTTTACAATTTTTATATCGAATATGGATCAGTCGAATCTTTATTAAAATTTAATGGACAATATTTTATGTCCTCATGCATAAAGGTAAAAGAGGGAGAAGAATTCTGAACAGTACGTATACAGATAAATCAGGTATTTCGTTATTTATTGTACATCATGAAAAAATGGCATATATGAGTATATCGAATGTCTTTCATTTCTTTTTTATTATCAAAATATAAATGGATATGAAAATGATAAACATTCTCAGAAGTAAGAAGGGACATATAGACTCAACAGTAGATCACAGTAAATCAAAGTCTAACTTCTTGAGGGGAATCGTAAAGGATTTGATGTACACACAAAGGTATGACATCACCAATAGTGTAAGTGGATTCTACACTTTCCATGGGTCAAGCGTTGTCCCGTCTTTGTCACCCCTAGAGGACAAAGGGAGTCGATTTTGTGAAAGAACCCTTGGTCTCTAGTTTAACGGTCATAGGTAACCTAGTATCTTATTCGTTCTCTTAAGGTCTTTTTGTAGATGAAGACGAAGTAACTGGTGCGATTTAGAAACTGACACACCTAGTGTTGTTTGACACTTTTTAAGACTTTCTCTACCCTTATGGTCTGGTGGAATGGACGGAGGAGACTTTGGACACACGTCCAGTTCTTCGTTGTCAATCTTGACCTGTCCCTTGTTGTCTCACCAAGGTCTGACCCTTTCCTTATGCACATATAACAGTGGGACGAATAAAATGATGATACGTCTTGTGTAGAAGTTTTACGACCCAACCTACTTAGTGTTCGATCTTAGTTCTAACGGTCCTCTTTATAGTTGTTGGAGTCTATACGTGTACTATGGTGAAATTACTGTCTTTCGCCTCTCCTTGATTTCTCGGAGAACTACTTCCACTTTCTCCTCTCACTTTTTCGACCGAATATTGAGTTGTAAGTTTTCTGATTCCAGTACTGTAGGTCAGGGTAGTGAAGTACCGTTTATCTACCCCCTTGTTACCTTTGTTACTGTCTAAAATAAAAGAACTCGAGGTTTTAGTGACACCTACCATTGACGTCGGTACTTTAATTTTCGGTGAACGAAAAACCTTCTTTTCGATACCGTTTGGATCTGTCACTTATTTTTTCGTCTCCGTAGTGAAACGGTTGTTTCCAGGTATAACAGTTTCGATACTAAAAAGGTCATCAGTACATGCCTACACTCTCGACCTGGTATCTCTTCTGACTCACAGTTTCTTAACTACAAAAGTTTGACACCACGACCTCTTCTGAGAACTCTCAGGGAACCTGTAGTTCCTCTAGTTTGTCAGTTAGGTTTTCCCTTAGTTGGAACTTATAAGTAACCTGCCTCATTACGACTTCGAAGTTATGAAACTGGTGGACTACGTTCTCTCGACTGAGTAAGTGTTTCTGGGACTACGACTCTTTCTAACTACCGTCCTCCTCTTCCCCCACTGTCTCTTACTCTACCAACCTACCGTAGCGACTGAGTTACCTGAACCAAACTCGTTTGAGGTCCTCTATCACTTCCTATCCTTCGGACCGTGCGACGTGAGGTACCCCAGTGTTTCTCAGTCTGTCCTGAATCGGTGACTTGTAGTTGTCGTTATGATGTATAGATAAGGACTGTCGAAGAGATTAAAAATTAGAATTTTTACAAGAATTAAACGAAAGTAAAAACTTCATATCGAAACGACATTTATTACAAAATAGGAAATCACGAAACTTGTACGACAGGGTCACAGAAGACTAAAAGTACCAAAGAGTACTCTTCAGTCAGTAGTTGAAAACACCATACAGGTGAAAGAGCTATGGAGGACTTCACAAAACGAGACTGAAAAAAAAAAATGTCTGACAGAGAAATAGAAAACGAGTATCGTCAAACAGAGACACAGATCCATATATAAAGAAAAATAAATAGAACTAACTATAAACAACTGGAAAGACTTAGATATTTAATTATAAAAGATGTTTTAAACATTTAAAGATCAATTAAAAAAAAAAGTTAAAAAAAAGACGTAGAAACAGAGAGAGGAAAGAAAGACCTTAAGGTTTATACGTGTACAATCTGATAAAGTCTCCAGAACAAGAAAAAAGGAGACAAGAAACCGAACCTCTTAAAAATAACTAGATAAAATTCAAGTGACCAAGAGAAAAATTCAGTACATTTACAGAGGATACCTTGAGTAGATCGATTAAAATACCTAAGGAAAAATTCTACGAAACGGTAGAAACTCGAAACATGAGACTGTGAATTTCGAAAGACACCGGTTTAATGCGTATCAACCCTTTACATGAATCGACCCTTTTCGTAATCTGTACCTAAGACATATCAAAATGGAAAGTTCTCCAATAAAAAGAAACCAGAGAAAGACATAAAAAGTGGTATAACAGTCGGTCCATAAACCTGTCGCAAACTAGATAAAGAAACTAAGAGAATCTCAGACTAAAAGAGAAATGTAAAAGTCGACGAAACGGACGTGACTTGAGACCATAGACCGTGAAAGTGAGACACACAGATATCAAAAAGGGATGTAGTATAAGACATCGACAACCCCATCTGCTATGAAAACCCGGTTATTCAGTATTTTATTTTGAGTAAAAGGAAATTCAACGTCAAAAATTTTCCGAGTTGAGAGACAGAAGAGACAGACGAAAACTTAAGACATACCGTACAAATTTACAAGAGATAGGTCAAAATTTTATAATATACATCTCACAAAAGACTGGTATAGTGAGGTATTGGTGAATGGAAGATGTCGAAACAGTATTTACTACCACAAGATACCACGATAAAGAGACATTTAAGTCCTTACAGAAAAAAGGTAGAAGTTTTATAAGTCATAAAGACAAAACCGTAGAAAATAACAAAAGGTCTTTAAAAAATAAATAAGAAGAAAGGGGACGGTAAAGTATTTGAAACATTACGTGATCTCTATCTGTATTTATGTTACATAAGTAGGTTAGGAGAGTTTTAACTAATGAATTTATAGTACACAGGAAAATTTAAAGTACAAATATTGAGTCAATTAAGATACGTTAGTCATTTTAAATTTAATATTAAGAAAGGTTTTTCTTCAATCTCATTTTTCGATCTTTAACTTTATTTTCTAATAAACTTGAATCAATGAGTCTTATCTCAAATCTCAAGTTTAATTAACGGTTAAAGGGGTGACACAAAAGAATCCAAGTATGTCAGATTATAGAAATTAGCAGAACAAAAAAGATAAAAAATAGTTTATATAAAGATTCGTCGTACAATAAGAATGAAAATATGAACCAACGTAAAAGTTCGGAGTAAATGAGTAGATGTATATTTCAAGAACACCCGTCCCGGAAATTAAACGAACAGGACTCTTGATTGAAGTTCCGGGACCCCTATTACTGATTTTTCAGGTACAAACAGAAAGAGGTGAAATAAGAATTAATGTTGTCTACTTTTCTCCGGTTAAGTGATTCTAAAGATTTGGACGCATGAAGTAAACTACATTTAAAATATTTCTCTGACAAATTTTTCCATATCTATAAAATAAAGAAGAGGTGAACGACCAATCTATATATTACACACGTACGCACGATTCAGAGAAGTCAATACAGGATGAGAAACACTGGGAGACCTGATATCGGATGGTCCGAGGAGACAGGTACCCTAAGTGGTCCGTTCTTATGACCTCACCCAACGGTACGGGAGGATGTCCCTAACTTGAACACAGAGAATACAGAGGACGTAACTGTCCACCCAAGAAATGGTGGCTATAAGTATAAAATAGTAACAACAAAAACTTCTTTAAATTCGTGATAACGAACTTTATAAAGGACCGAATTTGTACAAAAGAATATTTTAGAAAAGTTTAAATTCTATGTGTACAGAACGAAAAATTAGAGATAAACAATCTTAAAATTCTATATAAAGTTTATTCTCAATTATTTTATATCACTACATTCTAAAATTTTTATTCATAAACAAATGACATACGTCGACATCATACGGATAACAAAATTTCACGTTATCGAGTTTATTCTTAAATAACGGTGATCATAGATAATTTTTACTGTGTTACTCCTCGGAAGTCTTTAAACTCTAATCAATCAACGTATATTGAAACAGAGACTCAATATTAGTAATGTATTTATCTATTTTCTCTATATATTCGTCAGTGACGGGACATGTCAAATAATAAATACTTTTGTGATTTCTTATACGGATATATGAATATTAGTTCAATGACTAACTTACGAAACATTTAGTATTATATGATAGACTTCCATAAGATTTATTATTCATAAACTTTCTTAATATATCTTTGTTATATGGAGTAGAAACAAGTCATTTACTAAACTATATAAAATAAGGTGTAGTAACTAATAGTAATACAAAATCCCTCTCTACACCCCGATATAATTATTAATTATTTTTTGGGAACTCTAATACAAAAAAAAATTAACAAGACTTGAACACTAAAATTTTAAAAATATTTATACAACATTGAAATTGAAAAATTTTTTAAAATAAATAAATCAGAAAACCCCGATACGACCCACCCAGAAACAACGACAGGTGTCCGAAAGAGATCAACGTTGTTCACCCCCGAGGAGAGATCGAGTCACACGTCCGAAGAGCAAGGTCACCGAAGACACAACACCCCGTGTCTGAGATCCTGCGATGACACGGGTACGACACGTGTCCGGTGTCATCATCGTCACACACCCGAGTAATAACTCCGAGAGCCCGACATCTCACCCCAGAGTCATCAATTCCTTGCACCCGAATCAGCGAGACACCGTACACTCTAGAAGGGCCTGGTCCCTAGCCTGGTCACAGAGGACTTAACGTTCCACCTGAGAATTGGTAATCTGGTGGTCGCTTCGGGACTTGAACACTAAACTAAACTGTTAAGTTCAATTATTACTCACAGAAAATCACCTCTTTAAGTCATAACAAAAACGGTAAAGTGTAGAAAGTATAAATGTATTAAACAAAAGTAAGTGTTTTAACGTTATTATTTTCTTCATTTGTAAATTAAAACAGGAAGAGAAGTCTATTACATCTTTAATAATAACGGTCAGTGGTTTATAAAGAGAGAAGAAAGAGGTGCGTACCTTTCTATTACAGGGAAACTATTATCCGTATGGTTATTGAACGAGATCCGATCGCTATACACAGTAAAGGAACACTTTTAGAGTTCTTGGACGCGTACCAAACGGTACAATGAATAAGGGACACCGTCTTTAGATTTTACACAGACAGTTTGAATTTAGAGACAGTAAGACCCAGGAACTCTCAGACACTACTTGTCTCGATAACGACTTGAAGGAACTTGTACTTTATCTGAAAGTACACTATTCGGTATATGTAAAACAAACAATGACGTCACATAAGATCGGAAAAGACTGTCTATGTTTTTAATGGGTTCCCTCTATGACAGTATTCAGACTTTATATACTGTAACCATATCGAAAGTACACTCTTTTGATAAAAATCTACGACCTCCCTACCGTCAGACACAATACACCACCGTTTTCTAAATCATTTCAACAAATACTTCTACACTTTTGTTCTTTTATATGGATTACTTGAACATCAAGATCCCTTTCAACAATCTTTTGTTTCGAAATCGTCAAACACAAGAACTACTACTACCGTAAATAAATAAAGAAAACAAAAGGAGGAGGAAGAGGTAGAAAAGAAGAGAAAGAGGAAAAGTTTTACAATGGAAATTTGATATTTATGAATTTCAAGGGGTTTATTACTTTATCTACAGTTGTAAAACGATATTGACGGTGTCTAACGATACAAAATCTCGGTATTTTATGAGGTCTATCAATTCTAGGGAGGGAGTAAGTAAAGAAAGAGAGGAGAAGTCTGTACTGTAGTGACCGTACTACAACCACATTTAGTAACGGTGGTTCAAAATATAAAAATGATGTATATGTACATAAGGGTTTGTCACATATGTCAAACGAACCGATAAAACTTTTCAATATATGTACTATGACAAATCAAAATCATCACAATTTTACGTCAAGATAACAAAATTAATACCTCCCAAATATTGATCAAGTCCACATCCATTCCAAAACGTCCCCGAAGGGACCACCGAGTCTACCATTTCCTAGGTGGACGTTACGCCCTCTGGACCCAAGGTAGGGACCCAATCTTTCTAGGGGACCTCCTCCCATATCGTTGGGTGAGGTCATAAGAACGGACCTCTTACGGGTACCTGTCTCCTCCGACCATCCGATGTCAGACACCTCAGCGTTTCTCAGCCTGTACTGACTCGTTGATTCGTGTCGTGTTCCAAAAAGTCTATAACAAGTAAACTATGTTAAGGAAATGATTTCAAGGAGAACTAGACTTCTGAACACTTGATTTCTCTACTCCAATAGACGGCAGGTATGTAGAGTGCATGTCACCACTGTATTCTACTGACATTATCTGTGAGGACAAGTTTTTGTATACCGCCCATAATACGTGTATCTTTAGATCCAGTAACACTTTCATACACTCGTGTAAAAGGGTAAACTAATCCCGGGTCAGGACGAGGGAGACTCGAAAGAAGACATCGACAACCAAATTGGGAGATTCAGCGAGAAAATTGGGAGATTCAGCGAGAAGAAAAGTGTATTATTTACCGGTTACTAACATTGAACTTATAGGTAGAATCGAACGAAATACGCCTTTTTTCAAACCTTAAAGTATTAGAAACTAAAAAAAAAAAAAAAAAAATGACAAAGACAAGTAAAATTAACTTAAACCACCGCAAATAAGATCCTGTTAGGAACATTTAAAAACACTAAGAATGACCCATAAGCAAAATGAAAAGGGGGATTCCTAATCGAAACCCTATATAATAAGTAAGACAAAAATAAAATATTAAGTAATTAAATACGAATTTAACAGTAATTAGAGAAACGAAAAGACCCCTAATAAACATCAAGAAAAAAGAAAAGTTGTATTGATAAACTCCGATACATAAAAGATCGAGTTACCAAATCGACATAAGGCATATAACACACAAGTATATATAAGTCGTCAAATCCACACTTAAAGGAGAAATGTAGTACGAAACATATTTGACAATTGAAAGAAGGACTTTAAAGGTCCTGAAGAAAGGACTTCAAGATCTTCACCCTGAAGACCAAAATATAAACAGTTAACAGTTGAGGGGTCTTCACGTGGTCTTTTGGACTACTATTTTGTTTCATTTCAAATATACTGGATGACGTTATTTCTTCTTGTGGTGAAACACTATTGGAAACATGACTTATTTCTTCCCCTTTTAGTCACCTTCTAAACATATCCCGAAAATTAAGACCAAAATTCACCAAATTCCATCCTTTAAACAACCTCAACCCGTTTGAAGTGTTGTATTACCAAGTTATAACCCCTGTGTTACACCACTCTCAGTACTTCTCTCAGAACTATTTATTTAATAACAAACTACCCATTCGACAATCGAACGTATTTATAAGACGATTTTACTATGTTTTCTATAAACGGGTTTAGTCGATTGATAAACGGTCCTATTTAACTAAACATCCTTAAAGGAATTGACA
Organism: Capra ibex; assembly: GCA_006410555.1. Classification (NCBI taxonomy): domain Eukaryota; kingdom Metazoa; phylum Chordata; class Mammalia; order Artiodactyla; family Bovidae; genus Capra; species Capra ibex. The sequence continues at coordinate 79,656,462 of SJYO01041852.1, forward strand.
TCTCAACAAAAAGCCTCTTCCGTTACCGTGGGGTGAGGTCATGAGAACGGACCTTTTAGGGTACCTACCTCCTCGGACCATTCGACGTCAGGTACCCCAGCGATTCTCAACCTGTGCTGATTTGCTGAAGTGAAAGTGAAAAGTGAAAGTACGTAACCTCTTCCTTTACCGTTGGGTGAGGTCACAAGAACGGACCTCTTAGGGTCCCTACCCCCTCGGACCACCCGACGGCAAATACCCCAGCGTGTCCCAGCCTGTGTTGACTTCGCTGAATCGTCGTCGTCTCAACAAAAAACCAAAAATAGAAATAAAGGGACCAGTTGTTAAAAAGTCTTGTCTATCATCTCAGTACAGTACACTTGTGACAAGAGTCTGAACTATTAATTCTGTATATCTTTATTTAACAGAGTCCAAAATAACAACTGTAGATTAAAATGTTTGTAACAAAAGTCTTTTATAGTGGATACAATATAGGTATAATAACCGTACATTGAATGGTAACAGAAAAAAAAAAAAAAGGATGGACTTTAAAGAATCGTTAGGGTAATGAGAGAATGAAGTCCAAAATAACATAAATGTATTAAGACATTAGAACAGAGATTTCACATAGAAGACTAAAACAAATAAACGAGTAAACACCTGTTAGTAAATCATTCACTAATGATCCCAGTAAAATGATGGTTGACTTCATACTTGAACGTAGAGGTCAATCTGTAAAGATAAGATTAACCTGAAAAGGGGATTTAATTAAAAAAACTCAAATATTATGATGGTGTAGTGGATCCAGACCTGACCACCGAGTCAACCATTTCTTAGACGGACGGTACGTCCTCTGGTGGACGTTATGTCCTCTGGGTCCAACCTAGGGCCCCAACCCTTCTAGGGGACCTCTTCCTTTACCCTTGGGTAAGGTCATAAGGACGGACCTATTAGGATACCTGTGTCCTCGGACCACCCAATGTCAGGTACCCCAGTGTTCTCAGTCTGCACCGAAATCTCTCATTTGGTAGTGGTGTAGTCAAGTCAAGTCAACGAGTCAACACAGGGTGAGAAACGTTGGGGTACCTGACGCCATGTGGTCCGAAGGGACAGGTAGTGGTCGAGGACCTTGAATGAGTTTGAGTACAGGCAACTCAGTCACTACGGTAGGTTGGTAGAGTAGGAGACAGCAGGGGAAGAAGAGGACGGAAGTTAGTAAGGGTCGTAGTCCCAGAAAAGTTTACTCAGGCAACAAGTGTAGTCCACCGGTTTTATAACCTCAAAGTCGAAATCGTAGTCAGGAAGGTTACTTATAAGTCCTGACAAAAGGAGATCCTACCTGACCAACCTAGAGGACCAACTGAGAGTTCTCAGAAGAGGTTGTCGTGTCAAAATTTCGTAGTTAAACCGTGAGTCGAAAGAAATATCAGGTTGAGAGTGTAGGTATATAATGGTGACCTTTTTGGTTTCGAAACTGATCCACCTGGAAACAACCGTTTCATTACAGAGACGAAAAATTATACGATAGATCCAACCAGTATTAAAAAGAAGGTTCTTCGTTCACAGAAAATTAAAGTACCGATGTCAGTGGTAGACGTCACTAAAACCTCGGGGGGGGGGGTTTTTTCAGACAGGGACAAAGGTAACAAAGGAGTAGAAACGGTACTTCACTACCCTGTCTACGGTACTAGAAGTAAAAGACTTACAACTCGAAATTCGGTTGAAAAAGTGACAGGAGAAAGTGAAAGTAGTTTTTCGAGAAATCAAGGAGAAGTGAAAGACGGTATTCCCCACCACAGTAGACGTATAGACTCTAACAACTATAAAGAAGGCCGTCAGAACTAAGGTCGAACACGAAGTAGGTCAGGTCGTAAAGAGTACTACATGAGACGTATATTCAATTTATTCGTCCCACTGTTATATGTCGGAACTGTCTGAGGAAAGGGCTAAACCTTGGTCAGACAACAAGGTACGGGTCAAGATTGACAACGAAGAACTGGACGTATGTCTAAAAAGTCCTTCGTCCAGTCCACCAGACCATCATAAGGGTAGAGAAAGTCTTAAAAGGTGTCAAATAACACTATGTGTGTCAGTTTCCGAAACCGTCTCAGTTGTTTTGTCTTCATCTACAAAAAGACCTTGAGAGAACGTAAAAACTACTAGTTTGTCTACAACCGTTAAACTAGGGACCAAAGAGACGGAAAAGATTTAGGTCGAACTTGTAGACCTTCAAGTACCAGGTACATGACAACTTCGGACCGAACCTCTTAAAACTCGTAATAAAACGATCACATACTCTACTCACGTTAACACACCATCAAACTGATAAGGAACCGTAACGAAAAGAAACCCTAACCTTACTTTTGACTGGAAAAGGTCAGAACACCGGTGACAACTCAAAAGGTTTAAACGACCGTATAACTCACGTCGTGAAAATGTCATAGTAGAAAGTCCTAAACTTTATCGAGTTGACCTTACGGTAGTGGAGGTGAGTGGAAGTATCACTACGAAGGATTCCGGGTGAACTGAAATGGGAAGTCCTACAGACCGAGATCTACTCACTAGTGTGGTAGTACTAATAGACCCAGTACTCCTAGAAAAAACATGTCAAGAAGACACATAAGAACGATGAAGAAGAATTATAGAAGACGAAGACAATTCAGGTATGGTAAAGACAGGAAATAACTAGGGTAGAAACGTACTTTACAAGGGAACCAATAAGATCAAAAGAACTTCTCTAGAGATCAGAAAGGGAAAGACAACAAAAGGAGATAAAGAAACGTAACTAGTGGCTCCTTCCGAAAAAATGGAGAAAAACAATAAGAAACCTTGAGACGTAAGTTTACCCATATAGAAAGGAAAAAAAGGAAACGGAAAACGAAGAGTCTAATTTTTTCGGTGTAGTGAATCTAAATTTTTGAAATTAATAGAAACTAAGTAAAAATTAGAGGAAATGGTGACTTATATAATTAATAAGGAAAGTTTATAGTCAATTGGGAGAGGTTAGGATCACGGTGTCAGGAACTAGTCGTAAATAATAGAACGTGGACCTGAAGACATTATCGAAAGATTGACTCGGAGAACTGAAACATCTGAGAAGTCACACGGATTAAAGTACTAAATGCGACTTCTGGTATAAGTAGACGCAGAAGTAACGGACATTATAATTCTAAGTTCCATTAAACCGGAACCAAAGGAAATATTATAGTTAGAAGATATGTGTCAGTGACAAAGTCCGGATAAGTGGTCGAGGACTTATTCGATTCCCAAAGGTCAGAAGAAACGGACCAAGAATCATTCTACGTTATTTTTGACCGACGATTACCGATGAACTTTTGGTAGAAGAGTATGAGAAGAAATCTAAATATGAAACCCAATGTGAAATTTTTAGACAAAACAACGAGTTTAACAATGTCAAACCGGAAACCTTAAAGTACAAGGAGAAACTGTATAAGGGTAGTTGCACACACAAACACACAAACACACAGACATAAAGGAAAAGTCTTGATTTCCTACGAAGTAGAGGAAAACATATAAAGGAAGGGGTCAGGATCTTAATAGATAAAGAGATTCCTCGACACTGAAGAAAATAATACTTTACCATAATCTTCGGTTCTAGACCCACGTTCCACACGAACAACGATGAATTATAGTAAAGAGAATCCGAAAGAATCGATTTCCTCATTTCTTTACATGTGGATATTTATAAATATATACATTGGTAGACGTATACATAATTCGATTTGTACTCTAGTATCAAAACAAAGGTTATCATTAGATAATGATGTACCCACTAAGATCCGAGGTGGTGATCGTATAGACATTTAAGGGTAAGGTTGTCACTTTTTGACAGACGGTAAGTAAATTGATCAGTAATTTAAGATCATATATACATATCGTCGAAATTTTGACAATTGAGGTATGAACACACTTTGTTCAAATAGTTGATCTCTTTTCACTAATACACGTCAAACAAACAGAAATCAAAATGTCTAAGGTAATTAAAGGTTTCGATAAATCCAATCAAAGAAAAGGGGGTAGGGGAAACCACTCCGACAAAGTATGTAAACGGTATATCAATCTAAGAGAACAGTAAGGAAGAACCTTAGGGGACTGGAGGTTTTAATAAAAATTTTTAAAACGTAAGAAATCCCAAGTAGGAACACGACGGGATACCTAAAACTATATACCAGTATGTAGGTGGTAATATCATAGTATGTGTTGTCAAAGTAACGGGATTTTTCAAGGGACATGAAATAGAGAAGTCGGATATGAGGGAGTTTGAGCGATATTGGTGACTGAAGAAATAACAGACAGATCAAAAAGGAAAAGGTCTTACAGTATATTAATAATAACCTTAGTATATCATATACCGGAAAAGTCTGACTGAGGAAAATGAATCGAGATGTGTAAATTTTAAATAAGTATAGAAAAACAATGAACTATCGAGTAAAGAAAAATGACGTTTCATTATCAGTGAACATTCCTACACGGTGTCAAATAAGTGGATAACCTCCTACAGAACCTGTAAAGATTAAAACCGTTAATATCGATTTCGATATTTGCAAGTAGACCTCCAAAAACACACCCGTATTTTAAACTTTAGTCAACTCATTTATAGATCCTCACTAACAACCTAACACATCATTCTGACAAATCGAAACATTCTTCGACGGTTTACAGAATATTTCACCGACATAGATGAATTGTCAAAAATCTCTTGTTTAGGAAAGTTGTCAAATGGGTGTAATAATAATATCACACCACTAATCAACGTGTCCGAAACCTTGTTCTCACGAACCCAAGTTCAGAACTAAGATGGTTAATAATTAATACATTGAAAGGCTTATAACCTATTAGAGAGACACGGAGTTAAAGGAAGGGATATTTAACTCTTATAAAATTCCTAATTTAATTTATTGTATTCAACAATTAGCAACAAAAACAGAGAAAAAGAGAGGCACGAAACGAAAATTAAACAAACTTCCCTGAAGAGACGAGGTAGAGTATAAGGTAGAGGTCGTTGGTCTAGAAATAAACATTTCAAATCGAAGAGGAATACCCCTATCCCCTTCTCATCACCGTCCTTCTTTTACACCTCTTCCTTTGCCGTTGGGTGAGGTCACAAAAACGGACCTCTTAGGGTCCCTGTCGCCTCGGACCACCCGATGGCAGATACCCCAGCGTCTCAGTCTGTGCTGACTGCGCTGAATCGTCGTCGTCGTCGTCACCGTCCTTTCCGAAATTATCGAAAAAGAAAGTCTAAGTAATTCCCTTAATCTCCGTAATAAGTTCTCTCCTTATATGGGATCTCCTCCAACACCTCTCTCCAGGATTTGGGTCTTACTAAAATCTGGACCCGGTAATGACTCACAGGATACCTTTCAAAGAGACATTTAATCTTTTTCTGAGTGAAAGATCCATCTATGTTGGGTCTCTGTTCTGTGTCACGAATCGGTCCCCGGCCCCGACCTAAGGTCGAGAGGGTGTATGGTGGATTAGTCCAAGATAATACGTCAAGTGTATGATGTATCGAATCCACAACCGAGGGGGACTCCCTACTCTCTTTGCTAGCACCCAAGGAACAACCTATTCGTGCACCTAGTTCAGGGAACCTTGTGTCGTAGAGTCTTCACGAATCTGTAGGTACGGTCCCTTACTGACACCCTATTGTCCCTTCTCACTTAGTGGTTTGTGACCCGAAACCCTTCCTTACTACGATGGTAGTTATTGAAAGTCGGAATACAACTTTCAATTCCGACTATTATTGAAAGTTGTATTCCGACTCTCAATAACAACAGGATCGTTTGTTCGATTTGTACACTCTTAGTAACTTCTGTCTGGATGTTTCACTCACCTATAACCTTTTAGTTACAGACTTGTTCATAACTTAGTGGTATACTTTTTTTCTACTTTGACCAATCTCAGACTCTCTGAAAAGGAAACTATGTACATTCCAAAAATACTGAGATTGGAGTCTTTGTACTTTCCATGGGGGGGAGGGTTAACTAATTAACCTGAAATCTCCCCTTTTCGTATCTAAACCTTTTGTTTCTCTTCACCGCTCAAAGAAAGTGGGTTCGTAAGATAGATCGACATCCATTTTATACCTGTATGTAAAAAATTTGTCCGATATTCCTAGTTTGACACATCGTCAACGGACTTGTCCATTCAACTTAAGAGGAACTTGAGAGTAAACTAAAAGAGGTTTCTCATACAAAGATTCAATGACCTTAGGAAGGAATTCGAAAAACGAGTCACCCTTCACATTACGTTTATAAAAGTTTACTCAGTGGAGGGAAACATTGACTAAAGAATTATAAAACTGAAAGACCAACCCTCGGACGGTTTTACTCCGCACAGAGTACCTACCACTCTCCTACCTCTTCCATGCTCATCCTGTGCACCCTATAGAAAAGATACGCTGTCGGTCTGGGGGTTGAGGTCGACTTTCACAGGCCTTAAGGTAATAAGGGTAGTAGATAAAAATCAATATAATACATTTAATTTTAAAAAAAGTAATCAAGAATGAAGAAAAAGTAATTAAAAAACTGGAACGGTACACATATACCCCATGGTCCCTAGTTTAGAAACCGGGGACTTAACCTTCGTGTCTCAGAATTGGACACCTAGTGGTCTCTTCAGGGTGAACACATTTGAAAAAATTACCGTTTTCAAAGTCAAGTAAAATCAGGTTCTATTGAATTTTTTTTAATAAACCCCCGTAAATAAAGGGTGATGTGACGGTTTATAGACAACAATATAAGTGTCACATAACGACAAAAACTGTCACCTCGAAGTTCTCAGATCGAACAACAACCACGGTATGTCGAAAAATGTAAAAATTTAAATATTTACAAATTTAAATATTTACAAATTTACAAATTTTTAAATATTTAAAAATTTAAATGGGGAATCCCTTCTGTATACAAATTTGGTAGGTCCTCGAGACTACAAGGTCCCTGTATATTCGAACACTTTCGACATATTAAGAGAGGTAAACAAACTAAATGGAGAAACCCCGTTCTCATATTGGAAGTACATAAGGTGTTAGATGTGTATGATAAATTACTGTGTACTCTGGTCATTTAATTAAATTTTGATTCAAACCAACAACAGAGAGTAACGATACTTTTTAGCACAAGAGAATGTTCCCCCAAAACTATAATCTAGACTGAAGAATGATGTTGTATGTCTGAGACGGAAGATTCACTTTTACGTCGATTTACGTATGGTGGGAAGTGAAGGTATAACATGAAACTTAAATAGAACAATAAATATTTTGTAGATTACACCATATACTTTACATCTCTGTAAAAATCCATTAGGACATTAGATCTTCGTTCCTCGATTATAAGTAACTCGTCTTTGACTAAGGGTTTATCTCCTATAATGTCTCTTTTGAGAAACAAGTTTTAAAGTTTAACTGACTAATATGATCTCTAAATTATATTATAACCTATGAATAAGTAAACTTTTGGATAGACAAGAATGGTCTATTGTGACAAAATTACCGACAAACTTTTCAAAGTGAATGATAGAAAATAGGGGAACATTGAAGCGGGCACACTTTAATCAATGGGTGTATTTTGTCCAGAGAAAAGTAGTTGTGTTTATTAAGTATGTTTATCTATAGTCACTTGGAAATCTATTGACCCTTAATCGATCCGATCCTTCTACATCTTCTCACATATATGTTGATTTTATTGTAATCCCGAACTTATACTTTTCCTTTTGAACACATAAATTCTTCATGTTTAAGGTGTAAAGAAGTTTCCGAGTAAACTTTATAGAATCCTCAGTTATGTCGTCAGTCAAGTTATGTCACCATTTCTTTTTTTATTAAACTTATCAATCTCCTCTATGAAAATCAAGATTATGGTGAGCACTAAGTAAATCAGTTATTAAAACATTACTTGTACATCGTATACAGTCTATAACACGGTTTACGATACTTCGGGTATCACTTGTTCTGTGTCGTGGACGAGGATTCTTTAGTGCAATATCATCTCCTATTTCTTTCTTTGGATGTTTTTAGAGGTCTGAATAGTAGAGAATCTTCGTTTACTTCAACGAAATTACAATCACGGACTTAAACCGTACTCTGAACAACGAATTTTGGATTAATCGAACCCCTTTGAAACAAGAGGAAGATTCGGAGGACTCAATGGACTCTTAAGGGTTCCCACAGAGTATACAAAGAGTCTTAGGGTAACACAAGAAGAAACCAAAAGGGACGTTTCCATGAAGGCCGACCACGGATACGCTAGTGACAATCTCCTTGGAGGTGTATTTACGTGAGTAAGGAAAAAGTTAAACAGTATAAGAGTCAGGACGTTTTAGGAAATCGGTGATGGTACAACGGTAATACGACCATACTGTTTGACAGGAAATTGTCTTACATTTTGTACGGGACTCGGGATGGACACGTAACATGAAGCAGCGGATTTGGGGTCTGTGACGAATATGGGGTTCCGAGTTATTCAAAAGAGTCTAGGTCAGGGACCCTTGTCCGACTTTTTCTTTAGGTGTAAGACAAGAAGTAAAGGACGAAAGGACAAAAACGATTTTTTTAAATAAGAGTGTCCAGAACAAAGGGGTCATGTTCATTAAGTATACTTATCTGGGACGTCTAGAGATCGATTGTTAAATCACATATGTCTTCCTAAGATAAAACATTTATTCATCAATTAATATTTTACGACGACGACGACGGTTCAGTGAAATCAGCACAGGTTGAGACACGCTGGGGTATCTACCGTCGGGTGGTCCGAGGGGACAGGGACCCTAGGAGGTCCGTTCTTATGACCTCACCCAACGGTAAAGGAAAAGGTTACGTACTTTCACTTTACACTTTCAAGTCAGCGAGTCAGCCCAGGCTGAGGATCGCTGGGCTACCTGACGTCGGATGGTCCGAGGAGGTCCGTTCTCATGACATCACCCAACGATAACGGAAGAGGCTCAATATTTTATCTGATACCATTTAAAATTGTCGAGCAAATGTCTAAAACCTCCCGTGCGTATCCTTTCCCCGACTTGAGTCCGAGTCCTTTCATTCCCACGCCCCGGCCTTCAGAGGGACTTTCTGAACTCCTGTTTCGACTCTTAGATTCCTACTCAGTCTTAACCCGATTCTCCTACGTACTCCCATATACACGTCAATTTTATCACAAATACTTCCGGGTCTCCTCTCTCTCTTGTGTAAATAAAATTTTCAGGGTCAAGAAGGGAAGAGGTCTCCTGGTCGACCTTTAGAAAAATTCGAAAGAGGAGAGTGAAGGATAAGTAGATAAACATGGGAGAAAAACACCACCGAGTCTGTCATTTCTTAGAAGGACGTCACACCTTCTGGACCCAAGTTAGAGACCAAACCCTTCTAAGGGACCTCCTCCCGTACCGTTGGGTGAGGTCATAAGAATGGATCTTTTAGGGGTACCTGTCTCCTTGGATCGTCCGACATATCAGGTACCCCAACGTGTCTCAACCTGTACTGACTTCACTGATTCGTCATGGGAGAAAACCATAAATAGTAACGGTCCTCTTCCGCTACCGTGGGGTGAGGTCATGAGAACGGACCTTTTAGGATACCTCCCTCGTCGGACTACCCGACGTCAGGTACCCCACCGTTTCTCAGTCTGTACTGACTCGCTGACGTGAAAGTGAAAAGTGAAGAACGTAACCTCTTCCTTTACCGTTGGGTGAGGTCACAACAACGGACCTCTTAGGCTCCCTGCCCCCTCGGACCACCCGACGGCAGATACCCCAGCGTGTCTCAGCCTGTGCTGACTTCACTGAATCGTCGTCGTCATCGTCGTCGTCAGAAGATAAAATTAATAAACATTCGTATAGATAGTGGGTAACGATCGTCTATTTGAGTAAGAACATCACAATCAACTAGTTAACACAGACTGAGAAACACTGGGGTACCTGACATCGGGCGGTCCGAGGAGACGGGTATTTAAAGAGGTCCGTTCTTATGACCTCACCCATCGGTAAAGCAAGAGGTCTCCTAGAAGGGTTAGGTCCCTACCTTGGACCCAGAGGACGTAACGTCCGTCTAAGAAACGGTAGACTCGGTGGTCCCTTCGGACGATTTAATAAAAAGTGTAGGAAGTACAATTGTTGGTGTTACTAAACGTATATGGTCCACGAAGTAATTTTCGTTGTACGAACTTCATAATTATAGATTCCCACGAACCCTATTTGTATGTGTAAAATACTTAATTGTCGTCGTACTTTACTTACTATACTATCTTCCATGTGACCAAAATCCATTTTTCCTTTTCAATCTGTTCTAGGAAGAATAGACAACCTTATTAAAGAATCACCAATCATAGTGGTCTCGTAAATACTTTGTTCCTAGTTTTCTTATTAGTTAATCAAGAAATATAAGGTGAATATGATTCGTAGATGAACTCGGTCCATGACAATTTTTCTATTACTTTATCTATTAAATATGTTTCATTATATATTGTATATCTATTTCGAATTTCTGATCATTATTTTGTTTTGAGTGTACGGATGGTATATCGAATTCTTTACCTTGTACAGATTTATCTTTTTTTAATTGTATTACCCGACCTCCTCTGATTTCCTTGCACGGTCATACGACATCGAGAATAATCCTTCTTTTAATTTAACCAGGATACAATTTAGATAGGCAGTATTGTCGTGTATGTCTTTTATATTGTATTTGTCTTATTCTTGTGACTTAGGTAGACTACCTTTCGTTTCACCTCTTTTCTTTTAGTTCTTTCATGTCTTTTATCTTTTACAAAATTCAATGTCGTCATAATATAAGATTTTATTTTTAATGTTATTGATGTTTACCTAATTGAACCAGTTGATTTATACCTACGAGATTCTAAACCAAATTTTATAAATTGTTGTATAAAAGATATTCTCACAACTAAAATTTATTATAGTTCCCTTACGACTTTTATTTTCGTACCCTTTCCTACACATCAATCATACTTGCTTCTTTTTGTAACCCATTGTTTAAATTCAAGCTGGTTTATCTTAAATTCCGATTTTATATCAACTGAATCTTTACATATGAATTCTTTCCTTATTACCGGATAGACTTTTCGGGTCTCCCATACATCTATATTTTTCTCCTTTCTTGTGTAACATAATTGTCATAGAAACTTCAGGTGGGACACTGGAAGTAACTAATGTAGGGGATGGATGAGGGGGGGTCTCCATTGGTGATGAGGTCTAAACCCCAAATAATAAATATACAAAATATAATGAAGTGTTGTCTCATAGTCTGAGTCACCGAATTTTGTCGTGTATAAATAGTAGAATGCCAAACAAACCACGTCTCCATGTCCGTGCCGAATCGACATAGGAGACGAGTCAGAGGGTTCTGACCTTAATTTCACAGTCAGTCTGACATAAGAGTAGTCTCCGAGGGGACCCTTTTCCACATGGAAATCGAGGAAGTCCAACAACCTTCTTAAGTGGACGATTACCACTATCCTGACTCCGAGAACAAAAGAACGACTGACACCCTGACCTCAGAGAGAGTCGGGGACTTACAACGGATGGTACGTTTGAAACAGTATCCGGGAGGTCGTCGTACAGTCGGTTGGAGTCCCGGTCATCCTCTTATAGAATAAAATCAACCAATTATACCTCAGAATGTATTACATCACACTAGTACCCTCACTGCTAAATAGTGGAGACGGGTATGAGTAACTAAAACAAGTATGATGTTCCCCTGCCAATCTGTTACCACACTGAGTTACCACACTGAGTAATCCTCAAGGGAAGCCCATACAGACCTCAAACGTAACTAACAAAAAAATTTAGTATACATATGACCCGAAGGGACTTCCACCACGACCACTATTGGGCGGACGGTTACGTTCTCTGAGTCCTCTGGACCCAAGCTAGGGACCCAACCCTTCGAGGGGACCTCTTCCTTTACCAATGGGTGTGATCATAAGAACGGACCTCTTAGGGTACCTGTCTCCTCGGACCACCCGATGTCACGTACCTCAATGTTTCTTACTCTGTGATGACTTCACTGAATCGTACGTATACATATGATTTTATCTATAACAAATCAAACATATACGAAAACTTAAAATATATTTACCTTAGTAAGATATATATTATAAGAGGTTAAACGAAAAGGTATGTATTAACAAATTAAGTGGACACAACTATACAGACAGTGGGTCAGTAGAGGTAATCATACGTACAACATCAGATACCAATTTGACAGTGTTTTAACTAAATAATAAGATGATTACTTCTTTTAGTCCGGTACAGGTCGAAAACGATAAGACTTGTCATAACGATACTCGGAAGTACAAGTACAAGAACGACGTTTACACATTCTTACAGAGTTCCGAATATTAGGTAAGAAATATGTCTCTAGTCTCATTCAACAGAAAATTTTTGTATTTAGTTAAATTTCAGGAGGACACTGTGGAATAACATGAAACTTATTTTAGGTTTGAGGAATGGTACCAAACGTTTCGACACGTACGAAACCGGAAACAGGTATAGACACTGGAGAAGAACCTGATCAGAAAGGGATCGAGTAACACAAGGTGTTACCGGAAAAAGAAAAGGAGTTTGAACGTTTAAAAAAGTAAGTAAGAACGGGAACCCGAAAACATGGGAGAATAATTTTACCAGAAACAACATCGGAAACTTACAACTGAGGTAGAGTAGTACGAACTAAGTCCAGTTATCGTAGTATCACCAGAAAGGATCGTTGGTTTAGGTTTCATCAATGGTGAGTGAGAGTCAGGGTATTGAGATAAAATTAAGTAAAGGATTTTAGATAGTGATACTATCAAAAGAAACTAAATAATTAACGGACGATTAGACAAATAGAGGGATAAAACTTACAACACCTAACGAGAGAATCTTGTCCTTTGAAAAACATGACATATAGGGGTTATGAATCGGTTCAGAGACCGTGTACATTTCGTGAGTTTATACAATATCATTTACTCGCTCCCTTTTTTTTTTTTTTGGTCGTCTTTGATGTGATAGTCTTAAAGGGTTTCGGTCATCATATCCTTACTTCAATTTTTCCTCATATTTTGGTAAAAAGATGTCTGAATTCCACCCGAGTCTCCTAGGTAGACAGGACACAAGAGGAAAGAATAATTCCTTACAACGGTTTTCGGTTTTATATCTCAAAAGAAAGTCTGTCTTAAAACTCGATCCTTCTTTACTATAATGTCACAACCTACTCAGATCCCTTCCCAACCATTTACGACGGAAACGTCCGGTTAGTAACTCGTAAATTGACAACTGTCGGAATGACCTAGTGATTAATCTTGACATTTTAAAGTCTACTCACTGTCATTGAATATACGATTAAGACAAAAAAAAAAAAAACGTCGACGTTAACGACCCGTCAATTACGATATTAACTACCTGTGAGAGTCAACGACTTTGCCTACCTTTAATAATAAGTTCAATGGTAACAATTTACAGTATTAGTGTAAAAGTCGATGTAGATTTTTCCTCACATAAAAATAACGGAGATATGATTTTGACATTATATTAAACCCCCTTGTTTATATGGAACTCATATCTTATAATATCTGGATCTATATCCTTCCAGTCAATTGAAAATTTAAAGGTAGACATGACATAAGTTCAAGATGACATGGGAGTTGATTATCGGAAAATTCTTTTTGCGTTTCTTTTTAGCGATTTTACTATTTATTTTTCTCATAATAAACAGGGTATTTCCTGAAACTAAAATAGAACCTCGAGAATTTTAATAACTTGTATAGACTAGTTAATTTTATTATACATGAAGTGGTACGAAGTTTTCTTTACTTTGAAAACCCCCGTGTACAAAATATTCCTTCGTATCGGTCAATTAACTAAAATATAACCATTTTATCTTGCACTTGAGAACTTCGCTTCCTGTCCCTTCGGACCGTATGACGTCAGGTACCTCAGTGGTTTTTTACCCGTACTGACTGACGGACTCGTCGTTATCGACTAAACGTTACAACACAATCAAAATCCACACACCGTTTCACTTCGTTCAAAACGTATATGTACATAAGCGAGAAAAAAATCTAAGAAAGGGGTATATCCGGTAACGACTCATAACTCATCTCAAGGGACGATCCAAGAATAATCAATAGATAAAATATACGTCATTACACATATACGGTTATGGTTAGAGGGTTAAAGAGAGAAGAGTGAGAATAGGTGACCATTGGTATTCAAACACCAAACACTGAGATGAATACAAAACATTTATTCAAGTAAACATGAAAAAAAAAATTGTAAGGTGTACATTTACTATGGTATACTATAAAAAGAAAGACCTAGACTGAATGAAGTGAGTCACACTGTTAGAGATCCAGGTAGGTACAACGTCGTTTACCGTAATAAAACAAGAAAAAATACCGACTCATTATAAGGTAAAATATATACATGGTATAGAAGAAATAGGTAAGAAGACAAGTACCTGTAAATCCAACGAAGGTACAGAACTGACGACATTTATTACAATGATACTTGTAACCCCATGTACATATAAAAGTTTAATTTCAAAGGAGACCTATATACGGGGTCTCACACTAACGATCTAGTATGCCGTTAAGAGAAAAATCAAAATTCTTTGAAGGTATGACAAAAGGTATTACCGACGTAGTTAAATATAAGGATGGTCGTCACATCCACCCAAGGGAAAAGAGGTATAGGAGAGGTCCTTTATAAACATCTAAAAAACTACTACCGGTAAGACTGACCACACTCGATTATGGAATAACATCAAAACTAAACGTAAAGAGATTATTAATCGTTTCAACTGATAGAATAGTACACGGATAACCGGTAGACATACAAAAGAAATCTGTATACATATAAATCAACAGACGGGTAAAAAAATAACTCAAAAACAACAATAACTCAACATACTCGACAACATGTACAAAACCGTGAAGTGGAAACAACTAGTGTAGTAAACGTTTATAAAAAAGGGTCAGGTATCCAACAGATAAACAATTACCAAAGGAAACGACACGTTTTCGAACATTCAAACTAATCCAGGGTAAACGAATCCAAACGAAAATAGGGACAACGGAACCCTCTGACTAGATTCTTTTGTAACGATGGTAAATACAGTTTCTTACAAAACGGATATAAGACAAGATTCTCAAAATACCACAGTACAGAATGTAAAAATTCAGAGATTCCGGAAAACTCAAATAAAAACATTCCTCATACATGTCACAAACTTGTAGTAACTAAATGTTCGACTGGAGTAGAGAACTACTGACGGAACCTGAAACAACACTAAGTATTTTCTATTACATCTCCCCGAATCACTTTTATATTTCCACCTATCTTTATTCCTTACCACTTCGACTTCGTCTTAAGTGCAGACAGAGAAGTAGACAGGTGTCGAGTAGAACTGTTTGTAACAAGTAGCAACAGGACCTTAACATACGACCACGGTCACGGACCTCTCCGAATCAATTATCTTCCGACTCACTGTCTCCGAAACGGGGGTCCGTAACGACACCTTTCTTTCGGAGGTACTCACGTTTCGACGGGTCGATATAGGTCTAAGACATAAATTTCCACCTACGAATCTTCTGTCGACCTCTCCGACACGAACTGACCCTCAGACCGTTCGACGAATCATAGGACTTCTCCTTTACTTTTCTAGGACATCGTACAGACAGTCCCCAGACGTCCTTTGTCCTCTCTACCGGGATAAACAATATAAATAACCTCTATAATAATAAACAAAATACGACACACCTTCCTCCCGGTCTCGATATTAGATAACTAGTAAATCAAAATACTTCAAGAGTTTACCCACTAGACCATAAAAAGACTGTCTCTCCGATACCAAGGACTTGTGGTCATTATTCTAACAGTACAGTAAAAGAAGAGCAACCAGAAAAATAACGAAAAATAGAGAAACGACTATAATGGAGAGAGGTTGGAGTGGAGGGGGGAACGTTGACAGTAAAAAAAAAAGAAAGAAAGAAAAAGAGAAAATGGGGAGTCTCGGTACAAATCCTGGTCGAACTAAGTAAAGTATCTTAGACGGGACACAAAGACTCTCTAACGAGTAGTAACGAAAAGTACAAAGTAGGACACTTTGACAGACGGGTGACGTCAGTGACAACATTTCATAAATCTCATTTGTGACCTTACATTGAACCCTTCTTTATCCAGTCCCTTCGTCTCTGGTTTACAAGTAAAACGTCGGTGGCACACTCGTCTACCTCTTGTCTACTCCACCGAGAGAAACACCCGGAGTCAAAAGACATTTGAGAAAGTCCGAGAGGACCCTACGTACGAGGAAGTTCTTGGGACTCTCAGATTCGTCTACTTGTAACTCCTATGTCAGAAGGATTATAGTCTGTGGTTCCACTAGCACAAGGAAAGACGAGATAATAGTTTGTCTCTCCTTTTAAGTGCTTTATGTACGAAAAAGGGAGAACAGTGGATCCTTACGTGATTGTTTGTGTTTTAGAGGAACCCTTTGTCACGATTTATAATTATCGAACCGAGAGTTAACTACTGTTTACTCCCCGTAACGGGGACCCACCAGTGGTCACCGGTGTTGTGCCTACTTTGTGGTAGGACGGTAGTACGGTCCGTCACTTGGTTTACTCCGCTGAGGTTCAGTAAGTATCCGACTGACACGGAAACGAGGGTTCCTTGTGTCTCAATTTTTTCTCTTCGACAAGTTTTGCCTTGTTTTTGTCTCATATGGAAATTGCTTATCGAACCGTACGTATGTTACTCCCGTGTTTCCGGTCGTTTCGTCCGTCGGCCATTGGTCCGACCACTTCTCAATTCGAGACTTACCGACACCTTCCCACCATACTACCGACCCCTTGTTGACGGATTACAGAAAATTGGCCTGACAAATCGTTTTCGAAGTAATACTTACGTTAACACACGAATACGTCTGTGTGACGTGTCTCCTAGCGAGTGTCATTTCCATCCTAACATAACGGGCGACGGTACGGTTAATGACCTATAATTACCGTCCTACCGTACGTATACGGCCTCGACCCTTCGTCTTCCAATTATCTGCTTGTCGTGGTCTTCTCGGGTAAATAGTCAAAGATAAATAGAGAGGAACCCTCCACCGTCCAAATGTCATTTATGGAAGACAGGAGGATTAAAAGATTACTACCCCTATTACTACCTCTTACCACTTCAGTAATTGACCCTGTCCGAGACACGTAGTGAGACAGTTGGTGTAGAGGGGTTCTGGACGTTACTCTTCACTACCCGGGGTCGACAAGTGGTCTTAGGGGAGGAGGGTAGGGAAGGTGGGATTTGATGTTCGAACCCTTTGACGAGGGGGTCACTTCTTCCACCTCCTGGACCCACCCACCTCTTCGTAGACTTTTCCCCTTACTTCGAGAAGTCTGTCTTCGTACCGAAACTGTCGATGAGAGAGAAACGTAGCTTGAATCTCCTTCGTGACAACTGTGTATGACCTTACGAAGAGGTCGTTACAGTTTCGATGATACTTAGTACAGACACGCACACGAATCGGTA
Source organism: Capra ibex (assembly GCA_006410555.1). Lineage (NCBI taxonomy): Eukaryota > Metazoa > Chordata > Mammalia > Artiodactyla > Bovidae > Capra > Capra ibex. The sequence goes on from SJYO01041852.1 coordinate 79,673,970, forward strand.
CAGGGTGAGAAACGTTGGGGTACCTGACGTCGGGGGTCCACCGAGATAGGTACCTTAAAAGGTCCTTTCTTATGACCTCTCCCAACGGTAAAGAAGGAGGTTCCCTAGAAGGGTGCAAGAGGACACAGAGGACGTCCACCTAAGGAAATGGGAACCGTAGTGGACCCTTTCGGCATACTTAATATCTATCTTAACCTATTACTTAGTTATTATCTGAACTCAGACGTCCCCCTCTCGTCTCTTCACCTAAAGTAGTTTACAAGAAAAGTTTTTGACCCTCTTTAAATTTTACATACATTAGGTAGAGGAGTAGAGTGGAGATTTACCTGACCTCCACGACCTCCTTTTAGGGAAAACGTCTCAATTTCAAAGGAAGAAATTTTAAGACCTCCGTCTGATATTATCGAGTCTAATTAAGTAAATTTACACCGAAAAAAAAAGATCATCACCAGTACTCCCAAGATAAAACAGAATAACAGGTATGTGTCCTAGAAAGTTGAAACGATTTACATTGAACATAAACGGTGGTACCAAATATCTGGGGAACCCTTTGATACTTGAATTGTAACATATCAAAATAAACCCTTCGGGTAGTCGATGAAGACCTTAAACGGGAGATAATCAACTCTTTTCGATAATGAAATGGACATATACAATCGTAATAAAAAGATCATTTATTACTTCTTGATCAATTCGACTGTTATCGTTCCGTACTTCAACATAGGATTACTGTACATCAATAGAGTCCTAGTCCCTATATAAACCCGAAGTCCTTATCAAACTCTTTTGCTAATACTTATAACAACCATGAGAGAGAGAACGTCCAGAACGACGAGAGATGAGTGAATTAATAAAAGAAAAAGATACCTAGATGAGATAAAAAGAGTCTTGTGTCCTACCTTTTGTCTTGCCGTATGTCACGGGGTTAAACATATATAGTCCACGTCTGAAATTTCTGTTTGGTTCACTTGGCTAGAAATAGAAAGAGAAGGGAGTAAGGGAAGATCCCCATTTAGAGGAGGACAATAAAAGGGTAAATAGGTCCCGTAATCGTAGTCAGTATACGTGCGATCACGAGACTTCTACCTCCCTACCTCTCAGTAATTTCTATCCTTTCAACACTCGATACTTCTGTTTGATAATCCACGGGGGATATCGACTGGGAAGCCTCTTCCGTTACCGTTGGGTGAGGTCATAAGAACGGACCTCCTAGGGTCCCTACCCCCTCGGACCGCCCGACGGCAGATACCCCAGCGTGTCTCAGCCTGTGCTGACTTCGCTGAATCGTCGTCGTATCGACTGAGAAGATCTTAGCGGACCACCATCCTTTGTCCCCTTCTTATGTCGGGAAACAGAGAACTCTTTAACTGAGGTTATCGTGATTTGCCACTATTCGTGACAATCGTAGTTAGGACCTAATTCACGGACAAGATAATGAATAAGTGATACACTACGAAAGTGGAGAGACACTATAGTCGAGACATTGTTCCTACGATCATAGTGACATGGATGATTCACGTTTCAGTCCTCCCAATTTATATCACTACAGAGACTTCACGAGTCAGTCATTGGGGGGGTGTGTCTTTCGAAGGATTTATATACCGATAATATTCACAGGCATCCCGAAGGGTCCACCGAGTCACCATTTTATTTTAGACGGACTGTGACGTCCTCTACGTCTAAGTTAGGGACCCATCTCTTCTAGGGCATCTCTTCCTTTACCGTTGGGTGAAGTTATAAGAACGGACCTTTTAAGGTACCTGTCTCTCTCCTCGGACTACCCGATATCAGGTACCCGTAGAGTTTCTTAGTCTGGACTGTGTCGTTGACTCGTGTGTATATGTGTGTATCCACAGTCATACTCATAAGGGTTCAACCCATCCAAAGAGAAGAGGTCTCCACACGGTCAGTAAATATCGTTCGTACACCACCCGACATGAAAGTCTTTACTGGTATCACTGAAAAGGTTGGCATACACAAGAAAGTCTAGTACCAGTGAGGGTTGTTCTACACCTCAATGAAGAGAAGGAGAACTTTAACCACCCCCGCAACACTACGGAACACCTGTCTTACTTCGTCTTTACTACGATCTAACACTTTATGTCATACCGAAGGAAGTGTCGATCGTAGTACCCATACACTGGATGTGTCATCGACCCAAATTACGAGACAACACCACAGAACTTTAAGAATCCCTAAAAAATTGTTCCCCGGGACGTAAAAGGTAAACATGACCCGGAATTTTTGATACAACGACCAGGAGGAAGGGGAACCGAGACAGAGAACCCTGTGTATGGACCCATAGGGACTTGGTTTCACATTCATTCTACTGGTGGACGTAACTTCTATAGTAGGATCTCTCCAGAACACCTCTCTCTACTAATTCCTTGAGGTAAGGAGGTCGGACTTCGTCTGTTCCACCGTTTGCTCACTTGCTTGTCATGAGTCCACTAAGACCTGTATCGGACATTCAGTGAGTCGACTGTGATTCACCTCGTGTCTGTTCGACAGGGTCAGATTCGGACGAGCCTAACGTCTAAACACTCGTTTTATTCACAACAACAGAATCCGACGATCCGAAACCTCACCGAACAATATATCGGTGTCTAACAACAACAAATCAGTGATTCAGCACAGACTGAGAAAACGGTGGGGTACCTGACATCAGGTGGTCCGAGGAGAGAGGTACCCTAAAGTGTCCGTTCTTATGACCTCACCCAACGGTAAAGGAAGAGGCGTCCATTATCCTTGGTTTAGAAAAGTTTCGGATTGTGACTCTCACAGAATTCAATGTTGTCACCATACCTACACTTACAAGTCAAAATATCAAATCTCGTGTAATAACGTATGATTAAAATTGTACTTTGTAATAAAAGTAAAAGTAGAATTTTTCAAAAGTCCTATAAAACAGAGTGTTATAATAGTAATGCCTGTGATCAAATGTAAGATGTTTATGCCTTCATATTCGATCGTTCCCGTATATCTTATACTTTGTGACTCTATTTTTTACGAATCTTAGGTCTCTTTATTCACATTGTGTTTATTATAATTCAAATCAATAGTAAAAAATAGACTAAGGTCAGACAAACTCACAACTGTCACAGGACCCAGAAAGTGACCCACGACCTCTAGGTGTCTACTTACTCCGTTTACACGGGGACAGTAGTAGTACCTTCCATACTATCCACACCCACTCCTCTCTATCATTTGTTTTTATGTGTAATCTTGAATATTAGGGTTTATGTTTAGGGTAGACTACGGTTCTTGACTGAATAAACTTTTCTGGGACTACGACCCTTTCTACCTTCCGTCCTCCTCTTCCCCTATTGTCTCCTGCTCTACCAACCTACCGTAGTGACTGAGTTACCTGCACTCAAACTCATTTGAGGTCCTCAACCACTACCTGTCCCTCCGAACCACACGACACCAGGTACCCCAACGTTTCTCAGTCTGTGCTGATTCACTGACTTGACTTGACTTAGGGTTTATTATGGTACACGATACGTTTCTTTTCCCGAAGGACTATTGAGTCAACCATTTCTTAACCGGACGTTACGTCCTCTGGGACTAAGCTAAGGACCCAGCCCTTCTCGGAGACCTCTTCCCTATCCGATGGGTGAGGTCATAAGACCGGACCTCTTAAGGTACCTGACATATCAGGTGTCCCAGCACTTCTCAACCTGTGTTGACACGGTAGAAGTGAAAGTGGAAAAGTCAAAGCACTTTTCTTTTTAGTTAAACCTGAGTGACTCTTCTTCCCGGAAAATTTCTTCTGTGTACATTCGACTCTGTACTTCCTACTTCTTCTCGACCCTCTCTTCGTAGGTCCGTCTCTGATCATCCAAGTTCTGGGGCCCTAACGTGTTCTGAAACGTAAAACCGAGTCACGGTCCCTGACTGACATACTTCCCTCAGTAAAACATTAACCTCCATTCAAACCTACACTACCGCTTCCTTTACCGTTGGGTGAGGTCATGAAAACGGACCTTTTAGGGTACCTACCTCCTCGCACCATCGGATATCGGGTACACCAACGTTTCTCAGCCTGTCTTGGCTCACTGAAGTGAAAGTGAAAAAAAGTGAAAACCTACACTTCCGGATCTTTTTGTTAAACAGAAAAGTTCCTTTGTTACGTCTCTTGAAAACAAAATACTAATGGTAAGAGAGGAAAAGGACAAGAAGACAGAGTCTTAAAATGTTGACACTAAATACTCTAAAGATTATCGTCCGATATAAAAAATTTTAAGATATTCAAAATTTCTCATTAGGATTTATGATCTCCACTTTTTTTGAGTGACGACGAAACCCATTTATTTTCTTTTCGTATAGTACCTGATTGACTCCGACAAGAGAACAACGACAACAGGTCGACAATTCACAGGTTGAGAACCGTTGGGGTACCTGACGTTGTGCGGTTTGAGGAGACAAGAGGTGACAGAGGACCTTAAACGAGTTTAAGTACAGATAGTTCTGTAGAGAAGGAGACGGTGGGGGAAAAGGAGGACGGGAGTTAGAAAAGGTCGTAGTCCCAGAAAAGACTACTCGACCAAAAAACTTAGTCCACCGGTTTCATGACCTCGAAGTCGAAATCGTGGTCGGGAAGGTTATTTATAAGTCCCAACTAAAAGAATCCTAACTGACCGAACTAGAGGAACATCAGGTTCCCTGAGAGTTCTCAGAAGAAGTCAAGTCAAGTTGAGTCAGTGAGTCAACACAGACTGAGAAACGTTGGGGTACCCAACGTCGTACGGTCCGGAGGGACAGGTAGTGGTTGAGGACCTCAAATGAGTTTGAGTACAGGTAACTCAGCCACTACGGTAGGTTACTAGAGTAGGACAGCAGAGGAAGAGGAAAGTGGAAGTTAGAAAGGGTCGTAGTCCCAGAAAAGTTTACTCAGTCAAAAAGAGTAGTCCACCGGTTTTATAACCTCAAAGTCGAAGTCGTAGTCAGGAGGGTTACTTATAAGTCATGACTAAAGGAAATCCTCTCTGACCAAACTAGAGAAACGTCAGGTTCCCTGAGAGCTCTCAAAAGAGGTTGTGGTGTCAAGGTTTTGTGGTTAAGAAATCACGAGTTGAAAGAAAGTGTAGACATGTACTGATGACTTTTTTGGTATCGAAACTGATCTACCTGGAAACAACCGTTTCATTACAAAGACGAAAAGTTATACGAGAGATCCAACCAGTATTGAAAAGAAGGTTCCTCATTCGTAGAAAATTAAAGTACCGACGTCAGTGGTAGACGTCACTAAAACCTCGGGAGGTTTTATCAGACAGTGACAAAGGTGACAAAGGGGTAGATAAACGGTACTTCACTACCCTGGTCTACGGTACTAGAATCAAAAGACTTACAACTCAAAATTCGGTTGAAAAAGTGAGAGGAGAAAGTGAAAGTAGTTCTCCGAGAAATCAAGAAAAAGTAAAAGACTTTGTTCCCACCACAGTAGACGTGTAGACTCCAATAACTATAAAGAGGGTCATTAGAACTAAGGTCGAACGTGAAGTAGGTCAGGTCGTACAGAGTTTTACATGAACTGTCTATTCAATTTATTCGTCCCACTGTTATATGTCGGAGCTACATGAGGAAAGGGCCAAACTTTGGTCAGATAACGAGGTACAGGTCAAGATTGACAACAAAGAACTGGAGTATGTCTAAAGAGTCCTCCGTCCAGTCCATTAGACCATAAGGTTAGAGAACTTCTTAAAGGGTGTTAAACAACACTAGGTGTATCAGTTTCCGAAACCGTATCAGTTATTTCGTCTTTATCTACAAAAAGACCTTGAGAGAACAAAAAAGTTATTAGGTGACCTACAACTGTCAAACTAGAGACCAAGGGAACGGAAAATATTTAGGTCGAACTTGTAGACCTTCAAGTACCAAGTACATGGTGACTGTGTGTGTGTCAAGTTTTCGTGGGTAAGAAGTCGTGAGTCGGAAGAAATATCAGGTTGAGAGTGTACTGCGGACCTTTTCGGAATCGAAACTAATATACGTGAAACAATCGTTTCATTACAGAGACGAAAAATTATACGACAAATCCAAATAGTTTCGAAAAGACCGTTTCTCGTTCGTAGAAAATTAAAGTACGGACGTCAGTGATAGATGTCACTAAAGTCCCAGGTTCTTTTCTTTTAGACAGAAACAAAGGTAAAAGAGGGAAGATAAACGGCATTTCACTTCATTTCAGCAAGTCAGCACAGGCTGAAAAACGTTGGGGTACCTGACATCGGATGGTCCGAGGAGACAGGGACCCTAAAAGGTCCTTTATCATGAGTTCACCTAACGGTAAAGGAAGAGGTCCCCTAGTAGGACTGGGTCCCTAGCTTGGCTCCAGAGGGCGTAACATCTGTCTGCGAAATGGTAGACTCGGTGGTCCTTTCAGGAAACGGTACTTCAAAAAGAATTACAACTCAACGTTCGACAGAGGAGAAAGTGGGAATAGTTCTCCGAGAAATCCAAGGAGAAGTGAAATACGATAAGTCAAGTCAAGTCAAGTCAAGTCAGCGAGTCAGTACAGACTGAGAAACGTTGGGGTACTTAGTGTCGTGCGGTCCGGAGGGACAGGTAGTGGTTGAGGGTCTCAAGTGAGTTTGAGTACAGGTAACTCAGTCACTACGGTAGGTCGGTAGAGTAGGAGACAACAGGAGAAGAGGAGGAGGGGGGTTAGGGAGGGTCGTAGTCTCAGAAAAGGTTACTCAGTTGAGAAGAGTACTTCACCGGTTTCATGACCTTAAAGTCGAAATCGTAGTAAGGAAGGTTTCTTTAGGGTCCCGACTAGAGGAAGTCTTACCTGACCAACCTAGAGGAACGTCAGGTTCCCTGAGAGTTCTCAGAAGAGGTTGTGATGTCAAGTTTGCGTAGTGAAGAAACCACGAGTCGGAAGAATTGTCAGGTTGAGAGTGTAGGTATGTACTGGTGACCTTTTTGGTATCGGAACTGATCTGTCTGGAAACAACCGTTTCATTACAGAGACGAAAACTTATACGATAGATCCAACCAGTATTGAAAAGAAGGTTCCTCATTCACAGAAAATTAAAGTACCGACGTTAGTGGTAGACGTCACTAAAACCTCGGGGGTTTTTATTTCAGACTGTGACAAAGGTGACAAAGGGGTAGATAAAGGGTACTTCACTACCCTGGCCCACGGTACTAGAAGCAAAAGACTTACAACTCGAAATTCGGTTGAAAAAGTGACAGGAGAAAGTGAAAGTAGTTCTCCGAAAAATCAAGGAGAAGTGAAAGACGGTATTCCCAAAACAGTGGACGTATAGACTCCAATAACTATAAAGGGGGCCGTTAGAACTAAGGTCGAACACAAAGAAGGTCAGGTCGCAAAGAGTACTACATGAGACGTATATTAAATTTATTCGTCCCACTGTTATATGTCGAAACTACATGAAGAAAGGATAAACCTTGGTCAGACAACAAGGTACAGGTCAAGATTGACAACGAAGGGCTGGACGTATGTCTAAAGAGTTCTCCGTCCAGTCCACTAGACCATAAGGGTAGAGAAACCCTTAAAAGGTGTCAAATAACACTAGGTGTAATCTCACCATAATAGACGTATAGACTCCAACAATTATAAAGAGGACCGTTAGAACTAAGGTCAAACAAGACATTTCATTATCAATTTATCATGTTGTAAGCTACTTTAGGTTCCATTCTTCGTAAGAAGACCTCAACTAACTAAATAAGTCAGTTATTTATAGATATTACAAGAATCATACACCGACCACATTATGAACCGTGACCTTTACCAGAGACGTAGAACTATAGATTTATAGATCTATAAATATTAGATCTTAGTTCTAACATCTATTTTACACTCGTTCATCTGTTCGTCATTAATATCAGTAGTACATCATATCAGATATTTCCTCCTCTGCGACTCCGTAGATTATACTTAAACCCTTTTTTGTTCCTAATGAAATTACATTTGTAAATCGTAGTAATAATCTACTCCATTGTATCTAGAATGTGAAAATCACTTTTAAATGACAGGTGAGTACCTAATAAATGAAACACCGAATACGTACTAGTCACTAATTAGAATCTGACGGAGAGAAGACCAAGACCCTACACATAAATCTTTATGAATCGTTTACCTTGGACCTTACAATCCAGGTATATAGTTCCGTTTAACCTTCACCAGTTTGTCCTCTACCGTTCCCACTCGCAGCTGTAAGATCCTTAGTCGTTTGATTTTACCTGACCCTACCCACTTAAATTGAGTCTACTGGTAATATAGATGATGACACCCGTCCTTAGGGAATCTTCTTTACCTCATCGGCAATACCAGTTGTTTTCTCAGGTATTACGTCATGAACCTACGTTAGAGTTTTTGCTGTCTTACTAATTACGAACAAAGGTTCCGTTTGGTAAGTTATAGTGGCATTAGGTTCAGATACGGGGTTGGTCATTGCGACTTCTTCGACTACAACTTGCCAAGAAACTTCTGGATGTTCTGGAAAATCTTGGTTATGGGGGTTTTCTACAGGAAAAGTAATATCCCCTGACCTTACGTTTTCATCCTTCAGTTCTTTGTGGACCTCATTGTCCGTTTAAACCGGAACCTTATACCTTACTTCGTCCCGTTTCCGATTATCTCAAAACGGTTCTCTTGAGTGACCAGTATCGTTTATGGGAGAAGGTTGTTGTGTTCTCTTCTGAGATGTGTACCTGTAGTGGTCTACCAGTTGTGACTTTAGTCTAACTAATATAAGAAACGTCTGTTTCTACCTCTTCGAGATATGTCAGTCGTTTTTGTTCTAGCCCTCGACTGAACCGAGTCTAGTGCTTGAGGAATAACGGTTTAAGTCTGAATTTAACTTCTTTCATCCCTTTTGGTGATCTGGTAAGTCCATACTAGATTTAGTTTAGGGAATACTAATATGTCACCTTCACTCTTTATCTAAATTCCCGGATCTAGACTATCTGTCTCACGTATTACTTGATACCTGTCTCCAAACACTGGAATATGCCCTCTGTCCCTAGTTCTGGTAGGGGTACCTTTTCTTTACGTTTTTTGGTTTTACCGACAGACCCCTCCGGAATGTTTATCGACACTTTTCTTCTCTTCACTTTTGTTTCCTCTTTTCCTTTCTATATTCGTAGACTTACGTCTCAAGGTTTCTTATCGTTCCTCTCTATTCTTTCGGAAGAAGTCGCTAGTTACGTTTCTTTATCTCCTTTTGTTGTCTTACTCTTTCTGATCTCTAGAGAAGTTATTTTAATCTCTATGGTTCCCTTGTAAAGAACGTTTCTACCCTAGTTATTTCGTGTCTTTACCAGACCTGGATTGTCTTCGTCTTCTATAATTCTTCTCCAACGTTCTTATGTGTCTTCTTGACATGTTTTCTCTAGAAGTACTGGGTCTATTAGTACTACCACACTAGTGAGTGGATCTCGGTCTGTGGGACCTTACACTTCAGTTCACCCGGAATCCTTCGTAGTGATACTTGTTTCGATCACTTCCACTACTGTAAGGTCAACTCGACAAAGTTTAGGACTTTCTACTATGACACTTTCACGACGTGAGTTATACGGTCGTTTAAACCTTTTGAGTCGTCACCGGTGTCCTGACCTTTTCCAGTCAAAAGTAAGGTTAGGGTTTCTTTCCGTTACGGTTTCTTACGAGTTTCATGGCGTGTCAACGTGAGTAGAGTGTGCGATCATTTCATTACGAGTTTTAAGAGGTTCGGTCTGAAGTCGTTATGCACTTGGTACTTGAAAGTCCATAAGTTTTACCAAAATCTTTTCCGTCTTCTTGGTCTCTAGTTTAACGGTTGTAGACGACCTAGTACCTTTTTCGTTCTCTCAAGGTCTTTTTGTAGATAAAGACGAAATAACTGATACGGTTTCGGAAACTGACACACCTAGTGTTATTAGACACCTTTTAAGAAGTTCTCTACCCTTATGGTCTGGTGGACTGGACGGAGAACTCTTTAGACATACGTCCAGTCCTTCGTTGTCAATCTTTACCTGTACCTTGTTGTCTGACCAAGGTTTATCCTTTTCCTCATGGAGTTCCGACACATAAAAGCGGGACTATAAATTGAAGATACGTCTCATGTAGTACTCTTTGTGACCCGACCTTCTTCGTGTTCGACCTTAGTTCTTACGGCCCTCTTTATAGTTATTGGAGTCTATACGTCCACTGTTTTGGGAATACCGTCTTTCACTTCTCCTTGATTTTTCGGAGAACTACTTTCACTTTCTCCTGTCACTTTTTCAACCGAACTTTGAGATGTAAGTCTTTTGCTTCTAGTACCGTGGGCCAGGGTAGTGAAGTACCCTTTATCTACCCCTTTGTTACCTTTGTCACAGTCTAAAATAAAACCCCCCGAGGTTTTAGTGACGTCTACCACTAACGTCGGTACTTTAATCTTCTGTGAATGAGGAACCTTCCTTTCAATACTGGTTGGATCTATCATATAAGTTTTCGTCTCTGTAATGAAACGGTTGTTTCCAGACAGATCAGTTCCGATACCAAAAAGGTCACCAGAACATACCTACACTCTCGACCTGACACTTCTTTCGACTCGCGACTTCTTAACTACCAAAACTTGACGCCACAACCTCTTCTGGGAACCCTCAGGGAACCTGACGTTCCTCTAGATAGGACAGGTAAGATTTCCTCTAATCAGGACCCACAAGAAACCTTCCTGACTACAATTCGACTTTGAGATTATGAGACCGGTGGAGTACGTTTCTCAACTGAGTAACCTTTTCTGGGACTGCGACCCTCCCTAACCCCCGTTCTCTTCTCCTGTTGTCTCGTACTCTACCGACCTACCGTAGTGGTTGAGCTACGTGTACTCAAACCCACTTGAGGCCCTCAACCACTACGTGTCCCTCTGGACCGTACGATGCTAAGTACCCCAACGTTTCTCATCCTGTGTTGACTCACTGACGTAACTTGACTTGACTTATATTTATTGTAAACAACTAGACAACAAACCTCTAAGCCACACTCCCATCGTTCTCAGATCATTCATACGTAATTAATAAACAAAGAAATAAAGACAAAAAGTAAATACCTACATCTTTCAACTAATCCAAGTCTTTCAATCCTAGGACCTTCTTACACTTGTGATGTTTTGGACATTTCCTTATTAACAGTCCTTTTCTATACTTTAGTCGTCGAACTCTCAAAACAGAACTCAAAAATTAAGGAAGTAGACTCAGTATTAGATACCAAAATAAACTTGTAACCCTTTCATCACAAAAATTACTAAAGTATTGACAGGACATATTATATTTTACTTCAAATAATCACCCTGTTACGATAAAGAATTATTATTTTTAAAAAAAAAGTGTCCTATGGTAAACAGACTGTAACCTTGTTAAAGTGACTTAGTGAAAAAAAAATTAAACAAAAAATAACTTCCCATTAACGAAATGTCTTAAAACAACAAAAGGCAGTTTGGAGTTGTACTTAGTTGGTATCCATATGTATATAGGGGAGGGAAAACTTGGAGGGAGGGTAGAGCGAGGGGTAGGGTGGGGAGATCAAACTATGTCTCGAGGACAAACTCAAAGGACTCGGTATGTCCTCCAAGACAAAATGTATACCATTATAGTCAAAGGTGCAATAAGAAAGGTATGTAGAGCGGGAGAGGACGGGAAAGGGGTACAGGTACACAGATCAGAGATACAGACAAAGAGGTCACGACGGGACGTTTATTCAAGAGGTCATGGTAGGAAGATCTAAGACATATACATACAATCTTATGCCATAAATAGAAAGAGAAAGATTGAGTGAAGTAGGACACATTATCCAAGATCTAAGTAGGTGGAGTAGTCTTGAGTGAGTTTCCGTAAGGAAAAATGACGACTCATGATAACGTAACACATAGACATGGTGCTGAAGAAATAGGTAAGTAGACAAGATCGATAACATTTATTACGACGTTACTTGTCACCTTATGTACACAGAAAAAGTTAAAACCAAAGGAGATATACGGATACTCACCCTAACGACCCAGTATACCACCAAAATAAGGATCGAAAATTTCCTTAGAGGTATGGCAGAAGGTACCACCGAACATAGTCAAATGTAAGGGTGGTTTTCACGTTCTCGCAAGGGAAAAGAGGTGTAGGAGAGGTCGTGAATAACAAAATCTGAAAAACTACTACCGACAAGACTGGGCACACTCCACTATAGAGTAACATCAAAACGGAACGTAAAGAGATTATTACTCACTACAACTTGTAGAAAAGTACACAAACAATCGGTAGACATACAGAAGAAACCTCTTTACAGACAAATCCAAAAAAGGTTGATAAACTAACCCAAAAAAAAAAAAAAAGACCATAACTCTACTTAATCGACGAACAAATAAAACCTTTAATTAGGAAACAGACAACAAAGTAAACGATAATAAAAAAAGAGGGTAAGACTTCCAACAGAAAAGTGGAACGAATATCAAAGGAAACGACACGTTTTCGAAAATTCAAATTAGTCCAGGGTGAACAAATGAAAACAAAATAAAGGTAAGTAGATCCTCCACCCAGTATCTCCGAGAACGAAACTAAATACAGTAGTTTACAAGTCGGATACAAAAGGAGATTCTCAAAATATCAAAGACCAGAATGTGAATCCAGAAATTAGGTAAAACTCAAATAGAAACACACACCACAATCCTTCATAAGATTAAAGTAAGAAAATGTACATCGACAGGTTAAAAGGGTCTTGGTAAATAACTTCTCCGACAGAAACGGGGTAATATATTAGAACGGAAACAGTTTTTATTCCATGGGTGTCCACGTACCCAAATAAAGACCCGAAAGATAGAACAAGGTAACCAGATATAAAGACAAAAACACGGTCATGGTATGACAGGACTACTGACATCTAAACATCATATTAAACTTTAGTCCTTCCACTTCAGTCCTCTACTTCAGGTCGAGGTAAGAAGAAAGAGTTCTGACGAAACCGATAAGTCCCAGAAAACACAAAGGTATACTTAACACTTTAAAAAACAAGATCAAGACACTTTTTACTGTAACCATTAAACTATCCCTAGCGTAATTTAGACATCTGACGTAAACCGTCATATCACTAAAAGTGTTATAACTAAGAAGGATGGGTCCTTGTACCTTATAGAGAGGTAGACAAATACAGTAGAAACTAAAGAAAGTAGTCACAGAATATTAAAAGACACATGTCAAGAAAACAGAGGAATCCATTCAAATAAGAACCTATAAATTGAGAAAAACAACGTCACCACTTACACTGATTAAGGAATTAAATAGAAAGACTAAAAAGTAACAATCATATATCTTTACGTTCACTAAAGACACATAAATAAAACATAGGACACAGAAACGGTTTAAGTGACTAATCGAGATCATTATGACTATGATAGAAATCCCAAAAGATATATGTCATAGTACAGTAGACGTTTGGCACTCTCGAGACGAAGAAGAAAAGACTAGACCTAAGGAAAATAAAGAAAAAGAAGAGACTAACGACATCGATCCTGAAGGTTTTAATACAACTTATTATCACCACTTTTACCTGTGGGACAGTACAAGGACTAGAATCCCCCTCACGAAAGTCGAAGAGTGGTAACTCTTATTACAAACGACATCCGAATAGTATATACCAGAAATGATACAACTCCATCCAAGGAAAATACGGGTAAAAAACTTCTCAAAACTAGTATTTACCCACGACTTAAAACAGTTTCCGAAAAAGATGTAGAAAACTCTAATAGTATACTAAAAATAGAAAGTTAAACAACTATACCATATAGTGTAACTAATTAAATGTATATAACTTCTTAGGAACGTAAGGACCTTATTTGGGTTGAACTAGTACCACATACTCGAAAAACTACACAACGACGTAAGACAAACGACTTTATCAAAACTCCTAAAAACGTAGATACAAGTAGTGACAAGTAGTCACTATAACCGGACATCAAAAGAAAAAAAACACAACAGAAACAGACCAAAACCATAGTCCCACTACCACCGGAGCATCTTACTCAAACCTTCACAAGGAAGGAGACTTGAAAAAACTTTCTCAAAATCTTCCTATCCGTAATCGAGAAGAGATTCACAAACTATCTTAAGAGGACACTTCGTCAGACCAGGACCCGAAAACAAAAAACCCTCCAAAAACTAGTGTCGAAGTTAAAGTCACGAACATTAATCCAACCAGTATTAAGGATAAAGAAGGACCAACTCAGAACCTTCTAACTTGAAAAGATTCTTAGTCAGGTAAAGAATGTCCAATAATTAAAATAACGGTATATCAACAAGTATTATCAGAGAATATTAGGAAACATAAAGGTGTAACAGACAACATTGGAGAGGAAAAAGTAAAAATTAAAACACCTAAGTTAAGAAGAGAGAAAAAAAGAACTACTTAGACAGATTTCTAAACAGTTAAAACAAATAGAAGAGTTTTTCGGTCGAAAATCAAAGTAATTAGAAATAATAACAAAGTAAAGAAAAAGTAAATAAGACGAACCTAGAAATGTTAAATAAAGGGAGACGATTAAAACCCCATAAAAAAACAAGAAGAAAAAGGTCAACAAAATCCACATTTTAATCCAACAGACAAGCTACAAAAAGAACAAAGAACTCCATCCTAACGTAACGACATTCGAAGGGAGAATCTTGACGAAAACGACGTAGGGTATCCAAAACTCAACAAAAGTTAACAGCAAACAAAGATCTTTAAAAAAAGGGAAAACTAAAGAAGTCATTGAACAACCAATAAATCTTTGTACAGTAAATGAGAGGTACACAAAGACAAAGAATGTCAAAAAAAAAAAGGAACATTAACTATAGATCAGAGTATCGTGACACCGACCTTGTCTACAAACTATACTAAAGTTAAAAGAATTTAAATGACTCCGAACTAAACACTGAGTTCTACACCAGATAGTACCTCTTACAAGGTACACGTGAACTCTTCTTCAACATAAAAAGACGTAAACCTACCTTACAAGACTTCTATAGTCACTCTAGGTAGAGTAGATTACATAGTAAATTCTGAACACAAAGGAATAATTAAAAGACAAAACTACTCGACAGGTAACCAAATTCCCACCACAATTTCAGAGGGTGATAACACAATGACAGTTAAAGAGGAAAATACAGACAATCACAAACAGAATACATAACTCCACGAGGATACAACCCACGTATCTATAAATGTTAACAATACAAAAGGAGAACCCAACTAGGGAACTAGTAATATATCACAGGAAAGAATAAGAAATAAAATTCTAGATAAGAACATTATAAGAAATAAAATTCTAGATAAAACAGACTATACTCCTAACGATGAGGTCGGAAGAAAACGAAGGTATACGTACGTTATATAAAAAGGTAGGAGAGTAAAAGTCAGATATACATAGAAATCCAGACTTCACCCAAAGAACATCTGAGTAACTTAGTGAGAACTTTGATGTATATATATTTAATTATTCTGGGGAACAACACAACATTTCGATATACAATTTGATAAAATCCCTTTTCTCATCAAAATAGAATCTTATGTAAACCGACAAATTAATTTACAAATTTGTGAAAGGATGTCTCCGGTTCCCAAAGAGTCCACCGATTTACCATTTCTTAGAAGGATGGTTAAGTCCTCTACACCCAAGCTAGGGACTCAGTCCTTCTAGGGGACCTCTTCCTTTACCGTTGGGTGAGTTCATACGAACGGACCCTTCAGGGTACCTCTCTTCTCGGACCACCCGATGTCAGGTACCCCAACATTCTCTCAGTCTATACTGAATTGTTAACTTGTTCTTGTTGGCTCCGGTTCCTCGATGAATAAACCACCTAAAAAAGGAGGTTCACAATCAACAGGTGTGTCTACTGTCTACTAAAATTGTATACTGATTTTGGTTGTTGTAGGTTTCGAATAAAGGTCTTACAAGGGAACTGTTTAAGAGTAAGTAGATATGTTCTCTTAGAGTAGAGACTACCCCCTGTTTAGAACAGATTAATGAACACTGTCGGAACAGGTCGGTACGTACAGGAAACGGGATGGGAGTTGAATCTTCGTGATCACTTATTACTGGGGACCGAGAAGGTCGAAGGTGGGTTTCTGACAAATAAATTGAAGTCCTACTTTCTGATCTTTACAGAGATCCACCGATGAAGAGTCTATAAGGACTAAGGTGTAAGGTAAGAAGAAGTAGGTGTCCTGGTTTAAAGAACGAGACGATCAAGGGTAATCTACACGTTCGATATGGTCATATCTCTTAAATCCACCTATATGAAAACACCCACTTTTCTTCTGTTACCGATAGGATAGGTAATAGGTAAAACTTCTCTCAACCGAAAAAAAAGGGTGTCATTCTCCATCTTGCTCCATCTTGTTCAATAACATAAAAACCAACCACATTAATTCACTCGGATTCCCCATCTACTCTTCCGTTTCTCTTTGTCAAGATTCTTCTTGTCCTGTTCTTCATACTCCTCATGTCTGTAGTAACCACACGACGTCACGGACAGAGGGTGTGAAGTCAGGTGATACTTAACTTGACGTAAGGCAGACTCGATTATGTTCCCAGTACACTATGAGGAACCGGTCAGAATGTTAAATATTATAGTGACCCTCTTAATATTTACGTACACTCCAAATAACCTTGACCCATTCAAATAGACAAAACAAGTGTCAAAGTAGAGATTCTGGATCTTACACACACACGCGCAAACACGTATGAATCAGTGAGTCAACACAGACTCAGAAACAAAGGGATACCTGACATCGGACTGTCCGAGGAGAACAGATAACCCAAGAGGTCCGTTTGCATGACCTCACCTGACGGTAAAGGAGGAGGTCCCCTAGAAGGACTGGTCCCTGGTTTGGGCATGGAGGATACAAAGGACGTAACCGCACGTCTAAGAAATAGTGACTCGGCTGATCTTTGGGGTGATGATATATCATCTACAAGTCCTTTATAAATAGATTATTTAATGACGTATATACTAAGCTCATCTTGACTTTTAATTCACAGGTCCTTAAACCTTTCACTTCTTAGTGTCAACCGACGTTAGTAAGTCCTTTTGTAGTGTCTTTTACTCTCGAACTTCAGTATTCCCCTTCCTCTGTTGACTCTGATACATCCTTTTTCCTTTTCCTTAGGTTCACCTCCTCCCTTCCCTCGTCCCTTTTTCCGTTCTACACCCGTAATCATTCTGACGAAACTCCTGTTACTCTTCTATTCGAATTGAAAGAAATACAATGAACCTTATGTTTCTTGACACAATAAATATACTAGTTCACACCAAAGACACTAACTACAGATCCGACCGGGACTTCGATCTTTCTCAACAACTTCAAATCCTTCAACCTTTACTGTGATTACGGGAACTCGATACGACCTCGACCAGAGGATCCCAGTGTTGTGAATGTCCTTTATCTTCCCATTCCTCTGGGTCCTATACGTCCTCCTCTTTCCGAGGGGTGGGGGACTAGACAGAACGATTGAGGACCCGTGAGAAATGTTTAACTCTCTTAGAGACTACCAATGATAGTTAATCTATCTATACTAAAACTTTATTTTAGTAGTCCACAAAATTTTTCAACTTTAAAAATGTTTCTTTTACTTAACCCCGATAAAGAGACTCTTACTCTGAAAGACTTTGACAGATAACGATAGATGAATGTGTAAGGAATTTACATTGTGTGAGGACTACGATTCATAAACAAAGTTTCTACCTTTTCTCAAAAGATCACTATCATTATGAAACCGGTGAATTACCTTTCTCGACTAAGTAACCCTTTCTGTCACTACTACCCTTTCTGACTCCTGTCCTCTTCCCCTGTTGTCTTCCACTCTACCAACCTACCGTGGTAGATGAGTCACCTATACTGAAACTTGTCTGAGGGTCCCTATCACCTGCCCCTTCGGACCGTACGATATCGGATGCCCAGTGTTTTTCAGTCTGTGTTAAATCGCTGACTTGTTACTGTCGTTGTTGTTACGATAATTATGTGAGGGACCCAGAGATGTAGAAACTCCTAGACATATTCCTAGAATACAACATCTAATGACCCTTCTCAAATTTCAAAATCCATCTTTCAGACTTCCAACTAGGGACGATACTAAGGAAAGGAACGTTATACAGTCGGTTACGATGTATTTCTGGTCTCCTTCGTTACCTTTACAAACATAAAATTCTCAGGTCTGACGAAATCCTCGTTTTAATGGTACTGGCTCAATGTTGACTATGTAGTCGAGTAAATCGACAACGGAGGAATTAAAACTTTGTAGTTCATACTGTATTTAGTTTTACATGTAATTGTTTCTGCCATATTTTGTAGACACCTAAGATATTTTCCCTTTTAGTGTAATCAGTAGTACGATTGTTACACACACAATATTAAAGATATTTTCGTCTTCCATAGGTCCTTGAGTTGTCTGTTTGCTCAACTTTATTTGGAGAATAGGGTTACGTTTGTCATATCTTTTCCTTGAAATACAACAGAAGGGAGACGAAACGGGGTCCTACATTCCTCATAAACGACCTTACCTATCGGTAAGAGACGAGATCCCCTAGAAGGACTGGGTCCCTAACTTGGACCCAGAGGAGGTGACGTCCGTCTAAGAAATGGTAGACTCAGTGGTCTTTTCGGGTAAATTTGTCTTACTGAGTTAAAGAAATTTAATTCTGTTTATCTAAGAAGAACTTTCTTTCCCTTTTATTAAAGAATAACTTCGTATATTAACGACCGTTTGTTAGAAGGACCATAATTCTTGAGTACGTGACGAACAATCTTAAACGACCCTGTCAAACGACGAATTAAGACCTGTGTCTAAGACGGAAATTTTCATAATCGATATTAGACAAAACCTCTTTCTACTCAGGACTTATGGGATATTGTTTTTATGTACGTGTATGAATAGAGTAGTAGTTACTGAAAACCGTAGTTTATTGAATGTGTGGGTTAATGTATCATAAGAGTTGACTACGTAAAGATATCCTCTTTTTTTCTTGGTTTCTACCAACTAACACGTGTAGTTCTCCGTAATCCTCTTTAAGAGTTCAATAAGACGAGAAAGGAAAAGGGAAAGATTACTGTGGACTGTAATTAATTCCTCTGAATCTTTCGTACCGACACCTCGACAACCCTATTCTCCGTCCGAAGCACACAGGAATGTTAGCATTTTGAAGAATAAAGTTACCGGTTACATGGACTTCAATCGTCAAACAAAGTAGACATTAAACACGACATATTGTTACTCTTACTACAAAAGTAATAAGCACTATATAGTCAGACAAGGAAAGGAACCGGGGTAATTGTTATTTTATGGGTACGTCAAAAGTCGGTAATAGTAAAAAGAGGACTATTTGGTAGACACTGTACCTCTGGAACCTCGACCCTCAAGACCGGTGTTACGAGTTATCTGACACGGACGTCGAAAAAGTCTCCATTGACGACATCTTTTAGTCGAGACGACAATAAGGAGAGACAATCCTAAAAAAAAAAAAAGCAAGGAAAAATAAGAAGTTTACATTACGCTCAGGTGTTCTTAAGTCGGTTCCCGTAAAACGGACTGTTGTCTTTGGTGTAGATTTCGAGAAATGACCCATGGTCTCAACAGGAAAGTGTATTAAGGTCGACGAAAACGACAATATAAATCAATTCCTCGATCTTCCTTTTACAAGAGTGATATCTTGACGAAACAGGTAGGAAATTCCACGTCCTCGGGAGACGGAAACCTAACAACAGTAACAACAACAAATCAGTGATTCAACACAGGTCGAGAAACACTGGGATACCTGACATCGGACAGTCCGAGAAGACAGGTACCCTAAAGGATCCGTTCTTACGACCTTACCCAACGGTAAAGGAAGAGATCCCCTAGAAGGGTTGGGTCTCTAACTTGGATCCAGAGAACGTAACCGTCCACCTAAGAAATGGGGACTCGGTGGTCCCTTTGGGACGGAAAACTTGTCTAAAAGTGTTTATTTTACTAAAATTGTCTTTACTTTTCCTTAATCTACTTTTTCAGAACGGAGGGGGTTGACCAAAGTATTTATTTGTTCGGGTTCATCAAGAGGTCTCGGAAGACCAAAACTGAAGTTTAGAAACACTTCGACTTCACTATAATTTACCATTTTACCACCATTACAGACTTTTATTCAGTATTTTCATTAAGATTTTATCTACAATTACCTAGTGAAAAACACGACCACACACATAATACGTCCTAAGCGGTCTCTTTGTCTTGGTTGTTATACACACGTATATCTCTCTAAAGCAAATTCCTTAATCGTGTGCTCTAACACGTACGTACGAGTCAGTACAGTCTGAGAAAACGTTGGGGGTACCTGACGTCGGGTGGTCCGAGGAGACAGGTATCTAATAAGGTCCGTTCTTATGATCTTACTCAACGGTAACGGATGAGGTCCCATAGAAGGACTGAGTCCCTAGTTTGGACGTAGAGGACTCAGAGGACGTAACCGTCTGTCTAAGAGATGGTGACACGGTGGACCCTTCGGGGCCGTGTACACTACCATCTTAGGGTCTAGACCTATCTCCGACCTTCCGACCTCTAAGTCCTTTCTCGACATCAAACTCAGGTTTCCGTCAGACTACCATCTTCAGGAAGAAAGATACTTCTCCAGGTAGAAAGAAGATAAGTCCGGAAGTTGACGAACCTACTTCGGGTGTACGTATTGTTCCTCATTAGATGAACTGGGGTTTCAGTGGTAAAATTTACAAGTAGAGTAGGTTTTCGTAGAAGTGTCTTTATAGGTTCATTACAAACTGGCCAATAGACCCATGACACCGGGTCTCTTCAACTAGGTATTGTGACATCAACATCAACTATGTATCGTAGCATCGTGAACATAATTACAATATATTTGTAGTAAAGATTAATCTATAGTGAACCTTGCAAATGTTTTCGAGTCTTTCAGTAGACTTGGTCTGTCAATAAAATAAAGGGTATTTATAGGGTTCCAGTTCTCAAATGTAAAAATAAAACCAATATCTGACAATGATATGGATATTCTAGTCCTTCGAACATGTCAGTCCTTCAAGAGACGACTCAATGGGATCCAACACCATGGATCATAAGATAACATGAAACCTCCCTCAGAAGGAGATAATTACCTGTAGACATTCCGGATAATATATCAGGTAACTTGTCATTAAAATTAGAGATAGAAACTCATTATTTAATCCGACAACATAGTTTCTCTCTCAAATAAATTTTAAAAACTTAATGTTTTATACTTGTGACATACGCACACATACACGTACTTAAAAGTAAAAAATTGGTTCAATAAAGTAACTCACAGATATTAACCTTATTTGAAACAGGAGTCGAGTATTACGAAACTCCTACTTGGCGTAAAATAGAGAAAAAACAACAAGTCAACGATTCAACATAGATTGAGACGCTGAGGTCCTTGATGTTATACGGTCCAAAGGAGAGAGGATCTCAAACGAGTCTGAGTATAGGTAACTCAGACACTACGGGAGGTTGGTAGAGTAAGAGAGACAGGAGAAGAGGAGGACGGAAATTAGCAAGGGTCATAGTCCCAGAAAAGGTTACTCAACCAAGAAACATAGTCCACCGGTTTCATAACCTCGAAGTTGAAGTCGTAGTCAGGAAGGTTACTTACGAGTCCCAACTAAAGGAAATCCTGACTGTTCAAACTAGAGGAAAGACAGGTTAGAGAAACCAACTTAAAATAAAAAGGAAACTCTCATATACTTGGTCACTACCTTGACCCAGGTCCCTTCCCAGGGAGTGACTAATGGAGAACCCAGAGGGAAACAAGAGAAGAATTGACTCGTCGTCTTTGGAGAAGAAAAGGATGAAATTTGGTTTCTTCCTACTGTGTTTACACCTCTCTTTATTAGTTCGACAAGAATCTCTTACTTGTCGGTACTCGAGTAAACTCCTCATGTCAATTATTATACTTTAAACTTCAATTGTATTAACAAAGAGAATTCACCCAAACATGGTTCAAATTAAGACAAAAAATAGGTTATCGTAAAAATATAAAAAATCATTATTACTCTTGTCCAGTCTAACATAATAACTTTCAACTCTAAATCCTACATAAAAGAACTTTCATAAATGGGGAAACTTTATTCAATAAAGAATCTTCATCGAATCGAAGAACCCTTTTTATTAAAGGGTGTTTACTCTATTCTCGTTTTCAAATAATGAACAAAATAAGAAGAACCCTGGTCCAAAATATTATAGACACGATTATTGGTCTAATTTCGTGATGTATACATCTACGATTATAGTACCCCCTTACTAATTATTACAAACCTCTGTAAAGAGTAGATCAGATTAGACTAATAGGAATATCTACCCTCTACAATAGTCGTAGACTCAACTCGTACTCTTCATTTTAACTCGTTTTGATCTCTTTTTACTTAGTTATTTAGAAAACTTGTTATTATAAATCTTTATAATTGTTACATTTCAAAGGTCACTTAAAATTTAGGGGAAACGATCGACAGTACCGAGTCTTTAAACTAATATCAATTCCGAATAAAATAAGAATTAAAACAGGAATAAATTACCAATCCGTAACCAAAGACCAGACACACAAACTTAGTACCTGTAAAAAGTGAACGTTTGACCTACTATACTTAACTTAAATACAAAATCCATACACCGTTCATGATAAATAGTTAACACACAAAACCCTTTTGAAGTACTATCTCTACAATTTAAACTCTATAAACTGAAGAAGTATCTTATACTCATAATTATTCAGTCAATAACAACAAGCAAGTGAGTAGGTACAGGTCGAGAAACGCTGGGGTACCAGACCGTCGTATGGTCCGAAGGACAGGAAGTGATAGAAGTGATAAAACGAGTTTGATTACAGGTAACTCAGCCACTACGGCAGGTTTGTAGAGCAGGAGACAACGTGGGAAGAGAAGAACAGGAGTTAGAAAGGGTCGTATTCCCAGAAAGGATTACTCTACCGAGAAGTGCAGTCCACCGGTTTCCTAACCTCGAAGTCGAAGTCGTAGTCAGGAAGGTTACTTATGAGTTCCAACTAAAGGAAATGCTAACTGACCAAACTAGAGGAATGTCAAGTTCCCTGAGAGTTCTCAGAAGAGGTTATGGTGTCAACCTTTCGTAGTCAAGAAGTCGTGAGTGGGAAGAAATACCAGGTTGACAGTGTAGGTATGTCCTGATGACCTCTTCGGTATCGAAACTGATATGTCTAGAAACGACATTTCACTACAGAGACAAAAATTATGTGACAGGTCTGAACAGTATCGAAAAGAAGGTTCCTCTCAGAAGACAAAAGTAACGACATCAGTGGTAGACGTCCCGAAGGGACCACCGAGTCTGTCCTTTCTTAGACGGACGTTACGTCCTCTGTACCCAAACTAGGGGCCCAACCCTTCTAGGAGACATCCTCCTTTACCTTTGGGTGAGGTCATAAGAACGGACCCTTTACGGTACCTGTCTCCTCGGACCACCCGACGTCAGGTACCATAGTGTTTCTAAGTCTGTGCTGACGAACTGATTGTGTGTCATTGACAGACGTCACTAAAACCTCGGGTTCTTTTATTGTATAATGAAAAGGGTGAAAACCTCTTCCGTCACCGTGGGGTTAGGTCATGAGAACGGACCTTTTAGAGTAACCGTCTCCTCGGACCACCCGACGTCTGGTACCCCAGCGTTTCTCAGCCTGTGCTGACTTGTTGAAGTGAAGTGAAAGGGTGAAAAAGGGGTAGATAAACGACACTAACCTATAAAAGTTTACAAGTAACATAATTAAGTTATTTTCCGAATCTTCCGTCAAGTTTACTACTGGATATAGTTTATGAGACCTCTTTATATAATCCTTTCTATTTGTATACATTACCTCTCGAAGATAAATAGATTGTGTATAATTATAAATAACTCACAAACGGTACATGAAATGTATGACACGATCCATGACCCGTATAACGAAATATGTGTCTTCGTACCAGGAACGAGGGTCCCGTGAAATTCTGTTCACCCCCGCTACACGGTATTGTTATGGGTGTTTACGTGTGTACGTGTCTGAAACATTACTCATGATACTTTCTTTTCTTGGTTCGTAACTCTCTTTCTTTTTGAAAACTCCATCAACACTACTACCTCCAAACAAATGAAATCTGACCTTCTAGACCTTTCCAGAAAGACTGAACTGTAGAGACGACCTAAGACTTCGAACTTCTATGACGGCACCCTTCCTATTTTTTAGTAAGGTCCTTCTCACACATACTTTCGGGATTCGTCTTTTCTGGAAACCTTTAAGGATTTTCACTTTCTTTCTGTTTCTCTAATCTCGTATCTCTTGAGGTATCTCCCCTTCTCTAACCCGAACGTCACAAGTCTAACAATACTGGCACCGTCCGTAATCCTCGAATGAGATTTGTGTTTACCTTTGACGATCGTGCAAGATATGTTTTCATTCATACTATACTAGTAAGTTTGTTTAATTTTTTGAGTATCATAAATAAAGTACCAAAATTTTCATACTCTAAAACTAAAAAGGTGTATATTGTAAGGTATAAGAAGCCAAAAACGAACGCAAAACGAAATCACAGTAAAAACCATCTCTTTATCGTCAGTAGATATTGTCAATGAATCCTCTTCTCTTTTTAAGAGGTCGAACTGTAACCCTTCCAACAAATCGATGAGGAAAGATACGGTCTTGAGACTTACAATTTTTATTTTAAACCATTTCATTAAAATTCTGACACTAGGTTCAGATAAACAGTACTTCACATAAATGTAAAACAGGACAATGACTGATGTAAGTCATTAGTTATTGTGTAAGAAAGATTTCAATATAATGTAAGAAACATCTTGAGACCATTCCCCACAATGAGAAGTTTCCACCAAGTCTTTATATTTGTCACCAAAGTTTGTGGTAAAATATTTTTGGTTCGGTAACAAATGATTAGAGACATATTCGGGTACCACCAGATTTAGAAAATCTAAGAAAACCCATTCCATCCCCTTACTCTCTTCTATGACTCCAAAAGTATTAAGTTTTTACGAAGAGTCCTTCACCTTTCTTTGTAAAGAAAACAAGACATGGTTCGTCTTTGGATCCCGTTTACGTTTGTTTGTTTGTTTTTTGGTTGTTGTTGTTTTTTTTATGTTAAAGGGGTATTTTCTACGTCTTTATAAAGTACCACTAAAAACTCACGCACATACAAGAAATTGAACGACTTTTATTTTCTTACCTCAAACAACGAAGACCCCTTTCTTATTTTTATATTTGAACTGAGAAATTTTTCTTCACTCTACACGATATAATTATTTCCTTATATTTTAAACTATTTCCTTATCTATACCTGGTGTATACAAAGAGATACACCTACTGTCTCCTACTCTACCAACCTACCATAGCCGCTGAGATACCTGTACTCAAACTCAGTCGAAGTCCTCAACCACTACCTGTCCCTTCGGACCACACGACGTCAGGAACCCCAACGTTTATGAGCCTGTGCTGACTCACTGACTTGACTTGATTACGAAATAGATTTCCACGTTGCATATTACTCAAGTATTTAAATTTTAAAAATATTGACTCAAATGGGGTATAATCACCACTTACTTTAGTCTTAAGAAAGGACGAAGGGACGTCACATAAGGATGAATGTTACCTCCTACACCCGAAGGAAACACCGAATCGACCATTTCTTAGACGGACGTCATGTCCTCTGAACCCAAACTAGGGACCTAAACCTTCTAGGGGACCTCTTCCCTTTCCGATGGGTGAGGTCATAAGACCGGACCTCTCAAGGTGTCTGATATCACAGTTTACTACGACACTTTCACGAAGTAAGTTATACGGTCGTTTAAACCTTTTGAGTCGTCACCGGTGTCCTGACCTTTTCCAGTTAAAAGGAAGGTTAGTGATTCTTTCCGTTACGGTTTCTTACGAGTTTGATGGCGTGTTAACGTGAGTAGAGTGAACGATCATTTCATTACGAGTTTTAAGAGGTTCTGTCCGAAGTCGTTATGCACTTGGTATTTGAAGGACTACAAGTTTTACCAAAATCTTTTCCGTCTCCTTGGTCTCTAGTTTAACGGTTGTAGGCGACCTAGTATCTTTTTCGTTCTCTCAAGGTCTTTTTGTAGATAAAGACGAAATAACTGATACGGTTTCGGAAACTGACACACCTAGTGTTATTTGACACCTTTTAAGAAGTTCTCTACCTTTATGGTCTGGTGGACTGGACGGAGAACTCTTTGGATATACGTCCAGTCCTTCGTTGTCAATCTTGACCTGTACCTTGTCCTGACCAAGGTTTATCCTTTTCCTCATGCAGTTCCAACATATAAGAGTGGGACGAATAAATTGAATATACGTCTCATGTAGTATTCTTTACGGTCCGACCTACTTCGTGTTCGGCCTTAGTTCTAACTACCCTCTTTATAGGTATTGGAGTTTATACGTCTACTATGGTGGGAATACCGTCTTTCACTTCTTCTTGATTTCTCGGAAAACTACTTTCACTTTCTCCTGTCACTTTTTCAACCGAATTTTGAGTTGTAAGTCTTTTGATTCTAGTACCGTAGACCAGGGTTGAAGTACCGTTTATCTACGTCTTTGTCACCATCTGAAATAAAAACCCCCGAGGTTTTAGTGACATCTACCACTGACCTCGGTACTTTAATTTTCTGTGAATGAGGAACCTTCCTTTTAATACTGGTTGGGTCTACGTATGATTTTTCGTCTCTATAATAAAACGGTTGTTTCCAGGTAGATCAGTTCCGATACCAAAAAGGTCATCAGTACATACCTACACTCTCAACCTGATGATTCTTTCGACTCACGACTTCTTAACTACGAAAACTTGACACCACAACATCTTCTGAGAACTCTCAGGGAACCTGACGTTCCTCTAGGTTGGTCAGGTAGGATTTCCTCTAGTCAGGACCCACAAGTAACCTTCCTGACTACAACTTCGACTTTAAGGTTATGAAACCGGTGGACTACGCTTCTCGACTGAGTAAACCTTTCTGGGTCTACGACCCTTTCTAACTCCCGTCCTCCTCTTCCCCTGTTGTCCTACTCTACCAACCTACCGTAGTGGCTGAGTCACCTCTACTCAAACCCATTTGACGCCCTCAACCACTACCTGTCCCTCCGGACCCGCACGACGCCAAGTACCCCAGTGTCAGTCTGTGCTGACTCGCTGACTTGACTTGACTTGACTTGAGTACCTCCCACACCGAAATTAAGAACCTACGGCCCCTCACTTTTCTCTGGGTAAAACGAAAAAATCCCAGAATTAAATACGTAACCTGTAAATACGGGAACACAGGTCTAAGACAGGAGTCGTTGGACACGGGAGAAGAGATCAGGAGTCAAAAGAGGACCCATTTCTCCTTCCGCTCCACTGACCCCTCCGGGACCGACACAGAACACTGAGCCCCCGAGAGGACACTGGGTAGACACCCCGACACACCCACCGAGTCGGGTCCGAGACGACAGACCGTCGACCATCTGAGTACGGGAGGGGACCTTCCGAACCTCATCTTTCAACTCATACCAAGAGTCACTAAAGGAAAGTGAGGAATCTTTCAAGGTCCTTCTTTAGTATGTACGACACCAGTACTGACTGATGTCACTTGTCCATCCTCTGACTTTCTGGTCTTACACCGAAGGTAATTCCCTCTTAAAATGAGGTCCCCGTGTAATATCAACTCAAAGAACCAATTGGAAGTACACCAAATAATCAGGGACTGGAACACGACGACTGAACTTCGAGAGATTGGACAAAAACTAAGACATAGGAGAACAAAACGGACGAAAACTTTTTCCTTTTTCCAATTTTGTGAATCCTATTATTGGTTATAATTGTGTTATTTTACATCTCAACTTCAACCATATTCACTGAACCGGTGAAATTCGACACGGATCATGTCCTAAATAAAAGATTTTACGTGAAGAAAACAATTCCGAATAAACGACTATGAGAGTGTTCAAACAGTGTATAAGGTTTTCGAGACTTATCTTCATGAATTTGTATAGAATCACTCCATTAAAGTATATAAAAGACTTAATTAGGAATTTCTTTACGGTATTCGATCCATCATAGGGTAAAAATCTCTGTTTTAGTTCCAAGTCTCCTTAATTTCCTACATAGGTCTCAATGTTCGTTATTGAAGACGCTGTCTTGAACAGGAGGCCCATTTCCTTTAATCGTTAGTGTCTGGATAACCAAAAGGGAACGAAGTGGTCGTACAATTTAAGTAGTAAAGACGTTATAATTTATATTTCTATTACTCCCGTATCATGTTAGTCTTATCATCGTATTTACGAATAAAATTTCCATAATTTTATAGGCAACACATAAGTACCGTTGTTAATTCGAGAACCATTCCGGTTTCCCACTTTTACAAAGTTACTCAGAAAAAGACGGTAGGTAATAGTTGAACCTTTTAGTTATGATTATCCCCTTCTTGTTCTCGTTTCTGATTCAAACAATGTGCACTAGTCTTTTACTTTGTGTAGATGGTACAATCACAACGAAAGTTAAATACGACTGTAAATGACTTTTATAAGACGTTATAAACCGTTTCAATTTTCTCTCTAACGAGGGGTTAATCGGTCTCCTAGTTTTTCCCTTCTAATCCCTCCCTTTACAACAGATAAAAAAAAGTTCTTCGTTTTACAAACCTTTCCAGTCCGAAACTCACTCGATCGGAGGTGGTGAAAATCATAAGCCCAACTGATTACTCGTGAAGTGAGTAGTAAGATTACCTCCATAAACACGACTCTTTCTTATTATCTCACGAAAAGTTATTGACTACGGATGAGATGTCTGTCTTCGATTTATTAAAGAGACAAGAGATGAATTGACGGTTTTTTAGAATCTCGGATTATATCTGATACTAAAATATCGTATTAAAAATAATTTATGAAAGTTAAGTAAATAAACTAGTCATAGGTCATTTATAAATAACTCGAAGATGAAACACGGTCCGGGATAAGGTCCGAGAGATCTTTGTCACCACATGTTTGATGAGACATCTGTCTTCGATTTATGAAAGAGACAATAGACGAATTGACGGTTTTTAAGAATCTCGGTTTATATTCGACACTAAAATATCATAGTATAGAAATACTTTAGGAAACAAGTCAACAAACTAGTTATAAGTTGTTTATGAATAACTCGAAGATGAAACATGGTTCGGGACAAGAACTGAGACATCTTTGTCACCACATATTTCGAAAATGAAAGTGTCGAATTTTAGGTGAGATCAATCTGTTGTGAATGAACAGTCATAGGTTTTATGACCTGAAAGTGTAAGAGACATAGAAGACGAAAGGATAATTCTCGGTGTCTCTATGGAAAAAAGTAAATTTCTGGACCACGAAGAAATTGTTGGTTTTGTATAGGTTTCAGATGGTAAGGACCGTTTGATTTCAGCAGACGTCTTGTGAAAGTTTATCCGTCACCTTATACCGTTGAAGAAAACTACTTCAGGTATAACATAACTTTCTTCACGATTAAAAGTCCATCAGGACACCACTAAAGGAATTTATCAATCCACTTCTAACTTCTTTGTCGGGAAAAAATTACCGTCTCTTCAAAAATTTTCTACTGATTTTTCTTAAGGATTTTATTTTCTATTAGTCTACTTTTTGTTCCTTGTAGTCTATTGTTCTGGTCAAAGACGGAGTTTCTTTAACTTCAGTGTCCATTTAGGAAGTCACTTATTACACCTTCAACCCTAAACCAGACAAGATAAGAACGGACCTCTTAGGGTCCCTACCTCCTCGGACCACCCGAGACAGGCGTGTCTCAGTCTCTGCTGACTTCGCTGAATCGTCGTCGTCGTCGTAAGTGGGTAAATAGACACCAGGACTTGTGAACTCTTAGGGACCGAAATTAACGACCTACGGACCATTACTTTTCTCTAAGTAAAACGAAAAAGTCCCAGAATCAGATACGTAACCAACCGAACGAGTCCAAGGTACTCAGATCCCCGCGTCTCACCAGAAGACCTTCTTCTGGTCCACAAAGGATCGTTTACGACTTACAACAAAAAACGATTCTTAAAAAGACGGTGGTGGAAACCGTGACTTTTTACAGAAAACACCTTTGTTCATGTACATAAAGATCTTCTGTTTAGCTTCGACTAAATACAAATGAAGGACATATATTACATCTGTGAATCTAAACGGACTTTGATCGTTCAATTAATATAGTTCACTTTAGTCAATTAACCATTATTTACTTTTGTTGAAGAAAAATATAATACATCTGGGTATATTACTAAAATAACTAATGTAGAAAAATTTTTAAACGAAACCCTGAAGACTTACCTATAAACAATGTGACTTTTTGACATCTCTTTTAAAGAAACATCTCGAAGCAAAAACCTTAACTTAAAATATACGGATCCAAACAAAAATTTAACTTTCTAATCCCTTGTATAAGGTAAACTGTATCAAAAAGAAAGTAAAACCCAAGAGAGAAAAATAAAAGAAAGAACGGGTTATCCGTCATAACACACGAAAAGTACGAAAATATGTACTCGATGGTACAATCCGTTTTGTAGTCAAGATAAAATAAAGGAGTACTTTTCTTGGTCGAGTTATGAGATTGTCTGAACGTTTAGAAAGTTTCTTACGTGGTACGGTTCTGTCACCAGAGGAGATGTAGAAGAGAATCGTAGAGAGAAGGATATCGAATGAACGTCTTCAGAAAGAGACCCTAAAACTTTAAATTACTGATCCCTTCAACCCTACGTTTCTGACATATATAAATCTTCTATCGACTTCACCGTTTGACTATAAAAAGTCTCTTGACTAACTCTCCTCCGACTCTACAAACCCCTGACTCGAACCTTAGTCCTTAGAAAATCTACTAGGAGTTTGAGAAACCCCCTCCAACGATAAAATTACCTATTTATTAAGAAGAGCGAATTTTTTGTCTGAACGATAAAGAAATTTTTCGGTAAAGATGGCAAGGATTAATTTTTAGAGGATAAAACATCTACACCGAAATTAAACTTCGTTATACCATAAGAGGGGGGGGGGGGGGGGTAAGATTGATTTGTTTGAGACATTCTTAATCGAAACTCAATAAGGTAGACACCTGAAAATTAAAACAGTATTTTTGTGTCTTCGGACCGTCCCTTGACAAAGGTTGACCGATGTACATAGTAGAACAGACTTTCGACCAATTCATTCATACCGTAAATTTTGCTTTATTTTTTGAGGTAAATACCTTGATCAAGTGAGCTTCACAAACGGGTGAAGAAACTGGTAGACAAACACAACTGTCGGTGGCGGGGCGTAACACGGTTTCACGGGAACCGATAATTTTGTCACAAAACACACACTCGCCACACACAGGAGTGTGTACATACACAAAGACCCCACGGTAAAAGAACTCTTTACAGAACAATTTCCAAAGTATCCTAGGTACACTTCTATAAAGTCCAGTAACAGACAAGTCCTTTGTGACGCGACTTTTACGATGTTCGGGTGCGTAAAAATTTTTCCGAGAAGGGTGGGGCGGGGGCGTGTGGGGGTGGGGGCGGTGGGGGTGGTGGGGAACTTCATCACTTTAAAGAAAATTTTCTGATACCTTTCACCTTCACAATCAGTGAGTCAGTACAGGCTGAGAAACGTTGGGGTACCTGACGGACGGTCGGAGGAGACAGGTACCTTAAGAAGTCCGTTCTTATGACCTCACCCAACGGTAAAGGGAAGAGGTCCTCTAGAAAGACTGGGTCCCTAAACTTGGGTCCAGAGGGCGTAACGTTCGCCTAAGAAATGGAAGACTCGGTGGTCCCTCCGGGACTTTCTGATACTTATATGATACTTTTATGGACAACTCATACCGTTCACACCATGACTATAATACACAACTTCTACTTACGTTAACCTTAGATTTGTAAAGACTTCTGTCTTGTGGATTTCTTACTGAGTCCTTAAGATTTGACAACCGTTCTAAGAAAGACAATTGTCTTTACAGACTCAGCTATAAATTAAATGGGCTACGTTCCCATTGTGACGAAAATGTAAATCGTCACTTTTATTTCAGAAATCCCCGTTCTACCGGAGGAACATCTCCTTCTTGACACCTGTGACCCCAACGGTTAGACCGTAGTGCACCAAAAGGTATGAAACTTGTTGATAAATAATTTCTAAAATTTGTTAAGAAAGAAAGAAAAAAATTATATTTAAATAAATAAAATTAACCTCCAATTAATGAAATGTTATAACATAACCAAAACGGTATGTAGTTGTACTTAGGGGGCGTCCATATGTATACAAGGGGTAGGACTTGGGGGAAGGGAGGAGGAAGGGGTATGGTAGGGAGACCCAGTAGGGTCACGTGGTCGGGGTTCGGAGGTCATAGTACGTAACTTGGACCTGACCGCTAAGTAAAGTATATACTATAATATGTACAAAGTTACGGTCAGAGGGTTCAGTAGGGTGGGAGAGGGAGAGGGTGTCTCAGGTTTTCTGACAAGACATGTAGACACAGAGAAAACGACAGAGCGTATGTCCCAATAACAATGGTAGAGGGATAAAGAATTTTTGGTTAGTCACGTGTTGTGATAAATTCGTGACTTGGTCTTTTCACTTCTCAGCGTAACAGTACACATGGTTTTAACACTAAGGTTCACCCCTCCCCCTTTATGTTTACTTTTCTGTTACTTCTCTCTCTATAACAGTTCACCTCTATTTTTGACATCTCCTCAAGGTTCCTACCTCTCCAGAACCACCCGATGACGTACGGTCACTGTTCAGTCGAAGACAAGACATTCCGACACAAAAGAGGAAGGACACGACACGACTCAACGAGTCAGCACAGGTTGACCTACCATCTGGTGGTCCGAGGAGACAGATACCCATAAGAGGTCCGTTCTTATGACCTCACCCAACGGTACGGTAAGAAATCCCCTAGAAGGATTGGGTCCCTACCTTGGTTCCAGAAGACGAAACGTCCGTCTAAGAAATGGTAGACTCAGGGATTTAATAGACCTTATGTACCCTCATAGACTCTCCGGAGATTAAAAGGGACTTATATCTGTATGCATTTTATTACGGTCTCCTCGTATTACTCTCGTCCCCATAAATGTATGACCTCATTCAGTACTTCTATGTCATGTCCGAATCTTTGTTTACACACTTAATCCCTGATCATATCATTTGACAGTACCTTGAGAAAATCCATTTCAACTTACGGAAAGGAAACAGACTGAGACTAGATATTAATAATAAATCATAATGTAAAATTAGGAGATTCTTCATAACTATAAATAAATAAATACGGTAAACCAAACAGTCGAAAAGTTCATCCAAACGAAAAAGAGTCTAGTAAAAGACACAAAATGGTAGTTAACGACATCTTCAGAAAGAGTCTCGGACCCAGCCCGACTTATTGTCTATAGTAAAGACTGTCAACATTTCACTCCGATTGCTTGCAGGGTTACTCCTACAGGACACGGTCCGAGTAGGTAGGCCGACTTAAACGTAACACTCACAGTACCGGGTGACGACGGGTCCCGACGTCAGTAAATAAATTATTGAGTCAAGTATCCGTAATGTCCTATTGACGTCGTAAAGTATAATAAGTTCTGTTTATTTCTTATACTTTTACGACGTACCTCTTTTCATGGTAAAATCAAGAAGAAGAGTGACTGGCACCGAACAACTTTACGACTCGAGTACGCTGTCAATGAGATGAGCTCAACATTTTACAATTAGTCTCAGATAATTCATACCTTTCAGACATAAAGGGCGACACAGTGACTACCGTACACCACAAACGAAACACAAATGACCGTTCCTAAAAATTCCACACAAATAAAAGGCTTTGAGGTCATAAATTTCACGTCTGGTAAGTACGTCCTTCGTTTAACTTGAACGAAGATCCTCAGCTATGCTTCTTTATTAACACTTTTTTACGTAATTGGCTTTCTTTGCATCACAATTTATATCCAATACGGAAGAAACATTACTTAAAAAGAAGGGAAAGAAACCTAGACAACTGAAAAAAGGGAAAGTAAGTAGATTTTAATCAGATCCATAAGTCAGAATAAAACTTACGATGTTTCGACAGTAACTTTGTCGTTCGATCTTGTTACTTTTACTCGACAGAAATTCCCCTTTGTTTTGCTCACAATTTTATCGTTATATTTCCGTGTTTGAAGATCAATTTTAGTCGGTGTTAACAATTACTACTTTTACAAACGGGAAGTTTCTACATTTTGACCACTTTCGTTAAATAATAACAAGGATACTAATCAGAGAACCATATCAAATAAAACGTATCATCTAGGAGTTTACAAATTACTTACTTCCACATTTACTAAAAGGAACCACTACTTCAGTGTGACTACCTTTATTTGTGTCTTTTTTTTTCAGACCTAAGTATTTTACTCGGAATCTCTCATTGGTATTTTTAGTATCAATTCTGTTGGGTTGTTCAGAAAAAAAAAAAAAAAATTGGATTTATTTCTATAAAAGAAGGTACCTTGAAAACTCATAAATTCTCGTTCAGTTTTAACCTTTTTTAGGATCTATCCATGATAAACCCTTTCAATTTTGAATAACGGTGTTCAGCAGAAAGGGATGATACTTGAGGATGTCAACACATCGACGTAGAGTAAATATTTTACACATCGAGACGTGGACCAAAATTTTAACGGACATAAATTGGGTGAGGTCATAAAAACGGATCTCTTAGGGTACCTGCCTCTCCGAACCACCCGATGTCAGGTGCCCAGCGTTTGTCAACCTGTGCTGACTTGCTGAAGTGAAGTGAAAGTATGACGACCCCTCGTGTTATGCGTAGGGTCTTACACGGTGAACTCACACCCCTAATAGAGTTCGATTTCTGTCAGTTCCGGGCCGTTGAAGGGATCACCAGGACACCAATTTTTAGATGGAAGGTCACGTTTCCTACAACCAAACTACGGACTAGTCCCTTGATTCTAGGGTGTACGACACCCCGTTGACCTCCTGAACACGAGACGTAGATCTCTCTTCGGGTGTACGGTGTCGCTTCCGGATTGTGTCGGGTTTTTCTTATTTTTCTTTCTATCCGTTCCGTGTTGTCTAAGTCCTTCTCGACAAATGGAGAGGGAATTATAGATTTTATTAAATCTATCCCTTAGACATGACTTTCTCTCGAAAATGGTCTCTATTGAAAAATATAGTCTTTCCGAAGAGACGTACCGTGTCGTTTGTCAACAAATGTTACAAATGAGAGAAGTAGAAGGGTACTTAACGGAAGGAGGGTAGACTTCGGGGTCTGGAGAGGGGAGGAGAAGTCAGTCCTACCATATATTCGGAGTTAATGGTCTAATATTCCCCTCATAGTATAAAAATACCCCGAAGACATTCATCCTTCAAACCAAAAGAAGACTAGACAGAATACAATTTAATAAAGAATCCGTTCGATTTCTTTGATTGCTGAAGGGACCATCGAGTCTACCATTTCGCAGACAGATGTTACGTCCTCTGGGCCCAAACTAGGGACCCAGTCCTTCTAGGGGACCTCTTCCTTTACCGTTAGGTGAGGTCATGATAACGGACCTTTTAGGGTACCTGTCTCCTCGAACCATCCGTTGTCAGGTGCCCCAACGTTTCTCAGCCTGTGTTGACTCGCTGAAGTGATATTTCTTTGATCTTTCCTTCTTCCCTTTTGAAAGACGGGGGTTTTATGAAATGAAGGTTTTATTTTCGAGAAACTCTGTCCGGATACAGGAGAAGTAGGAACATCGACACGTGAACATCATCGAGTCAATTAACAATTTCCTTTCGAACAAAAGTACCCGACCAAATGTTATAACTCCAACCCTCTACATATTGTGCATCTGGACCCTATTTGTTATTGTTACGGTACCCGAACTCGACCTCAAAATTCACACCACCCCTGACTAGTATTCAACTAGATCTCTTCAAACTTCTTCAT
Organism: Capra ibex; assembly: GCA_006410555.1. NCBI lineage: Eukaryota > Metazoa > Chordata > Mammalia > Artiodactyla > Bovidae > Capra > Capra ibex. The sequence continues at coordinate 79,709,884 of SJYO01041852.1, forward strand.
CCCCTTTATTTTCTGATAACGTTTGAACTTTTAAACACAATCTCAGGTGAACATCCTCCTCTATTCTTGTGTCTGTTTACAAGTATATTCTTACGTACCGAACAATCTCTCGACGGCATATCGAACTACTCTTTCATCGTTCTGTATGTTGACCTTTCTGTCCGTCTCTATCCAACCCTTCCCAGAAAGTCTAGTCGAAGTGAATGTGGACCACTCACTACCCTTTGTACCTCCGATAACACGTCCTCTACTACTTTGTAAAATCTTTCTAATAAGACTATCATCACTCTTGTTGGCTACCCTCCCTGAATTCTGGTCTTAGTTCTTCTGGTCAATAACTCACGGGATACTTTTCCCGGTGTAACGGTAAGGGGAGAGACAAAGGACCCTAATGGAGGGTTTATTTTATGAACGTCAACTAAGGAACAAATTCTAAGGTTTGGTTCTGTTATAAACAACTCTTCATCCTCAATTACCTTTCCTATTCAAACTTCCATGTCTTTTCTCCTCTTTATTAGTTACCTCGTTCCTGAAATACTTAACTTCTCTCCTCCACCCCCACTATACCTTCGGAACTACTCTCGTTATCGTCATTGATATTTACCCTTTTAATATCTTCTGACCGTCTCTTGGAAAAATATTTTTTTTGGAAAGTATTATTCCAAAGTTCACTCGACCTATGACACTAACTGTACCGTTTCGTGTAGTTTGTTTCATGAATCATTTATATGAGTTTGTATTTCATAAATAGCAAACGGGACAACTATGACCATAAAATATTAAACTCCTTTTTGGATCAAAATTTATATTTTCTGTGAACTTTCAATAAGGAGAGACTTAACGTTTTGATTTCTTGTTTTGACTTAAACAAGTATTCCCATTTCCAGAATAAGAAAAACTTAATGTTTCTACTCTAAAACGTTTTTATAAAGTTTCATTTGTAGAATAAGTACAAAACGGATTATATAATTTAGTAATTTTTTTTGTGTGCGTTGTTGGACATAAACTTCTCTACAAGTTTATGTCCTTATTTTAAAGTCTATTGTTTTCCCTATACCATTAAATTTTGTAACTGGTGTAACACGAAAGAAGTATAAAAATGACATTTTCGTATCTGATTTGACAATTATTAGATTAGGATTACTGGACTTCCGTTCTTAGTCTTGTCACTACGGAAGTAAGTAAGTTGTAAATAAGTATTTAATTAGTACGACGACGTCAAGACATGTCTGTAACTTTTATTCGGGGTTTCTGTGGAGATTTCTTTAGTAACGTTGTATCACACTACTCACTCAATTCTTTCAGAAAGACGTACTACACTGTAACTTCCCCGTCTCACCCAGAGATTCCTGTTTACCCGTTAAATTATCACACTAAGACCTTTGAATCCGTTTTCCTCATCTCTCTCCCTACTCCTTACTCGAATCTTTCCTTCATTTTCCGGTCCAAAACTTTCCGGAATCCACCGCGTACATAATTAATTCTAATACAAGACGAGATTCCTAGTCTTTTAGTATGAGATCGTCGAATTCCTTCATACCTCAATCATAAAGAGTGTATGGACTGTTAGAACCTATAGAGAAACTATTTATGAATGTACTACGGACAAAAGATTCGGAAAACGTTTATTATTGAGTAGTCTACGAATATTGTTAGGAAATCACACATAATAAAAATAGGAATAACATGTCTACCTCTTTGATTCTGTACCTCATCAATTCCTGGAATTATCACGTGTTCATTCACTATTTCAGTAGAAACTCAGGTTAGCCGAACAGAGTTCTCCCAGGACTCACTGAGGTAGGACCTGTGGTGAGACGACAGTCAACTCTCTCTTTATCGTCCCACTTGGAGGGGAGGGGGGTGACGGGGCTTCACCCTCGTTCTAACCGGGTAGCCTCTTGATGTTCCTTCCTCTCTGTTCCTTATTTTCCTGTGTAGTATGGACTTGTAAAGAAATCATTTCACTCTTTAAGTTATCCTTATCGTGTAAGACTAGTAAGTTCTAGAGTCACGAAGACTACTCCTCTACTTCAATTAATTTAACCGTTAATTTATAGGGTCTCGAAATCTAAGACGATTGAATGATTTATCGTCCCTTATTTGTCTTTGGATATCATAATCTCCTGAAAGGACTACCGAGTCTCCCAGTTCTTAGGTGGACGTTTCGTCCTCTGTGTCAAAACTAAGGACCCAACCCTTTTAGGGGACCTCTTCCTTTACCGTTGGGAAGAGCGGATTTCTAGGGTGAGGACATAAGAACAGACTTTTTAGGGTACCTGTCTCCTCGGGCCACCCGATGTCATGTTTCCGGACGTTTCTTAGCCTGTGCTGACTCACTGATTCGTGTACGTCGTTCCTGAATCAATGTCCTAATCTGAGAGTTCTTTATAAACAGTCATTCTCGAACCGTTTATGTCGGTCACCGGTGAAAACTCACCCCATCTTTCAAATGAAGAGATTTGGAATAAATATACCAATTAGACTGAAACAAATACATTAGATAAAAATTTTCCATTCAAACTTTACAAAAATAAGATTTGTTTACTCACAAAATGTGTACTTTTTGTTATCATTCGAATCTGTGTTTTTATCACAATAAGAAAGGGAGAAAAAAAAAAAAACCTAAAAATCTAGAAATTCTTTTAGTAAGAAGGACGTAATAGATTTTGTATGTTTTGAATGATACAACGACGAAACGACTAAAATTTTTTCAATGACTACAGAAAGGAAACGGATGACTTCAGTGGCGTTAGACCGGACTGAGATCTGAAGGTCGGAGAAGAGGACATGTAAATATCGAGACAGGTGTACCTTACAGAGGGGTAAGAGGCGTATGGGGTACAGAATGTGTTGACTACGGGAAAGTTACGGGCACAGGAGGTGCAACCAAAGGTACGGGTCTAACGGAAACAAGACTGTGAGGTTCCCGCATATTCGAGTCTAGAGTAGAGGAGGTACTTCAGGAGATATCGGTGGGTCTTTCACTTTCACTTCAGCGAGTCAGCACAGGCTGAGAAACGCTGGGGTACCTGACATCGGATGGTCCGAGGAGGGAGGTACCCTAAGAGGTATCGGTGGGTCTCTCTTAATAATTACTGGGAGGAGACACAAGGGTATTACGACGATTCGAAAATGGAGAAAAAAAATACTACTACTTAAACGGAAATTATAGAAGATTGTGAGTTCAGATTAATCTACATGATATCAGTATCCTAGTTCCCTTAAACTCAACCCTCCTTGTATCTCTAGTCGATCCCGTTGGAAAAGTAAGGTGGTCTTTGTTGGTTTTAAACTTCCCCGAACACGTTAAATGACCTGAAGGGTCCACCGAGTCACCATTTCTTGGACGGACGGTTACGTCCTCTACACCCTCTGCATCCAAACTAGGGACCCAGTCCTTCTAGGGAACGTCCCTCTCGTATCTTTGGGTGAGGTTGTAAGAACGCACCTCTTAGGGTACCTGTCTCTTCGGACCCATACCGGGTATCCCAGTACCTCTCAGACTGTGTTAACTTCGTTGAGTCGAACGTGTGTGCAGGTTAAATGATAAAGACAGATCAGAATCCTGAGTTTGATTTTGATAAAGGACCTAGACGCGAAAAAGATAATATTATACAACACCGGTACACCATCTATTTTAGTAAGAAAAGCACGGGGGAGGGGGTGGGGGTGGACTTCTACAGGTATAGCAGACGTACCTTGGACACTTACACAACCAATGTATAACACACACGGACGAGTCAGTGAGTCAGTACAGGTTGAGACGCTGGGGTACCTGACATCGAACAGTTCGAGGAGACAGGTACCTTAAAAGGTCCGTTCTTATGACTTCACCCAATCGGAAAAAGATAAGGTCTGTTAGAAGTGCTGAGCCCCTAGCTTGGGTTCAGAGATCATAGAGGACGTAACCGTCCACTTAAGAAATAGTGACATGGTCGACCCTTACCGTTTCCTTTTACTTCCAATATCCAATTTAATTCCAACGATTAATCGACTTAAATTTTAATGCTCTAATAAGACCTAAAAGACTAACTCGGGTGACATTAGTTTACCGGAAATTGTTACCTTCTCCTTCCGTCTTTTCGTAGACTCACTACGTTACACTCTTTCTGAACTAACCGTAAACGACCGAAATTTCTACCTTCCCCCGGTACTCGGTTCCTTACACCCGTCGGAAATCTTCGACTTTTTCCGTTCTTTTACTTAAGAGAGGGTCTCAGAGACTTTACTTATATCAGAAAGGTTGTGAAACTAAAATCGGGTCACTCTAGGTAAAATGTGAAGACCAGAGTATTGACACTCTATTATACATAACAAAATTCGGCGATATAAACACCGTTAGTAATATCGTCTTTATCTTTTGATTATTCCGTGAATTCAGGTTTATTCAAAATTACATATTGAGTTTCGAATCACTCCTCCTAAATTTATGAGATTATGTATATATAAATTTCCATATAAAATAAAACTGTTGAAACCTAAACAAGACTTATAAAAGTCAAACAAGTAAGTAACTTAAGTAGGTCGTTTAGTGATAACTCACACACTGTGAACGGTGTGATCGTAACACCGTCTAAATTAATAACCGGAGTCACAAAAGTGAGGGAGGGACGTAGGTGTAAAAGTGGTACCAAAGTATTACGTCCCTCACATGAGGAGAGAGAAGACTGAAACCTGAACCGGTGTACTGAACGAAACCGGTTTATATATACCTTTTTCACTCAAAACTCGGTTCCGAATTCTCAGGAGTGCATTAAGGTGAACGAGAAAATACGGAAACATGAAGGTATGGAATTCTTCTTGAAGGGGAACAGAAGAGGATGGATGGCATCTGTCGTGTATCTTGTGCACTTTGTCTGGTGGGTCGACTGGGTACCCAGATCCTCATTTTATTTACGAATAACAAGATACGGTAACCATAAAACCCCAAACGAGATAACGAAAAATGCCGTCCTCAACCAACCGTGACAACATGTTCGGTTACTCGATTTGTGTGAAAGTATTCCTGAAACTATCTCCTTATACGTCATATTATGTCCGTAAAGTCTCATGTTTTCTTTCGACACAGTTTCACGGATTAGACCCTCTCTGCTCCTCCTGAAGTACCTGCTTCACTGTAAACTTGACTCAGTAGTTTCTACTTAAATTAAAGACATCCGAATATTTCTCACATCCCGTAATTCATCCTTTCTAATACGTCACATTAATGTTATAGAAATTCGTTTAAATTTCCCCTAAATCGAAGTCGGCTTCCTTGATCATTTATACGACGACGAAATGAAATAGAAACGAAAAATTTATTAAAAAGGTATCTGGACGTTTCATAAAGAGTCCGTCAATCAATTTGTCTACAGTACAGACGAAAGACTTTACTATTAGTGTTAGTGAAGAAGTTCTCTCATTCTCTCCTCTCTTTACTCTTTACTTTTACTTGAACGAAATTCTCCGAGGAGTGCCAGTTCCATATTAGACGCGAGAAAGCACCCACCTCCCTCCCTCCTAGTCAAAGGACAGAGAGGAAAATACAGAGTCTCTTCCGATGGTTTTAATAGGAAGACAAAGACTCCACTAAAAATTACGCCTTAATAAGAAAGGTCGACTTAACGAGGACTGAGTGAAATTAATAGTTCACCAGAATCGACTTGTACCTTCAGTTGTTGATAATATCATTCTTCTTAATTACCTAATACTTTTCTAATACTGGTAATAAACAATTGACACAACACTTACCACGATTATTATGGTTTAGGTAACAAAATAAAGGGGACAGAGAACCAAAGATGACTCGAGACCCCATAGGATGATATCGGACTGCAATCAATCGGTAAAGGGTTTACGTGTGAAATTCGGTGTCCCCCTTCTCTTCTTTCATGACGTAAGAAGAGAAGATCCTTTTTTGTCGTATTGAAAGGTTTACTAGGACCCGGTCATCATAAAAACAGGTTATTTTATACGTATACAGTATCAGTGGTAAAGATGTCTCAAAAATTTAAACAAGTTCTCGTGAGAACCCTTATGAACTTTCGTACACGTACAAAGCTACAGACAACTTGAAGGGAGATTGTATAGACTTTAAATGTTAAAATTAAGTATACATTTCATAAAACGATGAATTTTTTTTAGAGTATAAGTGCATGGGTCTAAGATACGTTGGACGTCCTTTTGTACGTATAAGAAAGAGACACCCTTTACCTTACGTTAAGGTCCGTAATCGTCCCAACTTCTACAATTACTTCTCCCTAGACGTTCACATTGATTATACTAGAATATAAATTTGTTAAGTGTCTATTTATGGTACCAACCTAAATCTATGGTCTACAGTCTCGTGTATCATTACACCTATGTCAACGAACGGAGGGACAGTGACCAGCGGTCTTTCTTTGTCTACCAATTTTTCTATACATCGACTCCGTTCCGTACCTTTATCCTTTGGTGTCTCGTCTTTAAGACGGTAAATTCGTTGTCATTAAAAGATCAGACCTTTTGGACCGACAAAATATGGAGATGAATATGTGAATTCATCAAATTTACACTTTGTATCGTTTTTATCCGGTTCGTTCCAACCGTTGAACGTTTAAAACGTTACGTATTAACGTAGAGTTTTTAGAACTTCCGTCTACGTGGTGTCATCTTTCATTTGTGAACATAAGTCAACTTGTGTTAATACACCACCAATAATGGATTCGAGTAATATCAAAGTCTTCCCCGAGACACTTGAACACGAGGTTGATCTCCCAGTCCGTTTACGTTTATTCTTGGGTTTAAACTTTCGTTCACTGTGTGTTTTTTTCTATGTTAAATCTGACCTTAGATATTAAACCGAATTTTTTTATTAGGAGTCGTTCTTAGTAGGAGTAATGTTATTACCGAACAAATAAGACGTGTTGAACAAACGTTAATGTCTGGGAGAAAGTTTCGACTAAAGTTGTCCTTTATTCTCGTACGTTTTTTCCCTCTCGAAAAACCGACCAGTCAACAATATTAATCTCACCTACGTATATACATAGTATTTTGGTAAATGCGGAAATGAGGTTTAGAAAAGCAAAGTCTAAGGATAGTAACTTTAACTTTCGGAGTTTATCAGATAATAAGATTTCTTCAGTAATATTAACTTAAAGATTACTCCTACAGATACCTCGAAACAAGAACCATAAAGGTAATATCCTAGTCTCAGCATACGTAGATAATACCAGTCCACTGGTACTTTACTACTCGATGTCGACAATGGCCTGTACAGAGACGACCACGAATTAAGTGTCGTTTATGTATAAAATAACGATACATAAGGGAGTAAGTAAAGAGATTTATAATAAGTTTATAAGTACCCCATGGACATTATTCCTCCGCATCCAGTACCAATTCCTACGGTCCGACGGACTTGAACTTAGGACTGGGGGAGTGAATGATCGACACCTAGAACCCAGAAACACGGAGTCAAAGGTGGAGAAACAGACGAGTCAACGAGTCAACACAGACTGGGAAACGTTGGGACACCTGACATCGGGTGTTCCGAGGAGACAGGTATCTTAAAAGGTGCGTTCATATGACGTCACCCAACGGCAAAGGACGAGGTCCCCCAGAAGGACTGCGGGGACTCACAGAGTGCAGAGGAAACAGAGGTCGTAACCGTCCGCTTAAGAGATGGTGACTTGATGGAGAAAACTACTGCTATTAAAATAATAAAAGGAGTTTCCTAACAACACTTCTATTTGACTCAATTATATGAATTTTACGAACACCTATGGACCGTGTACCATAACTTATAACTTATGGATAAGGAATGACCCGGAACCCCTTTCTCACCACCTGTTCTACTTCGACCAGGGGTGTGAGTATCTTGAAGACAAGACCCCTTCTTCCTTCTTCCGTAATTCGTGGGTTAGTAGATGGATTAACAAATTGATGTAAACACTATTCCCGTTATTCTTTCGGGTCTTCACACTACTATCACATATTTGTCCCCTTAACCGGACAAGACCCGTCTTAAAACCGCAGGTCTTCCTTCACTAAAATTTCTGGACTTCGTATTAATACCCAATAAACCCTCTTGTCTATAATCCTCTTATAAACCCCTTCAACAATAGGTATATTCTCGGTACACACACACGATTCACCGAAGTCAGCACACTTCGATGCCTGACATCAGGTAGTCCGAGGACTCAGGTACCCTAAGAGGTCCGTTCTTATGACCTCATCCAACGGTACGGGAGGAGGTCCCTTAGAAAGATGGGTCCCTAGGTTGGGAGTAGAGAATGCAGAGGACGCGACCACGAAATGGTGATCACGGTGGACCCTTCGGGTATATTCTCGGTCGACGACGACGACGGTTCAGCGAAATCAACACAGGCTGAGACACGCTGGGTATCTACCGTCGGGTGGTCCGAGGGGGCGGGGACCCTAAGAGGTCCGTTCTTGTGACCTCACCCAACGGTACAGGAAGAGGTTACGTACTTTTACTTTTCACTTTCACTTCAGCGAGTCAGAACAGGCTGAGAAGCGCTGGGGTACCTTGACGTCGGACAGTCCGAGGAGGTAGGTACCCTAAAAGGTCCGTTCTCATGACCTCACCCCACGGTAACGGAAGAGACTATTTTCTCGGTCTCTTCTTTAGTTTATAATTTATACTTCTTCACGTATCTTGAGTATTAATCTCTGGGGTACTGACTCCGTTGAGTTTGTTAATGCTTTTATCGAACAGGTATTTAACTCAAAAGAACAGTAACTAAGGAGGACAAGAAGGACAATTCTCAGAATGTAGAAATATTTGGAAAATATGTACGTTGAGTGACACTTTCAGACAAAAAACAACCATGTCTACAAAAGAAAAAGATCGAGTACTTTTTTCAACAAAAGGTGACATGAAACAAAAAAAGTTCTTCAGATTCAGGGTTGAGTTTTTATGGACATTTATCTAAACATTATTCATATTCACTATTTATATACATAAAAAATACATACACATATGTTAAAACGTAATTTAAACTTTGGACAAAAAGAAAAAAATGTTTAACTGAAGTTTGGTATACATCTTAAAATATATGGAAGAAATCCTAAAGAAAGTGAAAAACCATGTAAAGTATTATAACTTTTATTTCAAAAATTTGTAAAATTCCGGATCACGTAGTGGTAAGAAATAAATGGGTGATCTGTAAAAGTGACAATGGTCTAAAATTGGTAATATCCATTACGATATTTTTATGGAATGATCTTGTTAAACCTGTTTCGAATATCATCTAAGAATCCTGATCATAATTATGTAGTTCCTGTTGCCTGAAGAAAATTTCCAAGAAACATGCACTTTATTTTAACAAAATATCTTTATAGTATACTTTAAATAGTCGCCACTAATTTTAACGGCTAAAGTCAAAAAGTTGTTATAACTCACAGCTATTTATTTTGTGTCTTAGAACAAAAGTGGCAATGAAATTAAGAGTAACAAACGGACAAGTATAAATAAATTGAAAGGGGAACTTAGTAGTCTAAAACAGAAAACGGTCTAAAAAAGACAATCCTATGATTACAAAAGTGTGATAAACAATCTCGTGAAAAAATATAATTTCATTATTAGGAAACCATATATACACCTTCTGAAAAAAAAATCAAGAGGGGTAATAAAGTCTACAACAAATATAAAAATCACAAACACACAGACACACAGACAGAGAGTCAGCACAGACTGAGACGTTGGGAAACCTGAGATCGGGTGGTTCGAGGAGACAGGTACCCTAAAGGGTCCGTTCTTATGATCTCACCCAACTGCAAAAGAGGAAGTTCCTTAGAAGACCTAGGTCCCTAGTTTGGACGTAGAGGGCTCAGAGGACGTAAGGTCCACCTCAGAAATGGTGACTCCGTGTTCCCTTCGACTTTAGATATCTACTATAATAATCAAAAAAAGAAAATAAACGAAAACACCAATTTTAGGAAGAGTGACGGCAGAAGTCGATTAAGTATGTTTATAAGGTGGATTCTGAAAGTAAAGAGATTTTGTTGAAGATTAAGTCCGAATTTAAATATCCGTATCTTATTTACTACTTATGTATTTGGTAACGGTTCACCAATAACTTAATAAATCTCCATAAAGAATTACAGGTTATAACACTCGGATAATTTCATCATTGAAACCGGATAACACGGTAAAGATGATAGAAACAAGAATAATGTAAAGTTTGTCCACTTAGAACATTACACATCCATCATAAACGGGAAGGAACTCAAGATATTATAAAAAGAGTTGACCTGAAGTCGAAGGACCAAAATCCACTCGTATTTTACCTTAAGTAGAAGTGTGATAGAGAAATAACCGGTGTATTTATTTTGTTTTTATTAGGTCTTAATGTTACACTTGACCATTTATTGACCTGGACAAATAATTATACATGGTTACAAAGATTTCCTAAATCTAATGTCTTCACACACACATTTGACTGTATATTGACTAGTGTACCTAACGACCGAACAGATTGAGTCACTTTGATACTCGGTACGACACATCCTGAGGGGTTCTACCTACCCAGTACTCTCAAGACTGTTTACACCAGGTGACTTCTTCCCTCACCGTTTGGTGAAGTCATAAAAACGGAATTCTTGAGGTACTTATCATACTTTTCCGTTTTTATATACTGTGACTTTCTACTTGAGGGGTCCAACCGTCTACGGGTTATACGATAACCTGTTTTCGTCTCTTTAGTGACGTCTTCCTTACTTCTCCGACTTGGTTTCGTCTTCGTTGTGGGTCAACACCTACGCAGACCACCACTTTCATTTCGGACTACGACATTCTTGTTAAAACGTATCCTTGGACGTTACAATCCAGGTACTTAGTTCCATTTAACCTTCACTAGTTTGTCCTCTACCGTTCTCACTTGACTAAAATTCTTAGTCACTTGATTTTACCTGGTCTTACCCGTTTAATTTAAGTCTACTGGTAATATAGATGATGACACCCATTCTTAGGGACTTCTGTATACCTACCGATTGTTTGTGTACTTTTCTACGAGTTGTAGTGAGTAATAATCTCTTTACGTTTAGTTTTGGTGTTACTCCATGGTGAAGTGTGGTCAGTCTTCCTCTTTTCCCTTGGGAGGATGTGACAACCACCCTTACGTTTGATCATGTTGGTGATACCTCTTGTCACACCTCTAAGGAATTTTTTAACGTTTATCTTGATGGAATACTGGGTCGTTAGGGTGACGACCCGTATGTGTGGCTCCTTTGGTCTTAACTTTCTCTGTGTACATGGGGTTACAAGTAGCGTCGTGACAAATATTATCGGTCCTGTACCTTTGTTGGATCTACAGGTAGTCGTCTACTTACCTATTCTTTCGACACCATGTATATGTGTTACCTCATAATGAGTCGGTAATTTTTCTTAAGTAAACTTAGTCAAGACTACTCTACCTACTTTGACCTCGGCTAATATGTCTCACTTTATTCGGTCTTTCTTTTTGTGGTTATGTCATAAGATTGTGTATATATACCTTAAATCTTTCTACCGTTACTACTGGGACATATGTTCTGTCGTTTTTTCTGTGTCTACACATATTGCCTGAAAACCTGAGTCTCCCTCTCCCTCTCCCACCCTACTAAACCCTCTTACCGTAAGATTGTACATATGATAGTACATTCTTAGCTTAGCGGTCAGATACAGACTGCATCCTATGTCGTACGAACCCCGACCACGTACCCCTACTGGGTCTCTCTACAATACCCCCCCTCCACCCTTCCCCAAAGTACAAACCCTTGCGTACATTCTTAATTTTTTTTTTTTCTTTTAAGACCTTACGAACATGGTGATTTTTTATTTTATTTTATTTTATTTTTTAATTTTTTTTTACCTTATCGGGAGTATCAGTTGTTTTCTCAGACTTTACTTCAGGAACCCACGTTAGAGTTTTTGCTGTCTTACTAGAGTCAAGTAAAGGATGTGTTTGGTATATTATAGTATCATTAGGTTCAGATACGGGGTCGGTACTTTCGACTTCAAGTTACCAAGATGCTTCTGGATGTTCTGGGGGATCTTGATTATGGTTTTTTTCTTTTTTTTTTTCAGTTCTCTATGACCTCATTGTCCGTTCAAACTGTTTTTCTAGAAGTTCTGGGTCTATTGGTACTACCACACTAGTGAGTGGATCTCGGTCTATAGGACCTCACACTTCAGTTCACCCGGAATCCTTCGTAGTGATGTTTGTTTCGACCACCTCTACTACCTTAAGGTCAACTCGATAAAATTTCGGATTTTCTACTACGACACTTTCACGACGTGAGTTATACAGTCGTTTAAACCTTTTGAGTTGTCACCGGTGTCCTGACCTTTTCCAGTCAAAAGTAAGGTTAAGGTTTCTTTCCGTTATGTTTCTTACAAGTTCGATGACGTGTTAACGTGAGTAGAGTGTCCACTCGTTTCATTACGAGTTTTAAGAGGTTCGGTCTGAAGTCGTTATGTACTTGGCACTTGAAGGTCTACAAGTTCGACCTAAATCCTTTCCGTCTCTTTGGTCTCTAGTTTAACGGTTGTAGGCGACCTAGTACCCTTTTCGTGCTCTCAAGGTCTTTTTGTAAATGAAGACGAAATAACTGATGTGGTTTCGGAAACTGACACACCTATTGTTGTTTGACCTTTTAAGACTTTCTCTACCGTTATGGTCTGGTGGAATGGACGGAGGACTCTTTGGACATACGTCCAGTTCTTCGTTGTCAATTTTGACCGGTACCTTGTTGTCTGACCAAGATTTGACCCTTTCCTCATGCAGTTCCAACATATAACAGTAGGACGAACAAATTGAATATACGTCTCATGGTCTGACCTACTTCGATCTCAGTTGTAACGGTCCTCTTTATTGGAGTCTATGAGTCTACTGCAGCGAAAATACCGTCTTTCACTTCTTGATTTCTCGGAGAACTACTTTCACTTTCTCCTTTCACTTTTTCAACCGAATTTTGAGTCGTAAGTCTTTTGATTCTAGTACCGTAGACCAGGGTAGTGAAGTACCGTTTATTTACCCCTTTGTTACCTTTGTCACTGTCTGTAACGACGAAACCCGAGGTTTTAGTGGTACCTACCACTGACGTCGGTACTTTAATTTTCAACGAACGAGGAACCTTCTTTTCGATACTGGTTGGATCTGTAAAATAATTTTTCATCTCTGTAATGAAACGGCTGTCTCCAGGCAGATCAGTTTCGATTTCAAAAAGGTTATTAGTACATACCTACACTCTCAACCTGATATTTCTTTCGACTCGTGACTTCTTGACTACGAAAACTTGACACACAACCTCTTCTGAGAACTCTCAGGGAACCTGACGTTCCTCTAGGTTACTCAGTTAGGATTTCCTTTATTCAGGACTTATAAGTAACACTCCTGACTATGAAACAGGTGGACTACACTTGTTGACTGAGGAACCTCTTCTGGGACTACGACCCGTTCTAACTTCCGTCCTTCTCTTCCCCTACTGTCTCTTACTCTACCAACCTACCGTAATGGCTGAGCTACCTACACTCAAACTCGTTCGAGGCCCTCAACCACTACCTATCCCTTCGGACCGTACGACGTCAGGTACCCCAACGTTTCTCAGTCTGTACTGACTCTCTGACTTATGACTTGACTTGACTTATGGATTGTGTATAAAATTTATATAATCGTCTATTTTAATCGGTTCTTTCAGTATAAGTAATACATATGGATACTGACTAAGTACAACTACAAACCGTCTTTGGTTGTGTTAAAACATTTCGTTAATAGGAAGTTAATTTTTTATTTGTTTCTTTATCTCAGTAGTAATAACTAGTGACTTTTCTTTCTATCGTGATTCAGTACAGATTGAGAACACTAGGGTACTCGACATCAAACGGTCCGAGGAGAGAGGTATCCTAAGAGGTCCGTTCTTATGACCTCACCCAACGGTAAAGGAAGAGGTCCCCTTTAAAAGGTGGGTCCTTATCTTGGGTCCAGAGGGCGTAACGCCCGTCTTTGAGATGGTCCACTCGATACGTCCTTCGGATAACTCGTGACTCACAAAATTTACCGAAAGAAGAAAAACGTAACCAGAAGATGAAAAAGATGTAACTGTATCATAAAGGATTTTTTTTAAAAAAATTTGTATCGAAAGGTAAACTTTTTGTTAGTCTTTTTCCAAAGAGAAAACCACCCCGACCACTACAAAAGTTGTTGAAGATATGTTATGTTATTACTTAAAATATACGGACGAAGATTATTGCTAGGAGTCGCATCCAACCACAGTCTACAATTGTGGATTACGGAAAAGTTCATTGACATGTTTCCATTTTAACATCGAAAATTATTGTTATATGACTAGTTTAAACTTTAGTCTTGTATATTTCTTTATTTTCTTGACGTACTGGTCAGGAAGTCCTTATTATGTGAAACATTTTGGACCGAAGGTCATTTTTAACCTGTCCTCACACTCTTATAGTCCCACTAGTTTTCGAAGTCAAAACCTTAATCTTTGGCACTGAAAATAAGGGTAAACCGAAGAATGACTCGGTGACGATCTTTCGATAAATTTATGAGATTTCGGAGTCAAAGGGGTGGACTTTTTATCATATCATAATTGACAGAGTATTATGTCAAAATTCTTAATCTACACCATTATAAAAAAAAAAAACTGTAGGATGAGTAAAAATTTTCTATTTTTCTTTGATGACATTCCTGAAACCGGATCTACCAATTCAGACGGACGTTATACCCTCTGACTCCAAGTTAAGGGCCCAGCCCTTCTAGGGGACCTCTTCCCTTACCGTTGGGTGAGTTCATAAGAATGGACCTCTTAAGGTACCTGTCTTCTCGGACTACCCGATATCAGGTACCCCAGTGTTGCTCAGTCCGTGTTGACTCACTGATTGTGAAAGTGGTATTCCTGAATTGACATCGCAAGTCAAGTCACTGCCAAACTAGAGGAACATCAGGTTCGATACCCCATCTTACATCATTTATTTATTATACACAATCAAAGTTTTATCATAATAAACTCTCAAGTTCCAAGATAAAAGTCACTTCCTTTATAAGACACTCACTGTTTCATGTCGATAAGACGAAATATACAGAGAACAAAAGTCGAATGTATATTTTAATTTCGGAGATTTTGGTTTAAACAAGAAATCTATAGTGAGAAGGAGGGATCCTTTTTTCTCTAATTGGGGTCCTTCATTAAGATCTAAAAAAAATTTGAGTCAAAACAAGGAATTAGTTATATCAAAATATTGTCACAAAATATCGATTTCATTATTTGTATATAAGTATCATAATGTATATAGAGTGTATAATCTCATAAAACCGAAATATCCAATATGGAGAAATATCTTTAATAAAGATTTAACACTCGAAATTTTTTACTTCCTTATTATCTGTTTTGACCACTAAACCTAAAATAAATTGTTGTTATCGTTCGGTGGGTTTTGAACTCTATACATTTAACAGTCACTGGAATTGTTTAATAGACGTATTGGAGACGTTTTGACAGGAAACGAAGACCTTGTATTAAAAGTCCGAACGTATTTAAAAAGGACTATTATGATATGAAAAATATTAACGATCCTAATACATGGTTTATCGATATACAGAATGAAGGACTTTAAACATTTACCTGTCCGACCACTCTTCAAACACCCAACTTGTTAAAAAACTTTTACAACGGACTTACAATGGAAAAGGACTTTATCTAAAATGTTCACAATTACCATGGTTCATCGAATTTACTCAATCCTAGGGAGGGGTTTGGCAATTTAATTATAGTCCTTCGTTAAATCTGTGGTTCCTCTTAACTCGAGTTACACAATCGTTCTACTTATTAACTTCAGAAACTTCACCCACTATCTAGAATGATTCACTAATGAAGGAATATTTAAGGATTTGTTCTTCAGAAGTAACTCTTTACCAACCCCATCGACGGTAAACAGTGAACCGGATACGTACAAATTAGTGGTCGTAAAAGTCCCATGACTTCCGTATAAGTCACATAACATATAACTATGTAGGTAACTTATACGTTGGATTGACGGACCTCTCACTATGTTCTTGATCTCTCCTTAAACCGAATGACAACAAAAAGACTCAGTTATTTGGTAATAATATAAAAAGTTTCTAAAAAAAAAAAACTACTCCCTAAAAGTTTTAGAATGACTTTAACAAGGTCATAACGAAGACAAAAAATACAAAACCTAAAAACCGGTACTCCGTACACCCTAGAATTGAGGAGATATCCCTAGTTTGGGTGTGGGAGACTTAATTTTACACTTCAAAGTTGGTGGCCTGGTGGTCCTTTCAAGGCTCATTTGGTAATAACAGGACTATGTAAAATCATCTTCAATTATATAGTAATCCTTTTTGATCCCTAAAATGATAAAGTTATGAGCGAGTCAGTACAGGCTGAGAAACGCTGGGGCACCTGACATCGGGTGGTCCGAGGAGACAGGTACCCTAAGAGGTCCGTTCTTATGACTTCACCCAACGGTAAAGGAAGAGGTCCCCTTAGAAGGGTTGGGTCCCTAGTTTGGGTCCAGAGGGTGTAACGTCCGTCTGCGAAATTGGAGACTCGATGGTCCCTTCGGGTGATAAATTACATGTGTGAACTTTAATAAAAAATTTGATTCAATTTTAAAATATGGTCTGAATATTGACTTAAGGGTTGTTAGGTCAAATCTATAACAACTAACCAGTTTGGTACGTAGTACATAAAATAGTCAATTGAAACCGTTTCTTTACTATATGTTTTTCGATTTTCCTTCCAAATTGAAGGTGATGGTCCTGATCAGAGTATTCGAAAGATAAGGGTATACGTATTACAGACGAACACATATACACTCTGCAAAAGTAAATAGGACCGGTCTCCGTCGGGTTTCACTGTTATTCTTTTGTCCGAGACCTCTATCTATATGACACCCGCTTAGGACCTGAGAGTCCAGTCCTCTCTCTCGAATTAGAGAGATTCGAGGTGAAAGGAATAAACATCTTACCATTCTCATTACCCTGGTTCCTGTGTCCAGGTTGACTCCTAATTTACTGTGTCATTACACGGTCCCCGAAGTCAGGGGCACTGAACGTGTATCAGGAGTAAGGTATGTAAATAGATAACAACTTAGGAGAGTAGACAAATGGACAAGTGTGAGTGGACACGAAAGACGAGTAAGGTGGTGTGTTCGGTAGTATGTTTCGAAAGTCACACATAACACGAAAAAATTTGGAGAACGGATACAGTCAACAGTCAGGTCCTGGTCGTGATACTGCAACCGACTCGTCACATTTTGGACTTTAAATCCTGTTCCTTCAGAAAACTATACGATATACGTTACGTTCCATCAAAGAATTCGACACATTCGTACAAAATTATTTCCGTAGTCAGTCTACTCTTAAATATTGTCGATTCAAGGTATATAAGAACAAAGACGACCTACTAAACAGAAGCCATTCGTACATTAAAAAAAAGTGTCATCAATAAGGGTCGACGTATACACACGACGTCTTGCTTTCTCGTATACCTTATATATGACACATATATATGTATATCTATAAGACCGTGACCGACACACCTACGTGTACGCATATGTACGGGTGTGCGCACGAGAGTCGGATATCTACAGATACATATCTCTCTGTTTGCATACATATCTACATCTGGGAAGACGAGAAAAGTAACACAATGCGTACAGACGCCGTCGTACTCAAGACAAGAGGTGGGGGGCACGGGGCGGGGGGTGTTCGACCTCCCGGTCTTCCACCCCGCCATGGAGTCCTATTACCGTCGTCTTCCGTTTCCCTCGTCTGTCGACCGTTCGAGACAGGGTTATACGAAGGGACTTTCTCCGCTCCTTTAAAGTCTTCTACGTTACGGACTTACCGAGTGAAACGTCTCTTTTTTTCTTCGTTCCATTTTTAAGGAATCTTTCGGTAGGTAAAATTACCCAGATCTTAACTGGTAGAATAGTGGAGAATAGGGGTTTCTACACTCGAAAATTCATGAAGTAGAATTCCTTTTATCAGATTTTTCTTTGTAGTTGAAAAAAAAAAAAAAAGGCTCTCGACAAGAGAGTGTTCGAATTTACTGACGGTTACGGTCCACAGAGGGACCTTAAAAGATCTTGTTTTTGCATGTCACTTTAGAACGATAGAATTCTCACCCTCGTATTCTTTAAGAGATACCGTCTAGGGGACAGGATTCGTGATGTTGAATCGATAACACTTACTTTGGAAAAGTTTCCATTAAAATACACGGAGGAACGGTAGAAGTCGTCTAAAAAGAGTAAAGTGTGAAAGAACTACTGAGTCCCAGTAGTAATACTTGTAATTAAAAATAATCATTTTGTACCATGAGAATTCACGACGAGGTTACACATCCTTATCGGGGGACAATAATGTCAAAAAGAAAAAAACCAGACCCGGGAAAAAAAGTGATTTCAGATAAAACAGTGAGAATCTAGTTAACAGTCGAACTTAATACATCAGATTAAAAATACGATAATATGTTTATTAGGGGTTACTCCCGAGTTCCGAAGGGAAGAACATTTTCTGAACTTTACATGTTACACTATTTTCGAAAACCTCGACGAAGGACCCAAGATTCTCCATTCCTACTAATAATTGACTTAAGATCCATTCGTTCGTCAAAGACATTAAGAACTTATAATACTAAACATCTCACAGAACATTACAAAATAAAACAAACATTTAGAATTAGAATGGAAGTGACAATTTAATATTTGAACCTTGTCTCTGGTGAAACACATGATAAAAGAAGTAACAAATATTGTAACATATGTTATGGGATATGTTTTTAATTTGTAAGGGAATATCCATCTAAGGTCCTATAAATTTTTCATAAGACCAATTAATAGTAGTGTCTATCTCTCCATAACCCTCCCTAATAGTTCGATTGATTAAAACCGTTGTCGGTTTTCGTGTCCTCTGTTGACCTAAACACCTTGTCTGTCCTCATAATTAATTTATTCTCGAAACCCCAAGTCAATAAATCGAGGTACGACTTTTATGAGTGTCCCTCCGTTAAAGATACCCGGTTTTTACATCTGCCATCTTCACAAGTCATATCTGTTAAACACTGTTTAAATCGAAAGAAATCCTATGGTCACTAGTCACGACTATGGTTGAGATTACTAAACCCTGATGTCACACCAGACTGACGATAAAACTCCAATGTCAACTGGGAACTTGTTGCACTCAAACTTGACTCACCAAGGAGAATGTGCACTAAAAAAAAAAAAAAGTTATATACACGAAGAAACCACCGAGTCTACCATTCGTTAGACGGCCGTTACGTCCTTTGGGTCCAAGTTAGGGACCCAGTCATTCCAGGGGACCTCCTCCTTTACTGTTGGGTGAGGCAATAAGAACGGGCCCTTTAGGGCACCTCTCTCCTCGGACCGTCTGATGTTCAGGTACGACAACGTCTCAACCTGTAATGACTGTCTGATTGTGTGTGTCTCTACTTACCGGGTTTCTACGATAGTTCCCGAGTATAACAGAACAAAGAGGAACGGAAGAAGTCGATCCAGGACTTATAGTAAAGGTAAAGACCAAAGTTCTAACAAACCGAAATCAGTAGTCTGTTCAATAATATAATTACAAAGAGAAAAGTTTCTGTTATCATAATCTTCATACAAAGAGTTTCATACCTCATATATAGGTAAACAAAAATTAACTTCATATCAACTAAACCCGAAGGACCACCGAGTCTGTCATTTCTTAGACAGACGTTACGTCCTCTGGGACTAAACTAGGTATCCAACCCTTCTAGGGGATCTCTTCCCTTACCGAAGGGTGAGGTCATAAGGACGGACCTCTTAGGGTGCCTGTGTCCTCGGACCATCCGATAGCAGGTACTCCAGTGTTTCCTAGTTTGTACTGACTCACGGATTGTGTGTGTGTACATCAACTAAATGTCATGACACAATCAAAGTCCAACTGTCGTTTCACAAAGTCCATATATATATAGAAAAAGGCCAATAAAAGGTAGTATTCAATAATTTTCTATAACTTATATCAAGAGACACGATAAGACATTTAGTAACAACGAATATTAAAAATGTAATAATTAAACGTAGACAATTATGGTATGAGGATTAAATAGGAAGGAAGGGAAGGGGACACTATTGGTATTCAAACAAAAGATCCAGACACTCAGATAAAGACAAAATATATATTCAAGTAAGTATAGTACCAAAAAATCTCAAGTGTATGCTTTTTATTGTCCCATAAATAGAAACCGAATGAAGTGAATCATACTATTAGAGATACAGGTAGGTACAACAACGTTTATCGTAATAAAGTAAGAAAAAATACCAACTGATTATGAGGTAAAGAATATAAGTATATATATATAGTGTAGAAGAGATAACTGAGTAGATAGTTATCTGTAAATCCAACGAACGTAAAGAACCAATAACATTTATCACGACGTCACTTGTAATCCCTCGTATATAGAAAGGTGTAATACTACATAAGGTCTATATACAGGTTCTCATCCTAATATTCTAGTACCTTCGAGATGACAATCAAATTCCTTGGAGGTGCGACAAGAGGTATCACCGAGATGGTTAAATGTAAAGGTGGGTGTGACATCCTCCCGAGAAAAAAGAGGTGTAAGAGAGATCGTCAAAATAAACATCTGAAGTTACTACCGGTAAGACTGATCATACTCCACTATGGAGTAACATCAAAACTAAACGTAAAGACATTATTATTCGTTACCAACTTGTAGAAAAGTAGACAAATAATCGGTAAACATACAGTAGAAACTTCTTTACAGATAAATCTAGAAGGCAGGTAAAAAACTAACCCAATGAACCAAAAAACCATAGCTCGACACACTCGACAAACATACAAAATCTCTAAATGGGGAACAACCAATATAACAAACGTTTATAAAAGAGGGTAAGACATCCAACAGAAAAAATAAAACAACTACCAAAGGAAACGACACGTATTCGAAAATTAAAACTAAATCAGGGTAAACAAATAAAAAACGAAAGTAAAGAAAACGGAATCCTTTCACTAGATTCTTTTATGACGATACTAAATACAGGATCTTATAAAACGGATACAAGAGAAGATCCTCAAAATACCACACTACAATATAAAAAGATAAATCAGACGAATTCGGTCGGAATTAGTGTATGGGTAAAAAACTGATTATTATCGTAGTGTATTTCCGACTTGAGAGACACCGAATCTACGTAGAATCACAGGGAAGATCCCACCTTTTCTAGTCTGTATTACGTTTTAGTTCAAGAAATCCTTCTTCTTTACCCCCTCTTTTATCCTCCACCTATAACCTCCTGTTAGTTACCACAGATTGTGTTGTATTAAAAACTACTGTAGTAAAATCTTTGTCTCGCCAACTATAAAGACGAACAAATACCTCACGGGTCGAGACATTTGTACGTCTATCTGGAAATTAGTCGTCACTACACAACCTCGACTGAGGATAACCAAAAGAAGTCGACTATTAATGTAAAAGTCCTTAAAAAGTTGGATCAATTATTTAGCAACTATCGAAATTTGACTGATACCGTCCTAATAAATATACTCAGGAATAAAGTATTCTAATGACTCACTTCTAATTTACTCACTCATACATATTTAAATCTTGTTATGGACCGTTTCTAGTTCATAATATGTGTAATTGACAACCATTGTAAAATTTTTAAGTGAAATCCTTCTTTTGATAGTGATTGAAACTATTTGTCACTCATAATAAGTAAGTAAGTATCAGTAGTTTTACTTTACAACAAGTTAGTGATTCAGTACAGGTTGAGACGTTGGGGTCCCTGACGTTGTACGGTCCGACAGACAACAAGTGAAGGACGACCCCAAACGAGTTTAAGTACAAGTGACTCAGTCACTACGATAGATTGGTAGAGTAGGAGACGGTGGGGGAAAAGGGAAACGGAACTTAGAAAGGACCTAGTTCCAGAAAAGGTTACTCAGTCGAGAAGTGTAGTCCACCGGTTCATACCCTCGAAGTTGAAGTCGTAGTTCAGGAAGGTTACTTATAAGTCCCAACTAAAGGAAATCCTAATTGACCAAACTAGAGGAACGTCAGGTTCCTCGAGAGTTCTCAGAAGAGATCGTGGTGTTACGTTTTCGTAGTCAAGAAACCACGAGTCAGAAGAAATACCAGGTTGAGAGTGTAGACATACACTGATGTCTTTTTTTGGTATCGAAACTGTTTTGTTTGGAAACAGTCGTCTCACTACAGAGACGAAAAATTATACCACAGATCTAAATAATGTTGAAAGGAAGGTTCCTCGTCAAGTCAAGTCAGCGATTCAGTACAGGTTGAGAAATCCTTGGGTACCTGATGTCGTACGTTTCATAGGGACAAGTAGTGGTTGAGGTTTCGAACGAGTTTGGGTACAGGTAACTATGGTAGGTTTGTAGAGTAGGACAACAGGGGAAGAGGACGGAAGTTAGAAAGGGTCGTAGTCCCAGAAAAGGTTACTCAGTTGAGAAGCGTACTCCACCGGTTCCATAATCTTAAAGTCGAAGTCGTAGTCAGGAAGGTTACTTATAAGTCATGACTAAAGGAAATCCTAACTGACCAAACTAGAGGAACGTCAGATCCCCTGAGAGTCCTCAGAAGAGGTTGTGGTGTCAAGTTTTCGTAGTTAAAAAACCACGAGTCGAAAGAAATATCAGGTTGAACGTGTAGGTATGTACTGATGACCTTTTTGGTATCGAAACTGATCTACTTTGAAACAACCGGTTCATTATAAAGACGAAAAATTATACGGCAGAGTCAACCAGTATTGAAAAGAAGGTTCCTCATTCGCAGAAAATTAAAGTACCGACGTCAGTGTTAGACACCACTAAAACCTCGGGGGAGTTTATTTCAGAGAGTCACAAAAGTAACAAAGGGATAAACGGTACTTCACTACCCTGGTCTACGGTACTAGAAGCAAAAGACTTATAACTCGAAATTCGGTTGAAAAGGGAGAGGAGAAAGTGACAGTAGTTCTCCGAGAAATCAAGAATAAGTGAAAGACGGTAATCCCACCACAGTAGACGTATAGACTCCAATAACTATAAAGAGGACCGTTAGAACTAAGGTCGAACACGAAGTAGGTCGGACCGTAAAGTATACTACATGAGACGTATTTTCAATTTATTCGTCCCACTGGCATATGTCGGAACTACATGAGAAAAGAGTCAAACCTTGGTCAGAAGACAAAGTACAAGTCAAGATTGACAACAAACAACTGGACGTACATCTAAAGAGTTCCCGTCCATTCCACCAGACCATAATGGTAGAGAACTTCTTAAAAGGTGTCAAACAAGACTAGGTGTGTCAGTTTCCGAAACCATATCAGTCATTTCGTCTTTAACTACAAAAAGACCTTGAGAGAACGAAAAAGTTACTAGGTCACCTATAACCGTTATACTGGAGACCAAGGAGACGGAAAAGATTTAGGTCGAACTTGTAGACCTTCAAGAGTCAAGTACATGACGACTTCGGACCGAACCTCTTAAAACACGTAATGAAAACGAGTGGACACTCTACTCACATTAACACACCATCAAACTTGTAAGAAACCGTAACGGAAAGAAACCCTAATCTTACTTGTAACTGGAAAAGATCAGGACACCGGTGATGACTCAAAAGGTTTAAACGACAGTATAACTCACGTCGTGAAAGTGTCGTAGTAGAAAGTCCTAAACTTTGTCGAGTTGACCTTAAGGTAGTGGAAGTGATCGAAACAAGTATCACTACAAGGACTCCGGGTAAACTGAAACGTAGGGTCCTACAAACCGAGATCCACTCGTTAGTGTGGTAGGTTCCTCGTTCACAGAATTAAAGTATCGATGACAGTAGTAGACATCGTTAAAACCTCGGATTCTTACATTTTAGACAGTGGCGAAGGTGAAAAAAGGGAAGACAAAAAGTACCTCACTACCCTGACCTACGGTACTAGAATCACAAAACTTACGACTTAAAATTCGGTCGAAAAAGTGAGAGGAGAAAGAAAAAGTAATTTTCTGAACAATCAAGGAGAAGTGAAAGACGGTAAACTCACCACAGTAGACGTATAGACTCCAACGACTATAAAGAAGGTCGTTATAACCAAGGTCGAACACTCAGTAAGTAGGTAAAGTGTACTATATGAGACGTGTCTTCAATTTATTCGTCCCACTGTTATATTCGGAACAGTATGAGGAAAGGGTTAAAACTTGGTCAGGTAACAAGGTACAGACCAAGATTGCGAATGAAGAACTGAACGTATTTCCAAAGAGTCCTCTGTCCGATCCACAACACCATAAGGGAAGATGATTAGTGTACAAGAATTTGAGAGACGAAATGATGAAGAAATATAAGTTAATATATATGTTTTATCCTATGGACAATCGAGTTAATAAAAATGATAAATTCGATACAAGTTAGGAAACGTCTCGTTCCATTCTCTATTCACTCATTTAATAACTTGTTATGTCTTTTCAACCTCTTTACTTATTCTTATTATTTCCTTTTTTAAGTAGGTCTTAGGATAATAGATCTTATAAGTAATTATGATAAAGTCAAATAAATAAAGATTATAAAAGGGACTCAAAAAAATATATAAACTCTAGTATCACATAGAACAAATAAGTAAATTATAGCATAAGATTAACACACTGGACCTTGTAAAGGATGTTATAAAATTCTTCAGCCAGCTGAAACTTTCCAAAAACCCCTTCCATAGTAAAATAAAAAATTAATTACGATAGTTAATGTTTCGAGAAAATAGAACCTATTAGTTGTATTCTAAAAGAACTAAATAGGAAAATTTAATATAATGGTTAGTAACTTTCGTATGATAATAATATAACCTTCGTTTTGTCTTTTATTAAAAATGTAGACAATAGTAAACAGAAAACTATTGAAGACACAAAGAATGGTCTGAAAAAGAAGTATGTAAAGTACAAGCGGATTCCGGACCACTTACGACCACTTTAACTTATATACAGGTATGGTCATGACTACCTTGTTTTTACTGAAGTTTTGTTTCGAAAATAATTGTACATAAGACAAAAGGAATGTTTAAACCAAAAAAAAGGGGGAGGTTTGTATACGTATAGACTTTAAGTTTAACTCACGAGGAATGGAGTACGAGAGGAGGCATGGAGATTACTCCACCTTTTTACATGTAATTACTACCTTTCAATAAATCACGACTTGTCTCAATTAACGAAGATTAGTGACGAATGTAGGTAGACCAAAATACCATCTGTTGTTTGGAGAAGTAACCCGAACGTGTGACTGTATAACATTTAGTGTCTCTACGTGACCGTAGAACGTATAACACGAAGATAATCACTCCGACGTACAAGCATCTCGAGGTTACCGTCCGTAACCCTACGTCTGGTTGCACAGGTACAAGACAATCTTGACGTCCCTCGGGATGACTTGACCGGAGGGGTCCGAGTGAACCTTCCGCCACCTTTCGATGACGGATAGTTTGAGACCTACTTTTCGACACCTTCTCTCGGACTCTAACTTATTATCCCAGGGAACCGGTATTTAAACCTCGACTCCACTATCTATTATAACCACTAACAGATTAAAAAAAAGGTTTTCGCATCCTAATTCAGAAAGAAGACGATGATAGTAAACCGTCTCATTTGTCTCTTTTATAACGCACTTGTTTCTTGGTTCCGAATCTTGATTCGATCTGTATAGAAGAAGACGTGTCAGTGAGTCAGTACAGGTGAGTGAGAAACGTTGAGACACCTGACATTGGACGGTGTGAGGAATAAGTACCCTAAAAAGTCCGTTCTTACGACCTCACCCAACGGCAAAGGAGAAGGTCTACTAGAAAGACTGGGTTCCTATCTTGGACGTAAAGGACCTAACCGTCCGTCTAAGAAATGGTGACTCGGTGGACTCTTCGGGTCTATGTTAGAAAACAGAAGGAAAAATAGAACACAGGTTGTTATTATCGAAGAATTCAAGTATCTCAATTCGTTATAAAATAGTCTTGATATCCTACCAGTTTCCTTCGAGTAATCGTACACTTAATACTATTCCTTATCGAAACAGTATTGTATTAATGTGACCTTCACTTCACTTCACTTCACCGAGCCAGCACAGGCTGAGAAACACTGGGGTACCTGACATCGGATGGTCCGAGGAGACAGGTACCCTAAAAGGTCCGTTATCATGACCTCACCCAACGGTAAAGGAAGAGATCCCCTAGAAGGACTGGGTCCCTAGCTTGGGCCCAGAGGGCGTAACATCTGTCTGCGAAATGGCAGAATCGGTGGTAATCCCGTAGTAATTTTACTACGGTAACCAGTTATAGATAACTTTTATCTGAATCCTTTAATTGCACACGACTTTACACTGGACGTTTAAGGTATTATTATATCCTTTAAACTGTCCTATCACATTAATGGTATTATAGGATGTAACATCCACTAGAATAATCAATTTAATCCGTATCACGGATTTGGAATTTTTTCTCTTCGCTCCTCTTCCCTTCTCCTCCACACGTATTCTGAGACTATGGTGAAAATGAAAGAAACCGGAGACGGATAGATTAAGGAAGGAGAATTCTCACTTACTGAAATCTCCCTCCATTGATTTTCAGTGTTTTCCATGTTTTAAATTTCGACTTATCACTAAATCCATATAAACCATTATACACGATAGAAGTAAAGTATTTATTATTTTGACGCCGGGTCTTTTTCAGGGAACCTGTTCACTTAACTCAGTCTCAATGAATGTACCGTCGTGGTTACAGTCTTCTGTCTAGTTACAGTATATAGAAGTAAATAAATCTTTGAGTAATTAAACGTTAGGTCTGAAACACAAAGAATAAAAGGATAAAGGTTAAAACATAGGATAAAAATACTTTCCTTTTTTTTTTTGACGACTTGTTCAAGAACAGTCAAAAAAAGAACCTTTTTGTTGAACCTACGACAACACTACTATTAAGACTTAAATCGAGTCAGAGATATACATTTCGAGACTTTAGGAAGTCTGAAAGACTTAGTACTTTCCTCCTAACGTATCAAACTTCATTATGACTTCATATTAAATTTATAATTATTTAAATTATAAATAAACAACAACAACAAGTCAACGAGTCACCACAGGTTGAGAAACGTTTGGGTACCTGACGTAGTACGGTCCGAAGGGACAGGAAGTGACGGAGGATCTCAAACGAGTTTGAGTACAGGTAACTCAACTTCTACGGTAGGGTGGTAGAGTAGGAGACAGTGTGGGAAGAGGAGGACGGAAGTTAGAAAGGGTCGTAGTCCCAGAAAAGATTACTCAGCAGAGAAGTGTAGTCCACCGGTTTCCTAACCTCAAAGTCGAAGTCGTAGTCAGGAAGGTTACTTATCAGTCCTAACTAAAGGAAATCCTAACCGACCAAACTAGAGGAACGTCAGGTTCCCTGGGAGTTCTCAGAAGAGATCGTGGTGTCGACTTTTTGTAGTCAAGAAGTTGTCAGTCGGAAGAAATACCAGGTTTAGAGTGTAGACATATACTGATAACCTTTTTGGTATCGAAACTTATATGTCTGGAAACAGGCGTTTCACTATAAAGACGAAAAATTATACGACAGACTCAAACAGTATCGAAAAGAAGATTCTTCGATCACGGAAATTTAAAGTACTGACTTCAGTAGTAGGTGTCACTAAAACTTCAGGTTCTTTTATTTCAGACAGGGATAAACGTAACAAAGGGGTAGATAAACGGTACTTAACCACACTGGTCTACGGTACTAGAATCAAAAAACTTACAACTCAAAATTCGGTCCAAAAGGTGAGAGAAGAAAGTGGAAATCGTTCTCCGAGAAATCAAAGAGAAACGAAAAACGATATTCCCACCACAGTAGACGTATAGACTCTGTGAAATATAAAGAGGGTCGTCAGAACTAAGGTCGAAAAATAAATAGGTCGGACCGTAAAGTATACTACATAAGACGTATATTCAATTTATTTGTCCCAATGTTACATGTCAGAAATGCATGAGGAAAGGGTTAAAACTTGGTCAAACAACAAGGTACAGACAAAGATTGACAACAAAGAACTGGACGTATGTCTATAGAGTCTTTTGTCCATTCCAGAAATTCTTAAAAGGTGTCAAACAACACTAGGTATGTTAGTTTCTGAAATCATATCAGTCACTTCGTTTTCAGCTACAAAAAGACATTAAGGGAAAGAAAAAGATACTAGGTCGCCTAAACCGTTGAACTAAAGACGAAGGAGACGGAAAAGATTTAGGTCGAACATGTAGACTTCAAGAGTGAAGTGTATGAGAACTTCGGATGGAACTTCCTGAAACTCGTAATGGAACGGTCGTACACCTTACTCACGTTAACATACTATCAAACTTGTAAGAAACCGTAACCGGAAGAAACTCTGACCTTACTTTCACTGGAAAGGGTCAGGACACCGGTTACGACTCAAAAGGTTTATACGAACGTATATTCTAAATAATTTTTAGCGATTAGGCACATTGATAACCAGGTTTGAGGAGTAATGGATGTTCCCACATATTTACTTTAAAGTGGCATCAAGTTAAAAAACTGATTAATAGGACTGGAGTGAACACGATAAAAATTATAAAATTAATTTTTTTCGAACCAGTGTGGTGTACCGTACACCTTAAGGTCAATGGACTGGTTCCTAACTTGGACATGGGGACGTCACCTTCGTGTCTCTGAGTTGGTGATCTGGTGGTCCCTTTGGGGGACAAAGAACTATAAAATCACGACTCTGATTTAACCTAAAAACACAGAAGGTACGAAGGAACAAGGAGAATGTTGACTTCACTTTATTATTTTATTTGGACTGAATTTAAAAAATCTTTTAAACGTTGTATCGGTGTTAAAACCAGAATTCAAAAACGAATCTAAGAAGTTCCGAGTCCCCTCAATATATACGAGTCAAGTTGAGTACATAGGAATTTTACGAGAAAAATTTTAAGATCTGATGGATACTTTTAAAAAACGGGAGATCCTTTTATCAATGTGTGACGGGGAGTAAGAGAAAAAAAAAAAGACCAACTCTTAATCCATATATACGTATGTATGAATGTATGGGTACTACATATTATATATGTGTATACATATCTTAATTTAGTGATCCCTTACCTAAAGGTTTACTTAACACGGTAAAATTTTTTATTTATGTTACTATATAAGGTCATATAAAATAAACATTGAGTAGTAGAGTGATCACTAAACTAAACTAAACTACGGACTTTACTCTAAAAATTTTGAGAACAAAACCGTCATAAAAAGGGGAAGAAGGTGTAGAAATCCTAAGTTGCACTCACCTGCCGGTTATACCCGAACCAACTAACCTACTCCCAATTTACTTCTCATCGGTAATGAAGGTAACGAAATTAATGCGGTAGGAGTGCGGTACTACTTGGAACGAGGTAAAGTGAGGTCATCTAGACTGTCTGATATTGACTGGATTAACTATGGTCTACTGTCGAGTTTATTCCGGATTATTTCTTCATTAGTGTGATTAGATTACTCGTTCGACAATACTATAACCGAATATCCTTCGACAAAAAATTAGGGAGATAAAAGGGAAAGAAGAGATATTGATGATGAAGGTTAGAGAAAAAAACAACAACAATAACATCTTAGACTTCTTGGAATCCCCTTGCAGTCCAGGTAGAGGACAAGAAACGAGATATTCTATACGTAACTGTAGTAAAAAAAGGTAGAAAATTTACGTCTGTACAGTTTGTAGGACTTTTCACCCTTCTGTTCATGTCACTAACGTATATATTGGTGACAAGTACAAGTCATTGACATTTATAATAAAAAACGGTATACCCGAAATGGACATATAATAATACATAATATATATATAAAAGATTTAGTTAACCTTTAAAGGGTACGTAATATTGTAACGTAAGGACTCATAAAGTAGGACACAAAACTTTTATTCCATAAGAGGATTTATACGTGTAGTAATCTTTTAATTACTATTATAGGTAAGAAATAAGTTTAAAAAGACTAACAAGGTCTCATTTAAAAAAGTTTCAATGTAAAAGTGTCTTTCTAAATGTCTGAATTTTTTACTTGAAGACCAACGGTCCTCCTCTTCTGTCAATCCCTCAAACCCTACCAGTACATATGTGACGATATAAATTTTACCTTTGGTCGTTCCTGCATAACATGTCGGGTACCTTGAGACGAGTTACTATACACCGTCCGACTTACCCTCCTCTCAAACCCCTTCTTACCTATGGACATATACATACCGACTCAGAGAAGTGACAAGTGGACTTTGATAGTGTCGTAATTATTAACCGATATGGGGTTTTGTTTTAATTTTAATTTTTTGTTTTCAAGACAAAAGTTCGGTATAGATTAGTTTCAGAGTAATCAAAAACTTGTAAAGGAACGAGAGACCGTATTATTTTATACAATCCGAGTGAAACATGAAATGAACAGGATCTAGACTTTAACTGGTAATAAGGTTCCTCGGATTCTGTTTCTAGACCCGATAATACAAGTAACGAAGTCCTTACAATAATGAAGACACTGAAAAGTCACCTTATCGACCCTACATATACCATATTCACGTATGTGTGTCAACTTAAGTCAAAATTATTATCACAAAGAATCGAAAAATCTGATAATATCTACTATATGTATATATATATATATAAACGTCATTCAGAACAATGGATTATCGTAAGTGTATAAATTGACAAAAAAACATATTATATGAATATTACCAAAGATCTAATAGATTTAATTCAATTTATTAAGAAACACTCACGACAAAAGAAAAATCTGACGTAGGGTAAGTCGTCCATATCAGTCTCATAATGCGTGTTTTCAATGAACCTTATTATAAGACGTACTAATCCGATAAGTAAACTCATGTACTTGATATATTCTAAAGAAACGATGATCAAATCCCCTAACGAAAAAATAAATTTAAATACAAAACTAACACATTTTTATAAATACACCCAGTTTTTAGATATATATTTTTAGATATATGTAATATATATATAGACAAATCAACGAGTCAGCACAGGGAGAGAAACGCTGGGGTACTTGACGTTGTGCGGTCCGGAGGGACAGGTAGTGGTTGAGGGTCTCAGGTGGGTTTGGGTACAGGTAACTCAGCCACTACGGTAGGTTGGTAGAGTGGGAGACAACAGGGGAAGAGGAGGACGGGAGTTAGAAAGGGTCGTAGTCCCAAAAAAGTTTACTCAGTCGAGAAGTGTAGTCCACCGGTTTCATAACCTCAAAGTCGAAGTTGTAGTCAGGAAGATTACTTGTGGGTCCTGACTAGAGGAATTCCTACCTGACCAACCTAGAGGAACGTCAGGTTCCCTGAGAGTTCTCGGAAGAGGTTGTGGTGTCAAGTTTTCGTAGTTAAGAAGTCGTGAGTCGAAAGACATATCAGGTCGAGAGTGTAGGTATGTACTGGTGACCTTTTTGATATCGGAACTGATCTATCTGGAAACAACTGTTTCATTACAGAGACGAAATATAAATATATATTTTATATTTAATTTAATTTATATTTTAATTTATATATATGATGTATACAGATATATTTTCGGAATGTATATTTTTTCAGATATATATTCAAATGAATATATATTTTCAGATATATATTTTATCAAAAGTATCTTAAGAGTGAAGACAGGAATATACAAATACAAAAGGGTTAAGGTGGGTTAAGTCTATTGTTAAAATCAAAGACTAAATAAGAAAGTCATAAAAGAAAACATTTTTTTTTTCTTTCTTCTTCTTCTTCGTTTGGTGACTAGTACCCCACAGTTAAGAAAGACGTGAAACTCCAACGTATACGTATATCCTCTCCGTACAAGGTATAGACTCTTAGATCTTTTTGGTGTCCCGTCATCCGTTCGTTAGAGATCACGTCCACACTTTACTTTCCGTTTCGTATAAGTCCTCCGGTCTTACTTTCTTACACTAAGGTCCAATACACTGCTAATCACCTACTAGGACGTAGGACGACATCTGGTCGATCGTAGTGAAACCAGTTTTCCATCCAGTGTTCTGAGACGATGACGATTCAGTACAGTCAGCAAAGGTTGAGACACTGGGGTATCTGTCGTGGGTTGTCCGAGGAGACAGGGATCCTAAGAGGTCCGTTCTTGGGATCTCACCCAACGGTAAAGGAAGAGGTTACGTACTTTCACTTTTCACTTTCACTTCAGTGAGTCAGTACAGGCTGAGAATCACTGGGGTACCTGACGTCGGATAGTATGAGGAGGTAGGTACCCCAAGAGGTCCGTTCTCATGACCTCACCCCACGGTAACGGAAAAGGTCCAGTGTTCTGAGTCAGACGATATTTAGAGTTTCCAGAAGTCATATCTTAACCCTCTCATCGTACCTTTGTATATGTACTGGCATACACTTTATCTATCGGTCACCCTAAAACGACGTACTACGTTCCTTGAGTTTGGGTCACGAGAGACTGTTGGATCTTCCCACCCGACCCCACCTTCTACCCTCCCTCCAAGTTCTTCTTCCCTGTATACATATGGACACCGACTAAGTACGACTAACATACCGTCTTTAGTTGTGTTATAACATTTCGTTAATGGAAGATTAATTTTTATTTATTTTAAATTTTTTTAGAAATCATATCTGTTGTATTCGAGAAAAAGACAAGTAAATAAACCAAAAAGTAAGGTTAGGGAAACAAATAAATACAAACCGAAACGACCCGGAAACAATGAGGCACGTTAGTAATAGATCAAAACCGTTCGTCCCCGTTGAGATATCAACGTGACACACCCGTAGAGTAACGGTACCAAAGAGAACAACATCTCATACCCGAGATCCCATATCCCTACCTTGGACACAGAGGACGTAACTGTCCGTTTAAGAATCGTTGACCTAATGGGTCCTTCCGGTTCTAGGGAAATAAAGATAAGGTTACCACGTATACGACTTGTAAACTCGGAGTAGTACCTGTAATAAGAAGAATCCAAACATCTAGAGAATGAAGGATTATCATGTAAAAAAAGTTTAGGTTAATAATAGTCATAGTAAACTTAGAAAAGGAACAAAGAAAAGGGAACTTTCCAATTTATAAATGAGAATTATTTATGGATTGTAGTTATGAATGAAAAAATATAAATTTGTAAACTCCTTTCTTAAGAATAACGACTAAATGTAAATTGTGTATACCTAACAGAGGGTCTAGGAAAAATTAAGATAAGATTTTTTAGTCTATAAACACGTTAAAATAAAAAACACATTTAGTGATGGAAATGCTAATGTTTAAAAGAAACAAGAAAGTAAAATAGAGGTGGAAATTTTTTGAAAATAATACGTTTATAATATATGGTGAACATATGTAGATATTCTTTTAATCTCTATGGTTCCCTTGTAAAGTACGTTTCTACACGAGCTATTTTCTGTCTTTACCATACCTGGATTATCTTCGTCTTCTGTAATTCTTCTCCACCGTTCTTATGTGTCTTGACATTTTTTTCTGGAAGTACTGGGTCTATTAGTACTGCCACACTAGTGAGTGGATCTCGGTCTGTAGGACTTTACACTTCAGTTCACCCGGAATCCTTCGTAGTGATACTTGTTTCGATCACCTCCACTACCTTAAGGTCGATAAAGTTTAGGACCTACTACTACGACACTTTCATGACGTGAGTTATACGGTCGTTTAAACCTTTTGAGTCATCACCGGTGTCCTGACCTTTTCCAGTCAAAAGTAATGTTAGGATTTCTTTCCGTTACGGTTTCTTACGAGTTTGATGGCGTGTTAACGTGAGTAGAGTGTACGATCACTTCATTACGAGTTTTNGATAAAGTTTAGGACCTACTACTACGACACTTTCATGACGTGAGTTATACGGTCGTTTAAACCTTTTGAGTCATCACCGGTGTCCTGACCTTTTCCAGTCAAAAGTAAGGTTAGGATTTCTTTCCGTTACGGTTTCTTACGAGTTTGATGACGTGTTAACGTGAGTAGAGTGTACGATCACTTCATTACGAGTTTTAAGAGGTTCGGTCCGAAGTCGTTATACACTTGGCACTTGAAGGTCTACAAGTTCCACCTAAATCTTTTCCGTCTCCTTGGTCTCTAATTTAACGGTTATAGACGCCCTAGTACCTTTTTCGTTCTCTCAAGGTCTTTTTGTAGATAAAGACGAAATAACTGATACGGTTTCAGAAACTGACACACCTAGTGTTATTTGACACCTTTTAAGAAGTTCTCTTCCCTTATGGTCTGATGGACTGAAAGGAGAACTCTTTAGACATAATTCCAGTCCTTCGTTGTCAATCTTGACCTGTACCTTATTCTCTGACCAAGGTTTATCTTTTTCCTCATACAGTTCCAACATATAACAGTGGGACGAATAAATTGAATATACGTCTCATGTAACCTCTTCCGTTACCGTCGGGTGAGGTCATGAGAACGGACCTTTTAGGGTACCTACCTCCTCGGATCATCCGACGTCAGGTTCCCCAACGCTTCTCAGCCTGTACTGACCCGCTGAAGTGAAAGTGAAAAGTGAAAGTACTTAACCTCTTCCTTTACCGTTGGGTAAGGTCACAAGAACGGACCTCTTAGGGTCCCTGCCGCCTCAGACCACCCGACAGTAGATACCTCAGCGTGTCTCAGTTTGTACTGACTTCGCTAAATCGTCATCGTCGTCTTCGTCGTCTCATGTAATACTCTTTCCGACCCGAACTACTTCGTATTCGACCTTAGTTCTAACGACCCTCTTTATAGATATTGGAGTCTATACGTCTACTGTGGTGGGAATACCGTCTTTCATTTCTTCTTGATTCCTCGGAGAACTACTTTCACTTTCTCCTCTCATTTTTTAACAGAATTTCGAATATAAGTCTTTTGATTCTAGTACCGTAGGTCAGGGTAGTGAAGTACCGTTTATCTACCCCTTTGTCACCTTTGTCACCGACTGAAATAAAAAACCCCGAGGTTTTAGTGACGTCTACCACTGACGTCGGTACTTTAATTTCTGTGAACGAGGAACCTTCTTTTGAATACTGATTGGATCTGTCGTATAAGTTTTCGTCTCTGTAATGAAACGGTTGTTTCAAGTAGATCAGTTCCGATAACAAAAAGGTCACCAGTAAATACCTACACTCTCAACCTGATATTTCTTTCGACTCGTGACTTCTTAACCACGAAAACTTGATACCACAACCTCTTCTGAGAACTCTCCGGGAACCTGACATTCCTCTAGGTTGGTAAGGTAGGATTTCCTCTAGTCAGGACTCACAAGTAACCTTCCTGACTACAATTCGACTTTGAGGTTATGAAACCGGTGGACTACGTTTCTTGACTGAGTAAACTTTTCAGGGACTACGACCCTTTCTAACTCCCGTCCTCCTCTTCCCCTGTTGTCTCCCACTCTACCAACCTACCGTAGTGGTTGTGTTACCTGTACTCAAACTCATTTGAGACCCTCAACCACTACCTGTCCCTCCGGACCTCACGACGTCAAGTACCCCAGAGTTTCTCAACCTGTACTAACTCGTTGACTTGACTTGACTTGACTTGACTTGACTATGTAGAAATTTTCTATATATTTCTCCCCCTCTTAGAGAGGGAACATCGGGACATTAAGACTCTCTACTGTATTTGAGAAACGATAAATACGACGGTATAAAAATAGACGAATATCTTTGTACGACGACGACGACGACGATTCAGTGAAGTCAGCAAGACTGAGACACACTGGGGTATCTACTGTCGGGTGGTCCGAGGGGGAAAGGACCCCAAGAGGTCCGTTCTTGTGACCTCAACCAACGGTAAAGGAAGAGGTTACGTACTTTCCTTTTCACTTTCACTTCAGCGAGTCAGCACAGACTGAAAATCGCGGGGGTACCTGACGTCGGGTGGTCCGAGGAGGTAGGTACCCTAAAAGGTCCGTTCTCATGACCTCACCCCACGGTAATTTGTGTGTATATATCAATTTAAATAGATGGTAAAAGATTTTATACCTTAGTATAAATGTGAATGGAACCACTAAAAAGGGTGAACTATTATTGTAGAAGGGTCCAGATATTCAAGTCTATATTGAATTGTATAAATTTACCGATATACTGTAAGTAATAATACCTACATATAAAAAGTTTGTAAGAGGAGAAAAACATATAGGTACAACAAAGGTCCAAAACACTAACATTTATTAAAATGTTATTTTGAGATACGGGATGTAAGAGTAAAAGAATAAAAACATGTTGTCTAAGGACACTAACTCTTGCGACCCAGGTTTCTATATCTATAAATCATGGAATTATTTATAAGGGTCTAATTGAAAACAAAACTATAGATTCTACTTGACCTGTGTACCTACAATAGAATAAAGGGGACTTTTCTATGGGACTCTAAATCTTAACACACGTTCATCAACCGAACGTTATTGACTACACTCCCTCTGTAAGTGAGTTAGTGAAAGTTCAGGTCATAGAGACCGAAACATACGACGGGAGAGGTAGTCGAGGTCCGCACCGAGGAGTACCAGGTCGTCCTACGTCCCATGAAGGTGGTCTTGACGTAATTTTAATCACCCCGATTCCTTAACAAAATTTTACAGAACAAAGTAATTACAAAATAAGTTGTTGATAAAGAACTCGTAGGTGAAACTCGGTTCCTGACGTAATTAACCCGAAGGGACCATCGAGTCGACCATTTCTTAGGTGTACGTTACGTCCTCTGGGACCAAGTTAAGGAGCCAACCCTTCAAGAGGACCTCTTCCCTATCCGATGGGTGAGGTCATAAGAACCCGAAGGGACCACCGAGTCTACCATTTCTTAGACGGACGTTACGCCTTATGGACTCAAGTCAGGGACCCAAGTTATGGACTCAAGTACAGGACTTCCTCCCGTACCGCTGGGTGAGGTCATAAGAAGGAACCTCTTAACGGTGTCTGTCTCCTCGGACCCCCGATGTCAGGTACTCCAGTGTTTCTCAGCCTGTACTGACTCACTGATTCTCGTCGTCTCATGTTTCCTTTCCTTGTACTAAGATATTTTCGGATTCTGGTCGGAGGTTTAGGACTGGACCTGAAGCTCAGAGACTCTTCGTAAACGACTCTTTCATGGAACTCGTTTCAAGACTTCATACTCACTCACAATTAATACACTTTCGTCTCCCACTATCACTCTTTAGTCACAAGGTCTGTCCTCCTCACCATATAAAATCCCCTGGTACCACTCAAACTTCTTGAATTATCTTCCAACCACACCGATCTTAAAACGTTCACTCTATTTCTTACCTTGTTTTATTGAGACCCTGGTCAACTAGTTCCAGTTCCAGTCGTAGTTGTCTCTGTTCAGTACAACGACTATACATGGGAACTACAATACACTACTCACACTGTGAAATGGAAGGACCAGAAGGAGAGGTTTGGAACATTGGGGTTTGACTAGTACTATTCTTGTAGTCTATTAGGTTTGACTCTCTGTAAGATGTTTGATGGACTGGTCATGTGAAGTCTTGATAGTCTCTTTGACAATATCGGTCCTTCTTGTATACCTCTGTACCATTGATTTACGTAACACCATAGGACCTACCCTAGGACCTTGTCTTTTTCCTATAATCCATTTTTAATTCCTTTGGACTTTTTTTTCATATCCGAAGTCAATTTTTGTGACACAATTATAATCAAGAAGTCAACATGTTTAAATAGTATGATGATAATTATTATCCTCATGTACTTGTGAGACGTAATTTTTAAAAAGATATATGTCCTTTGACAAGATTTTTATTCAAATAATTTTTCATTAAGACCTCTCCATCACCAATTCCCCAAGCGACCACCAAGCTACCATTTCTTAGACGGACGATAACGTCCTCTACGTCCCTGTCCCAAAACTAGGGACCCAACCCTTCTAGGGGACCTCTTCCTTTACCGTTTGGCGAGATGCTAAGAACGGACCCTTTAGGGTATCTGTCTCCTCGGACCGTCCGATGTCACGGACCCCAATGTTTCTTGACCTGTACCGACTCACTCGTGTGTGCGCACATATGGTACATAAACGGCACTATGGTTCAGAAATCTGTATAGGAAAGTAGTTTCGGTGTGATGTCAAAAACCTCTTCGAGAATAACGTGGAATAGTGGTCTTCACCCTACCTCTATGGTACATTACTGGAATTCCAGTGTCTCGAACTTTCATCGTCGACTTGAGCCCAGGAGAATAAACGAAAATTGGTAATGTAATAAGACAGTTTGACTTTCAGGTCGACACGTTGTGAAGTCCTAAAATAGATGTAAAAAACCATGGACCAGATATCAAAAGTTTTCTGACATGTCTTTTTAAAGGTTGTTTTAGGTACAGGTACTAAAAAAGACCTAGACACCATGGATAGCGTGTGTTTACTCACATTTTTTACTCCAACCGGAGAAACTTTCCTTCGATAGTCTCTCTGGTCGTACGGTAAAACCTCAATACTGTCCCTGACTACAGAACTGTGACCGTAACAAACATTATTTAAAATTCACAATTTTTTTTTTGTTGAATCTTCCAAACCACCCAAAGAATACGATACAATCTATACTGAACGAGACTCGGTCTTATGACCCGGTACACTCTAGTATTAGAATTATCTCTGAGTAAACCTCAACCTTTTTAACGTATTATGATAGTCAAGATGACAAGAAGAGACAGTCCTTAAGATAAGGGGTCTTTTTCGAATGAAGTGAGGGTCTTAACGTCGTCTCAATGGGTAACACATAATAGTATTGTGAGAGACGAAAGAACTTTTGTGAACCGTGTAAAATTAAGAAATAAATTAAAGACTAAATTGTACATATAAGAGATTTTGTGACATACTTTCCTCCTAACACGGAATCAGTCTAGGATCGTATTACGGATAGGAATAGTTTACAAGGTCTTTACGGTAAGTTGGTTCACTGTATGGTTGGTCCTGGTGATAGTATTGACCGAAGAACAAGTGTAAATGTTCCTTTTGATTTACAATCTATCCGGATTAGTAAGATCTTTTTTTCGGAGAGTCAGACCGTACCATGATTAGAATATTTCTACATTTTAATCGTTGAAGGGAAACTACTTTATTACTCCCTCTGCTAACCCTTGTATCTCCCTTAACGATTACCTCATCTATGACCGGAACTTGTAGCAAAGGGAGTATTAAGATAAGGTCTCTTCGACGGACACGATAAATCAAGGTTATCCCCGGGAGCCCGAAAAATTGAGAAGTAGAGTCTATTACCGTTGGTTTGGGGTACAACCATCTGACATTAGGTCGTATCGACCATCATCCTTCCATCAGAAACGGTTTTGTACGGAATGAGGAGGAACTTTGACACAGTCGAACAACGAAATTTCAAATTTAGGTGGGTATTTTCACTAGGGTGTGAAAGATCACTACTCAGTACAACTGTCGTAGATTTGGTTAATTAGTCAGAAAGTTGTAATCCCTTTCTTTCTGTTAGTCTATTGCACGGAGAACTACTCTATGTCATTCCTTCATTTTGTATACTAAAAGTACTAAATAAGAACTTTATTTTATTTACATTCGGTTTTTATTAATTAGTTCGTAAATCTAGGTGATGGAAAATAAAAAAATCCTTTATTTTCCGGTTTTCCTCACGTAATTTATTGTAGTATCCTCACGTAAGTCGTTTTAGGACTTATGTCTTATAAAAGATCCTGTTTAATATGCATATGTACATACTTTACGTATACACACTGTAGCCCCTATAAACTTGTTATTTATCGACAAGTCCTTGTAATTCTTAAATAACAATTGAAAAAGTCTATGCTATTATACTAACACTAAAGAAAAGAAGTTTTTTTCCGTTTTGTCTCAATAGTGTAAAAAAAGACGGTACCACGTGTCTAAAATCCTAGAATCAAAGGAGTAGTCCCTAACTTGGGCCGGTGGTGTAACTTCCGTGACATAGGATTAGTAACCTGACGTTCCCTTAAGGGTTCTTAATAGAAAATCTCCGTCTCAAACTTCTTAAATACCTACTTTACTATATTATAGACTTTAAACAAAATTGTATTAGGTCACCCCACCCCGTAACAATTCGTATATTTATTTTGTTTTAACCTACATGTAACTATTGAGAAATTAGATCCTGTTCCTTGTACAACATTTGTAACTAACAGTTGAAAATATATACAAACTTTTACAGGTATTATTTTGTATAAAAATTTTTTTAGTGATTCTATCGCTAGTATGTAAACGTTAAAAAGAAAATCGAGGTTTCGTTAGTAAGGTAAAAAGTGTTGAGGAAAAAAAAATTATACGATGAAATAAAATAAAATAAAAAAAATTCAAGTTCTAAATAATTCTAAATAAAAAATAAAAATAAAAAAATTAAATCAAAAAATAAAAAATTTAAAATTTTAGAAATTAAGAATGTACGCAAGGGTTTGTACTTGGGGGGAGGGTGGAGGGAGGGGTATTGTAGAGAGACCCAATAAGGGTACGTGGTCGGGGTTCGTACGACATAGGACGCAGTCACAAAAGATAAAGAAAAAGGAGGTCTTAACTTCCTATTAACGAAATGACAAAAGATAAAACTTTTAACAGGGTACTACTTAACTTTGTGTATTACGAAAGGTATTCATGGGACCAAAGAAAAGACACAATTACAAATGTTGAAAGAAGTCTTCGAATATTTCAAAGTAGGTGTACAATTTTTCTCAACCTAAGCGTACACACCCCGTACACGGACCGTTTGACTCCTTTCCTTAGAGTCAGAGGTCATGGAGTCACATCAAGAGATAGGTGTTGATGATGATTTAATACTCGGTCTACTGAGTATGTTTGTGGGTTAGGAAGGCCGGATAGTGTAATTTACTCTTAAACGAGAACTCCTATTGTAGACAATCTCTCTTAAAATATAGTATAGACTGTCGAGTCCTAAGAGACTCACGAACTGTTGACGGCACCCCTCTACTGACTCGCCTCTCCTCGTTGGTGCTGACCCGGCTCAGTGCGAGACAACCG
The DNA here is from genome assembly GCA_006410555.1 of Capra ibex. Classification (NCBI taxonomy): domain Eukaryota; kingdom Metazoa; phylum Chordata; class Mammalia; order Artiodactyla; family Bovidae; genus Capra; species Capra ibex. The sequence goes on from SJYO01041852.1 coordinate 79,750,843, forward strand.
GAGTGGTACTTGATGGAAGGCAAAGAGTTCTTCTGTCACAGTGCACACAGTGACTCTCCCTCGTCCCCAAGGTTTGATCGAGACGGTGACTTTGAAAATACCGGTTCCGTTTAAGGAACGGGAGAAACTCGAAATAAGCATTTTGTTACTATTTTCATGGACCGGAGTGTCAACTACCACCCCTAATTTATTCTACTTTTATATATTTTATATATTTTCTTGTCACAGACGACACCCAGAGTCAGTAGTGGACAAGAATCGATAATAGTCGTTTCTGTGAAGAAATGAGCATAAAAATTTGAACACATGAAATTATGGTGAAAATTACTCAACCTAAGTTCACAAAAAGATGTCGGAGGGCACTTTTATCTTTCAATCTTTAGGAAGGTACATGAATCCCTTATCAACATGATAAAGATTAATTTGTATAAAATCTTCTATTAAAAACTTTCAGTTTATATAACGAATTTTAACAACAAGTCAGTGATTCAGTACAGACTGAGACACTGCGATACCTGACGTTGTGTGGTCCGAAGGGACAGGAAGTGATAGAGGTCTCAAAAGATTTTGAGTATAGGTAACTCAACCACTACGGTAGGGTGGTAGAGTAGAAGACAGTGGGGGAAAAGGAGAACGGGAGTTGAAAACAATTCTTCAGAAGGAGATTTTAGATAATTATACACTAGTCAAGTTGATTACATTAATACTCCTTTACAGAAAACATTAGTCAAATAGAACGTCCACATTATAATTAAAAAAAGAGATCGTAAAGTAGGAAAAAAATTTTTTAATCTTAGGAAATAAAAAGAAAACTCTTTGTGAGGAAGGGTAAAAACCAGAGACACTTCCTAGTCGTTTGAAAAAGAATTTCCCAGTCTACCATTTATCAAACACGAAAGGTCCACCGTCTCACCATTTCTTAGGTGAACGGTTACGTCCTCTACGTCCAAGTTAGGGACCTAATCTTTCTAGGAGACCTCCTCCTTTACCGTTGGGTGAAGTCATGAGAACGAACCTCTTAAGGTACCTGTCTCCTCGGACCGCCCAGTGTTTCTCAGTCTGTGCTGACTCGTGCGTTCGTATCACTCATCACATCCGAAACATCCGATATACCAGGGAAACGTTGAAGAGTAAAGATGGTAACGTCGTCCTTACGTCTGTATCTGTTGTGTCCTCGTTTGTCCGTCCGCACCGACGCAAAGTCAGTTTGAAGGGAGTGTTTACATTCATAGACTGAACACCCGGAATCAAACGTCTGGGGACCACATTCTGTGGTGACTTGATACCTTTTAAGAAGTTCTCTACCCTTATGGTCTGGTGGACTGGAAGGAGGACTCTTTAGACATACGCCCAGTTCTTCGTCGTCAATCTTGACCTGTATCTCGTTGTCTGATCAAGATTTAACCCTTTCCTCATGTAGTTCCGACATATAACAGTGGGACGAATAAAGTGAATACACTTCCCATGCAGTACGCTTTACGACCCAACCTACTTCGTGTTCGACCTTAGTTCTAACGGTCCTCTTTATAGTTATTAGAGTCTATACGTCTACTCTGGTGGGAATACCGTCTTTCACTTCTTGATTTCTCGGAGAACCACTTTCACTTTCTCCTCTCACTTTTTCAACCGAACTTTGAGTCGTAAGTCTTTTGATTATAGTACCGTAGGCCAGGGTAGTGAAGTACCGTTTATCTACCCTTTTTTTACCTTTGTCACTCTCTAAAATAAGTACCCCCGAAGTTTTAGTGACGTCTACCACTGACGTTAATTTTCTGTGAACCAGGAACCTTCTTTTCGATACTAGTTGGATCTGTCGTATAATTTTTCGTCTCTGCAATGAAACGGTTGTTTCCAGGTAGATCAGTTTCGATAGCGAAAGGGTCATCAGGACATACCTACACTCTCAACCTGATATTTACTTCGACTCGCGACTTCTTAACTACGAAAACTTGACATCACAACCTCTTCTGAGAACTCTTAGGGAACCTGACGTTCCTCTAGGTTGGTCAGGTAAGATTTCCTTTAGTCAAGACTTATAAGTGACCTGACTACAATTCGACTTTGAGGTTATGAAACCGGTTCACTACGCTTCTTGACTGAGGAACCTTTTCTAGGACTACGATCCGTTCTGACTCCCGTCCTCCTCTTCTCCCACTGTCTCCTACTTTACCAACCTACCGCAGGAACTGAGTCACCTGTACTCGAACTCGTTTGAGTTCCTCTATCACATCCTGTCCCTTCGGACCTTATGACATCAAGTACCCCAGTGTCTCGACCTGTGCTAAATCGTTAACTTGTTATATCTGTACACTCGGTCTTCACCGAGAATTCATATAAAAGAGGTAGACCCGTGACACTGTCCAAGTACTACCTGTAAGCTAAATTCGACCTGGTTAGTCTTGATCCCGAAGGACCACCGAGTGTCCCATTTCTTAGGTGGACGTTACGCCCTCTGATCCCAAGCTAGGAACCCAACCCTTCTAGGAGACCTCTTCCCTTACCGATGGGTGAGGTCATAAGACCGGACCTCTTAAGGTACCTGACATATTAGGTGCCCAGTGTTTCCCAGTCTGTACTAACTTACTTAAGGGAAATTAGTCTTAATCCGGGTTCCGAAAACGATAATGTTAATTTACTCTACGTGAGAGAGAATTACCCCCAACGAACCAACCATCTTATATAAGGACCCCAATGACCACCCGTAGAGTAGTAGTTTTACCCGATCATCTACCATCATCTAGTTCGTGTCTTCTTGTGTCTCGACTCTTTGTCTATTCACTTACTTCTGGAAAACACAGTTCGTCTCAATCAACAAACAAAGTCCTTTAGAAACCGTCCTTTCTATTTTAACACTTTGGTTATTTATTCAAATGACAAACACAGTCTACTACGAAAGAAATTTTAGAAGGGTCCTATTGTACTAAAGTCCAAATAGAAGACGACACATTTAAACCTCGAAACTAAAATTTTGACATATATTTCGATCTAGATAGAGACTGATGGACCTAATCTGGGTCTTAATACTTAATAAAATCTTTTAAAAACTAGGAGATTTTCAAGTAAAGGAACGGGGTACCGAGTAAAGGGTTCTTTGAGTCACTGAAAGATAAATTCGTTATAGGACAATCAGAAGGGTGAAGGCTTTTACGATAGTTGGGATTAATGAGGGTCCTACCTGTCAATAGTTCCGTATACCCAGATGTAAATTAATCGGTTCCTTTTCCTGATGTCAGGTCAGTGAAAGGTCCGTCACATTTAAGTCTGAGTGACTATGAAGTAAAAACCCAATCACGTCTGTCATTTTTAAATCAAGTGGAACAAGACGGAAACAACTTGGTATGGAGTTTCAAAACAATAATCAAATGACTTCCAGTAATAATCATTATCGGGGTTCCTTGAAAAACGGTAATGACCTACCTACAGTAATTCCTGAATGTGCGATGTAGTTCGTCACATAAAAATTACTCTTAGGTTCTCTTTTTTAATAAAGTTTAGAGTCACGGTCCTAATTCAGACTAAAAATTTTTAGTTAACCTATCAAAAAATTTTTTTTAGAATACTTATTGTAAGTAGTACTTGAATAAGAGAAACTCGTTTGATGACTCCATGTATCACAAGTCGGTACCGAGTGCAAAACAATTTCATATCCTAAAATGCCGTGTAGAAAAACTTTTTATAGGAAGTGAGTAGAAAAGTAAAATCTATAATAAAAAGAAAACAGATCGAAAGGATTGAAAAAAATAGTCTCCCGTGATACTCTACCATACAGTTATAGATGGAATACGAAGGAATAAATAATCAGTTATCACTTTACATCGGTGCTTCAATCTTTCCTTAGTGTTTTCCCTTTACCTTCCATGGTCTCCGACTGAAAAATTTGTCGAATAGAGTCACAAAATGGACCTAACCGTACCCACAGAAAAGACCACATCCTCTTTGGTACGAGTATAAGTCCAGTAGAACGAAGAGTCGTAAACGTCCGAGAGTTTCTCTGAGGTAGAGAGAGCCCTGAATTCGGGACCTCAACTCTCGTGGGTGTCCTAAGTGCGAAGAGACTGAGACCCCAAGAGAAATCCCGAAATGGTCTACCTTTTGATCGTGGAGTCTCGGTCACCCCACCACTCGATTGTCCGAAAGAGCTGTCTACCTCCTGGGGTTCACACTTACTTTTGTCGAAGTCGGACTTTTCTTTTTTTTTAGACTTAGGTTAGATACATTCGTTTATGGGTATAGTTTGGTTAATAGGTTTCCTTAACCAGGTTACCGACGGAATCACTGAGACGTATTTTCTATAAGTGGACAGGTTATAAAACAATTACGAAAACTTATACAATATCGTCCAACTCTTACTTACTACAAACGGAGAGAACTTGTACTTGGATTCATCCCACTTCTCAAGACAAAACAACGCTCACCACTGTTCTATCAATGACTGTTAAACCCTGTTTATCTTGAGGTCCGATTGCTAAAGTGATATGTAGAAAATCTGTCGGAATCCATACACGTAGATGAGTACTAAATAGACTAACATTTCTTTATTTACAGACCAGTAACCTAGTACGTCTATCTAGTATCAAGGAATAAGTCCTTATCTTGACTTGAATACTTTACGAACAGAGTTCATTCAGAGATCCAACACGGGAAATGTTGTTAGGATAAATTTTGAAAGGATAAAGGTCTTTATGGTTGTGACTACGTTTCTCCTATGAAGATAAAGAACTAAATCAAGAACAACAATTTATTAATTAATAATAATTTATATTAATAATTTAATTACAATTTAATTAATAATAGAACAATTTATCCAACTAAATATTGGATAAACAGTATTAATTTGTTTAGAACATTCTGACGTAGAAAGGAACCAATTGTCAAATATAAATAAGGTAGGTTACATTTCTCCTTCATAACTGTTTAAATAATATCCATAAAATTGAAAAAGAGTATTTCGGAGATAAACAAAGAATCGAATTTTTATTTAGGTCTATTTGTTTAAGATAAGGTGACTAGTGATAAAATGTACAGAAACCCGAAAATTTATAAAGAAAACCCTTGAGATTAGGTACTTATATTTATACGAAGTCTATTTTTAGTACTTAGAGGTGGAATTAAGTCTTCCTAGAGATTATAGTTGACTTTAGTGAATGTTTTACGTAAAATGTCCCTTTTTTATCTAGAAGGGGGAGTCCAAGTCTGTTAGATTTAAAGTAGAACTATGACTAAAAACTTAAGACTTCTTTAATATGTAGTTTGTCTTCCCATTATATATAAACTTGTAAAAATTAAACTTCTTGTAAAATACTAAATTACTTTTACTAACATAGTAACGACCATCATTATGGTGATGGTTATCCGGAAACTCTTCCGTCTTAAGAAAGTAATTTCGACTCACTTTTATAAGTTTCACCTAGAAGGGTAACTACAGAGGGATATGGTAAAGGAACGGTGACCCTTGTCTCTTAGGTACGTCGTTTCAACATGTCCCGACGTGTTTGTCTTGGGACAGATTCCACCGTCTCCTCAAAGAGTCCGAACCCTGGGAAGACGTGCTCACCACTGTGACATAACCAGTACTACCACGCACCGGGCGGTAGACAGACTATTTTGTCGAGTCGCACGATTCACAATAACTGTCCTTCTACCCGTCTGGCGAAGGAGACCCCCGAAAGACCGACTGGGAAGGAGTTTCGGACCGGCTAAAAGTTTCCAGACAAAGAAGGCCCATTTTATGGTAGTTAGACGACGGAGTCATAAAGGGAAAAGAAACCCAAGTACGTTGTAAAAAAAGACTTTCCTTACTATAAGGTGACTAGTTCTTACCACTCTGAACACCAGGGAGTTAAGTCGGTACATTTGCACGGAAAGCAAATCACGATTTTAAATGGGTCATGATCCCCGTGTAGACTAGAAGTTACCCCCAATTGCCGTACTACCCAGATCACTACTGACGGTTCAATCTTCCTACTACTCCATTTTACATTCGACTTACGAGAGTATAGGTCGACGAGATGGTGTCATTATATCAATCTAAAGATCTCTATCGGTCGAAAGTCACCAATCCCTGTCTACACATTAAAGTCTGGAAGTCTCCTCCTACGAGAAAGAACTGTTATTGGATACTAAAAAAAAGAAAAAATTTCTTACATCAGAGTCACTCGATATTAAATATATGGTGTTTTAGTGGGTAGAATTCATATCTTAGGTCACTAATTTTGTGACAGTGGATAGTGGAAAATGAATTTATCCGTTAGAAAAAGTAAAACTGTCAAACTATTATACCATATCAATCCTAACATAATAAGAAAAAATTGAAAAATAAAATAAAACCTCACATAAACTAATTGTTATAACACTAGTAAAGTCCACAGGTGGTTTTACTAAGTCAATGTGTATGTGTACATAGATTGGAAAAAGTTTAAGAAAAGGGTGAAACCAACAATATATTATAACTCGTCCTAACACAATAAGACTATAGACGAACGTAAAATTTGAATATCGTTAATGGATCCCATCAAAATATACTACTAACTACTAATCGTTTTTGTCTTTGAATCCAGATTCGTAACGTCTTTTCGACCAAGTTCTTATGTTGGGAGTTTAGAATTAAGGATTTGGAGTATGTAATGGGGTACAATAAACAGTACTGTTTTACACACGTCAAATAAACCACAGTGCTAAACCTTATAATATTAGGGACAAAGGTGTCTAATGGTTTAGTTAAGTAGTATATACACATTCTATCTTCGATACAACGGTTAAATTACAGATATACCCAAAACGAGAATTTTTTGTAGAAAAATTTCCGAGACGTCCTAGGGTCAAATACTTCAGACATAGGATCCGTTGAAGTTTCGAAAGATTCCTTCTACGGTTCATCTGTCGACGATATCGATGATGGTTTCTCGTTTAGAAGAAGTGGAACCGTAGACCCAAAGGGTAAACAACCGGTTTTCTTCGTGTTAAAATCATAACAGAAATCGGTGGGTTATTTATGGTCACCTACTTCGGTAACCCTAATGACCACTTCTCGTCAACAAACAATTTACGGTATTTCCGAACAATAAAACCGACAAGTTTAGTCAAAACACTCATTTTCCTACATTGTTGAGGACAATAAATTGACTCTAAAAGACACTTGAGGAAGGAGAAGAAGAAACAACAATAAGTCAACGATACAACACAGGCTGAGAGACGTTGGGGTACCTGACGTCGTGTGGTCAGAGGGGACAAGGAGTGACAGAGGGTCTCAAACGAGTCTAAGTACAGGTAACTCAGTTACTACGATAGATTGGTAGAGTAGGAGGTGGTGGGCGAAGAGGAAAACGGAAGTTAGAAAGGGTCGTAGTCCCAGAAAAGTCACTCAACCGAGAAGTGTATCCACCGGTTTCTTAGTCGCGAAGTCGAAGTCGTGATCAGGAGGGTTACTTATAAATCCTAAATAAAGGAAATCCTAAGTGACCAAAGTAGAGGAGTCTCAGATTCCCTGAGAGTTCTCACAAGAGGTCGTGTTAAGCTTTCGTTGTTAAGAAACCACGAGTCGAAAGAAATACCAGGTTGAGAATGTAGGCAGGTATGTACTGAAGACGTTTTTGGTATCAAAACTGAGATACCTGACAACAGTCATTTCACTACAGAGACGAAAAAATTATGTGCCAGATCTAAAAAGTATCGAAAGGAAGGTTCCTCGTTTGTAGGTTAAAGACCGACGTCAGTGATAGACGTCACTAAAACCTCGGGTTCTTTTATTTTAGCCAGTGACGAAGGAGAAGAAGAATATCGAGTGATCTGGGGACTACCCTTCCATACGACATTAAATTTTTAATAACATAATTTCAAAGTCTATTTAACACCTCACCTTAAGGTTTCATGTTGAACCTACTGGTATGTAATTTCGTAAATATAGCTAAGGTATATTATTTGTCTCTTTTGCCTCTACGACATAATTTTTGTAATGTTTTCCGAGTAGAGCTAAAGAGAAAATTTTCTTAGGGGATTTTATAATACTACACATAATCGGGTCGAATGGATCTTTTGTTTCAAACTCTGTTTCGACTACACAATAATTCTTCACGTTCGGGTCCATTATTCTCACTTCCTTTTTTCCCTTTACTTTAGTCCTCCTTCCTTTCGTTTATTTTTAGTAAACAATTGATCAACCGATGTCTAAGTGCTTTTTGTACCGGTCGACAAGTCAGTACTCGCCTAAACAGAGGACTCTACTACAGACCTTAGGGACACGGAATCTTATTACTAGTTTTCCTCTTTTCCTTACCAAATAAACAGTCGAGGATCAACGAGGACGTAGAGAATCAGTTTTAAGTGCGGTACCTGTGAATACAGTATTACGAATACCCTACACAATGGACCGGTAAACTCGTAGACAACCTCTTTGGGTTCGGTGTGTAAAGAATCACACCAGACCAACTTAACCTGTCCTCGTCCGTTTGAACGACACGAAAGAGGGTTCTGTCCCCAGTAACTTCACTCGGATTCAGGTCTAGGGTTAGATCCCTTCTCTCTCACCATAATTTAATTTCGTTGTCACCGTCGTCGGTCCTAAGGTAACAGTTCATGTCTTCTGGGACCTCAGTCAATCATGTCTTACTTAGATCCCTCAAAGTATCGGTCCCAGTGAATCTTACAATAAGTGTAAAATCTTTACGTTAAACATACGGAGTAATTGTAAAGTACTTGGAATGATAAAACCAACAGACAATACAGAACTCACTCTCTATCGGTCTTCATGATTATGGCTAATTAAGTACACGAAACGATTACGAACCCGATCCACTAGACCCTGAACCTTCCGTATCCTTTCCTTCTAACAATTGTTCGTTCAGACTACTTGAAGAACTTTACCCGTGTGTGACACTTCTATAAACAAAAGTTACAATTATAGGTGATTTCCAATTTCACATACGGACGTTACGCCCTCTGGACCCAAGCTAGGGACCCACCCCTTCTAGGGGACCTCTTCCTTTACCGTTGGGTGAGGTCATAAGAACGGACCTCTTAGGGTACCTACCTCCTCGGACCACCCGATGTCAGGTACCCCAGCGTTTCTCAGCCTGTGCTGACTCACTGAAGTGAAAGTGAAATTTCTCATAGGTAACACCACCGGTCCATCTGTTCTACTGTACACGATATCACCACCCAGTCGAAGAAAGGGGTCGAGAAGATGACAAACATATTACCCGGGTACTTGTTTCATCGGTACTATAGTCTCCATCTCCGACACGTTCCCGAGTCACAGTACCACAGGGGAAAGGTTCCGACTGGACTACTTATGATGACGACACTCATGGACTAGACGACCATCACCTCTGGTTATGACTCGAGAACTAAACCACCGTAAAGAGTACCAACGGTCGATCTGGGAACCACCGTCTAATTAATGCAACCTAGAAGGCAGTATTTCCCCCGTCTCTAAACAGAGAACCTTATCTGTAGGAAACCTATATCTGAATGACAAGGACGGATATTTCAAAGAAGGTCGTGACCCGATTGTATTACTGAACAGAAGAGGCACCGTAATGTATGTCCTAACACAGACTCGTTCCCGAGTAAACTTTCGTTTCCCTTACAATTACTACCCGAGTACCACTACCTTAATTGACTGGACTGGAGAGGGGGGTAGCGAGTCTTCACTGATCGGATTAATTCACCACTTTACCGAATCATTCGGTCAGTCAATACCACACTCGACGCTCTATTATGGGATTTTCTTACCCCAAGACAAAATGTGCTTCGTCGTATACACGTGTCAGTCAGTCTCTGGTCATATACTCTGACAGAAAAGACGATTATTGAATAAGTGTCTTCAAAATGGAGGACAAGGACTTTGAAACTCGATACGAAGAAACATTTAGAATTAGTGTCTTCTCGAACTCCTCACTCCTCACCCCTTACGAAGGTATACCCCTATATTATTACTAAGGGAACTTAACCTTCTATTCTGATGGAGAACTAGTAAACTCGTAAGAATTAGATGACTTTTTTTATCTATTTCCCTTTTTACCTACAATGAAAAGACCACTGACTAAGATCAGTAGTTCCCCTTTAACCCAACGACGACATGTTACGTCCATTTCTCCAGTTACACATTTTAAGTCAACTATAGACCCCACGGAAAATCATGGAAGTACGAGTCATCATTTTAAGTTACCTTTCGATATCGTCAGTGTTTCTCTCTTCTATGAACTCTTAAGTCTTAGGAACCCTTGTCTTCGAATCTAATGGTCCATTCCTTGATATTGGTCGTCCCCAAGACCGATTCCTGTTCCGTTTATTCTTTACTTATCGCTTTCCTCAGTATCTATAGTCAATATCGATTACTGGTCAATGCCTTTGTCCCGGTGTCACAGAAATATACAAGAGAAACGGACATTTTGAAAATGCATGACTGGTAGAAGAGAGAGGAAAGGTAAATTAAAGTATGTTGTCAACCACCTCTAATATTAAATCAGAAACTCATTGTCGTATACATCCTCTTAATACTGTCTTGAACACCTTAGTAACTATACCGGTCGTTACCTATACTACTGACAATACCCATACGGAGAGGAACAAAACCACACACATATCTACGAGTCATCACAGGCTGAGAAACTTTGGGAAACTTGATATCGGGTGGTCCGAGGAGACAGGTATCCTAAAAGGTCCGTTCTTATCACCCCATTCACGGTAGAAGAGGAGGTCTCCTATGAGGTTCGGGTCCCTGACTTTGGTGCAGAGGACGTTACGTCCGTCTAAGAAATGGACGACTCGGTAGTTCCTTCGGGGAGGAACAAAACCCCTTTTCAGTAGTGAACCTATCGACGTAGAACAATCCATCTTTATATCTCAACATAATAACAACATACCTGCAAGTTTACGTACTCTTCTCACGTCCACTTTTGACTCATTGATCTTCCCACCAGACTACCAGACACTGCTACCAGTCAAAAACGAATTAAACTTTAGGTGGGAAGTAACGGACGAAACACTATTACCTCTACCCCGGAGATTCGTAAATAGAAAACGTCGTCTATATATAATTTTAAACAGTCATCTCCCGTGATCTCCTCGCATCGTCCTTCTTCCCCGAGGGGAGGGACCAAGATTATACGGAAGTCTACGACGATAAACGAGGATTACGACAACGGTCACCGTGTAAACCCTCTGTAAATCGTCATGAATAAGGGTAACCGAAGTCACCGTCAGAACCCTACCGAAGAACAGTTCAATGTATCCGTGCAAGTTCCCATCTGGGGACACTCAAAACATTTGTGAGGTCGTCAGTATAAAGTATGGACGCCGAGTGAACGTGGAACCTCACTGTAAAGGACGAACGGTCAAGGTTGATATCAAGGGACGAACGGTCACAGTCGAGTGGACGTGAGTCCTTTCAATAAAACCGAACTGTTATAGACTGACGTCAAGGAACAGACGGTTGAAGTCGAGGGAACTTTGGGTCTCCCCACAAAGGACAAGTGGATCGTTAGTACGTAGTCGGACCGGACCCTTTTGAGTCACTTGTAGAGACCCCAAGTCACCAAAGGTTGGTGTGAAAAAACCTGTTTCAGATTTGAGTTTAAGTCTCCGAGGAGAAGGTTTACAAAAGGAAGTTGCTCACTGGAGGGAATAGTCAAAAAAAAAGAAAGTGAAAAATGGGGCAATGTCAATTAAGACCAATATTAGGAATACAATTTGACAGGGACAACTTTAATGAAACACAAAGGACAGAGTAGTAAGACAACACTGACTAGGTGAGGGAATAGACAATCTAAACCTTCTTGAAAACATACAGATCCTTTAAAATAATGTTGATAGAATCACTGACAGTAGGTGAAACCCTAAGTTAAGACTGAGGACTTATACTTGGTATACAGTCCCTATGTCATCTTGATATCTAATTTACCATAAGTAGAATATCCTCGGTGGTCCGACCCGTTGGTGATTAGACACTCTACCAAAAGTCCTTCCTCTTTTCCAATTTTAAGTGAAATCGGTAAAATAAATATCTATTCTTAATCCAAAACCTATCAAACTCCTGAGAATGACCAATGATCCTCAAAGGGTCCACCACATCACCATTTCTTAGGTAGACGGTCCCATCCTCTACGTTTTTTGTATCCAAACTAGTGACCCAACCCTTCTAGGGGACCTCCTCCTTTACCGTCGGGTCAGGTCATAAGAACAGACCTTTTAGGGTACCTGTCTCCTCGAACCTCCCGATGTCAGGTACCCCAGTGTTTCTCAACATGTGCTGACTCGTTAACTCGTACAAATGATCTGGGTCAATTACTACCCTAAAGGAGATTAGTTCTTGGAGTCCCCAGTGTACAAAAAATCCAATAGGTGTAACAAAATACCTTAAACTATCCAACTTTTAGAGACCCGTCACCAGACTCTAACTACGTTCAGAGAAAGACTACATAGTCACCAATTCTCTTTCGGGTCCTCGTGTTGGGTGGTGTACTTTCTACAAGTGTCCAAGACTTCTGGTGTTCTAGGGAGGTAACTGGAAGTATAGTACCAGTTTACTTTTTTGGGAAGTGGTTATATTAAAGATTAGTTGGGTGATTATGATATGATTACTAGAAGATTGAAGAGTTTTCTCAGACATAAATCTTTCAAAATTTTGTAGGGTACGGAGAGTGTCAATCCTCCGACATTTGCTAGTGTACGCCGGCCAGCTCGGACTAGTCCGTCCGGTCTCTCGGAAGTCTCAACCATTCAACTTTGTGAGAACAGTGCGGGTCTTTAAAAATAATTGACCTCGACGTTCAATTGAGGAGGAGACTCTCTTTACCAATACCCCCTCTCGAGGGGCATTTCATGAGACCAAAACCCCCATCTACGAGTCCTTGTCCCCCAAAGGACTCCGAACTAGTGCGGAAACACATACGGTTCGAAGGAAGGAGTGCTGGAAACGGTACCCGCCTCAAGGCGTGCGACCGGGGGCCGTTCCCGTCCTATGTATTACAAACGACTCGATTCTTTCTGATTCTCTATCTTATACAAAACCACCTTTTCTGTCATCAAGATCAAACCTACGGAGAATCTGGAAGTTCGTTTCAATAGTTTATCCGTCATTTATATTTTTATATCCCCGAAGGGGCCACCGTCATCATCATTTCTTGGACGGACGGTTACGTCCTCTGTATCTCTACACTCAAGCTAAGGACCCACCCCTTCTAGGGGGCCTCCTGCCGTTCTGTTGGGTGAGGTTTTAAGAACGGACCTCTTAAGGAAGTCTCCTCCGACTTGTTTCATAGGTATCATACCGTATCTCAGCCTGTATCGACTTCACTGAATCGTACATGCGTGCGTGCGTATTTTTATACCTCAAACCTCTCCACGTCCTACTTCAATGATTTGACTTCTTAGACAACATACAATTATCATAAATTTTGGTAACATCTTAGACAACGTTTAATTATCATAAATTTCGGGAACATACAATTATCATAAAATAGCCAACATACAATTATCTTAAATTTTGGTCTCCTTCTCTAGTGGATCCCTCATTCATCTTCTCTCATTCATCTCTTCTCTTCTCCGACTTCTGACTCAAGATCTCGTGTAGTCACAGATCGGCACCTTTTTCTTCCTTTTGTTCGTTTCCTCTAAATCTTCACCAGTCACTTCATCCTCCTTCTGGCCAATCAAAAGATCTTCACTGCACTTTCACAAATTCTCTCTCTACTTCTTGACTTCAAACCAAGAACCCGTACCGTTCCTTATACAACAACTACTGGAGTTCAATTGTATTCAGTAAAGTTGCCTCCTTACTTTCAGACTGATCTGTTTTGAGTTCTTCTTAACCCTTCATTTCTTTATGAAATTTTTCATCCTTGCCATCGATAGCCTCTACAGTTGAGATCATTCACCCAAAAAAAATTACTCTATATACTCTTTTACACGACTGTCCTCACTAGACAGTACCCATCCGGAAACTCAAACTCTCCTCCTATGTAACAGTCTGAAAATAAACAGTTTTGTACTCGAAACACAGTCTTCTCCTCCATCAAAAGACAACTGTAGAAGTAATCTTAGTTATCGTAATCTATACTTATCGAGATCTGAAGGAGAAAATTCCGTTTGTATTTATTGAAGGGTCCCGAAAGAGACGGAAGGTTGTCTAAGGGTCCGTAGATCCGTACACCGTCTGGACGGTTCATCATACAGACCAGGACACACTACCTAATCACCCGAAACTATTTATCGGGTATGGTCCGTCGTGCTAATCTCGACTGACTGAGGCCGTTCTAATTAACAAAATCTAACATGTCTGTAGAAAGTTCTCCCTTCATAAAGACAAATAGACAGAAGACAGATAGTGCTTTCCCAGGAAACATCGAGCAGTATTAGGTATTTTTCCTTGTTTTGTAAAAGTATATGTAGTTCCTATGAAAGTTGATAAAGGAGTCAAGGAAAATGTAGGAGTCGCAGTTATGTTTATATGGCTAAAAGTAAACATCAACAATTTGAAAGTAAGATTCAATAGGAATCGTGATGTCTTCTTACTTTTAATTTCGATTTTTAATTTTGATTCTTCAGATTTCTCGTTTCATGCGGTACTTAGTTAAATCGAACAATAGTACATCGTTCTTAGATTAAACGAAAGTGTGTCATTAATAGTATAACATTTATGAATAGACATACACAATCGAGTGATCTCTCTATGGTATCCCGGACTTTACGTAATTCATAAGTTATTTACAAATAATCTAATTAAATACTCACTCTATGTATTGTGATAAAATTCTAATTATCTTGAAATCTTCGTACAATTCTTCTGACTGTAACAAGAATTTTCCTTGTTTAACTATTTTATATAAAGGTTCACTATGTATATGAACAAATCAACGAGTCGGCACAGACTGACAAAAGGTCAAGGCACCTGACGTTGGACGGTCCGAGGAGACAGGTACCCCAAAAGGTCCGTTCTTATGCCTTCACCCGACGGTATAGAAACAGGTTCCCTAGAAGGGTTGGGTCCCTAGTCTGAGTGTAGAGAACGTAACATCCATCTAAGAAATGGTGACTCGATGGTCTCTTCGGACCATATCTATGTGAATAAATCAACAATCATTTTGAAAATATACTGTCCGGGTCATGATTGACGAAATGTTGATAATTAAGTAAATTAAAGAATTCAACCATAACAATGGTAAAATGTGTACACCTTTGACTCCATACCTCTTTAATTCCTTCCAATTATCGATTGTTTCACGTCTCGACTCTAATTTGTGTTCGTAAAACTGAAGTCTTGGTATTTAAGTTGGTATACCAAAACGGTTTAGTATTATAAACCGTCAAAGAAATCATATTTTATAAAAGGTCTTAGTAATGAGAAGTAAACATAAAATCTGAGATGCATACTCTAGTATAACATAAACGGAAAGACACAGACTGTAAAGTGAATTGGAGCCAGTTGGGTAGAACGACTAGAACTCTCCGTCTTCGGTCCATCCTTAGGGGAACCCTTACCTGTAAGATCACCGAGACTAACAACCCTCCAACAATATAACGTCATTGGGACCGTGAAACTTTACGGTAAGACCTTAGGAGAAAGATCGGATAATCGTGACCCCTAGGTTAGGACGGATAATTACCCGACCGTGGTGGGGTTTAGGGACAGTCGGTACTTCGGAAGAACGTTCTTCGGATGAAACTAGACGTCACCCAGTTCGTAGGTGGTATGTTCCGTTCCGGAGAGTCGGTTGGTTTTACCCCCACTCGGGACGGATGGTCGTGTGGGTGACATCAGTCGGGGTGGTGTGGTCTTCTCGTATGTGTCGGGCGTATCCCCCTGGTGGTCGAGACCACTAGTCTCCTTTCGTACTATGACCCGGGGTTCCCTAAAAAGGATGTGTTCCGGTGAAGAGATTCTAGTCCTTTGTATTAGTTGGAAGGATAGTTTATCTTTATTTGAGACTCCTGACCCACTTTACTCCTCTGTCTTCTTATTCAAGGTCTACTTCCTTGTTCTCCATTGGAGACTTTTTCTCGACTTATTTCACTAGGCATGTGAGATGGGTTATTCTTCAAATTCCATTATTAATACTTCTACAAATGGTTTGAGCCCTCGTCCTTACCGACCTATGTCAGTCTTCAAGTTGTTTCAATCTTTTATGTTTCCTGGTTTGTCGGTTTGTATTCTTATGTTATTTTAAAATTTTTGTTTGTTTGTTTTGTGGTCTTCGTCAGTTCTCGTCTAATCTATTACTTCGAGTCGTTTCACCTTCTGTCTTTTGGTGGGTTCGTATCTAATTCTCTTGAAACCATATTGTAGTTCGTATAATTGGGAAAGTAATATCCCAAGGGTTCTACTGGTACAAACGGTAGAAAGATCTTATATCACGATAAATTTTAGTCGGAGAACTTATAGGCTTAAGGTTGTTCCTTGCGAACTAACTGTGGACTGATCCGGTAGGGACATCGTATTCCATCCTACCTAAACTTGTAATCTATATTATATGTATTCCAAAGACGAAACTGACACACTTATATATGATAATTAGGAGACCTGATGTTCCGTTATAAGTTCTAATATCGGTCGACTAAAAGTAGAGACGACTTGTGACTAACTCTGATTCCTTCTCTCCAGTAAACTTGTGTCCTCCGGACTTCTATTGGGGATTCCTCTCCCATCCTTTTGGGTTGAGGTAGGTCTTGAGAACTCGACTCTAGGACTACTACGTGTATAATTGGACAAATTTAAACCCCTTTAATATATATGAGTAACTCGAAATCAGAAAAGTGGAGATTTTATGAAAAAATGAACTGATCCTTATAACCCTCTTTTTTTATGTTTTTTACGTCACAAAACCTCTCAAGGGAATGTTGATCTTTTAGTGAATAAATTTAATAAAAATAATTCAGAAAAGATTTACAATGAAGACACCCCGATACTTTTGGTCGCCACCTAGGAGAAACTGGAATCCCAATATACGGCGACAAATTTTGAAATAGTCATCCGGAACTTCACTTCTGTTTTCCCTCTCCAGTCTTTATGTAATCGTTCGTGTAACAACATACTAAACTTATTTATATAAAAATTTAACGATTTTATTTTACTGTTCTGTGGACTCCCAAGAGACTGTTTCCTTATGTTGTTTCTAAAGAGATTGTTTCCGTTTTATTTATCGGATCAATAATAAAGAAAATTACGTCGGAAAACAACTACTGTGACCATGTAAAACCGAAGCTGTAAACTCAACCGAGCTGTGGGAACCCGGTCTGTCGGTAGACAGAACCTACGAAGTCCACAGTAAAACCGACTTACCCTCTGGTTTACTGGAGACTTTGTGGAAGACACTGAGGTGATAAAACAACCCTTTATCAGATAGAAATCCTTCAACATAATATGATAATATATAAGTGATATGAAAGGTTTATTGATATATGTATTGTCTTAGATTCTCAGTCACCTTACCTTTTCGAGTCCACCAGTTCTGAAAGTATGTCTTCATATAGTGACTACATCTTCTCTGTCACTATCTTATCCTATATTCCCCCATGTTCCACGACTATAAGAGCTGTTCTCGATTTCGGAACATATACCTAGTTGACCCTTTACCTATTGGTGAGTTCTTAAGTGGAAACCTCATCTATTCGAAACCCCCTTTTGAACCCCGTTTCCCCAACTTCGAGCCATCATATTAACACAAGATGTGGTAAAAGTGAGTAGATTCCAGGAATCAGGAACCTAGAACTTGTCTTTATCCGTAGGTCCACATATTTTTATAGGTCCCGTCGTAAGACTTTCCAAGAGGAAATTTATAACTAAAATGTTTCTCGGGAGACTTTTGTATTTAGTACGATTCACAATCATTGTTGTTTATTTAGTACAATTTATACAATTTTTGTGATGTACGATATGATAGGGAGAACCTCCCAACCACCCTACTGAGAGCCGCTGGGGTACCTGTTGCCGGGTGGTCCGAGGAGGTAGGTACCCTAAAAGGTCCTTCCTCATGACCTCACCCCACGGTAACGGAAGAGGAATCATGTTTTTTCACGACTATTTATGTGTTTCGAATCTTTGGATGAATAAGTAGGTATTGGACCACAAAGATCCACTGTGAGTTGGAATAGGAAAACAAACGTTTTTCGATTGTTATACAATCTCTATTCACCTATAGACTCCACTTGGGTTTTAGAAACTTAGATTACCATACCCGACTTTCAACTACGTAGACCTCCACAGTACCTAAGTACAGGTCCAAAATTCGTTAAGATCATTATACACTCACGGACTTTGACCTATTTCTTCACTGGTCTTCATGTTAAAGGTTAATACAATTACTTATGTTCCATCTTGATCTTGGGAACAAATTTTAGGACCTTCCTATTTGAATGATTTGTACTTCTCTGTCTTTTTGATTTTTATCTTAATGGTATACTAGGTCGTTAGGGTGAGGACCCGTATATGGGTCTGTTTTAATATTAAATTTTTCTATGTACGTGATTAGTACACAATATCGTCGTGATAAGTATTATCGGTTTTGTCTCTCTGTTGAATTTACAGGTAACTGTCTATGTATCTATTTCTTGTACACAGCTTTCACAATCAATGAGCCAACACAGACTGAGAAACTCTGGGGTACCTGACATCGGGCGGCCCGAAGAGACAGGTACCCTAAAAGGTCCGTTCTTAATGACCTCACGAACGGTAAAGGAAGAGGTCATTTCTTGTGTATGTATGTCTCCTTATGATGACTCAGTATTTTCTCTTGTTTTATTGTGGTAAACCGTCGTTGTACCTACGTTGATCTCTAAGACTTCATTCAGTCTTTCTCTTTCCGTCTATGGTGTACTATATTAAACACGTACCTGAGAGTTTATACTGTATTTACTTTGATAGATATTTTGTCTTTAACTGAGTATCTGTATCTCTGGTCTGAACACCAACGGTTCTCCCTTCCCCGATCCTTCTCCACACCTGACCCTCAAACCTCAACCATCTCCGTTTGACAATTGAAATCTTACGTCTTTGTTCCAGGACACCATCTCGTCTCCCTCGATATAGGTCAGAGGATCCTGTTTGTACTACGTTTTCTTATAAAATTTCTCTTACATATAAACATATATTGACTCAGTGAAACAACATGTCGGTTATAACCGTCTTGTAACATTTAGTTGATACGAAGTTAATTTTTTAATTTATTTTGTCCTCGTTTCCTCAAAGTACATACTTTATATAGTAACACACTACAAAATCTCACTTCTAGACGCGTTTCTTACTTTCTTCCCCGAAGGGACCTCCGAGTCACCATTTCTCCGGTGGACGGTTACTTCCTCTATACCCAAACTATGGATTAGACCCTCCTAGGGTGTACAGCACCTCGTTGATTCAGACACACGGTGTCGATGGTTCGGACACACAATTTCGGGTCCTCGGAATTGATTTCGGTCCCGTGGGATCCCGGATACGAGACTTTCTTTTCTTCGGCGACGTTACTCTTCAGACGTGTGACGTTAATCTGTCATCGGGAACGAACGACGTGGATCTCTTTTCGGGTCCGTCACTACTTCTGAGTCTTGTCGGTTTTTTTGGTGTTTTCACTTACTCAAACGCACCTTCTTTACTCGAGCTGTTTACAATATTTGTTCGTGTATAAATCAATTACGTTAATAAGAATTAAGGGACACGATGGAGAATGATACCTCCGACTTCTTTACTCAGTGAAAAGATCAAAGTTAACACAGAAACCTCAACTACACTGTTTTATTACCGATCCCTTTACATCCCCCACCTCAACCCTTTGTACTCTTTATGAAGCGACGACAAGTCGTCATCCCTCTTAAGAAACAGAGAACGTTTATAAGAGATCAACACGTTGAAGAGAAATTTACTCCACACGATGGTTCTTCACTCTTTTGGTTCCTGTTTTACTACTCCCTCAGAGACAAGAACCCATCGACTTAGTCAATGTTCATGACGGATTTATACTAGAAAATAATTTTTTTTTTTTTGGAAATTCAGTAACAATCAAATCAAAGACAATTAACTTCGGTTTATGTAGGATTAACCATTTCGTTCGTATAAGATTTCCCGTATCCATAATCTGTAAGACACTTGTGATGTCAAAAAACCCAAACAAACAAAAAAACCATTCAACGAGTCACCACAGACTGATAACGCTGGGGTACCTGACATATTAAGTACCTTAAGAGGTCCAGTCTTATGACCTCACCCATCGACAAGGGAAGAGAGATCTCCTAGAAGGGTTGGGTCCTTTGTTTGGGTCCAGAGGTGTAACATCCGTCTAAGAAATGGTCGACTCTGTGTTCCCTACGGATACCCGTCTCCTCGGACCGTCCGATGTCAGGTACCCCAACGTTTCTCAGTCTGTACTGACTCGTTGATTGTGAAAGTGAAACAAATATGTAAGACATAGGTCGTGGTAAGATTTCTATATTTTCTTTGTATGCTGACAGAGATCAGAAATCTTTGAATGTGTCATCGTCTCTACCGTTCTGAATTTATTTATCGACCTCTTATGGATTCCATACTCCCCTGCACACGTACACATGTCTCAGCGATTCAACACAGTCTCAGAAACGCTGGGTCACCTGAGATCGAGTGGTCCGAGGAGACAGATACCCTCAGAGGTCCGTTCTTATGATCTCACCCAACGGTACGAGAAGAGGTCCCCTAGAAGGGGTGGGTCCCTAACTTAGTTACAGAGGACGTAACCGTCCGTTCACGAAATGGTGACTTAGTGGTCCCTTCGGGTATAAATATCATCAACATTAAATTTTGGGTATAGGTACAACGACGACGACGATTCAACGAAGTCAGCACAGGCTGAGACACGCTGGTGGTCCGAGGGGGTAGGGACCCTAAGAGGTCCGTTCTTATGACCTCATCCAACGGTAAAGGAAGAGGTTACGAACTTTCTCTTTTCACCTTCACTTCAGTGAGTCAGTACAGACTGGGAATCGCTGGGTACCTGACGTCGGGTGGTCCGAGGAGGTAGGTACCCTAAAAGGTCCGTTCTCATGACCTCATCCCACGGTAATGGAAGAGACTATAGGTACGATATTTGATAGTTAAGATATTTGAAAGTCTTTACTCCCTTTTGTTAAACAGACCTAGTTTTTCTCTCGTTTCTTTGAGTTCTAGAAAAATAGGGAATAAGAAGATGTCTCGTCACTGACTACGAATCATCGGTAAGTTGTATTCAAATAATTTAACTTTTTACTAAAGACATTAGAACTTCCTTCACACCTTATACCTACTGTGTGTCTTGTTTTTTTAGTAAGGAGACCCCAGTATATTTTCAGAGAGATCAGTTTCGATACCAAAGACATCATCAGTACATACCTACTCTCTCAACCTGATATTTCTTTCGACTCGTGGTTTCTTAACTACGAAAACTTTACACCACAACCTATTTTGTGAACTCTCAGGGAACCTGATGTTCCTCTGGATTGGTCAGGTAGGATTTCCTTTAGTCAGGACTTATAAGTAACCTTCCTGACTACGACTTCGACTTTGAGATTATGAAACCGGTGGACTACGCTTCTTGACTGAGTAAACTTTTCTGGGACTACGACCCTTTCTAACTTCCACTCTCCTCTTCCCCTGTTGTCTCCTACTCTACCAACCTACCGTAGTGACTAAGCTACCTGTACTCAAACTCATTCGAGACCCTCAACCACTACCTGTCCCTCCACACCGCACGACGTCAGGCACCTCAGCGTTTCTCAGCCTGTACTGACTCGCTGACTTGACTTGACTTGACTTGTAGCTGACCCACGACCTCTTCTGAGAACTCTCAGGGAAACTGTCGTTCCTCTAGGTTGGTTAGTTAGGATTTCCTTTAGTCAGGACTCATAAGTAACCTTCCTGACTACAGTTCGACTTTGAGATGATGAAACGGGTGGACTACACTTCTTGACTGAGTAACCTTTTCTAGGACTACAACCCTTTCTATCTTGTACCCTCCTCTTCCCCTACTGTCTCCCACTCTATCAACCTACCGTAGTGACTGAGTTACCTCTACTCAAACT
Source organism: Capra ibex (assembly GCA_006410555.1). Classification (NCBI taxonomy): domain Eukaryota; kingdom Metazoa; phylum Chordata; class Mammalia; order Artiodactyla; family Bovidae; genus Capra; species Capra ibex. The sequence continues at coordinate 79,772,854 of SJYO01041852.1, forward strand.
CATTTGAGACCCTCAACCACTCCCTGTCCCTCCGGACCGTACGACGTCAAGTACCCTAGTGTTTCTCAACCTGTGCTGACTCACTGACTTTACTGTCTAAGAACAAAGAAAACGAAGTGACCGGTAAAGTGAAGTCAGAGGACGTTACCTGGTAAGAGTGGAAAGAGATCTACTCTCCTGAGTTCTAAACAAAGTGCCGAGTTAGAACTTTGAAAAACATTGGATGTGGGTGAAAGATCTACTAGGGTAGGTCGAGGTACTGAAAAGACTGGTAGAGATCAGACTATTCTGGGGTCGGGGTCGAAGACAGAATAACGACCTAGGGTGACTATCTCGGAGAGACTTAAGGTTTAAAGGATAAGCATATAGATCAACGGATAAGTCGAAGACAAACTTGTAGGTTAATTGTAAAGTTTGAATTTTATAGACTTCATCCGAAGAAAAGAGGAGATTTAGAAAAGGAGAAGGTCGGAAGGAGTAGAGTTATTTATCATTAGGGTGGACAGATCAACGAACCCAATTTTAGAGACATCAGTAGAAGTAAGGAGAGGAAAAATTTTTGGTAACAAAAACAACGAGTCAACGATTCAGTACAGTTGAGGGATGACTTCCTCAGGAACCCGGATCTTTTCTTTTATTACCAGAGTTTCCGGGAACGACTTAGTAGATTGAAGCCCTTTTTGTTTTGGTTTGAAATTCAGGACGGGACTATGAGACCCGACTAACGTAGTGGAGGACGGGTCTTTGGAGGGTGGGGGATGTAGACGGGTCCTGAATAATGGGGGACGGGTCCCCTGAATAGTTAGGGGTGGGTTTTGGAGGGTGGGGGAGAAGTTGATGTTTACGGTAGAGTTGATTTCCAGTGGGCTTTACAGTCCGGACTGATTGCAAAGGGAATAGTGAAAGTGTTTGGAGGGAAATTTATAGTTCGGAGGGATTAGGGAGAGTACGAGTCGGACCAGGAATCCGGTTGTCAACAGGGAGGAACGGACTTGTTTCCATTGGAAAGAGGTAACTCCAGCAGAGTGGAAGAAAAGACGGAACCGGGTTTGATATGGAATGCGAACACTGGAGTACCTGACGTCGAGTGGTCCGAAGGGACAGGAAGTAGTAGAGCGTCTCAAACAAGATTGAGTTTTAGTGACTCAACCACTAAGGTAGGTTGGCAGAGTAGGAGACGAAGGGAAAAGAAGAGAACTGGAACCAGAAAGGGTAGTAGTCCCAGAAAAGGTCACTCAAACGAGAAGTATAGTCTACCGGTTTTATAACCTCGAAGACGTAGTCAGGAAGGGATGTAGGTTAAATAGTCGTTTAGGACAACCGAAATGGAAGTTAAATATAAAGTTCAACTGGTGACAGGAGATGAAGACGATCAGACTGTGGTAGTGGAAAGAAGACCTAAAGAAACTATTGGAGGTTTGATCATAAGAACGAAGGCAAAAACGAAGGAATGTTAGGAAAGTGGCGTGTCTTCGTCTTGCCAAAGAAAATTTTGAATTCGGTCGGTTCAGTCGGGAGTCACGTTTTGGGAGGTGACTATGGGGAGAGTGAGTCTTTTTATGAAGTTCGACCTGGTACCTGAGGTGACTGAACTGGGACGAGGACGGTTCTGAGTGAGGTAGAGAGAGGGTGATCGAATAAAACAAGGTAACTGTCCCGAATGAACGATAAAGATGTGTGTGATTCGGGAAAGGACTAACTCTCGGAAATGTACTTCTGGAGTCCAGGAAACGTATACGACAATGAAGACTGATTTTGCGAAGAAGGTCTATATACGTCCCGAACGAGGGAATGGAGTAGTCTAGAGTCGAGTACAGTCACATAGTTCCCTATAAAGGACTGGTCCTACATGTTTTGTTGTGATTAGGGGGATGTAGTGAGAGATAGGGGATTGGGACGAGACAGAAAGAAATGTCGTGAAAAGTGGATGGATGATTTTGTAGAACACAAACAAACAATTAACAAAGAGGGAGGATCTAAAAACTAACAATACTAATTTTAGGTACATTTTTAATAGAAAGAAGGAAATTTAATCAACCCAGGTACGAACAGGAAAACGGACAACCCGAGTGTAAGGAGAGGAGAGGAAGAGCTCACAACAGACACGGAACGTCTGTACTGAGAGAGGGTGGGTGGACGGGAGTAGAGGTGAAGAGGACTCGTAGGTAATGTGCCCGTAAGTCAAAATATTATCTCACACCCTGAACGTCCCGGAGACGGTTTTGGGACGAGTAGGTCTCAGTAAATCACTTCCTCAGGTAATACGAGTCGTGAACGTCTCTCTTTAGGGGACGCTACCTCCGTCGAGCGTCGTCGTTGGCAAGAGGTGTATTACCGTAAGACGAGACGGACCGTGTACAGGACTACCCCTACGACGGGGGGACCTTTTCACGGTATAGTATAGCTTTGCAGGTCATTACTGTTGTTGACGACGTTATTTTTGACTTACAAGTGTCCTACCGGATTTCTCTCTGTTTTGTGTGACTCCAAGAGTCACCGGCACCACCAAACCCAAAAACGGGGGTCGTACCTGGGGTGACGACCCAGTCTGGGAAGTCCAGGATACACGAAAACGTCAACTCACACGACCAACGAGGTCTGTGGTTCAAGTATATCTTTGACTGTCAAAATGTGTGGGTTGTGAGTTCTTAGGAAAACACACCCCTTTTTTTACATTTTTATGAAAGAAAGTCAACTTCCGTAGACCCTTTAAAAAGGTTGTTGGTCTCGTTCATCAAAAGTAAAGATCCGACATCCTACTGGTGTCTCCTGGGGAGGGAAGGGTAAGAGACAATCGAGACAGTTCAGTATTGAAGTAAAACCTCGTCTTTCGTCCCTGGTTCTCCTTCCCTTCACATGTAAACGATTCTCATTTTAATCCTGAAGTCAGAAAGTTACTTCTTAATAAGATAACTTGGTCATTTCACAAAAACCTTATTGTATAAGGTTGTCTACTACTTAAAGTTTGACGAACTTATTTTTCGTATACCTTTCTGTTTTCGTAGAAAACAATTTAATATATCATCTTATCGATCTCACCCTTATTGAGTCAGTGTATCCTTCTTCGAATATATAAATTCATTTATTCTTAGGAAACGTACGTACAAGTCAGTACAGGTTGAGAAACACTGGGGAATCTGACATCGGGTGGTTCGAGGAGACAGACACCTTAAAAGGTCTGTCCTTATGACCTCGTCCAACGTTAGAGGATGAGGTTTCCCAGAAGGACTGAGTCCTTATTTTGGGTACAGGGAACTCAGAGGACGTAACCGTCCGTCTAAGAAATGGTTCCGTGGTGGATCCTTAGGAAACTCATCCATATTTATTAGTTTTTGTATCTGGATATAGGGTTTGAAGAAGGACTTCTTGATGATAAATACATAGAACTGAACTCCTTTCGACACTTTTTTAAATTTTATCTGAAAATTCTTCTACGTTTCAATAATGTATAATTCACACGAAAATACGGTGTCTCTTGTCTTACTTCTTTTACTTACGGTCATCACCTCTATACTAGAAGGGAACATCGAGTCAACCATTTCTTAGACGGACGTTACGTCCTCTGGGTCCAAACTAAGAACCCAACCCTTCTAGGGGACCTCTTCCTTTACCGTTGGATGAGGTCATAAGAATGGATCTTTTAGGGTACCTGTCTCCTCGGACCGTCCGATATCAGGCACCCCAGCGTTCTCATCCGGTGTTGAATCACTAATTTGGTGGTGGTCACCTCTAAATCCATTTTCGACCCACTTAAAAGTCTCTCAATGCTAATTATGAGAAGTCCTCTCTGATTATTATTTTCTATTTGACGAAAGAGTCACCTTAAGATCTTTACGACTTTCGGAATTTGTAAGTAAGTCTGAGTTGTAAACCTGTTCAGTATCTTACAAAGACCCAAAAAATTTGACCTTTTATTTCTCCATCTAAGAACACGTACGGATACACGATTCGGCGAAGTCAACATAGACTGAGACGCTAGGACACCTGACATTGGGTAGTCCGAGGAGACAGGTACCCTAAGAGGTCCGTTCCTAGGGTCTTACCCAACGGTACGGGAGGAGGTCCCCTAGAAGGGGTGGGTTCCTAAGTTGGGCGAAGAGGACGTTAAGAACGTAACGTCCACCTAAAAAATGACGATTCGGTGACCCCTTCGGGTGTCCATCTAGGAGTATCTAGGATAATATAGATTCGTATATGAACGAACCACCGTTTACCGATCTGAGAAACTTACCGACTCCAAAAGGGCCCATCTTTGAAGAAATACTCTTTATGGTATTACTCGACCTGGGACTGTGTCGTCGATCTCCCTATTGAAGGCCAAAACGTAGGAAGAGAAGACTCACTTTGTCTGAAATTCGCGGAGACCAAGGACCGTACTGTGGTGTACTTCCCAAATAAGGGGGTAGGGTCACTGACCCTTCACCGTACACGCAATACGGGAGTTGTCGTGACTCCTCAAAACCCCACACACAGAAGTTATGACACCCTCGACTGCAAAGGCAACGACAAAGGATCCTCCTTTGTCGTCGAAGACGGACGGTATACAAGTATATTGTGACGTACGGTTGAACGTACGGTATAGTACGGTCGGACCTTTGTTCATACAAGTGGTCATGATATAATCGTAGTAAGATGAACGTTAGATTAATTATTAATCGACAGAAGGACGTCGGGAACTTCTGTTTACACTCTCGTTGAAACAGTACAAATAATTCTTATATGAATAGAATACCAGAAAAGTATACCTGTCACCCTTTACTTTTAAAGTCTTAGACACCTTGTAACCATTTAGACTCACCTTCCAAGTTCCCTGAGAAACATAACAAAAACTTTGAGGATCCCTCAAATTTTAGTAAAGTTCTATTAAAAAAATTTTTTTAGACACTATGGTTCAGTTTCGACCGAAGTACATAGTTGTCTCATTAGTTATTGTAAATATCATAGTAAAGTCCGTAAGTGTTCAGGTACAATCTTTACTTTTGAGACTAAGGTAATCTAGGAATGTCTAGTGAAATTACACTTACTCTCTGACTCCCTTTTCAATACTCTTTCACTTACCACGTCCAGTTCTTACGACTGGAAAGAGATGAAATATTAGGACAGGTTCCAATAGAAATTTCTTAAAAAGTAACATGAGTTCTAACGAGACCCGAGACACAAAATAAGGTTATACTTATAATATAACCCGGTAAAACAGTGAAATTCTCTTTTTGATTTTACTAACAACCTCTTCCTGTACCGTTGGGTGAGGTCATAAGAACGAACCGCTTGGGACACCTGTCTCCTCGGACCACCCGACGCCAGATACCCCAGCGTATTAGCCTGTGCTGACTTCGCTGAATCGTCGTCGTCGTCGTCGGCGTTTCATTGATATGTAGAATCTATAGAAACTTCCAGAGAGTTACATCGTAATTTATTAATATATCTGTTAGAAAATAAGGAGATTTACCTCGATATAAGTACTTATTAATTCCTGACCTAAAAAGAGAAATTTCTCTTTTTTACAAAGGAAGAGGTGGGTTTACCACATTAAAGAACTATTAAATTCTTTTGAATCCGATAACGATTTATTAACTTAAAGTAATCCCCTTTATAAGGAAAAATTGAAGCTCTCACTCAATTATAATCATGAAATTGTATATTTCAATAATAATTCTCCCTTCATCGACCGACAAAGGATTAAATCGATGTTTTAATCTGATTTTTTTCTTTTTTATAATAAAATCATTATAAACCTACAATTTAAAGAATGGTTCGTACGACACTTTATCCTAAATCCGGTATATTCAGGTAAACCAATTACACATTCGTTATTCCTTCCATTCTTTTATATCCTTCTGATATATCCTTTTATTTAAAATCTTTACTTTCGTTTGAGTTTTACAGTACGGTCAGAAAACTCTTAATCCATCGCCTACCCCAGTCCTCCGACCTTTTAGGTCTAATAGATACAAGATTACGTCACTCAAAAAACACTGACAATTCGTCTATATTTCACTGGACTTCTTGCACTAGGTAAAAAATTATATATAATATGATAAGGAGGGGTTCGAATATATATATATATAAACACATATATGTACTGTACTGGTTACGTTGAATCGTCGTCGTCGTCGTCACATATATGTGTGTTTATATATTAAATACGATATATATGTGTAGAGATAACATTTTCGTTGTAGAGACATTCGGCATGTTCGTGAAGGATTCCGAAGTTTTGATCACGAAAAGGATTATCGACGACGACGATTCAGTGAAATCAGTATAGGCTAAGACACGTTGGGGTATCTACCGTCGGGTGGTCCGATGAGACAGGGACCCTAAGAGGTCTGTTCTTATGTTCTCACCCAACGGTAAAGGGAGAGGTTACGTACGTACGTACGATTCAACGAAATCAGCACGGGTTGATTTCACACACTGCGATACCTGTCGTCGGGAGGTCCGAGGGGACAGGTGCCCTAAGAGATCCGTTCTTGTGCCCTCACCCAACGGTAAAGGAAGAAGTAAAGGATTATCGTTGATGTCTAAACATTGACTACAGCAGTTTTCTCTTAGACATGTCAAAGGTTTTAAACAACCTCAAAATAATTTCTTGGTTTAAAGGATCTTTCCTCACTACTAAAATAAGATTAAGTTAGGTCGGACAACCTATATATAAATCTAACCTTTCACTTCACGTCATTAAACTTAACTATTGGGTACGTCACCGTCTTTGGATTTTATGTATTGACGAATAAAATACCCGTTTTATCATCTTATTTCGGGAGTGATTATCACCTCACTCTGTACCTAAACTACTTTTTTCCTCATACCACGTAAAACTCGTGAAGTCAAGTCAATTCAAGTCAGGTCAAGTCAGCGAGTCAGCACAGGTTAAGAAACGTTGGGGTACTTAGCGTCGTGCGGTCCGGAAGGACAGGTAGTGGTTGAGGGCCTCAAGTAAGTATGAGTGCAGGTAGTTCAGTCACTACGGTAGGTCGGTAGAGTAGGAGACAGCAGGGGAAGAGGAGGACGGGGGTTAGGGAGGGTCGTAGTCTCAGAAAAGGTTACACAGTTGAGAAGCGTACTCCACCGGTTTCATGACCTCAAATCGAAATCGTAATAAGGAAGGTTTCTTTAGGGTCCCGACTAAAGGAAATCTTACCTAACCAACCTAGAGGAACGTCAGGTTCCCTGAGAGTTCTCAGAAGAGGTTGTGGTGTCAAGTTTCCGTAGTTAAGAAGCCGCGAGTCGGAGGAAGTGTCAGGTTGAGAGTGTAGGTGTGTACTGGTGACCTTTTTGGTATCGGAACTGATCTGTCTGGAATCAACCGTTTCATTACAGAGACGAAAACTTATCCGATAGATCCAACCAGTATTGAAAAGAAGGTTCCTCATTCGTAGAAAATTAAACTCGTGAATGGAAAGAAGAAAAACAAAGAAAACTAATCTTTGATGTTACTACAAATAATATACTCGATACTAAAGTCTCTTACTGAAGAGAGAATATCCAACACAGTAGACACAACACCTTACTACAACTTCATAGTCTCTAAGTACCTTTCACCTCACCCTACACAAGGTGAGATCAACGGTCGACGATACATTGTAAAAATTTTAAAACAAATAAAAATTAACTTCCTATTGACGAAATGTTAAAACACAACCAAAGACGGTATGTAGTCATACTTAGTCGGTATCTATATGTATACAGGGGAAGGAGAACTTGGAGGAAGGGTGGGGAGATCCGATAGTGTCTCGTGGTCGGACTCAAGGGACTCAGTATGTCGTTTAAGGGTGACCGATAGATAAAATGTATACCATTACATACCGGCAACAACAAGTCAGCGAGTCAACACATACTGAAAAACACTGGGGGTACCTGACGTCGTATGGTCCGGAGGGAGAGGAAGTGGTAGAGGGTCTCAAACGAGTTTGAGTACAGGTAGCTCAACTACTACGGTAGGTTGGCAGAGTAGGAGACAGTGTGGGAAAAGGAGTACTGGGATTAGTCGATAATACACCATTTTACCATTTTTTAATAATACGAATATTAAGACATCCAGTCATTAAGTTCCTGTCAGACAGAGATGAGGTAACATAAATCTCGGAATTGGTCCTACCGAACTTGTCGGTCTTGACCAACCTTACCGACTCTAGGACCGTACAGGGTCAACAAGTAAACGAGTACACAGACCGTGGACCTGACCCCACAGACCTTGTCGGATCTTCTTCGACAATCGTAGAAGAGAGGAATGTTGGGGAGGTGTATCGATGGGATCCGAAGGAAGGTCGTACCCTCAGAGCCCTAGTATTCGCAAGAAGGTACCATGAAGGGAGTCTCGTTCTCAAAGTTCTATTCCCCTCGTCTTTGAAGGTCAAGAGAATTCTTACTCCGGGTCTTGACCGGTTCATAGTGAAGACCGTATAAGACAACCAGTTTAGTTAACCTTTAGTAGGGTGAAAGTTTCCTGAGGTCTCTAAAGTGGAACACTACCCTGACGACGACGACGATTCAACGAAGTCAACACAGGCTGAGACACGTTGGGGTATCTGCCGTCGGATGGTCCGAGGGGGCAGGGACCCTAAGAGACCCGTTCTTGTGACCTCACCCAACGGCAAAGGAAGAGGTTACGTACTTTCACTTTTCACTTTCACTTCAACGAGTCAGTACAAGCTGAGAAGCACTGGGGTACCTGACGTCGGGTGGTCCGAGGAGACGGGTACTCTAAAAGGTCCGTTCTCATGACCTCACCCCACGGTTCCTTCCCTCCTTAATTATCGAGATCTCTTTTTTATAGTGTCGGTTTTCCTTTTAAAAGTCAAATTTATCAAAACATCTATTAGACAACATCGAATCAACGGGTTAGTACAGACTGAGAAACACTGGGGTACCTGAAATTGGGTAATCCGAAGAGACAGGTACCCTAAAGAGTCCATTCTTATGACCCCACCTAACGGTGAAGGAAGAGGTCCCCCAGAAAGGGTTGGGTCCTTAGTTTGGACGTAGAGGACGAATCGCCCTTCTAAGAAATGGCGACTCGGTGGACCCAGAGTACATCGAAATTTATAACCCAACTGAATTTTCAACCAACTTAAAAAGGTATTGTAGAATACCTTTCTGCGTTTACTTGAAAAACCGGTTGAGTTATCGACTATGAGAATAAAAGCATCCAACTTTTTGGGTACCCAATTTTTTTATACATAAACTTACATACCTTTCTGTTAAAATCTGTATTTAAGTCTCCATCGACCTTTGTTTCAACGTAACTCTGTGACTATCTCAGAGGTACCTTTTCTTTTTTATCATCTCTGGTTAACGGACTCAGTGAAATTTGATCCGACCTTTTCCTTTATTTTTTGTTGTTGTTATTTTGGGGTACATCATACTAGTTACAACGTAACCGTTCCTCCATGATAACCACAAAAATTGAGGTTTATAGATACTACACAACATTATAAACATAAGAAAACACGGGTTATTTTGACACATTATTTCAAGTGACTTGACAATTGTGACAGACAGGTAAACCCCCATAATAAAGGTTCGTGCACTGGTCCAGGGGCCTTACGATAACTTACGTATTAGACAGTGGGTTACGTTACACAACCACGTAATTTCCTTCAATTCATGTAACGTCGACTCTTTGAGGAGATTCGTCTTGTGAAGGAGGAGAAGACACTTTTTTTTTTTTTTTTTTTTTTCACGTTTTTAAGAAAGTCGTCCGACAAACGTTCAGGGCACGAGGAGGCACAGTCGACGGGAACCGACGTTCTATTGGTATTTTGTAAATGACGTTTCGGTACTTCTTAGGTATACAGGTAAACTACACAGTCCGGTGGTTCTTCGGTCTCGAACACCCCATCGTATTCCTATAGACTTCCACTGTGTACGACAGTCAACTACTTGTCTCTACGTCTTCCCCAAAGACCGTCGGAGATAGAACCGGAACTGTTGAACACTACCACTGGTCCACCCCACACAATAGAATTATCAGACCTCGAGAACACTTAATAAACGACTATCTACATTTGTCGACAATAAGAACCATTACCTTTCGTTAATCTTTGTAGACATGAGAACCGATACTCATTACGGAGGATAGGAGTGACGAGGGTTCACGGTTAACCTTTATTGATGTAGTAGCCCTACCACAACCGTTAAGATGTGACGTAATACCGACTACTAATCATGACTCGACACTTCTTGTTCTCCACTTCACACCCTCTTTCTCGAAAATGGACCCCAAATGTTTCGTTCTCTCCTTTGAATAACGAACTAAACACGTTATCTTCCATTCGTGGTGTTGAAACCTTTTTCATATAAACGTAGTTAGAGTCTTGATATAGTTGTATTTGTCAGGGGTCAAGGACTTCCTTTGTTACAACTAAACAAGTACACGATTCAAATTGCATCACTTCTTTATACCCCCTGTCCAAACGTAGGGTCGAGACCATGGATACACTGAAACCCGTTCAATGAATTGAAGAGAATGGGAGTCAAAGGAGTAGACATTTTACCTATGTTATGGATGATATATCGTACCAACGCTCTTAGTTTACTTAATCACGAATCTTGTCACGTGTCTTTTATTATTCATGGGTTGGTAGAATCGATACTTACAATGACCTATAGATGATATACAAACCGTGATGAACCGAGACCTATGTCGGAACTCGTTGTGTAAACTCTGCTGATAAGAGAATCACCAGTGTCGAAATACATTATAATTATTTTCATAAATTAGACGTCGGGTCATGTATCTTCTTTGAATTGTATTAAATAAAGGGAAAATAAAGTGAAAGATCCTTTTTCGATATACAATTAAAGGATTTTTGACTTTTGATCCTGGATACTACCTAGGAACTATGATGACGTCCCGGATTAACAACTACCAAACTTTCTTTATCTTAGACATTCATCGATGGAATTCCCATCTATTATCAATGAATCTTCATAAAACAACGATCTAAATTCATTAATATAAGATTATGAGTAGGAGACGACGGGAAAAGAAGGAAACGACAGTTAGAAAGGGTTGTGGTCTCAGAAAAGGTTACTCCACCAATCTATCGTAGTGACTGATTTACCTGTACTTAAACTCGTTTGAGGTCCTCTATCACTTCCTGTCCCCTCGGATCACACGACATCAAGTACCCCAGTGTTTCACGACCTGTACTGAATCGTTGACTTGTTGTCGTTGTAAGATTATAAGAGAAGAGTGCCTCTAAAGACATCTAAAGAAGAAAGGTCACGAGTAACAACATGTCATGTGTGTGTAACCGTTCAACTATATATCAGAGTAGACATAGGGAGTAGTAAACCTTTTCTATCTCTGGTTCAAGGTAGGGACGTATGTTAACAGTGTCATATATCAATGTACCACCTCTAAAGACTCCTTCTATTTACAAACAGCATCCCTCTCTTCTACTTCTTAAACTTACTCTTACTTAAGATAGTATTCTTTGCCTTCGTTATAAGAAGATGTTAAACTCATAGTAAAATCCTTGCTATCAGATGGTCTGTCTTTGAAAACAGAAGACGACGACGACGACGATAATTCAGCGAAGTCAGCACAGACCGAGACACGCTGGGGTATCTGCCGTCGGGTGGTCCGAGGGGGTAGGGACCCTAAGAGGTCCGTTCTTGTGACCTCACCCAACGGTGAAGGAAGAGGTTACGTACTTTCACTTTTCACTTTCACTTCAGCGAGTCAGTACAGGCTGAGAATCGCTGGGGTACCTGATGTCGGATGGTCCGAGGAGGCAGGTACCCTAAAAGGTCCGTTCTCATGACCTCACCTAACGGTAACGGAAGAGACACCATTCTATTATAAATTGAGGAAGTAAATTACTTTTATATTAGTCGAAGAGAAAACAGTACATATGGTATTTTACTTATTCTATATCTGAAACGTTTCAATGTAACTAAAAATATGTACAAAATGACTAAATCTTAAACATAAACTACAAACATATTTCTATCGTTTAAGAGGACTTTAGATTCACACGTTAGTGTTAGAGTTTAACAGTTTTATATGATCCCAAGGTCAAATGATACCTGTTCCTAATATTTTAACTCTACAAACTTTTGATTACCTTTCCTCTACACTTTCCTAAAGTCATTTTCACTCCTCTAGGAGTTTCGATCCACTAAATCCTAAATTCTCCTATACGACATCATTATACAATACAAATTCAGACCGTAAGACAAACTATGATCGTTTACGAACAATTGAGTTAATACAAATTCTTGGAAGGTCATATACCTCTCTTCTGGGATTTAGTTACGAATTAGTGGAACTGTTACGGAAACTATCCAAATTTTTCCTGATCTTATAAAATAGTGAAAAAAACAGAAAACGATTTTAAGGAAGTTACAGAACGAGTTAACAAACATCTTTCCCTTCCGTAACTAAAAAGATAAGGGTAAATAGTCGATATCTTTGACTGTCAATCCCGTAGATTAGGTAAAATATTATTAATTAATTTTGCAACGGAAGATTAAAAGAACGAAGACGACCCTTTAGAACGAGGAAACTAAAACAAGAAAGAACATTCCTCTTATATAAATGTCACGTTTTATGTGTTACCTCATAATGAGTCGGTAATTTTTCTCATGTAAACTTAGTTAAGATTACTCCACCTACTTTGACCTCGGCTAATATGTCTCACTTCATTCGGTCTTTCTTTTTGTGGTTATGTCATATGATTATGTATATACACCTTAAATCTTTGTACCATTACTATTGGGACATACGCTCTGTCGTAGACACAGAGAAAACCTTGTCAGAAAACCTGAGACACCCTCTCCCTCTCCCACCCTTCTAAACCCTCTTACCGTAACTTTGTACATACTATAGTATATTCTTTGCTTAGTGGTCAGATCCAAGCTACGTCCTATGTCCTACGAACCCCGACCACGTAACCCTACTGAGTCTCTCTACCATACCCCTCCCACCACCCTCCTCCCAAGTCCCAACCTTTGTGCACATGTGGGCACCGACTAAGTACAACTACATACCGTTTTGGCTATGACATAACATTTCATTTTATTTCATTTTAATTTTTTTTATTTTACCTTTAATTAAAATTTTTTCACGTTTTCAACTGATTTTTCTGTCATTCTTAGTTCCTCCGACCATTCAAGAGTCTTTGTATAGGTGTTGGTAGTACTTCTTTCTGTCCGTATGCTGTGACACTCTCGTCGATTCTCACTTGCGAACAGAGTGGTCTATAGAACCTGACTAAGTAGACGTTCGAAAAGATCTCTCTTTAAACCGACCGTCTTCGAAGGGAAAGAAAACAAGGGTAAAGAACCTGTGGGGTACCGATAGAGGGGACGGTCGAAGTTGGACTTGGGATGGGTCAATTGGTCAAGATCCCTAAAAAGAAACTGTAGAGGGTCAGGTGACGGAATAAAACAGGGAATAACAGAGGGTGAACCTGAAAACGTTATTGTGAGGTTGACTTTAGGGACAAGGATAAGAACATGAGAAGTTTAAGTAGAATTTGAGTCAACGGTCCCTAGATCGGTTACCTGTAGACTAGTGTGACATAATAAAGAATTTGTGTGGGATAAGTAAGGGTAACGGTTTTCTTCTTCCAAGTTTAAAGGATTGTATGTTCCGGGACTTAATGAGGTAAAGATAAAGAAGTTCGAGTAGAGAGTTTTTGACGAAGATTAGTGGGACACACATAGAGAAACAAGTAAGGTAAGAGACTACTATTATGGACAAGTATAAAGAAACGGACGTTTTGAGGATCTATTAGGATACCCTACACAGAGGTCAATAAAGACGATCCTTCGGAAGACCTGGAGAGTCCCGTATTATCACCACAAAAGAGACACAACTAAAAACCAGAATAGTGATGATGAATATAGAGTAACAAAAATTACATAGACGAGCTCTGGATCTGACAGTCTATGAACTTTCGACCTTTAACGTAGACGAACTATAAATATAGGAATCATAAGGGACTATCGAGTCAACCATTTCTTAGACGGACGTTAAGTCCTCTAGGGTTAAACTAAGGACCCAACCTTTCTAGACGACCCCTTCCCTATCCGATGGGTGAGGTCCTAAGAACCCAAAGTGAACACCGAGTCGACCATTTCTTAGGTGAACGTTACGTCTTCTGGACCCAAACTAGGGACCCAACCCTTCAAGGGAACCTCTTCCCTTTCCGATGGGTGAGGTCATAAGACCGGACCTCTTAAGGTATCTGACATATCAGGTACCCCAACATTTCTCATCCCGTGTTGACTCGTTGAAAGTGAAAAAAGTGTAGGAAATATCATAACTATCCAAGAGTTATTTATAAACTTTATGGTCACTATTACTACTGTTATCATAACGTATAATAAAGGTATGATACACGATCCGTGACTCGGTTTATGAAACATATTTATAAGAATAAATTAAAAGGGTTGTCTAGATCCTCTATCCATGATGGTAATAAGAGTACACTGTTAACTCTTTAACTCCGAATCTCATATACATACTGACCGTAACCCAGTATATCACTCACTCACCACCTTGGTCTCAATATTGTGTGCACATTGACCGAGAGAAGTTACAAACAGACTTAACTTGACTTAAAACGGACTTAGGACCCAACAACTAAACATTGGACCCAACTATTAAACGAACGACACATTGGACCTTTCATACTGGGGAAGCAAAGGGGTAGACCTTTCCTCTTGTTACTACAGAAGAAACAAATACGTCTTGTCAACGACGACCTCTGAAGGGACCACCAGATCCCCAACTGAAACGGAAGGTCACGCCCTCCACACCCAAGCTAGGGACTAACCCCTCGATGCTAGGGTGTACGGAGTACTGGCTTTTTGATCTTGTCTTCGTCGTGTTCGTTATGACATTGTTTAAGTCATCTGAAATTTTTACCAGGTGTAATTTTTTTTTTTTAAATGTTTTTTACGATAACTAATACAGTCAATCGAGTTACAGGGAATAGGAACAGGTACTACTTGTTCTGGTCTCCGGGATTTTTGACGCGGTACGGAGAACCAAGGTTCTAGAGTGTATTGGTGAGGACCGGAGTGGAGAAGCAACAGAAGAGGTATACCCGAACTACGATATCTGGTAGGAACGTCAACGACTCAGATGACTTGAAATCCTACAAGAAAACCTAAAGAGTAGGTAAGTGAGAAAGTTGTTTATACACAACTTGTGGACGAAAAATGGTCTACGACAATGTCTCTGAACTCGATGTGTAGTCCCTTGTTCGATATTTTTGGAGACTAGAACTCCTCTGATACAAGATAAACCTCACTGTCTGTTAATTCGTGTTTGTATTGTTGATTCAATTAATGTATCATCTAATCTTCCACTGTGACAGAGACAGAGTTGAGGTCCGGTAGTGAAACACTACTCAGAACCGAGACTCTTGGGTCACGACCGGTCTCGAAGACTCGGAGAGACACACGGATTCTCTCATAGCACCTATTTAATGTACTAGATTACTCAATTACTTACGGTTTTACACACCATTTAGACAAAATATAGACGAATAGAGTCTTGCTGTAATGAAAGGTCCCACAACCGGTCGTTCTAGAATCTCCTCTATTGGGTCCTGAAAAGTCCATTGTCCTTTATGAGGACCGGAAGGACGGATTTGGTTTAGAGTCCACGACAGTCCACCCTCTATTCCCAAGCCACCTTCTCCTCTTTTCTGTATTTTATATACAAGGAAGTCTATGCAAACAAAGGAGAGTCTGTCGGTCATGGTCACTTATACGCATCTGGAAAAAGTTGAACCCTATGTGACTCTTCAAGAGTTCCACGTTATGTCCGATGTCGACTCAGTAAAATAAGCGTTAAATCTAGTAAATGTATTTTTATGTGTCTAATGTTACGTTCTTCTGTTACGATTCAGTCCATGTTTATTGAAGACATCTTAAAGGATCTTTCTTCACTCCTATCTTTAAATCCCGTTGGACTTTTTCGAGGTCCCTCTGTCATTCCGAACTTGACATGGATTTTTCTCCAAGTCAAGTCAAGTCAACGAGTCAGCACAGGCTGAGAAACTCTGGGGAATTTAGCGTCGTACGGTCCGGAGGGACAGGTAGTGGTTGAGGGCCTCAAGTGAGTCTGAGTGTAGGTAGCTCAGGCACTACGGTAGGTTGGTAGAGTAGGAGCCAGCAGGGGAAGAGGAGGACGGGAGTTAGGGAGGGTCGTAGTCTCAGAAAAGGTTACTCAGTTGAGAAGCGTACTCCACCGGTTTCATGACCTCAAAGTCGAAATCGTAATAAGGAAGGTTTCTTTAGGGTCCTGACTAGAGGAAGTCTTACCTGACCAACCTAGAGGAACGTCAGGTTCCCTGAGAGTTCTCAGAAGGGGTTGTGATGTCAAGTTTGCGTAGTTAGGAAGCCGTGAGTCGGAAGAAGTGTCAGGTTGAGAGTGTAGGTATGTACTGATGACCTTTTTGGTATCGGAACTGATCTACCTGGAATCAGTGGTTCATTGCAGAGACGAAAACTTATTCGATAGATCCAAGCAGTATTGAAAGGAAGGTTCCTTATTCGCAGAAAATTAAAGTACCGATGTTAGTGGTAGACGTCACTAAAACCTCGGGTTTTTGTATTTCAGACTGTGACAAAGATGACAAAGGGGTAGATAAAGGGTACTTCACTACCCTGGTCTACGGTACTAGAAGCAAAAGACTTACAACTCGAAATTCGGTTGTAAAAGTGAGAGGAGAAAGTGAAAGTAGTTCTCCGAGAAGTCGAGAAGAAGTGAAAGACGTTATTCCCACCACAGTAGACGTATAGACTCCAATAACTATAAAGAGGGTCTTTAGAACTAAGGTCGAACACGATGAAGGTCGGGTCGTAAAGAGTACTACATGAGATGTATATTCAATTTATTCGTCCCACTGTTATATGTCGGAACTGTATGAGAAAAAGGATAAACCTTGGTCAGACAACAAGGTACAGAGTAAGATTGACAACGAAGGACTGGACGTATATCCAAAGAGTTCTCCGTCCAGTCCACCAGACCATAAAGGTAGAGAAAGTCTTAAAAGGTGTCAAATAACACTAGGTGTGTCAGTTTCCGAAACCGTATCAGTTATTTCGTCTTCATCTACAAAAAGACCTTGAGAAAACGAAAAAGCTACTAGGTCGTCTACAACCGTCAAACTAGAGACCAAGAGGACGGAAAAGATTTTGGTCGAACTTGTAGACCTTCAAGTACCAAGTACATAACGACTTCGGACCGAACCTCTTAAAACTTGTAATGAAATGATTGATACTCCCTGAAGGGACCACCAAGTCTGTCATTTCACGGACACATATTACGCCCTCTGGACGCAAGTTAGGGACCCAACCCTTCTAAGGGACCTCTTCCTTTACCGTTGGTTGAGGTCATGATAACGGACCTTTTAGGGTACCTGTCTCCTCGGACCATCCGATGTCAGGTACCCCAACGTTTCTCAGCCTGTGTTGACTCACTGAAGTGAAAGTGAAGTGAAATGATCGATACTCTACTCACGTTAACACGCCATCAAACTCGTAAGAAACCGTAACGGAAAGAAACCCTAACTTTACTTTTGACTGGAAGGGATCAGGACACCGGTGACGACTCAAAAGGTTTAAGCGACCGTAAAACAGAAGATTCTTATGGGGTTTATACAAAATCCTCAACAAAAAGGAAGAGACTTATGGTCGAAAGGGATCGATTCCTTCCCCACTCGTACGTACGGTTCGATCAAAGTACTAAACAGTAAAGGGACCCTAAACTGAGAACTTTTCGTCTCACTGAGTTCCTACTTTTCAACACCTACAACTGAGAAGGACGATAATCCTGGGACTTCTATGATAGAAAATCAAGAATACTGAACCCTGGGTGGAACCGAGAATAAGACTCAGACCACAAAACAAAGTTAACAAAAAAAGAAAGCTCGAAAAGGGACCTAAGACATTCCACGAGGTATAGGAAAGTTATTCTAATAAACAAAGATAGTTCAAAACGTCCGAGTCAAAGATAAAGATCATTGACTTCTTGTGACTATATCACCGAAATCCTTTCACTTCTTAAACTTCCACATCCACCATAGAAAGTAAAAACATACACAGGTCTCTATTGGGTTTTAGTGACGTCTACCATTAACGTCGGTACTTTAATTTTCTGCGAATGAGGAACCTTCTTTTCAATACTGGTTGGATCTATCATATAAGTTTTCGTCTCTATAATGAAACGGTTGATTACAGACAGATCAGTTCCCATACCAAAAAGGACACCAGTACATACCTACACTCTCAACCTGACACTTCTTCCGACTCACGGTTTCCTAACTACGCAAACTTGACACCACAACCTCTTCTGAGAACTCTCAGGGAACCTGACGTTCTTCTAGGTTGGTCAGGTAAGACTTCCTCTAGTCGGGACCCTAAAGAAACCTTCCTTATTACGATTTCGACTTTGAGGTCATGAAACCGGTGGAGTACGCTTCTCAACTAAGTAACCTTTTCTGAGACTACGACCCTCCCTAACTCCCGTCCTCCTCTTCCCCTGCTGTCTCCTACTCTACCGACCTACCGTAGTGCCTGAGTTACCTACATTCAGACTCACTTGAGGCCCTCAACCACTACCTGTCCCTCCGGACCGCACGACGCTAAGTACCCCAGTGTTTCTCAGTCTGTGCTGACTCACTGACTTGCCTTGACTTGACTCTCTATTATGACCGAGGTCATTGTAAATGACTGTTGTAATCGTTTAAAATCGACTTTATTTTACATACATATCAGACTTGACGCACCCTCACAGGTATGCTATCTCACTTCCTTTCGTTGTATTTCTTTTGAGAGACCTGGTGTGACTCTTTCCGGAGCTTCCTGTTTGGTGTAAGGATTCATAAGTTCTTCGAAACTTTATCAAAATTTTGAACAAAAAGAAAATTTTTTAAAAATAAAAAATAAGATTATATCAACTAATTGTTACAACGTAAAGGCAGTATGTCGTTTCACTAAGTCAATATATATAAGTACACAGATAAGAAAAAGTTTAAGGAAAGGGTAAATCTAACAATCCCTTATGACTCATCTCAAGGGACACGATATGTCATCCAGGAATAACTAATAGATAAAATTTATGTCGTCATACATGTATAGTTAAAGGTTTAGGGATTGATAGGGAGGGGCATTGGTAAAGTGGGTCATTGGTATTCAAGTAGGAGATTCAGATATTCATAGAAAGACAAGACATTTATTCCAGTAAACCTAGTAAAAAAATCTAAGGTATATACTCACTATCTATAAACAAAAAGAGACAGATTGAATGGAGTGAATCATACCATTAGAGGTCCAGGTAGGTACAACGATATTCACCGTAATAAGGTAAGAGAAATTACCGACCGATTATAAGTGTATATATATATGTGTGTATGTGGTGTAAAAGAAATAGGTAAGGAGACAACTACCTGTAAAACCAACGAAACTACAGAACCGATAGCATTTCCCACCTCACGACGTTACTCGTAACTCCACGTACATAGAAAAACTTAATAACAGGAGCGGTCTTTATACGGGTCCTCACCCTAATACCTAGTATACCATATCGAGTAAAAATCAAAAAATTCTTTAGAGGTATGTCTAGAGGTATCATATGGTCAAATGAGAGGATGGTTGTCTCATTCATCCTCTCAAGGAAAAAGAAGTGTGGGAGAGGTCGTAAATAACAAACATCTAAAAAAACTACTACCGGTAAAGTTGACCAAATTCCACTATAGAGTAACATCAAATTTACACGTAAAGAGATTATTATTCACTATAACTTGTAGGAAACTTCACTTCTCCGGAACTTTAGAAGAATAGGTCTCAAAGTCGTACACTACCCATTCCCTCACTATATTCTTCTTACTATAAAATCTTTGTAATTAACCTGTCTGTCTCTTCTTTGATTTTGAGTAGTCACGAAAGGGCCGAGGTTACGAAGGGTACCTAACGGTACCTTTTAAGTGACTATGGAGGGTTACCAGATACTCTACCAGTGGTAGTAACATCGATAAAATGTCTACTCCTTTGTCTCTGTGTCTAACCGGTTTATCGAATAGGTTATAGTTTGCTGATCACGCACCATCACAACGTTAACTTTGGATCCGTCAGACTGACTTCTTGAACACATCGGTAATGGGATAAGATGGAGGTTTCATGTCTACATGACTACCCTTCTCCGTTATTTCTAAGATTCACTATTCCTAGACCTAATCTCACCATCCTTACTCCTCTTTATCCATTTATTTCTCTGTCGTATTTCATTCTCAACAGTCCCAAACCGGATTGACTTACACTCGACTACGTGTCCTTTTTAGTTCCGAACAATTAATTTGTTACTCATGAAATAAGTAATTAAGGTTCTTGTGAATAACTTGGAGACTTTCACTTACTTTCACAATCAACGAGTCAGCACAGGTTGAGAAACGCTGGGATACCTAAGATCAGACGGTCTGAGAAGACAAGTACCCTAAGAGGTCCGTTCTTATGGGTCCCTACCTTGGGCCCAGAGGACGTAACACCCGTCAAAGAAATGACGGACTCGGTGGTCTTACCGATATCTCGTAGAGGGAACACAAGACAAAGGGTCCCTACGGTACCACTTGTTCCGTCTATTTAAGAAACAAAAGTACCTCATGTGTAAGACGACTCTCCCTGACTGGTAATCGTTTTTTTTTTTTCCTGTTATAGTCCATCGTTATTTACGATACCACTTTTATTTTCTCAGTTCACTATCTCTTCTTAATTCCAGACAGACACATCTACCTTATAAGGTCTTTCTGAAGCGCCTATTTTAGAACTAAAAGAGACGGGTATCTTCGGTTTATTTTTTATGTCCCCGTCTCAAACCTCCTTTTTGTTTCCACCGAAAGTAGGAGTCGACCGTCTCCCCTCTGTATCGTCCGAGGAGGAGTTCTTGTCACGGGGTGGAAGGTACTCCTTAGACCTCCTAATATATCTACTCCCGAACGTCAGTCCCCAACCAATCCTCCTTGGTTTCACATTTCCAGAACGTAAAAAGAAGGAGAACGTAAGAAAGTTTTTGTCAGTATCCGACCACAGTCCATCGGGACATTAAACAAAGGACGTCAGTTCCTCGGGTCATCAACCCAGGTAACAGAAAACACATAACATGACACTGGAAGAAAGACATTACGTTTTTCTCTTTTTGATGTTCCCTATCATCCGTCTCTCTCACGACATTTCCATTTGTGGTCCATGTCCTACATTAATCGTATCTCAGTTGTCTATTATCCACATTTTACGACGAGTTCACCCTCAATCCCCCGTCTTTTCGTTTAAATCAATGTCTAATGTCTAATCCTTGTTTCACTTTTGATCCTCATTAGTCTGCACGAGGGACAATAGAAGAAACAAGAGTCCTTTCTTTTCTTTTTGAGTAAGGAGAAAAAAGGAAAAGTGACGTTGTTCTGGAGAGACTCCTTAACTGTGTATATGTTTCTAGACCTACTACTCTTCCTTGTTTGGTAGTTTCTAGACCCTCCGTTCACAGGGTCGTTTCCCTGGTCGTTCATATTTTTGAAGTTCTTTTCTTACTCGACCCGTACGAATTTCTTGGGTTCTTCCGTTCCTCACCCGTTTCTCTACTCCTGTCTCGACATGTGTCTCGGTCCCAACAACAAGTTAACGAGTCACCACAGACTGAGAGACGTTAGGGTATCTAACGCCGTGCGGTCCGGAGGGACAGGAAGTGGTAGAGGGCCAATCCTCCCCAATTAAACCTTCTAAATTTATCTCATCAACGTACTATAGTTAAGACAAAATCTCCTTAACAACATACAGTTCTTATCTTCGGTTTGATATACAATTTCTCTGTTATCATCGATATCTCTACCCCAAGTACCTAAGTCCTCTATAAAATCTCCATCTTACTGTTTTGAGCGACTAATTAATCTACATCGTTCATCTCTTTTCCTTCTCACTTCAGCGAGTCAGTACAGGTTGAGAAACGTTGGGGTACTTGCTATCGGATGGTCCGAGGAGACAGGTACCCTAAAAGATCCGTTCTCATGACCTCACCCAACGGTAAAGTAAGAGGTCCTCTAGAAGGACTGGGTCCCTAACTTGAACCCAGAGGACGTGAAATCTGTCTACGAAATGGTAGACTCGGTGGTCCTTTCAGTTTCCTAAAGATTTGTAAACGAACTCATTGATCCATCTAATAGTAAGATCCATAACTGCACAGATGTTCTGTACTCGATATACCGTCGAGAACCTTCAAAACAAACCCCATAACAGATGATTTTTTATAGTAGTGGTAGACTTTCATTTATAAAATAAACGACCCTTACAAATCCTGAGACTCGGGCCCTCTGTCGTAGAGTCATCGAGTCTCTTTTGACGAGGTTTCTCCGTGCTCCCTCACAGTCCGATATATGTTCAAACGTTGTTCCTTCGTCCATCAGACTTGTAGTTTCTAGTCCACAGTTCAATTCCATAAATCGTAAGACACATACCCTTCCACGTTCAGAGACCGGAGTGACTTAAATAAGGAAAGTATACGTAGAGTCGATAGACTCGGTTAGGACAAACGGACAAGTGGAACGAAGAACGTAAGGGGGTCGAGGAGTCGTCAATGGTACCCCGACTGTCGTAGGTAATCTAGTGTCAAAACCCTCCGGTCTTTAGCGACTACCGACACTGTAAAGGACGAATAAGTATACCGTCCTCTATAAAAGTAAAGTGTCATACAATTACTGTTCGTATAATCTTTATGTTTACCTTGATAGTTCTCCAGTTCATCTAGATTTTCAGTCAATATCCATTTCAAGTTCCGGTCTCTATATTTGGAGTCTTAGTTATCTTTATATCCATTGAGGAGTCTCGGTACCTTGACCTACTTTAGTGACTTACTCTCCCACATCTATTTCTTCTCTTCCCCGGAGTTTAAGTTTAAGACTCCAAAAGGTTATAAATCAAGATAGACTCTTATTCCTAGTAGCTTTTTCGTTTTCTCAAGGTCTTTTTGTAGATGAAGACGAAATAACTGATACGGTTTCGGAAACTGACACACCTAGTGTTAGTTGACACCTTTTAAGACTTTCTCTACCTTTATGGTCTAGTGGACTGGACGGAGAACTCTTTGGACATACGTCCAGTCCTTCGTTGTCAATCTTGACCTGTACCTTGTTGTCTGACCAAGGTTTATCCTTTTCTTTATACAGTTCCGACATATAACAGTGGGACGAATAAATTGAATATTCGTCTTATGTAGTACTCTTTGCGACCCGACCTTCATCATGTTCCACCTTAGTTCTAACGGTCCTCTTTATAGTTATTGGAGTCTATACGTCTACTGTGGTGGGAATACCGTCTTTCACTTCTCCTTGATTTTTCGGAGAACTACTTTCACTTTCTCCTCTCACTTTTTCAACCGAATTTGAGTTGTAAATCTTTTCATTCTAGTATCGTTTCAGGGTAGTGAAGTACTGTTTATCTTCCCCTTTGTCACCTTTGTCCCAGTCTGAAACAAAACCCCCGAGGTTTTAGTGACGTCTATCACTGACGTCGGTACCTTAATTTTCTGCGAATGAGGAACTTGCCTTTCAATATTGGTTGGATCTATCGTATAAGTTTTCATCTCTGTAATGAAACGGTTGTTTCCAGGCAGATCAGTTCCGATACCAAAAAGGTCACCAGTACACACCTACACTCTCAACCTGATACTTCTTTCGACTCGTGACTTCTTAACTACGAAAACTTGACACCACAACCTCTTCTGAGAACTCTCAGGGAACCTGACGTTCCTCTAGTTTGGTCAGGTAAGATTCACTCTAGTCAGGACCCACAAGAAACCTTCCTTACTACGATTTCGACTTTAAGGTCATGAAACCGATGGAGTACGCTTCTCAACTGAGTAACCTTTTCGGAGACTACAACACTCCCTAACCCCCGTCCTCCTCTTCCCCTGCTGTCTCCTACTCTACCGACCTACCGTAGTGACTGAGCTACCTGCACTCAGACTCACTTGAGACCCTTAACCACTACCTGTCCCTCCGGACTACATGACGTTAAGTACCCCAGCGTTTCTCAGCCTGTACTGACTCGCTGACTTGACTTGACTTGACTTGACTCTTATTCCCCTGTCGTTTCCTCACCGGTCCTTACTGTCCCCCTTTTAACTCGTCTCACTTCATAGAATCTAAGTTTTTGTCTCTCCGAAAGGTCCTGTCTTACCAGACTTCGAGGACTCACCCGATATTTCTACTCTTGTCTTTACAATGACGACCTACTCTTTCGTACATTCACTAACAACTAGAGTTACACGTTCGAGTCACCTACTACCGTCTTTCGGACGACCTTGTCATACTTCTTCGTTTACCCTCCACTCCTTTATCTCCGTCTCTTATATCTGTATAAAAATTTCTTTCAAACGACACTTCCCCATCTTATGACCTCATCGTCTCTCGTCTCACAAGTCTAAAAATATTATGTGTTCTGATTACCAAGAAACATACGATTATTCTTACTAGGGTCCCTCTACCCTATTGACTATGACGTTAGATTTCTCTCAAGATTAACGTCCTCCTTAAAAAAACTCTTAGAATCCCGACTCTATACTTCCCAAGTCATCTCTGGACCGAAAACTAGTCTCCCTGGATAGAAGGTGACTTTGACCGTTCTTCTGTTCTTAGTTGTCTCCAAGACCATTTGACCGTAGTGACTGAGTTGCCTGTGACTCGTTTGAGGTCCTCTGTCACTTTCTGTCCTTCGGACCATACGACGTCAAGTACCCCAGTGTTTCTCAGTCTGTGTTGACTGACTCGCTGACTTGTTGACAATTTGACCATCTAAATCACAACCTTTCTACCCTAAACAGAGTGACGAAGATGAAATTAGTTTTTTCGACTCCGTACTAAAGTTTAGACCTATGACCCTTGTGAGTTCTTTCATCTTTTAGTGGTACCCATATACGTTTGAAGTGTTCTAGATACCTCTTTTTGTCTCCCGAGTCTTATCTGAACACCAGTAAATTAGACAGACACTAGTTTTCACTGGAGTGATCGATACGTATACAAGGTTTACCACCCTGAACCCCCACTCCTGTGTATTAAAACATTTTAGATTTTTCTAACAAAAATTATACTCATGATCTATTGACCAATGTCACCGTATAAACATAAAAAACATCTTGGTCCCTTGTATATTTATTTATATATGAATTCAGAGTTACAATCTATGAATTCATAGATACAAGTAACCTTAGTACCAAAAATGAATGGTCACGTCGGAGTAATTGACGGCATTTCGAAGCCCCGGAAAGTGGTTATAAACAACTTACTTACTCACTACACTAAACTTCCTGAACCTTTCGTTGTTTATTTGAAAAGGGTCCTATCCACCCTATCATGAACTTTTCTGTTTCGAAAGTGTTTACATTAGAGTACAAGGGCTTGAATTTTAGTCTCTTCGAGGTAACTCTTCCTTGTCGCTATTTTTTCTTCGAGAATCCTATAAATTGAGAGACCTTTAGTGGTCTCATTGAATTTTCCAAAGTCCTTTCCAACATTGGGATCTAAGGCTAAAGTATAGGAAAAGGACCGTCATCATAGGAGGTTTCATTACTTTCCGTTATACTTAATCATATTTCGCCAGAGTAAGTTCTTCATAGAAAGATCAATCAAGATTTATCTTAGGACTGACTGTAGTTCATACAAACAGATACCGTCCCGTATGTGGTTCCGACTTAGTCGTCATGGTCCAAGTAATACACTTTTTTTTTAGACATGAATTAGTGATAGTCAAGTCAAGTCAAGTCAACGAGTTAACACAGGCTGAGAAACACTAGGGTACTTAACGTCGTGCGGTCCGGAGCAGGTAGTGGTTGAGGGCCTCATTATTGTATATTGTTGTCTAAGATCAATAAAAGAACTCCTTACCACTTACGGAAATTCTTACACCTTTAATTCATTGTTTAATAACTAATCTTTCATCCTCAGGTTAAGTCATTTAAGAAACGTTCTCACATCTAAAAAGTCAGCCCGTGTAAATCTTAGTCAACGTATGCTGTGACTCTCGAAAACGTCGTAACCCGTCTCGGTCATCTACCACCAGAATTCAACGTTCAACGAAAGTGTCAGTGTGGACAGTTGTACCCTTTCTTGCTGGCGAGAGGTGATTTACGGTTTTAAGTGAAAGGTGAGTAGTCTATGACATTTAACCTTCTACCGTGTTCTCTGGAAAAACTCCACTATACAATTTACAACAAATAAAAAGTTTTTCGTACGAAAAGAAATTTTTCTTTTGAGAACTGTCATGAAACTTTAATACGTTACAAAAACAGTCTTATACTATATTTCTCGAAATAGGTAACAAATGAAGAAGAGTTCTTACTTTCTCTAAAAATTAAAGAATTAATCTTACGACAGACAACCCCACGACTTCTTCGTTCTGGTTGAGATTCGACGTCATAGATTTATTCTATAGGTGAATTGTAAGAGATAACAAGTTTCGTGAAATCTCTAAGTTAACGTTCACATAATATTATGGAACATTAATACGTCTGACTGATCTTAATTTCTGAAACCTTTAATTAAAACTCAACTTTATAATTTAATTCATCTTACAAAATAGTATTACCGTATTAAATTTTGATTGATTTTTATCGTAATTATTATTAGTACTAGTGGGAGGAAAGTAATTTTCTTCTCTAAATCGTGATTTAATAATTTACTAGTTTAAATACCGCGGGTTCAATCATTTCTAAAACATCATCACATTTAGTACGATGTACTAAAGACAGGTCACTGATACCGTTTAATCAGTGATATCATTTAAAGTCTCCCATAATTATTATGTTTGTGAAGTCACAACTTTCGAAACCAACTTACTATGACGGACGTAGAAACCCGTAAGTTTAGGTTTGAGGTAAAAAAGGGAACGGCATCACATAATATATTGACGGTACCCATCATCGTCCCTACCTGTTAATATGGAACTTGTTTTCTTTTCCCAATCGAAAAATAAAAATATTCCGTTGTTAAATACTCTTCACTAAAGACGAAGGGTCACAATTGGAAACCGAAGAAAGATAAGTAATCAGAAGACTAAAATGAGACTTTAATATGACAGACACAAGATTCGTCTTGTATGCAACGAGTAAAAGAAATTATTAAGAGCCTAGTTGAGTTAAATTGAGATGTTTGATTTTTTCCGTTCTTTACTAAACGAAAATTTGAATGAATTTTAGTGGAAATATATATACACACACACATGTATATATATAAGTACGTCTAAAAAATTATTAATTTAATCGACATGGTTGTATGGTCAACGTTTTACTCAAGTCAAGTCAAGTCAGCGAGTCAGCACAGGCTGACAGGCGCTGGGGTACTTAGCATCGTGTTGTCCGGAGGGACAGGCAGTGGTTGAGGGCCTCAAGTGGGTTTGAGTACACGTAGCTCAGTCACCACAGTAGGTCGGTAGAGTAGGAGACAACAGGGGAAGAGGAGGACGGGGGTTAGGGAGGGTCGTAGTCCCAGAAAAGGTCACTCAGTTGAGAACCGTACTCCACCGGTTTCATAACCTCAAAGACGGAGTCGTAGTCAGGAAGGTTACTTGTGGGTCCTGACCAGAGGAAATCCTACCTGACCAACCTAGAGGGACGTCAGGTTCCCTGAGAGTTCTCAGAAGAGGTTGTGGTGTCAAGTTTTCGTAGTTAAGAAGTCGCGAGTCGAAAGAAGTGTCAGGTTGAGAGTGTAGGTATGTACTGGTGTCCTTTTTGGTATCGGAACTGATCTGCCTGGAAACAACCTTCTCATTATAGAGACTAAAAATTATACGATAGATCCAACCAGTATTGAAAGGAAGGTTCTCGGTCTGTAGGACCTTAGACTTCAGTTCACCCGGAATCTTTCGTAGTGATGCTTGTTTCGATCACCTCCACTACCTTAAGGTCACCTCGATAAAGTTTAGGACTTTCTACTACGACACTTTCACGGCGTGAGTTATACGGTCGTTTAAACCTTTTG
The DNA here is from genome assembly GCA_006410555.1 of Capra ibex. Classification (NCBI taxonomy): domain Eukaryota; kingdom Metazoa; phylum Chordata; class Mammalia; order Artiodactyla; family Bovidae; genus Capra; species Capra ibex. Next base: position 79,800,840 of record SJYO01041852.1, read on the forward strand.
AGTCGTCACCGGTGTCCTGACCTTTTCCAGTCAAAAGTAAGGTTAGGGTTTCTTTCCGTTACGGTTTCTTACGAGTTTGATGGCGTGTTAACGTGAGTAGAGTGTGTTATCATTTAATTACGAGTTTTAAGAGGTTCGGTCCGAAGTCGTTATGCACTTGGTACTTAAGATCTACAAGTTCGACCAAAAGCTTTTCCGTCTCCTTGGTCTCTAGTTTAACGGTTGTAGACGACTTAGTAGTTTTTTCGTTCTCTCAAGGTCTTTTTGTAGATAAAGACGAAATAACTGATACGGTTTCGTTTTACTCATTCGTTGGATTCTATCTTTCGTTTATGTATAATTGGAGAACTCACTACTCCCACCTCAATCACTATTCCATTTCTCCCCAACCGAAACAAATAAAATAGACAAAGAATTCCTTTCAAAAACATCTAAAAGGTTTCACAAACGATCTAAACAGACATAAATTATAGAAACTTACAAAGAAAGGAGAAATCGGTGTCTATACCAAAAATCACCCGAAAGGTCCATCGCGATCACCATTTCTTGGGAGGACGATTACGTCCTCTGCATTCTCTGCGTCCAAACTAGGGACCCAATCCTTCTAGGGCACCTCCCCCCGTACCATTGGGCGACATCATGAGAACGGACCTCTTAGGGGTTCCTGTCTCTTCGGACCACACGATACCAGGTTTCCCAACGTTTCTCAACCTGTACTGATTTCGCTGAATCGTATATGTGTACGTACTAAAAATCATAGACTGGGTATAAGATCTTTCAATGGTCTATATCTTCAGTACACTATAACGCTGACTAACAATGTGCACATTTACACTGAATAGGTTTAGTAAGAACTCCCGATACAAAGAAAAGATCAGATTTATAGTTGGAGATACCCACAAAACATGATATTTATGACACATAATGTATGGACAATTATGTGTTAATCTTTTGACACCCCTTTATTCAGTGGAGTGATTTATATGGTAATACCTAAGTAAAAACTCTTATAATCGTCATAAAACCCGGTTCTTACAATTAAATAGCATTTGGTTGGTGAACGATGAAAAGAAAATGTATCACTGTAAAACCGATACTCAAATCGGGTACAGAGTCGTAATGGGTCTAATAAAACCGTTTTCCCTTGTGTGTCACGTCGTCGTCTAAGAGGAACTTTTGTACCTAACTTTTACCACTTTTTGGGTCTATTACGTAAGAGGAAACGTCTCGACACCCCACAACAAGTGTTCTCAATAACTCCATCGGACAAGTAAACCAGTAAAATCGTACGAGTATCGTAACATTTCATTGTCCATTTACTTTAGTAGTGTTGACCATATAGATATCAGAGCTACAGTGATATCGAATTCTATTAACACGTATATATAGAAAAAATTGTACAAGTAAGTTCTCGACCCTATAAGTCATCTCTTGATTTATGTAGCAGGATTCTGTAAATTGATCTGAGCCCTCAGTCTGTGTAGACTTTTGTAGATAGCTGAGTAATCATAACAAAATCATTGACGAAACCGAAAATATATTGAGTCCTTTATCCTATAGTATTGTAGCATTTATCATAATTGGACTTGGATAGATACATCGGTCCCGTTAAAATTCGGTTAGTAAAGAGTAATTCGATTACGATCATTTCAAAGAATAAGTCTATTCAAAAAAATTAAGAAAAAAGAAGAAAACCGATAAGTCACCGGTTACTCCACATTATTCAAAATCGTTTAACCCCGACTCCAGAGAATCCAATCAAAATAAGAAGCGACATTTAATGTCGTCAAAATATTGACGAATTGTGTCGAGAACTTAGTTCTTTACAGTGTGGACTTAAAAAAACAAGTCCGACTTACTGACTGTAATTCCTCTCTCTCCCTCTCTTACGTGTTCGAGAATCTTAAGTCCTAATTTTAACGAGGAAAGTCTGACAGTTTGACTAAATATAAAATTGGCAACTCGTCGACTTTACCGTTGATTTGTCTTGAACTTATGTGATCGAAGAAGAGTATAAAAAGAGAAACGTCTACTATTGAACCGTTCCATAGTTTAAAAACTTAACGTGAGACACATGGAAGAAAACAATCGTAACTCATTCTGAAACGTAAAATCTAAAATAACACCTTAGGTCCGAGGTTTGTTACTATACTGAATCTAATGAACAAAGACTCTGGAGTGTAGACAATAAAATTCGTGTTCTTTCGGTCAGTACCGAATACTCTTCCCAGAAGGAATCTTTCGTCGTCCGAATGAATTCTTCCACGACCCTGTTGTCTTCCCAAATCTTCGTGGAGAAGAGACTCCCCGAAAGTTATCCAGTCGTTTACACTGAGGAAACGACAAAAAGACAAAAGGAGTAACTGTCAAGTAATATTTTACTTCATCCACTAAAAAAAAAAACTGACCTACATCGTTTTTGTCTTTTCATTAATTATGCATTTCATGGTTTATACTTTATAATGAGACGTGTCTCTGTAAAGTGTGAAGTAACTAAAGTACTCATCCGGTCTCCACGGTCTTGTTATTAATTATACAACATTCCCTTTTTAATAATACGTTCCAGTCGTCGTAAAGTTCTGAAATGTTTCTCCTCTGTACTTTTCTATAAGACTTTGACAAAGAGTTTAACTCAAATTTTGACCACCAAAATTCCCTTATAAACTTCTTTATGTGTTAAAAAGATACTTTTCAGTCATCCTGAAAAAGTAAATAGTGATGTTCATATAAAGAAATACATTTATATAACATATAGTTATATGACCGTAAACCCCCTTTTATACTTATTTCTTACATACCCATCCATACACACCTGAATACGAATAATAAATGTAAAGGTTTAAAAGTTACTTTATCTTTTTGAATCTTCCGTTCGTTTAAGTAAATATAAAAAATTTTAAAGGTTGGTAAAGTATAAGACGTTTTTTTTTTAGTATTAAATTTAGAGTCTTTTCGTTTTCTATTTGTAGTTTTAGTTTATTTGGTAAACACGAAGATATTTCTATAATTAGAAAACCGTACATAGGAAAATTATGAAAAAGAAATCCTTTATATATATAATTGTATAATTATATATATACTTCCTCTATGACTTTACAACAAAATGAAACAACAACAAGTCAACGACTCGGCCAGAGAAACTCTTGCGTACCTGACATCGTGCGGTTCGAAGAAACAGGAAGTGGTAGAGGGCCTCGAAAAAGATGTTATAAAAATTACCGATGTATTACGAAGTGACATATATAATATTTTATATATAAATTCGATAGAAGAGTCCTACGTATGTGTACGAAAGGTTAAAAATTTTTTAAATTAAAAAATAACCTCACATGAACGAAATGTTACAACACAATCAAAGACAACACTTAGTCACTTCACTTAGTCGATGTGTATATGTATATAAGAGAGAAAATCTAAAGGAAGAGTAAATCCGGTGGAGTCTCGTAATTCATTTCAAGGGACACGATATATAGTCCAAAAGTAATCAATAGTCAAAATATCTACAATTACATATATACAGTTAAGGTTCGAAAGATTGAAAATCGTTTAACGTCACTCATAGTAATCTCGGTATAGAACTAGTACGGCAAACCTGAGTAGAGATCTTTACCTTAAGACTAACGAAATGTTCATAATGGTTTAGTAGGAGGTCTTTCCAGTAGAGTCAAATGAGAGTTGTGTCAGACAAAGTTTAAGTGAGAGTTGACACTAAAAAATTTCGAGAAAAGATGAGACTACAGTACATCATTCATTACCTAAAAGGTCCTAATTAACTTCTAATAACTCTCTTTTAGAGGACTTTCTTAAAGTTTTCGTTTTATAAAGGTCGCTAATTCTCGTTTTATTCGCTCTAGTGAATTATAGTATAAAAATAGGGTTTATCTTTTGATGATTATCGATAGTAAATGAATCTCGAATGGTAGATAATCATTATTGAAATGTTGTTAAGACACATGAAATTAGTTAGTAGAGTACAAAGTAAAATGTCAATAAGACACTTTATAAATACGAAGAAAATCTTTTTCTACCTCGGGTTTGAGTCTGTTTAATATCCAACAGATTTCAGTGTCTGGATCAACCACCCATCGGCTCTACACTTAGGTCTCGCCATATTCAGTGTTCTAATATAAAGTAGATGATATCTTTAGTCGTTTCTATAATTTGAATACTAAGACTTTTATAACATCGGGTAAACATCTAAATGTTGTTGATGGAAAATAGAGGAAAATAACAGTAAAACCATAATACTAACTTCCACAGATGAACCTATTTGATATCTAAAAATGGTGGACCTGGACACCTTCCTTTGTCACCCAGAGTAAAGACTTTGGACTCCACGGTCCTTCCGACCACGGTCCAACCGTTTCCTCCAAGAGTGGGAAAGAATCACGTATACCGAGAGATCAAGTCCTTCGGTGGTGATCGGGAGAGGAAAAGAGAGGAGACGAGTGTTTGACCTCAGGTACACTATCATACTGTTTGGAGGAAAGACACCCACTCAGACTTCACTACATTTCTTCCTTTTTCCGTCTTGTGTCTCTCGTCCCGTTAAAACTCAGAAGGAACCCTTTGAAAGGAACCGTGGTTTTGCAACAAGGTTTTAACTTGGTCGTCCCTCGTCGGAGAGACTATCCTACAGACAGGGAATTGTGTCAAGACCGTCCCTATTCTACCCCTCTTCTATATAAGTTCTGTTGTAGGTTGGGGTTTACATCACCCTCAAACATTTCTCTTTCCTGTTTCCACAAAAGACAAGACCTATACTTCGAGGTGGTTCATTGTATTAAGCCCGGCCGTTGGCAGGACGACACCGGAAGGTTTACATAGGACTCGGAGACAGGACGAGTAATACTTAGAAATAGGAAAGGAGAGGGGGACGAGGGAGCGAGTAGTCGTCCGATTTCTCTCCTATGTTGAGATCGAATTCGAACCCCGAAAAACCGTGCTTCGAACTAACAGAGCCAAAAGAGAACCGTCTAAATTTAACAATCTCTTTACTTTGAGCAAACTTTTGTCATCCAGGACCGTCCGTGAGAGGGTCCGTAACGGGTCCTGAGGTCCTCGTCAACAGTTGAACGACGTACCGTAAACAGATCCAACCCAAACTAGAATAAGAGTCTAGGGTATACCATTCTTTATTAAGTCAAAATTTCAAAGTACCCAAAATACTAATCCCTAACTCCAGTCTTCTTTTTCTCTCCAACGACGTATACCTCAAACGTTCATAAAAAATATGACTCTGATTCTAAATTACTTCTACCTTCTAATTCCTTTTAACAATAGAACACACGTACTAGTATCTCTGTTTTGGTTTGTTCTATAAAAAAACAAAAGAAACTTATATTTAGAGATAAACTAATACCATGGGAACTACAATTCCATAAAGGTAGTAATACCTTCCTATTCTCACAAATGTTGATTATCTACATATATCACCCAACCCCTACTCTTCGTGTAGTGTGTGTTATAAACCGAACCTTTACTAAAATCATATATTTGCCTCTTTGTTTTCGTTTACCATGGCAAAGATCATCATAATCAAGAGTATACTAGGTTCACAAGGTAAATGAAACGTTCTCGTATATGTCGCGATATGTTTCTTAGATGACCATCTATTATTATACTATCAACATGACTACTTTGTGAAAGGTCGTATAAATATTCAAAAAGAAATCTGAAGGTTATCTTGTCTCATTATTATTTACCCCGTTTTCGTCGGGAGTTGTATGAACCATATTCAAATGTCTATACGTATAAAAATATTAGTTTAGGATCACTGTGGTTATGATTATTAATATATTGATACTTAAAGTAGAAGAAAGGAGATAGAAGTATGTTGGTGTACCCTTTTCTTTACTTGTGAATTGTCGACCTCGACACTCGTGTCTTACCTAAAGTCTCGTTGATTTACACAGACGACGAGGTTTCTTGTAAAATCCGTAGTATTTATCGGTCACAAAATTTGGTGATTTAGAGGACAGACGATGGAGACAAATGTAACCGGTGAGGTGGTGGTAGTCAGGAAACTGTGTGTCAAAGAAGGATAGTAAAGTTGTAGAGTGACACGGTTTGTGCTCCGTGTAAAGTGTCTGAGTAAGTCTATCTGATAATATGTACTTCTATACCCGAAGGGACCACTGAGCTTACCATTTTTTAAACGGACTTTACGTTTAAAGTCAAGTCAAGTCAAGTCAACGAGGTAACACAGGTTGAGAAACACTGGGGTACCTGACGTCACACGGTCCGAAGGGACAGGTAGTGGTTGAGGGTCTCAGATGGGTTTGGGTACAGGTAACTCAGCCACTACGGTAGGTTGGTAGAGTAGGAGACAGTAGGGGAAGAGGACGGAAGATATAAAGGGGCGTAGTCCCAGAAAAGTTTACTCAGTCAAGAAGTGTAGTCCACCGGTTTTATAACCTCAAAGTCGAAGTCATAGTCAGAAAGGTTACTTATGAGTCCTGACTAAAGGAAGTCCTACCTGACCAACCTAGAGGAACGTCAGGTCCCCTGAGAGTTCTCAGAAGAGGTTGTGGTGTCAAGTTTTCGTAGTTAAGAAGACGTGAGTCGAAAGATATATCAGGTTGAGAGTGTAGGTATATACTGATGACTTTTTGGTATCGAAACTAATCTTTCTGGAAACAACCGTTTCATTACAGAGACGAAAAATTATACGACAGATCCAACCAGTATTGAAAAGAAGGTTCCTCGTTCATAGAAAATTAAAGTACCGACGTCAGTGGTAGACGTCACTAAAACCTCGGGGATTTTAATTTCAGACTGTGACAAAGGTAACAAAGGGGTAGATAAAGGGTACTTCACTACCCTGGTCTACGGTACTACAATCAAAAGACTTACAACTCGAAATTCGGTTGAAAAAGTGGGAGGAGGAAGTGGAAGTAGTTCTCTGGGAAATCAAGAAGAAGTGAAAGACGGTATTCATTCACACCAAAGTAGACGTATAGACTCCAATAACTATAAAGAGGACCGTTAGAACTAAGGTCGAACACTCAGTAGGTCAGGTCTTAAAGAGTACTACATAAGACGTATACTTAAATTATTCGTCCCACTGTTATATGTAAGAACTACATGAGGAAAGGACTAAACCTTGGTCAGACAATAAGGTACAGGTCAAGATTGACAACGAAGAACTGGACGTATGTCTAAAGAGTCCTCCGTCCAGTCCACCAGACCATAAGGGTAGAAAAATTCTTAAAGGTGTCATACAACACTAGGTGTATCAGTTTCCGAAACCGTATCAGTTATTTCGTCTTTATCTACAAAAAGACCTTGAGAGAACGAAAATCTGGACCCAAGTCAGGTACCCAGTCTTTCCAGGGGATCCCCTACCTTACTGTTGGGTGAGGTCATAAGGACGGACCTCTTAAGGTACCTGTCTCGGACTCAAGCGTTTGACAGTCTGTACTACCTCGTTGATTGTGGAAGTGAAAGTGTACTACCATGTGTGTTTTGATATTTACTTTTGAAACAGAAATCACCAAGTACCTTAACTTTATCAAATAGTGAACTGTGAAGTTAGTACTCAAAACTGGACCTAAATAAGGAATGTATAGACTGGTACATGAAATCAATTGGGTTCAATCATCTTCGATTTTGCCCTATCTGATCTGGTCCCATCTCCTGGTTAGACTAATTTAGATTGTTAAACATGTAGACACAGACTGACAGTAGTGAAGAATACTAACATATATTTCATGGACGACAACTTACCCCCTAATTCGGGTAAGGTTAATGACTACGAAAAATTGTAATGTCTACAGTTTCCGTAAGGAAGTTTGGACAAGTAAACGTCTCGTTCCGAAAAGGTCTACCCTTAATCTTTCGTTCTAAACTGTTTTAGACGAAGAGATAATGAGTTATGTTTCCTTATAATGTCATTGCGAGGACAAAGACGATTAGGTAAGTAAAGTCCAAACTAAATGGAAAAAACGGAACTAGATTTTCGAGACACCGAAATATCCTAATATATAACGATATAAGTCCAAAACTTACTTAGTATCTCATACGTAAAATTATACTAAAGAGTCTAAGGTTTCGGTCCTAATTGGACAACAAAACTAATTTTTCTAAAATACAAATATAAAATCTCCTTCTCACAATTCAAAGAGATCAATAAGTGACTAAGGGAATAAGTATTTATCTTCTTTAATATAGACAACCAACATAACTACTCTCCCCTTTTAATATTAAAATATTTCTCAGATTTTATACTTATGAATTGTATTTGACAATGTATTTACTCACATTCAAAAGAGTCGTGACTCAAAAGATAAGGGGTACAACTATAGAACGTTTCAACTCTGATGACTTCATCTTAATTAAACTTGATATCATTTCTTTTTACAACCATCGACCAATCCAGTATCTTTAACCTACATTTTTTAACCAATGAAACCGTGAAATTTTATATTTTTACACGACTGAAAAAACAAGTAAAGACATCTTTACCAGTACCTTTCATCCTTTTACGTCACCCCCAAGGACTACAATAAAAGTCGTTGTTATCATATCATTATCGTTTCAGAGTCTCTAGGAATCTTACACTGTCCGTCACAAGATAACTTTTAAGAAATGCATATAGTTAAGTCAATTAGAAGTGTCATCGCAGTTGTGGTAATAAAAGTAATTTATCTGTTCCTTTGATTCTACTCTCCACCTCTCCACTCCTCTTAACAACTTCGAATCTACTGATGTCAGGTACCCCAGCGATTCTCAGCCTGTGCTGACTCGCTGAAGTGAAAGTGAAAAGCGAAAGTACGTGACCTCTTCCTTTACCGTCGGGTGAGGTCACAAGAACGGACCTCTCAGGGTCCCTGCCCCCTCGGACCACCCGACGGCAGATACCCCAGCGTGTCTCAACCTGTGCTGACGTCACTGGATCGTCGTCGTCGTCTCTGACCTTTTGCCGTCTTGGGACCAGGTTTGGGCCCTTCAGATCTAGGCCACGTACACGGACTCGAGATATGGTTGACACAACTGTACCAGTACACACATCAAAGACCGGGAGGGTCTTTAGTACATTTTGTTTGACTTCAGTCAGATGGCTCTTGTACCATTTCTGGTTTACTCTTTAACTCTTTCGTTGACAATGTAAAGAGAGAGGACATGTCTGAAGGAAAAAATGGCATCTTTAAGGTCTATATTCGAGATGTAGGGATCTAAAATTCGTGTCAGGTACACGGTACAACGATTCCAAAATCGGGTACTAGGTATTCGGTAAAACCTGAGTAATGACACATCAAGGGGAAACTAGAAAGGAATATGAACCTCTTATCTGTATATCTCCCTTCTTCTTAAATCAACAATTTTGTTATGGATTTGGAGCCAGTTACAAACACCTCCTGTCTGTGGTTAAAAGGATGTAGACCCTGACCCCTTCCAAACTTCAAACACATATGAGTCTGTGAGTCAGTACAGAGTCAACACACTAGGGTACCTGATCGGGTGGTCCGAGGAGACAGGTACCCCAAACGGTCCGTTCTTATGACCTCACCCAACGGTAAAGGAAGAGGTCCCCTAGAACGGGTGGGTCTTTAGTTTGAACCCAGAGGACGTAATGTCCGTCTAAGAAATTTTTGACTCGGTGGTCCCTCCGGAACTTCAAATATATGTGTAACGATTTATTTCCATCTCCGTTATATGAGGGTTTAACTTAAAACCGTTCGTCTTTTTCCCTTGTAAATAACATGTTTGCACAGATTTACGTTTGGTCGTTCATTAATAAGAAATAAAAATTTTTTACTTGAAGTAAAGTAGAATCGTTAAAGATAAACGTCTTTCTGGGGAAAGAAAACGAATATAAACCACCGAAGTAAGTTTAGTGAAAGATTCTAAGAAAAATGGGTCAAAAAAGAGTAATTTTTTAGTCTATAATTAGAGATAAGAATTATTTTCTCCTAAATTTCAAATTTACATTCGTAAAGTTACATAGACGTTTCATTTTTACTTCGACTTCACTTTCTAATGTACAGTATCTAAAGATCCCTATGTGTCAAGAACATGAAGACAAACACAAAAGTCGATCTAAGGCTTGAGGAGTTTCTTTTACGAAGAATAACTGATGAAAACATTTTAGGTAGGGAGTGAGAGAAAAGGGGTAGGGGAGTGGGGTAAGACACAGTTAAAGTCACTACACGTATATCATCCATGAATTATAAACGACACACTTATTCAATGAAAGGTAGTGACTTCGATAAAAATCCAAACAAAGAGTTTGTTATTTTCCCGAATATTTTTTATGTCCTCTGTTCCAAACTTTGTCCTAAACTTACATTTAGTTCGTAGACAGAGGTCCAGAGACTAAAAGTGAATGAGGACAAACTGACATTTCGTTTATCCGTACAGTCACGAAGAAGACAACTTCCCCGAGTTATCCACAGTACTCTTTCTTCTCCACTCCAACCTCGAACGAAAGACCGACGTTCGAAACGGAAAGTTCGTGATTGACTCGACGTCGTATTCCACACTTTAATCCTGTTTACAAGGTTCAGGATCTTTTGTTTAATAAAACAAATTGAGGTAGGACGAATCTTTTAAACAAAGTCCTAATGTCCGAAAGTCCTCTGTGACCACTGATACCTTATAAGTAAACTTTACCTTTTAGAAACTGTTACTTTCGATTTTATTTACGATTGTGATTATCCGTCGAAACTATTACTAAAAACACAAATCAAAGTCTGTGTGTTCTTTCCTGTGTTTGAGGATCCTCAATAAAATAACGGATTTTAACTTTCCAACAACGACTTGGTGTTTTTCTGAGACCCTAAGAACCGGAGACCTCCTCTTCTTAAGTTAGGTCCCGGTCTCTACTCCGAACTAACCAGTCTCGAAAACACATTATGTCAAAATAATTTCATATTTCCTTTATCTCTTTCAAAGACTGTATCCGTAGTCTTCCCCCGTCTTTCTCATGGGGGAACGATCACAATCGTTACCTTAATATATGAGAGGTTAATCAATAATGTCACTTAGTTTTCTTACACACCTTCAACATTTCTGGAGTGATCTGGATGAGGGTATTAAATGTAAAATTCTATTATCCTAATCGGTCTTCCAAAAAAGGTCTCTGGTAGAAGTTCGTCCTATGTAATAACAATATATTAGGATACCTTACATTTCCCTTTTGTGTAAACAGGAAAGAAGAAGGAACTTTTAAGGTCTGGGGAGAGAGGAACCTCTGAGGACCTAAAGAATAGTTGGACGGATCTTTTACTGAGAGAGTTTTAGTATTATAGGGGTCACAATTTGTGACCTTTAGACAATGAGGTTCAAAGGTCCAAGACACCCATTTAAGTTCCAAAAGTCCTAACTCTTTCTCCGTTGAGTCCATCATATCTCCCCCCCGCTATACTCTCTTTTTCATGAACTTTACAATCTATAAGATACTTATCATATATATTAGAAGTCAGTATTTTCTAGAAAGAACAAATTAGTTTTTCCTATTCAATCTTTTTGATCTATCAACTCCTAATTTATAATACGAAATGTAGTATAAAAGATAGAGACAGTGACTATTTCGTTACGTCTTGTCTAACTTAATAATGGTGGTACTTGAGAACAATAACTAAATTATATTTTATGTATTAAACAAGAAGACTCTCAAGATAAAGGGACTTTCTATCGTACAGAAATTTAATAACGTAATCTACTTTCTAAATCAACGAACATGAGTCAGAATTCGACTCGATTATAAAGGTCTACCTAAGAATTTTCGGTGAAAATTCTCTGAGGAAAAAGAAGAACGATAAACTAAAAAAAAATGAAATTAGTTTTAAGGAGGAAGATTTTAATTAAGTAAAACACATTAAAATCCACCTTCATATTTATCGATGTATAACTTAGAAAACAATATACCGTCCGTTACAAACCGGTGGATTACACTTCTCGGTTGAGTAACCTTTTCTGGGACTACGACCCTTTCTAACTCCCGTTCTCTTCCCTCGTTGTCTCCTACTCTACCAACCTACTGTAGTAGCTGAGGTACCTGTACTCAAACTCGTTTGAGACCTTCTATCACTTCCTGTCCCTTCGGACCACACGACGTCAGGTACCCCAGTTTTTCTCAACCTGTGTTGACTCGTTGACTTTTTGCTTACTTGAGTAAATTCGAAGTACCGTTACGGCACTCCTTACAATGATTGATAGGAGTAAAGTGTCTATTCCTTTGACGGTGTACCCCTAAAAATTTTAATTGAAAATAACCTCATATTAACGAAACGTTAACACAATACAATCTAAGATGACATGTCGTTTCACTTAGTCGATATACATATGTATATAGGGAAGAAGAAACCTAAAGGAAGAGTAGATCCAGTGGTGTCTCGTGACTTATCAAGGGACTCGATATGTCATCCAAGAACGATCAATAGACAAAATATGTATCACAGTTATTATGTATGTTCAGACAGGGTCAGAGGGTTAAGTGGGGTGGGGGGACCGTGTCCCTATAATTCGTTAAAAGGGTCCCGGTATGTGAAAGATTCACACTTCCGCCCGAAGTTGAAGACCACCGGGAGGAAAATTAGTTATTTGATGTACGGTAAGGAACTCTCCTGTCACGTAACAAGTAGAAACATAAGGATGTGGAACCATAAGTCACGAATCACATATCGTCTGTGAATGTTTTAGACACATTTTCACTTATGAAGACTCGAGATTTTACAGGGAGAGTAGTAAAGGAAAGGAAAGTAAAGTGAAGTGAAGTCGAGAGTAGAGACGTCGGTCTCGGTATAGAACAGGGAAACACAGACCCATTCTCACGGAGTACTTAAAGGGGATAAGTCGGAAGTTGACTATAGTTCAATTGTGTGTAAAAATGTGAAAAGTAAAGTAAGAGAACGAGTTTTTAGATGGTTCCTAGGAGCAATCAAAACTTGAGGACACAGACCGTGAGTTCCGAGAGATAAGAAACAGGATCGGACGGAAGTAAGAGTGGAGGGGGTCGGGACGGGTATGTGAGTGATACAGTTTAACACGATGAGTCACAACAGTATCCCCTGGGACTCTAAAGTGTAACTAGGGGTGGATGTCTGATCACTTATAAGGAGGAAGCGATCACACACGGGGACTCTAAAAGTGGGAGTAGATTAAGAAGTAGATACTAACACCGATAACTATGAAATTCCGAGTTTAGTACAATTGTGAAATCATTGTACAATATAAGTAACTAAAGGGAACTGACATAAAGAAGGGAGAGAACTTGAGAGTATCATGAAATAATGTAAGACGAAATATACTTTATAAAAATAGAAAAGGAGGAATTTGTATATAAAGAAAGAACGAACGATCGAATATTTGTAAACCTCTACTTTTTAATGACGAGTAGAAATAATCCCTCTTCCGTAGCCGTGGGGTGAGGTCATGAGAACAGACCTGTTAGGGAACCTACCTCCTCGGACCACCCGACGTCAGGTACCCCAGCGACTCTCAACCTGTGCTGACTCGCTGAAGGGAAAGTGAAAAGTGAAAGTACGTAACCTCTTCCTTTACCGTTGGGTGAGGTCATAAGAACGGACCCTCTTAGGGTCCCTGTCTCCTCGAACCGCCCGACGGTAGATTCCTCACCCCAGCGTGTCTCAGTCCGTGCTGACTTCGCTGAATCGTCGTCGTCGTCGTCGCAGAAATAATTCTTGACTCCCACTTTGTTTGTTCTTTTAGACACCTATATTGACAGTATGACAGCGGTTAATAAATAGTAAAAAGAAAGAACTCCAGATAGAGTTCGTTAAACGATAGTGTCTTAGTAATTTAAAATATGTGAACGTTACTAAAGAAATGAACTGAATAAAATGGTTATTCTTCTGACTAGACACCTCTTCAACTTACGGTGTGGATTGGGAGTACTACTGAAATCGAGTTAGAACTCGGGATACATAAGTCAGCGAGTCAACACAGATTGAGAAACACTGGGACACTTGACATCGGACGGTCCTAGGAGACAGGTACCTTAAAGGGTCCGTTCCTATGACCTCACCCAACAGTAAAGGAAGAGGTCCCATAAAAAGACTGGGTCCCTAACTTGGACACAGAGAACGTAGAGGCCGTAATCGTCCATTTGAGAAATGGTGACTCGGTGAACCCTTCCGGATAGGAGATATATTACAACGGAGTGATCTAAAAACTTTCCACTTGTCAAAATATTGTTTTCCTATTTCCTGAAACCTTCACAGGTCTACTGGGGTCGAATAGAAGAGTATCTGGGAAGTTACTAGACAGTCGTCTTTTTTTAACGTTTCCCACCATTCGTATGATTCCGGGACTACATTGATACCAATCTTAAAAATTAGATTGAGACTGAATGTCAAATATATCTCTAATCAATATTTTCAAAAGAATACAACTTAGAACCAAATATGAAATTGAAAAATAAATAGTAAAAGAAAGAAACAAAACTTGAAAAATAAAGCATAACTCCATATCGGTCAATTGATACGATATTATCAAAGTCCATTTGATGTTTCCCTGAGTCGATACGTATATGTACATAGGTAAGAGGGGGTTTGTAGGGGAGGGTGGGTCTGACGGTGTATTGTTACTCGTCTCAGGGTACATGATATGGCATCCAGAAACAACCAATAGGTAAAGTTTATATCGTTATACATGTACGGGTAGGATTGATGGGGTAGGGGGGTAAGAAGAGGGGGTCGTTGACATTCAAACAAGAGATTCAGACACTCATAGTCAAGTTAAGTCAAGTCAGCGAGTCGGCACAGGTTGAGAAACGTTGGCGTACCTGACCTCGTACGGTCCGGAGGGACAGGTAGTGGTTGAGGACCTCAAATAGGTTTGAGTACAGGTAATTCAACCGCTACGGTAAGTTGGTAGAGTAAGAGACAGTAAGGGAAGAGGAGGGTGGAAGTTAGAAGGGGTCGTAGTCCCAGAAAAGTTTACTTCGTCGAGAAACGTAGTCCATCGGTTTTATAACCTTAAAGTCGAAGTTGTAGTCAGGAAGGTTACTTATGGGTCCCGACTAGAGGAATTCCTACCTGACCAACCTAGAGGAACATCAGGTTCCCTGAGAGTTCTCAGTAGTTGTGGTTTCAAGTTTACTTAGTTAAGAAACCACGAGTCGAAAGAAATATCAGGTTGAGAGTGTAGGTATGTACTGATGACCTTTTTGGTATCGGAACTGATCTACCTGGAAACAACTGTTTCATTATAGAGACCAAAAATTATACGACAGATCCAAACAGTATTGAAAGGAAGGTTCCTCATTCACACAAAATTAAAATACCGACGTTAGTGGTAGACGTCACTAAAACCTCGGGGGTTTTTATTTCAGACGGTGTCAAAGGTGACTAAGGGGGGACACTCATATGAAATTGAAAGAACTATACGAAATATAGTGAACTGTGAGAGAAGGAAGTTTTTTTTGTTTCGTTTTTGACAGTCTACAGAACATATTCGTACCAAATGGTAAACCACTCATTTCTTTGAGTTTCCCTTGTTGAGACAGTTATAATCCTAACACTGGAATCGGTCCTGCGATCGGTCCTTCCTACGACGAGACTGACACCTGTGGTCTCGTACGAAGAAGGAGTATGGTACGATTCGACGAAGTGTGCACAGACTGAAACAAACTGTGATACCTGACATCGGAAGGTCCGAGGGGACAGGTACCCTAAGAGATCCGTTCTTATCACCGCACCCAACGGTAAAGGAGGAGGTCCCGAAGAAGGAGTTCTCTCCCATTGAACTTGGAGACCTACACTGAGACACTATAGAGTCTCACATAGGATAACTATGTTAAAATAATCGTTATCTTTGACATCCACTGACCATGAGTATTCAGACTTAGGTGTGATGTCTTGTTCGGTGGCGATGGTTACTCGGCACTACTCCAACTCGAACCAAAGGGGTACGTGAAAGTCCACTACCTCTACAGTACGAAATTGTACGGGTCAATACGATGTTTACCGTTAGACAACATGGAAGAATTTACTCCGTAACTACGGGTCTCCTCGTTCGTGAGGGTCTTTGTCTCTCTCATCTTGATAAAACCCTTCAACACTATTACTGCACCTTACTGTGACTTTTGATGAAGGGGACTTTCTACATCCGCCTACTAAAAGGACTCCAACACACGTTTGATACACGGACACTATCACACACCTTTCTTTTAAACGATATATCCCTCGTCATGTTATTTCAGCCCAAAGTATCGAACGATATATGAAGTTGTACACAAAGTCGTGTTTCGTAAAACTCAATGTTAGGTCTGAAGAGTTCGACGACAGGTTCTACGAGGGCGTTAAAACGGATGGGTGGAGCGGTGAAACAGTGAACAAGGGAAGTGTGAGGTCGTTAAGTTCATTTGTGTTGAAACCAAGTTACAAATGATATACGAACTTTAAAATGATCTTCGATTTCTTCTTTCCTCCTCTTCAGTAACGAGACAGGAATTCATAAACCTTTAGATCACTCTTTCTATTCGTTTATGTATTTACTTCGACTATATCTTAATCGTTATCCCTTCCGTTTCATACCTTTTCATTTAACTCCAATATACTTCTGAAATTTCTTAAACAAATTCTTTGTCTAAGTGTCTGAATCTCTTACTCTAATGTCAATGATCCCCCTTCCTACTCTCCCTCTCTCTCAATCCCTCAAACCCTAACTATACATGTATGACGATATAATTTTTGCCTGTTAGTTGGTCTTGGCTGACATATCGTGTCCCCTGAGACGAGTTACAATACACTGTCGGACCTATCCTTACTCAAATCCCCTCTTACCCATGTACATATACATACCGACTCAGGGAAAAACGACAGGTGGACTTTGATAACGTTGTTACAATTAACCGATATGAGATTGTGTTTTAATTTTCCAATTTTTTGTTTCTCAAACACACTCACACAGACAAATTTTGTCACCCTCAGGGACTTTCTAATAGTTGACCCTGACTTACTAATCTTGTACCTACCCACAATAATTCTAAGTTTACCTCTCTGTCTATAATTTTAGTCCCTTTGGTGTACAATTCAACATTATCGACAAGTACACACAACACTATTTCTGGACTTTACACTAGTGGTCGTCGTCTTCACTCTACCTTCTCCACCTAAGGTTTTTGTAACGTTCTTCTTACGGTGATATAATGTCACCAATTTGTACCTTCTGTACCAAACGTAGAACAGGACCGATATACAATCGAAACAGGGTAATTTACTTAGTCATTGACTACTAAGTCATGGTAGTCATTTACTTAGTCATTGTAGTAATAGGAATAGTTATTTCACTAGATTCGTAGACTTACTCTTCTCACAAAACTCAAGTTACTTTATTAGGAACTTTTAAGGACCGTGTCTTATTCGTGAGTTATTTACAATCACTATCATAATAACACCTACTTAAAATCCCTTCTACCGACTTCTTAGACTGGTCTTATAAGAGGATTTTGTCAAAATTGAAATTTCATAAAGACAGATGAAAGGAGAAACGAAACTACCTTAGACGACTCGAGGTACCGTAAAGGTGGTACTCAAGGAATTTATCAGGACACGGATCCCTAGGAAGGACACAGACTCAAGGATTTTGTAACTAATAGATACGATCAGTAGTAAATGGATGGTATGTGGGGTAATACGATAATTTATAAAACGAAGGAAGGACTAAAGTCAATTAATTATTTAAGGAATCTCAACCACGAGCAAGAATATAAACATAGGAAGTAACGTGGGTGTAGTCGAATGTGAAACTGGTAATAATTTTAAACGAATAACTAATTATAACTGATTATACAGTTAAGGACAGACAGTCTTAAGTTTATTTAATATTACATCTAATTGGTCTCTTTCGTCAAAGTGGAGTCCAGGTAAAGAACCAAGATCTTGAGTGGAGATCTAGGAGGTGAGATCCAGAAATTTTCCTATCATTTTCTTTATATGAAGACGTGTCTCACTACTATTTCTGACCCATCGTTACCTTTTCGTCTTCCCGAGATTGAACCTCAGAACGTCCGTACTTCCGAACTCGGTCGACTACCTGTTCGTCCTTCGTCAACAGACTCCAGACAAGATATTATTGGGTGTTACTTATACATTTAAACTAAGATGAAACATCCTGTTTCTATGGGAAAGTCATCGTCAATTAAAAGTAGGGTATTGAATGACATAAGATTGTCCGAATTTTAATTAAACAGATCTTACCCTCTGTCAGAGTGAAATTCCTCAGAGATTAAAGAAACTTTTCACCGTCTACGATTCTACGATATGCATCGTCTGGATCCCTTTTTAATTTCTAACCGACTTGATTAAAGGAGAGTTAGATAACTCGACCAAATAAACCGGAATATGATCATCTTGGTGTATACATTAAAATGTTTTGTTGTATACCTTATACAACTCTCGTCTTTACACATACACCCGATGTTCCCATAGTCTCCTTAAAACGAAACTTTATACATGAAATTATATCTAACTGTCGTACCTCATCGTATAGAACTTTAATGTAACGTCTACAGACGAAAATTATTGGACTACTTTAACAGTGTTTTCTAGATTCGTAGTACGAATTGTTCAATAGATACTACAAAACAACAACAAATTACATGATAGAAAGAAGATAGAGTAAATCGTAGACATAAAATTTTGAGTAAACATTAACTTATTCCTTCCTATCGTGTCTTTTCCTTAAGGTACATTTTAACTTGAACGTACCGAGGACTCCAGTATGACTTTATAGAAAGGTAGATGGATAGGTCAGAAGACAGTCCGAGGGTTACATGATTAAAGGATAGGACACTCTTCACGAAAATCATGAGACTACGTTGTTCTAGGTTTCTTTTATACTGACTGAATAAGGACAATTTAAACCCACCGTTTGCGGTTTTTAGATTTTTTGTTAGTCTTGTCACCATCCGGTTTTACTCTTCCCTTTTCGTCAACTACTGGTTACAGTCTAAATTGTTTGAAATTCATATAAAGATATTTTTGTGAGTTTACGAAGCAATGTGGTATGATGTCAGAGTAAATCATCACAGTAACGTAGTAGACCCTAATATATTTATATACATATATATCGTATATATAGTAATATACAAATCCCATAAACATAACGTATACACGTATATATACACACATATATATGTACACACATATATATGTGTGTATATAAAGTATACGGTATATAGAGTATACAGTATAGATACCGTAGCTGATAGAGTATTATTCACAATACACGTTGAAGGTTTATTGTACTAATTTCCTTCTTTAACGAAGGGACGGTGAATTAGATAAAGAGGGAAGAATATTCGATCTTGAACCTGATCTAGGTCGGGATAGGTCACGTCTCTTCTTATAAGATCCTTCATCTTCTCATTGACATTTCTTTGTTGAAGGGGTGATCGAACCTTTACCTGTGACCCGGAAATTGATTCTTTATTTATTTTAAGGTAAAACAAACTCGGTAATTTTATATCCCAGAATTATATATATATATCGATGAATTTTATATGGGTTTCATTGTACAAACGGTAGAACTGAAAATATAAACGTGCGTAAGAAGAGAAAAGTCAGGACAAAAGAGTTGGGAAAAAAGTATACGTGGAGAGTAGTAAAAAAGATTTTGTACGTTTTAGTAGGGATGAACCATTCCTCTGTTCTCTCCATTTAAATATCCAATCAATGATGACGACTGTATCTAACGACTTTTTGGTAACGTTCCACTGAGCCAAAAGAGTTTGAAATAAAAGTCTAAATTTAGACCAGTAAAGAAGAATTGGAATTAATTAGTTACTACTACGATTTGTATTACATCATCCCTCGAACAACTTCATCCTGGATTAAATTCCCTCTCCTTTCCCTCTTCTACCGATAAATTTACGTCGATCGGTAAGACAGAGATGTTGACTTAAGTCCTTCCGAAGAACATCCTACATCTGAAACGAGACTCTTTTTGGTAAACTTACTGTAAAATCTTAATTCAGTCATTACGAAGGAGTTGACAAACCCCCCTTTTATATTAATTACAAAAAACTGAACCTATCACTTACTATGGAGAGAAAGTATAAGGAACGAACCAAATTTTGAACGACGCCTATTCAACCTTCTAAACGTATCTTTGGTTCATCGGAAGATCCTTATTCTCATACTATTACTAAGTTTACAGAGATTACTTGGATCTAACGGGTCTGATCTCCCTTTAGAAGTATAGAAGGGACTCGAGAAAATAGAAGTGTAATACCAAAACAAAAATTCTACACGAGTAAATAAAAAAGTTTAAACATAACTGTATATACCAGTATTAAAAGAAGAGAGGTTCCGTATAATCCCGAAGGGTCCACCACGATGACCATTTCTTCAGAGGACGGTTTCGTCCTCTGTATTCTCTATGTCCAAGTTAGGGACCCATCCCTTCTAGGGGACCTCTTCCCGGACCGTTGGGTGAGATCCTAAGAACGTACGTAGAAAAGATTAAGTTCAAAAGCAGAAAAGGTCTATATAGTACCGTATAAAAAGAAAAGTAGATAGTAAGATAAAAAGGGTAAGAATAAAGGGAAAACAGAAAGTCAACAATTTTATGAGCCTGACACTATAAATACAAAGAACAACAACAAACCAACAATTCAGTACAAACTGAGAAAACACTGGGGTACCTGACATCAGATGGTCAGAGGGGACAGGTACCCTAAAGGGTCCTTTTTTACCTCACCCAACGGTAAAGCAAGAGGTCCCTTATAAATATATAAAATTACGTTAATTTTAACTCCAAAAGAAGATAAATAGTCTTAAAGGAGACTAGAATAATTCACAGAGTCATGGATATCTATCATAAAAGGACTGATTTTTATAATATCAGACATCTCCTCAGTCAACTTTCTAACAAGTGTAGAAGGTCTTTTCGGTCGTACCTCGTTCGTTTACCTCGGAAGAAAGATTCTACATGTAGACTAATCCAACGACCGAATAGAAACAAAGAACACTCACTACAAGACCAAAGGCTTCTGAAATAAAGTGAAGGACAAGAGTTTATGATCCTTCGTCACTTTACCCCTTCGAAAAGTATGTTGGTATCTTTGTTCCTCTACACTATAATAGTAAATAAATAAGTAATATTCCTGTAAATCCTACTATCTTACAGACTACATTTTTTTTTAACAGTAGAAAGAATACTCCTAGAGTTTAATCCAGGAAAGTAATAAAAAATCCATCATCATTTTCTGGGGTGAGGTCATGAGAACGGACCTTTTAGGGTACCTACCTCCTCGGACCACCCGACGTCAGGTACCCCAGGGATTCTCAACTTGTGCTGTCTCGTTGAAGTGAAAGTGAAAAGTGAAAGTACGTAACCTCTTCCTTTACCGTCGGGTGAGGTCGCAAGAACGGACCTCTTAGGGTCCCTGTCCCCTCGGACCACCCGACGGCAGATACCCCAGTGTGTCTCAGTCTGCGTTGATTTCTCTGAATCGTCGTCGTCGTCGTCATTTTCTTATTCTCCTAAGGTTCCACCGAGTCACTATTTCTTAGACGGACGATTACGTCCCCTGTGTCCTCTGTACCCAAGATAGGGACCCAACCCTTCTAGGGGACTCATCCCTTACAGTCGGGTGAGACCATAAGAACGGACCTTTTAGGGTACCTGTCTCCTCGGACCACCCGATGTCAGGTCCCCCAACGGTTCTCAGTCTGTGTTGACTCGTTGACTCATGAAATTTTCTTAGACTGTACAGTGTTGGGACATTAGGAACTTTTCGAAAAAAGGTAGCAAAAAAGGGATCATTCAATGTGAATAGAGAAGAAATGTGGATGAAACTTTAGTTAATCGTATATGATGAATATACAGATAAAGAAGGCAATTGAGTAACCATTGTGAAAAAAAAATACCCCTTATACTAAAGTACGAAAGACATACGACGACGAGACCGTTCGGGGAAAGGTTGGTCACTGTTGTGAAGTGAGAAGAATCATCACTCGCACACTACCGTCTTATAAGTGTCGGTTTCAAATTCGTTGATTCCCTTGTAACTAAAGGTATGCATCGGTGTCTTTTTGCTACAAATGTGGTTCACAGTCTTAAAACAGACTTGTTCCATTTCCCTTGAAGGGAACCCGGAAAGATAGAAGTAAAGAAATAAATGAAAATTTTCTCTCGTCACACAAACGATCCGGACGGTGTCTGACCCATGGTGTCCGGCCCATCGAAGTTGTTCCCTTTAAATAAACGAGTGTCAAGAGTCTGGTCTTCACACTTTAGTTCCACAGGAGTTCCAACCAAAGAAGATTCCAGAGAGAAGTTCCGAACTTACCGGTAGGAGAGGGGTACATTCAGTGGATCGGAAGAGAGATAACACAGACACAGGATTAGAGGAGAAGAATATTCCTAATCCCGAGTCAGTATAGTTAATCCCTGTTAAGATTACTGGAGTAAAATTGAATTAACGGAGAAATTTCTGAGACACATATTTATCTAAGAATAAGACTCCATGCTAGTAAATCTTAAAGTTATATACTTAACCTCCTCCCCCACGTGTTAAGTCGGGAATTCTCCTTGGTACGGATAACCGAAAATATCAAGTTATTGTCATGAAATTTTTTTACTGTAACAAAGAGGAAGAACGCGAAATTTTCATTACCTTGTACAGATTCTAGCATCCTGTAGATGTATCCGTTCATATTTAGAACAACCGTAAAATTAAAAGAGTGACTTTTAGAACAAAGGTACACGTTCATGATTTCCAAGACCCTCTAAAAAAAGTAATAACGAGAGGAATACTTTCGTCGACAAGTTACTTGTGCCGTATAAAACAATGGAGTAGTTCTTCGTCTCCTTCTAATACGATACTAGTCCGAAACATACCGATAGCAGTTACGACAAGACTAACAGACTTGGGGTCACTAACTAAATTGTCCAGATGAGGTCCCGTCAATGAGTAGAGACTATAAACAGGCTGAGTTTCGAGGTGCAATAAATACATTTGCTACGAAATATACGGAAGGTACTTCTATTTAGGTTCAACGGTCTTGACAAATTCTCTACTCACACGGAGGGTTAACCCTAATGTCAGCGTCTTAAATAGAAATAGTTGAAAGGACAATGAAGTGACCGTTTAACCCTCGAAACCTCCTATTCTCCTATTCTATACTGATCCTCTTAGATAAAAGACGAGACTTCCATCATAAAACTGTAAAGTCATCTGACACGCAGATCCTTCTGAAGTCTTATGTTTATTTCTTTTTGTCCGAATCCTTACCTACTAAATAGAAACTTTTCACTTTTGGGGAGATTTGGTATCCTCTTTAGACTTTGGTCTCAGTAAATCTTCGAGTCGTGAACCTTTTATAAGTATACACAATATACGTAAAAATCGAAACCGATCCCTAAAAAAAAAAGAAAATGTGCGATCTTATACTTGGAATTCACAAGAAATATATGCATCAACAACCTTCTAATTTTCCCATATACACTAAAGACCAAACTTTTACTACCTCACTCCAGACACTTAAGGAAATATTCTTACACCAATCGTCACGACATCAAACGGTCGGTTCTTCTACCCGTGCCCGTTGAGACAGTAATCGTCTTAACGACCCTTGGACGTTGTGTCGGACGAGGTGAGACGGTGGGTTTGGAAGGAGTTTACCGACTACCCCTCCAACGAGTAAACTTTCTCCTCCCTAGGATTATCCTTGTTCATCTCCTAAGTTTGTTTCGACAATGTCTGCCCCTTTGTTTTCTCCATTTCTTTGTCCTTTCCGATTATCGTTTACTACTTTAAAGTGGTTCCTTTTATAAGGTACCTCCTCTATTTTTAATATCGGTATGTACAGTAGTTCTTTATAATGTTTTTTTTGGAATTACTCTACTAATATTGACCTTTTCTGTCCCCGTGTCATGTCGTCTTCTCGAGTCCTTTCTAGGGGGAGGCCTAGGTGAGGAATGAGAAGAGATGGGACTAGATAGTGTCCTCCGACCGGAGACTTGGTAAGTCAAGTTTTCCCAGACAAAAGACCGAAGATCAACCCGAAACGGCGAACTCCCATGGTCGTCTTCTTACCTCTCCCTCTTCTCCCTAGTTCAATAAGAAAAAGAACCCCGAGGGAAACCCTAGTAAGACCCGACCGACCCAGGGAACTGATTCCTTCTCCTCCCGAAAATTTACCAAGATAGAAACCCAAGATCAACGGTGAGGGAGGGTAACAGGGAAGTCTGGATGTCACTGGTGCGGGGGGGGTTCCCCCAGGACGTGTGTGGGTATACTCAAGGGATATAAGACGGAAGTGGAAACATTTGTCACGGATATAATTTCGAGAAGTCAAACTCTCACGGCAACTACAAGACGGTTTTAGGATTGATTCTACTACTTTGACCGTTTCGAGTCTTTACTTACTCACATGGTAGGTACAAGACGTTTCTAGGACTGATTCTACTACTTTGACCGTTTCGAGTCTTTACTTCATCTCCCTCTTTTTTTAATTTATGAGATCTTTACTTGGTCTAACCTTTATCGTGTTTCCTTTTATCCAAGAAGACTTCCGTGTCCGTGTTAATTACCATCTTTAATCTTTTCTACATTGTATTTTATTTTTATTTATACCGAATTTTTCCGTTCTCTCTTTTCGTATCTATGTCTTCTGTCCGTTTAGTCACAGTCCCAGTTTCTCTTGGTTTTATTACATTGGTTTGTTTATAAATTTCTATATTAAGTTCTTGAATGGTTTTTTGTTTGTTTGTTTGTTTGTTTGAACTTAGATATGTACCATATATATCAAGAATAGGTTCTCTTTTTTTTATTCTCTTACTAGTTGTGGTTTTAGGTAGGATCATTTCAACGTAGCCAAGTTATATATACCTATATATCAGACGTAGGTCTATTTTTCTAGTTCTCTGAATTCCCTTTTTTACGTTCTATTTGAGCGACTACAACAAGTCAGCGAGTCAGCATAGGCTGAGACACTAGGGTAACTGACGTCGTGTCGTCTGAAGGGACAGGAAGTGATAGAGGGTCTCAAACGAGTTTGAGTACAGGCATTAGAGTCTGAAGAGATATAGTCATGAGATTTGTTCGACACCTTGGTGACTACGGTTAATTCAGAACTTTTTTCTCACTGAGTCCTTAGAAATGTGGATCTGTTTGATGTAACGTTGTATTTCCATTGTTAAAACTTGTATATTTTTAAGTTCCTCATATCAAAAAACTCAAGAAAAATTAAAGTTGGAAGGAAACTACCTACTTCTTTAATTGTCGTTTTTCTGACAAATACTCTTAACTTACGTAAGAGGGACCTTGATTCTAACTTTGTCTACACTTTTAATACCAGTTTCAATCTTACGTTTACAATTTTTAACCGGTTATATTTTTAATATATAGCTTGGTTCACTCTACTCTTCCTCTCGTCATTCTCCATCTTATTTGTATGACTAGAGAAAAATAACATTCTACCTATCGTTATAATAAATTTCGAATATATCATTATCTCTATATTCCTATAGATCTCTATATTTTCACTTAACTAAAACCACCATAGTCCCTTGTCTGTTGTGTGAGTTCACACATTGTCTTCTGTCTCTTTCTGTTTATGGTATAGTATAGTGAATATACACCTTGGTTTTTTGTTTTACTGCGTACGTACGAATCAGTGAAGGCCGAACAGGGATGAGAAACGTTGGGATACCTGATATCGGACGATCCGAGGAGACAAGTAACCCAAGAGGTCCGTTCTTATGACCTCACCCAACGGTACGGGAAGAAGTCTCCTAGAAGGGTTGAGTCCCTGACTTGGACATAGAGAATGTAGAGGAGGTAATCGTCCTCCCAAGAAACGGTGATCACGGTGGACCCTTCGAATAAATGTTAAACCTTTGACTGAGTGTCTGAAAACTTTGGTTTGAATACCAATGGTTACCACCCTCCTTCCCTATTTAATCCTCAAAACCTAATTTCATATTTGTATACGTATTTGTATACTGATACATCGGACCTTTTAGGGTACCTACCTCTTCGGACCATCCGATGTCAGGTACCCCAGCGTTTCTCAGTCTGTGCTGAAGTGAAAGTGAAAGTACTGATACATATCTGATCTATTAGTTCTTCCTGGATGACAAATCGTGTCCCTTGACATGAGTTATAAGACATTATTGGATATCCCCTTTTCTTAGGCTTTGTCTTAACAACATACATATATATATCGACTTAGTGAAACGACATGTTGACTTTGATTGTAACATTTAGTTGATATGACGTGATATTTTAATTTTTTTTTTTCTCACTGACTTCTCTCAAATAACTCCCAGACTAATATTTTCGGACTCTTCTTTCTTTTTCTCTACTTGTTCCCTGGTACATTATTGTAGTTCTTTGATGATGGTAGAGACCTGGGTTTCTCCGTTTCCCCCCTTCATGACAGTCTTATACTTCTTTCTTCGTGACCACCCTCTCACAGACGACCTGCTCTAGACAGAGTTACCCATCTCTTTTTAGTTAGTTGGGACGTTTAAAACCGACCCCTTTTTCCCGACCCCTTATCTATCGGACCAGAGAAAAGAGAAAGATGAACCAACGTAACCGGGTAGAGTTGAACTTTGATTTCTCGTTTCGTTAGGTCAATTCCACTGGGTATCCCCAGTCGAAGGGTACCATATCTCGTCAGGTAGAATCGGTGTGCGAGAATGTGATAGGAGGGCAAAGGGAGACGACTCGGTGTCGTCCAATCACGAAATGGACCAACAACAACAAGTCAACGAGTCAACACAGGTTGAGAAACGCTGGAGTCCTTGACGTCGTACGGTCTGAAGGGGTCGGAAGTGGTAGAGGGCCTCAAACGAGTCTAAGTACTGACCACTCAGTCACTACAATAGAATGATAGAGTAGGAGACGGTGGGACAAGAGGAAAAAGGGTCGTAGTCATAAAGAGTTACTCAGCCGAAATGGACCATTCTCTACTGAGTTTGCAAATACGAACATCCTAGACTCAGTAATTCAATGACGTCAAAACTCGATTATGATAATTCGTTCTCACATACTTCTAAACAGAGTCATTTTGAGAACCCAAGATCTGTATCAGAAGAAACGGAGTCATACACTGTTGTTGAGTTAAAAGGAAGACCTTTTATCGTAGTCAGGAGGTCAAGTTTTACTGGACCAAATCTCCGTACTTTCACTTTTCATTTTCACAATCAGCGAGTCAACACAGACTGAGAAACACTGGGGTACCTGACGTCGGGTGGTCCGAGGAGACAGGTACCCTGAGAGGTCCGTTCTTATGACCTTACCCAACGGTAAGGGAAGAGATCCCCTAAAGGACTGGGTCCTTAACTTATGTCCGTAGGACATCTATGTCCATAGGTCCGTCCAAGAAATGACAGACTCGGTGGTTCCTTCTTGAATCTCCGTACTCCTTGGGTTTTACCGGTCCCCGTCGGTGTCCAAGACCAAATTATGTGGACCATATTTGTAAGGAGAGATCTTGTGATCCTGATAATTTGGGTGACTTCGTTCTACCGTCCTAACTCTTCGTCTTTAACGAATTCACTCAATGATCCACATCGACTATACCTGATGATGGTGGGGATGGAGGATCGAGGGTTTGGACATGTAAAACTGATAACCTCTACATTGTGACAAACGACCGAGGACCAAATTCCGTATATGACAACGAATGTTTTTCAAAGGGTTCCAACTTATGGTGACTCGAAAGTCAAGTCAATAATAACAAAATATCGTCGGTATAGATCTTCGTTCCGTATTTCATTTTGGTCACTAAGACGTCTTTCCTCAGGTAACGATGTAGAGGAAACAACATGTTACCCAAAGAACAAGTCCCAAGGAGTATACACATCGTTACTTACGGAACAATGAACTTACTTATTCCATAAGAATTCAAGTGATTATTACCATAACCGTCTTCACGACGTCTGACCCTACCTTTAAGGATAGGTCTTATTCAAATATAAATATATTTCCGTTTAACGATGTGGGAGGTACTCTCTTCTCTAGGTTACACTAATTGAACGATGGTACAACCCCCGAACCACCACCACCCACAGTCCAGTCTAAACCACTCTCCTTTTGACAGAACAACTTGAGTAGGTATCAGAGGTAGAGACTGTGATACTTGCGAAACATGTACTTGGATAACTTGTACAAAAATCCAATGACCTCTTCGTCCGACTTACTGTATACTAAATTTATATATTAGGAACATTCATCGTGTAGTGGTTTAAAAACACACACTTAAGTCAGACTATTAGGTCAATATAAATAACACTATATAACATATAAACATAAAAAAAGATCTTCCTTATGTACAAGACAAACACTGGAAACAACAGACAAATATAGTTGAAAAACAAATGAGAATGGTGGGACAGATTAATAAACTGTAATTACTTAGACGGAAGTGTGTCAGTCAGAGGTTCTGGTCTTCTGAAGTAAGGTAGGTCGATATGGTTCGAGATGATACACTATAGAACCGAATCAAAGATCCGCACTCTGACTTCAAGGTCCCTTTGAAAAGTAAAGTATAGTAGGGTGTCCTTCGAACAGACGATGACAGACGAAGGTCTGGACACCGAGTACGGAAAACTCAAAGACAGAATAAGACCAGGTGTTTCTATAAATAGAATGAGGACTCGTGACTCCTCGAACCACCCGATGTCAGGTACCCAGCGTTTCTCAGCCTGGGCTGACTCGCTGAAGTGAAAGTGAAACTCGGACCGATTCAACGAGACCAGTAAGAGAGAAAAATAAAAAGTTAATTAAAAACAACCTCATATCAACGAAATATTACAACACAATTAAAGATGACATGGTTTTTATCTTACTCGGTATGGAAACGTTTATAGGGGAGAAAAAACCTAAAGGAAGGTAAATCCAGTGGCGTCTCGAAACTCATCTCGAGAGATAGGATATCTCATCCAAGAGCTATCAATGGACAAAATTTATACTATCACATCTACACAGTCAGGGTTAGAGGATTAAATAGGTTGGGGGGAAGTGGGAACCATAGGTGTGTAAACAAGACATACGAACACAGAGACAAAGACGAAACGTTTATTCTAGTAGATATGTTAAAAAGACTTAAGCTGTATATTCACAATTATATGCTAGAAACAAAAAGACTGAAGTGAGACAGACTGTCAGAGGTCCAGGTAGATGTAGAGATGTCACTGGAATACAGTAAAGAAAAATACCACCTCATTATAAGGTAACTATGTACATGGTACGGAAGTGGTCGTTAAGGTGATGACCCGTAAATGGGTCTCTTTTGATGTTAAGTTTTCCCGTGTACGTAGGGCAACAAGTGACGTCGTGATAATTGTTATCGGTCCTGTACCCTCTTTGCATTTACAAGTAGTTGTCTCCTTACCAGTAAGAAAAAAATATATATAAAATAGGTAGGAGTGATAGATATCTCCTGTCCTCATACGGTTATTTACTTTGGGTGAAAATTACTTACTTAGAATGGTGATAGATGGTCAGTTACCAATTTCTTATCTCTCTCTATGGACTTATAAATTTATAAACATAAATAACTTGAATTCTCGATGAAATTGATAGTTACTAGTAACACATAACACACAGGAGACATGGAACATAAATTAACGATAATTTTATTTTTTTTTAACAAGTGTCATTATTATGACATAAGTGGATAAAACCGTTTAAAATGTGACTTAGTATACATTCTAAAGAACCATGAATAATATACCCCTTCATTACTTAATTTCATTACTTGAATTTACCCCTATTTTCATTACAAGATCTAAAACCAAGTTTTTAGGTGTATGTCATTGTCTCCTCTCGTCTCTAAACCGATTTACCCTCGTATACACCGTTCCTGAAACCATAAAATCCTTATTTTGAAGACATACTGATTGGTTATATACAGACGGTTTTTTTAGATTAAGTTCAATCTGTGTTATTATCTTTATCTCACTACTCCTTTTCCACCAACTTTAAGAGAGGGACGAGTGATGTCCAGTACGAAACAAGAACACAATCAGCGAGTCAGCACAGGTTGAGAAACACTGACGTACCTGACATCGGGTGGTCCGAGGAGACAAATACCTTAAGAGGTCTGTTCTTATGACCTCCCCGAACGACACGGGAAGAGGTCTGTCCAGTATGATTCGTATCTGATAATGAAAACCAAGGTTTACGGTGGGATATTTTCCTTGGTTAGACCACGAAAGGTCCTCTTATCTTTAGTCCGGAAATTTTCAAAACTTTTGAGAATATTTCTTCCTCGTAAAATTCGTTGACTCAAAACTCCCTGAAATATTTACAGGAGTTTATAAAGTTAAGTGTACTTCTAATTAGTATGAAACACATCAAGTTCTTCTGTCTTGATCTTATATAGTCATATACAATATACAAAAGATCAAGTTTTTTTAAATTTTTAAAATCTTTAAAAGGTTTGTACTCTTAAAACTTTTATTTAAGTCCGAAAGTAACATTACTCAAAGGTCAGTAACTTCAACAAGTCCATTTACGATTACCTACACTATGATCTCTAAGTATGGAAGTTGACTTCTAACATAGTCATAGAAAAGGAAACTCCCAGATGGTAAATGGTTTATTTTGAAGCGGTCTGAGTAAGTAAAAACATTTGGGAACATTGAGGTACATAATACGCAGTTTAAGGGAAAGTAAACGAGACGGAAATGTTTACAACATGATAGGGTAAAATAGGTAATGACAGAGTTGAAACGTTTGGAGAAGTATAGAAATTTAGAATCGGGGTCACAGGGAAGAAGGACCTCCGGAAGAACCCAAACCCAAAAAAAAATAACAACAACAACAATGTTGAGATAGAGGGATGATTTAGTACTTAAGGACCTCTATTTTATGACGTATAGGATAGTTATATAGACGGTGAGATGTATCACGGATTGCGTGACCTATCTACCTACCCACCTAATTAATCAATTCATAGTAAGATCGGATTCGTCTCTATTCTGTATACCGTCGTAAAGACGTTTTCCTCCGTTCCATACATCTTTCTTTCACCACTTACAGTTCCGTATAATAAAAACCTGGTCCTCCATTTCATCGACATCTTGTTATTGTTTTATTGTTTTCCTGTTGAATGTTTAAAATGTACCTTTTCTTTTTGACATCTTTGTAATGAACTTTACTCTCTTTTTTTTACACACGAATACTTGTTTATTAAAGGGGAGACACATAATGAACAAAAGATACTAGTTAAGTCGAGTGTCTCAGAAACTAATATTAAAACGTACTTCTAAGTCAAAATGAATACTACAATTTCTGATCTTGTCAGATCTTTCTTTTAAATTAAAATAACTATATAACGATTCTATATATAACTATATAACGATTGTATAAGTTATGTTCTCGAGAATGAAGAAAATGTTACACTTTTCGTAGACGTAAGATATAACCTTTACATACCCAGGTCAAAGAAACACTGGTGGTTATTTAGTCGTCATGTAAGATCAAACTATTGGAACGGGGACACACTAGGATACCTATTCTTCCATATATACTCTCTGTGGTTCTATTAACGAAATACTTCCCTTTGATCACAAGAGAGTACGGGACATCGGAACTTTCTTCAGTTTTTCTTCCCCCTTTTTTGTGGAATAATTACGTACGAACCTTTTGTTAACGTCAGGAAAAGGACCGACTTCTAATTTAATAACATGTAATATCACACGTACAGATACTATTCATCTAATGATATCTAGTAAGGTTCTCTTGCACCTCCCTTCTAACGTGATTGTAATCGAAGAGACCATAAACGTCCGACATTTAAAGAAATTTACTATCTACATTTCTACCTTCTGTCTACCTATCTCCTTTTCTGTCTTAGTCTATGACGTACTTAATCATGACGTCGGGCACGAGGTCGCGACAGAATAATGGTAGTCCGGTCGTTCGTAGTTTCAGGGGTGTAGGGGGTGAGGGAGGGGGACTTTACATGGCTAAATATACTTTTAATTCTAATGTTTAATTTCGGACCGATAGGACCTCAAAAGGTCAAGTAGTCGGTAGGTTATTTTTACTACAGTTCGGACATACGTATTAAGGGTCTTCTAATGAAACAGGAATGTCGATTCGGGACAGGGACTATACTTTCTAGAGATAGGTGAAAATAACTTTATTTCTTGATTGTAGTATTAGGGTTATAACTCCATATTAGAAGTAATAGAGGACTGGGAGAACTCCAAGGGGGTTAGATATAATGAAGTCTAAACAAATAAATATTAGGAATACATAAATGGAAATAACTCTATTCTAATTTTTGACCTTTTTTTTTCGAGGGGGGTTTTTAGGAATACTAGACTACTAACTCAAAGTCAAGTGGTTGTTAGTTGATTACACAATCCGACTCAAAAAAAAAAAAAAAATTTCACCGAGAATATCAACAGATCGGATTCGAACTTTTCCGTAATTAACCAGGGGACTCACAGGGACAAAGTAATTTACTTAATAAAGGTTAGGTTGGACCAAACACTTTACTACCGTCGTAGGAGAAAAGGACAAATACTTTTTGCCACCCCCTCCCCATATACTTTTCTATCTGTCTTATTCGTCTCTTTGAAATTAGAGAAAAGAATCCTTCAAAACGAAGTATTGATACCAATTAATGACCATTTGGTGTTAGGGGGTTGGAAAAAAGGGGGGTTCTCGGAATTACCGGAGACCGATACGGAGCCCGACAATTGATAGTGTGATCAGTAATTACGACCAGTTCTACTAAAGAACCTCTAATGACGAGTAAATAAATAAAAAAATTTTATCTTGTCTGATAAGACGTGTTTCTTACTTTACCATCAGTAAAAAAAGGAAAAGGTTTTCGTATTTGTGAATACTTTTAGTGTAAAACGACACCATAAAGTTTTTTGTAAAGTGTATAGCAAAATCAAAATAAACGTTTCACTTTTGATCCATACGTTACAGGACCAAAAGTGGTTACTAGTACGAAAGAATGAAAATTACTTAAAACCAACAACATAAACCTCTTTGTGTATGACTCCCTAAACGATTCACAAGAGTCAATAAACGTGGAGAATAAAATGGAAAACCCGTTTCTTTATAATCCTATTATAATAGACCGAAAGTCTAAACTTTTATCTCCCTTTTATCTTTATGAAATGATAACTGTATCTTGACGTGATCTCATCAAGAGGAATTTTATTGTAAATAAGAAACTAACGTTTCCCAGGAACAGAATGGTAATAAACTATATTTCACCCCGAAGGGACCATCGAATCGACCATTTCTTAGGTGGACGTTACGTCCTCTGGGACCAAGTTATGGACCCAGTCCTTCTATTGGACCTCTTCCCTATCCGATGGGTGAGGTCATAAGGACCTGAAGGGCCTACCGAGTCTCCCCTTTCTTAGACGGGAGTTACGCACTCTGGACCCAAACTAGGGACCCAACCCTTCTAGGGGACCTCCTCCCGTACCGTTGAGTGAGGTCATAAGAACGGACCTCTTAGGGGTACGTGTCTCCTCGGACCGTCCGACGTCAGGTACCCCAGTCTCTCAGTCTATGTCGTGTCGTGTCCCAAGACATATTAGAAGTAACCGAGTCAATAAGGAGTGGACACTTAGGAAAGTGAAGCAAGTAAGTACGGAACTAGTAGACGATAACGGACCCGTGTGAATCACCATTTAGTCTTCTCTTACCTCTTCTGTGACCTTCTGTCTTTGTCGAATACTAGTGATTTATTAAAAAACGTATTTTGTTCTGAGTTTACATTTCAGGATATAATCTTAATTCCGAAATAAGTTTATAAATACGTGTTTAATCTTCCCTTCATTGACCATGGTTATAAATGACACGTGGACCTACCCACCCATGGACCTACTTAAAAAATGAATTGGGAACATTACTGAAACATCAGGAATATCGTTGGGATGTTACTAAGGATAAAATATCTACATATTTAACCCTGTAATTCTATCAACTTCTACACCCTCTTTTTTTCTTAACTTCCTTTCTACGTATTTTCTTTCGAAGTCCAGTATTTTTTTGTAACGAAGAATTATGAAGTGAACGAGTATCCATTCTTTACGTAAGAAGGAAAAATTTTGTTTTTGACACCGGGTTCCACCGTCCGGTGGGTCACCTCGAGGTCAAATCTAGAAGGTCATCTATTCTACTCTCATAGTCACTTCG
The DNA here is from genome assembly GCA_006410555.1 of Capra ibex. Taxonomy (NCBI): domain Eukaryota; kingdom Metazoa; phylum Chordata; class Mammalia; order Artiodactyla; family Bovidae; genus Capra; species Capra ibex. Next base: position 79,834,951 of record SJYO01041852.1, read on the forward strand.
TCCAAATAGGATGGTCAGTCTAAGTAAACATAATTTATATTTATAAGAAATCTCCACGTTCGGACGGTCACTATTTATTAAAGTACACTTAAGAATTTTTACGAATAATGGTCGGTACTACATCCTAGATAAATAGTTAGATAGTTACCCTTCACCCCTGTCTTCCCCGTTTCCCCGTTTCCTTAAATTTTTCACTATATCCATATCCAATACAACTTCCTTAAAGTCGCAGCGAATTCCCACCTTAAATTCGGTCCTTTCTTATTATCTTAGGGCCCATACTCCCTACTTTCTTATTAAGTCCCACCTTTTCACTTTTAAGTAAATACGGGAACCTAATAGGATCGTGAGACTGTACTCTGTCCCAAATGGCATATGACCTTTTACAAATATTGAATATTTCGAAACTTAAGACTCCCTATTCGGTACTTACTGTGTCACTAAGATTTTCGACATGTAAGACACTATTCGGGAGAGATAAAAAAAGAGTAGGTTCTGTTCTTGGATACAAAAGTGTACTGACTCGTTCTATAAAATCTTAGTCTTAACATGACCATATGTATTAAAATTTAATATTTATGTCGGAAGAAAGAAATAAGTCCCACAGGTCAATAAGACTTGGAGGGAGGAAAGTGACACATTCAAAATCATCGTTTGTTTTTTTGAATGACCTATGTTTAATTAGATGGGTGAGACGAGGGAGACTGAGGGGTTATATTTCTTCTCTTATTTTAATTACTTGTATATACTTCACCATCTTTTATATAGTACCTAGTAGCGAAAAGTAGGAAATCATGAAATATTCCCTATGTGTCCGTGACTCATTAAAATTCCCTGAGTTTTAGACAATAGTCAAAGGTTTACATGTAGAAGGATCCGACTAGACGGATTTTTGGGAAGACACCACAACCAAGAAAAGAGTTGAAGGGAAGTATGACAAAACGGTGAAAATTTTCTTTCCGTATGGAGATTGATTGACTCTTAGAATGATTGATCCCGTATGAATGGTTCCGAAGGGACCACCGAGTCTACGTCTTAGGCGGACGTTACGTCCTCTGGACCCAAGCTAGGGACCCAACCCTTCTGGGGTGGGACCTCCTCCCATACCGTTTGGTAAGGTCATAAGAACGGACTTCTTAGGGGTACCTGTCTACTCGATGTCAGGTACCTCAACGTTTCTCGACCTGTACTGACTCGTTGATTCGTGTCGTGTATATGGTTCCGTGTTTTGACAGAACTTATGGTTTCCTTGTTATCTTTGTAAAGAAAGGATCTTCCGAGAAATATACTCCCTCAGGTATTAAAAGGTTCTAAGAAATGTTGTAGATAATAAATTGTTTGAAATGGAAAACATGGAAGAAAGTCATTACTTTCATACTTGGAACCCTGAATTGTGTCGAAAACCGAGACCATTACAAAATCTTTTCATCGGTCTAAATATACGAACGGGATTACATAGTGGTGTCAAATGAATCTAAAACTTATACACTTGTGAAACCACTAAAAAATAAACAGAGGAAATGAGTTTTGGTACGTTTACCCTTTTGTTCATGTTAAACTAAGTGTGTTTTTTAGAATAATGTATACTTACGAATCCAGTATTTCTCGTTCTCTATTTGTTGAAATAATTCGAAGAAAAGGAAAATTTACTTATGCATCTCTAAACTGAACGATGTAAATATCCTTAAGTGAGGGAAACGGTATGAAGTAAGGAATTTTATAAGTGTGTGTACGTGTGTCAGTAGTGACGTCTTTACGACTAAAAAAAAAAGATCTACCGATCTCTCCTTTTAATAGTTATAAAGCATGGTCAAACTTAAACTCCTATTTTTAGAGACTTTCATTTTTGCAATCATTATTGTAAATGTGTAGAAGAATGTTTAATGTCACCAAAAAGGATATTATGGAGTAATGTGTTATTGGGTCTCCTATACTTTCAATAAACAGAGATAAAATATATACTCTTTTAACTGTACGGTCTCCTATAGGTCCATCATTATTCGGTTTGATCCTGATTTTAAATTCGGAAACCTGAGTCCAGACACTAAAGAGTGAGATAATTTGGTGAAGAACACTGTTAATGAACGATTCCTGACACAAGAGATTCATTCCAGAATTTTATACGTCAACTCCACTACTGGAATGTGTTTTAGATAGAATTGAAACCACACTTTCGTTATATACATACTAAATATTACTTTCCTGAAAAAAAAAAAAAAGTCATGAAGTGTTTTAAATTAGAAATATAGGTATATTCCCTTGTTCGACAAATTTATTGGAAAGTTGACACGGAGTTCCTTTACTAGACACAGAAAATTCTAAAGTTTCTTCGTAAGTACAGATCCTTTTTCATAATTCTTCCCGACTATCCAGTGAACCAGACAAAGTAGTCCGAAAACCGGCTCATGACAATTATTGTCAAGACTGAGTCTTGTGGGTCTACTACTTCCCGATACTCCTTACTTACTGTGTCTTCATCTTCTCGGACACTAAGGTCTGACCGGACCCTAGACTGAGCATTGACCTGCAACGTCATAAAATCGAAGAACAAGACCTTTTATTAATTCTGTTAAAGTCGCTCTCACTCATAAGACTGAGACGTGCAGACACGACATACGGTGATGACGGTTTGATGTCCATAACAACCGAACCGCTGTTTTTTTGTTCCTATTTTGATCCTTTTCCCTCCCCTGTGACTACACCCTCCTGACCCCTTTCCTACCCGTCCGTTCATTATTGTGTCTGTTGTCGTTTTACGAGGAAACTTGTTTAATTGAATTTAAACCTCTCACAGTGGTATCCTTTTAACGAGAAGTTTAATAGAAGCACTACTTAAGTTACAGAATGATCAGTCACTAAAAGTCCACCGTCGTATGTTTTGTTAGTGGACCTTCGAACAATTTTTATGTACTAGACAAAACATTTAGACTCGACCCCAGTTTCTTTGACGTAAAAGTTGTACCATGGACCCATTGAAACTACTTGACATGAAACTCTTTTGGACCCGATCTTTAAGAATAGGGACCTACTCTTTAAAAGAGAACTTTAACAAAGGGTATGGTGAAGTTGGATGTATTTCTAGAGTATGAGATAAAAAAAAATTACACAAGTACAAGTTTAAGATGCAGTTTATAGTCGTACCCTTTGTAAGAATCACAGACCTCATTAGATACCTGGTCGTTTGTTTTATTTAACTCACTGTCAGGTTTTTAGAGTAGATGGGTAAGTGAACAAACCTTCAGTTTCTACTCCTTCCTTTATAATTGTATAGTTTCTTTCACTTTCAACGAGTCAGAGACACTCTGGCAAACACTGGGGTACTTGATATGTCAGGTACCTTAAAAGGTCCAGTCTTATGACCTCACCCAATCGACAAGGGAAGAGGTCCCTTAGAAGGGTTGGATCCCTAGCTTGGGTACAGAGGGTGTAACGTCCGTCTAAGAAATGGACGACTCGGATGGAAGATTATATTATCTTCTACAGATAATAGTGATATAGAGTATATGACATATATATTTAAAACGAAATGTGTAAAGCTACTTTGTCCAGACCTTAAAAATAATTTTAGTAATTCAGTAGTTGGAGTATACTGTTTTAAGGATTCTGTTTGTCCTAAACGTACACATAAATTCTTACTCTAAGATTTAATAAACCCCAGATTATGTTTGGTTGGATATCCGGTCAGTGTCCATAAGACCTGATCAAGGTACAGAACTCTATTGACAATTTCTGTAGATGTTCAGTTCCACACTGTGGATCTAGTCGTTGTAGTCGTAACGGGTAACAGGTCCTCGATCAATCTTTACGTCTGTGAGTCGTAGGGGTGGTGGGGAACGGTGAATGACTTTGTTTTGGACGTAAAATTGTACCAGGGGTTTACTGGGTAGACGCACATCTTCGAACTCTTTTGAAAGAAAGTCGATAAAGTCTCACGAATAGGAAAGGATCAAATGGGTCGAAACCTGATTGAAAGTCGTAGCGAGAGACGAGGAGTGCGTATAGATGAAGGGGTAATAACAAAGTCAGTAAAAGCCAAGGAATAAGAATAGAGGTTTCTCTTTTGTGTGTCTAAGGTTGATCCATTGAGTGTCTGAAGTAAGTGTTCAAAGATAATCGGTGTCTTTTGGGACGTAGAATTACTAAGCACAAAGACTTGTTATACGAGTGTCTGGACTCGGGTGGGTCTATCAAAGAAATTTCGTCGTTCATGTCCTCACCCACACCCAGTAAAGGATGTCGATCAGGTCCCCACAAGTGGTGACTGAGAGGATGTAGGAACAAAGTTTCAGGACGAAACCAGAGAGAGCCAAACATAACCCAACCGGTTTTTGTGAACCCAAAAAGGTGTAGAATATCTTTTTGGGTTTACTTCAAAACCGATTGGGTTATAAATTCATTTTTCGTCAGTCGGGTAATTTATTATTATTGTTATTCGGGGTACATTTTTCTTGTTACGATAATGTATTTCGTTATAGTGTCCGAGGGTGTAAAAGACAACGTCTTTCGATAACGAGGACGATTTAGTACCACTAATGGGACCTTGGTGGACCCTTACACGATTAAATACGGGTTTCGTTATAATCAATAATAATAAAATGAAAGTAATAGATTCATCAGTGTCACGTTTGGTCCATCCAACGATATTAAGACAGAAGAGGGCCATACTCTGACTCTTTTTCCTAGATTGTCATTACATTTTTTCGACGGTTATCAAAATCATTTGTTGTGACGTTCTCAGTCCGTAGTAAAGAATAGAAGGTTAATGAGGTCAAGGATAGTAGTTCAATCATCTCTTTCAGTACACGACCCACGGCCTCTCTTTAGCAAGTCCATTCGACTCCGATGAGGAAGACAAAGAGGTAGACGATTCGACAATTGTGCTTCTGTATAACTGTTCCCGAGTTCCTTTTGTACCTTATAAAGTGGTCATTCTAATACGACGGGATCTCTGTCTACAATCTGTCGACATTATAAATTTTTATTTCTCTATTTATGTACGAATTCTCCTTCCTTATTTTATCAAAATCTCAACCCTCTCTTTTAATTTTTCTTTTTGTCATTTCTACCTTTCTACCTACTCTCCAAACATTACAGTTTAGGAGTACATCCTTTTTTGAAAATACAGACGGAGTCCGCTAGTGAAGGATAATCCGTCCGTAAGAATCTCACGTAAGAATCTCATCTAAACATTCTTCTCGAATCCTCCCGACTAATACTGATGTCTCTTGTCTAAAGAGAGAACAGTAGCCTACCAATTACAGTTCCGAAATTGAAATTTGGTATGTGTGATCAAAAGTATTTTTAAATTTGTACTCTTTTTAGTGTGCGATACCATTAAGTGTAAGTCACTTATCTTTTTGTAATTCATTACTATTGCTAAAATAGACCACTGGAGACGACGTGAAACAGTTTTCACCATTTTTACAAAACGGAAATGAATAAAAATGACCCCTTTTGTCATTTGTCCTAATATTATCACCCAATATATTTATAAATATTTTCTGTATATCAACAGTGGACAGTTGTGTAAAATATTGAGTTAAGAGGGAAAAAAACGATAACAAAAGTGTGAAAGCATTTATTTTACGTTTTTCCTCGTTCTCCTTTCACTTTCCTTAAAACCGAAACTTAAGTTTATTGAACTCAAGTCCAGGATCTATAAATGAAGCGGAGAAACTCGAAGTCCAAGGGGTAGATATTTTATCCCTATTGTTATGAATTGGAGGGGATTAACGACTCTCCTAATTTATATGACCATTATTTCCGGGATCGTGACATGGATTTGTAATATCCAAGAGTTATTTGTCGGTTCAATACAGTGATTGGTTTTTTTTTTCTGTGTTTGTTCGTCTAATCTATAAGGTTAAATTAATGACCAACAGGAAAAGAATTTTAGAGGTTCAAGACTAACGTATTATCTTCGGGAATGGTGAAGGAGGGTGACCCTTCCTCCTCTTATGAAGAAGTTCTTTCCTCTCCTGTACTTTCGCCTGTCCAACGACCTCTTTCCTTCTCCTTTGTCTTATGAAGATGGTCTTCTCCACTTTTTCCTTCTCCTTCCCCCGTACTCCAGACTGAACTACCAGGACTGATGGGGGAGTTCTTACTTTCGGGTCTCTTTGTTACCGTTTTTGATTTTCGGACCCGCGAAACCCTCAAAAGGGGTAAAGGACAAGATATAGAATGTTTCCCTGTTGGAATGTTCAGTTGGTGTGGGTTGTTTCCTGATGATGTTTGTGTTATTTTACCGTCCTTACTACACTCGTCCGGTCCTTTCCAAGCCACTACCGTCCGGAGTTTGAAGGAACCGTGAACGTGTCGTCCGAGAACACAGGTGCATAAGGCAGTACTAGGACCACCCCATACACCTTCCAACTCTCACTCTTCGGTAACCCCAACCGGACTCTACTGGGGGCTCGTCTACGATGTCTCAAGTGCCCTATTCGGTCCTGAGTCTCTCGTCTATACCAACTCTGTGCTCCTGGACGTTACGACAACTCTTCACTTTTCTCTCGTTCACTCATTTCCTCCCGTTATCTGAGACTCTCTTATTTTAGACCCAAATTGGTTATTGTCTAAGACCGTCGTCTAGTTGTTCCGTGATTATCGGTCCAATCTGAGCGATATAGAGGTACCCTCGGTCACTCTTAAGTCTACTGTCGTGTTTCTCGGTGTGCATTTAGTCCGAGAGAGGGGAGAGACACCACTTCTGTGTACTTGAAAAGAACTGTAGATTCAATCCTCTTCCCCTACTGTCTGCAACTCTACCAACCTACCTTAGTGACTGAGTTACCTGGACTCAAAACCCATTTGAGGCCCTCAACCACTACCTGTCCCTCCGGACCGTACGACGTCAGGTACCCCACCGTTTCTCAGTCTGTGTTGACTGGTCGACTTGGTTTAGTTTTTCGGTAAAGAAGGTCCTCTTTCTCCTCACCCCTCTTGTTACTTTCCGACTCTAGATGGGGTTTCTAGAACAAAATTTGGATTTCTTTGATACTGTGAAAACGAACGGCAGAAGTTTAAGATGGGGTAGGATGAGGTGAGTTTTTCTTTAAATAGTTTTTTTTTTTTTATGTTTCTCTCTCTCTTTTTCCTTTAAATAGAGTTAAGTTTACTTTACTTTTCCGAAAAATCGAGAACTATTCGATCTACATTACGCAGGTTAAGATCTTCAGTATAAAAGAAAGACACTCTGGACCTAAACTTTGGTTTGATGGGTAATACAGAGAAATAAGTATTGAATTTTCGTAAGATTAATGTTATCCATTATCCTTCATCACGGAATTCATGTAAAAGAGAGGAAAGGTAAAAATTTAAGAGGTAACCATTAAACCTTCTCAGGAAGGGAGGAAAGTTATTGATATATGACTCTTGAATGTTACTTCCTTATTACACAGTCCTCAATTCCTTTACTTCTATTTACTCTGTACCACCAACAACAAGTCAACGATTCATTAAAGACCGAGAAACGTCAGGGTACCTGACGTCGTACGGTCCGAAGGGACAGGAAGTGATACAGGACCATAAACGAGTTTGAGTTCAGGTAACTCAGTCACTACGGTAGGTTGGTAGAGTAGGGGAAGAGGAAGACGGAAGTTAGAAAGGTTAGTACTCCCAGAAAGGACTTCTCAACCAAGAAACATTGTCCATCGGTTTCATAACCTCGAAGTCGTAGTCAAGAAGGTTACTTATAAGTCCCAACTAAGGGAAATCCTAACTGACCGAACTAGAGGTACGTCAGGTTCCCTGAGATTTCTCGGAAAAGGTCGTGGTGTCAAACTTTCGTAGTTAAGATACCGTGAGTCGGAAGAAATGTCAGATTAAGAGTGTAGGCATGTACTGATGACCTTTTTGGTCTCGAAACTGATAAACAGTCGTTTCACTATGAAGATGAAAAATTATGCGACGGATCCAAACAGTATCGAAAAAAAGGTTCTTCGTTCGCAGAAAATTAAAGAACCGACGTCAGTGACAGACGTCATTAAAACCTCAGGTTCTTTGACCCTGTACCCGGGATATGAATTATTCCATCTTTCCCAACACACTATACACTTACCTTATATATTCAATTTCTTTTCGATCACCTCATAACGAAGGGTAATGACTTATCGACGTGTTGGAATTTTAACATTTCTACGTAACAAAAGGGTAGATAGTCTACGTGTGTTTTCATCATTCTATTTCCGATAATCCGTGTCCGGTCAATTTTTGGTAAAAACATGTTTTAGTGTTAAAATCTTTTCGGTTTTAGCATTAATATCTCTTCAGTCAAGGGTCTTATTGTTGTCACTTAGTTCGTCCTATCCGTCTCCGTATATTATGTTTTACAATAAAAACTTTTTTTCACATAAACGACAGTACCTTCTACACCCTCTTATCCGGTCTTTGAGATAGTAGTAATAGAAAAAATTAAACAAAGTTTGTGACGATTTTCTCCGTACGTTTTCTTCAATATATTTTTTGTTAAGATATTCAAGAAAATCGAAAGAACCATTTATAACGAACTATGTTAATTCTGTAATTCTATTTTATACTTATAATAATCAGGAATTGAATAATCGAATAATTCAAGTTTAAGAATGTGATGATCCTAAGGAATTTCTGTCCGTTACCGTCGGACTCTTTATACAATTAACAACTGTACTGAAAAGGTCTTGTTTTGTCTTAAAATACGGAACCTTGAATTTTTTTTTAGGATACCATCAGACTCCTAAAGTCAGAATCTTTGTCGTGGCGTCTTATAAAGTCCTTCTGAGAGACTTGGTGTCGGTAAGTGTCTTATTGACAATAATAGTAGAGAAGGAATGGAAAAGGTGGTATCTCGAGACATCGTACTTTTCTCATATTGTAAATCCTTTTCGGAGACGAAAATAGTCAATGGAGATTGTTTCAACCATAAAGTCAGTAGGATTTATATATGTACCGTGTGACTGACTTTTCACTGTAACAATCTCTAATATTTATTAAGTTGTTTACTATAGATAGACTAATCATAAAGTTTTGTTATAAAATAGAGAAGGGTGGGGGGAGGGGAGAAATAGAAGTATGTCACGTCGTCGTAAACTTTAGATACCAAAGACCGTATAGACCCCATTCCAATATGATCCTTAAATGGTCTGGACAGTCAGAGATTGAAAGAAGGTATAAAGTACTATAGTAAGGTCAATATTAATCAACAGACCATTTTAATTCTTGTCAGATAAAGTCACTTACGAGTACACTTGTAAATTGTTGAAAGACAATCCTACTGTCGAATCGCTGTCTTTCCTATCTGGTCTTTCCCTCTCAGCGAGTTCATTGGAACCAATTGAGTTATAACGGTCGAGTTACCTTTTAAGATTCTAAGACGTTAAAAAAGGAAAAACAATAATTAGTAGGTGTATAAAGAACAGTCCTCGTAGTGAAACTGCCGTAAGGACGGAATTGATCGCACAAAACTTGACTGGACAGAAGTAACGATACCGAGGAATCTTTGAGACGACAACTGCTCGTAACTAAGTCGACTTACGAAACTGTAAGTCGAACAGTCACTCTCGATAAAATTAGTAATTCTACGTAGAGGGAAGGTTCCGACGTTTGACAACGACGAGTATGTGTTGTAAGATAGTGAACTAATGACACCTCTTCTTTTTCTCCGACCTACCAATGATAGTGACGTCAAATTTTCGTTTTTAAATGTCTTATTTATTGACACACACTTCGTAACACGATTCGTTAAAAGTCCGTGACAGGTGAATTAGAAGTGGGACCACCTCAGGGTAGTAGACTCAAACGTAGGGACAAAAGGTGAATGACAGACTTACTGTCCGTGAAGAGTAGACATTTTACCTCGTTACGTAAAACGTGAATACACATACACACGATTCAGTGAAGTCAGTACAGACTGAGACACACTGAGATACCTAAATCCGGTGGTCCGGAGCGACAGACACCCTACCTAAGAGGTCCGTTCTTACGACCTCACCAAACGGTAAAGGAGGAGGTCCCCTAGACGGGTTGGGTCCCTAGCTTGGACGCAGAGAATACAGAGGACGTAAACGTCCGTCCAAGAAATGTTGATCGTGATGGACCCATGGAGGAAATCTCCCTAAAATCCTCCTAATTCACTCTGTTAAGTGTTCCTCAGGGATATTGTGATGGAGACTGTGTCACAAGAGTGTCACAATAGTCACTGAAAATAATGGTAAGACATCTCCTTCTGTAGGTCAGAGGAAGTGGTCGACGGGATAAGTGGTAGTGAAGATTTAGAAGATTGAAACAGAGGTAACGGGTCTGGGTTTCCTTCTATTCCTTTTTACTTTTCAATAAAGAAAGTCCTGAAAGAAGACATCCATAAAATTGAGGTCAAGGTGTCCCCCTTACGGTGTTGACACCGACCTATTATGAAAGCAACATAATTGGAAAATTAAAAACAGAGATAAGAAGGAAAAGAGTGTCTTCAGAAAAGGGTTGGTCCGTCGATTCACATACAGGATTATTTGGGGACGCCTTACCCTGTTTCCACTCCCTACCATTGACGTCGAAATCTGTTAAGTCCCCTAAAGGTACATCTCCCCAGTTAAGAAGGTCCGAAATTGGTCTCCTATTTCCGTCGTTCCACCGTCCCAGGGTCAAAGGGTACGGTTCCAAACACGTTTTCTGTACACACAGTACACAGATTCGTCTGTCAAGTCTGTCGGACCGTCTTCAAAGACACCTCTCCCTCCCCCGTCGTCTCTCTGGGGTCCGAGGACCGGTCCGTACCTTCGTCTTGAAGAGTTTCAGGTCTCGTGGTGACCCCACCAAGGGTGACAACGTCTTTGATACGACACACCAATGGTCTTGAGTTAGGAAAAGGAGGGTCCGTATGTTGATGTGATGTGATAGATTAGAGGGGACGTCCATCAATCCTTTTACTCTGACTGAAAATTGTGGATCTATTTGGAGATACACATAATAAAGGGGAATAGAAGTTCAACTTACATATACTTGTTCACCTCCTGTATACTAAGATCTTTTACCGTGACATAATCCCCGAAAATCGGACCCTAGGTAATTGACTTAAACCCTCTTGGTACTTGAACCTAAACCTTGTTGTTGTTGTTTTTTAAGACCTAAAAGTGATCGGAGGTTGACTTTAAATCGTAAAGGAAGTTAATACTTATATTCGTGATTCCGTATCATCACACAATGTTATGAACGTTGAAATAGTGGTTATGTTTAGTGTCCAAAAGTATAATGTAATGTCGACAACCTCCATAGAGGTTTATCGTAAATGTGAGTTAAAAGAAAATTTATGTATTTATTGTATTCTGGGACTATAACCCCTTCTACCTTCCGTTTTCCTCTTCCCCTACCGTCTCCTACTCTAACAATCTAACGTAATGACCGAGTTACCTGTACTTAAACTCGTTTGAGACCCTCTATCACTTCCTGTCCCTTCGGACCGTACGACGTCAGGTACCTCACCATTCCTCAGTCTGTGTTGAATCGCAGACTTGTTGTTTTATTCCAAATAAAATTTTATTAAACTAATTGTCACAATTATTTTTAACCAAAGGAAACATTAGCGTGTCTAAAAGTTCGGAAATTTTCCGTCAAAAGACTCCACAGGAATCCGAAGTGGTCTGAGGATTTGTCCCGGTTCCTCGTCTATTCTCAGGACTTACTGAAGTACCTCTTCCCGGAAAGAAAAGGAGAGGGGAGGTGTAGGGATGGTGTAGCGACTGAGTATGACCTGGCACTACACTCTTTTACACACAATAACAAAAGTCAATAACTCTAACCCTCTAATTAAAAATCTTGTTGATCGGATACGTTTAATTATGGGAACGATGGTTTTACCGGGTTTGTACCGTCTCTTGTGGACTCTGGACTTGTCCGGAGACTGACCTTTCCTGGGTCTTCCCCGAGCATTCCTGGTTTCTAACTACCTCGGTTACTTCTACAGCGTCGTCCAAGGTTGTACCTTCCTATGACTACGATTCATGTCCCTTGTGGAGAAAGTAGAATCTTTATTTCAGGTTAATGTCATTATATTTCTTTGTAAAGTCAATAACGACTTAAACCTGTCTCTAAATATTGACGGTGTGTTATTAAAAGAATGTTAATAAATAAAAGAGAAGGGGACGATTTCACTGTCAAAACAAAAAAGTATAGTCTAGAATTCGTTAGAGGTTAATAGAAACGAGTGAAAGGACTTCATTCGTTTCTATTAATGAATTGTGTCTAGGAATGAATGAGTCCATCTCAAAATGTTGACTTCTCTTCGACTATTGGTGTTTCTATTCTACGATATATTACATTTGTAGTCGAACAGGATTAGTGACCACATATGGTTTGAGGTTCAGAGTACGGTCCGTATATATTTAAAAATACTTACTCATTTACTTAGTTTTCCGTAAATTGATATACGTCACACAGTGAGTATTGACCTGAAACAATACACTTTAAACGACGAAAAAAGTATACATTCCCATTCCACTGATCTTCAATTTCGAAGATTTAACTGGGAAGTTTAGCAATTCCACAATGTTGCAAGAAATTCCCTTTAATTTATCAGAAAATTTTGAAGAAAAGTCACTGACCAATTACCCATCATACTTCTTGTTATTAGCAAAAACAAGAAACTGAAAAGTACAACTAAAAGTGTGTCATATCCCACTTTTTGTCGTATTACTTGGAGGGTTCATGGGTAATGGGTTGAAGTTGTTAATAATGTACAACAGTAAGAATAAAAAAGATAAAGGCGGAGGGACTGGAGAGAAAAAAAAAAAAAAAAAAAAACAGTAAAACGACCTCATAAAAGTTCATTTAGGTTCCGGAGTATAATAAAGTTGAGATTAATGAAGTTATATGTAGGAATGTTTTCTGGGACTACGACCCTTACTAACTTCCGTCCTCCTCTTCCCCTGCTGTCTCTTACTCCACCAACCTACCGTAGTGGCTGAGCTACCTACACTCAAACTCGTTCGAGGTCCTCAACCACTACCTGTCCCTTCGGACCGAACGACGTCAGGTGCTCCGTCGTTTCTCAGTCTGTGCTGACTCGTTGTCTAGACTTGACCACAGAGATTGTCTAATCCCGAAAATTTTTGTTATGATGTTATAGTAAATCGAGTGAATTGTTTTAATAATTGTTAAGGAATTATCCTATGTTAGACACAAGTTCAAGACGGATCAACACAGTTTTACAGAATATAAATCAAACAAATTTGGTTTGTTGGAGGTATTGTCAACATATACCAATCATATAGAGACGTTGAACAAAATTATCTATTTAAGGAGGAGAGAAAAAATTTTTACTGTAAGTAAACAACTTCTTTAGTCTAGTAAACAAGACATCTTTAAAAGAGTAAGACCTAAACCGACTAACATTAAATTGTACAGGGATACAAAAACAAAAGAATTATTTTTACAATCTAGGTCCCAGAAGAAACCTAAGTTCTATGTAAAATATGTCTGTGTGTCATAAAAGAAACCCGTTCTTATAAAGTATCGGCAGTGACACGTGAAGAATAACGTAATCCTCCGTGTATTATAAAGAGAGGGAATATCACTACGAGTTAGGGACCCAACTCTAGGAGACTTCCTCCCGTACCGTTGGGTGACGTCATAAGAGCGGACCTCTTAGGTGTACCTGTCTCCTTGGACCACCTATCAGGTACCTCAACGTTTCTCAACTTGTGGTGACTCGTTGATTCGTCTCGTGTCGTGTCGTGTATCACTACGATGTGAACTGGTCACTGAAGTTCACAACGATCGAACTAGGTAGTAACGTTTGACGGGGTTGAAAGTGGATTACCGTAGTCAGTGACTACTGTTGACGGACTAGATAACAAAGTTCTCAAAGTTTTACCGTTGAAATATTAAGATCGTAAGAAAGACGAAAATAATCGACAGTAAGATATTTCTTCTGTAAAGAAAGTATTTGATGCACGTATAAGATTTTATGTTAAGTATAGCTTTTCCGTCCTATTTACAACAAAGAAAATGACTTAAATTAGATGAAAGTCGTGCCTTAGATAATTGAAGGATATTACTCGTTACTCGAAGGGGGTTGGGTGAGATGTGAGGAGGGACTTCGGTTGTCCCACAAAAGTGTCACTTTAGGCAATCCCGATCTTACCCTACCCTAGACCGCTGGGTTCATACCACGTCCTTAAGTCCCCTCTATCCTTGACCCAGTTCCTTCACTCTTGCGAATGGAATTCGTCCGAGATCCTCCACCTTAGTCTCAGAAGACTTGACAGGACCCGTAGCCCCGAAAGGCACCTAAGCGACCCAAGGAACGACAGTGAGGGCGATGGTAGTCACCGACCCAAGAAGAGAACTGTCCGGTGAAGACTTGGTCCTTCACACGACGGGACCCAGAGGACCAAGAGGGACCTCGGGTCGTGGTGTATGGGCGGGAAGAAGTCGACGTTGACGGAGGAGTCGAGTAGACGGTAGACGCTGTCTAGGGCGAAGTATCGTATTCGTAGAAGAGGTAGACGTATCATAGACCCAAGGTGGAGTGATTAGACTTTCAATTCTCACAATCTTATCTCCACGTTCCGACGGGCCAATGAGAAGGACTGCACGTTCCTGTGCATGAACCGCGATTTCAAGAGTTAGTACCGGGCCCTCCGGACCAGGTAGTCGAAGACTCGATCCGGGTCCGCTGCCACCCTTGCGAAGTGTCGGTCACTCCAATACACAGGCACTCCCTGTAGTAGACCCAGAAGGAGGTAAAACCGGTCCTGCATCGGGTGTTAGAAGGGCAGGAGCAGGAGTCGCTACATTCTCTCGACCCCGGTTCTTTCCGGTACCATCTTTATCATAAAGTAGACCATCAAGAGCCCTTCCGTTTCCTCCAACGTTACAACGTACAAGTAGTCCAGCAGACCGGCTCGTAACGCCTACAAGTACTACCGCCGTTCGTCGCTCGTCCTAAACTGCCTCCTCTGACACTCTTTCCGATGACGGCGGTTCGGGACAAACGGAGCCACCTCAAACTCAGGTGTCCCGCCTTCGACGGCTCGACCTCTCACGCCTCTGACCCACCGCCCTTCCGCCCTACTGGTCGTCTGCCTTCCCCGCCACGATTCCACACCGAAGGCCTTCACGCGTGAATCAGGGTCGGTTACTCCAAAAACTGAAGTGACACGGACACGCGTGCGTACTGAATCCCCCACCTCGTCACCTCAAGGAACACTGGAGTTACTAAAATTATGTTACAAATTACAAACTAGACAACGACTGTAATAAGAGAATAAACAAGGTCGACATTGAAAAATTAAACCTATGTAGACATATTTACAAGTGTTTGACCTATTCGGGTACATTGGTCTTAAATCTCGTTCTTGATCTTGTAAAACGTTAACGTTCGTGGGGCCCTGTGGAACTGTGGGTGGGGAAAGGTCACAAGGGATAGGGTACAGGGTTCACACTGATACTGGATCTAATGATTGTCAGAAATATATGTACTCGAGTGTCACGTTTGTGAGAAAAACATAGGGGGGGGNGGGGGGGGCGGAGGGGGTCGGGGTGGGTGTGCTCGAAGGGAACACCGAGTTGACCATTAGGCAGACGTTACGCCCTCTGGAGGTAAGCTGGGGACCCAACCCTTCGAGGGGACCTCTTCCCTTTCCGATGGACGGAGTCACAAGACCGGATCTCTTAAGGTACCTGACATATCGGGTACCTGAGAGTTTCTCAGCCTGTGCTGACTCCCTGAAAGTGAGTGAAGAAAGGGGTGGGTTATGAACAAAGTCGATGGATCAACACATATCAACCCTCAAGGAATATGATAAATGACAAAATAGAAGGTAACGAGGTTTATGGTGTCAAGTAAGTGGGCAACCTGACACGACCGGTAAACATAATAAAAATTAAACTCTTACCATACTTATCACATTGTTTTACAAAACCTAGTACAAAAAACAACTTTGGACGTGTAAATGGATCCTAATATTAATGACCTAGTTTGTCTGACACTACAAGTTGAAAATATATTTATGACGGTTCGGAAAGTTATACCAACGACATGTAAAAGTAGTTGCAAACCATAAAGGGGTAGAAAAAGGAAAATCGATACCGTATCACTCCACGCCCCGACCTCNCACTTCACCAACAAGTTCAGAAAAAAAAGTAAAAGATAATCCAACACACATAAAAAGTGTTATAATTTCTCAAAAAATTTTTATATATAAGAAAAAAAAAAGTAACGGTCTCTTCAAATTAATATCGACTAAATGTTACAACATAATTAGTCCGAAGGGACCACCTAGACTTTTTTTTATATATATATATATATAAGACTCATATTTAGAAAACAGTCGCTATAAATATGACTTATCGTAGGAGGGGATAACCAACTAAAAAGTAAGAGAACAATAAAGACCGTAGTTCATCCTTGAAAGTCAAGTCAAGTCAGCGAGTCAGCCCAGACTGAGAAACGCTGGGGTACTTAACGTCGAGCGGTCCGGAGGAACAGGTAGTGGTTGAGGGTCTCAAGTGAGTCTGAGTACAGGTAGCTCAGTCACTACGGTAGGTCGGTAGAGTAGGGGACAGTAGGGAAGAGGAGGATGGGAGTTAGGGAGGGTCGTAGTCTCAGAACAGGTTACTCAGTTGAGAAGTGTACTCCACCGGTTTCATGACCTCAAAATCGAAATCGTAGTAAGGAAGGTTTCTTTGGGTCCCGACTAGAGGAAGTCTTACCTGACCAACCTAGAGGAACGTCAGGTTCCCTGAGAGTTCTCAGAAGAGGTTGTGGTGTCAAGTTTTCGTAGTTAAGAAGCCGTGAGTCGAAAGAAGTGTAAGGTTGAGAGTGTAATTATGTACTGGCGACCTTTTTGGTATCGGAACTGATCTACCTGGAAACAACCGTTTCATTACAGAGACGAAAACTTATACGATCGATCCAACTATTATTGAAAGGAAGATTCCTCATTCCTAGAAAATTAAAATACCGACGTTAGTGGTAGACGTCACTAAAACCTCGGGGTTTTTTATTTCAGACTGTGACAAAGGTGACAAAGGGGTAAATAAAGGGTACTTCACTACCCTGGTCTACGGTACTAGAAGTAAAAGGTTTACAACTCGAAATTCGGTTGAAAAAGTGAGAGGAGAAAGTGAAAGTAGTTCTCCGAAAACTCAAGGAGAAGTGAAAGACGGTATTTTCACCACAGTAGAAGGATAGACTCCAATAACTATAAAGAGGGTCGTTAGAACTAAGGTCGAACACGAGGAAGGTCGGGTCGCAAAAAGTACTACATGAGACGTATATTCAATTGATTCGTCCCACTGTTATATGTCGGAACTGCCTCAGGAAAAGGATAAACCTTGGTCAGACAACAAGGTACAGGTCAAGATTGACAACGAAGGACTGGACGTATGTCCAAAGAGTTCTCCGTCCAGTCCACCAGACCATAACGGTAGAGAAAGTCTTAAAAGGTGTCAAATAACACTAGGTGTGTCAGTTTCCGAAACCGTATCAGTTATTTCGTCTTTATACATCTAAAAAAAACTTGACAGAACGAAAAAGGTACTAGATCACCTACAACCGTTAAACTAGAGACCAAGAAGACGGAAAAGATTTTGGTCGAACTTGTAGACGTTCAAGTGCCAAGTGCATAACAACTTCGGACCGAACCTCTTAAAACTCGTAATGAAATGATCGTACACTCTACTCTCGTTAACACGTCATCAAACTCGTAAGAAACCGTAACGGAAAGAAACCCTAACCTTACTTTTGACTGGAAAAGGTCAGGACACCGGTGACGACTCAAAAGGTTTAAACGACCGTATAACTCACGTCGTGAAAGTGTCATAGTAGAAAGTCCTAAACTTTATCGAGTTGACCTTAAGGTAGTGGAGGTAATCGAAACAAGCATCACTACGAAAGATTCCGGGTAAACTGAAGTGTAAGGTCCTAGACCGAGATCCACTCACTAGTGTGGCAGCACTAATAGACCCAGTACTTCTAGAAAAAACATGTCAAGAAGACACATAAGAACGTCGGAGAAGAATTATAGAAGACGAAGACAAGTCAGGTATGGTAAAGACATGAAATAGTTCGGGTAGAAACGTACTTTATAAGGGAACCATAGAGATTAAAAGAACTTCTGTAGAGATCAGACAGGGTAAGACAACAAAAACGGAGATAAAGAAACGTAACTAGAGACTCCTTCCGAAAGAATAGAGAAGAACGATAAGAAACCTTGAGACGTAAGTCTACGAATGTAGAAAGGATAAGAGGAAACGAAAAGCGAAGAGAAGAAAAGTGTCGACAAACATTCCGGAGGGGTCTGTCGGTAAAACGAAAAAACGTAAAGAAAAGGTACCTCTACCAGAACTAGGGACAGAGGACATGTTACAGTACTTGGAGTAAGGTATCAAGTAGTCCGTGAGATAGATAGTCTAGATCCGGGAATTTAGATAAAGAGTGAAGGTGACATATTAGTATTCCCTAAACTAAATCCAGTATGGACTTACCAGATGACCAAAAGGGATGAAAGAAGTTAAATGTAGACTCAAACCGTTATTCTTCAAGTACTAGACTCGGTTCAGTCGAGGGTCAGAAAAAAAAAACGACTGACATATCTCGAAGAGGTAGAAACAGACGTTTCTTATATTAGTTAGACTAAAGCCAAAACCTGTAGACCACTACAGGTACACATCTCAGAAGAGAACACAACAACCTTCTCCAACAAACGATACTGGTCACAATAGAGAACCGTTTTGAGATAATCGAAAACGGGACGACTTAAGGTATGAGGTTCCGGTTTATACGGACAATGAGGTCCACCAAGAACTGAAGGATGAAAACGTAAGGTCAGGGGACATTACTTTTCCTGTATAAAAACCCCACACTCAAGATTTCCCAGAACATCCAGAAGTATCTTGGTAAGTTGAAGTCGAAGAAGTCGTAATGACCAACCCCGTATCCGAACCTAATGACATTATTACTTACCAAACGGAACCTTTACTTGTCTCTAGTAAGACAGCAAAAACTCTAACGTAGGTTCATGACGTAAAACCTGAGAAAACAACTGGTACTATTCCCTAAGGACGGGTGTCATCATCTATATTACCAGTAGACTCAATTTAAGTGGGTAGGGTCAGGTAAAATCAAACGACTAAGGATCTTACAGATGCAAGTGAGAACGGTAGAGAACAAACTGGTGAAGGTTAAACGGAACTAAGTACCTGGACTGTAAGGTCCAAGGATACGTTATAGCGAGAAATGTCGTAGTCTAGAACGAAGATAGTGGTCAGTGTAGGTGTCGACCCATAACAAAAATAAAACCGAGGTAGGGAAGTAAGAAAGACCTCAATAAAGAGGTGACTAGAGGTCATCGTATAACCCGTGGATGACTGGACCCCTCAAGGAGAAAGTCATAGGATAGTAAAACGGAAAAGTATGATAAGTACCCCAAGAGTTCCGTTCTTATGACTTCACCAAACGGTAAGGGAAGAGGTCACCTGGTGTAAGACAGTCTGGAGAGGTGGTACTGGGAGGACAAAACCCACCGGGGTGTGCCGTACCGAGTCAAAGTAACCAAATCTGTTCCGACACACACTAGTCTAACCGATCAAAAGACACTAATACCAAAGTCACACAGACGGGAGACTACGGGAGAGCGTTGTGGATGACAGAATGAACCCAAAGAGATGGAATCAGCACCATATAGAGAAGTGCCGACGAGGTCGTTTCACATCGACAACGAGGAATGGAACCTACTCCCCATCCATAGAGGAGTGTCGTCGGGGAGGACTGGAACTTGTACCTTATCGAGGAGAGCCGGGAGACACGGGAGTGTCGGTGACGAGGAACCTTCACCCCACGAGGAGAGACGGCGGCGGGGACTGGAGCCCGCACCCCTTCGAGGAGAACCGGAGGCGGGGTCTGGAGCCTACACCCCGTAGAATAGATCCTGACAACACTAATCTATCAGAGGAAAGAATATCCAGTACAAATATGAGATTGAATAGATCTTTTACCACGTTGTAAGAAAGGTTATTCCTAAGTATGAGTAAATGATCAATTTCATTAGATCTCGGTACACCAAACACATTGTATCGAACTTATCGATGATAAAAAACAACATTAAATTATTAATTAACACAAAATAACTATTTAAAAATTCTAAATAATATTATAAGATACAGGAACTACCAAATTCACTGAGATAGGTAACTTTGTAATGAAGGACCATAATAAAGACAAGTCTTTAAAGAGAAAATAAAATATGAAGTGAGACACTTGTCCCTATACACAAAAGTCTACCGTATTAGAGATTTTCGTATTACGTCTCTCAGTATATCAAGATGTTATCCAAGAAGGATTTTTTGTACCTGATGGTCTTAAACTCAAGGAACGTAAGAAGACATCCTTGTAACATAGAAATGACCAGAACGATTTCATATCCGAACTTTTTACTCCGTCCATACTGTTTTATTTGGTTGATTCTTCTTGAGTCTTGAGTGTATAGTTAATACATAGATAGTGAACATAACAGTAATGAAAACAAATCCCGAAGGAACGACCGAGTCACTATTTCTTAGACGGACGGATACGTCTACTCAGAAACTAGGGACCAAGTCTTCTAGGGGACATCTTCCTTTACCGTTGACTGAGGTCGTAAGAACGAACTCTTTAGGGTTCCTGTCGCCTCACACAACCCAACGTCAGGTACCCCAGCGTTTCTCAGCCTGTGCTGAATCGTTAACTCCCGTGCACATGTATGAAAAGAAATGGAAAAAGTAAGGTATTCGGGACTTTAACTCTTCTTTGAAACCTGCACATGTTGACACTCTTCTTCTCCGTGGGATATTCAGTCATTTAAAACAAATTAGAACTTAGACTCTCCATTGTTGTGTTTCAAAAGTCTCCGTTGATCAACCTAGGTCTTTCGCTTTCGCCGTCAACGAAACCGACAAGTCAAGTCAACGAGTCAGTACAGGCTGAGAAACGCTGTGGTACTTAACGTCGAGCGGTCCGGAGGGACAGGTAGTGGTAGAGGGCCTCAAGTGAGTCTGAGTACAGGTAGCTCAGCCACTACGGTAGGTCGGTAGAGTAGGAGATAGTAAGGGAAGAGGAGGACGGGAGTTAGGGAGGGTCGTAGTCTCAGAACAGGTTACTCAGTTGAGAAGTGTACTCCACCGGTTTCATGACCTCAAAGTCGAAATCGTAGTAAGGAAGGTTTCTTTAGGGACCCAACTAGAGGAAGTCTTCCCTGACCAACCTAGAGGAACGTCAGGTTCCCTGAGAGTTCTCAGAAGAGGTTGTGGTGTCAAGTTTTCGTAGTTAAGAAACCGAGAGTCGGAAGAAGTGTCAGGTTGAGAGTGTAGGTATGTACTGGTGGTCTTTTTGGTATCGGAACTGATCTACCTGATCTACCGTTTCATTACAGAGACGAAAACTTATACGATAGATCCAACCAGTATTGAAAGGAAGGTTCCTCATTCGCAGAAAATTAAAGTACCGATGTTAGTGGTAGACGTCACTAGAACCTCGGGGGGTTTTATTTCAGACTGTGACAAAGGTGACAAAGGGGTAAATAAAGGGTACTTCACTACCCTGGCCTACGGTACTAGAAACAAAAGACTTACAACTTGAAATTCGGTTGAAAAAGTGAGAGGAGAAAGTGAAAGTAGTGCTCCGAAAAATCAAGGAGAAGTGAAAGACGGTATTCCCACCACAGTAGACGTATAGACTCCAATAACTATAAAGAGGGCTGTTAGAACTAAGGTCGAACACGAAGAAGGTCGGGTCACAAAGATTACTACATGACACGTATATTCAAGTTATACGTCTCACTGTTATATGTCGGAACTGCATGAGGAAAAAGATAAACCTTGGTCAGACAACAAGGTACAGGTCAAGATTGACAACGAAGGACTGGACGTATGTCCAAAGAGTTCTCTGTCCAGTCCGCCAGACCATAACGGTAGAGAAAGTCTTAAAAGGTGTCAAATAACACTAGGTGTGTCAGTTTCCGAAACCGTATCAGTTATTTCGTCTTTATCTACAAAAAGACCTTGAGAGAACGAAAAAGGTACTAGATCACCTACAACTGTTAAACTAGAGACCAAGGAGACGGCAAAGATTTTGGTCGAACTTGTAGACCTTCAAGTGTCAAGTGTGTCACGACTTCGGACCGAACCTCTTAAAAATCGTAATGAAATGATCACACACTCGAAACCAACATCACACTCGGTTTCGTAAAGGAACACGTTCAGTAAATCTCTTGTTTTGGGAAATACCGTCGCTATACTATTACATATCATCATCATCATCATTACGAGTCAACACAAACCGAGAAATCCTGCGGTACCTGACATCGGACGGTCCAAAAAAACAGGTACCCTAAAGGGTCCGTTCTAATACCCTTACTCAACGGTAAAGACGGAGAAGGTCTCCTAGAAGGTGTGGGTCCCTAGTTTTGACGTAGAGGACGTAAAGAACGGAACCGTCCGTCTAAGAAATGGTGATCGCGGTCAACCCTTCGGTACTATTACATATTGTCTGGTATTTACTTGTTTATTTACAAAAATATGAATGACTTCACTACTTGAGAACAAAGGAAGTGACAGGTATTGGTATTTATTCTGGTTTTTACTATTTAAGTCAGTACACCCATTCGTTCTTATCTGTTATACCTTCTTAAAGACGAAAGGGTATAACGACGTATACGATTTGGGTGAAAAAAGACCGGTAACTCTCCCGTATAGATGGATTTCATACTCCAGTTATTAAAACCCCTATTTTTCGAAAATGTCAATTATTACCCAAACTTGTCACCCGTCCCCGACATTCTGTCAGTACTTTGAGGTGAACATAACTTCACCATTGTTTGTCCAACTCAAATTATACTTACGTCAGAAGAGATAAACGTCTCTTCTCATTTTAACGTATAATATTTCTGTGGAATCTTACAAAAATCCTTACGACACTGACACACCCCTTATCGATTCAGTTTCTCTAGACCCGTCTTGACTGAGTATGATTACTCACCCGGTAAGAAACAGAAGTACTTCGAAACAAGTATGAATTTTATCAAAGAAAAAGGAGTGTTTTGTTTTTTATATATCTGAATGTAATGGTTCTTCTGTCAAGATCCAAAGAGATGTTCTAAACAAATTTAGTCTTTTTTCTGATAAACCGAAGAACACTGTTTCTAGTACCGAGACCCTACAAGTAAATTTGTCCTACGTTATCTTCGAAACCCGAAGGTTCCACCGTGTCACCATTTCTTAGGTGGACGGTTACGTCCTCTACGTTCTCTACACCCAAACTAGGGACCCAACCCTTCTATGGGACCTCCTCCTTTACCGTTGAGTGAGGTCATAAGAAGGGACTCTTTAGGATACCTGTCTCCTCGGACCGTCTGATGTCAGGTACCCCAGCGTTTCTCAGCCTGTACTGACGTGTGAGTGTATGTGTGTTTATCTTCGAAACTTATCTTCGTATAAACTGTACGATACATTCGTTATCGACCGATATAGATTCTCCCACCTGTAAACACTTTCAGTTCACTCAGAACCTTGTGACTTTAATCAAAAATAGGATTTTCTACTGGAGTGAGGATAACCATATTTGTACAGTACAGGATTCATTACTTAGACTCTGTTCACAATCGTACGTAAAAATCTCCGAAACATTGTATGCCAGATGTTTTCACCATGCTAAAGTCACTTCCCCATCGATTGTCCAGTAGTTGTAGAACTTATTCCCGCCTCAAAGGTCATATACTTTACAATAGGTTTAGGGAAAGGCTTACACCTTCTAGTCTGTTTTGGAAAGTTGTAGTAGAGTTCCTTAAATCTAGTTACACTTAACGTCCAGATATACCAAGAACCGAACATGACCTTTTCTTTCGTTTAATCTCGTTTCAAGGTACCGACATTTTATAAGTCATCATACTTCCTTCGTCCTGTCCTATCGTTCCCCTGTCCCGACCCTTACTACCCTTTTCTTCCATTATAGTATCGTACGTCACGAACTTCTATAAATTGTAATTCTAATAAAGACAATCCAAAGAACGTTACGGTTCACCTATCTTTACAATCCCCAAGAAAAATCCGTAAAAGAATTTCATTCGTCTACTAAGTCGTAACATTAACTAAACCCGACACTATACATTCGTTACGAACATTACTATCTACACATGTGTCCGTTTTTCGGACCCTTCTGAAGTCTGTTCGTATCGTAAACGAAACTAAAAAAAGAATAGAAAAGTCTAAACCGAGTTTATAGGAGAGAAAATAACTAAGGATAGGAGGACCCTTTTACTTGAGGAAAGGATAAACACACGAGGAGAGTTAGAATAGATACAAAATACACATAGTAAATAAAAATCAAAGACAGAAGAAACAAAGAACTCCTATACTGGGATAGAATGCCTTTATCAAAAGATTCTTGATCGTTTAATAGACGGCGTATCATCCAGAACCCACCTACGAATATATTACTTATACATTAATTTCCATATTTATATAATTCTGTCCGATTGATTTAGGAAAGAAACATGTCAGATTTATTTAACATACTAATATCATGTATAAAAACACATTACTGTAGGTAATAACAACGAATTCACACATTACTCTTTTATACTGTCATGAATACGACGTAGTCAAAGATATGAATCGTAATAAAAGGGATTGGTTGATGTAATACATGGTTTACGAGATTACAGATCCGATGAGTCTCTATACGTCTAGTAAAAGTAATACATTTTCTTTTCATTTAACTTGTATTAAATCGTTAGTCAAATGTCGAGATCTAAAGAGAAAGTACGAAACCCTTCACCCAACCAGTAACAGATAACATGATTATAAATCAAACTGGGGAGTGGGTATTTGGTACACAGAGTCTGAATGAAAGGTTGATCGAAGGTCTATCTAAACCAGGTGTCCGCTGGACATTTCCCCACCCACCTCCCTCCACCCTCTCTCCTTCCTATCCTTTTCGGTCCCATAAACAGGCGATGATCGACTAGGAACCCACGGTAGAAGGACGGCACCGACCAAAGGAGACCCGAAAGTCGAGGGACGATCTGTCGGAGACGAAAAGGTAGTCCGTTAGTACCGAAGATCAGATCCCATTATTCTGAAGGGGGAAAAAGGGAGGTCGAGGTCTTAACCATCACCAAAGAACGGAAACGATTAGAAAACTAACGAAGTGGTAGAGGACAACCGAAGAGTCGAGAAGGGTAGTGAGTGATGGTACGTAATTTAACGGAGTTAAATTTAATGGACCTCACCAAACGATCTACCAGGGACTGACTCTCTACAACATCGTTAGCTGATACAAAAATTACATTTAAATTTAAAATTCAATAAAAAGAGTCAGACTGTTTATAATCGATTTATGACTTCGGTGAATCTTACTATTATTCCACTTTATGAGCCCCTGTCAGTACCGAAGTGACAAGAGTCTATACTCTACCCTCCTGGAAATCTAATTATCTTAAGGACGACCGTCTCCATGATCTTTGGATAAGATAGTCAAGGTATAATAATGGTACAATCACAGGGTCAACAGAGATTCATGGTAATCCTTCAGTTCGTGATATTCCCAAACCTCTAACAGTCTTCAGTGAACATCAATCATAACACAGTCGTCGTTAAACATACGTTCGAGTATTGTAGTAAGCTACCTTTATCTCCACCCTCACTTCTCACCGTCATTGCCTCATTACTGATCTCTGATCGACTAAGTAGATTTCTCTTCTCGAGAAATTCTTTAGTACGACCTGTATCACTCTTCTTCGAACTGAAAGTAAGAACCAAGTTTATAAGGAAATCGACACTAAAACCAGTCCGGTGTCCTCTAAAAAGATAAGAGGAGATCTCCTGTCTTTAGACATATAGTTAGGACGATGAAATAAAACTCTTACTTTACCCTATTGCATGCACTCTGGAAGAACGTCATCTGATATACCTTCTTCACTAAAACTTCGGGACTTTCAGGACCGACTATCTATGTGAACTCCTGTGAACTTTTGTTTTTTAACTCTGTCCTACTTCCTTTATGTCATCTACGTCTTACTGTCTGTAATACTTTTCCCAAGCTTTATTAATCTTATTCTTTTCATTATGACCTGACTGTTTTTTCGCACCCTTATGATCAGGTATCCAAAACTTTCCTATGTTCTTCTGGATTAAATAGAGTGTAAAAGGGTAAATTTAGAACATTATACAAGGTAACAATCAATATCTTGATCGGAAAAAATTTTGGAGTGACTGTATAAAATAAGGAACTAGGGAAACCTCGTCACCGACGTTGGTTTACGAGAGTAGACATAACACTTCGTCCTTCATCTCACTAATTCATTCTCTTTATTTTGATGAACTCTTTAATCAGTATCTTAAAATCTCTCTTGACTCCGACGGTTTGAGGATGTGTTTAACGAAAACCAAAGGACCATATGTTGATCAACGGTTGTAAATATTTACAGTAACGAAACATTAGAGGTACGACGTACCAGACCAGTGAAACTTTCATCGACTACATTAATAATAACACGCACACACGTACGTTCTTAAGTCGACGAATTTCTACTTTAAGAGGGAGTTTGAGTTCCCCGATTATTTGGAAGAGTTATTAATAGATACCCCTGTTGAGTCAAAATTAAAAGATTACAAAGAAAGTTTTTCTTTGAAATTGTTGGTACGGTTCACATCAAAATAGTAACCCAACTCAGTGTACCATACAATTTAGAACAGATCAAGATTTTAAGACACCGAAATCAGATCATGTCCACTTAAAACGACCTCCTCACCCGATAACCCTCAGTTTCTCCTCTCCCTACTACACCACTGTACTTTGACACTATACTTTATCTTTAAGTGATTTACTTTTATTAAAGAAGATCGGATAGTCCTTATTGATAAGTTTACAAACGTGGTTTGCCCCTTTTGACTATCATAAAAAGAGACACAATCACTTTGCTAAAAACATCATTTATTAACCGACATAAAAAGTTTGGTTTTGTCATTGCATATTTGTCATGGTGGGATAAATGTTGGTAAAGACATCAAGATCCGATGTTAATTAAACACTTCATCTTATACAATCTTTACAAGTTATTAAATCCTTAAGAAAGATTGGTTAACACTATTGATTGTGAAACACTTTAGACTATCGTAGTGAAACAAGATTCACTATTCACACATTCTCTGTACTCATATAGATGTGTCAGAATGACTCTCCACATCAAGGGTCGTATTGAGATCCTGATTATTAACCGAAATCGATGACAACAGTAGTTTAAGTCCTGATCGAAACCTCTTCGTCTCAATCTAAAACTTTTTGCTCACATTTTAGTCTCTTGACCGAATGGAAAGTTATAAAGTGGTTCTTTTTAGTATTAAAGTGTAAACTACTTCAAAGAGTCCTGAGGAACCATTAAAGGGACTAGGTGGTAAGTTCTACACATTCGTTTTATCGAGTCATAATCCTCGTATGCAACATACAAAGTCGACCTATTTATTAAGTAGGGATTAGTTCAATGTTCAAATTGTTACCAAATACTAAGTCAAAGAGCAATTAAGTTCTTTACACTTCGTCTAAATCTTAAAAAAGAGAGGGAGTTAAAAGATGGAGACACAGAAGGAGAGAGTCAATAATCGTGAACCCAAAAGAGTCGCAGTGAGGGGGTTGAGTCGTGTCTAACTTGTACGTCTCGTGTGTTGCGTCTTCTTTCTACTGTGGACCCAGTGACCAGAGGACCGAGTGAAGCGATTAGACGGAGTTGACGGTAGTGATTAATCCAACTTCTCTACTGCTGCTGGTACCGGCAATGACGACACCGACATAAATTTACGTGAACCTCTCGGTATGTATTAAAAAAAGGTGAACTACTTTAATAATGAGTTAAAGAGTAGATCCTTCTGTTGTCTAATTGAAAGACCTTAAACCCGTGGAAAAAATTTCCTAAGCCATGAGGTACCACTCAATACAGAAGGTAAAATTTTCTCACAAATATTGTGTAGACGTCAAACTATCTATTGTTTTATTTGTGAGTCCATGAGTGACGTCTTGGATTCTTTATCCAATTACGGTTATGGTAACTTTGGTGAAAATATCAGGAGAGTTTGTAGAAGGAAGGAGTCTCCGTTAGAGTTGGAATTCCTATATTGTACTTGTTAAGGAGTAACTATAGACAGGAATTTACTGTATAATAAACTAAAAAGGATAAAATTATTAACATAATCATTTTGACATTACACATATGAAGACTAAACGTTAAAAAAACGAGTTATTCAAAAACTCTAAGTAGACACGACCACATAAAATAAATTAAAATAGTACCAGATGACATTACCCGAAGGGAACACCGAGTCTACCATCTCTTAGGTGGACGTTACGTCCTCTGGGACCAAGATAGGGACCTAGTCTTTATAAGGAACCTCTTCTCTTACCGTTGGGTACGGTCATAAGAACGGACCTCTTAAGGTACCTGTCTCCTCGGACCGACCCAGGGTATATAAAACCCTGGTACCCCAGGGTTTCTCAACCTGTACTGACTCACTGATTGTGAAAGTGAAAAAGTGTGACATTGTAACATACTGATGTGACGTAATTAAATAATTAAATAATTAAGTAAAAGTAATGAAATAAGTAAACGGTTGAATAACTGATACGGTTTCGGAAACTGACACACCTAGTGTTATTTGACCTTTTAAGACTTTCTCTACCCTTCTGGTCTGATGGACTGAACGGAGAACTCTTTGGACATACATCCAGTCCTTTGTTGTCAATCTTGACCTGTACCTTGTTGTCTGACCAAGGTTTATCCTTTCCCTCATGCAGTTCCGACATATAACAGTGGGACGAATAATTTGAATATACGTCTCATGTAGTACTCTTTACGACCCGACCTCCTTCGTGTTCGACCTTTGTTCTAACGACCCTCTTTATAGTTATTGGAGTCTATACGTCTACTGTGGTGGAATAACCGTCTTTCACTTCTTCTTGATTTCTCGGAGAACTACTTTCACTTTCTCCTCTCACTTTTTCAACCGAATTTCGAGTTGTAAGTCTTTTGTTTCTAGTACCGTAGACCAGGGTAGTGAAGTACCCTTTACCTACCCCTTTGTCACCTTTGTCACAGTCTGAAATAAAAAAACCCGAGGTTCTAGTGACGTCTACCACTAACGTCGGTACTTTAATTTTCTGTGAACGAGGAACCTTCCATTCAATACTGGTTACATTCGTCGTATAATTTTTCACTTCTGTAATGAAACGACTGTTTCCAGGGAACTCAGTTTCGATACCAAAAAGGTCATCGTACATACCTACACTCTCAACCTGATATTTCTTTTGTCTCATGACTTCTTAACTACGAAAACTTGACACCACAACCTCTTCCGATAACTCTCAGGGAACCTGACGTTCCTCTAGGTTGGTCAGGTAGGATTTCCTCAAGTCAGGACCCACAAGTAACCTTCCTGACTACAACTTTCACTTTTAGAAACCGGTGGACTACACTTCTCGACTGAGTAAACTTTTCTGGGACTACGACCCTTTCTAACTCCCGTCTTCCTCTTCCCGTACTGTCTCCTACTTTACCAACCTACCGTAGTGGCTGAGTTACCTGTATCCAAACCCACTTGAGACCCTCAACAACTACCTGTACCTCCGGACCGCACGACGTCAAGTACCCCAGCGTTTGACTCGCTGACTTGACTTGACTAAGTAAACGGTGGGTATCTGTAAACTCAATAAAGTTCTAAAAACAACAAAGAACGATAATGTTCGACAAAAAAAAAGATGTCGACGTATTCTTTATAGGTGTTTGAATCTCTACATTTTGTCTTATTAAACAGTGTCAAACACTCGGACTTCAGACCCGTGTCGGACCGGGTCAACCAAAAGAAACGAATCCTAGAGTATTTCCGTTTTATTTCTGCATGCACTCCCGACGTCAGAGTCTCCGTGTGATAGGAGAAGGTTCGAATAACGTTAACAACGTTAAATCAAGAAACGTCAACAATCTGACTCCAGAGGTGAAAGAACGACGGACGGTTGACGTCTGGAAATAGTCCATGTCCCTGGTAGGGACGGAAGGGACCGTACACTTGGTAAGTTGTTATACCGTAAAACGAAAAAGTTCCGGTCGTTTTAATTATAGAAATCAAAACTTAGAAAAGACGAAGAACAGTTCCGAGGGACTAATCCAGTCTGAATGGTTCTCACCGTAAGTGAACTTAATTGAGTTTCGATTGATTAGTCTCTGTACTTAATGAAGACACTTTCGGGAAGACAGTATAGTGTATTGTATGGGTATCTCCACTATATAGTAGTATAAGTGATCAAGATTAGTGTGAATTCCACTCACGAAATATGTCCTTTGGTCTCTTACCTTGAGAACCCCCGGTAAAATCTTAAGACGGATGGTGTGTTTGTTAAGACATACACTTAGTAGAACTTATACAGAGGAACTTATAAAAGATGTCTTTTTATTTAAAAGACATTAACATCTGAAAATAAAAATTATACAAAAGATTGAGAACATTCAAATCGACTTCACAAAGTTTTACCAAAATGGCATGCCCCGGGGTAATTCTCTTAAAGAAACCGTATGTACGAGTCATTGTTAAGTTTAAATGGTTGACTCGATAGTCTCGATACGAAACAAAAAAACCGGGTTCCGTACACTCTAGAATCGAGGGACTGGTCCCTAGTTTAGATATGGGAGACGTACCCTTCCGTTTCAGAATTGGTGACCTGGTGGTCCCGTCTGGTGGATCTAGTAAAAAATTTAACTATAATATTAAGTACTTAATATAAATGATTTAGAAAGAACGATTTTTGAAAATACACAATTATTATAAGTCACTTGAGTAATCTAATAGAATGAAAAAATCATTAAACATCCAAAATTTAAAAAAAACTACTCCTGTTTACACAGTAAATTGATTACTTCTGTTTTAAAGGGGGAAAAGATAGGACAAACTATAACGGAAAAGTACAGAATAACTCGACCCATACAGGAGGTATTTTACACTCATCTTCATCATTATTCGTAATAGAAATACTAAAACTTTCATTTCGAAAAAAATTATGATTCGGTAGTTCATATTATGAATGATACAAACCCACCTATAGGAAATAGGAACAGAAACAGAAGTGTTTAACTACATTTTAAAATTTCCTTAAGATTGTTTTGGAGTTATCCCTGAACCTCCTTAAACTGTTCTACTAATAATTTACATATACTTGTTTTTTTAGTAAGTCTTATTGGTTCTATAGTGACTTCTTTTTCTTTTTATACCCCCCTGTACTGAATGATCTATAGTTTTGATGAGTAGTCTCTATTTCTCCCGGTGAAATATTACTATTTTCTAGTTAAGTAGTTATCCTGTTGTTCTATCTTAAAGTATCCAAATACGTTGATTGTTGTCTCGAGGTTTTACATATGTACTTCGTTTTCGACTATCTTGGCTTTATCAAGATTGACTTCTAAAGTGACGGACTAGAGTCATTGACTACTTTGTATATCTGTCGTTTAGTCATTCATATATCTTGTGAACTTGTTAACGACAATCGTTAGTTAAAATTAACTTAAATACCTTGTTAAATAGGAGTTTGTCGTCTTAATATCACGTGTACCAAATCAACGTTCTTATCCGGTACAAGACCCGGTATTTTGTTGAGTTATGTAAATTCTTCTAAATTTAACATGTTACATATAAGAGACTGGTATCAGTTTAATTCAGTCTTTATTCAGTGTCTTCTATGATCTTTTATGGGTTTATAAACCTTTGACATGTCCTATAAAGATTTACAGTTCCTTTTATAATGTTTCCGTTAATCCGTCATAAAACTTAACTTTGAAAATGATGAATTTTTTTTGTCGCTACACACGGTCGTTATGAACATTACAATAACGATCTAACCCACCACCCAAGTGTTCACAAACGAAACAATAATAAGAAATTCCGAAATTGTAACAATGTATATATGAAATCAAATTATTTTAAAATGTTAATTTACTATTTACATTCAAACAGATTTTATTTGTACACCTTCTATGAGACTTCTTTCTGACATATCTGTGTTAAATTTCACTTAAATCAGATCAATATAGGTGTACTATTTAAGGTTCAAAATTTATTTCTCTTGTAATTTAGAGTCCGACGACGATTCAGTGAAGTCAGCACAGGTTGAGACATGCTGGGGTATCTGTCGTCGGGTGGTCCGAGGAGACAGGGACCCTAAAAGGTCCGTTCTTGTGACTTTACCCAACGGTAGAGGAAGAGGTTACGTACTTTCACTTTTCACTTTCACTTCAGAGAGTCAATACAGGCTGAGAAACGTTGGGGTACCTGACGTCGGGTGGTCCGAGGAGGCGGGTACCCTAAAAGGTCCGTTCTCATGACCTCACCCCACGGTAACGGAAGAGGCTTTAGAGTCCGATGTAATGTACTTTAGTGCACCAACAATTAACAACGACGAAATGAAGATTTTTGTGAACTGGAACTTATTGTGAATTCTTGTATGGTGTAGGGTACGAACTACGTTCAAGTCCAAGAGATATCAGAAACAACCCGAAGGGACCACCGAGTCTCCAATTTCACAGACGGGCGTTACGTCCTCTAGGCCCAAGCTAGGGACCCAGCCCTTCCAGGGGACCTCTTCCTCTACCGTTGGGTGAGGTCATAAGAACGGACCCTTTAGGGTACCTGTCTCCTCGGACCACCGGATGTCAGGTGTCCCAGCGTTTCTCAGCTTGTGTTGACTCGCTGAAGTGAAAGTGAAAGTATCAGAGACAATTTCTTGTCTTTTCCTTGTATACACGAGACACGTCACGAACATAGAAATCCCTTTTTTTTTTTAGGTGTCGTGGACGTTAACGAACAAATTAATCTAGGACTTCGTTACCGACGTCGACTCGTTAAATAACGAAAACGTTTGGTTTCGGTTTTATCCCTTCTACAAAAAGACCTCTAGTGAAAACTTTCCCCTTATACTACCATTGTCGTATCCGCCCTGTTGAGACTCATTTCTTGAATCCGACTGGAGACGACATTACAGCTGTTGATGTCTCTCCACCGTACAAGTTGTAGACCATCGTTCCGTATACGCTCACCCCTGGTTTTGAATGTCACTGTATTTTCGTCCTTTTTGAGTCTGAAATGATGTCACTGGTTGGTTTCCTATTAACAGTCATTTACAGTCGAGGACAAAGTCAAAAATAGAACTATACTTTTTTGTGAAAGTAAGAATTGGGTATAAAGTTAAATATACTCGATAAAAAACCTTAACACACATATATTTTAAAAGGACTCCATACGAGTTATGTCCGAAGGGTCCACGACGACGACGATGACGACGACGATTCAGTGAAGTCAGTTCAGACTGAGACACTCTGGGGTGGTCCGAGGAGACAGGGACCCTAAGAGGTCCGTTCTTGTGACCTCACCCAACGGTAAAGGAAGAGGTTACGTACTTTCACTTTTCACTTACACTTCAGGGAGTCAGCACAAGCTGAGAAGCGCTGGGGTACCTGACGTCGGATGGTCCGAGGAGGTGGGTACCCTAAAAGATCCGTTCTCATGACCTCACCCCACGGTAGCGGAAGAGGGTCGACGATCACCATTTCTTGTGTAGAAGGTCAAGTCCTCTGTATTCTCTACACCCAAGTTATAGACCCACCCCTTCTGGTAGACTTCTTCCTCTACCCGTTGGGTAAGGTCATAAGAACGGACCTCTTAGGGTACCTGTCTCCTCGGACCTCCCAATACCAGGAGCCCTAGGGTTTCTCAGCATGAGTTGACTTCCCTGAATCCTGTCTGTCTACGAGTTATGTTTGTGTCTAACTTAATAACGCTCAAGTAATCTAAAAGGGGAACTTTAATTACCAATGTACAAAAGACAATAACTAGTAAATTTTAATAAAAACCTATTTTTTATGTCAGAAGTTTATGATCCAACCGGGTTTTAAAGTAACTCTAAAAAGACATTACTGTTTGTTTTTGGACTTGTTTGCAAAACTGGTTGGGTTCTCGATAAGAAAGGGGTCCGTTGATAAATGGTATTGTTTTACAAACAACGAGTTTCAACAATATACGTAAAAGAATCAGGAACTTCTAATTTCACATTTATTAGGAAGGAAGAGTTACAACTGTTTGAACAAAGAATCTAAGTTTCGAACGAAAAATCTTTTCTAATATAGTATTTCTAACATATCTCACAAAAGTGATAACCGACATTTTATATACAAATTTTTGAAAATTAAAAGTGCCAGGGAGTCTTTTTGCTGTAAAAATATTATAATTTACCCTCGTCCTTTCGTACAGTCTAAATATTTTGACAAACAAGGGTGTTTTGATATTCTCACCTTCCGAAAATTTTTCCCGACCGTATTCCGTGAAGTAATAAAACTTACGGGCTAATTACAAGTATCAAAAGGCAACGAGTGAAAATACACCCCCAACCAGACTTTTCGTCATATAATACGTTACCAAAACAGTACATAGTCCCTACTATAATTGTCAGATTACGATTTGTCCAAGACTCCTTTACTTCTCCCTTTTTTTACTGAATGATATAAATGGGACTTTGTTCTAAGTTAGACGGTGACATAAATTACGATATAAAAAGTAATAGAGTGTTCGTATACAACTTTGGCGATGTCTACTACTTCAATCGACGACCCGTCTCAATAGTAGTTACGAAAGGTAGAAATAAAATTATTCTCCTTCCTCGTTTAACAAACACTGGAAACAGTTCCCGAAGGACCTTCTATCCTATGGATCGACGTTTTAGTGATCGGACCTCGGGATGACTTATAAGTTTTGGTGATAAGGATCTTATTTTGTAGAATATTGTTTCGACGCACAACAAAGACATTCTGAGAACAGAACTTGTTTTCCAGGTCTTCGATTTCCATTTTATAGAAAAGAAAAAAGGAAGAAATTTTCATTATGTACATATTATAAACAATCACCAATATAACCCAGACATTCCTTTTGGGTAAAGGGATTCCAGTTGTATAGGAATTTTTATTACTACGGACGATGGTATGTCCTGTGACCTTAGAATAAATTGGAACTGTGTAAAAATTTCGGTTCGAAGACTCCAATCTACCTTAGTGGTATAGATTTATCGTTATGTATCATCGTAGATAACTCACGAATGGTGACAACGACACGATTCGAGAAATGAGCCAATAGAGTATATTAGGAATGAGACCTCTATTTAGGACACTAATAGAGACAAAATATCTAACCATTTGACGTGTCTCTTTCTGGTTCATTAAACGGATTCCAATGAGTCAGTAACAACCTCTAGTCTGTTACTTCGACTCTGAGTCACATAGACTAAGACACACGGAGTAATGACACGAATCTCTTCCTCTACCGTCGGGTGAGGTCATAAGAACGGACCTCTTAGGACACCTACCTCCTCGGACCACCCGACGATAGGTATCCCAGAGTGTCTCAGCCTGTGCTGACTTCGCTGAATCGTCGTCGTCGTCGTAATGACACGATGTAACTTCCGTGGACTTAAAGAGTTTAAAGACAGAAAATCCTACTGGTGTCAATAATGAATTTACTATATACACCATAAAGACAGTTAATTTCCTAGTTTCGCACACTCTTCAGAAACCGAAGACACCGTGTGTGAGTTAATATGGTGATTCAAACTTTCTCGTTACCTATTGGATACAAAGGGACATCCTGTTGACGTAAAGGCAGCATATCAATAGTATTGGGTGGAGATAGAACTTTTACAAAATCAGTATATAAATCAGGATAGACCTCTGATTTTATAGAATTTTTTACTGTAAGTAAAATAACGGTACCTGATTTACAGAGGAGTAGAAACCCTTCACTAATCCAAACTACTCCAGTACTCTCATCTTAGGAGTACTACTTTAATAACAGAAACACTTGATTCAGAGACACAAAGAGGGGAGGGTGGGATACGTAGTACACACCTCCGTCGACAGACCTTCTGTTTTTCTACTGGGAGTGATCTGTTACTTAGATGATCGTGTAACTAAAATCTGAAGAGTCGGAGGTCTTGACTCTCTTTATTTACAAACGAGAAACTCGGTGAGTCGGATACAATAAGACAATATCGTCGGACTTGACTTATTCTGTCTACGCTAAGTGAAATAGAAGTAGTGTGTTCGCTCTTTCAGATTCCATTATATTCGTCCCTAAATGTCTTGACTGAGTAACCTTTTCTGGGACTACGACCCTGTCTGACTTCCGTTTTCCTCTTCTCCTATCGTCTCCTGCTCTGCCAACCTATCGAAGTGGTTGAGTTACGTGCACTTGGACCCGTTTGAGACCCTCTTTCACTCCCTGTCCCTCCGGACCGTACGACGTCAGGTACCCCAGCGTTTCTCAGACTGTGTTGACTCGTTGACCTGCTGTTGGCGTCCGATTGTGATTCTTGAGACTTACTCCGCAGAGATTCTGTACTGAACCAAAGAAGAAAGTGACTTCTCGGTATATAACGAGTGAGTTAAAGGAATTCTTAACTAAAGAATTTTCTTGTTTCTTCTAGTGAAAAGTAAATTTCTCCTTTAGTATCATTAAATAAAAAATTTATAAGTGTATTTTATAGGAAAATTTACGTGATTTGTTAAGGTATAGTGACAAGGTATCTTTGAGGTGAGAGAGTAATAATTTATCTATAAAGTTCTTAATATAATACTTGGTCACGGAACTTAAACGGGTTTGATTTACTGATTTCGGGGACTGTGACTTAAAGTTAGTATATTAAAATACATGCATGTAGACAATCAACTTTTTAACTTATATGTGACAGTTTTAAAAAATTTGACTTTCGACAAAACATTGTATAAAATTTACCTTTTTTACCTTATGTCACAATAAGAGGATCGAACAAAGTAAGAACAAACAAAAAAAAAAATCGAAATCGTTCCTTAAGAACAGTGTTGTAATTTCTTTATACCTGTCAGAAGTCGTTACTTTAACTATTACTTGTTTTTACTTTTATTTTGGTACCAATTAGTATTTTCTATCT
Source organism: Capra ibex (assembly GCA_006410555.1). Classification (NCBI taxonomy): domain Eukaryota; kingdom Metazoa; phylum Chordata; class Mammalia; order Artiodactyla; family Bovidae; genus Capra; species Capra ibex. The sequence continues at coordinate 79,871,936 of SJYO01041852.1, forward strand.
CACTCTTCTCGTTTTAATCCCAAACCTTCACTACTTTTAGAAATTCATCGTTGAAAAATTCTCAATATATTAATCTTGTTGCAACAGATCAGGTTGTACCGTTAGGAAATTCACTACTGTATAGTTACGACGGATGACTAAGTCCAGGAGAAATGTCCCAATCAGGACTTACCGAACTGGATTAAACTTGTACTGTAACGAAAAATCGACAGTTTAGAGAGTCTAGTTTAAAAAAAAATTAACTATTAAATAAGTCAAGACTAGACCGGATTGGAGAATCCCCGATGTGTACTTAAAAAGAAGGTCACTGGAGTGAGAGTCCTCGTGTGAGTACCTTCTTGTCCTCTTTATAGACGGGACTATACTTGACTGAGTGTCCCACCGTATGGGTGTACGAAACGGAACCTGACTACCAGTCCTGAGTTTATCTACACTATCTTTAAGAGTAACGACAAAGTAACTAACTACGACTAACTAAATTATGGTACACCGACGATATGCTTCAAACGTTCCCTTTTATACAAAAACTTCTATTATTATAAGTATCTGAGATTTGAAAGTATTCTTTTTAAACTCTCTTCCTTACAATGGACTTTCACCAGAGGATGAACATACAGAAGAAAAAAAAATTTAACTTCATATCAACTGAATGTTATAGACAAAGTCAAACACACACACACTCAGTGAGTCGGCATAGACTGAGAAATACTGGGGCACCTGACATCAGACGGTCCAAGGAGACAGGTACCCTAAGAGGTCTGTTCTTATGCCCTCGTCCAACGGTGAAGGATTTCGTAGACGGACGTTACGTCCTCTAGACACAAGTTAGGGACCCAGCCCTTCTAGGGGACCTCTTCCTTTACCTTTCGGTGAGGTCATAAGAACGGACCCTTTAGGGTACCTGTCTCCTCGGACCACCGGATGTCAGGTGTCCCAGCGTTTCTCAGTTTGTGCTGACTCTCTGAAGTGAAAGTGAGGTCCCCTAGAAGAATTCTCTCCTAATTTGGGTGCAAAGAACGCAGAGGACGTAACGGTCCGGTAGTCCCTTCGGGTAAGTTAACATGTTCTCACTAAATTATAAAAATATCGTATGTCAGAAACAAAAGGAGACAGAACGAATAATGCGTAGTATGCCTCGCTAATGTTACGATAACTGACACAACGGATACGACATGTAATGTAGGAACACTGAATGATAAAGTATTGACCATCAAAGATCGAGAATTAGAGCAAGTGTATAAAGGAGGGAGGCGGTGGTGGGAAGGGAGACCGTTGGTGATGAAACAAGAAACACTCAGTCAAAGACGTAGCAAAACAAACAAGTGAACAAAATAAAAAAGTTAAGGTGTACATTCACTTTTTAAAGTGATTCGTACTATGGGAGGTCCAGGTAAGTACAACAACGTTTACAGTTCTAAAGTAAGAAAAAATATCGATTATAAGGTAACATACATACACATCGGACATATATATATATATACATGTGTATATATACATGCATATATACTCACTGACTCACTTGTGCACTGGTGGTCCCTTCTCGTAAACACACACATATATATACTTATATTAATTATTGTATTTTATGTACACATATATATGTTTATACACATATATATATTTAGATATGTGTGCACCCGAAGGGACCATCGAGTCACCATTTCTTAGACGAACGTTACGTCCTCTTTGTCCTCTGGACCCAAACTGGGGACCTAGTCCTTCTAGGGGACCTCCTCCCGTACCGTTGGGTGAGGTCATAAGAACCGACCTCTTAGGGTACCTGTCTCCTCGGACCACCCGATGTTAGGTATCCCAGCGTGTCTCAACCTACGTTGACTTCACTGAATCGTGCGTACGTTCGTACATATATATGTGTGTGTATATTCATACATACACACATGTATGTGTGTATATATAAACATATATGTATATACACACACATATATACGCACACAGACACATACATATATATATATATATATAGCGTTACAAAATAGGTAAGTAGACGGAAGAACACAAGACAGAAAACGACAACCCTAACATCAGACTAGTGTGATTCAATCTTTGGTAATAATTTCTTCAATTTCACTACATTTCGTTTACCTCACCTTAAACCTCACTCCTTCTGATTAAGGTCCGATAGGTAACCCTTTCGTGTCTTTTTGGAGAAAGACTCTATAAGTACCAATCTACAGACGTTTTGTCTCGAGCATTAGGGATAAAGTGTTATATGAAAAATTGTAATCCTTTTTTATGTAATTTCTGTCGTATCTAGAATTATCTGTAACTCATTAGTTGATTACGAGCTCTTACAAAAGTAGATCTACGTTTACATAAATAAGAATAAAATATGTACATTAAGACTGAAGGACATTATATTACTTTGGTAACGATTAGGATTTTACTCCCGGTGTGGATAAGTAAGTAAGTAAGTGTAACGTATAAGTCTTATATACTTTTCATACGTATCCTTGTGGGTGTAGGTATAAACGGAGATTTAATTCTACGAAATACCTCAGGGGCTCGGGTAAATCAAAAAAAGAGGAGACACAGGTGTTTAGGATCCTATTCTGTAACACTAAGTCTCGGAGAAAAGGTACCGTAAACAAACCTACTAATTTAACCATATCGTCGTGATTATTACGATAGACGGTTTACCAAGACGTAAGGAAACAGAAGAGACTAATACGGTGACAACCGATTTCTTAGTCCCTTCTTTGAAGATTTTAAGCTAAAAGAAAACATCTTCGACTAACCGACATAAGGTTCCCTTGTTTCGGTCTAACAGAAACCTTTAACTTTGATTTTGGGACCTGAACTCTAGTCTCTGGAATCACGATGGTAAGTAATTATGACAAAACTATAGGTCGAGAACTTTTTAGGAGACATACTTGTTAACCCCTCAGATCGTTTTATCAAAACTGTAAAACGATTGTAATCACGAAGTTGTGACTTGGTAGACGACCTCTCAAGACTCAGACTTACTTTCCACATTTGGACCTAATCGTAGCTATACCAAAAGATAGTTCAAACCGAATAAGAGTAGAGTGACCTACAAAAGGTCCAGGGAAACCTTCGGTTCTAACGGTGACATCTCACATTACGGTATACAATTCTAAGTATACTGTATAATGGATTTTCAGTACTTAATAGTATGGCACAGAGAATTACCTCGACACTTATCTTTACAAATACATTTACGTGGAGGTTTCTTTTTACCATGGGTGACAATCCATTGTATTACGTACCATTTTTACTGTTCTAAGAGACTGAGTCATATATAACTTTTATCAGATTAGGACTCTATTAATTTATAGTTTTAGTGTCGGAAAAGGATTTACATGACTAGAATTTCCCCTCTACTATCTAGTTTCTTCAGGAACCCTTATTCGGTCTTTGAAGAGACTTTGTTATTTTAGTGGTTCTTATTACTAAGATTTAATGAGATTTCCGATTTACGATTTAATATACAGACCACACACACACACACACACACACATACGTGCACGAGGTGACACAGACTTTTAAGAAACGTTGGGGGATCTGGTATCGGACAGTCCAAAGAGACGGGTACACTAAGAGGTCCGTTCTTATGACCTCACCCAGTGGTGTAGGATGAGGTCCCCTAGAAGAACTCTGTCCCTGGTTTGGGTACAAAGAACGCAGAGGACGTAACCGTCCACCTAAGAAATGGTAACGCGGTGGACCCTTCGGAATCGTAATACAGATTCCCGTTCAATTTTTAGCGTCTTGAATGACACAAAGCGTTCTTTTGTATTTCTACTTACAAAACAAGACAACTTATAAAGTTTTACAATATAAAAATATACGTACATATATATATATGTGTGTGTGTATAAATAGGTATGTATGTTTGTATGTGTATCATAAAAGATCAACGATTATTTTCTAAGACGTCCAATATTTATCTGGAACTGTGAAAAGAGATTATGATAAGTTCTTTACCTATTTACCTCGAGTAGAACCCTAGATTTTGATACTGTGCTATAAAACTGAAAATTCTGAAACCTCGATTATCGACACATAAAGAAACACGTGTTTATCTTTCATTGATACAGTTCGATGATAACGATGAGCATCTTTGTTATCTGAAGCTTTCGAAGTCAGTTTAGAGGATAAGATCAAGGAACGACACTTTGAATAATTCCGTATTCCTAATCTGATTGAAACCCGTTTCTCTTAAGAAGATATAAGATTGGTTACAAGATATAAAATATAAAATTGATTAATTACAAGTATCTGTAAATGACTGTCTGAATGTAAATATGAAAAGAATCCCGTAGACCTTATCATATCAAAAAACTAATTACGGTTTACAATTTTATGGTTAGTAACATTCTCTGTTTCTATTTAGAAACTCTTGTTTTTTAGTCCGAACAAATTGGAGACCTATATACTGTAACTAAAAAAAAGATATGTACTTAATTAGTACTTTCTAATTAATTCCAACCATTAAGAGACATAGTCGACATCCTCTCTATGTAAAGACTCCTCAATAAGCGAGTCAACACAGACTGAAAAACGCTGGGATACCTGACATCGGGTGGTCCGAGGAGACAAGTACCTCAAGAGGTCCGTTCTTATGACCTCACCCATCGGTTAAGGGAAGAAGTCCCCTAGAAAGGTTGGGTCCCTAACTTGGGTCCATAGGACGTAACGACGACGACGATTCAGCGAAGTCATCACAGACTGAGACACGCTGGGGTATCTGTCGTCGGATGGTCCGAGGGCAGGGACCCTAAGAGGTCCGTTCTTGTGACCTCACCCAACGGTAAAGGAAGAGGTTACGTACTTTCACTTTTCACTTTCATTTCAGCAAGTCAGCACAGGTTGAGAGTCGCTGGGGTGCCTGACGTCGGATGGTCCGAGGAGGCGAGTATCCTAAAAGGTCCGTTCTCATGGTCTCACCCCACGGTAACGGAAGAGGCTAGGACGTAATGTCCGTTTAAGAAATGGTAGACTCGGTCGACATCCTCTTTATGTGTAAAGATATGTATTGTTATTCATCAATTAAAACAGGTATTGTAAAAGGTCCATATAAAATTCAGTGGATTCTTTAAACTGTAAGTTTATATTCCTTACAAGGGTGCATATTGATCAGGTTTAATATTTTCAGGGTTTAGAAATCCCTTAACATACCTCGTTCTATAAGCTTATGTTTGTACGTATTTTTATGTACGTAAAGTACATCAATGTTTTACTTATCGATGGGGTTTTGAACTACCGGGTATAAAGGAAGCGAGGTTAGTCTGAATCACCCGTATATGAGTTCCAAGTCACAGTGACACCCTAGTCGTACTAGCCGACAGTGACCAAAGGGACTGTAGACAGGGATGTCACTCTGTTCGACGTCGTACTTAATAACTTCTGTATGCGTACGTCTAGACACAGTACTAGTGCGGTTTATTATGTGCAACGGTGTGAGTTCTCGACTTTCATCAGTACCAGCTGTAGCAGAAATTGGAAAAACTGTTAGACGATGACCCAATGTTTAAATTTTCTTTTAGTGTAGTAATGCAAAGTACTAACCGAAAAGTCCAATTCATTTTTTTTTAGAAGAGGGGACGGGGTGGTCTCAAAAATAGACGAGAGAAGTCGTCTATAAACAGTTTATCAAACTTGTACGTGTAAAACAATTTAGAAAGACAAAGTAGTGTACTAATTATAAGATATCAATTTACTATTTTTGTCTTAATCAGAGGAGTAAACATTTCTCTAAAGTTAAACCGTCTAATCATCTACAAAGAAGTGATTGTTCCACAGAAATTATCCCCCTAGAACTTCGTCGAATGTTTTTTATTACGGACTTAACCAATAGAAAAGATTTTAATTACACCTTAAATTTGATCTTGAACCAACTATAAGAATAGGTTGTGCTTTATATGAGGTCTTATTGTCGAGTTCCCAGGAAGTCAACTTATAAAATATGATGTCACTTCGTCACGATAATATTATGTTGGGGGGTTTAGGAGTGTTTTAATATAGATCGTAAGTTTAAAAATAGATAATAAAAAATATCGAAATACAAATAGATAATTTCCGACTTACTATATATTTATAAATATTAAGACCTCGTTTACAATAACGATATGATGATTACTAAAATGACAAATTAACTTACTAAGTTTACATTGAGTACAACAATACAAAATTGTTCAACGAATTAGAGAGACACAGAGTCAAAGTAACAATAATTTACCGTATGAACGGACGACACGTCTCAACAATATATCCATCTCATTTGGTCATCTATATTTTTACGTGAAGTGTTTAACTCTTGTGACGATAACATAAATTATAGATATTACCGACAAATATTCGATTTCGACAATACTACAAGGAGGTCCATATAAATAAACGTAAAATTGTTCTTCTAGAGTCTTTACAGGGTTATTAAGATCGATGAGACAGAACGAAAGATGAGGTAAGAATAAAGACAAAGGTTCAACTAATAGTTGGTCTTGAACATACCGTAGACACCGAGAGTCTTTGCTTAAAGACCTTACCACGAACGTGCACACGCACGAATCAGTGAAGTCAGTACAGGCTGAGAGACACTGAGATACCTGGTACCGGACGGTCCGAGGAGACAGGTACCCTAAGAGGTCCGTTCTTATGACCTCACCCCACGGTAAATGAAGAGGACCTTACCACGAATCTTCTTACCTTAACCTATAGTAACCCTCTTTTAAGGATAATCAAGAGAGTACAAAGACGTGTAGAAAACTCTTCTTCTTAACTGACGGAAACAAGACCTGATAATAAATTTCGTATAAAGGTGTCACTTGTCTGAACCTTCCATTATAAAAGGAGGTCTCGTCACTTGTATGTATGATTGAGAGATCACACTTTATAAACCCAAAAGACTCGAGTCTCAAGGACAGATATTACGCAGGGTGACGTGTACTTCCATAGTAGACCGGGAAAACAACACCGGGGTAACCTTGACCCCAAGTCGTGTTTACTATTAAGATACTGATGACGACAACAACATCATTTGGTAAGAAGTAGAAACTGGGTCTTACGAAAACGATCATACGGACTTTGATATCACTCGATTGAACAATCTGACGTTCCTGTCATTTTAGAGTCTGGGAAGTGTTAAGAACCATCTATGAAGTTCCTTTTTTAGGGGTGACACAGGGACAAGGTTTCATAAATAGAGAAAGTACTACTCTCTAACTCGTCGGTCCCCCTGTCCGTTCGTCCCTTTGATTGAAACTTTATTTCCTTAATGTTCCGTACTTTTTTTCTTACCTCTATTAAAGTGAGGAGTAAGGACGACTACGGTCCAACAGTTATTTTCTTTCAAATTTACATCACGGTTGGACTACTATAACCTTTATCGACAAAGAACACCTATCCATACCCACTACTTAAGAACTTAGACATGGAAATTGGACAGAAGTGGGTGGTGTGTCAATTACGGAAGACTGGTACTTGGTTTTGTCGAGACTACGTCAAGTGTCGACAACAGGACTTTCAACGAACAAGACGAGGACTGAAAGAGGGTAGGTTAAGGATCTAGAACTGTAATAATAGATCAATTAAAGGACAAAGTAGTCAAACTTGGACCAAAAAGACTGACGCTTGTAGTCGTATAAAACCGATTCTTCCCTCGAAAGTAAAGAAAGAACCTATTTTCCCATCTTTAACAACCCCAAAAAAAACAACAACAACAACAAACAAACAAAACTATCGACCATATCAAAAGAAAGACGCTAAGAGAGAGAGAGAAAAATTACCATTTTTATGGTGTTTCAAAGAGACCTGCTGGTAAGGGAAGAATAAAAGTTGTATCACCAACGTAGTCTAGTCAAGACAAGAGGGGAATAAGAGTTAAAGTACCAACGTAGTCTAATCAAGGCAAGGTTCAAAGAAACCACTTTAATTATTCGTATAAAACGGGAAGAGAGATGTGTTCCCAAAGGGACCACCCAGTCGACCATTTCTTAGGCGGACGTTACGTCCTCAGGACCCAAACTAGGGACCCAACCCTTCTAGGGGACCTCTTTCCTTTTCGACGGGTGAGGTCATAAGACCGGACCTCTTAAGGTACTTGAGATATCAGGTGCCCTAGAGTTTCTCATCCTGTACTGACTCACTGAAAGTGAAAGTGAAAAAAAAGTGGGAAGAGATGTGACTAAAGTTCTACCTGTGTATTGAATTGGACAGGTAATTAGAGTTCATAAAACGACCAATCAGATTCATCCTACAACTACCTAGACTTGTTCCTCTGTGTCAAAACCAACGACGTCGTCGGTATTTGTCTGTACTTCCCCGTCTCCTCTGTTTATCTTTCTCTAAAGAGCAATATATTAAAAAGTAAGGTCTAGTTCCGGATAACAAACTACGATAACTACCCGAAAAGTAAGTTTATTATAGTATCGTAAGGAAAAAACCCCCTAACCCAAAAGACTATTTCCTTACCCTTCATAGGATTCTTTCTTTTATATATGACGGGACCTTATTTAGGAAATTCTGAGTCAACAATGATAACTGTCTTAGTAACAAGACCAACACGAATATATCTAGGAGGATTTTACCACAAATGTTATAAGACCTCTTTCTTAGAAAATATTTTACCTTTATTTCTCATAGCCATTTTGAACAAACCCTTACGTTCAACTGGGTCAGTTAAGTACAACGGAGACGGACCAAACTCATTTTAAAACTTCGGTTAATTCAACCAGGATACTTAAGTCATAGAAAAAAATACATAGGAGAAACAGATAATCTTAATACCTTGAAAACAGAGGACTATGGAACGAATCAGCGGTCCTTGGAATATACGAAAGAAAAGTCTAGGGACAGGTTAGAACAAAGTTTTTGAAGTAAGTGTGACTTCACAAAGACACACACACACACACTTGAGGGACGTCTTATACGGTTTTGACTACTTAGGAAACGGGGGTCTACAAGTGTGTTTAAGTAATTTTTTTTTTACTCGTAGATCAAATTCTCCCAAATAATAAAATCGACACTTTTCTTCTCTCCGCTTTTCCTTTCTATATTCGTAGTCTTACGTCTCAAAGTTTCTTATCGTTCTTCTCTATTCTTTCGGAAGAAGTCGCTAGTTACGTTTCTTTATCTCCTTTTGTTGTCTTGACCTTTCTGATCTCTAGAGAAGTTCTTTTAATCTCTATGGTTCCCTTGTAAAGTACGTTTCTTTACCCGAGTTATTTCCTGTCTTTACCATACCTGGATTGTCTTCGTCTTCTATAATTCTTCTCCACCGTTCTTATGTGTCTTCTTGATATGTTTTTTCTAGAAGTACTGGGTCTATTAGTACTACTACACTAGTGATTAGATCTCGGTCTGTAGAACCTTACACTTCAGTTCACCCGGAATCTTTCGTAGTGATGTTTGTTTCGATCTCCTCCACTACTTTAAGGTCAACTCGACAAAGTTTATGACTTTCTACTATAACACTTTCACGACGTGAGTTATACGGTCGTTTAAACCTTTTGAGTCGTCACCGGTGTCCTGACCTTTTCCAGTCAAAAGTAAGGTTAAGGTTTCTTTCCGTTACGGTTTCTTACGAGTTTGATGGTGTGTTAACGAGAGTAGAGTGTACGATCATTTCATTACGAGTTTTAAGAGGTTCGGTCCGAAGTCGTTATGTACTTGGCACTTGAGGGACTACAAGTTCGACCTAAATCTTTTCCGTCTCCTTGGTCTCTAGTTTAACGGTCGAAGACGACCTAGTACCTTTTCCGTTCTCTCAAGGTCCTTTTGTAGATAAAGACGAAATAACTGATACGGTTTCGGAAACTGACACACCTAGTGTTATTTGACACCTTTTAAGACTTTCTCTACCGTTATGGTCTGGTGAACTGGACGGAGAACTCTTTAGATATACGTCCAGTCCTTCGTTGTCAATCTTAACCTGTACCTTGTTGTCTGACAAAGGTTCATCCTTTTCCTCATGTAGTTCCGACATATAACAGTGGGACGAATAAATTGAATATACGTCTCATGTAGTACTCTTTGTGACCTGACCTTCTTTGTGTTCGACCTTAGTTCTAACGGTCGTCTTTATAGTTATTGGAGTCTATACGTCTACTGTGGTGGGAATACCGTCTTTCACTTCTCCTCGATTTTTCGGAGAACTACTTTCACTTTCTCCTCTCACTTTTTCAACCGAATTTCCAGTTGTAAGTCTTTTTCTAGTACCGTAGGCCAGGGTAGTGAAGTACCCTTTATCTACCTCTTTGTCATATTTGTCACAGTCTGAAATAAAAAAAAACCGAGGTTTTAGTGAAGTCTACTACTGACGTGGGTACTTTAATTTTCTGCGAATGAGGAACCTTCTTTTCGATACTGGTTGGATCTATCATATAAGTTTTCGTCTCTGTAATGAAACGACTGATTCCAGGCAGATCAGTTCCGATACCAAAGAGGTCACAAGTACATACCTACACTTTCAACCTGACACTTCTTCCGACTCGTGGCTTCTTAACTACGACAACTTGACGTCACAACCTCTTCTGAGAACTCTCAGGGAACCTGACGTTCCTCTAGGTTGGTCAGGTAAGACTTCCTCTAGTTGGGACCCTAAAGAAACCTTCCTTACTACGATTTCGACTTTGAGGTCATGAGACCGGTGGAGTACGCTTCCCAACTGAGTGACCTTTTCAGAGACTCCGACCCTCCCTAACCCCCGTCCTCCTCTTCCCCTGCTGACTCCTACTCTACCGACTTACCGTAGTGACTGAGCTACCTACACTCAGACTCACTTGAGGCCCTCTACCACTACCTGTCCCTCCGAACCGCACGACACTAAGTACCCCAGCGTTTCTCAGCCTGTGTTGACTCGCTGACTTGACTTGACTTTAAACGGATCCAAGTCCCCAGGATACAATTCCCAGGTAAGTAATTCAATATTTATTGTCTATTATTGAAATACGCAATTGGGGACCGGGTCTATAAAAATAATTCGTTATCAATTTTTGGAATTTATTTTCTATGTCAAGATTAACACACTGACACGTGATCACCAACCAAAATCCATTAAACCCACTTCCGTAGAAGGACAGAAAAGACTTTCGTGTAACCCAGTTCTGGAATACATGAAATAAGAGTGACCAGATCGACTTATTTGACCCGTAATTATCCTTAGTCCCTCGATCAAAGATCAGTAATATGATCTCATTATCAGATCATTATCATCATTATCATTACGTTATTACATTATTACACGATGTAAATCTTACATTATTACGACGGAGACGTCGGTCGTCCAAACTGTCAACAGATGTCCCTCATTGATAGAGTAACACGAGGTAATAAGGGTCCCGATTAAAGTCTGACTTATTTGTAACCTCTTCCAATCAAAGGAGAGTTTGAGTTTCTCGACTCCGTGTGTCAATTAATTTAATTTTTTTAGTGTTACGTGAAGATTCATGAACTGACCTCACACACTTAATGGCTTTAACGTAATTCCAATGATTCTAACGTCTTTTAACAAAACACGGTCCTATTCTCTTTTTCTAAACCTAGATGGAACGAGATATACAGAAGTATACAGAATATTAGGTCCCACGACACGACGTGAATCAGTGAGTGAGTACAGACTGAGCAACGTCGGCACATCTGACGTCGGACGGACCGAGAAGACAGGCACCCCTAAGAAGTCCGTTCTTACAACCTCACCCAACGGTAAAGGAAGAGGTCCCTTAAAAGGACTGGGTCCCCAGTTTGGACCCAGAGGGTGTAACGTCCGTCTGAGAAATGGTAGACTCGGTGGTCCCTTAGGGACTTGATGGTCCCTTCGGGTATTAGGTCCCATACGTAGACGTTGATATTTTAAAGAAAAACTCAGATAGTATATACCAAGTGAAAGTTATAATAAATGTATGTCGAGGTTACATCAAGTAAAGACTTATAACTCTGTTAAACCCGATTGAAACCTAAGGACTCCCGTCCTATTTCTTTTAACTCTCCCTTTTTATAAATATTTCTTAAGTCAGAGTAAATTTTCCACTAACTTACTCCTTTTGTAACAGTTTTTTTAGACATCAAGAGAAGAGATTCGGTAAATATTTTTCCTATATGCCTTTTATGAACGTAACAAACGTCAACTATATGAACAGGGGGGTTACAATTGAATAAATACTCATACGTTTAAAATACGTTTAATCCTGTGAGGGACCCCCATATCGCAAGAAGACAGTCGTTCTATAAGGTTTTTGTCTACAAAATTATATCAAGAAATCCTAAACTACTCCCTTTAATACTTCACGATACACTTCAGTCAAAAACATTAAACTTTTTAAAAGTTTTCGTATAACTACGTCAGAAGGAATCTCGTCTATATGTTCGGGAGAAAATGATCATCAGTCTTGTGTTTTCCTAAATCATACCTTTTTTTATTATTATTTATACACGGTAACTTTCCTGAAAAGTCTTAAGTCCGTAAAGAAAAGAAAATGTTGATACTAATATAAGTCGAAAATCCCACAGGACATGGTTTTAAGACATGATTAAACTCGAAACACTCTTACCTAATAAACAATTTTGTATGAGGTCTGTTATCAAATCGAACGTATTCCTTTCAATCTTAATGTCTACGAAGTATTAAAAGTCTCTAACTCTTACAAACATATTAATGACAATCAAATTGTTATCTTATTTTAGTAAAGAAATTTTACCTTGTCTTTCGGGTGACTAAACTATAGAGAAAGAGATCTGGAGTGAATTAATACCTTTATTTGTTTTTCGAAAAGAGTAAAGTAGAGTGTCTTTAAACATTCATCACCGAACTGTATACCGTACAGTCCACACTCCCTGTCAACGGTGAAGTGGAAGATAAGGGTAAAGGGTGGGTAGGTAAGGGATGAAGAGGTCGATTAAAGAATTTCCATGTCTTTATGCAAGTTATTTCTCTTAATCCAGTTTATGTGGTTTCAACGATTAAAAACACTCGAAGAGATTGTACTTTATATATTACAACATAACCATAGTAAACATCGGTATTTAAGATTATTTCTTTACTTCTGAGAAAATTTCTCGATGTCGTGTCATCCGAACACTCTTCCTGGAAAGGGGGGGGTACTATATAAAGACAAATTTTTTTTTTAGACCCGAAAACCGAGAGTTATGGTTAAACGTATGACAAAACGTATATAAATGTATACTGTAAGGACTCGGGGATTAAGGTTTATACGTTTTATTTTATTTTAATTTATCTCACGTACTGATGTCAACTTAAGGTTGAGTTACCCTTCCCGTACCGCGCACGCGCGCGAGCGTGCGTGTGTGTGTGTATGTGTGCGTGTGTGTGTTATGCATTGTCTAAATTTTTAGTTAGTAAGATTAAAGTAAGGTCTACTTCTCCGTCATTGGGACTTCGACTTCTACCGATACAGAGTCGAGAAGAACCGTCTCCCAAACGGACCCTGAGGAAACCGAATAGAACGGAAAGACCAGGAGGATCAGTGTGAATAATCTCCAGTGTAGTAATAGTAATAGTAGTCAGACGTAAAAATTGTAAACATGTAGATGGATCCACTACAGAAAACTACAAGTGTCTTTGGGACATCCCCTTTGTTTTTCTTTAACAAGAGGAATTAAGTCTTTACATCTTGGACTCCCGTCCTCTCCAATTTAGTAAAGTCATCGTTACATAAATATCGTTCGTCGTCACTTTCACTTTCAGCAAGTCAGCACAGGGTGAGGCACTGGAGTACCTAGTATCGGACGGTCCGAGGGGACAGGTAACCTAAGAGGTCCGTTCTTATGACCTCACCCACCGGTAGAGGAAGAGGTCCCCTAGAGGGGTTGGGTCCCTAGCTTGGATCCAGAGGGCGAAACGTCCACCTAAGAAACGGTCGACTCGTTCGTCATCTCAACCCCCCTCCCCACCTTGAGCCTCTACCAGATGTCAACTGAGGTTTAAATTACAAGAAAGGAGATGAGGTTCTACGAAAGGAACAGAGGAGGCAGGATCAAAATATTTAATCTAGTATCGACGAATCAGAAAGAAAAACATAAATAATAGGGGTCCGAGAAGACCCCGAGAAAATAGATCGGTAAAAAGGAGGTAGTGGAGTCTAGGAATTATAAAATTAAAAAAAGAGGTAAAGTAAAGAAACTGAACAAAATTCTTTTTCTCGAATATTTGAGTAGACACAAGGTCATAAATACTAAATTGATGTGACGTTTTATTAGAATGAAGTCGTTTGGATTAATTGTGTATAAACACTTAAATAACTCTTAGATAATATACGGTACGTGAAGAGATCTAATACCCATGTTCTCGTGCCTTGTCTTCTTATTTTTACATAACGGGAGTCCCTTGAATTTAAAGTCCCAGTCCACTTCACCTCTACTTCCTTTACCGTAGGGTGAGGTCATAAAACGGACTTCTTAGGGAGTCTGTTTCCTTGGACCTCTCGATGACAGGTACCCTAGCGTTTCTCGGTCTGTGCTGAGTCGTTAAATCCGTTATTTATTTAATATGTCGTATAATTTACTAATATTACGATATCTTTTTTCCTTTCTTCTATCCTTTATGGTCTAAAACCAACCCTCTCTAACCAAGTTAAAATTTATTCCATAAGCTCCTTACGGAATTACTCGTTCATTGTAAATTCACTACTGTACCCCTCCAACCTTCACTCGAGAGATTTGTAGACCCACTTCTAAGAAGATCAGTCTATGTTCTCGTTTACTTCGAAGACTCTGTCCTCATTTTGATCGTATAAATTTCTTGTCGTTCCTCTGGTATCACCGGTAACTCTCCTGAACACGAAAATGAGACTCCTCCTTTCGATAACCTCTTACCTCGGTCTAACTTTTTTTTGACTGGTGTCGTAGACATTCAGGAGGGTCGATCTCCACCTTAGAACAGTCAGTCCCAGAACACTCCTCTGTCTTTAGTAGAATCAATAAACTTTCTTGACATATATTACTTTACGAATATTAGTCCATGTTTTCACATTGTTTCAGTGACTTCCTACTTCTTCTATTAAAATTTAACAGTGGTTTTCTCCTTTCGTTGACATGGGACATCCCTACCCTCCTTTTCCCTTCTCCAACCTTATAAAGTTGATTAAGTTTCAATCTCCTCCATATGGTACCTCAACTTTTTTTTAGTCTGGAGATCTCACTGTTGGTTCCGGTCGAAATCGACCATAGAGACTCTCTAGTACTGTTCTGACTACTATTTACGACCCTTTTGACGAGTAACCTAACCCAAGAAGTATACCCTTTCTCGACGATGGTCCCCACTTCTTCACTACTACCCCACTACGAATGTACTTGGTATTCGTCCCTCCTTGGTTCATTCCTCCTCGATCAAGGAAGAAGGAGACCGAAACGTCAGAGCGAGATCGTTCGAGAGAGGGGATGACTGGTTTAGATCGTAGTAGTACACCATGTAAGGATGAGGTAGTAGTGTTTCAGCTCATATCTCCTTACTCAGACTTAGACTCTTTTGTTTAACGATACTCGTGTTGAGAGAAAGAAGTGGGAACTTCGACCCGACCGATGGACTGAACGAACTGGTTGTTTTAAATCGTTCAACGTAATAAACTAGAAGCTCCCATTAGAGTTCTCCGTCGACAACGAAAATGAGTGAAACCAACGATGGAACTCTAGTGGTACATGACTTCGGTAAGATTTCAGAACCTCCTTCTCTGCGGTGTAGCTCCTCTCGGTTCCGTAGTGTCTCCGGCAGGACCTAGACAATCTTGGGTAACCCTTACTCTCCATACACGAGTCGATATAACGGTCGAACGATGTTTACTCCCGACGATGTGTGAAAGACAATAAGGGGATTACTTCTCCTCACAGATTACGTCACCAGGACAGAGATCGAGTGGTAGTATACGACCCACGTCCTCTTTGTCTATAGAATTATCGAACTTATTGAACAGAAAAAGCATTTGTCTAGAGACCTAATGTTCCTTCCGTCGATTCCTCAAGTACAGATATGGACACGTCTAACATTATATCACCTCAAACTCGGACAAAGACATTGTCCTACTCTTGACCTCCTCTCCCCACTCGTTAAATAATAATAAAAAACAGATACAATGCTTACCTTTAGTGACATTGGTCTCCCATTTGACACTAGTCAACTTTTCGTACCGACGTAATAAAACATAGAAAAAAGTAGTTTTACACACCAGATCGATCAGGTCTGAGGACCTCTTACTTTCTGACACATCTTTTGACTCCAAGAGATCAGTTATCGGTACAGTCTGGATACTCATTTCGAGAGAACCTAGAAGGTCGGGTTGAATCGGAGGTCTGTTTACGTCGACGTCCTCATTGGGGTCTACTTTGGTAGTCTCCTCGTCGAGTCGATTGCACGTCTTAGTCCTCTTTATTTATTTAGTAGTAACAAGATTCAGTGATTCAAACCCTACTAAACTAAGTGTTACCGTCGAGATCAATAAAACAAGTTCCGACAGATATTCGCCGTTCTCATCCCTTTTATCACCGAGTCTGTCATTTCCTAGGAGGACGTTACTCCCTCTGGGTCCAAACTAGGGACCCAACCCTTCCAAGAGACCTCTTTCCTTACCGATGAGTGAAGCCATAAGAACAGACCTCTCAAGATACTTATCTTCTCGGGTCGTCCGATATCACGTACCCCAACGTTTCTCAGTCTGTAATGACTCACTGATTGTGTGTTGTGTGTGTGACCTCTTCTATCTGCCGAAGGTCCACGAAGACACAATTTCTTGGATGTACGGTCACGTCTTCTGTGTCTGCTCCTTCCTCTACACACAAACTAGAGACCCAACCCTTCTAGGGACCTCCTCCTTTACCGTTGGGTGAGACCATAAGAACGGACTTCTTAGGGGACCTGTTTCCTCGGACCACCCGGTGTCAGGTACCCCCAGAGTTTTCTCAATCTATGATGATTCACTGAGTCATGAGTACGTACGTGGCTCTTCCATCTCTTCGGATTTCTGTTTAGTTTGTATCACAGAAGGGAGTTCGACTTTGATATTTAAATTAAAATTTTCTATATGTTCTGAACCTGAAAGGACCACCATGTCACTTTTTCTTAGACGACCGGTTACGTTCCCTGTGTCTAAGTTAGGGACCAGAACCTTCTAAGGTGTACGACATCCGTTGATTTCGGACACGAGGTGTTGATGACTCGGGTACGATATCCCGGGTCCTCGATGTTGATGACTCCGGGCACCCGGGATCTCGGTCATGAGTCGTAGTTCTCTTCGGTGAAGTCACTCTCCGAGTGTGTCGTGTTACTTTACATCGACGGAGAAAAACGTTCATCTTTTTCGGACACGTGTCGTTACTTCTGGGTCACGTTGGTTCATATATATTTATTAAATTAATTTTTTATATATATATGTTCTGAATATCGTTTCTTTGTTTAGATACTACCGTTTATAATTCCGTTGTTTTATACTTATTCTTTTCCACTAAAAATTTCGGTCCTCGTAATGGTTACTGAGTTTTAGTGTGTTACGTATTTGATACGGATATCAGACGGCTTATTATTGTATTATTATTATAGTGAAGATTTCTTATGTTTATTTCATATTTGTGAGTTTTTTTAGTTTCGTTTTATCCATAGTAAATTTACATAATTGAGTAAATTAGGAGTGTTATTGGAATATACTTACTCAAATGATAATAAGGGTAAAATACCCACTTCTTTATACTCCAATTAATTAATATAGTATCGATCATTCTCAACCTCGACCTCAAGTCAGAGTTCGTCTGTACTTTAATATCTCCGATACGAGACTTGGTGAGTGATACGATATATGATTTTTCGGTTTCTAGTTGAAACCCCTTTCAGAGTCAACTCGTTGACTGAAAATAACTTAAAAATAAAAATAACCTAAGGATAATTCGTATAATGTAAAATAACCTAAGACCTACACATCAATGTTAGAGAAATAAATAACAGGAATTTTTAACAGTAAAATATATCAATTTAGAGTTCAAGGCAGATGGATACTACCCAACTTTTTCACTCCTTTTTAAAAGCTTTCGTCTACTATGAACTCAATCTATAATATCTTTCTTGTCCTCTTTTTATAGAGAGTTTGGAGACACGTACAGGTTTAGGATATATCTTTAAGAAAAGGTATTTCCGTCAAGACTGAAAAAGGTGGAATTTCATTTACAAAAGGGGGACTTAAAGGACTTGTTATTTATACAGAGAATCTCATATAAACAACAGTATAGGTTGTAAACGAATATCTATACGAATAGAGAAAGGTGTACCTTATGTCCAGACTAAATACAAACATAAAGAAAACAATTGTCACCCTACTCTTCTATCTACCCACCCTCTTACTTACATACTAACCTACCTACCGACCAACCTACTTGTTTAGAGTACGGAAACTTGTTTAAGTGTGAGAATTGGGTACAAAAGTTGTAGGGATTCCCTTATAAAAGACACTTTTACAAAAAGATTACACAATTCTACTTAATAAGAGAATCAGTACATCCTGAGAAACACTAGGGTACCTGATACCGGGAGATCCCAGGAGACAGGTACCTTAAGAGATCCCTTCTTAAGACCTTACCCATGGGTAAGGGAAAAGGTCCGTTAGAAGCGTTTCGTCCCTAGCTTAGACCTAGAAGAGGTGACGTCCGTCTAAGAAATGGTAGACTCGGTGGTCCCTTCGGGTTCTACTTAATTACCCTTCAATGACTTTGTAAAGGATTCTAAAACGTACATCTTCCTTATACGGTATTAAAAACCGAACTAATGAATAGAAAAGTGGTATTGATGAATCATTAATAAGAAAAGGTAAAGTTTTAATTCGAAGGGAACATCGAGTCAGTCATTTCTTAGATGGACGTTACGTCCTCTGAACCCAAACTAAGGACTCAGTCCTTCTAGGAGACCTCTTCCTTTACCGATGGGTAAGATCATAAGAACGGAGCTCTTAGGGTACCTGTCTCCTCGGACCGTCCGATGTCAGGTATCCCATCGTTCTTATCCTGTGCTGAATCGCTAATTTGGTGACGGGTATAGTTTTAACGGTAATGAATAGACAGCGTTCCTCTAGGTTGGTCAGGTAAGACTTCCTCTAGTCGGGACCCTAAAGAAACCTTCCTTACTACGATTTCGACTTTGAGATCATGAAACCGGTCGAGTACGTTTCTCAACTGAGTAACCTTTTCTGAGACTACGACCCTCCCTAACTCCCGTCCTCCTCTTCCCCTACTGTCTCCTACTCTACCGACCTACCGTAGTGACTGAACTACCTACACTCAGACTCACTTGAGACCCTCAACCACTACCTGTCCCTCCGGACCGCACGACGCTAAGTACCCCAGCGTTTCTCAGTCTGTGCTGACTCGCCGACTTGACTTAACTTGACTTACCGTGAAAACTATTCATTACCGTTATAATATATATATATATATGTGTGTATACAATATATATATATCAGACAAAAACCAGTAGATAAACTCACGGACATACATTCCGTGATAAAGATAAAATGACTTTCCTTTCCCGAATAAAGAAGGATTAAAGATTCATACCTCTGGTGAAGTCTATAAAATTTTTCCATTTGCTCAATGGGTCCTGATAGTATATTAAAAGTCCGAGGTCATATTTTACTTTTATACTCGGTGAACAATTTTTTAAAAAAGGTCTACCACTGTCCTCTCGGAAGTTGGTTCAAATCCCGGAAGGATTCACTTATACATTCCCATGTCCACCAAAGTATGCGCACTTCATCCGGGACCGTAATGGGTGTCAGAAAAGTAAACATCGGAGTTGTTTATCGAGAAAATAGTGTATCCTTCTCACTTTCTAGATAGAAGGGTCAATCCCCTTCTTCGAAAGGGTGAAAGGTGAAGGGTGACTCCCCTTCTTTGTAAACTACTATTAGTGTTTCACAGTGGTTTGTACATGTAACCCCCACTAACGTATATACGAGACCAAACTTTATGATCCTGAAATGGTTTAGGTAAAGATAACCCAACTTCTGTCATACACCTCAACGATTCAGTACCCATCAGAATATAAGTCGAAGTCATCTATAACAGTTTACCAAAAAGTCTCAGTATGTTTAAATATGAATGGTCGTCGTACACTCTCAAGACTAACGAGGTATAGGAACGGTTGTGAACTATAATTTCGGAAAAAGTAAAATCGACAAGACTATACACACATAATCATAGTGTAAAATACAAGTAAAGAACCTACTGAATATGTTAACTTGTAAAGAGGTGTACAAACCCGAAAATCAGGAAAGCAACTTCACAGACATACAGAAAACTAGTGAAAAGATGACACAACGGTTATAAAAAGACTAAATGAATATTCTTCAGAAATATATAGACCTCTATGCCCGGGAAAGAACCTATATACACAATTATAGCAGAGAGAAACCCAACGGAAAAATAAGAGAATTACCACGAAAAACTACTTATGAGTGAGTATAAAAATTTTGTATAGAAAAATTACTAAAAATAAAATTTTTTAATAAAGAAAAAGTAACCTCCTATCAACGAAATGTTATAACACAACCAAAGACGGTATATAGTTGTGTTTAGTCGGTATTCATATGTATTACAGGAGAGGGAGAACTTGGAGGGAGGGTGGAGGTAGGGTGGGGAGATCCAACAGTGTCTCGTGGTCAGACTCGAGGGACACAGTACGTCGTTTAAGGGTGACCGATAGATAAAACGTACACCATTACATATACAAAGATAAGACGACAGAATTAAGTAGGGTAGGAAAGGAAGGGGGCGACACAGGTGTTCGGACAAGAGACATAGACACAGAGGTAACGATGGGACGTTTATAGAAGTAGTCAAGGTAGAAAAATCTAAGATACATATATACGTAATTATATACAAACACATTGATTGAAGAGAGACATATTATCCGACATCGAAGTAGGTGTAGTAATCTTGACTGAGGTTACGTAAGGAAAAATACCGACTTATTATAAGTATATATACATGGTGTTGAAATAGGTAAGTAGAGAGCTACCTGTAGATCCAACGAAGGTACAGGATCGATAGCATTTATCAGGACGCTACTTGTAACCCAATGTACACAGAAAAAGTTAATACTAAAGGGGTCCCATATCCGGGCCATCAACCCAGTAAACCATCAAAATAAGGATCCAAAAATTCCTTAGAGGTATGATATCAAAGATATCACCAAAGATATCACCAATCTAGTTAAATGTAAGGGAGGTTGAGGTCGCAAATAACAAACATCTAAAAAACTACTACCAGTAAGACTGACCACACTCCACTATGGAGTAACATCAAAACTAAACGTAAAGAGATCATTACTCACTACGACTCGTAGACAAGTATTTTATATAGAGGATTACCTTGTAATATATATTCTTTCTTGGATTTTCCTGTTTTTCTGATATTTTTTGTATTTAATTATAAACACGTTTACTATGACTTACCTATTACTATTTCGATTTTCATTGTCTTTACATATCGACTTGTCGTACTTATTATGACTAGTAAGTAATTTTCGTTTTAGTTTCTTAAGAGATACTTTTAACATCCTTGAGATAAACGTGTACATACGTGTCATCCTCGAAACACTACAACGGTTTACGACACACTGTCGTCTGAAGACTCGTCGTATGATTTGTTAGTTATTTAAGATTATTGTGATTAAAACTAAGTACTTATGATTTCAAATTATTGTGAAGAAAAAAAAAGAAAAACTAACACCCTACGAATTTAGAGTTCGGTCAAATAACGGTAAAGATCACCAAGATGAATAATTCTTCCAATAATCATAAATCTGGAAAAGTATGAATACTCAGAGATTCTATCTAGACTAATTAAGACCTATTACTTATTGTTTACGTTCAAAGAAAGACCGAAAAATAGATGTAAGTTTAAACGGACACCAATTGATATTGAAAGTCTGAAAAAAGAAGATGTTTTTGAACACAATTGGTCAGAGGAGGTTTATATAAACATAATAACGAATAACAGGAGATTGTATTATGTTTGAATATATGGAAAGTATCTGTAGATATAAAAGAATAGTTTCCCATATTAAGACAAACGACCGACAAACAGAAGTAAGTAAGTAAAAAGTAGATAAGTAAGATATTTAAGATATTTATAAGACATTTATATCTTGTAAAGTATTTATAATCAAAACGTAGACGATCTATGATCCGTTAGTCGACACTTGGTTTGTTTTTAGGAACGAATGTACTTCGAACGTAATGTTATCTTCTCTCTGTCTATCTTAACATAGATAGATGGATGGATGATGGATGGATAGACAGATGGATGGTAGATAGATCTCTCGTTACTTACTTTTCTTTATGGTACCTCTTGTTATTAAACCCCTTACCCCTACCTATCATTCTTAGTAAGTATTAAAAGTAATAACACCGGTCTTTCCTGGAGTAACCCTTCCATTAAAAGGTCATCTCAGGACTCTTTACTCTCTCCTCGGGACCAATATATGTTTTTTCGTCACGTGTCTGGACCTCTGTCCCCTCGTGAATCTACCTCGACTGTAGTTACAACAACAAAAACAACTGACATTCAACTGTGACTCTATATCGTGGGAATATTAGTTCCAATGTTAAACCGTTAATTGTCCACACTGGGTCCTTGAAACTGACCTTTATCCAGACTTTTATTTTAGTGAATGGATTCTCTGTATAACGTGTCGAGACTAGTAATCTTTAATTTCTATCGCGTAAATAATCTACAAATTTCTTAAGATACTACTAAAACTCTGCTAAACTCTAACATCCGTTTCAACACTGGACGCTAACCCTTACTCTTTATTTAAGATAGACGGAAATATGTGTGTGTGTGTGTTTAATCCCCCTAATGAGATAAAGGACCCGTAACTCAATAAGTAACAAATTTTAATTCTTTAATTAACATAGTTCCTAACAATTCTTAAACAACGTAATTATAAGGTTTCACGTGTTTCCTCCGTTTTTCGGGATACGACTAACACCACTGGATCTGTGTCTGTAATAGTCCTACAATAGTCCGTAAAATCTAGGGTTTCAAGAAGAGAATCACAAGAAAAAGTATAGAAATGATAAACCCATTTACCTATTTGATAATTATTTTAGTCCATAAATAAGTTAACTATATTGACTCATACAATTGTTTATACTGTAAGTATTTCTTTCCTATTTTGATAACCAGTCCTAAGATATTTGGTGAATATAGTGAAACTTCAACCCTAAAAACTTTTAATAGTACAGGTATAGTAACTACAATTAGATCGAGTGTCGACGAAAAGTGATAAGAAGATTTTCGTATTACTAAAAGACTCTTAAAGTTATTTTTATAAAGGTATTTACGAACGTCCTCACTAATACTTTTTACAGTTTTCATGATGTCATTAATGAATTTATATGATACTGCTTTTAGTCAATCGTTCTCAATAATCTTGTCAAACTTTTTTTAGGTGGACGGATTTGTCTTCTTGTTCCGTAGTCTAAGTGATTTCAGTAACAAGAAAAAAAAAATAACTTAAGTAACTGATAACTTAAGAATAAAATAATTGTCAAGTTATTCAGAGTTGTTTAAACATACACAACAGTAAATAGATACTTCCATAAAAAAAGTGACGATCATATAAAGAGCCTCTTCCGTCACCGTTGGGTGAGGTCATGAGAACGGACCTTTTAGGGTACCTGCCTCCTCGGACCATCCGACGTTAGGTACCCCAGTGATTCTCAGCGTGTGCTGACTCGTTGAAGTGAAAGTGAAAAAAGAAAGGACGTAACCTCTTCCTTTACCGTTGGGTCAGGTCACAAGAACGGACCTCTCAGGGTCCCTACCCCCTCTGACCACCCGACGGTAGATACCCCAACGTGTCTCAACCTGTGTTGACTCTCTGAAGTGAAAGTGAAAAGTGAAAGGACGTAACCTCTTCCTTTACCGTTGGGTGACGTCACAAGAACGGACCTCTCAAGGTCCCTGTCCCGTGGACTACCCGACGGTAGATACCCCAGCGTGTCTCAGTCTGTCCTGACTTCGCTGAATGTCGTCGTCATATAAAGATCTAGGACAGAAGGAAGAGAAAAGAGGAGGATAAGAGGGAGGGTCGGAGTAAAGAAAGAAAAGACGGAAAAAAGAAAGATAATACACAAATATAGAAATAGAAACGTTGTGTGGACTAAACAGATTGGAGATCCTCTCAACCTGGTATTTGATCCGACTCGTGACTTTTTGACTACGAAGGTTTAATACGACGATCTCTACTGAGAACTCTCAGGGAATCTGTCTTCCTCTCGTTTGATCAGTTAGGATTTCCTTTAGTTGGGACTCATAAGTAACCTTCCTGACTACGATTTCGACTTCGAGGTTATGAAACCGGTGGACTACGTTTCTTGGTTGAGTAACCTTCTCTGGGACTACGGCCCTTTCTAACTTCCGTCCGCCTTTTTCCCTGTTGTCTCCTACTCTACCAGCCTACCGTAGTGGTTGTTAACTATACTCAAACTCGTGTGAGACCCTCTATCACTTCCTGTCCCTGCAGACCGGACGACGTCAGGTAGTCCAGCGTTTGTCAGTCTGTACTGAATCGTTAACTTGTTGTTGGTCGTCCCGTCGATATATACTTATGGTCAGAGCAAACTGTATGTGTGTGAAGTCGTAACACACGAATTGTTATAATATACTACAGGACTCTCATCATAGGGTATCCTCCATCGCTCCGTCAATGATTGACAACGGAGGTCACAACCACTGAAATCAAGTACTAAATTATAAACAAAATCTATAAAAGGTGGTGACTATAACCCCGTAGGGTCCACTGAGTCAGCATTTCTTGGACGGACGGTTACGTCCTCTACACCCAAGCTAGGGACCCAACCCTTCTAAGGGACCTCTTCCTTTACCGATGGGTGAGGTTAAAAGAACGGACCTTTTAGAGTACCTGTCTTCCTCAGACCACCCGATGTCAAGTACCCTAACGTTTTCTCATCCTCTACTGAATCGTTGATTTTCTTGTTGTTGGTAACTATAATTCAATTTGGTTTGCTTTAGTGGTAAAAGTCACTAAGTTTGGTCTACTGACGACTATTAAAGTGAACCAAACCAAACGTATAATGGTAAACAATACACCTAGAATTTTCTAGAGATCATCATTGATCTAAAAAACCTCTTATATAACTTCTCGTATCTAAATAAAACTTATAATAAACTTTAGAGTCAAAAACTTTCATAACTATAAAGTCTCTTTTCCGAGATATCCTTTATAAAAATGGATTAACGTCCAGTACTTTAATACCTTCCCTTAATACGTATGAAAAGTATAAAAACAATATGATCACGTAGTTTTAAGGTCGTAATTTTGTAAATTTTTTGTATCTGACAAGACTTTATAAAAATGATAAAGGTTTATACTATAAAAATTACGTCATATTTTATAAAAACTTCAAGATACCATAATTCACATTCACTTCAGTGAGTCAACACAAGCTGAGAAACGCTGGGACACCTGACATCCGGTGGTCCGAGGAGACAGGTACCCTAAAGGGTCCGTTCTTATGACCTCACTCAACGGTAAAGGAAGAGGTCCCCTAGAAGGGTTGGGTCCCTAACTTGGGCCTAGAGGACGTAACGTGCGTCTGCGAAATTGGAGACTCAGTAGTCCCTTCGGGGTGAGATACCATAATTAATCAAGTTTTAATAATAAAAGGAAGTAAAGAGAGGTAAAGGTAAAATACAATAATAAAGAAATAAATAAGGAATTTTTAGTAGAGTGATATTCATATGGCATTAGTACATCCCTCGATAACTTTCTATCTAAAACTTAAAGTCAAGGTATATTAACCATAGTTGATTTTCACTTTTCACTTTCACTTTCACTTCAGCGAGTCAACACAGACTGAAAAACACTGAGGTACCTGACGTCGGATGGTCCGAGGAGGCGGGTATCCTAAAAGGTCCGTTCTTGGGGTGACCTCACCGCACGATAACGGAAGAGGTCCCCTAGAAGGGCTGGGTCCCTAGCTTGGGTCCAGAGGACGTAAAATCTGTCTGCGAAATGATAGACTCGGTGGTCCCTTCAAGTCCATAATTGACTTAGTCTTAGAAATTTCGAACTTTTTTGAAGTCGGTATTTTTTCTTACTTTATTACAGTAAACGTCGTTGTACCTAACTGGATCTCTAATAATATGATTCACTACATTCGGTCTATTTCATTTTGTTTATGGTATACTATATTGTATATACCTTGTATTTTATCCTGTGTTTACATGAATAGATACTTCGTCTCTAGTCTGAACAACAATGGTTCACCCTCCCCCATACCTCCTCTCTACCTGACCTTCCAACCCTAATCGTCTACGTTCGATAATATATATTTTAATTATTTGTTATTCTAGGATGACATATCGTGTCCCTTTACATAAGTATAGGATACTATTTGGTATCACCTCTTCTTATATTTTTTATATGTATTACATATATACGTATTTGTTTAGAGAAACGACACATCATCTTCAGTTGTGTTATAACGTTTAGTCGATATGAAGTTTTTTTACTCAAATTTTTATTTGTTTTTTTATAAAGAGGTTGGTTTATTTAGTATCTATAGACATATAACCGAAAAGAAATAAATGTATAAATTGTGAAGACGAGACAGTGACTTCTTAAATACGTCCTGTCCTAATGTTTGTTATCGTCGATACGACGACGACGACGATTCAGCGAAGTCAGGACAGGCTGAGATACACTGAGGTGTCTACCGTCGGGTGGTCCGAGGGGGTAGGGACCCTAAGAGGTCCGTTCTTGTGACCTCACCCAACGGTAAAGGAAGAGGTTACGTACTTTCTTTCACTTCAGCGAGTCAGCACAGACTGAGAATCGCTGGGGTACTTGACATCGGGTGGTCCGAGGAGGTAGGTACCCTAAAAGGTCCGTTCTCATGGTCTCACCCCACGGTAGCGGAAGAGACTATCGTCGATATCTACTGTCGTTTTTTTCGAACGAAATGGTGGAGTTTTACATTTCTATAAACATACAGACGTGAATATTTTAATTTTTGTACGATATAATACCTTACATACAAAGATTTTGATTCACGGACTTTCAGTTTAAAAGTTTTTTTTTTTTTTTTTTTTTTTCTTTCTATTTCCTTATTAAGAAGGGTTTGTCTCTTTAAGAGTTGTCAGTTAAAATGACAATATATGGTTGTTAATTTCTTTCTTTTTGTTTGACCTTATGTTAATATCGTTATTAACATCACACCAAACATCACCCATGTGAAACGTTTCACGAGAGTACATGTAAGAACCTAAAAACAACGTAATAAATGTAAATCTGATTAAGAACGAACATAAGTCAAATTAAAGAATGAACGAAATCACTTTAGTAAGTACCAAAATAATTTGAACACAAGTACAATTTAAAGAAACCGATTGTCTGTAACAATTGCAAACTGGTTTAGAGTTGACGCTTTTACTAAAAATTCAATTTCATCTATTTCCTATAACACTAAAGATGAAGACTGAGAAATCTTTTGAATTGGAAATAAACGTCAGAGATACAAACCGACCCCTTTCGGTAAAATAGTTACTTTTGTAAGTCTTCAGTGGATTTTACTTAAGAGTCTTTCGACATTGAAGCCTGACACTACCGGTGGAAAGTAGTCGGCTCTTCTCGTGTTGTCGATTCCAAAAATATTTCTGATTGTATTCATTTGTTTGTTTTTGGGTTTTTTGACATTTGGATACTAACGTAGAAGAGAGTCCTTCAGGACCACCATTATGTACTTAGTACCTATGTTCCGAGTAGCTAAGTTCGTAACAACAAGTCGACGACTCAGCACAGACTGAGAAACACTGGGGCACCTGACATCTGACGGTCCGAGGAGACAGGAGGAGATGGAGGGTCTCAAACGAGTTTAAGTACAGGTAACTCAACCACTACGATAGTTTGGTAGAGTAGGAACCGCGGAGAAAGAAGAAAACGGAAGTTGTAAAGGGTCGTAGTTCCAGAAAAGGTTACTCAACTAAGAAACGTAGTCCACCAGTTTCATTATTTTCTCTAAATATGATTATCCCTCAAGGTGGAGTGGTTGAAAAAGAATTCTGTACTAGAAAGGAAAGAAATCCCTAGTAAAGGTCACCGTCAACTTAGTCACCACGTTCAGTCAGAATCCTAAATCAACTAGGACGTGGTATCTCTAAAAAAAGGCTTTCCAGGAGTTCTGAAAGCAGAATTGTTTACAGAAGGGGAGTAAAATCAAAGTATGTAACACCCGAGAGAATTACTCTTATAGAAAAGGAACATTATCAATAAGTGAATTTTTCGGAAGTTTTATAATTGGTCAGCGACTTCCAAGAAACTTCTTTTTATACTGACGAGCACATTTGTTAATTACCAACAATTCGTACCGTCACATATAATACTGTTTGTTGTGTACGATGTAATACGGTCGACCACATTACTACACTATTACCGACTGAGTAATTGAGACCGTGTGTCAAATGCTACGGGAAGATACTGTCCTAATTAACTAAGTGTGTATGTAATTTTGTTTTTATTGATGTGACTTTAAGTCGACCTTCGGACCGAGGAGTAAACAGTATTTGGGACGGTAACCACTATCGACTGTTTCTGGGATTACGACTTACCAACTCCAAGGGAATGACTGGAGTGGAAACTAAGACTGACTCTCGTTCTCGAAACCTTCGTGTGGTCTTACGAAATTCCATGTCCGAAAGGGATCTTTTCTCAAGTACATTCTCGTCTTATGTATGTGTGTATGCCAGATTGTCACTTTACCAAGTTATATAAAAAAGATTTCGTTTAAGTCGTCGTTTTGTTGGTAATAATTTCCTACAGAACAGACGATCCTTATATCAAAGATGCGAAGAGAGTTTAATAATCTATAAATTTCTTAAAGAAAGTCTATGGATTAGTTTATGAAGAGTCTCACGAAAGACCTTGACATTACTTAAGACTGAATATAATCCGTCGTTATTTGTCTCGTGAGTGGTCCCACGATTGAAAAGAGGAAACGGAGTCGACAGTTAAAATACAGAAGTAACTTACACTCTTAACCGTTACGAATTTTTACCTCGGATCCGTTGAGAAGAGTGGATTTTCGACTTTTACATCATTGTCAGAATAATTTAACCTTCCGAGTGAGTAAAATTACATTTTAGATGTAAATAATAATAAACTCCCGTGAAAGTTGAGTCTTGATTTAATAAAATGATTTGCTAAAAAAAAAAAAGTTGACTCTGGAATATATGAGTTAAATTAATAAAGATCAACCCCACAAGGACCACCAAGTCTACCATTTCTTCGACGAACGTTACACCCTCTGGACCCAAAGTAATTTAATTTTGATTTAACATATTATACTAAAAGTAAAGTCTTCACGGAATCTGTATGATGTAAATAATAATAATAAATAATGATCGTTAATACCGTATTTACAACCCCCTATATCTTTTGTGTCTTCAAACGGACGTATATAAAATAGGTCATACGACGACGACGACGACGATTTAACGAAGTCAGCACAGACTGAGACATGACTTTGGATTTTACATTATCTCCTTTTTACACGAGTGAATTTTTTAATATTAAGGAGATTTATAAAAGTAATTAAAATAAGTAAAATGGTAAAAACAAAAGTCTGTATTTCCTCCGTACAGGGTAGAAATGTAACTCTGATTTATTAGATAGACCAGTTTATAGTTTCATTAACCAATTCCAATTACTCTTAATTTCGGATTTCTCTTTGGGTCCTCAGTAAAACCTTCTTTTTTTACCGTGGTAGTTGAACGGAAAGAAAAATTGAACGATTAATGGTAATATCTTAATTCCTTCATTAAGGTTTGCAAAAGTAATAGTTCCCGATACGAAAGAAGATATCTAGTGAAAAATACTTAAAAAATAGAAATGATATTTTGGGTACAGATTACCGTTGTTGATTCTTATAAGTTACTTTTGTATTTCTTTTTTTAATCTCTAATAGGTATTAAAGTATTGGGTCTCTATTAGTGTTAATTGTCTGGTTACGTAAAGAACAGTCTCAACGAAATATATATCTAATATATAAAAAGATTTTGACTCTATAATATTTATACTAAAACATAGATAAAAAGAAAGAAGAATACTGATGTAGGACTTGTAAAATATAAAATAATTTACAAAGTTTTGGTTATAAAAAGTACCGAAAATTGTAAACGAAGTCATGGAGTCATAACGACCTACAAATGTGACTAAAATTTGAAAGAAATACTATTATATTCGATATTACTTATATCCAGGATAAAAACTTTTCAAACTAGATATTTTGTTTAATGAAAACAGTTGTTTTTTAAATCTACGATGTGGTAAATTTTCAATTAGTTTCAGTATCATTAACACCAGGTCTAAAAGTCTAGTTGTAATCTTTAGTCACAACAACGGGGTTTAATAATTGTAAAGTAAGTTTAATCTGTCCTTTCCAATACAAATAAACAATGATATATTAAACAGTCCTTTAGAATACTAGATGGAAAGTACACAACTACATTCCTTTTGACGAGACTCTAGATGGTTGACTGTCGATGATACGATCGAATAATTGTGAATCAGTGTGAAATCTCCTATTCATCTTAACTATCCATCAAAATAAATAAGAGACATTCTCTTATTTCTAATTCTTTTATACAAGAAGGTTTCTCCACTCATACTAATTCATTTAGTGTCGTCATTCTTCTCTTAAGTGACTTCTTTAAAAACCACTATTCACCTATCCATCTATATTTCTGTCCATCTAATAACCGATACGGAAGTTTTACCCTATAAATAAAACACCGTTATTGACACAGGTCGAGTTCCAGTCTTTATACGATAGAACGTAGAAACATACGACAGAGACGAAGGACTTCGAAGAGTCACAAACCAACTACACGAATCCTCAGACATCACATAGTCACCATGGAAAGAATAAAGTAACTCTAGTCACACAAAAGAGATATAAAGTATGAAAATCAAATACTAAAACAAAACATACATACACATACAGTAAATAGAAAAACAAACACTGAATAAAGATCTCTTCAAACTGATTATTTTAACTCGTTTTATAGAATTATATATTAGAAATTTTATGAAAAAAATCTACATTTTTTATCTAACCGAATAGTTTCGACAATATCAACATTACAGATACAAAGACCAGGAAGTCAAACGTTAAGGACCAGATTTTATCTAGAACCAACTCTTTTCTTCCCACTCACTACTTTAACAGTGACGATCTTTACACTATTCTCATTCCCCCTTCTTCTTTAAGTACTCCTGGTTCAACGTTACCTATATGTCACGAAAAGACACACGTTGTCTCTGACGTTCCTGTGTTCTCCTTTACAAAGGTGGTATATTCTTTTGGATAAAATTCTCTGTCACAACCCAGGTTGTTCGAGTCATCTTAGACAACCGTTGAAGTCGAAGAGACGTCAAGGGAGTACCGGTGTTGTCAAATCTTAGAGGACATTCACTGGACAGGGTAAAGAAGTTTGCACTAATTATTAGTCTTTCTTTACACTTCCTTCTTCCTCTTCCTCTTCTACCTATTCCTCTTCTTATTATTCATCATCTTCTTCCTCCTCCTCCCCCTCTCCCTTCCCCTGTCATTGTATACGTTTCGTTTACTTCGTGATTGTAATTTACTCTATTAATCGTAGTCCCCGAATCTTGATACAGACGTTTATTGTTTATAGGTGGTTCACAATCTGTATGAAATGTTTTCATTAATAGATTTTTTTATGTCTGTTGAGAGACTGTTTATTAGTAGATATGAGAGAGTTTATCTCTCTGTCCATCTATCTATAACGAATATACCAGAAATACAAACACAAGGTAGTTTTTTAAGTATACAACTTTAGGATTACGGGTCACACTACCATAATACTCCGTCCCGGATACCCTGGAATATAACGACAACAACAAGTCAGTGAGTAAGCACAGACTGAGACGTTGAGGTACCTGACGTCGTACGGTC
Organism: Capra ibex; assembly: GCA_006410555.1. Lineage (NCBI taxonomy): Eukaryota > Metazoa > Chordata > Mammalia > Artiodactyla > Bovidae > Capra > Capra ibex. Next base: position 79,903,906 of record SJYO01041852.1, read on the forward strand.
CGAAGGGACAGGAAGTGGGAGAGGGTCTCGAGCTAGTTTGAGTACAGGTAACTCAACCATTACGGTAGGTTGGTAGAGTAGGAGAAGAGTAGCAGAGGAAGAGAAGGACGGAAGTTAGAGAGGGTCGTAGTCACAGAAAAGACTACTCAGCCGAGAAGCGTAGTCCACCGGTTTCATAACCTCGAAGTCGAAATCGTAGTCAGGAAGGTTACCTATAAGTCCTGACTAAAGGAAATCCTAACTGACTAAACTAGAGGAACCTCAGGTTCCCTGAGAGTTCTCAGAATAGGTTGTGGTATTAAACTTTCGTGGTTAAGAAATCACGAGTCGGAAGAAATACCGAGTCGATAGTGTAGGTATATACTGATGATCTTTTTGGTATCGAAACTAATATACCTAGAAACAACCGTTTCATTACAGAGGCAGATCCAAACAACATCGAAAAGAAGGTTCCTCGTTCGTAGAAAATTAAAGTACCGACGTCAGTGGTAGACATTATTAAAACTTCTGTTTCTTTTATTTCAAACAGTGACAAAGATAACAAAGGGGTAGATAAAAGGTACTTCACTACCCTAGTCTACGGTACTAGAACCAAAAAAAAAAAAAAAATTTAAAAAATAAAAAAAATTTAAAATTTTAGAAATTAAGAATGTACGCAAGGGTTTGTACTTGGGGGGAGGGTGGAGGGAGGGGTGTTGTAGAGAGACCCAGTAGGGGTACGTGGTCGGGGTTCTTTCGACGTGGGATGCAGTCTGTACCTGACCGCTAAGTTAAGAATGTACTGTCATATGCACAATATTAAGGGTAAGAGGGTTTAGTAGGGTGGGAGAGGGAGAGGGAGACTCGGGTTTTCAGACCATATGTGTAGACACAGAAAAAAGGACAGAACGTATGTCCCAGCAGTAACGGTAGAAGGATTTAAGGTATATATACACAACATATGACATAACCACAAAAAGAAAGACCGAATGAAGTGAGACATATTAACCGAAAAAACTTACAACTCAAAATTCGGTCGAAAAAGTGGCAGGAGAAAGTGGAAGTAGTTCTCCGAAAATCGCGGAGAAGTGAGAGACGGTATTCCTACCACAATAGACTTATAGACTCCAATAACTATAAAGAGGGACGTTAGAACTAAGGTCGAACACGAAGTAGGTCGGACCGTAAAGTGTACTACATGAGACGTATATTCAATTTATTCGTCCCACTGTTACATATCGGAACTGTATGAAGAAAGGGTTAAAACTTGATCAGGTGACAAGGTACAGATCAAGGTTCACAACAAAGAACTAGACGTTTGTCCAAAGAGTTCTCCTTTTATTCCGTGGATTATAATCTCGGAGGTATTTCGTCTGGGATCTCTTGAGAGTAAGGAAGGGACAGACGGTGTATTCCCATATTTTTCTTCAAACGTCAGAACGTTGGATGTTCTCCTGTGAATGGTCTGGTACGTTCGTGGTAATAGACCCTGAAGATCAAAGGTCTTGACACTATTTATTCTAAGACAACAAATATTCGATGGGTCAGATACATAAAAAATTATCGTTGAACTTGTCTGATTTTATATATAGGAATATATATATGTGGGTGTGTCTCCTTCTCTCGACTTTTTCCTCTACGTCACAATGTTTCCTCTCTTTTTTCGTCGTTTTTCTCTACTCTTCAATACTTCGTCTCGAATTTTATCTTTACCTTCGGTTTTATTCACACTGATTTCTATACTTTCATACAACCTTTGTGGTTTTTTGATCTTATTTACCCTGAACCTTTTACACAACCGTGTTTCGTACCCACCTGAACTTCTTGAGTGACTTTTGTATTAACTCTGTTCTTTCGAAATAGTATGTACTCGATAGAACGTTCGTAGTCTCTTGATTATTTTGTTACAGTTCCTGAGTTTATCCGAACTTCCCTTATCTGAACTCCTTCAGTGGGGTTTGTTGTAACCGTTCTATTCTTGTACTTTTGCTGACATTTCAACTGTTATTTTTATGTGTAGGTAACTGTCCCTAGGTCACTTACATATCAACTATGGGGTCTTCTTCTCCTGTTTTATTTATTTCTGTTCGACAGTTCGTTTGTTTACAGAAAATTTTTTTCTGAGGTTGAACGTCTATTTTGTTGTATGTTACGGGAATCCTTTTTGACTATAGATCACAAAATGCGGTTTAACATAAAACCACTTAAATTATTGGACTTTCTTATTTCTTTTTTCAATACTTTAGTAATATCGTTTACCCTTCAACGTTTCGTTCAGTCTAGTCTGTTTATTTACACTAACCAGACTCTGAAATGAGTTACGATGTAAGTTACTGTCTTCTGTTTCTTCATTATAGATGTTTCAAAACTCCTTTTTCTTTCATATTGAGTTCTTAGAGTATGGATCGGTTATACAGGAAGTTCAAATTTACTTTTCTCTCTACAATAGTTCTTACGTTTTTGAATCTTGTCCCTCAGACAATAAATTGCATTTTCTTATTTTTTTTTCTTCCTATACAAAAATACGGTTTTAAGTCGACGGTTTTCTACCTACTTAATGAAATCCGTACCTCTACGACACTAACTATCTGACGACTTTTGACACCCTTAATACACGTTCAATATTTTAAACCGTGACATTTTGACTATTATGTCGATTGTTTGTAAACCTTACTCTGAGACCCTCCACATTTCGTGGATATCCAAACGACTTAGGGTAGAGAGGTTTGTAGGTCAGTTTTCTATGGTAAATTTCAAACTTAAACATCAATTTTGTAGTTGAGACTAGAGAATGTATTATCAGAAGGGAACTCTCCTTATAAAACCTTTAACTTTACAAAACAGTACCTTTTTGTAGACTTAGAGTAGTAGAGAGGTCAACGTGAATTAATAAAAAGGTGACGTTAAGTTTAATTCACTTAAAGTATGTCTGGTTCTTGAGTGTCAACGGGTCACGAATGGGAGACAAAACAGAACTAATTTGAAATCAGTCCGGACAGAGAAAGGACAGTCAAGACGAGTAGAGGTTCGGACTCACTCGTGATTTTTGGTCTGCACGATTCAGTGAAGTCAACACAGTCAGGGAGGCACTGGGATACCTGGTGTCGGACGGTCGTACGAGACAGGTACCCTAAGAGGTCCATACTTATGACCTCACTCAACGGTAAAGGAAGAGATCCCTAGTTTGGACGCAGAGGAGGATACAGAGGACGTAATCGTCCGTCTAAGAAATGGTGAAATAGTCGGATAAGGTTTTTGACCGACTGGTGTCGTCCTGTGCAGAGGAGAGTCTAGGGGACCAGCAAAGGTGAACAAACGGTTCGAAAGAGAATTTTTAAGACCGATTAGAAAGTAAAGAGACATAAGTAAAAAAAAAAATTTGGAAGTCAGTGTTCAATAGTATTTGATCTACTGAATTTTGTTGTCTTTAAATAAGAGAATGTCAACACCTCCGACCTTCAAACTCTCAAGAAGTTCCACAGTCGTTCCGGTGTAAGACGCACAGATCGAAGACGAGGGGACGCAGACGGATCGAAGACCCCCCCGTAATTAGTACCCGTAAAAAACCAAACGTCGACGTACTGAGGTTGTAGACGGAGGTAGAAATGTACCGTAAGAAAGGAGGATACAACCTAATTCTCGGGTTGGAGGAGGTCGTACTGAAGTAGACTTGAAGACTTCAACGAGACAAAGGTTTATTTCAGTGTACGACTCCATGACCCCTAATCCTAAAGTTATATAGAAAAACCTTCTGTGTCAAGTTGAGAATTGTGAAGGGGAATGGAATGTTTTCTTTTCTGAAAGACAAACTACAACTTCTAAAGACTCTGACTTTCGATAAAGTTATCCGAAAGAAGATTTGTTTCGAAGAGTAATACATTTAGGTCTAAACACAAATAAACTGTTATAAAATACCACTATATCATACTAAGGTACAAATTTATTTTTATCAAGTTAGTGGAAAGATAATTAGGTACGTCCTAATTATAAGTTCTTTTAAAAACCAAAAGTTACTATTACACAACAAAAGTGTTTTGTGTATTTTCAATAAAAAAACCTGATTTTGGGAATACTCTTTTGTTCATAAAAGAAGGAGAAAGAATGTATTTTCTGTCTTTCTTTCTGTCGACCGCCACTTTACGAATCGTTCAATGACCGTTATATTTTGACCTCGGATGTAGTATTAACCGATTAACTCTGTCCCGACTGAAATTTTAATCTGTGATAAGTATACCTTTAATTTTTAAGTCGGTTAGTAGAGATACTAACTGAAACCAAATTATTGTCATTTGGGTTTAGACACTCAGATTATTAGATGTGACATATCTTCTGTAGTCTTACAAAATGAGAAACAGGTTTATAAACAATGATATATTTGAAAACCAAAATTTTACTAAAGGAAATCTTAAATATTATATGACACTCTTCAGTTCAATCTTATGTCTTTAGAACTCCTCGGGCCTTTACTCGGAAATTGTATGTCGGAAACCTTTCTTCATTATAATTTGTCTTTACCTGTACCTTACCTGACCAAGTTTTAACCCTTTCCTCATGTAATTCCGACATATAACAGTGGGACGAATAAATTGAATACACGTTTCATGTAGTACACTTTACGGTCCGATCTACTTAGTTTTCGATCTTAGTTCTAACGTCCCTCTTTATAGTTGTTAGTGTATATACGTCTACTATTGATGGGATTACCATCTTTCACTTCTCCTTCATTCGGAAAACTACTTCCACTTTGTCCCCTTACTTTTTCGACTGAATTTTAAGTTGTAAGTTTTTTGATTCTGTACCGTAGACCAGGGTAGTGAAGTACCGTTTATCTACCCATTTTTCACCTTCGTCGATGTCTAAAATAAAAGAACTAGAGGTTTTAGTGACGTCTACCACTGACGTCGGTACTTTAATTTTCTACGAACGAAGAACCTTCTTTTCGATACTGTTTGGATCTGTCGCATAATTTTTCGTCTCTGTAATGAAACGGTTGTTTCCAGGTAGATCAGTTTCGATACCAAAAAGGTCCTCAGTAAATACCTATACTCTCGACCCGGTATTTCTTCCGACTCGTAGTTTCTTGACTACTAAAGTCTTACACCACGACCTCTTCTGAGAACTCTCAGGGAACCTGTCGTTCCTCTAGTTTGGTGAGTTAGGATTTCCTTTAGTCAGGACTTATAGGTAACCTTCCTGACTACGATTTCGACTTCGAGGTTATGAAACCGGTGGACTACGTTTCACGGTTGAGTAATCTTTTCTGGGACTACGACCCTTTCTAACTTCGGTTTCCCTCTTCTCCCGCCGTCTACTACCAACTTACCGTAGTGACTGAGTTACTTGTCCTCAAGTTCGTTTGAGGTCCTCTATCACTTCCTGTCCCTTCGGACTTTACAACGTCAGATACCCCAACGTTTCTCAGTCTGTGTCAGACTCAAGAAATGTATAATACGGCACGACTGATCACCGAATAAATACTTCTTTTGTCGAATTTTACACATAAAACACTCTGTTTTGCTCTTAAGATCATGACATCCAGACGGGTCATACTGTAGTAGGACGTCACAATACGAAATAAGTAATTATGTAGGTAAGTGAGTAGGACGATGTAAGTGGTTCTGCAAGTAGCGGATGATGAGACACGGAGTTTGACGTGATGTGTAACCAAGTTTACGTGTTAATTTTGTGACGTTTATTCTTTAATCTCCTTCCAGTACACTTGTGTCTCCTACTCCCCCGACATTCACCCTCTACTCCGTCCTGCTCTAGTACAGTTGAGAACTTCCAATACAACTTTCAAAAACATGAATAGGATTCTTGTCCTTGGTCTTCAATTCTCTGTACTAATTTAAACTTAAAATAGTACACATAGTGAGACCAAGATTTCACCTCTTCTGGATTTCGTGTTCTTCTACTATCAATCAATCCTCCGATAATTTCATTTATAGAATTTTTTCCCTCCCTTAAATTTTTGATAGACCACTCTTTGACTATCAAACTTCATTCAATAACCATCGTCTTGATCTTTATACACTTATCTAAATCCTTTACAAATACTAGATTCCAACCGTTCTAAAATACTTTTAACTACTCACCAGATCTGTCGTTACTTAAACACTATCCTACTCCCTCTCTACAGTTTGTTCTGATAGTTTATGGACTTAAACCTCCGACGTAGAAGTGTGGTTGATACTATCTTTTATAATATTTTCCTAGTGCACTCCCTCATTTCGATAACCTAACACAGATTAGAAATTAGGTAGAAAGAGGGTATGGGTTTCAAACGTTATGAAATAACGAAGATAGTAAAAAACGACTTAAAAGAGATAATATTTGTATTAGGTCCGATAACAACAATTATTTCCTTTCTTTCTCTTGATATCTTTTTCTATGTCGTTAATAAATAAGATAGTTAAAATTAATGTTTTAAACATTTTTTTTATAACCGATCCATCATATACTTATAAAATGAACTCTAAATTCAGAAATACTCTCATATAGACGAAAGTTAGATTGAAAGAATTTCCTCAGATTTCACACTTAGGTCCTATTTAAATTCTACATTACCGATTTTCAATCTTTTTCAAGATCAATTGGAATTTTAACTAATTGTTATTAATATAATCTTAAAAGATTAGTTAACCTCGTTCTCCCTGATGGTACTCAATAAAAGTCTCGAAGAGATAAATAAGTGTAGATAAAAACTGTGGTATATATAAACTAACGTCGACTGTAAGACTCTCCAATAGTACTAACAAAGTCCTCTCTCTATTGTATCATCCTACGTACTTCTAAAAGATCCAAAATTACACTCTCTTAAATCAGAAACCCTAAAATTTAACGTCTGTTCTGGGACGATATTACAAAATGACAAGTTATCGAAGTTGAAATAATCCATTATGACTGAAAGGGTTTATACTATAAAATATGTGTTACCAAGAAACTACATTAGTGTTTGACACAGTAATTCCTTTACACGACACAGAACTTATTCCTTTGAGTCTGTTTTTATTTATGTCTATATTGTTTGTTCAGTATATTAGTAGTAAGAAGACAAGGTACCGACTGGTCTCAAACTCGTTAAAGTAACTGGAAAATCGATATTTAACTCTTTGTGATTGTCTTTCGAATAAGTCACTATCCATATTAAGAAGTTTTGTACGTTACAAATGTCACCAATTTGCAATCACGGAAATCTTAATATCCGAATCCACAATAAAAAGTTTGACACAGAGTATAGACTAAATTTTATGACGGTTAAAAGACTGTCCATAAGTCAAGATATTCCATGATTTACGTAATGTTATTCACCCACCCTAGCGATTTATTATAAAGTATATGTAACAACTATACGACTCTTTATACTTATAATAAGAATTTTAGACTTAATTTTCTCAAAGAGTCTCTGTACATTCTCAAACTTATAATAAAGACAACTTCTTTCTTATATTTTTGAAATTTGTCTTCCTTTTATAAGTAGAAAATGAAATCAAGTCAAGTCCAGTCAGCGAGTCATCACAGGTTGAGAAACGCTGGGGTACCTGACGTCGTGTGGACTGAAGGGACAGGTAGGAAAATTTCCTTATGTAAAATTGCGATTAGAGCTGAGTCAAAGTCAAGTCAAATCAGCGAGTCAGCATAGGTTGAGAAGTACTGGGGTACCTGACGTCGTACGGTCTGGAAGGACAGGTAGTGGTTGAAGGGTTTAGACGGGTTTGAGTACAGGTAACTCAACCACTACGGTAGGTTTGTAGAGTAAGAGACAGTAGGGGAAGAGGTGGACGGGAGTTAGAAAGGGTCGTAGTCCCAGATAAGGTTACTCAGTCAAGAAGTGTAGTCCACCGGTTTCATAAACTCAAAGTGGAAGTTGGAGTCAGGAAGGTTACTTCTGGGGGGTCCTGACTAGAGGAAATCCTATCTAACCAACCTAGAGGAACGTCAGGTTCCCTGAGAGTTCTCAGAAGAGGTTGTGGTGTCAAGTTTTCGTAGTTAAGAAGTCACGAGTCGAAAGAAGTATCAGGTTGAGAGTGTAGGTATGTACTGGTGACCTTTTTGGTATCGAAACTGATCTACTTGGAAACAACCTCTTCATTACAGAGACGAAAAATTATACGACAGATCCAACCAGTATTGAAAGAAAGATTCCTCATTCACAGAAAATTAAAGTACCGACGTCAGTGGTAGACGTCACTAAAACCTCGGGGGGGGTTTTATTTCAGTCGGTGACAAAGGGGTAGATAGAGGGTACTTAACTACCCCGGTCTACGGTACTAGAATCAAAAGACTTACAACTGGAAATTCGGTTGAAAAAGTGAGAGGAGAAAGTGAAAGTAGTTCTCCGAGAAATCAAGAAAAAGTGAAAGACGGTATTTCCACCACAATAGACGTATAGACTCCAATAACTGTAAAGAGGGTCGTTAGAACTAAGGTCGAACACAAAGAAGGTCAGGTCGCAAAGAGTACTACATGACACGTATATTCAATTTATTCGTCTCACTGCTATATGTCGGAACTGCATGAGGAAAAGGATAAACCTTGGTCAGACAACAAGATACAGGTCAAGATTGACAACGAAAGACTGGACGTATGTCCAAAGAGTTCTCCGTCCAGTCCACCAGACCATAACGGTAGAGAAAGCCTTAAAAGGTGTCAAATAACACTAGGTGTGTCAGCTTCCGAAACCGTATCAGTTATTTCGTCTTTAGAGATGATGGTCACTTGTTTTTCCCCCTTTTTTACTCTCTCGAGGATGGAATTTCTTCGAACATCAGATCATCTGTTTTCTTCGTTAGTTCGTGTATTAATTCTACCTTAATTAATTAACGAGGATCTCCGTACATGTTGTAAAATCCTTTTGAAGTTTCTCCACCGGTTTTAAGTCGGACCCTTCCTTGTGGATAATTATCGGTCCCAAGAAAAGTCAACGTACACTATCTTAAAGTTGAATCCGAATCCATCTGGACCTAAATAAACAAGTGTAGTGACTCGTTAACGACAACGTAGATGAACCCTACCTCACGAGGATAGTTCATAATCCTTAACACCTCTCTACCTCTACTCCACGGCGGAAGGTAAAATCATCTGGACTCCCTACACGTTCATAGAGTGAAGTCAGAGAAAGAACGGGACAACTCTTCCTTAAAGTCTCGGGTTTTCGTTTCCTACCTCTTGGGTCCTTCGTCTACAGGAAGGGTACTCAACTCCGAGTCCTCATCAGGGTATATCATGTCTCTGATGAATGGATGTCTTCTTTCCCATGTTGACTCTAACACATTTCTTGTCACCCGTCACATATATACAGTCAAGATCAGAGGGTTAGACAGGGTCGAAGGTTTTGTCCATCGATCAACTCATCGTATCCCTCGAGTCGAGTTACGAGACACCACTGGATCTCCCCATCCTACACCCCCATACTCCCACCAGATTCACCCTCCCTAAATACATACGTTTATCGACTAAGTGAAACAACATGACGTCTTTAATTATGTTGTGACATTTCGTCAATATGCGGTTAATTTTTTTTTTTCCTCACCCGTTTCGTTACCGTAAGAACACTTAGTTGTCTACCTACACTCAGACTCACTTGAAGCCCTCTACCACTACCTGTCCCTCCGAACCGCACGACGCTAAGTACCCCAGCGTTTCTCAGCCTGTGCTGACTCGTTGACTTGACTGACTGACTGAATATATTGGGTGAGGTCATGGGCACGGATCTTTCAGGGTACCTGTCTCTTCGGACCACCCGACGTCAGGTACCCCAGCGTTTCTCAACCCGTGCTGACTCTCTGATTGTGATGAATATATTCTTAGTATACTCTCAGTTGTAAACATCTTTATCTTTCGTCTTTTATCACCAATGGTCTTCGACCCCTTTCCCTCATTACTTCTGTAACAAATTACCCGTGTCTCAAGTCAAACCCTATTTCTTTTTCAAGATCTCTACATGTCATAATTGTCAACATGTTATCACACTTACATGAATTACGGTGACTTGACTTGTGAATTGTCCTTCAAATTATAATACATATAAAGTGTGTATTTTTTTTAGAAACGAAAAGACACCAATAGTTGGTAGATCTAGACGCAATTCATCGAATGTTATGGTGTGTGACGTAGTGTGGAGAATACATTGTATATTGAATGTTTAATAATAATACAACTGTCAAAGATTCATTTAATAAAGGGGTGAGGTTTAAGTATATACAGGAAACCGATGGTAACAAAAATAACTTTACAGGAAAAAGGGTTTATTGTTCCAAATGTCCGTAAACTAAACGGCTTGAGTAAATTTTTTTTTTAAATCAACGAAATGTTACAACAGAATCAAAGACCACATGTCGTTCCTCTAGGTCAACATATATATGTATATAAAAACCACAACCTCTTGAGAACTCTCAGGGAACCTGACGTTCCTCTAGGTTAGTTAGGTAAGACTCCCTCTAGTCGGGACCCTAAAGAAACCTTCCTTACTACGATTTCGACTTTGAGGTCATGAAACCGGTGGAGTACGCTTCTCAACTGAGTAACCTTTTCTGAGACTACGACCCTCCCTAACCTCCATCCTCCTCTTCCCCTACTGGTTCCTACTCTACCGACCTACCGTAGTGACTGAGCTACCTGCGCTCAGACTCACTTGAGGCCCTCAACCACTACCTGTCCCTCCGGACCGCACGACGCTAAGTACCCCAGCGTTTCTCAGCCTGTGCTGACTCGCTGACTTGACTTGACTTGACTATATATAATGTCAATATGTATATATAAATACATATATATAAGTAAAAGTAATAACAAATAATGTTTTATAACTTACTTCAAGGGAAACAATATCTTGGAACAACAAATGGATAAATATACACCATCAAACACAGACAATTAGGGTTTGAGGATGAAATAGGGAGTGATGTTGGTAGGGGAAACTATCCTTTGCAGGGGAATTCACACAAAAGATACAGACGTTCAGACAAAGACAAAACATTTATTCAAGTAAACATAGTAAAAAATCTAGGGTTCTGTCTATATACTATAGACAGAAAGAGATAGACTGAGGGAAATGAATCTTACTGTTAAATAACCAGGTAGGTACAACGACGTTTACCGTTACAAAGTAAGAAGGAATATCGACTCATTATAACGTAACACATATGCTTGACGACGAAGAAATGATAAGTAGCCAGTTACCTGTGAACCCAACGAAGGCACAGATCCGATAACGCTTATCACTACGATACTTGTAAGGGGTGACAAGGACATACAAAAGATTAATCTCAAAAGAGATCTGTATACGAGTCCTTACTATAACGTCCTAGTACACCATTGAGATAAAAATGAAGAAATTCTTTGGAGGTATGACAAGACGTATCACCGACGTCGACGGGACTTTTGAAAACTTTGGTTATTTGATATCTGGTTCACTTGAAGAGAGGGGTGAGGACACAATGTAACCGTATAAGGAAATCAACGTAACGATACTTTGATACCGACTAATACTTTGTAGTCTCTTGTTTCCTCCTGTTAACTTACCAGGTACCAACCTAGGAGTGATCGTACATGGGTTTCGTTATGATCTCGTATCCCCAGCAATACGACCAAGTTTCTAAGAAACAGAAGAAAAGATCCTTTTGTATAGGATTATTACTTCTTGAACGTAAAATACATGACTTTATATGTAAGATTTTGATCAATCGAATATACGGAAATTTGTACCACATAATAGGTATTTCGTTACCAAGTTTTCCAGTTATAAGAGACGTATTATTTAGACTTGTTATACGTAAAATCAAAAGTCTTAGAAATTCTGAGACTTCTCTCTAAAGAGTGGTTTCTCTATAAATCCAGGAAGAGGGACTGGGAGATAAGGGAAAGAGTGTCGAGGACTTTTCAACCCGTACTGGGGTTCACACCGAGACTCAAACAACGAAACGTTTCTATGGGTAGACAAGGAAAGTAACAGAAGGATCAGTATAGACTGACCCAAACCCTACAAGTTTAAGTAAAGACAATAAAAGTTGTGATGTCTCGGTTCTCGAGAAACCTGTTCATTGGAGTAAAGTTCGAAGACGGAATACACAGGAGTTTTCTTAACGGGAACAGACTTATATCTTGGAAATATTACTCTCTTTTACATCTTTTGAGACGGTCCTTTTTTTTTTTTCGTAAACTATAATCTGGACGATAGTTTTACCTGTAAAATTTTCTACTTAAGGTCGGTTGTCTTTTGTTTTGTACAGTTTAAAGGTTGTTTATACCGTAAAATTAGAACTGGAAAGGATTACACGACTATAAAGTCTCCAATAATAAAAAGTAATACAAAATTTGTATTATATATTTGATATACTTTTCTGTAAAAAGGACAACTAAGAGAAGATCTTACATTAGTGTCCCGGTCAAAATTTTATACGTTGTCTTTTTAAACAACTTGACCTAAAAAAAAACAAATCTACGGGATTTACTCATTCGCCTCTGTACTTTAAATAACAAAAATAAGGGTCTATATAAGACCGGGTAGAACTTCATATCGAACCAAGACTCAAAGATGGAGAATTTCGTCTTTATAATATCTTCACATCAAAAACTACTATTATATTATTATACGAATGAGTCAGTATAGGGTGACAAATACTGGGGTACCTGACATCGGGTGATCCAAAGAGACAGGTACCCTAAGAGGTCCGTTCTTATGACCTCACCCAACGGTAAAGGAAGAGGTCCCACATAAGGGATGGGTCCCTAACTTGGACCCAAAGGACGTAACGTCCACCTATGAAATGGTTGACTCGGTGGTCCCTCTGACGTATTAAAAATTCATGAAGACAAAGAGGTTTATCTTTTAAGATATCCTAGAGGTTATTTAGGTTTATCGGTGTCCTATCTTCTGAAGTCTATGACGACACTGGAGTGATCTAAGTGACTTAGATTAACAGTACGTGACTCGCAGGTCACACACGGTCCATGCCACAGGTGATACGTCACCCTCGTGCTTCTACTTATTCTATGAAATGAAAACGTCTTGCGTAATAGTACGTCGTGTTCGTTTATTCACATTTTCACACCCTCGATAAAGGGGACTCCGATGTAGTCTGACGATACCGCATCATAAGAGTCTACGAGTCAACACAAAAACGCTGGGGACCTGATATCGGGTGGTCCGAGAAGACAGGTACCTGAAGAGGTCCGTTCTTATGACCTCACCCAACGGTAAAGAAAGAGGTCCCCTAGAAGGACTGGGCCCCCAGCTTGGGTCCAGAGGGCGTAACGTCCACATAAGAAATGGTTGACTTGGTGGTCCCTTTGGTGTAGTCTGACCCCTATTTTAGTTTCTATGTCATTAAGTTCATTGACAGTAAAGAACTTCTACAGATTACTTTTCGGCTGAGGGGTTAGGGAATCGGAGACCAGTAGTGTCCCGATAAGGTCCGAAGTCCTCAGGCACTACGGTAGGTCGGTAGAGTAGGAGCCAACAGAGGAAGAGGAGGACGGGGGTTAGGGAGGGTCGTAGTCTCAGAAAAGGTTACTCAGTTGAGAAGAGTACTCCACCGGTTTCATGACCTCAAAGTCGAAATCGTAGTAAGGAAGGTTTCTTTAGGGACCCGACTAGAGGAAGTCTTACCTGACCAACCTAGAGGAACGTCAGGTTCCCTGAGAGTTCTCAGAAGAGGTTGTGGTGTCAAGTTTTCGTAGTTAAGAAGTCGCGAGTCGGAAGAAGTGTCAGGTTGAGAGTGTAGGTATGTACTGGTGACCTTTTTGGTATCGCAACTGATCTGCCTTGAATCAGCCGTTTCATTACAGAGACGAAAACTTATACGATAGATCCAACCAGTATTGAAAAGAAGGTTCCTCATTCGCAGAAAATTAAAGTACCGACGTCAGTGGTAGACGTCACTAAAACCTCGGGGTGTTTTATTTCAGACTGTGACAAAGGTGACAAAGGGGTAGATAAAGGGTACTTCATTACCCTGGTCTACGGTACTAGAAGCAAAAGACTTACAACTCGAAATTCGGTTGAAAAGTGAGAGGAGAAAGTGAAAGTAGTTCTCCGAAAAATTGAGGAGAGTGAAAGACGGTATTCCCACCACAGTAGACGTATAGACTTCAATAACTATAAAGAAGGTCGTTGGAACTAAGGTCGAACACAAAGAAGGTCAGGTCGCAAAGAGTACTACATGAGACGTATCTTCAATTTATTCGTCCCACTGTTATATGTCGGAACTGAATGAGGAAAAGGATAAACCTTGGCCAGACAACAAGGTACAGGTCAAGATTGTCAACGAAGGATTGGACGTATGTCTAAAGAGTTCTCCGTCCAGTCCACCAGACCATAAGGGTAGAGAAAGTCTTAAAAGATGTCAAATAACACTAGGTGGGTCAGTTTCCGAAACCGTGTCAGTTATTTCGTCTTTATCTACAAAAAGACCTTGAGAGAACGAAAAAGGTACTAGGTCGTCTACAACCGTTAAACTAGAGACCAAGGAGACGGTAAAGATTTTGGTAGATCTTGCAGTCCCTCAAGTGCCAAGTGCATAACGACTTCGGACCGAACCTCTTAAAACTCGTAATGAAATGATCGTACACTCTACTCACGTTAACACACCATCAAACTCGTAAGAAACCGTAACGAAAAGAAATCCTAACCTTACTTTTGACTGGAAAAGGTCAGGACACCGGTGACGACTCAAAAGGTTTAAACGACCGTATAACTCACGTCGTGAAAGTGTCGTAGTAGAAAGTCCTAAACTTTGTCGAGTTGACCGTAAGGTAGTGGAGGTGATCGAAACAAGTATCACTACGAAAGATTCCGGGTGAACTGAAGTGTAAGGTTCTACAGACCGAGATCTACTCACTAGTGTAGTAGTACTAATAGACCCAGTACATCTCGGTAAGTTATAAAAATTAAAACCCAGAGTGAATAAAGTGAATCGTATTACAAAAGTTCAAAGTAGATATGACACCGTACACAGTCTTAGGGTAGGGGTAAACGTGACTTACTATGAGGTGGCGTACCTGTATGACGTAAACGAATACGTAGTAGACGGTGACCTGTAAATTCAACAGAGGAGGAAGTCCGTGACACTTGTGACGACGACACTTGTGACCACACGGAGGTAGATAAGCTCAGAGACGAAAGTCTCTAAGAAAACCCATATAAGGATGTCAACCGTAACAACCTAGTATGTCATTAAAATACAAACTAACAAACTTCTTTGTAGTATGACAAAAGGTGTCGTGGACGTGGTAAACTGTAAGGATGGTAGATCCAACGGTCACATATTCACAAAGTCAAAAAGATGTAGGGACGGTTATGAAGAAGAAAAAGAAAAAGGAACTAATGTCGGTAGAATTGCCCACACTTTACTATAGAAAAACGTCAAAAGTAAAAGTAAAGGGATTACTATCGTCACAACTCGTGGAAAAGTACACGAGTAACCGGTAAACATATAGAAAAGACCTATTAACAGACAATTCGGGTTAAAAATTAACCCAACAAAAAAAGCCCAAAACAAACATAACTCAGCATCAAAATATAGGCTACCTACCTCCTCGGACCATCCGACGTCAGGTACCCCAGTGCTTCTCAGCCTGTGATGCCTCACTGAAGTGAAAGTGAAAAATGAAAGTACGTAACCTCTTCCTTTACCGTTGGGTGAGGTCACAAGAACGAACCTCTTAGGGTCCCTACCCCCTCGGATCACCCGACGACAGACACCCCAGCGTGTCTCAACTTGTACTGACTTCACTGAATCGTCGTCATCGTCAAAATATATAAGGTCTATAATTAAGGAATAGTCTATATAATAAAAGTTTATAAAAGAAGGTAAAATACATAATAGAAAAGTGAGAGAACTATCGTAGTAAACTATGTTCTTCGAAAGTTAAACTTATTCAGAGTTAATTAAAAAAAGAAAAAAACGGATACGTAAACCACAATATCGGTTCTTTAATAACGGTTCAGGTTACATTCTCAGAAAAATTTACATAAGAGTATCAGATCTTTAGAACTAATATATTGTAGAGAAAGGTAAGAAATCAACGTGAAAAGTGTAGGAGAATAGTGTGTTTCCTGTTTATCCCGATAGTAGATCCAACGGTTTATTATGAATTAAATATTCGGTTACGAATATTATGTGTATTAATTTGGACACGACCAAATACTAATCAGAAAGGGAAAAGTCCTTGAGAAAACTCTAAATTAAAATTTCCATATCTTTGGTTTCTTAGTGGGTTGAGAAGACAGGATAAACCGTTGTAAATATGTCAACCGAATTTCCAGTGTAAGTCTTTTACTTCTAGTACCGTAGACAGGGTAGTAAAGTACCCTTTATCTGCCCCTTTGTCACCTTTGTCACAGTCTGAAATAAAAACCCCTGAGGTTTTAGTGACGTCTACCACTAACGTCGGTACTTTAATTTTCTACGAATGAGGAACCTTCCTTTCAATACTGGTTGGATCTATCGTATAACTTTTCGTCTCCGTAATGGTTGTTTCCAGACAGATGAGTTCCAATACCAAAAAGGTCACCAGTACATACCGACACTTTCAACCTGACACTTCTTTCGACTCGTGACTTCTTAACTACGAAAACTTGACACCATAACCTCTTCTGAGAACTCTTAGAGAACCTGACGTCCTCTAAGTTCGTCAGGTAAGATTTCCTCTAGTCAGGACCCACAAGAACGTTCATGACTACGATTTCGACTTTGACGTTATGAAACCGGTGGAATACGCTTCTCGACCGAATAACCTTTTCTGGGACTACGACCCTCCCTAACCCCCCTCCTCCCCTTCCCATACTGTCTCCTACTCTACCGACTGACCATAGTGGCTGAGCTACCTGTACTCAAACTCACTTGAGACCCTCAACCACTACCTGTCCCTTCGGACCGCACGACGATAAGTACCCCAGCGTTTCTCAGCTTGTGTTGACTCGTTGACTTTACTTGACTTGACTTGACTTGACTATGTCACCTTCACTTTTTACCTAAATTCCCTGATCTAGACTATCTGTGTCACGGATTACTTTATACCTACCTCCAAGTACTGTAACATGTCCTCTGTCCTTATTTCTTCTAGGGGTTCTTTTTCTTTACGTTTTTTCGTTTTACCGACAGACTCCTCCGGAATGTTTGTCGACACTTTTCTACCCGTCGCTTTTCGTTTACTCTTTTCCTTTCTATATGGGTAAACTTACGTCTCAAGATTTCTTATATTTCCTCTCTATTCTTTCGTAAGGAGTCAAGTCAAGTCAAGTCAAGTCAGCGAGTCAGCACAGGTTGAGAAACACTAGGGTAATTGACGTCGTGCGGTCCGGAGGGACAGGTAGTGGTAGAGGGCTTCAAGTGAGTCTGAGTGTAGGTAGCTCAGGCACTACGGTAGGTCGGTAGAGTAGGAGACAGTAGGGGAAGAGGAGGACGGGGGTTAGGGAGGGTTGTAGTCAGAAAAGGTTACTTAGTTGAGAAACGTACTCCACCGGTTTCATGACCTCAAAGTCGAAGTCGTAGTAAGGAAGGTTTATTTAGGGACCCGACTAGAAGAAGTCTTACCTGACCAACCTAGCGGAACGTCAGGTTCCCTGAGAGTTCTCAGAAGAGATTGTGGCGTCAAGTTTTCGTAGTTAAGAAGTCGCGAGTCGGAAGAAGTGTCAGGTTGAGAGTGTAGGTATGTACTTGTGACCTCTTTGGTATCGGAACTGATCTACCTGGAATCAGTCGTTTCATTACAGAGACGAAAACTTATATGATAGATCCAACCAGTATTGAAAAGAAGGTTCCTCATTCACAGAAAATTAAAGTACCGACGTCAGTGGTAGACGTCACTAAAACCTCGGAGGTTTTTATTTCAGACTGTGACAAAGGTGACAAAGGGGTAGATAAAGGGTACTTCACTACCCTGACCTACGGTACTAGAAACAAAAGACTTACAACTCGCAATTCGGTTTAAAAGCGAGAGGAGAAAGTGAAAGTAGTTCTTCGAAAAATCGAGGAGAAGTGAAAGACGGTATTCCCACCACAGTAAACGTATAGACTCTAACAACTATAAAAAGGGTCGTTGGAACTAAGGTCGAACACAAAGAAGGTCAGGTCGTAAAGAGTACTACATGAGATGTATATTCAATTTATTCGTCCCACTGTCGTATGTCGGAACCGCATGATGAAAACGATAAACCTTGGTCAGACAACAAGGTACAGACCAAGATTGACAACGAAGGACTCGACGTATGTCTAAAGAGTTCTCCGTCCAGTCCACCAGACCATAACGGTAGAGAAAGTCTTAAAAGGTGTCAATTAAAACTAGGTGTGTCAGTTTCCGAAACCGTATCAGTTATTTCGTCTTTATCTACAAAAGGACCTTGAGAGAACGAAAAAGGTACTAGGTCACCTACAACCGTTAGACTAGAGACCAAGAAGACGGAAAAGATTTTGGTCGGACTTGTAGTCCTTCAAGTTCCAAGTGCATAACGACTTCGGACCGAACCTCTTAAAACTCGTAATAAAATGATCGTACACTCTACTCACGTTAACACACCATCAAACTCGTAAGAAACCGTAACGGAAAGAAACTTTAACCTTGCTTTTGACTGGAAAAG